>CM035169.1:134782355-136111948 GCA_020205615.1 Panax quinquefolius
GTATTCAAAGTCCGAAAATGATGAACAAGAGGTAGAGATGGAAGAATTAATAATTCTGCAGATTTCTATAAGGAGGACATAGATGATAATACTTTCCTCAGATCAAAGAACAAACACACGATGATAAACACCATGGGACCTTACACGTGGAATTGGGATTTACATACGTCCAGCCTTCAAGATATATAAAGTTAAGAGATATCTTGGTAATGTTAATTCTATTTTTGCTATTGATGTTGTTGACTCTACAGTGCAGGAATTTCTTGAGTAAATATACAAGGAGGATTTGAGGGCTGGAATGGAGCAAAATCAGGATCTGAAGGATGCTCCTAATGAAGAATTAAAGATGTTACCAGTCTACTTGAAGTTCACAATTCCAATTACATAGAATGATAAAGATGATGTCAAGCCAATGACGATAAACAAGGGCAGCTGCTTGGGAGGCAACCCAAGATCTCAGATTTGATTTTTCTATCCCTTCACTTTTTAGTTTTTTTTTTTTGCATGTTAGCTAGTAGTATTTTCTTCTTTGCATGATTTTATTACATTGGGGACAATGTAAGGTTTGAGTGTGGGGGGAAGATTTAGGTTTTTATTTTATTTAGGAATATTGATCCGATTTTGATGGGAAATTTAAAAAATTAATGCTTTTGAAACTTTTTGAAAATTTTGGTTCCATAGTTCTATTTGCCTATGTGTTCGAAGGTTAAAGTCAAAGATTGAAAATTGATGCTAAAATTCAGAATCTGTTTGATGCTTAATTTGTTAATGAATGATGAAAACTAAGCCACGATCCATAGTAATTGATTTAAATTGAATTTGTGATACATGAGTACTTGAATATGATAAACATGTTTATTTGGCTAAGTTATTTGTGGAGTTGTTTATGTGCACTGATTTCATGATTTAGAACTGTTTAATTTGCTTATGTTGTTGCAGAACCATGTGAAATAATGATGAATGAAAAAAATTGAAAATCTGTTTTAATGTCTATTGTGCGAAATAACTGGGTATCTAAGCCTCAGGAAGCATCGGTATTCACGTTGAAAAGTGCGATGGATAAAAGCAACTTGACTAGTCGACTTTTGTGGCCTTTGTTACTTGAATAAGTCACCTTTAGGGGTGTCTCTACACCTAAGCGCCTCTAAGATCATCCGGTTTGGGAGTCGTTGGTGGAAAGTTAAGCTAATGGGTAACTCCGAAAAAGCCTAAGAAAAGGAGACATTGCACATGTCAAGAAAAGAAAAAAATATATACGAAAAAAAGAAGCATGAAAATACATTCATCTGTGCTAAAAAGAAGGCTCTATGAAAAAACTTAAAAAGCAAGAAAAAATTGTTCTTGGTTGTGAGTCAGTGTGCACGGTTTTTGCTCCATGGTAACTAAGTTAAGTAAGTATGATGATTTTGGGAAAGTTACTTATGTGGTTATAGTTTGATTTAATGAAATTCATTGGTGAAATGGTAAGGTTGGTAATTGTGAGTTGATTGATAAGGCGTTGATTAGATTTTTGCAAATTTAGTGTTGATAATTATGATTTGTACCTTGAAATCTTTTGACATGATGTTTGAATAGAATTTTTTTTGGAAATTAAACTTTTGGTTTACACGAGGACGTGTAAAAGGCTAGGTGTGGGGGAATTTGATGAGTGCATATTATTCATTTATTTTGACTCTATTATATTTAGTTTTATTGCATGTTTCATGTGTATATGAGCTTATTAAGGTGTTTAATGATTTCAAGAGGAATTGGAGCTGAAATTAGGAAACAAGGAAAATTGCAGGGTTTTTAGCATTAAGTTGGATGCATGGTCTTGGCTTGGGACTTGGAATTTATTGTGGAGCTCTTCTTTAGCTTTCCCGAACATCTTAAATCGTCCCAATCGGAGTTTGTATGAAGAAGTTAAGATCTTTTTACCAGACAGAGGTTGAACCTCAAAGTTTGGAAGTTGCAATTTGCATAGCAGTCACTTGGGGCCTCATATAGACCTTGATGCTGCCAGAATCTGTCAATTCTCAAAGAATGAAAGTTTTAGATCTCGTCGATATCTTCGTTTTGATAGGTAGCAGGACCCTTAATTCCTCCCAGATCAAAAGTTATACTCATTTTACCAAAGCCCCAGCGAATTTGAGCGCAAATATTGGAAAATCTTGGATTTTTGGAAAGTTTTTAAATGCATATTTTGACAGATTTCAACATGGAATGGGATTATTATTTCTATTAGCTTTAGGATTTACTTTATACTAAGATTTATTTCCAAATTAGATTCTATTTATTTATGGAAACTAGTTATGATTTGTAATTCCTTTTAGGATTTGGATTTCTACTTCCTATAGGATTTAGGACTTTGTCTAGCACTATAAATAGAGGATGCTAGTCAGGGTTTTAGGGATTCAATCATCTACTACATTCTCTCATCTACAACATTGGAGGATTGAAGATATGAGCTAAGTTCTTTTTATTCAGTTCTAAGGGATGTTGAACCTTATTTATAATTAATGGTTAATTGAGTATTCATTATTTATTCCTTCTCACATGAAATTCATTCTTGATAATCTGATTTAATTTCTGAATGCTATTTGGTTTAATTGATTTGATTTCTGCAGGATTGAGTTGGTTAACGAATATCATATGCTAGATCAAGGAATAATATTACGTGTAATTGATATTGTTTCTAATCACAAGTAGTAATTAGTAATACCTAATTGTGGACAAGCTTTTGAGTATTGCTATGATTATCAGAAGACAAGTTAAACAATCCGAGCTTATGTGTTTGTTGCTTGGAATAGTCTAATTCCCTAGTTCTTAATGTTGTTATTATATTAAATCTAGAGAGCTTATTCTAGGTTATATAATTGTTAGAATCTTGTGAAGAGCTTGTTTCATTGAGTGACAATCTAAGGGGAGTTTCGGGTAGCAGAGCTTGTTGTTACCTAGGACTATTAGTTTCATTGAAGGGTAAATAATGTTACACTTTATTAATCTATTGTTATAAAAAGGTGATACTGAACTGAAGAACTGAAGCTTTTTTATTCATTGTTTATTCTTATTAGTTTATTCTTGTTAATTTAGTTAATAAATTCACAGTCCCCTTTTTATTAGAAATCATAGGATAAATATAAAACAAATCACTCTCTGTGGGATCGATCTTTGCTTACTATTGTGTTAATTGTTTAAATTTGTAAAGTGAAAGTGAGGTTAATTTAGGAGTGTAAACGACAGCTCCCAGAATCTTAGTGATTCAGGGTGCTGCCCTGCTAGTTGAAAGGAGAAAAGTGGATTAGGAGCTTGTGTCTCTGAACCACTTAAAACCCCTTGTGTCTTTTACCTTATGTCATTTATATTATGTACATTAACTTCTATGTATGTTTTAACTGCTTACAACTGAACTAACTCTAAGAACAATGTATGTATGATTATGAATATATCAATGAAGGGGATCTTTTACTTATTCCGCTGTGCTTGAAAAGATTCTTATGTTTGTCATATGCTAAAACATTAGCTATACAAAATAAAAGGGAAAAAGAATTTGAAATTAAAAAGGATCTATTCAACCCCCCCTTCTAGATCTATAGTATGCCTACTGGGAACTAACATATTGTAGTCTAATTGCGTCTATATAAGTATTGTAAATAATATTGTTTATCATTTCTGGAACAGTAACTTATATTTGTAATTGTTAGCTTAGTGATGTTTATGATAATCAGTTAGTAGATTACATTTTGGATGATGTGTTGATATCGTTTCTAGCGCTACGTTGAATATTTGAATGTGTGATACAGGTTTATATTACTGTCTATATTGGGATAAAACAAGTTGAATATTTGAATGTGTGATACATGTTTATATTTATGATTTGTATTGGGATAAAATAGGTTACACGTACATAAATGGGTTTAAACACCTGGAAACTACACTTTAAAAATATATTTTTTTAAAAAATGTTATTTCCTGGGGAATAAGCTATTTCTGATAGAATTTTCGTCAGATTTAAGGATCAACCGAATTTCAATAATTATTAACAAATTTTGATTTTTAGTCAGAAATATCCTATTTCGAGGGAATTTTTCGTCGTGAATAAATTAAGCTTATACTCGGTGATATTATTTCGTCGTATTTGTTCCGTCGTAAATAGATTATGCTCGATGAAATTCAGTCGGAGATAAATCCTTCATATATTAGATAGGTGCGACGGACCTTATCTTTGACGCGTATATATACGACCGAATTTCTGACTGAATATTTTGTCGGAAATAATCTACTTCCAACGGAATAGGCTTATTTCCGAGGGAATGTTCCATCGGAAATAAGGTTTTTCCTTGTAGTGCTAACCTTTTCTACTTTATTATTCTGCAAGGATTTCTTTTTATCGTTATCTTGTTTATACTTATGCAAGTTCTTTAATCTTAATCTCTTATATGAGCATCCTTAACTCTACTTATCATTGAACAAGTTATCTATTTCTATCTTGTTTATGCTTACGCAAGTTCATTTACCCTAATCCTTTATTAAGCAAGTTCTCTAACCCTAATCTTTCTTTATGCAAGTTCTTGTTCCTAACTTGTTATTGATTCAACAAGTTCTCTTAGTTGAGTAGCGATTCTTTATTGATTCAACTAATCCTTAGTTGATGAATGTTCTAAACTCTAAATTATCAGTCAGTCCAAACCAAATTTCCTTTAGTTAGCTTATGTACCTATACAGTTTTGAAAGTGTATAGTCGATGACTAATACTTGTTCAGCTTATAAACCATTGACATCCTATCAATTATTGATTCATTGATATAACTCGCTTGTAACCAAACTCTTCAATAGTTATTGATTCAACTAGTACTTGGTTGATGAGCATTTTGGAGATTTAGAATTGTGACATCCCGAAAATTCATAAGATCTTGAATGATTTAATTAAAGGTTAAAAAATAAAACCTAGAATGGAAATAGGGGATTGATTTAAAAAAATTTAAAGAAGAACCTATATGGTTTACTATTTGGATAGAATTGAGAAAATAAGGGTTACAAAATTCAAAACCTAAAATGAAATTATATTTGGAAGTAAGTTAATAATATGGTATTATGTTACCTTTAAATTTATGTGAATTAATAAAAGAAATTATGAGAATGATTGAAATTTTGAAAAGAAAGAAACAGATTATGAATCTGGGAAATTTATTAAGGAAATAAATTTCAATAAAGAGATATTATAAGGATAAAGTGAATGTGTATATGTATATGTACATATATATATTTAGTGACGTGTTGTGACACCCCCAAATCCAGGTACTTCGATTCCACGGGATTTGGTGTTCACTGTACAAATATCATCTATCTATCTACCCATAATAAATGCAAACCATGCAATAGATAGAAATAAATCTTCCCTTATGGGGTTACAACATCTGAATAATAAACATAATCCTGTGTCATACTAACCTTAAACATCTCTGTATGGAAATATAAACAAATAAGTCTTAAACAACATCATTAACTTAAGTCTTAAAACAAAATACATCATCATATAAAACAATAAATCTTCATCACTTGTTAATCTTGCCTTGCCTTCGCCAAGTAGAAGGCCTCGCTCGGGACCTTTCGTTCTTAATTGCAATGTTATTATTACGCAAGAGTGAGCACTATTGCCCACAAGTAAAATAATGAAATAACAATGTATAATAACACGCGAAAGTGAAGCAAAGACTTCAAATAAAAGCTCAACTTTTGAATCAAGAATGAGTAACAAGAATCAAAAGATTTCGAGGGTCATAAGACCTTGAACTATGTCCCAGTTAACAAGGGTTATACTTGAAACCTTTAACAGTCATAAGACTATGGACCTTTCTACTCGTACTTAAGGGGATCAGCCCTTAGTACCATACTGTGCACAATATCTTAACGCTAACGCATAAGTAAATCCCTTTGCAAGGTTGTTCATCTTAGTTTGACATTAGAGTCCGCACCAAAGGAAGTTTGGTTTGGATAAATCAATAAGGGTTCTGAATTTAGAACGTTCATCAACTATGGACTAGTTGAATCAATAAGGATTCGCTAGTCTAACAAGGTTCACAATAAATGATATTTAAAATGAATAACAATCTCAGTAGGTATACAATAGAATAATTATTGTATAACAGAATCATACTTTGAAAAGATAATTAATCTTTAACATAACAAATGAATTTTATTTATAAACTTGAATAATGATAACAAGTAGGGTTAGGAAACTTGCCTCGTGCGTAGATTACACTTTAAATAAACACGTTCCTTGAAATTAATCCTACATATCATTTCCATTCACAACTCTAGTTAATTACAATGTAATTAGTCATCATAAGTTCATTCTCTTTGTCTAACTTTGATTATGACTATACTTAGTCAATTTATCACATTCACTGTCACATAATTTACACTTCACGAATAACAAGCTAATTATGTATTCAATAATTCAATCTACATGAAATTATGTTATTTACATGTTAAGTAACTATTTTAACATCTCATTATACTTCTAACATATTTCTATGTTTATTAAATTAAGTTGCTATTACATTGCTAAACTTGAACATTTAAAAAAATAAGTCATTTCGAAACATTACGAGAGTGACGCAATTGGCGCCAATCGTTATACTTGATCTTGATATCACTGTCATATTGCGCCTGTATACCGCAAATTGACATTTGGTGTCATGCCACGGTCTTAAGCGTTGATTTGGCGTCATGCACATAATGAATCCGATTATGAAATTGCAGTTCGCGAAAAATTGCAGAACATGCTAATTTCTACCAATTTGTTATTTCTTACATGTAATTTGACATACCCATATACTAGAATTCGTATATACTCATTACCCAATATTTATAGAGTGACTTTAACCATTTAAAACACATAATTGCAGAATTAAAATATGAAATTTTCATTGTTCTTTGTGTTCTTGAAGGTTTTGAACAAAAACATAAAATTTAACACTACGGATTCGTTATAACACCGAATCCGTTCATTTAAGGTTTGGTCTCTTCGTATCAACATGCATAATCAAATAAGAGTGGAAATTTTACAAAAACATTTATGTTTGACATATTAAAATCACGTATAAGGCCATATCGTCATAACTCATACTCTGTAAGTTTTGAGCAACATATACGACATGTTTTATGATACTGAAGATATGGTTTACATATATATATATATATATATATATATATATAAATATATATATATATATATATAATTGTAAGACCCCAACTTATTATTAATGAAATTTAATTTTCTCTATTTATTATTTTGAAATAGTAAGGGTTGATGTGATTAGTGTGGATAGTTAGGGGTAAAATACGCAAATATTTCAAAATAAGCAAGTGGTTGTAAAATATTCATTGTTGTCGAGGAATATTCGTTTGGTCGTGGAATATTAGATCGCTTGGGAATATTAAATTTGACGGTAGAAAAACAATGTGGGCCCCATGTGAAAAGTGATTGGATGAAGAAAGCGACAAATATAAGTTGGTTAAAAATAACAGCGTAGTTGTTACCATTAATACCGTTAAAATACTAAATTGGTTAAAACACAAGAAGATAGCTACAGTATTGCACCAATTATTGATTCTTACGTAAGAAGGCACTACTCAATAATGGTTACGAGAATTATTATTCGAAGATTTTATTGATTCAATAATTGTTGCGTTGATATTTTATATTCTTTGTTGTTTCAATAATTGTCATTACACAATATTTTTCATTATCGAAGCAATAATTCATATTATCTGAATAATATTATTAGATAACATTATTGGCAATGTCTAGAAAGTTACGTCTAAGGAGAGGTTTGGTCACCTAATTGCGGCACCAAGAAGGAGAAATCTTTATTGGAAAGCCCTCTTCTCGAACCGCTGGTTGTCAATATTGTGATTCTCAGTAATATTATTTGTGAATAATTAATTATTGATTCATATGATGAGGAAAATATTGATTTTATGTGGATATAGATGGAGAAAAATTTTAATGTGACAATTGTTGAAAATTGAAATTTTATCTTTTCTCGATAAGATAATGTATTATTATATTTTAATAATATAATAATGGTGATATTTTACAACGAATGTGGGATATATGAGTATACGAGGAGGAAAGAGTATTTTTGTTGCAATAAATGTTTAAAACATGTTAAACATGTCTTGGACCCCATTTATCGATCGAAATTTGATTATAACAATAAAATCGCTTCGTTTGAGGATTTCGGTCAATTTTCATTTGGAATTTGGAAAACTTTCTTTCTACAAAGTTGTAGAGAATTGAATTTCCTATAAAAACTTCATGTGATTCAATTTTTTCCGATAAAAGGGCTATTTATTATGAATTATTGATGTTCAAATTCACGAATAATTGATTTTTGGAAGTTTTAATTATTTTAAATAATAAAAACGTTTTTGATTTGTTTGGTAGACTTATTTGTTGTCAAGCATGGCTGAATTTAGATCATAGATTTGTAATGAGGAATTTATATATAATATATTAATATTATATTAAATTTTCGCTTTTGTGTTCTAAGCAATTTCCTATAAATAGGTGCTTAGGTTAGAATTGAAAATCACAATTTAAATCAAGTTTTCTCTCTATATTATCGAGCGTATTCTTGTGAGTATTTTGAGTATAATTTGAGTATTGTTATTGGTGTAAGTTCAAGTCATAGCCTTTATATCAGGTGTTTCAAATTTAGAAGACCGATCTTTCGAGATAAGGGATAATATTATTTTCGTAATGATATTATTTCTTCAATATCATTATCGCCAAGTATTGATCCGAAGTTTTTATCAAATTTGGAACTTTTGGTGTCTGAGTTATTATTCACGATACACGCAGACTATTCACGATACTGCACTATTCATCGAAAAATGAAAAATTTTCTTTTCGTCAAAATATCTATTCGGATACTAGCTTTGATTGTATCCATGTTTTGATCATTCTTGAATTTTACACCACCGTGATTATTTTTGAGGTATTTTTGGACGTGGATAAAACAAAGTACTAATCCTTAATCCTTAATCCTTGTCATTTTGTTTCAATTGGATTCGTTTCTTTAAAAATATTTTCATCATCTTGGTCTTAAATGATGATATTATGGAATATCTTTGGCCTGTAGTGCAAAGATGAATGATTTACGAAGAATATCTTTTGGCACAGTAGTGCAAAGATGAGCAGTGTTTAGATGAACATGACCAACTGATGAATATCTTTGGCCTGTAGTGCAAAGATGAATATGTGATTCCAGATATATATATTGATTGATGTTACAGGGATAAAAGATAGACGATGAACTTTTAAATTCATACATGGAAGATAGTAGTTTGCATTCTCTACTTAACTCTTCTAATGAATTATTATTTCCGCTGCGAATATTGATTTAAAATTTGTTGTCTATCAGATTCTATTAGATTTTTTCTGTTGAAGACTAACGGTGATTTGTTGTATATTATCTTAGTCATAATATTCTTTCTTGAGCTAGTTGAGCTCACCCTTTTCCTTTTTGTTCCATTTTTCTCGGAGGCGAGAATATAAGCGAAAGTGACGAGTGGGGGTATGGAATGAAGGTTCTAGAGAGAGTTGTTTAGTAGTCCTCACCATTTTTGTAAAATAATGTATCAATAAATGTGATGAGGATTTATTTGAGTATAGATATTGTCTAGAAGATAATATTTGTATTTAAACTCTCAGTTTTACTGTTGTAATAATAAAGTTGTAGTTGTTTCTGTACCATGTATTGACAACTCAGAATGGGTGATGTATACCTATTTTGGGGGCGTCACAATAATCAAATACGATATGGTAACATTTAACACATACATAAACTCATAATCATACCCTTTCCCAATTACAGAGACTTTACAAAAGCTTTGAAAGCCATTTTCATGAAAACTAAACCACATAAATTTAGAATTTGGGAAGGAGAAGATTACCCTGAGTGTAAAGTGTAGATTAGAAAACTAAGATGTTTCTTCAATTACCCACTCTTAATCTCCTTCTCAATATCTTAAATCTCTCTGACAAACTCTCTCTGATTATTCTCTAGACTTAGCACAATAATAAGAAAGAAAAGAGAATACGTATAAAAATAATCAACTGACGCGCATTATGGTCAGTTAACCCAATAATGGGTAACTGCTTCCAACCACTACTAAGGCCTTGTTTGGCAAGCCTTAATTGATTCAAAATCATTTAATTTAATAAATCTCTTATACTATAGTTTAAATCCTGTCACACCCAATTATACAATAACTCAAATATATTATTTAATTTAGTATAAATAAAATATAATAATTTCTCATAAATTCACATAGTCATATAATTAATTTTCTCATTAATTAATTATATCAAATTATTAAATCTCTAATTAATTATTAAATTAATTAAAATAACATTAGGCTTATTAAATATTTTTTAAATTCAATAAGCTCACATAATTACATACTTGAATAATAATTATTCTCCACATTAATTTAATTAATATAACACATATAATTAAATTAATCTATCACAAATGCATCAACTAATTATTTAATCTAATAATTAAATCATTGAAATTATTTATTTAATTCAATAAATATTAAGAATTAAATTACAAAAATCTCGTCAATACATCTTTCCTCCCTTAAAAGGATTACATCCCCGTAATCACGACTCAATAATTTCAGGCAGATATACATGTGCTATATATTTTAGCAAGAGGAATGATAAGGATAAATACTTTTTGACTTATGTGAAGTATGTATGTGATTAAATAAATATATTAAGTATATATATTTATTTATTATATAAAAAAAATTAAATAGAAAGTTACATAACCCAATTATAAATTAGGTATTGGAATTAAATAACCTAAATGGTTATCTTTATTTAGTGGTCCTAGTATTTTATTATATACTAGTGTGACGGGGAGAGTTTAACCACTCATGGTGAAGTCATATGTACCGAAGAAAAAATATTATCAAGTTATTAAAATATAAATTACTATCTTGTTTTACTCCATAATTCCACTCATCTCCTATATCATATCTAATTCATCTCTTACTTTTGCTCAGTCATTCTCCCCCATAATATAGTCATTATGTGACGCCCCCAAAATCGGTATACATCACCTATTTTGAGTTGCCAAATACATGGTACAAAATTCAAATACAACTTAATTATACAATAGTCATGTAAAATACGACTAAACATATGATGTGAGTTTTAATATAAATATTGTCATCTAGACAATATACAAACTCAATGGGGTCCTCATTACATTTATTATCACACTATTTCATAGAATAGTGAGGACTACTAATGCTATTATCTGGACCATCACTCTGTTCCCCGACTAGTCCTCGCTACGCTCTCATTTTTCAAGAGAACAATGAAAGCAAAAGGGTGAGCTCAATTAGCCCAATAAGAAATATTATGACTAAGATAATGCAGAATAAATTATCATTAGCCTTCAACAGTCTTAAACTGATAAAATATAACAAATATCAAGTTTAACTACAGCGGAACAAGCAATCCATTAGAAGAGTCAAGTAGAGAATAAAATCTACTATCTTCTATGATTTAAAAGGTTTTTCATGACTTTTATCGCTGAGACTCAGCTTAATAAATAATCCACATCATCCCTGCACTACGGCCAAGGATATTCATTAGTATCACAACCACAAATTATCCATGCACCATAGCCAAGGATATTCGTGTATTCATCAATGGTCATGATCATGCCAACAACTGTCCATCAATGTACTACGGGTAAATGAGGATTTTTTCCACATCATTTGTAACATTACGGTCATGATTACACCGAATAATCCCTGGTCATAATCATACCAAGTCCATCTATGCACTACAGGCCACAGATGGCTTTCAACATAATATAAACATGATAATGATGACAATGATATAAGAATTCAATAAAACAAGTTCAAGAATTAATTTATCCAGGAACTAATAATGTCCAAATTGTCAACATGATACTTCTTTGTAGAGTAACACTCAAGTATGCTAAGAAGAATATTTTCATGAAAAGATACTGGATGAAGCGCAAATATCAAGGATATTCCACTAATTTCATAGAGTATAGAAGTCAAAACTTTAACCAACTAAGTATAATAAAGAATGGAATAACAAAAGAAATCACCGGGCATGCGATAGACAAAGATGCACAGTTATTCAACAATGAATAATAAATAATGGAACGAATTGTGTCATAAAAAAACGCACCAAGCGGGATATTCAATGTAATAATAAATAATGGATCCAGTCATGCGTAAACGCACTTATGACGGATATTCCAATGTAATAATAAATAATAGAATCAGTCATGCGTAAGCGCGGCCCACGTAATATTCCAACAGAATAATAAATAATGGAATCAGTCATGCGTAAACGCACGCATGTGATGTTCCAATGTAATAATAAACAATGTAACTAGGACATGCGTAAATGCACAGACAAAATGTTCCAACAGAATAATAAATAATGGAATAACAGAAGAATTTCACCAAGTATAGGGTATCCCGCGTATATAGGTTATTCCAACAGAATAATAAATAATGGAATAACAAAAGAATTTCACCAATAAGAAAGAAGGAATACCCCGAATGAGTACAACAAATAATATCCACTACCGTAAAGAAGAGTATTTTGACTGGTAGGCCGAGGATATACTCAAAGAAAACTTGTATTACGCTCAAAGCTTTCTTAAACTCTAAAGAAATACGCTCAAGATTATAGAAGGAGAACTCTCTCTAGAGTTTCAGTGAATTCGTAAGAAATAATGAAGGAATGAGCTTCTATTTATAGAAGAATGGACTGCATAGTAACTAATTCATGAACGGTCCAGATTGGTTTACAATAAAATATAATATATTCTATTTATAATCTAATAAAACGAATAACTTTATAAAAGTATTCTATTTTATATAAAAAGATTTTACTATGCAAATACTATGCAGGCACTATGCAAACACTATGCATAATAAAATATAATATATTCTAATTATTTTCTAATAAAATGTATAACTTTATAAAAGTATTCATTTTATATATAAAAAGATTTTACTATTAGTCTAATAAAACGAATAACTTTATAAAAGTATTACATTTTATATAAAAGCTTTTCTGCTTTTATTATATTAATAATACTAATAAAAAAACAAAACTCATCATCATTATTAAAATTCACAATATTAATCGACTAGTCGTTCCTGTGAAAGAGGGGGCTTTCAATAAGGATTTCTCCCCATTAGTTAAATTAGGTGACTAAACCTCTCCTCGACAAAACTTCTAGACATCGTTAATATTGCAAATAATAATATTAATAACTTTGTCATCTCAATTATTGATTATAAAATATTGACAATAATTGAATCAAATAACGTGAGATACTATGCAGCAGTTACTGTAACAATAATTGAAAAAAACTGAGTGACTTCTCACGTAAGCATCAATAATCAATATCGTGTGCTACTGTGCAACTACGCTTCTTACTGTACTTTTAACACCGGGTTTTCAACAGTTAACGGTAAAACTTCCGCCATTATTTTCATAAAGTATTTTTGTCGTTTTCTCAATCTGACAATAATTCCGTTGTGGAGTCCGCCAATGATTGTGGCGTTGTACGAATATTCCCTGCTAAAATGAATATTCCCCGACCAATCGAATATTATATAACAACTTGCGTACTTTGCAAAATTTATAAATATTACCCACAACTATAACATTATATCAAATTCATTCCATAATATTCAAAAATGATATTTATAGAAAATTCATCTTTATTAATAAAAGTTGGGGTCTTACAACCTCCCCTTCTTATGAAATTTCGCCCTCAAAATTAGGGTACGTACCTGGTATGTTGAAGAGGTAAGGATACCTTGATTTCATTTCAAATTCTAACTCCCAAGTCATTTCCTCAACATCGTGGTTTCTCCACAAAACTTTGACTTGAGGTATAACCTTGGAGCGTAGAATATGTTCCTTCTTATCCAAGATTTGAACAGAAACTTCTTCATACGTCAAATCTTCCGCTATTTTGTCCGGTTCTAACTCAATAATGTGGTTTGGGTCTTCCACATATTTACATAACATGGATATATGAAAAACGTTATGAACACAAGACATACTTGGCGGTAAAGCGAGTCTATAGGCCACAGTTCCTACTCGATCGAGAATTAAAAATGGGTCGATGAATCGAGGATTGAGCTTTCATTTCTTTCCAAATCTCGTAACTCCTTTCAATGGAGCAACACGTAACAACACATGATCTCCTAAATCGAATTTCACGTCCTTTTGATGAAGATCAGCATAACTCCTTTGTCGATCTTGTGAGGTTTTTATACGTTGTCGGATCATTTGAATCTTTTCCGTAGTCATGCGTACCAACTCCGGTCCCAACAACGTTGCTTCACCCACCTCATCTCAGCATACTGGAGAACGACACTTTCTTTCATACAACGCCTCAAATGGAGCCATGCCAATACCGACTTGATAACTGTTGTTGTAGGAAAACTCCACCAATGGTAAGAACTTATCCCAACTTCCCTTGAAGTTAAGGACACAGAGTCTTAATAAATCTTCAAGAGTTTGAATAGTCCTCTCCGACTTCCCGTCCGTCTGAGGATGATATGCCGAGCTAAATCGTAAATCTGTGCCCATAGCTTTCTGCAAACTAAACCCAAAATCGTTAAGTGAATCTTGGGTCTCGATCAGAAACTATAGATACTGGCATACCATGCAGTCTTACAATCTCGTTTATGTACATACGAGCAAGACGTTCAAGTGTATAAGTTTCTCTTATCGGTAAGAAATGAGCAGACTTGGTCAATCTATCAATAATGACCCAAATCGCATCTATACCTTGAGAAACCTTAGGAAGACCGGTAACGAAATCCATGGTAATGTGCTCCCACTTCCATTCTAGAATTTCAAGTGGTTGCAATGGACCTTTTGGTACTTGATGCCCCGCTTTAACTCGTTGATAAGTTCGACACCTTGAGATAAACAACGTTATCTCTCTCTTCATATACATTTTGGTACTCCCATGATGGATTGCAAACGGTGTGTTGTGCGCCTCCATCATGATTTTATACTTTAAATCAGGATCGTTAGGAACACAAATTCTGGAGTTGACTCGAAGTATTCCTTCTTCATCGATTTCTTTCCTAAGATAGCACCTTCTTGCACTTTCTTCCTCATACGCATCAGCTCCAGGTCTGTAGCTTGAGCAACTTTAACTTTATCAATTAAAGTCGGTTCTACTCATATATTCGCCATCATCACATGGGTCCCTGGAGTCTTTAACTCTATCTCCATCCTTTGCAAGTCACACAAAATGGGCCTTTGTGATGACAATATCGCACTCGTACTTGCATAGGATCTTCTACTCAATGCGTCAGCTACCACGTTTGTTTTTTTAGGATGGTATTAGATGGTATGATCATAATCTTTCAATAGTTCAAGCCAACGTCGTTGTCGCATGTTGAGTTCCTTTTGAGTGAAGAAATATTTGAGGCTTTTATGATCTGTAAAGATCTCCACCTTCTCCCCATACAAGTAATGCCTCCAAATTTTAAGTGCGAAGACAACAGCTGCTAACTCTAGGTCATGAATAGGATAATTCCTCTCATATTCTTTAAGTTGTCTTGAGGCATAGGCTATGACTTTCCCATGTTGCATGAGAACACATCCCAACCCTTTTTCGAAGCATCATCAGTAGATGACAAATCCCTCCGAGCCAGATGGTTTTGTCAGAACAGGTGCTGAAATGAGTCTCCTCTTGAGTTCTTGAAAACTCTTTTCACATTCTTCGCTCCAACCGAACTTTGTATCTTTCCGAGTCAACTAAGTTAATGGAGTAGCTATTCGAGAAAATCCTTCCACGAATCTCCGATAATAACCAGCTAAGCCAAGAAAGCTACGTACTTCGGTCACTGATTTAGGTTGCTCCCGGCTTTGAATTGCTTCAATCTTTGACGGGTCAACAGATATTCCATGACTTGATACTACGTGCCCAAGGAATGCTACTTCCTCAAGCCAGAACTCACATTTCTTCAACTTGGCATAAAGCTTGTATTCACGAAGCTTTTGTAGTGTCAGCCTCAAGTGTTGCTCATGATCTTCACGGCTTTTGGAATAAATAAGGATGTCATCAATAAAGGCGACCACAAAGTGATCCAAATATTCTTTGAATACTCGGTTCATCATATACATGAAAGGCAAAGAGAGTATTAGTCAATCCAAAGGACATGACTAGGAATTCATAATGCCCGCATAGGAGTTCGAAAAGCCGTCTTTGGAATGTCATCTGTTCTAATCTTCAATTGGTGATATCCGGAACGAAGATCAATCTTTGAAAAGAATTTGGCTCCTTTCAACTAGTCAAATAGGTCATCAATACATTGCAATGGGTACCTATTTTTTATGGTGACATGATTCAACTCTCGATAATCAATACAAAGTCGTATACTCCCATCTTTCTTCTTCATGAATAGAACATGAGCACCCCAAGGAGACGTACTAGGACGAATGAAACCAATGTCTAATAATTCTTGCAATTGGGTCTTTAACTCCTGAAGTTCAATAGGAGCCATTCGATATGGGGCTTTGGAAATGGGTTTTGTACCGGGTTCAAGGTCGATACAAAATTCAATTTCACGCTCTGGGGGTAGGCCATGAAGTTCTTCAGGGAATACATCAGGGAATTTATTAACAATAGAAATATCATTCAAAACTGACGTATTTTTGTTTAGATCCGTGACATGAGCTAAGAAAGCTTGACATCCGTTTTTCAATAAACGAATAGCTTTATGGCTTAAGATGATCGTGATTGATTTTAATGGTTTGGTTGCTTGAATTTGCATTATAGGTTGATTAGGAATATGAAAGCTAACAACTTTACGAAAACAATCAATTTTAGCATGATGAGTAGTTAACCAATCAATCCCTAGAATCATATCAAATGCAAGTATTTTCAATGAAATAAGAACGACAGGTAATGTGAGGGTACCGATTTGAACCAAACAAGACTTATAAACAGTGGATATAATGAAAGTTTCTCCGAACGGAGTTTCCATAAATAAGTCAAAGTCTAATTTCTCCGGAGTCAAATTTAATCGTTGAGCGCAAGTAGGAGAAATAAAAGAATGGGTAGAACCGATATCAAATAAAGTATATACTTCACTAGAGTTTATGATAAGCTTACCCGTGATGACCTCATTCGGGTTCCTTTCTTTCTGGGAGGTCACAACAAACGCTCTCCCTTGCACTACCGGCTTTGACTTTTCTGGGACGGCCTTTGGTGCCTCCATCCTAGCTGAACTTATCTTCGGTGAACGATAAAATCAGGCTAAGTGACCTTCTCTTCCACAATTATAACATTCTTTGGACGGCATCACGCAGTTTGGACTGATGTGTCCCTCCCCTCCGCATTTGAAGCATATGATAGGTGGTCGTTCTCCTTCCTTAACAACGGGTCTTTGGTCGGTTTGACGTCTTTCCATCATTGTTGAATCTCCTCTTCTTGAAATGTCCATTCTTATTGTTTTGGCCCTAATTACCACCGAAGTGGTTACCACTTCTGGTATATTGATTCCCTCCACGTTTGTTGTCACCGCTTCGATGACTGCTCTCACTAGTATTATCATTATGTCGGCTGCTCTCTTTTGGTTGCGTTGACTCGTTATTGTGCTCTACTAACTGAGCCCTATTTACAACATCTGAATACAAACACAGTTTATGAGAAATAAGATGTTGACGTATCTCCGGCTTTAAACCTCTTAAAAACATCTGCGTCATTCTCTCTTCATTATCCACCAAGTGGGACGCAAACCGAGATAACTCGGTAAACTTAGCTTCGTATTGCGACACGGTCATATTATTCTACTCCAACTTGATGAACTCTACCTCTTTTCTATGTGATTTAACTTTTTCGGAAAGTACTTGTCGTTGAATAGTTCTTGGAACTTCTCCCAAGACATCTTCAGTGCGGCAGGTTGAGTACGCTTTACCGATTCTCACTAGTAATCTGCCTCTCCTCGCAACATAGAGGCGGCAAAGGGAACCTTTTGCTCCTCAGAGCATCCTAAGACATCAAATATCTTGGTGATCTGCTTTATCCATGCTTCCGCCTTAAGAGGTTTTGGCTCTCTAATAAATTCGGTGGTCTCAGCTCCTTGAACTGTTTAGCGGTGACCGTCCGAGAGTTTCTAGTGTTTCCACCTACATTTTGGACAGGAGCCGCTCTCGCCTGCTGTTGCATGAATTGCATAAAGCCTTTGAACATTCTATCATTCATCATTTGGTCAGTGTTGTTGTTTGCATGAGGATTGTCGCCTTCCTGATGCACATTATCCTGATTATTGATATGTTGTTAATCAACGATCGCTTGTGCTCCATTGCTATTCTCAACATTCTCGGATGTCATTTTCAGATACTGCCACAAAACAAAGGTTAATTAACATGTAACATATTATCCCTATATTCTGACCGACCAATTAAATACCAAATAAACTTAGGTAGGTCATACTAGCGAAGGAATTCCCCGTCTCTCCCCTCCTAGTTCTATTCTCACATCTTAGCCAGAGATCATATCCCTAAGCTTTGATACCAACCATAACGCCCCCAAAATCGGTATACATCACCTATTCTGAGTCACTAAATACATGGTACAAAATTCAAATACAACTTAATTATACAACAGTCATGTAAAATACGACTAAACATATGATGTGAGTTTTAATACAAATATTGTCATCTAGACAATATACAAACTCAATGGGGTCCTCATTACATTTATTATCACACTATTTCATAGAATAGTGAGGACTACTAATGCTATTATCTGGACCATCACTCTGTTCCCCGAATAGTCCCTGCTACGTTCTCATTTCCTGAAGAGAACAATAAGGTAAGCTCAACTAGCCCAGTAAGAAATATTATGACTAAGATAATGCAGAATAAATTATCATTAGCCTTCAACAGTCTTAAACTGATAAAATATAACAAATATCAAGTTTAAATGCAGCGGAACAAGCAATCCATTAGAAGAGTCAAGTAGAGAATAAAATCTATTATCTTCTATGATTTAAAAGGTTTTTCATGACTTTTATCGTTGAGGCTCGGCTTAATAAATAATTCACATCATCCTTGCATTACGGCCAAGAATATTCATTAGTATCACAACCATAAATTATCTATGCACCACAGCCAAGGATATTCGTGTATTCATCAATGGTCATGATCATGCCAACAACTGTCCATCAATGCACTACGGGTCAATGAGGACTTTTTCCACATCATTTGTAAAATTACGGTCATGATTACACTGAATAATCCCTGGTCATAATCATACCAAGTCCATCTATGCACTATAGGCCACAGATGACTTTCAACATAATATAAACATGAGGATGATGACAATGAAATAAGAAATCAATAAAACAAGTTGAAACATTAATTTATCTAGGAACTAATAATGTCCAAATTGTCATTATGATACTTCTTTGTAGAGTAACACTCAAGAATGCTCAGAAGAATATTTTCATGAAAAGATACTGGATGAAGCGCAAATATCAAGGATATTCCACTAATTTCATAGAGTATAGAAGTCAAAACTTTAACCAACTGAGTATAATAATGAATGGAATAACAAATGAAATCACCAGGCATGCGATAGACCGCATGCATGAAAGTTATTCCAATGTAATAATAAATAATGGAACGTCAGTCACGCGTAAACGCACAGATGTGATATTCCAATGAATAATAAATAATGGAACCAGTCACGTGTAAACGCAAGCCGTGATATTCCAAATGTAATAATAAATAATGGAACTAGGTCATGCATAAACGCACGTATGTGATGTTCCAACAAAATAATAAACAACGGAACGAAGTCATACACGAAACGCATGCACGTGATGTTCAAATGTAATAATAAATAATGGAATAATGTAAGAATTTCACCAAGTATAAGCAGTATCCCACAGATCAAAAGTTATTCCAATAGAATAATAAAGAATGGAATAACAAAAGAATTTCACCAATAAGAAAGAAGGAATACCCCGAACGAGTACAACAAATAATATCCCTTACCGTAAAGAAGAGTATTTTGACTGGTAGGGCAAGGATATACTCAAAGAAAACTTGTACTACGCTCAAAACTTTCTTAAACTCTAAAGAAATACGCTCAAGATTATAGAAGAAGAACTCTCTCTATAGTTTCTCTCTCTAGAGTTTTAGTGAATTCGTAAGAAATAATGAAGGAATGAGCTTCTATTTATAGATGAATGGACTGCATAGTAACTAATTCATGAACGGTCCAGATTGGTTTATAATAAAATATAATATATTCTATTTATAATCTAATAAAACGAATAACTTTATAAAAGTATTCATTTTTATATAAAAAAATTTACTATGCAAAACACTATGCAAGCACTATACAAACACTATGCATAATAAAATATAATATATTCTAATTATTGTCTAATAAAATAGATAACTTTATAAAAGTATTCTGTTTTATATAAAAAGATTTTCCTATTAGTCAAATAAAACGTAATAACTTTATAAAAGTATTCTGCTTTATATATAAAAGTTTTCATTTTTTATTACATTAATAATACTAATAAAACAAAACTCATCATCATTATTATAATTCACAATATTAATCGACTGAAGTCATTCCTGTGAAAGAGGGGCTTTCAATAAAGATTTCTCCCCATCATGCCATGCAATTAGGTGACCAAACCTCTCCTTGACAAAACTTCTAGACATCGTTAATATTGCAAATAATAATATTAATAACTTTGTCATCTCAATTATTGATTATAAAATATTGACAATAATTGAATCAAATAACGTGAGCTACTATGCAAAGAATTATCGTAATAATAATTGAACAAAACTAAGTGACTTCTCGTAAGCATCAATAATCAATACTGGTGTACTCTTTGGTAACTACGCTACTTCATCGTATTTTTTTAACACCGAGTGTTTCAACAAGCTTAACAGTAAAACTTCCGTCGTTATTTTCATAAAATATTTTGTCATTTTCTCAATCCGACAATAATTTCATTTGTGGGGTCAACCAATGATTGTCTTGGTTAATACGAATATTCCTCGCTAAGATGAATATTCCCCACCAATTAAATATTATATAACAACTTCATGTATTTTTGCAAAATTTATAAATATTACCCACAACTATAACATTATATAAAATTCATTCCATAATATTCAAAATGATATTTATAGAAAATTCATCTTTATTCATAAAAGTTGGGGTCTTACACATTATCCGTGGTTCCTCTGGTCAATGCTTATCCACTTTAATTTCGAATATTGAACCTTTGTTAGCCATGTTCAATTCCTTCTCATAGTCCCATAAATGTGCATATATATCATCAATTTTACATAAGCACGCTTAAGTGATATTTCTCTGTGCACTGGCTCAGTGACACTCTACCATTGGAATTCTGAGAGTTTCCAAGATGGACATAATTTTATTTTATCATAATAGTGGTTGGACAAAAATCTTGCATTTGTCTATTTTTTCTGTTTATTTGTACACTTATGAACATTGTTATATCTATTAACAGTATAAGTATTATCATGTTTCAACACACTTGCCCATAAATTCCAAGGACAGTCCTGTGCACACTTCACTTGTACCTTATCCCTTGCATTTTTTGGAAACCATACATTGTATTTTTTTTTCAATTGCATAATGTTTCACTGCCTCTTTAAATTCTTTATGGTTAGTAAATTTCATTCCAACAGCAAATTCAACATTTTTAATGTCGGTCTTTGGATTAAACTTTAGATATTTTCTCTTTCTTAAATTGGTTGGTCTCACCTCATCATCTTCATTCTCACTTGTTTCAAGTGTGTGCAGTTCATTAGAATCCAAGTCAATTTCTTCCCAAGCTTTAGTTGGTGCTCTTTGCCCACCTTCATCAACAGGTCCCTGCACACCTTCATCAACTGCTCTCTACATACCTTCATCAACATCATGTCCTCCATTTTCTTCTTAATTTCCTTCTTCATTTTCATAATTCCACTCATCTCCTATATCATACCTAATTCAACATCATGTCCTTCATTTTCTTCTTAATATAAATTACTAACTTGTTTTACTCCATAATTTCACTTATCTCCAATATCATACCTAATTCATCTCTTACTTTTGCTCAGTCATTCTCCCCCATAATATAGTTCATCTATTCTTTAAACCTACTTGCGTAAAAATAATAGAATACTTTATGCGATAAAAGTTTCATTAAACTATATAATAGTCCCTTATCGGTAAAAAATAGTTTCATTTGTCAATTATTTTAATTCTATAAAAATGGCCTTCTTTATAAAATAATAATGATTAATAATAACACTAATAATATAAAATAAAATGATATTTTATAAATTTGTCATTGTAACTACAAATTCACATCATAACTATTAGGATAAATGTGGAACAAAATTATATTCAAAGGTCATGTCTGTTTGTAAAAAAAATATTTGGAATTAAATTATTTGTCTAAATTTAACACGGTTTCGGACTATTTAGGGGGTGTATTCAATTAAGATTTTTTAAGACTTTTAAAGATTTTAGAAGTTTTGTTGTATTCAATCAAGACGTTTAAAGAGTTTATAAAATTTAACTGGTTACAATTTTTTAATGTCTTTAAAAGTTAGGTGATATTAAATTAAGATTTTTACAAAATCTATAAAAGTATTTTGGTATTCAAAAAGTCATAGATTTTTTAGATTTCTATCAAATGGTAGAGTTTGACAGACTTTAGAAGAATAATTATAACTATCAAACCATATCCAAAGTCTGACCTCATCTCTAAAGACTTCCAAATATTAAAAATAAAAGTGGAAATTCGGATCGTCAGTAAATTCGTGGTGTAATTATGACGCCCCAAAAATAGGTATACATCACCCATCTTGAGTCGCCAAATACATGGTACTTAATACAAATACAAACTTAATTATACCATATGAGCTGAGAGTTTTAACAGGAATATTGTCTTCTAGACAATATCCAAACTAAAATTCAATCCTCATTACATTTATTATCATACTAAATAGTGAGGACTGCTAAAATAATCATCTCGGACCGTCACTACATTCCCCGACTAGTCCCGGCTACGTTCTTATTTCTTAAAGAGAACAATGAAAGCAAAAGGGTGAGATCAACTAGCCCAGTAAGAAATATTATGACTAAGATAATGCAGAATAAATTATCGTTAGCCTTCAATAGTGTTAAACTGATAATACAATAGACATCAAGTTTAACTACAGCGGAACAAGCAATCCATTAGAAGAGTCAATTAGAACATGATATCTACTATCTTCTATTATTTAAAAAGTTTATCATCAATTTTATCGCTGAGACTCAGCTTAATAAATAATCCACATCATCGAATCATCCCTGCACTACGAGCCAAGGATATTCATTAGTATCACAACCACGAAATATCCATGCACTACGAGCCAAGGATATTCGTGTTTTCACCAATGGTCATGACCATGCCAACAACTGTTCATCAATGCACTACGGGCCAATGAGGACTTTTACCACATCATTTATAACGTTACGGTCATGATTATACCAAATAAGCCCTGCTCATAATCATACCAATCAACAGTCCATCTAAACACGTAAGCTAAAGATGACTTTCATTACAATATAAGCATGATGATGATGATAATGATATTAGAATTCAATTAAATGAAAGCAAAGGATAAATTTTTAAAGATTTATAATTTAATTTATCCAAAATTCAAAAACATCCAAATTGTCAACATGATACTGCTTTGTGGAGTAAAATTCAAGAATAATATTGTATCAAAAATGATTTGGACCGAAAAGAAATTAATTTTTTTATGAATAGTACCTCGGGTGAATAGTAACCGAGTGAATAGTACCCCATGAATAGCAATTCAGGAATACTAACCCGTGAATAGTACTCCGGCATGAAAAGCTTAAAATTTATTAAGAATGCTCAGAATAATATTTCCATGAAAAGATACTGGATGAAGCGCAAATTTCAAGGATATTCTACTAATTTCATGGAGTATAGAAGCCATAACTTTAACAAAATGAGTATAGAATTCAAAATCTGAAATGAAATAATATTACTTACATACTACATAGTATGGAAAAAAATATTATTTCTTAGGAATATTGAATAAAAATAATATCCCTTACCTTAAAAAGAAGAGTATTCCAACTGGTATAATAGGGATATTCCTGAAGAAAATTTTCACTGCTTTCTACACTCAATGTTTTCTTAAACTCTAAAGAAATACGCTCAAGATTATAGAAGAAGAATTCTCTGCGTTCGGTGTAATTTTCAATTCTAAACTAAGCATCCTATTTATAGGAGAATGGAAGGATACTATTTAGAATATTTCACGGAACAACAGTTGAAGGATTTTCACAGGCTGAATTCTTCGAATTCACAGATGCCAACTTTTGAATAAAACAAACCTTTATAACATCTATATATATATATATATATATACATATCAACATCACCCACCACCACTTTTCCACCACTCATCCCTATCATACACACACACATCACTCATACACACACACATCACTTTTACTCTTTCTTTTCTCCCACCACCACACTCCTTTCACACACCCACACACTCACACACACGGAAATTCCAAAATCACAACTAAATTCCCTTCCATCCAAGTAATCTTCCCCCACCCCCTTTATTTCCCACCACACACACGTATAAATATATATATATATATATATACACTTTATAACTTCCTTCCGATTATTTAGAAAAATAAGTAAGTGGGGGTCCAAATAATACGTCAAACTTACAAAAAATACTTCATAAAAATCCCCTCAACATTTTTAACAACATTTATTCATCATTATTATAACTCGCAATATTAACAACTAGATCGTTCCCAGGAAAAAAGGGGCTTTCCAATAAGGATTTCTCCCTATTGGCGCGCAATTAGGTGACCAAACCTCTCCTCGACAGAACTTTCTAGACATTGTTAATTATTCAGATAATAATATGAATAACTTGTCATCTCAATTATTGATTTAATAATATAAAATATTAACAATAATTGAATCAAATAATGTGAGATACTATGCAATAATTACTGTAGCAATAATTAAAATAAACTAAGTGACTTCTCACGTAAGCATCAATAATCAATACCGTGTGCTACTATGCAACCACGCTGTATTACTGTACTTTTACCACCAAGAATTCCAACAGTTAACGATAAAATTTTCGCCATTATTTTTATAAAAAGATATCTCTGTCGTTTTCTCATTCCGACAATAATTCCATTATGGGGTCCACCAATGATTGTGCTATCGTACGAATATTTCCTGTTTAAAACGAATATTCTCCGACCAATCAAATATTTTATGACAACTTGCATACTTTGCAAAATTTATAAATACTACCCATAACTATAACATTATATCAAATTCACACCATAATGTTCAAGAAAAATTAATCTTTAATTATGAAAATTAGGGTTTTACAACCTCCCCTTCTTATGAAATTTCGTCCTCAAATTTAGGGTACGTACCTGGTATGTCGAAGAGGTGAGGATACTTTTAATTCATTTCAGATTCTAACTCCCAGGTCATTTCCTCAACATCGTGGTTTCTCTACAAAACTTTGACTTGAGGTATAATCGTTCCTTCTTATCCAAGATTTTAACAGGTACTTCTTTATACGTTAAATCTTCCGCTATTTCGTCTTGTTCTAACTCAAGAATTTGGTTCGGGTCTTCCCCATATTTACGTAACATAGATATGTGAAAAACGTTATGAACACGAGACATACTTGGCGGTAAAGCGAGTTTATATGCCACAGTTCCTACTCAATCGAGGATTTTGAATGGGCCAATGAATCGAGGATTGAGATTTTCTCTCTTTCCAAATCTCGTAACTCCTTTCCATGATGCAACACGTAACAACACATGATCACCAACATTGAATTCCATGTCTCTTCGATGAATATTAGCATAACACTTTTGTCGATCTTGTGAGGTTTTTATACGTTGCCGGATCATTTGAATCATCTCCGTAGTCATACGTACCAATTCCGGTCCCAATAACGTTGCTTCACCCACCTCATCCCAGCATACTGGAGAACGACACTTACATCCATACAACACCTCGAATGAAGCCATGCCAATACTTGATTGATAACTATTGTTGTAGGAGAATTCCACCAATGGCAAGAACTTATCCCAACTTCCCTTGAATTCAAGGACATTGAGTCTTAATAGATCTTCAAGAGTTTGAATAGTCCTCTCCGACTGCCCGTCCGTTTGAGGATGATGTTTAATCGAATCAGAATCCATGCCCATAGCTTTTTGCAAACTAACCCAAAATCATGAAGTGAATCTTGGGTCTCGATCAGAAACTATGGATACTGGCATACCATGCAGTCTTACAATCTCATATATATAAATACGAGTAAGACGTTCAAGTGTATAAGTTTCTCGTATAGGTAAGAAATGAGCAGACTTGGTTAGTCTATCAACAATTACCCAAATCGCATCTATGCATTCAGAAACCCTGGGAAGACCAGTAACAAAATCCATGGTAATGTGCTCCCACTTCCATTCTGGAATTTTAAGTGGTTGCAATGGACCTTTTGGCACTTGATGCTCCGCCTTGACACGTTAAACACCTTGAGATAAACTCTGCTATCTCTCTCTTCATATTGCTCCACCAAAATGTATGTCGAATATCATGATACATTTTGGTACTTCTAGGATGGATTGCAAACGGTGTGTTGTACGCCTCCATCATGATCTTATACTTTAAATCAGAATCGTTAGGAACATAAAGTATGGAGTTGACTCTAAGTATTCCTTCTTCATCGATTCTTGCTTCCGAAATAGCAACTTCTTGCACTTTCTTCTTCATACGCATCAACTCCAGGTATGTAGCTTGAGCAGCTTTAACTTTATCGATTAAAGTCGGTTCTACTCGTATATTTGACATCATCACGTGGGTCCCTGGAGTCTTTATCTCTATCATCATCCTTTGTTAGTCATACAATATCACACTCGTACCCGCATATGATCTTCTACTCAACGCATCTGTTACTACGTTCGCTTTTTCAGGATGGTATTGAATGGTATGATCATAATCTTTCACCAACTCGAGCCAACGTCGTTGTTGCATGTTGAGTTCTTTTTGGGTGAAGAAATATTTGAGGCTTTTATGATCTGTATAGATCTCCACCTTCTCCCTATACAAGTAATGCCTCCAGATCCTTAGTGCAAAAATGACTACTGTAAACTCTAGATCATGAGTAGGATAATTCTTCTCATATTCTTTGAGTTGTCGTGAGGCATAGGCTATGACTTTCCCATGCTGCATGAGAACACATCCTAACCCTCTGCCCGAAGCATCACTGTAGATGACAAATCCCTCCGAACCAAATGGTATTGTCAGAACAGGTGCTGAAATGAGTCTCCTCTTGAGTGTTTGAAAACTCTTTTCACATTCCTCAATCCAACCGAATTTTATATCTTTTCAAGTCAACTGAGTTAATGGAGTAGTGATTCGAGAAAACCCTTCTACGAATCTCCGATAATAACCAGCTAAGCCAAGAAAGCTACGTACTTCGGTCACTAACTTAGGTTGCTCTCAGCTTTGTATTGCTTCAATCTTTGTTGGGTCAACAGATATTCCGTGATTTGATATCATGTTCCCAGGGAATGTTACTTCCTCAAGCCAGAACTTGCATTTCTTCAACTTGGCATACATCTTGTTTTCACGAAGCTTTTGGAGTATCAGCCTTAAGTGTTGCTCATGATCTTCACGGCTTTTGGAGTAAATGAGGATGTCATCAATAAAGACGACCACAAAGTGATCCTAATATTCTTTGAATACTCGGTTCATCAGATCCATGAAGGCAGCAGGAGCATTAGTCAATCCAAAAGATATGACTAGGAATTCGTAATGCCCATACCGAGTTCTAAAAGTAATCTTTGGAATGTCATCGGTTTTAATCTTTAACTGATGATATCCGGAACAAAGATAGATATTTGAAAAGAATTTGGCACCTTGCAAATGGTCAAATAGGTCATCAATAAGAGGCAACGGGTACCTATTTTTGATAGTGACATGATTCAACTCCCGATAGTCAATATAAAGTCACATACTTCCATCTTTCTTCTTTACAAATAGAACAGGAGCACCCCAAGGAGACGTACTAGGACGAATGAAACTGATGTCTAACAATTCCTGCAGTTGGGTTTTTAACTCCTGAAGTTCAATAGGAGCCATTCGATATGAGGCTTTGGAAATGGGTTTTGTATCGGGTTCAAGGTCGATACAAAATTTGACTTCACGCTCTGGGGGTAGGCCAGAAAGTTCTTCAGGGAATACGTCAGGAAATTTATTAATAAAAGAAATATCATTCAAATCTGGCGTATTTTTATTTAAATCCGTGACATGGGCTAATAAAGCTTGACATCCATTTTTCAATAAACGAGTAGCTTTATGGCTTGATATGACGGTGATTGACTTTAGTGGTTTGGTTGCTTGAATTTGCATAATAGGTTGGTTAGGAATATGAAAGCTAACAACTTTACGAAAATAATCAATTTTTGTATGATGAGTGGTTAACCAATCAATCCCTAAAATCACATCAAATGCAAGTATTTTTAAAGAGATAAGATCGACAGGTAACGAGCGGTTGCTGATTTGAATCAAACAAGACTTATAAACAGTGGATGTAATGAAGGTTTCTCCCAACGGAGTTTCAACAAATAAGTCAAAGTCTAATTTCTCCGGAGTTAAATTTAAACACTGAGCGCAAGTAGGAAAAATAAAAGAATGGGTAGAACCGGTATCAAATAAGGTATAAACTTCGCTAGAATTTATGATTAGCTTAACCGTGATAACCTCGTTCGGGTTCCTCACTTTTTGGGAGGTCACGACAAACGCTCTACCTTAAACTACCAGCTTTGACTTCTTTGAGACGGCCTTTGGTGCCTCCATTCCAGTTGAACTTGGCTTCAGTGCACGACAAATCGAGCTAGGTGACCTTTTCTTCCATAATTATAACATGTTTTGATCACTCAGATCTGAGTTTTGATCGATGTGTCCTCCTCAAAGATTTGAAGCATACGATCGGTGGTCGTTCTCCTTCCTTAACAACAGGTGCTGGTGCTGACATCTTTCCATCATTATTGAATTTCCTCTTCTTGAAATTTCCACTTCTATTAAATTGGCCATGATTACCACCGAAGTGGTTACCATTTTTGGCATGTTGATTCCCTCCACGTTTGTTGTCACCGCTTCGATGATTGCTACCACCGGTATTATCGATTTGCCGACTGCTATCGCTTGGTTGTGTTGTCTCATTATCACGTTCCAATAACTAAACCCTATTTATAACATCTGAATACAAACACAGTTTGTGAGAAATTAGGTATTGACGTATCTCAGGTTTCAAACCTCTTAGAAACATCTGCATCATTCTCTCCTCATTATCAACCAAGTGGGACGCAAACCGGGACAACTCGGCAAACTTAGCTTCGTACTGCGACACGGTCATATTATTTTGCTCCAGCTTGATGAACTCTACCTCCTTCATATGACGAATACTTTCGGGAAAGTACATGTCGTTGAACAGTTCTTGGAACTTCTCCCAAGACATATTGAGTGCGGCAGGTTGAGTACACTTTACAGATTCCCACCAGTAATCTGCCTCTCCTTGCAACATGAAGGTGGTAAAGGGAACCTTTTGCTCCTCAGAGCATCTCAAGACATCAAATATATTGGTGATCTACTTTATCCACGTCTCCGCCTTAAGTGGTTTTGGCTCTCCCAAAAACACTGGTGGTCCCAGCTCCTTGAACTGTTTAGCGGTGACCATCCGTGAGTTGCCAGTGTTTCCACCTGCATTTTGGACAGGAGTCTCTCTCGCCTGATGTTACATGAATTACAGAAAGCCTCTGAACATTCCGTCGTTCATTATTTGGTCGGTGTTGTTGTTTACCTGAGGATTATTGCCTTCCTGATGCACATTATCCTGAGTATTGATTGTTGGTGACTAAACGGTCTCATATGGTCCATTTCTTATCTCAACATTCTCAGATGTCATTTTCAAACACTGCCACACAATAAGGGTTAATTGACATGCTACATATTATCCCTATATTCTGACCGACCAATTAAATAATAATTAAACTTAGGTAGGTCATACTAGCGAAGAAATTACCCGTCTCTTCCCTCCTAGTTCTAGTCTCACATCTCAGCCATGGATCATATCTCTAAGCTTTGATACCAACTGTGACGCCCCCAAAATAGGTATACATCACCCATCTTGAGTCGCCAAATACATGGTACTTAATACAAATATAAACTTAATTATACCACATGAGCTGAGAGTTTTAACAGGAATATTATCTTCTAGACATTATACAAACTCAAATTCAATCCTCATTACATTTATTATCATACTAAATAGTGAGGACTGCTAAAATAACCATCTCGGACCATCACTCCATTCCCCGACTAGTCCCGGCTACGTTCTTATTTCCTGAAGAGAACAATGAAAGCAAAAGGGTGAGCTCAACTAGCCCAGTAAGAAATATTATGACTAAGATAATGCAGAATAAATTATCGTTAGCCTTCAATAGTGTTAAACTGATAAAATACAATAGACAACAAGTTTAACTACAACGGAACAAGCAATCCATTAGAAGAGTCAAGTACAACATGATATCTACTATCTTCTATGATTTAAAAAGTTTATCATCAATTTTATCGCTGAGACTCAGCTTAATAAATAATCCACATCATCGAATCATCCCTGCACTACGGGCCAAGAATATTAATTAGTAACACAACCACGAATTATCCATGCACTACGGGCCATGGATATTCGTGTTTTCACCAATGGTCATGATCATGCCAACAACTGTTCATCAATGCACTTCGGGCTAATGAGGACTTTTACCACATCATTTATAAAGTTACGGTCATAATTATACCGAATAATCCTTGGTCATAATCATACCAATCAACAGTCCATCTATGCACATAAGCCAAAGATGACTTTCATCACAATATAAGCATGATGATGATGACAATGATTAAGAATTCAATTAAATGAAAGCAAAGGATAAATTTTTAAAGATTTATAATTTAATTTATCCAAAATTCAAAAACGTCCAAATTGTCAACATGATACTATTCACGGGGTACTATTCACGAGTTACTATTCACGGGGTACTATTCACCCATAAAATATATATTTTTTCGGTCCAAATCATTTTTGGGCACAATATTATTCCATGAGGAGATGTGCTAATTTTTCAGACCGTTGGTTAAAATTATAATAGTAAATCAATATGGATCGTTGATTTAAAGTTTTAATAGTAACTTGTCCCTTCAGTTTTTCAAGAGTTATTTATCCCTTCAATTTTCCAAGAGTTATTTGTCCCTTCAGCTTTCCAAGAGTTATTTGCCCCTTCGGTGTTTCAAGAGTTAATTGCCCCTTTGTAAATAGTAGTTGTGTCTTCAATATTACCAAGAGTCATTTTGACCCTTCGTTAAGACCAAGAGCCACTTTCAGTTCTTCTATAAATAGAAGCTCATTCCTTCATTATTTCTTACGAATTCACTAAAACTCTGGAGAGAGAAACTATAGAGAGAAAGAAGAAAAGTATTCTGTTACTTCACTACTCCAATATCCAGTTTCTTCTAAGGTAAGGGAGATTATTTGTTGTACTCTTAAGGGGTATTATTTCTTTCTTATTCATGAAGAGAACTTCAGTTATTCCATTCTTTATTATTATGTTGGAATAACCTGTATATGCGAAGTACCGCATACATGGTAAAATTCTTCTGTTATTCCATTCTTATTATTCTGTTGAAATAACCCGTTTATGCGAAGTACCGCATACATGGTGAAATTCTTCTAATATTCCGTTCTTTATTATTCTCAGCCGAATATCAAGTCCATGCATTTTAAATCGGACTGGTTCCATTATTTATTATTTCGCCGAATATCCTATCGCAATGCGTTTACACCGGACTTGGTTCCATTATTTATTATTCTGCGTCGAATTTTCGTACGCGGCACTTACTTGGGACTGGTTCCATTATTTATTATTCTATTGGGAATAACATATGCATGCGATCTATCGCACGCATGGTGAATCCTTCGTTATTCTATTCTTTATTATTCTATTGGAAAAACCTGTCTATGTGGATTACCACATGCGTGGTGAATTATCCTTTGTATTCATTCCTTATTAAATTGTGGAAATGATGCGATCACGTGGATTACCGCATGAAGAAGGGTGAAAATCCATTCATAGTTTCATATATTCTATTATACTCGGTTGGTTAAAGTTTTGGCTTCTATACTCCATGAAATTAGTTGAATATCCTTGATATTTGTGCTTTATCCAGTATCTTTTCATGGAAATATTCTTCTGAGCATTCTAGAATTTTACTCTACAAAGCAGTATCATGTTGACAATTTGGACGTTATTGAGTTCAGGATAAATTAACTTATAAATCTTTAAAAATTTATTCTTGAACTTGATTGAATTGTCATCATCATCATGCTTATATTATGTTGAAAGTCATCTTTGGCTTACGTGCATAGATGGACTTGGTATGATTATGACCAGGGATTATTCGGTATAATCATGACCGTGACGAATGATGTAGTAAAAGTCCTCATTGGCCTGTAGTTCATTGGTGGACAGTTGTTGGTATGATTATTACCGAGGATTATTCGGTATAGTCATGACCCTTGATGATTACATGAATATCCTTGGCCGTGGAGCGAGGATGATTCGATTTTTTATTTATTGTCGAGTCTCAAATGATAAAGTTAATGAAAAACTTTTTAAATCATAGAAGATAGTAGATTTTATACCTTACTTGACTCTTCTAATGGATTGCTTGATCCACCGCAGATTAAACTTGATGTCTCGTTGTATTTTATCAATTTAACATTGTTGAAGACTAATGATAATTTATTACGCATTATCTTAGTCATAATATTTCTTCTTGGGCTAGTTGAGCTCACCCCTTTCTTTCACCGTTCTCTTGAGGAAATGAGAACGAGGCCGGGACTAGTCTGGAAGCGAGTTGGTCCTAGATGGTGCATTAGTAGTCCTCACTATTACGTGAAATAGTGTGATAATAAATGTAATGAGGACTCAATTGAGTGTGGATATTGTCTAGATGACAATATTTGTATTAAAACTCATGACTATGTTTTGTCAGTATTTTACACATTTGTTGTATAATTATGTTGTATTTGTATTCAAGATTACCTTGTATCCGGCGACTCAAGATGGGTGATGTATACCATTTTGGGGGCGTCGCGGTTAGTATCAAAGCTTAGGATATGATCCTGGCTAAGATGTGAGACAAGAACTAGGAGGGAGAGATGGGGAATTCTTCGCTAGTATGACCTACCTAAGTTTATTTGGTATTTAATTGGTCGGTCAGAGTATAGGGATAATATGTGATATGTTAATTAACCCTTGTTTTGTGACAGTGTTTGCGAATGACATCTGAAAATATTGAGATAAGCAATGAAGCACATGAGACCATTGAGTCAGCTCAACCAAAAGGTAACGACCAACAACACGATAATAATCATACCGGTGGCAACGGCCATCGGAACAACGATAACCATCGTGGGGGAAATTATCAAGGCCAAAATAATAGAATAAGAAATTTCAAGAAGAGAAGGTCATTTAGCTCAATTTTGTTATATAGTGAAGTCAAGTCCAGCTAGGACGGTGACACCAAAGGCGGATACGGACAAAACAAAGTCGATGGTTTCAGGGAGAGCGTTTTTCGTGACTTCTCAAAAAGCAACTAACCCGAACAAAGTTAGCACGGGTTAGTTAATTATAAATTCTGGCGAAGTCTATACCTTATTAGATACCAGTTCTACCCATTCTTTTATCTCTCTTGCTTGCGCTCAACGTTTAAATTTGACTTCGGAGAAATTAGACTTTGACTTATTGGTTAAAACTTCGATAGTAGAAACCTTCGTTACCTCCACTGTTTATAGATCTTGTTGATTCAAATCGACACTTTCACGTTACCTGTCGATCTTATCTCTTTGAAAATACTTGCCTTTGATGTGATTTAAGGAATCGATTGGTTAACTACTCATCATGCTTTTCGTAAGGTTGTTAGCTTTCATATTCCTAACCAACATGTTATGTGAATTCAAGCAACCAAACCACTAAAGTCAATCATTGTCATATCAAGCCATAAGTAAAGAGCCCCGGTCCTTTCGTTGTTGACTTCCTTGTGTGAAATGCACCGAAGCCAGATTTTCTGTAGGCGACGTTGTGAATGACGATGACAAATTGATAGGTATCATTGTGACGTGCTATCCAAGTCTTGGATGAGAGTCACAGTTTTGAATGATATTTCTATTGTTAATAAATTTCCTGACGTATTCTTGAAGACTTCTTAGTCTACCCCTAGAGCGTGAAATCGAATTTTGTATTGACCCCAGTACAAAACCCATTTCTAAAACCCTCAAATATTTTCTTCACTCAAAACGAATGTGTAATGTGCCAAAGATGTTAGCTCGAGCTGTAGAAGATTACGATCGTACCATTCAATATCATCGTGGAAGAGCAAACGTGGTAGCTGACACGTTGAGTAGAAGATCGTATACGTTTACGAGTGCGATGTTGTTAACACAAAGACACATTTCGTACGACTTACAAATGATGAAGATAGAGTTAAAGACTCTAGGAACCCACGTGAAGATAACGAATATACGATTAGAATCGACTTTAATCGATAAAGTTAAAGGCCGCTCAAGCTACACACCCGGAACTGATGAATGTGAAGAAAAAGGTTCAAGAAGGCGTTATCTCAACCCTCGATTTTATTGGCCCATTTGAAATCCTTGATCGAGTAGGAACTGTGGCCTATAGACTCGTTTTACCGCCAAGTATATCGCGTGTTCATAGCGTTTTTCACGTATCGATGTTACGTAATTATATGGACGACCTGAACCAGATTATTAAATTAGAAATAGACGAGATAGCAGAAGATTTAACGTATGACGAGATACGTGTTAAAATCTTGGATACGAAGGATCGTATTCAACACTCAAAGGTTATACCTCAAGAGTTAGAATCTGAAATGAAGTCAAGGTATCCTCATCTCTTTGGCATACCAGGTACGTACGTAAATTTCGAGGGCGAAATTTCATAAGGAGGGGAGATTGTGAGACCCCAAATTTTATGAATAAAGATTTAAATTTCTCAAAATAATTTTTTAAATATTATGGTGTGGATTTGATATAATGTTATAGTTGTGGGTAATATTTATAAATTTTGCAAAGTATGCAAGTTGTTATAAAATATTCGTTTGGTCTGGGAATATTCATTTTAACAGAAATATTAGACGGCAGCACAATCATTGGTGGACCCCATAATGTAAGTATTGTCGTAGTTAGAAAAACGACAAAATTATCTTTTATAAAAATAACGGCGGAGGTGTTACCGTTAAAAGCGTTGAACTACCCGTTAGTAAATGTACAAGAATACGTGTGGTTGCATAGTAGCATACACAAGATCGATTATTGATGCTTACGTGAGAAGTCACTCGGCTTATAATCAATTATCGCCACAAAGAATTAACGTGATCATATCTCTCTCATATTATTAAGTCAATTATTGTTACAGTATCATCTGCATAATATGATATATTATTAAATCAATAATTGAGACGGCAAAGTTATCCATATTATTATTTGCAATATTGACAATGTCTAGAAGTTCTGTCAATGAGAGGTTTAGTCACCTAATTGCGCGTTAATAAAGAGAAATCCTTATCGGAAAGACCCCTCTTTCCTAGGAACGACCTGGTTGTTAAATATTATGAGTTATAATATTAATGATGAATAAGTTCGTGTTGATTAAAGATGAAATTGATAGTTCCATTGTGTTAGGATTATTAGTGTTAGTAGAAATCGATATTTGTTTCAATAATAATTGATGTCAGGAGGTTATATTGTTCAATCGAGTATTCGGGGCACTTTTCGTGTCGGAGTACTATTCATGAGTTACTATTCATGAGTTACTATTCATGAGTTACTATTCATGAGTTACTATTCACGAGTTACTATTCATGAGTTACTATTCACGAGTTACTATTCACGGGGTACTATTCACCCGTAAAATATATTTCTTTTCGGTCCAAATCATTTTTGGGTACAATATTATTCTATGATGAGATGTGCTAATTTTTCAGACCGTTGGTTGAAATTATAATAGTAAATCAATATGGATCGTTGATTTAAAGTTTTAATAGTAACTTGTCCCTTCAGTTTTTCAAGAGTTATTTGTCTCTTCAGTTTTCCAAAAGTTATTTGTCCCTTCAGCTTTCCAAGAGTTATTTTCCCCTTCGGTGTTTCAAGAGTTAATTGCCCCTTCGTAAATAGTAGTTGTCTCTTCAATATTACCAAGAGTCATTTTGACCCTTCGTTAAGACCAAGAGCCACTTTCAGTTCTTCTATAAATAGAAGCTCATTCCTTCATTATTTCTTATGAATTCACTGAAACTCTAGAGAGAGAAAGAAGAAAAGTATTCTGTTACTTCATTTTTCCAATATCCAATTTCTTCTAAGGTAGGGGATATTATTTGTTGTACTCGTAAGGGGTATTCTTTCTTTCTTATTCGTGAAGAGAACTTCTGTTATTCCATTCTTTATTATTCTGTTGGAATAACCTGTATACGCTGGATACCCTATACTTGGTGAAATTCTTTCATTATTCCATTCTTATTATTACATTGAATAACTTTGTTTATCAAGTACCGCATACATGGTGAAATTCTTCTGTTATTCCATTCTTATTATTACATTGAATAACTTTGTTTATGCGAAAAGTACCGCATACATGGTGAAATTCTTCTAATATTCCGTTCTTTATTATATTCGCCGGAATATCCACATGCGTCGCGTTCTGTGGGACTCGGTTCCATTATTTATTATTCGTCGAAATATCTTGTGCGTGCGTTTACGCCAACACCGGTTCCATTATTTATTATTTCGCCGAATATCACGCCTCATGCGTTACGTGGGACTGGTTCCATTATTTATTATTACGTTGGGAATAACTCGTCTAATTCTATCGCATGCGCATGGTGAATCCTTCTATTATTCCATTCTTTATTATTACGTTGGAATAACTCGCCTATATGGATTACCACATGCATGGTGAATGATCCTTTGTATTCATTCCTTATTAAATTGTGGAAATGATCTGTGAAACAACCCGGGTCAAATCCCGAGTCCGGAACAAATCTCGGGTCAAATCCCAAGTCCGAATCAAATCAAATCCATCAAAATAAGGCCTCAAACTACTGGCCCAATAGTATCTTCTTGGGTCATCTTAGCCCACCACAGGCTCCCAAAAGGTCATGACTTGAAGGTACTATTAGTAGTAACTTATTTCCTTATATGCAGACAAATTTTTCCAATATCTTTCGATGTGGGACTGGGGTGTTACAAACTCCCCCACTTTAAATTTCTGACATCCCCGTCAAAATTCAATCACACACACAGCCCAAAGATCTTTGCCTCTCTAGCCATTGTGGGATAATACCGGCTGGCTTCGTGTCCCCACCTCCGGACCTTCATCTCTCCATTGTGGGATAATACCACCAGCCTTCGTGTCCCCACCTCCGGCAACCTGATCGGATGACCCGACCCGAGCTTTTGAGAGTCGATTTTGATACTATATGAAACAACACGGGTCAAATCCCGAGTCCGGAACAAATCTCGGGTCAAATCCCAAGTCCGAATCGAATCAAATCCATCAAAATAAGGCCTCAAACTACTGGCCAAATAGTATCTTCTTGGGTCATCTTAGCCCACCACAGGCTCCCAAAAGGTCATGGCTTGAAGGTACAATTGGTAGTAACTTATTTCTTTATATGCAGACAAATTTTTTCCCTATCTTTCGATGTGGGACTGGGGTGTTACAATCTGTATACGTGGATTACCGCATGGTGGGTGAAAATCCATTTGCAGTTTCATATATTCTATTATACTCAGTTAGTTAAAGTTTTGGCTTCTATACTCCATGAAATTAGTTGAATATCCTTGATATTTGCGCTTCATCCAGTATCTTTTCATGAAAATATTCTTCTGAGCATTCTTGAATTTTACTGTACAAAGTAGTATTATGTTGACAATTTGGACGTTATTGAGTTCAGGATAAATTAACTTATAAATCTTTAAAAATTTATTCTTGAACTTGTTTTATTGAATTGTCATCATCCTCATGCTTATATTATGTTGAAAGTCATCTTTGGCTTACGTGCATAGATGGACTTGGTATGATTATGACCAGGGATTATTCGGTATAATCATGACCGTAATGTGACGAATGATGTGGTAAAAGTCCTCATTTGCGACGCCCCCAAAATAGGTATACATCACCTATTCTGAGTCGCCAAATACATTGTACAGAACATAAATACAATTATAATTATACAACAAGAGAGCTGTGAGTTTAAATATAAATATTGTTTTCTAGACAATATCCACTCTCAGAATGAGTCCTCATTACATTTATTGTCATATTATTTAACAGAATAGTGAGGACTACTAGCTAATACTATCATCCGGACCATCACTCCGTTCCCCGACTCGTCCCAGCTACGTTCTCATTTCCTGAAGAGAACAGTGAAAGAAAGGGTGAGCTCAACTAGCCCAATAAGAAATACTATGACTAAGATAATGCAAAATAAATTATCATTAGGCTTAAACAGTGTTAAACTGATACAATATAACAAACATCAAGTTTAACTGCAGCGGAACAAGCAATCCATTAGAAGAGTCAAGTAGAGAATAAAATCTACTATCTTCTATGATTTAAAAGGTTTTTCATGACTTTTATCGCTGACACTCAGCTTAATAAATAATCCACATCATCGAATCACCCCTGCACTACGGCCAAGGATATTCTTTAGTATCACGACGACAAATTATCCATGCACTACAGGCCAAAAACATTCGTGTATTCATCAATGGTCATGATCATGCCAACAACTTTCCATCAATGCACTACGGCCAAAAGGACTTTAACCACATTATTTGTAACATTACGGTCATGATTACACCGAATAATTCCTGGTCATAATCATACCAAGTCCATCTATGCCCTATAGGCCACAGATGACTTTCAACAAAATATAAACATGAGGATGATGACAATGATATAAGAATTCAATAAAACAAGTTCAAGAATTAATTTATCCATGAACCAACTCTTTGAACTGCTTGGCTGTGACAACCCGTGAATTGCTATCATTTCCTCCTGTATTTTGAACACGAGTCTCCCTCGTCTGATTTTGCATGAACTGCAAAAAGCTTCTAAACATCCCCTCGTTCATCATCTTCTCAGTGGTGTTGTTTATAGGAGGAACATTGCCAGCATGTTGCACGTTCTCCTCGTTGGTGAGTACAGGCGTCTCCACGGTCTCATTTACTCCACTGTTAATATTCTCAGTCGACATTCTCAAATACTGTCATAAAACAAGGGTTAATTAAAGAAATCAATATATCACATAATATCCCTACATACTCGACCAACTAACAAATAAGCTTAGGTAAAGACACACTAGCGAAGGATTTACCTGCCTCTCCCTCCTAGTTCTATTCCCGATCTCCGCAAGAGATCATATCCTAAGCTCGATACCAACTATGACGCCCCCAAAATAGGTATACATCACCCATTACGAGTTGTATACGGTATGTAAAACAACTACAACTTTATTATTACAACAAGAAAGCGTGAGTTTGAATACAAATATTATCTTCAGACAATATCTATACTCAAATAAATCCTCATCACATTTATTGATACATTATTTTACAAAAATGGGAGGACTACTAAACAACTCTCTCTAGAACCTTCATTCCATACCCCGACTGCATCTACTCTATATATATTCTCGCCTCCGAGAAGAAAAATGGAACAAAAAGGAAAAGGGTGAGCTCAACTAGCCCGGTAAAGAATATTATGACTAAGATAATATACAACAAATTATCGTTAGTCTTCAACAGGAAAAATCTAATAGAATACAATAGACAACAAGTTTTAAATCAATATTCGTATGAAATAATAATTCATTAGAAGAGTTAAGTAGAGAATGCAAACTACTATCTTCTATGTATGAATTTAAAAGTTCATCGCTCATCTTTTATCCCTTTAACATCAATCAATATATATACGGAATCAAATATTCATCTTTGCACTCTGAAGCCAAAGATATTCATCGATTGGTCATGTTCATCTAAACACTGTTCATCTTTGACTACGGCCAATGATATTCATCGAAATCATTCATCTTTGCACTATAGGCCAAAGATATTCAATAATATCATCATTTAAGACCGAGGATGATGAAAAATATTTTGAAGAAAGCGAATCCAAATGAATCAAAATGACAAGGATTAAGGATTAAGGATTCAGTACTTTGTTTTATCCATGTCCAAAAATACCTCAAAAATAATCATAGTGGTGTAAAATTCAAGAATGATCAAAACATGGATACAATCAAAGCTAGTATCCACAATAGATATTTTAGACGAAAAAGGAAAATTTTCATTTTTCGATGAATAGTGTCGATATCGTGAATAGTGTTGTATACGTGAATAGTAACTCCGACACCAAAAGTTTCAAATTTGATAAAACTTGGATCGATATTTCAAAGATAATGATATTGAAGAAATAATATCATTACTGAAAAAAAAATATCCCTTACCTCGAAAGATCAAGATCTTACATTTAAACACAGGATATAGGCTATGACTTGAACTTGCACCGTATAGCAATACTCAAAATATACTCAAAATACTCACAAGAATAAGCTCGATAATATAGAGAGAAAACTTGATTTACGGTGTAATTTTCAATTCTAACCCTAAGCACCTATTTATAGGAAAATGCTTAGAACACCAAAGAGTAAAATTTAATAAAATATAAATATATATATCAAAATTCTACGCCACTCTTGAAATCTAATTTCAATTTCAATAAGCACATGCCACCTTCTAGAAAAAGTAAGAAAAACGTTTTTCTAATTAAAAACAATTTAAACTTCCAAAAATCAATTATTTCGGAGCTTCGGAACTTCAATAATTCACAATAAATATCCCTTTTGTCAGAAAATTCGAAACTCGTGAAATTTTTATAGAAAATTTAATTCTCTACAACTTTACAGAAGAAAGTTTTTCCAAATTCCAAACAGAAATTGACCGAAATCCACAAAGGGACGATTTTACAGGCTATAATCAAATTTCAGTCAAGAAATGGGGTCCACCGACACATAAAACATGTTTTAAATATTTTTGGTAACAAAAATACTCATCCTCCACATATACTCATATATACCACGTTTATCGTAAAAATATCATCATTATTATATTATTAAAATATAATAATATATTTAAATGAATTATTGTATCGTAGAAAAGATAAAATTTCAATTTTCAACAATTGTCACATTAAAAATTTTCTCCATCTATATCCACATAAAATCAATATTTTCCTCATCATATGAATCAATAATTAATTATTCACAAATAATATTACTGAGAATAACAATATTGATAACTGTGCGGTTCTCGGGAGAGAGGGCTTTCAATAAGAATTTCTCCTTACTTGTGCCGCAATTAGGTGACCAAACCTCTCCTTGTAGCCAGAACTTTTAGACATTGCCAATAATGTTATCTAATAATATTATTCAGATAATATGAATTATTGCTTCGATAATGAAAAATACTGTGTAATGACAATTATTGAAACAACAACAATATAAAATATCAATGCAGCAATTATTAAATCAATAAAATAAAATCCTAAACAGTAATTACTGTAACCATTATTGAGTAGTGCCTTCTTATGTAAGAATCAATAATTGGTGCAATACCGCAGTGTCTTCTTGTGTGTTAACCATTTGAAAGTATTTTAACAAGATAACTTGATAATAACTACGCCGTTATTTTTAAACAACTTATATTTGTCGTTTTTCATCCAATCGCTTTTTCGTTATGGGGGCCACACAAGGTCGCTACTGGCCGTAAATTTAATATTCCCGACAGTAAGAATATTCCACGACCAAATGAATATTCCCCGACAAAAATTAATATTTTATAACCACCTGCTTATTTAAAATATTTGTGTATGTTACCCATAACAATCCACATTAATCAAATCAACCCTTACTATTTCAAAATAATAAATAGAGAAAATTAAATTTCATTAATAACAAGTTGGGGTCTTACAACCTCCCCTCCTTATGAAATTTCGTTCTCGAAATTGACGTACGTACCTGGTGTTTCGAAAAGGTGAGGATACCTCGCTTTCATTTCCATTTCCAATTCCCAGTTCATTTCATCTATAGCATGATTCCTCCACAAAACTTTAACTTGTGGTATGACCTTTGTGCGTAGGACATGCTCCTTCCTATCCAAGATCTTGACAGGTACCTCCTCATACGTTAAGTCTTCGGCTATCTCGTCCGATTCTAACTCTATAACGTGGTTGGTCTTTCACATATTTCTGAAATGCATGATATGTGAAACACATTATGAACACAAGACATACTTTCGAGGTAACGCGAGTCTATAGGCTACATTTCCTACTCGGTCAAGAATTTGAAATGGACCAATAAATCGTGGATTGAGCTTTCCTCTCTTCCCAAATCTTGTAACTCCTTCCATGGAGCTACACGCAACAATACGTGATCCCCAATACTAAATTCCACGTCTTTTCGATGAAGATCGCATAACTCTTTTGTCGATCTTGTGTCGTTTGTATACGTTGTCGAATCATTTGGATCTTTTCAGTAGTCATACGTACCAACTCGGGTCCCAACAATGTTGCTTCACCCACCTCGTCCCAACATAACGGAGAAGCGACATTTTCGTCCATATAATGCTTGAATGGGGCCACACCAATGCTTTGCTCGATAATTGTTGTTGTAGGAGAATTCCACCAATGGTAAATACTTATCCTAACTCCCTTTGAAGTCTAGGACACGAGTAATCTTAATAGATCTTCAAGAGTTTGAATAGTCCTCTCGATTGTCCGTCCGTTTGAGGATGGTATCTTAGAATCGAATCGTAATCTGCGTGCGTATCTTTTTTGCAAGCTAACCCAAAATCTTGAAGTGAATCTTGGGTCACGATCCAAAACTATGGATCTTGGCATGCCATGCAACCTCACAATCTCATTTACATATATACTAGCAAGACGTTCAAGGAATAAGTCTCCGTGATCGGCAAGAAATGAAAGCGGACTTGGTTAATCTATCAACAATAACCCAAATAGCATTGATGCCTTGAGAAACCGTAGGAAGACCCGTAATTGAAATCCATGGTAATGTGTTCCCACTTCCATTTTGGAATCTCAAGTGGTTGCAAGCGGACCCTTAGGTACTAGATGCTCGCCTTTACACGTTGACAACTTAAACACATTGAGATAAACTTTGCAATCTCTCTCTTCATATTGTTCCACCAAAATGTATGTCGAAGATCACGATACATTTTGGTACTTCCAGGATGGATTGCAAATGGTGTATTGTGTGCCTCCATCATAATCTTGTACTTCAAATCAGAGTCGTTAGGGACACAAAGTCTGGAGTGTACTTGAAGTATTCCTTCTTCATCAATTCTCGCTTTTGGAATAGCACCTTCTTGTACTTTCTTCTTCATACGCATCAGCTCCGGGTCGGTGGCTTGAGCAACCTTAACTTTTTCTATTAAAGTTGGCTCTATGCATATACTTGACATCATCACACTCGTTCCTGCATATGATCTTCTACTCAACACGTCAGCTACAACGTTCGCTTTTCCATGATGGTATTGAATAGTGTGGTCGTAATCTTTTAACAACTCGAGCCAACGTCGTTGCCGCATGTTGAGTTCCTTTTGCGTGAAGAAATATTTGAGGCTTTTATGGTCTGAATATATCTCCACTTTCTCCCATATAGATAGTGCCTCCGGATCTTTAAGCAAAAAACGATTGCTGCCAACTCTAGATCATGAGTAGGATAATTCCTCTCATACTCTTTAAGTTGTCGCGAGGCATAGGCTATGACTTTCCCACGTTGCATGAGAACACATCCTAACCCTTTGCCCGAAGCATCTTTGTAGATAACAAATCCATCCGAACCGGATGGTATTGTTAGAACAGGTGCCGAAATAAGTCTCCTCTTAAGCTCTTGGAAACTCTTCTCGCATTCTTCGCTCCAAACGAATTTTGTATCCTTCCGAGTTAAATTTGGGTTAATGGAGTAGCGATTCGAGAAAACCCTTCCACGAATCTCCGATAATAACCGCTAAGCCCAAAAGCTACGTACTTGATCACCGACTTTGGTTGCTCCCAACTTTGTATTGCTTCAATCTTTCACGGATCAGCAGATACTCCATGTTTTGACACCACGTGCCCAAGGAATGCTACTTCCTCAAGCCGTAACTCGCATTACTTCAACTTGGCATAAAGCTTGTTTTCACGAAGCCTTTGGAGTACCAAACTTCAAATGGTGCTCATGATCTTCACGGCTTTTGGAATATACGAGGATGTCATCAATAAAGACAACAAACGAATTGATCCAAATATTCTTGAATACTCGGTTCATCATATCCATGAAAGTCCGCAGGAGCATTAGTCAATCCGAAAGACATGACTAAGAATTCATAATGCCTGCATCTGAGAGTTCGAAGGGTCTTTGGAATATCCTCGGTTTTAATCTTCATTTGATGATATCGAGCTAAGATCGATCTTTGAAAAGAATTGTGCTCCTTGCAAATTTGGTCAAACAAGTCATCAATACGAGGTGAGGATACCTATTCTTGATAGTGACATGGTCAATTCTCGATAGTCAATACAAAGTCGCATACTCCGTCTTTCTTTTACGAATAAAAGCAGGTGCACCCCAAGGAGATGTACTAGGACGAATGAAACCGATGTCCAATGGCTCTTGTAGTTGGACCTTTAACTCTCAAGTTCAATAGGAGCCATTCAATATGGGGTTTTAGAAATGGGCTTTATACCAGTTCAAGATCAATAAAGAATTCAACTTCACGTTACGGGGTAGAGCGAGAAGTTCTTCAGAAATATCGTCGGAAAGTCAATAACAACAGAATATTATTCAAATTTGACGTGTCTTTATTCAAATCCATAACATGGGCTAAGATAGCTTGACATCCGCTTTTTTCAATAAGCGAATAGCTTTATGATTAGATATGGCGGTGATTGATTTTAATGGTTTAGTTGCTTGAATTCGTACAACAGGTTGGTTAGGAATATAAAAACTAACAACCTTACAAAAACAATCAATTTTGGCATGATGAGTAGTTAACCAATCAATCTCTAAAATCACATCAAAAGCAAGTATCTTTAAAAAGATAAGGTTAATATGTAAGGTGATGGTGCCAACTTGAATCAAACAAGATTTATAAACAATTGGATGTGATGAAAGTTTCTCTAACGGAGTTTCCACGAGATAGGTCAAAGTCTAATTTCTCCGAGTCAAGTTTAAACGTTGAGCACTTGCAGGAGAGATAAATGAATGGGTAGCACCCCAGATCAAGTAAGGTATAAACTTCGCAAGAATTTATAAATAGCTTACCCGTGATCACCTCGTTTGGGTTCTCGCATTTTGACCCGGTCACAACAAACGCTCTTCCAAGAACCGTTGACTTTGACTTTTCTCGGAGGCAGTCTTTTGAGTCACCGTCCCCCATCGAACTAGGTTTCGCTTATCGCATAATCTCGAGCGATATGTCCTTCCTTCCCACAATTATAGCATACCTTGAACTGTTGTGGTCATTTGGTGATATGTCCCTCTTTCCGCATTTATAGCATATGACGGTGGTCGTTCTCCTCCCTTAGAACCGCTTGCTTCGCAATTCGTCGTCTTCATATGGTCGTTGTCAAATCTCCTCTTTTAAAATCTCCTCGACTCACTTCTTCTATTTTCATGGCCATGATTACCACCAGAGTGGTTACCATTTTTGTCCGTCTTTTTCTTTCTCCATTGGTTATCGTTGTTTTGTTGATTATTATCTCAAATTATTATCCCTGGTTGTGGTCCCTCGGTTGGCCAGTACTCGTTATCTCGCTCTAATAATTGAGCCTGCTTTTACAACATCTGAATAGAGAGAAAATTTATGAGAAATGAGATATTTTCGTATGCCGGGTTTTAAACCTCTCGAAACATCCCGTCATCGTTCCTCATTCTCCACCAAATGAGGTGCAAACCGGATAACTCGCAAACTTTGCCTCGTCTTCGAGACACCGTCGTGTTGTTTTGTTCTAATCGATGAACTCCACTTCCTTCATATGATGAACACTTTCAAGAAAGTATTTTTCATTAAATAGTTTCAAACGTCTCCCAAGACATCTTTGAAAGTGCGGCGGGATGTGTACACTTCACAGACTCTCCACCAAGTAGTCCGCCTTTCGCCACGGAACATAAAGGTGGCGAATGGAACCTTCTGTTCCTCCGTGCATCCCAAGACATTGAATATCTTGGTAATTTGCTTGACCCATGTTTCCGCCCTAATCGGATCCGGCTTTCCTTAAATTCGGAGGTCCCAACTCTTTGAAGCGCTTGGGTTTGTGACAACCCGTGAATTGCTATCATTTCCTCCTCAGTATTTTGAACACGAGTCTCCCTCGTGCGATTTTGTATGAAGCGCAAAAAGCTTCTAAACATCCACTCGTTCATCATCGCTCGGTGGTGTTGTTCATGGGAGGAACATTGCCCGACTGTTGCAGACGTTCTCCTCGTTGGTGAAAGTACAAGCGTCTCCACGGTCTTATTTACTCCATTGTTAATATTCTCGATCGACATTCTCAAATCATGCCATAAAACAAGGGTTAATTAAGGAAATCAATATATCACATAATATCCCTATATCTTGACCAACTAACAAATAAGCTTAGGTAAGACACACACTAGCGAAGGATTTACTCGTCTCTCCCTCCTAGTTCTATTCCCGATCTCCGCCGGAGATCATATCCCTAAGCTCGATACCAACCGTGATGCCCCCAAAATAGGTATACATCACCCATTACGAGTTGTCAATACATGGATGTAAACAACTACAACTTTATTATTACAACAATGAAAGCTGTGAGTTTGAAAACAAATATTATCTTCAGATAATATCTATACTCAAATAAATCCTCATCACATTTATTGATACATTATTTTACAAAATGGTGAGGACTACTAAACAACTCTCTCTAAAACCTTCATTCCATACCCCGAGCTCGCACTTCATTATATTCTCGCCTCCCGAGAAGAAAAATGGAATAAAAGGAAAAGGGTGAGCTCAACTAGCCCAGTAAAGAATATTATGACTAAGATAATATACAACAAATTATCGTTAGTCTTCAACAGGGGAAAATCTAATAGAATACAATAGACAACAAGTTTTAAATCAATATTCGCAGCGAAAATAATAATTCATTAGAAGAGTTAAGTAGAGAATGCAAACTACTATCTTCTATGTATGAATTTAAAAGTTCATCGTCTATCTTTATCCCTTTAACATCAATCAATATATATCTGGAATCAAATATTCATCTTTGCACTACAGGCCAAAGATATTCATCAGTTGGTCATGTTCATCTAAACACTGCTCATCTTTGCACTACTGGGCCAAAGATATTCATCGAAATCATTCATCTTTGACCGCGAGCCAAAGATATTCAATAATATCATCATTTAAGACTGAGGATGATGAAAATATTTTGAAGAAAGCGAATCTAGTGAAACAAAATGACAAGGATTAAGGATTAAGGATTAGTACTTTGTTTTATCCATGTCCAAAAATACCTCAAAAATAATCATAGTGGTGTAAAATTCAAGAATGATCAAAACATGGATACAATTAAAGCTAGTATCCACAATAGATATTTTATTTAAAAGGAAAAATTTTCATTTTCGATGAATAGTCTTCAGATTCGTGAATAGTGTCGATATCGTGAATAGTAATCTCAGACACCAAAAGTTTCAAATTTGATAAAACTTCAGATCAATATTTCAAAGATAATGATATTGAAGAAATAATATCATTACTGAAAAAAAAATATCCCTTACCTCGAAAGATCGATACTTCAAATTGAAAACAGGATATAGGCTATGACTTGAACTTGTACCGTATAGCAATACTCAAAATACTCACAAGAATAAGCTCGATAATATAGAGAGAGAAAACTTCAGTTTTTGGTGTAATTTTCAATTCTAACCTAAGCACCCTATTTATAGGAAAATGCTTAGAACACCAAAGCAGAAAATTTAATAAAATATAAATATATATATCAAAATTCCTACGCCACTCTTGAAATCGATTTCAAATTTCAATAAGCACATGCCACCTTAGAAAAAGTAAGAAAAACGTTTTTCTAATTTAAAATAATTTAAACTTCCAAAAATCAATTATTTCGGAGCTTCGGAACTTCAATAATTCACAATAAATAGCCCTTTTGTCAGAAAATTCGAAACTTACGAATCTTTATAGGAAATTCAATTCTCTACAACTTTACAAAAGAAAGTTTTCCCAAATTCCAAACAAAAATTGACCGAAATCCACAAAGGGACGATTTTACAGACTATAATCAAATTTCAGTCAAGAAATGGGGTCCACCGACACATAAAACATGCTTTAAATATTTTTGGTAACAAAAATACTCCTCCTCCACATATACTCATATATACCACATTTATCGTAAAAATATCATCATTATTATATTATTAAAATATAATAATATATTTAAATGAATTATTTTATCAGAAAAAGATAAAATTTCAATTTTCAACAATTGTCACATTAAAAATTTTCTCCATCTATATCCACATAAAATCAATATTTTCCTCATCATATGAATCAATAATTAATTATTCACAAATAATATTCTGAAGCCACAATATTGACAACCGAGCAGGTTCAGGAAAGAGGCTTTCAATAAGAATTTCTCCTTACTAGCGCAATTAGGTGACCAAACCTCTCCTTAGACAGAACTTTCTAGACATTGCCAATAATGTTATCTAATAATATTATTCAGATAATATGAATTATTGCTTCGATAATGAAAAATACTGTGTAATGACAATTATTGAAACAACAGCAATATAAAATATCAACGCAGCAATTATTAAATCAATAAAATAAAATACTGAACAGTAATTACTGTAACCATTATTGAGTAGTGCCTTCTTACGTAAGAATCAATAATTGGTGCAATACTGTGTGCTACTGTGTGTTAACCACCGAGTATATTTTATAAAGATAATGCAGAATAACTACGTCGTTATTTTTAAACAACTTATATTTGTCGTTTTCTTCATCCAATCGCTTTCTAGTTATGGGGCCCACATAAAAGTCTGCAAGGTCGTCGATTGAATATTCTCCCGGTAAGAATATTCCACGACCAAATGAATATTCCAAAACAAAAATAAATATTTTATAACAACCTGCTTATTTAAAATATTTGCGTATGTTACCCATAACTATCCACATTAATCAAATCAACCCTTACTATTTCAAAATAATAAATAGAGAAAATTAAATTTCATTAATAACAAGTTGGGGTCTTACAACTAACACATGCAAATCTTGGAGTTTTAATCAATTAGGAAGCATACTAGGTCACAAGTTATTAATATAATGGATGATTTGAAAAGTTTAGCAAATAAGTCCAAGCTTGAAAAGAAAACTTTGCATCCTGCCAATTTACTTCATCTACCAGGACTACTAGCACTCACCCACCCACTTAGTTATATATATATATATATATATATATATATATATATATATATATATATATATATATATATACACACCAATATCACCATTAATTCTACCACCACATAACATACACCACTTGATAATAATTCCCCACCAAAACCCACTACCACACACACACCCTACACACACTAATACACACACACACATGACAAATATATATATATATATATATATATATATATATAATATGTATATTTATATATATATATATATATATATATACTTTATAACTTCCTTTCCGATTTTGAAAATGGGTAAATAGAAATCCAAATAATAAACAAAACTTAGTGACTTCTCACATAAGCATCAATAATCAATATCGTGTGCTACTTATGCAACTACGCGTATTCTCGCATTTTTTACTACCGAGTAGTTCAACAAAAGATTAAGCAGTAAAACTTTAAATCGTTATTTTTATAAAAATATTTTTGTCGTTTTTCAATCAAAATAATAATTACATTTTGTCAAGGTCCACCAATGATTGTGCCCTTGTACGAATATTCCCTGTTAAAACGAATATTTCCCGATCAATCGAATATTATATAACAACTTATGTACTTTGCAAAATTTATAAATATTACCCACAACTATAACATTATATCAAATTCATTCCATAATATTCAAAAATGATATTTATAGAAAATTCATATTTATTTATAAAAGTTGGGGTCTTACAACCTCCCATTCTTATGAAATTTCACCCTCGAAATTAGGGTACGTACCTGGTATGTCGAAGAGGTAAGGATACCTTGATTTCATTTCAGATTCTAACTCCCAGGTCATTTCTTCAACATCGTGGTTTGACTGGTTTCTCCACAAAACTTTGACTTGAGGTATAACCTTGAAGCGTAGAATATGTTCCTTCTTATCCAAGATTTGAACAGGAACCTCTTCATACGTAATATCTTCCGCTCTTTTGTCCGGTTCTAACTCAATAATGTGGTTCGGGTCTTCCACATATTTATATAACATGGATATGTGAAAAACGTTATGAACACGAGACATACTTGGCAGTAAAGCGAGTCTATAGGCCACAGTTTCTACTCGATCGAGCATTAAAAATGGGTCGATGAATCGAGGATTGAGCTTTCCTCTCTTTCCAAATCTCGTAACTCCTTTCCATGGAGCAACACGTAACAACACATGATCTCCTATATCGAATTCCACGTCCTTTCGATGAAGATCAGCATAACACTTTTGTCGATCTTGTGAGGTCTTTATACGGTGTCGGATTGTTTGAATCTTTTCCGTAGTCATACGTACCAACTCCGGTCCCAACAACGTTACTTCACCCACCTCATCCCAGCATACTGGAGAACGTCACTTTCTTCCATACAACGCTTCGAATGGAGCCACGCCAATGCTTGCTTGATAACTGTTGTTGTAAGAAAACTCCACCAATGGTAAGAACATATCCCAACTTCCCTTGAAGTCAAGGACACAGAGTCTTAATAAATCTTCAAGAGTTTGAATAGTCCTCTCCATCGCCCGTCCATTCGAGGATGATATACCGAGATAAATAAATAAAATGTGCCCATAGCTTTTTGCAAACTAACCCAAAATCGTGAAGTTAATCTTGGGTCTCGATCGGAAACTATGGATCTTGGCATACCATGCGATCTTACAATCTCGTTTATGTACATCTGAGTAAGACGTTCAAGTGTATAAGTTTCTCGTATCGGTAAGAAATGAGCAGACTTGGTCAATCTATCAATAATGACCCAAATAGCATCTATACCTTGAGAAACCTTAGGAAGACCGGTAACGAAATCCATGGTAATGTGCTCCCACTTCCATTCTGGAATTTTAAGTGGTTGCAATGGACCTTTTGGTACTTGATGCTCCGTTTTAACTCGTTGACAAGTTAGACACCTTGAGATAAACAACTCTATCTCTTTCTTTATATTGCTCCACCAAAATGTATGACGAATATCATGATACATTTTGGTACATTTTGGTACTCCCAGGATGGATTACAAACGGTGTGTTGTGCGCCTCCATCATGATTTTATACTTTAAATCAGGGTCGTTAGGAACACAAAGTCTGGAGTTGACTCGAAGTATTCCTTCTTCATCGATTCTTGCTTCCTAGAGATAGCACCTTCTTGCACTTTCTTCCTCATACACGCATCACTCCAGTGCGTAGCTTGAGCAACTTTAACTTTATCAATTAAAGTCGGTTCTACTCGTATATTCGCCATCATCACGTGGGTCCCTGGAGTCTTTAACTCTATCTCCATCCTTTGCAAGTCACACAAAATGGGCCTTTGCATTGACAATATCGCATTCGCACTTGCATATGATCTTCTACTCAATGCGTCAGCTACCACGTTCGCTTTTCCAGGATGGTACTGGATGGTATGATCATAATCTTTCAACAGTTCAAGCCAACGTCGTTGTTGCATGTTGAGTTCCTTTTGAGTGAAGAAATATTTGAGGCTTTTATGATCCGTAAAGATCTCCACTTTCTCCCCATACAAGTAATGCCTCCAAATCTTTAGTGCGAAAACAACAGCTGCCAACTTTAGATCATGAGTAGGATAATTCTTCTCATATTCTTTGAGTTGTCGTGAGGCATAGGCTATAACTTTCCCATGTTGCATGAGAACACATCCTAACCCTTTGCCCGAAGCATCACTGTAGATGACAAATCCCTCCGAACCGGATGGTATTGTCGAGCAGTCTTTGAAATGAGTCTCCCTTGAGTTCTTAAAACTCTTCTCACATTCCTCACTCCACCGAACTTTGTATCTTTTCGAGTCATTTGAGTTAGTGGAGTAGCGATTCGAGAAAATCCTTCCACGAATCTCCGATAATAACCAACTAAACCGAGAAAGCTACGTACTTGATCATCGATTTAGGTTGCTCCCGACTTTGAATAGCTTCAATCTTTGCTGGGTCAACAGATATTCCATGACTTGATACCACGTGCCCAAGGAATACTACTTCCTCAAGCCAGAACTCGCATTTCTTCAACTTGGCATAAAGCTTATATTCACGAAGCTTTTGGAGTATCAGCCTCAAGTGTTGCTCATGATCTTCACGGATTTTGGAATAAATAAGGATGTCATCAATAAAGACGACCACAAAGTGATCTAAATATTCCTTGAATACTCGGTTCATCATATCCGTGAAGGCAGCAGGAGCATTAGTCAATCCAAAGGAGATGACTAGGAATTCATAATGCCCGTACCGAGTTCTGAAAGCCGTCTTTGGAATGTCATCGGTTCTAATCTTCAATTGGTGATATCCGGAACGAAGATCAATCTTTGAAAAGAATTTGGCTCCTTCAACCGGGTCAACAGGTCATCAATACGTGGCAATGGGTACCTATTTTTGATGGTGACATGATTCTACTCCCAATAATCAATACAAAGTCGCATACTCCCATCTTTCTTCTTCACGAATAGAACAGGAGCACCCCAAGGAGACGTACTAGGACGAATAAAACCAATATCTAACAATTCTTACAATTGGGTCTTTAACTCCTGAAGTTCAATAGGAGTCATTCGATATGGGGCTTTGGAAATGGGTTTTGTACCGGGTTCAAGGTCGATACAAAATTCAATTTCACGCTCTGGGGGTAGACCAGGAAGTTCTTCAGGAAATACGTTAGGAAATTCATAAACAATAGAAATATCATTCAAAACTGACGTATTTTTGTTTACATTCGTGACATGAGCTAAGAAAGCTTGACATCTGTTTTTCAATAAACGAATAGCTTTATGGCTTGAGATGACAGTGATTGATTTTAATGGTTTCGTTGCTTGAATTCGCATAATAGGTTGGTTAGGAATATGAAAGCTAACAACCTTACGAAAACAAATAATTTTTGCATGATGAGTAGTTAACCAATCAATCCCTAGAATTACATCAAATGCAAGTATTTTCAATGAAATAAGATCGACAGGTAATGTGTGGGTACCAACTTGAACCAAACAAGACTTATAAACCGTGGATGTAATGAAGGTTTCTCCAAACGGAGTTTCAACAGATAAGTCAAAGTCTAATTTCTCCGGAGTCAAATTTAAACGTTGAGCGCAAGTAGGAGAAATAAAAGAATGGGTAGAACCGGTATCAAATAAAGTATAGACTTCGCTAGAGTTTATGATAAGCTTACCCGTGATGACTTCATTCAGGCTCCTTGCTTTCTGGGAGGTCACAACAAACGCTCTCTCTTGTACTACCGGCTTTGACTTTTCTGGGATGGCCTTTGGTGCCTCCATCCTAGCTGAACTTGTATTCGGTGAACGACAAAATTGGGCTAGGTGACCTTCTCTTCCACAATTATAACATGCTTTGACGGCATCATACAGTTTGATCGATGTGTCCTCTCCTCCGCATTTAAAGCATATGATAGGTGGTCGTTCTCCTTCCTTAACAATGGGTCTTTGGTCCGACATCTTTCCATCATTGTTGAATCTCTCTTCTTGAAATGTCCATTCTTATTGTTTTGCCTCGATTACCACCGAAGTGGTTACCACTTCGGCTTTGTTGATTCCTCCACGCTTGTTGTCACCGCTCGATGATCGCTCTCACTTTGGTATTATCATTTTGTGGTACCGCTCTCTCTTTTGGTTGCGTTGACTCGTTATCGCTATTCTACTAATCGAGCCCTATTTACAACATCCGAATACAAACACGGTTTATGAGAAATAAGATGTTGACGTATCTCCGGCTTTAAACCTCTTAAAAATATTCGTGTCATTCTCTCTTCATTATCCACCAAGTGGGATGCAAACCGAGACAACTCGGCAAACTTCGCTTCGTACTGCGACACGGTCATATTATTCTGCTCCAACTTGATGAACTCTACCTCTTTTATGTGACGAATACTTTCGGGAAAGTACTTGTCATTGAATAGTTCTTGGAACTTCTCCCAAGACATCTTCAGTGCGGCAGGTTGAGTACGCTTTACCAATTCCCACCAGTAATCTGCCTCTCCTCGCAACATAAAGGAGGCAAAGGGAACCTTTTGCTCCTCGGAGCATCCCAAGACATCAAATATCTTGGTGATCTGCTTTATCCATGCTTCTGCCTTAAGTGGCTTTGGTTTTCCAATAAACTCAGGTGGACCCAGCTCCTTGAACTGTTTAGCGGTGACCGTCCGAGAGTTTCCAGTGTTTCCACTTACATTTTGGACAGGAGCCGCTCTCGCCTAATGTTGCATGAATTGCATAAAGCCTCTGAACATTCCATCATTCATCATTTGGTCAGAGTTGTTGTTTGCATGAGGATTGTCGCCTTCTTGATGCACATTCTCCTGATTATTGATATGTGGAGACTCAACGGTCTCCTGTGCTCCATTGTTATTCTCAACATTCTCGGATGTCATTTTCAGATACTGCCACAAAACAAGGGTTAATTGACATGTAACATATTATCTCTATACTCGACCAACCAATTAAATACCAAATAAATTTAAGTAGGTCATACTAGTGAAGGAATTCCCCGCTCTCTCCCTCCTAGTTCTAGTCTCACATATTAGCCAGGGATCATATCCCTAAGCATTGATACCAACCTGTGGCGCCCCAAAATAGGTATACATCACCTATTCGATTTCGCCAAATACATGGTACAGAACATAAATACAATCTTAATTATACAACAAGAGAGCTGTGAGTTTAAATACAAATATTGTTTTCTAGACAATATCCACTCTCAGGATGAGTCCTCATTACATTTATTGTCACGCTATTTAATAGAATAGTGAGGACTACTAGCTAATACTATCATCCGGACCATCACTCCGTTCCCCGACTCGTCCCAGCTACGTTCTCATTTCTCAAGAGAACAAAGAAAAGAAAGGTGAGCTCAACTAGCCCAGTAAGAAATATTATGACTAAGATAATGCAGAATAAATTATCATTAGCCTTAAACAGTGTTAAACTGATACAATATAACAAATATAAAGTTTAACTGCAGCGGAACAAGCAATCCATTAGAAGAGTCAAGTAGAGAATAACATCTACTATCTTCTATGATTTAAAAGGTTTTTCATGACTTTTATCACTAAGACTCAGCTTAATAAATAATCCACATCATCGAATCACCCCTGCACTACGGCCAAGGATATTCTTTAGTATCACGACCACAAATTATCTATGCACTACAGGCCAAGGACATTCGTGTATTCATCAATGGTCATAATCATGCCAACAACTGTCCATCAATGCACTACGGCCAAAAGGACTTTTACCACATCATTTGTAACATTACGGTCACGATTACACCGAATAATCCCTGGTCATAATCATACCAAGTCCATCTATGCTTTATAGGCCACATATGGCTTTCAACAAAATATAAACATGAGAATGATGACAATGATATAAGAATTCAATAAAACAAGTTCAAGAATTAATTTATCCATGAACCAATAACATCCATATTGTCAACATGATACTGCTTTGTAGAGTAAAATTCAAGAATGCTCAGAAGAATATTTCCATGAAAAGATATTGGATGAAGCGCAAATATCAAGGATATTCCACTAATTTCATGGAGTATAAGTCAAAACTTTAACCAATTTGAGTATAATAAGGAATGGAATAACAAAAGAAATCATCAAGCGTCGCGATAGAACGCATACGAGCGAGTTATTCCAACAGAATAATAATTAATCGAAACCAGTCCCACAGTAAAACGCATGACGAGGATATTCCAACAGAATAATAAAAGCGGAATCGGTCCACAGAAAACGATAGACGAGGATATTCCAACAGAATAATAAAGGCGGAATCAGTCCCAAGTAGAAACGCACAAACATGATATTCGATAGAATAATAATAAAGGCGGAATCGGTCCCACAGAAAGCGCATGAATAGGATATTCCAAATGAATAATAACGAATGGAATAATGGAAGAATTTCACCAAGTATAGGGTAGCGGCGTATCTGAGTTATTCAATCGAATAATAAATAATGGAATAATGTAAATTCTCTTCATGAATACAAAAGAAATAATACCCTCAAGTAAAAGAAAGCTGGATATAAGAGTAAAGAGTAGAATACTTTTCTTCTTTTCTCTATAGTTTTCTCTCTAGAATTTCGGTGAATTCATAAGAAATAATGAAGGAATGAGCTTTATTAATAGGAAAATGGAAAGGTACTGTGTAAGGATTTTTCTCGCAGACGCAACAGTGTTTGAAATTCACGGGCGGACAACATACGCTAGATTTTCAACATTGTCAAACAAACCACATTTTATAATATATATATATATATATATATATAACACATTCTATATTAGAAATAATCCTACCCACCCGTGAATCATTTGTCAAAAGTCTTCGCCAATGAAAAAAAAAACTAAACACGTGCAAATCTTGGAGTTTTAATCAATTAGGAAGCATACTAGGTCACAAGTTATTAATATAATGGATGATTTGAAAAGTTTAGCAAATAAGTCCAAGCTTGAAAAGAAAACTTTGCATCCTGCCAATTTACTTCATCTACCAGGACCACTAGCACTCACCCACCCACTTGTTATACATATATATATATATATATATATATATATATATATATATATATATATATTACACACCAATATCACCATTAATTCCACCACCACATAACATACACCACTTGATAATAATTCCCCACCAAAACCCACTACCACATACACACGAAAACACACACACACATAACAAAATATATATATATATATATATATATATATATATATATATATATATATATATACACACTTTATAACTTCCTTTCCGATAATTTTGAAAAATAGGTAAATAGGAATCCAAATAGTAAACAAAAGCGAGTGACTTCTCACATAAGCATCAATAATCAATATGGGTATGCTTACTATGCAACCAATGCGTATTCTGTATTTTTTTCAAAGGTAGTTCAACAAGATTAACGGTAAAACTTCCGCCGTTATTTTCATAAAAATATTTTTGTCGTTTTCTCAATCAAAGCAATAATTTCGTTCATGGGGTCCACAAATAATTGTGTAGATTGTATACGAATATTCCTGTTAAAAGCGAATATTCCGGACCAATCGAATATTATATAACAACTTGCGTACTTTTACAAAATTTATAATTATTACCCACAACTATAACATTATATCAAATTCATTCCATAATATTCAAAAATGATATTTATAGAAAATTCATCTTTATTTATAAAAGTTGGGGTCTTACATCATTGGCCTGTAGTTCATTGGTGGACAGTTGTTGGTATGATTATGACCAGGGATTATTCGGTATAGTCATGACCCTTGATGATTACATGAACATCCTTGGCCGTGGAGCAAGGATGATTCGATTTTATTTATTAAGCTGAGTCTCAGCGATAAAGTTGATGAAAAACTTTTTAAATCATAGAAGATGGTTGATTTTATACCTTACTTGACTCTTATAATGGATTACTTGATCCGTTGCAGTTAAACTTGATGTCTATTGTATTTTATCAATTTAACATTATTGAAGACTAATGATAATTTATTCTGCATTATCTTAGTCATAATATTTCTTACTGGGCTAGTTGAGCTCATCCTTTCTTTTTCCTTTATTCTCTTGAAATGAGAGCGTATTTGGGACTAATCAGGGCAGTGATGGTCTAGATGGTGCATTAGTAGTCCTCACTATTACGTGAAATAGTGTGATAATAAATGTAATGAACACACTCCATTGAGTGTGGATATTATACAGATGACAATATTTGTATTAAAACTCATGACACATGTGTTTTGTAGCATTTTTGACACATTTGTTGTATAATTATGTTGTATTTGTAGAAGTCTGGCGACTCAAGATGGGTGATGTATAACTTTTTATCACGCAGATTTATATGTGATGCCATAAACCGTGAGGACTACTAATGCATCTGACTATCACTCCGCTCCCCTGACTCGTCTCACACTTTATATATTCTCATTTCTCACTAGAACAAAGGAAAGAAAGGGTGAGCTCAATCTAGCCCAAGAAGAAGAAATATTATGACTAAGATAATGAAATATTAAATAAATTATCATTAGTTATCAACAATGTTAAACCGATAAAATATAATAGACATCAAGTTTAATCGCAATGATAACAAGCAATCCATTAAAAGAGTCAAGTAGAAAATAAAATCTACTATCTTTTATGATTTAAAAGGTTTTTCATCATCATTATTATCACGAGACCAAATTTTAATAAATATTCCACATCATCGAATCACCCCTCGCACTACGACCGAGGATATTCTTTAGTATCACGACCACAATTATCCATGCACTACGGGCCAAGAATATTTTTGTGTATTCATTAATGGTCATGATCATGCCAACAACTGTCCAACAATGCACTACGGGCCAACGGGAACTTTTACCACATCATTTGTAACATACGATGGCCATGATTATAAAGAATAATCCTCAGTCATAATCATACCAAGTCCATCTATGCACTACAGGCCACAGATGACTTTCAAAAATATAAATATGAGGATGATGATAATGATATAAGAATTCAATAAAAACAAGTTCAAGAATTAATTTATCCAGGAACTAATAATGTCCAAATTGTCAACATGATCTTTGCTTTGTAGAGTAAAATTCAAGAATGATCGGAAGAATATTTCCATGAAAAGATCTTTGGATGAAGCGCAAATATCGAGGATATTCTACTAATTTCATGGAGTATAGAAGTCAAAACTTTAACCAATTGAGTATAATAAAGAATGGAATAACAAAAGAAATCACCATGTATGCGGTACTTTCGCATAGTATGAGTTATTCAACAAAATAATAATAACGGAACCGGTCGTGCAAAATTTACGCAAGCGGGATGTTCCAACAGAATAATAAAGAGCGGAACCAGTCAAGGTGTAAAACACATGCATGGATGTTCCAACAGTAATAATAATAAGGCAGAACCAGTCCGATGTAAAACACACGCATGAGGATGTTCCAACGGAATAATAATAAAGATAGAACCGTGTAAAATTGTAAAACACATGTAGGCAGGATGTTCCAAATGTAATAATAGAAGAATGTCACCAAGTATAGGGTAGACTGCGTATACAGGTTATTCCAACAGAATAATAAGCAATGGAATAACAATAGTTCTCTTCATGAATAAGAAAGAATAACACCCCTTACCATAAAAGAACTGAATATAAGAGTAGTTAAGTAGCAGAAAATTTTTCTTCTTTCTCTCTATAATTTTCTCTCTCTAGTTTCAGTGAATTCGTAAGAAATAATGAAGGAATGAGCTTCTATTTATAAGAGAATGGAAGGAATCATGTAAGAAAAATTATTGATGCAATCAACGCTCAACTCACGAGATGAAATTTTGAGAAATTCGGATGAACATTTTCTTCAATCAACCATCAAACAACAATTAAATATATATATATATATATATATATATATATATATATAAACACATGTTTTCATATATATATATATATATATATATATATATATTATATAAACACCACTTAATTTTTTTCCCCCATAACCAACATCAATCCCCCACCCACCCAAAAATCAATTTCACTACACTATTACACATCACTATCACACTACCACTTTTCTACCATTTTCCACTCACACACACATCACACACCTATCACTTTCACATATCATTTTCTCCCACCATATACTCAATACATACATATACTTCCATACGTATACTCTTCCATTTCAAAAATTATTTTTCCAACACATATGGCCCCCACATGTGGCCCCCACATGTGGACCCTACCTTTAAATAATTTTCTACCGATTATTTTGAAAAATGGGTAAATAGGAATCCATAAAATAAGCAAACTTCATAAAAATTACCTTAATAATTTTAACAACATTTATCATCTTTATTACAATTCACAATATTAATCGACCAGGTCGTTCCCAGGAAAGAGGGGGTTTTTCAATAAGGATTTCTCCTATTGGTAGCTTGATTAGGTGACCTAACCTCTCCTCGAGCGAGAACTTCTAGACATCGTTAATATTGCAAATAATAATATTAATAATTTTGTCATCTCAATTATTGATTTTAACAATATAATAAATATCGACAATAATTGAATCAAATAACGTGAGATACTATGCAACAATTACTATAGCAATAATTGAACAAAACCGAATGACTTCTCACGTAAGCATCGATAATCAATACAGGTGTGCTACTTATGCAACCACGCCATTATTATACTTTTACTACCGAAAGTAGTTCAACAAAGATCAACGGTAAAACTTTTGCCGTTATTTTCATAAAAATATTTTTGTCGTTTTCTCAATCAAATGATAATTACATTATGGGGTCCACCAATGATTACTTGTGGTTATACGAATATTCCCTCGCTAAAATGAATATTCCCCACCAATCGAATATAATATAACAACTTGCATACTATGAAAAATTTATAGATATTACCCACAACTATAACATTATATCAATTTCACTCCATAATATTCAAAATAATATTTATAGAAAATTCACCTTTATTTCAAAAAAGTTGGGGTTTTTAATATATATATATATATATATATATATATATATATGGGATTCCATCCATGGCGTAGATTGCCGTGGACACTATATAACAACCCTTTTTCGGATAGTTGATCAACTTATTGGAAGGCTTAGATTGAAACATAAAATATACGCAAAAAAAAACAACTTGTGCAGGCTTTTATTTTAATATAGAGTTCCACATGGGTGACATCTTGTCGATATATTTAAACAAAGCAATTTTATTATTAAAAAACACCGGTAAGCACGACTTATGCGGTGTGTGCCTTTAACATAACATAACTCTATAACAACGATTTGCGTCTTAAGTTCGCTTAACATGGGAAATCTGCTCATATGATATATTACAACTTTGAAAACAACGATTTGCACAAATATTCAAATTTCATATGATGTGACAATGTAATTCTCATCATTTCATATTTGAGAAATATAGGAGTTATTGGATGGATGTTATAACAAATACAAACACAAGTTGTTATAGGAGTTAAAATTTTTAAAATATTTTAATTTAATATTTTAAAATATTAACGTTTTTTAATATCAAAAATATTAATAAAATATTAACATTTTTAATATAAAAAAAATATTAACGTTTTTTAAATATAAAAAATATTAACATTTTTAATATTTTTAATATCAAAAAAAATTAACATTTTATTAAAAATTAAAAATATTTTAATATTTTTATATCAAAAAATATTAACGTTTTAATATTAACCTCATATCAAAAAAAATAATATTTTTAAAATATTAACATTTTTAATATAAAAAATATTAATAAAATATTAACGTTATTTAATATAAAAATATTAACGTTTTTTAATATTTTTAATATCAAAAATTAACGTTTTTTAAAAAATTAAAATATTTTAATATTTTTAATATCGAAAAAAGTTAACGTTTTTTAAAAAAATTAAAATATTTTAATATTTTAACTCCTATAATGACTTGTGTATGTATTTGTTATAACATCCATCCAATAACTCCTATATTTCTCAAATATGAAATGATGAGAATTACATTGTCACATCATATGAAGTTTGAATATTTGTGCAAATCAGTGTTTTCAAAGTTGTAATATATCATATGAGTGATTTCCATGTAAGCGGTAACCTTAAGATGCAAATCGGTGTTATAGGAGTTAATGTTATGTTAAAAAAAAAGCACAAATGTTAGGTATATAAGTCGTAATTTATTTGGTGTTTTTTAATAATAAAAATTCGTTTTGTTTAAATATACTGACAAGATGTTGACCATGTGAAACTCTTAAATTAAAATAAAAGTCGGTACAAGTTGTGCCGGCTGGGCATATTTTATGTTTCAATTTAAGCCTTCCAATAAGTTGATCAACGGTCCGAAATGGGGTTGTTAGAATAGTGTCCATGGCAACTGGTTCCCATGGATGGAATCCTATATATATATATATATATATATATATATATAGTAAAGCAATTAATATGGTATTGAATCACACGCTCAAACAAAAGTGTGGATTTCGTTTTCTGCGAAGGAAAAAAAATGAAATCATGGAGCTAATATGTGACAACCCCAAAATAGGTCCATTCCATCCAACCCATTCTGAGTCGCCAAATACATGGTACAGAAAACAATTACAACTTTATTAAAACAATTTACGTGCAAAATACAACAACATAAATGCTATGAGTTTTGATACAAATATATACAATATAAATGCTATGAATTAGAACATATGGTAGATGATAAAACTTTTCAACCATAGTTGCAGCGGAACGAGCAATCCATTAGAAGAGTCAAATAGACCATAAAATCTATTATCTTCTCTATGTTAAAAGTCCACCAACAATGTTTTATCCCTGTAACATCAATCAATAATTCCTGTCCACAATCACATGTATAACTCATAATCGTAATTGTAGTTCTAAATTCCTTTTCTCATCCAGGATAAAGATAATTTTCATCACCTGAAACATCAAAGATCATGGTTATACCAAATCATAGTTCATGTTCATAATCATACTAATAAATTTATCTTTGCACTATGGGCCAAAGATATTCATCAACAAGTCATCTTTGCACTGCAGGCCAAAGATATTCAACAACAGGTCATCTTTGCACTACGGGCCAAAGATATTCAACAGGTCATCTTTGCACTACGGGCCAAAGATATTCAACAATAATTCATCTTTGCACTACGGCTAAAGATATTCATATCTCAAAGAAATATATAATCATTTCAAAATCTATATAAACCATAATTATAACCATGTTGATCAATTCACCTTTGCACTTAAGCTAAAAATATTCAATTGTAAATTCAATGGTCATAATCATACTAGTCACAATTCATCTTTGCACTATTGGCCAAAGAGAACCCATAGTCACGATCATGTCAATAATCTACCCATCTTTACACTCAAGTGAAAGAGAAATTCAACATCAGGGTTATAAAAATGTTATATATGATAATAAAAATAATATGATCAACAACTGCATTTAATTTCAAGAGTAAGATTCATAAATCAACGATAATTTGGTCAGAAAAATAAATCAATTTTGTCGTGAATAGTACCCGTAAATAGTAACTCGTGAATAGTAACTCGTGAATAGTACTCCGTATCCGTACATAGTACCGTATACGTAAATAATGTCATATACATGAATAATGTTGTATATGTGAATAGTACTGTATGCGTGAATATTGTCGTATACGTGAATAGTAATTCTGACACAAAAAGGTAGAAATTCCACAATAATATTCATATCAATATTCTCGGTATAATGATATTGAAAGAAATAATATCATTTTACGAAGAAAATAGCATTCCTTACCATCCCTTACTATCCCTTATAATCCACTTACTATCCCCTACCAAAAAAGAAAGAAAGACTTCCGATTGGATATCGGATATATAATTTGAAGGAAACTTCAGACCGATGAATAAGAACTCACCAAGTATCTAAATACTCACAAAAATACACTCGATAATTTTAGAGAAAAGAGAGAAAACTTATGTTTTCGGTGTGATTTTCAATTCTAACTTAGCCTATTTATTTATAGGAAAATGTTAAGACGTCAAGCGAGAGTTAACTCGCTACACGATGGCTTTACCTACTACTATTCCACCCACCAAAAATCAGCAATCTTCCTAACAACCAAAAGTGGGGCCCACCCATTTCTAGAATTTTCCACCAAAATCATTTATAAACCTAATTTTCGAATCAATCACCTCTTAAAATTCATAACAAATTATTCGTTCATTTTTAACGGTTCAAAATTTGTGAACATATACTCAACTTATATATGTATAACATATCCAAAAATCACGATCCAACGATCAGATTAAAAATTATAACTCACACAATAAAGCTGTAAGAACACTGATTTGATCTTTTAATACCTCCAATCCGACAAAATACTGATAAAATACCTCAACATTAACTCTTTCATTTATAACCACATAAACAAATCCATCATTTATATCCACATCAAATAAATATTTCATTATCATATAAATCAATAATTAATTATTCACAAATAATATTACAGAATCACAAAAATGACAACCAGGCAGTTCCCAGGAAAGAGGAGGCTTTCCGATAAAGATTTCTCCTTACTGGCGCGCAATTAGGTGACCAAATCTCTCCTTGACAGAACTTTCTAGACATTGCCAATAATGCTATCTAATAATATTATTCAAATAATATGAATTATTGATCTGATAATGGAGATATCGTATGCAATGATAATTATTGAAACAACAATAATATAAAATATCAACGCAAAGAATTATTGAACCAATAAAATAAAATATTGAATAAATAATTACTATAACAATTATTGAGTAGTGCCTTTTACGTAAGAATCAATAATTCAACAATATCATGCAATACCGTATATTTCATCTTAGACAACCACGCCAGACATCGTATTTTAACCATCGGGTATTCCAGCGGTGTTAATGGTAACAACTACGCCAAGTTATTCAATTTTGTAGTTTCTTCATCCTACAAGTTATTCCAAGTTATGGGGCCCATAAATGATCGCTACTTGTCCATTTGACGGATAAAACAAAAAGAATATTCCACCACCAAACGAATATTCCCTAACAACAATAAGTATTTTATATACCACTTGCTTATTTGAAAAAATTATATATAAGCACCCTTAACTTTGCTTTTATCAATTTAACCATTTCTTGAATAGAAAAATTGAATACTTTTATTTCATAAAATTGGGTCTTACATAATAATTGAATGATTAGAAGCCATGTAATAAATATATTATAATATATATGTATTTTAATGCTTAGATAAAATAATATTTTCGAACTTGAATTTTTTGTGTAATATGTTCTCTGAAAGTTGTTATCATAAATAGTGGATTATTATTTATAATATATGTACTAAAAATATAATAAATAATTTAACTGTGTAGCAAAATTTTAATCTTAAATCTAATAATCTTTCAATTTTATATATTACAAGTATACAAAAGTCTATCACAGTCTTGATAAAAAATTTATAAAAGTCTGTTACTTATTTCATGGAATCTATAAAAGTTATTTTAAAAAAATCTTTAAAGTCTTTAAAAGTCATTAAAATTCACAAATTCTACAAAAGTTTGTCACATAAATTTTTTTTTAAAAATCTTAATTGAATACACCCCTTAATTCTTTGAAGAGGGACTATTAGTCCACATTACTTTATGTGGGACTATTAGTCTCATTAAGCCTTTTGACATCTTAAAATGGGGACTATTAATCCCACATTTATTAATAAATGAGATTATATAATTTATTATAAATAACCTTATAAATGATTAAAAAAATAGTTCATAAAATTATTTAAAAGATTATTAATCTCTAATCATATGATAAAATATTTCAAAATAATATTGAATTAAAACAAATATAAACTTCATATTTAGAAATTTTGTAAATGAGCTTTTTTTTTTTTTGGAATGGATGAAATATTTATCGACATGCGGTAATTAGTGCATTTCTTAAGACCAATATATGCATAATTTTTGTTTTGGGGTCATTGGATCTAACTTGCCTATCCTTGGTTGTTTAAAGGCTAAAGCCTACAGATTACGACTAGGGTTGCTTTTCGGCGTCAGAACAAAAATAGTAGGCTCAAAAGTGTTTCTTTATTGGAGCCGATCTGAACCGAACCTAGTACCAAAACTAGCAAGTGAGGCAGTTGCTTTATTTCACTTCTTGAACAAAAAATCACATACAATCTGAAGAGACTCGACACGAAACAATATTCTCATGGCTCCAGTAGCTCCCAGATCTGGGGATGCCATTTTCGCTAGTGTTGAGAGAGTGGTAAGTAAACTACAAACTCCAACTTTTGCTTAATTTCCAATTATCATTCCGAGAAATTAAACTTGGTTTTTAGCCGAATTCGTAATGTTTGATTGTTGTTGGTGTGTGATTTATTTTATTTTATTTCATATATTTATTTTTTGTGGTCAGAATTCTGAGCTTTTCACTCTAACGTACGGTGCAATCGTCAGACAATTGATTACGGATCTGGAGGAGGTTGAAGAAGTCAACAAACAACTTGATCAAATGTGATTTTTTTCTCGTACTATATTTATTTGTATGTATGTGTGTGTAAAGTCTACTGCTTTTTGTTAGATTAGTTGACATGCTGCTTTTTAAACTTTAAGGGTTTTGTGAAAAAGTAGTTAGGAGGACTACTTCGTGTGAGTCTGATCATACCCCCATTTGATTATCTTTCTATCATTGCAGGGGTTATAATATCGGAATTCGGCTAATTGACGAGTTTCTTGCTAAATCCAATGTCTCTACATGTGTTGACTTCAGGGAAACTGCTGAAGTAATTGCAAAGGTCTCTGTTTGCCTTACTATTAAAATCATATATTCATGGTTCCATAGTCATGGTTGAGTTTTTCACCTCAACTTTTTTATTGAGTTATCCCTTGCTTTAATTGTTCCAATAGTATTGGAGTTGATATGTATCGAATTATTATCCACATAGAAATAGAAATGTTATAACGTACCTGCTGAATGTCTGTTTGTGTATGGCGCTCCACTTAGTAAGAATGCAAGTCAGTTTATTGCTCTAGTTATGGACTCTAGTTAATTGTTTGTGTTTGGGATGTGGGGCAAAGAATCTACCTATCATTTCTTTAAAGTGAGGCAAAGCATGAATTTAGATAAACTGAATATACTACCCCGATTGCACTCCATTTTAGTGCTCTGTAGTGGGTTATGTATGGTTTACTCATTGAAAACATATAAAAGGGGTACTGATGTAGGATCAGATCAGTTTGTGAGGTTTTACAAAATATGTTAGTAACTTGATCTTTTTGTGTATCATTTTTCCACTCTTATACTTGTAATTCTATGACATTTGGATGAGGTTGAGTTTATAGTAGTAGGGTATACTCCCACTGTTTTCTAGATCAAAATATAATTATTTCTTAAAAAGTATATGGATCTTGTTATGTTTTCATCACAACATTTAGTGTCTAGCTTGCCCATATTTTCCTACATTAAAATGTAAAGCCTTTTCAGTTTAACAAATTAACATCTTCATCTTGTCATAGGCTATCTTGTCATAGGCTGATTGGAGCATTTGAGTGTAATGTTAAACATTTCTTGTGAACAGGTTGGTTTCAAAATGTTTTTAGGGGTTACAGCATCTGTGACCAATTGGGATGCCGAGGGAACAAGATGCAGCCTTATATTGGACGATAATCCACTAGTAGACTTTGTTGAGCTTCCTGATACTTGTCAAGGTCTTTACTACTGCAACATCTTAAGTGGAGTTGTCAGAGGAGCTCTAGAGATGGTTAGGCTTTTCACTTTTATAATAAATGTTGACATCTGCTCTGTAATTCTTTTTGGCTTGTCACTTAAAATACTACCTAACTACATAATCATTGTTTATTGAACATTTATTTTCTTATGAATTATGCAATTCTGATGGTAAACCGTATCTTCTAGATATCAGTCATATATGGCACACAGGTTATGAAACATGTTAGCAGCTGGCTAGTTCACTGGAGGAACAGAATTTACGCGATATGGCATGCCCCCCTTTATTGTGGTGTGATAAAAGCAAACGATAATTATTAAAATCCCAAACGATAAGGGATTAGGTAAAATCAAATCTGTTATGGAATAGGAAAACCAAACTCTGAATGTGTAAGGAAATCTTAATTCCTAATTTAATTATTAAAATATCTAATTATTACAATTACCCTCGATCGTCAATTATTTTAGTACCTAATAACATCATTTTTACCCAATAGAAAAATCTAAAGAATATTTAACTAAATATATGGTTGTGTTCCTGATCCCCATACGTGTTTAAGTGGACTGCAGCATTCTCTTGACCCCCCCCTTTTTTCTCAAGAAAGTTTTTCTGTTCCATGTTTCCCTAATATTTTATTTTGTCATTCTAACATAAAAGTGAAAAAGTGTTGTCCCATCTAAGACTCCCCCTGCCTTTCTCCTTCATTTATAGATTACGATAAGAAGGTATAACCTAAATAGTTCTTGCTCTCAACTCTTTAATGCTATAAATTTTGATATTAGGGCCCAAATTACTAGAAAACACTATTTCATTAAAAAAAACCGTGAAGCACTCGTTAACCTAAAATGACCTATTTTGCTTCTTTAAATATAATTAACTTCCCTGTGAGTTTTTCTTATTTATGGAAGAAAGTTTTAGTCGACTCTTAGAGAGCTTCTATATATTTTTTTGGTAAGTTTGTTTTGGCCCCATTTTTTGAAATAGCGAACTTGAGGTTACTCAAAACAGATTCTCAAAAATGAGCGTGACTGTGGCACACGAGTTCAATTTGCTGTTTCGCATCAATAGTGATTTTGAATTAATTGACATTGTGAGACAAAGACTTAATTGTATGTAATAAGGTTTTTTTATGAAATTGTTTTAGGTATACAGATTGGAAACTGAATAAAACAAATACTCCATTTTTTATCCTTTGATGGGTAATGGTGTAGATCCATTATGCTTGGCAGATTTTTGGTTTCAAGTACTCTTGTTTAATGATATCAATCCTAAGGATTATTGCTACACCAAATTACATCATATTATTCTCCCTATTTTCAGGTGTCGATGAAGACTGAAGTCACATGGGTTCGTGATATGCTTAGAGGAGATGATGCATTTGAGTTGCAGGTGAAACTTCTAAAGCAAGTTCCTGAGGAGTATCCGTACAAAGATGATGAGTAACAATGCCTCGATATCATGTATATTCAATTTAGCTTCCCGCTTCTCCAGTTATCTTTACAAAGACCTTTACAATTTGGATTCTCTCAGCCTTTGTTCTTTGTGCTAATAAACATATTTCCAGATTTTCTCATCATATATATGAAGCACCTTTGTTTTTGATAGGTTGCATAGTTGCTCTACTTTTTCAAATTCCAGTTCTAGGAGACATTTTCATTTGTAGCCACAAGTAACTGTGATTTAAAGGTTCCTTGTGTTAAATAAATGATTATAGAAGTAATGAAGGTTGATTATGAGAATGGGTGGGGTTAATTAATCAAAGATAACAAAATTCACAAGACCTTTTATCAGGTATGTTCTCAAAAGAATTCCAAATATTAAAGGGAAGGGGAAAAAAGGAAATATAGTTGATTTTAATGTCTTTAATTAATTAAGTCATTACTTGCTGCTAGAAAATTGCTTGATATATGCAATTACTAGGCCAGTCCCATATATATTTTGAGCGTAACAGGTCATGGCATGGTTCAAATTCCCCCTCCCCTCCAGGTATTATTATTATGTGTCATTTGTTTGTATTGTTTTGGTGTGCTTTGGGTTGCATTAGAATTATAAACCCTACTTTAGGTCCAAACTTTAATTTGTAATCCGTTATTTTTGTGGAGGATACGAAATCTAAACTCTCTTTGCATCACAAAAAAAAGTGATAAATTTTGATTTATTTAAAGAATTAATTTATGAAAAGAGAGCAACTCAGCATGTCGAATGTCTGTCGGGGGTGATTTGGAAAGTAGTACATCTTTCTTATAGTACCTTCTATTTCACTATTCTGGTAAAAAAAAAATTCATAATGATATTGAAAGGAACCGGTGGCCGGGGGAGTGAGAAGAGAGAGAGAGAGAGAGAGAGAGAGAGAGAGAGAGAGAGAGAGAGAGAGAGAGGGAGTGAGAGTGTGAGTCGTTGAAGAAGAGGACGTTTGATTATGTTTTATTGGTTATTTTTGACGGAATTTTCGTCGGCAATAATCTCTCGGAATTAAGTTAATTTCGACGGACATTCCCTCGGTAATAACTCTTATTTCGTCGAAATTAAGTTTCGAGCTAACTGGAAAAGAGATCGCGCCACGGAGGGCCTAATACTTTCAACGAAATTTTATCGGAATTATAATAGTTTCGAGGGAATTATAATTGACTGATTATTTTCGGAAATAGGTTAATATATAAGTCCATCGGAAATAGTCGATTTTCTTGTAGTGGAACACATATTTCTTACAAGGTTATTCAGTTTTCTAAACGAATGCCTTCTTCTAATTGTTTAAATGGTTATTCAGTTCTGTCGAACAAATATCTTCTTTGTTAACATTTAAGGATGTTCAGTTTCCGAAACGAACAATCCTTATATTTGCGTGAATTTTCAATTTCCCGAAATGAGAATTCTTATGTTACTTATTTAGTTCTACTGAACGAATGTAACTTCTTTATTATGTGGATATTCGTTTTTTAAACGAGTACTTTGATGGGCCATTTAGTTTTCTTCATTTGATTGTAGAATGCTCAAAGAAACTTTGATTATCTTTTTTGGGAATTGGGTAACTTTGAGAACTGGGTCATTTGGAGAAGCCCAGGTCGGCAAGAGCTTCAAGTCGTATCCTTTGATATAAATTCACTAGATGTGTCTTGTGCCTCCGGCACTGTATGGACGGTAGGATTTATCTCAAACTTTGGACGGCCCAAATAATTTATTGAGTGAGCGGGAAATTCAAAATCATTTGTATTTTATTAGATAGATTGTGAGTGTCATCCTTTATTGCTAGTAGGGGTATAAACGGATATATACGGATTCGAATACAGTAGTATACATATCCGTTTATTTGCGGATACCTTTAAACTAAATACGGATAATATTTTTCGAATATGAATAATGTCCGTTTTTTTTCGAATACGGATGCGGACGAATATGAATTTTTCGGTTACCATTTACAGTCCTAACTATAACTAGAATGAAAAAAAATAATGAGTTTTAAAATATAGTTTATTAATAAATGAATGTAATTTATTTATTTTTAATAAATATTTAAATACAATTATCAATGTTCTAAATTGCAATTCAAATAAGTTTTCATCATTTTTGAAATCCTAAATTTTAAAATGAATGCTCTACTTGTAAGACCCCAAATTTTTTATAAATAAAGATGAATTTTCTATAAATATTATTTTTGAATATTATGGAATAATTTGATATAATGTTATAGTTGTAGGTAATATTTATAAATTTTGCAAAGTATGCAAGTGGTTATATTATATTCGATTGGTGGGGAATATTCGGTTTAGCGGGGAATATTCGTGCATAACTACTCAATCATTGGTGGACCCCATAATGTAATTATTATCGGATTGAGAAAACGACAAAAATATTTTATTGAAATAACGGCGGAAGTTTTCTGGTTGATATTGTTGAACTACTTCGGTAGTAAAAGTACAATAATCATACATGTAATGCGTAAGAAGCAATACCAGTATTGATTATTGATGCTTATGTGAGAAGTCACTCGGTTTGATTCCATTATTGTTATGAATTATTATAGCGATAATGACTTTTTGTTTTATTCAGTATTATTAACGTAATAAAAGCGAAACATCTTTTTTATATAAAATGTAATACTTTATTAAAGTTATTTTATAAATAAAATATATTATATTTTATTATGCGTAGTGTTGCGTAGTGTTTTGCATAGTGTTTTGCGTAGTGTTTGCATAGTAAAATGTTTTTATATAAATAGAATATATTATATTTTATTTAAAAGATTTTGCTTTAAATATGGAATCCGTCGATTAAAAGTAAATCAATCAACCGCAGATTCATGGATTAATTCTTATGCATTCCATTTTCCTATAAATAGAAGCTCATTCCTTCATTATTTTCTTATTTAATTCATTGAAACTCTACAGAGAGAGAAATTATAGAGAGAAGCTATAAAGAGAAAGTTATAGAAAGAAGAAGAGTATTCGCTACTTCACTACTTCTATATTCAGGTTCTTTTACGGTAAAGAGGTGTTATTCTTTCTTCTTCTTGAAGAGAACTTACATTATTCCATTCACTATTATTACATTGGAATAACTTTGTAAAAGTGGCATACCCTATACATAACTTTTATATGCGGCATACCTATACTTGGTGAAATCCTTATGTTATTCCATTGCTTATTATTACATTGGAATAACTTTGATCTGTGGTTTACCCTATACTTGGTGACATTCTTCTATTATTCATTGGAACATCACATGCGTGTGTTTTACAGGACTGGTTAAAATCTTTATTATTATTCTCATTGGAACATCCATCGTGTGTTTTACACCGGACTGGTTAAAATCTTTATCATTCCATTGGAATATCCTATCTCACGTGTGTTTTACACCGGATCTGGTTCCATCTTTATTATTCATGTTGGAACATCCTGCTTGCGATTGTGAATTTCACGACACGGTTCCGATTATTATTATTCTGTTGGAATAACACATGCATATCGAAGTATCGCATGCGTGGTGATTTCTTTTGTTATTCCATTCTTTATTATACCCGGTTGGTTAAAACTACGACTTTCTATACTCCATGAAATTAGTAGAATATCCTCGATATTTGCGTTTCATCGATATCTTTTCATGGAAATATTTTTACGATCATTCTTGAATTTTACTCTCAAAGCAAAGATCGTGTTGACAATTTGGACGTTAATAAATCACGGATAAAATAATTCTTGAACTTGTTTTATTGAATTCTTATATCATTGTCATCATCCTCATGTTTATATTTTTTTTAAAGTCAAATGCATGGCCTGTAGAAATGGATGGACTTGGTATGATTATGACCGTGGATTATTGATTGTAATCATTTAACCGTAATGTTACAAATGATGTGGTAAAAATCCTCGATGGTAGTAGTGCATTGATGGACGATTGTTGGCATGATCACGACCATTAATGAATACACAACTATTCTTGGCCAGTAGTGAGGAATAATTGTGGTCGTGATCTTAAAGAATATCCTTGGTAGTAAAAGCGGGGTGATTCGATGATGTGGATTATTTATTAAAGTCGAGTCTCAACTTTATAATAATAAAAAACCTTTTAAATCATAAAAGATAGTAGATTTTATTTTCTACTTGGCTCTTTTAATGGATTAAGATATTCACCGCAGATTAAACCGGTTTATCATTGTATTTTATCGGTTTAACATTGTTGAAGACTATTGATAATTTATTACGCATTATCTTAGTCATAATATTTACTTGGGCTAGTTGAGCTCACCCTTTCTTTCACCGCGTTCTCACAGAAATGAGAATATAATGGGACAGTCTGGGAAGCAGTGATGGTCACGAAGATAGCATTAGTAGTCCTCACTATTCGTGAAACAAAAGTGTGATAATAATTGTAATGAGGACTTTTTGTTTGAGTTTGTATAATATCTAGTGAGCGATATTTGTATTTAAACTCATGATTTATGTCGTATTATACAAGATGATTATGTTAATAAGTTGTATTTAAATTCAGTACTATGTAAGTGGCGACCCAAGATGGGTGATGTATACCTAATTTTGGGGGCGTCACGGTTAGTATCGAGCTAAGGATATGATCCCCTGCTAAGATGTGAGAAAAGTACTAGGAGGGAGAGGCGGGGAATACCTTCATTTAGTATGACCTACCTAAGTTTATGTCTTTATTTTATTGGTGATTCGAATATAAAGATAATTGTTACATGTCAATTAATCTTTTGTTTTGTGGCGATGATCTCGAAAATGACATCCGAGAATGTTGAGAATAGCAATGGAGCACGTGCAATCGTTGATTCACCACATATCAATAATCGAGGATAATGTGCATCGAGGAAGGCGACAATCCTCTCACGCAAACAACAACTTGACCAAATGATGAATGATCGAAATGTTCGAGAGGCTTTATGCGATTTATGCAACAAAGAAAGAGAGAGCGACTCTCGCCCAAAACGTAGGTGGAAACACGGAAAACTCTCAAGGTGGTCACCGCTAAACAATTCAAGGAGCTGGGACCACCGGAGTTTAAGGGAGAGCAAAACCACTTGGCGGAAGCATGGGTAAAAGCAGATTACCAAGATATTTGATGTCTTGGGATGCTCAGAGAGCAAAGGTTCTCTTTCACGCCTTTATGTTTAGCATGGAGAAGCAGATTCTTGGTGGGAATCAGTAAAACGTACTCAACCTCTTTGTCTTGAAGATATCTTGGGAGAAGTTCCAGAGCTGTTCAACGACAAATACTTTCCCGAAAGTATTCGCGCCGTATGAAGGAGGTAGAGTTTATCAAGTTGGAACAAAACAATATGGCCAGGTGTCGCAATACGAGGCAAAATTTGCGGAGTTATCACGGTTCTATGGCCCCACTTGGTGGATAATGAAGAGAGAATGGCGCGAATGTTTTAAGAGGTTTGAAGTCGGAGATACGTCAACATCTTATTTCATAAACCGTGTTTGTATTCGAGATGTTGTAAATAGGCTCGATTAGTGGAGTAGCGATAATGAGTCAACGCAACTAAAAAAGAGAAAGCGTAAGAAAGTTATAATACCGGCGAGAGTAGTCATGAGCGGTGACAACAAGCGTGGAGGGAATCAACGGGCGGATATGGTAACCACTTGCCGGTGGTAATCGTGGCCAAAACAATAAGAATGGACATTTCAAGAAAGCGGAGATTCAACAATGATGGAAAGAGCGTCAAGACCAAAGACCGTTGTTAAGGAAGGAGAAAGACCACCTATCATATGCTTCAAATGCGGAGAAGAGGGACACATCGATCGAAGGCTGTGCCATCTTAGTCAAAGCATGTTATAATTGTGGAAGAGAAGGTCACTTAGCTCGATTTTTGTCGTTTCATCAAGACAAATTCAACTAGGATGGAGGCACCAAAGGTAGTCCCGGAAAAGTCAAACCAAAAGCAGGTAGTCTGAGGAGGCGTTTGTTGTGACCTCCCGAGAGAGCGAGGAACCCGAATGAGGTCATCACGGGTAAGCTTATCATAAACTCTAATGAAGTCTACACTTTATTTGATCACGGTTCTACCCATTCTTTTATTTCTCATACTTGCGCTCATCGATTAAATTTGACTCCGGAGAAATTAGACTTTGACTTATCTGTGGAAACTCCGTTGGGAGAAACCTTCATTACATCCACTGTTTATAAGTCTTGTTTGGTTCAAATTGGTACCCTCACATTACCTGTCGATCTTATTTCATTAAAAATACTTGCATTTGACGTGATTCTAGGGATTGATTGGTTAACTACTTATCATGCAAAAATTGATTGTTTTCGTAAGGTTGTTAGCTTTCATATTCCTAATCAACCTATTATGCGAATTCAAACGACCAAACCATTAAAATTAATCACGGTCATCTCAAGCCATAAAGCTATTCGTTTATTGAAAAATGGATGTCAAGCTTTCTTAGCTCATGTCACAGATTTAAACAAAAATACGTCGGTTTTGAGCAATATTTCTATTGTTAATAAATTTCCGACGTATTCTCAGAAGAACTTCTGGCCTACCCCAGGCGTGAAATTGAATTTTGTATCGACCTTGAACCGGTACAAAACCTATTTCCAAAGCCCATATCGAATGGCTCTATTGAACTTCGGGAGTTAAAGACCCAACTGCAGGAATTATTAGACATTGGCTTTATTCGTCCTAGTACTTCTCCTTGGGGTGCTCTGTTATTATTGTGAAGAAGAAAGATGGGTATGCGACTTTGTATTGATTATCGGGAGTTGAATCATGTCACCATCAAAAATAGGTATCCATTGCCACGTATTGATGACTGTTTGACGATTGCAAGGAGCCAAATTCTTTTCAAAGATTGATCTTCGTTAGGATATCACCAATTGAAGATTAGAACCGTGACATTCCAAAGGCGGCGGCCGAACTCGATGCGGGCATTATGAATTCCTAGTCGTGTCCTTTGGATTGACTAATGCTCCTCGCCGCCTTCATGGATATGATGAAGCGAGTATTCAAGGAATATTTAGATCACTTTGTGGTCGTCTTTATTGATGACATCCTTATTTATTCCAAAAGTAGTGAAGATCATGAGCAACACTTGAGGTCGACACTCCAAAAGCTTCGTGAATATAAGCTTTATGCCAAGTTGAAGAAATGCGAGTTCGGCTTGAAGAAGTAGCATTCCTTGGGCACATGGTATCAAGTCATGGAATATCATTGACCCAAAGAAAGATTGAAGCTATTCAAAGTGGGAACAACCTAAATCGATTAATCAAGAAACGTAGCTTTCTCGGTTTATTTGGTTATTATCGGAGATTCGTGGAAGGATTTTCTCGAATCGCTACTCCATTGATTTCGGTGACTCGAAAAGATACAAAGTTCGGTTGGAGCGAAGAATGTGAGAAGAGTTTTCAAGAACTCAAGAGGAGACTTATTTCAAAGACTGTGCTCGACAATACCATCCGGCTCGGAGGATTTGTCATCTCGATGATGATGCTTCGAGCAAAGGGTTGGGATGTGTTCTTATGCAACATGGAAAAGTTATAGCTTTATGTCTCGCATGACAACTCAAAGAATATGAGAGGAATTATCCTACTATGATCCGGAGTTAGCATTTATTATCTTCTTGCACTTAAAATTTGGAGGCATTACTTGTATGGGAGAAAGTGGAGATCTTTACGGATCATAAAAGCCTCAAATATTTCTTCACTCAAAAGGAACTCAACATGCGACAACGACGTTGGCTTGAATTGTTGAAAGATTATGATCATACCATCCAATACCATCCCGAAAAGCGAACGTGGTAGGCGATGCATTGAGTAGAAGATCGTATGCGAAGTGCGAGTGCGTTATTGTCAACCAAAGGCCCATTTTGTGTGACTTGCAAAGGATGGAGATAGAGTTAAAGACTCGAGAGGACGCATGTGATGATAGCGAATATCTGAGTAGAACCGACTTTAATCGATAAAGTTAAAGTCGCTCAAGCTCTGGACACGAAGGCGACGCGTATGAGGAAGAAAGTGCAAGAGGGGTTATATAGGAAGCAAGAATCGATGAAGAAGGAATACTTGAGTCAACTCCGGACTTTGTGTTCCTAACGACCACGATTTAAAGTATAATATCATGATGGGGCGCACAAACACACCATTTGCAATCCATCTCAGGAGTACCAAAATGTATCATGATATTAAATGCTATACATTTTGGTGGAGCAATATGAAGAGAGAGATAGTATTTATTTATCTCAAGGTGTCTAACAACTTGTCAACGAGTTAAAGCGGAGCATCAAGTACCAAAAGGTCCATTGCAACCACTTGAAATTCCGAGAATGGAAGTGGGAGCACATTACCATGGATTTCAATTCACGGTCTTCTAAGGTTTCTCAAGGCATTGATGCGATTTGGGTCATTGTTGATAGATTGACCAAGTCCGCTCATTTCACCGACACGAGAAACTTATACACTTGAACGTCTTGCTTTCGTATGTACATAAACGAGATTGTAAGATCGCATGGTATCTGAGGTATCCATAGTTTCGATCGAGACCCAAGATTCACTTCACGATTTTGGGTTAGTTTGCAAAAAGCTATGGGCACAGACTTACGATTTAGCTCAAGATATCATCCTCGAGACGGACGGACGATCAGAGAGGACTATTCAAACTCTTGAAGATCTATTAAGACTCGTGTTCTTGATTTCAAGGGAGTTGGGATAAGTTCTTACCATTGGTGGAGTTTTCCTACAACAACATGATTATCAAGCAAGTATTGGCATGGCTCCATTCGAGCGTTGTATGGAAGAAAGTGTCGTTCTCCGGTATCTTTGGGATGAGGTGGGTGAAGCAACGTTGTTGGGGACCGGAGTTGAGTACGTATATGACTACTAAAAGATTCAAACGATCCGACAACGTATAAAAACCTCACAAAATCGACAAAAGAGTTATCTTGCCGATCTTCATCGAAAGGACGTGGAATTTGATATAGGAGATCGTGTGTTGTTAAGAGTTGCTCCATGGAAAGGAGTTACAAGATTTGGAAAGAGAGGAAAACTTAATCCTCGATTCATCGGTCCATTTTAATCCTCGATCGAGTAGGGCGTGGCCTATAGACTCGCTTTCTTTGCCAAATATGTCTCGTGTTCATAACGTTTTCACATATCCATGTTACGTAAATATGTGAATGACCCGAACCATATTATTGAGTTAGAACCGGACGAAATAGTGGAAGATTTGGCGTATGAAGAGGGTTCTGTTCAAATTTTGGATAAGAATGAACATATTCTACGCTCCAAGGTTATACCTCAAGTCAAAGTTTTGTGGAGGAACCACGATGTTGAGGAAATGACTTGGGAGTTAGAATCGAAATGAAATCAAGGTATCCTTACCTCTTCAACATACCAGCAGTCGTACCCTAATTTCGAGGGCGAAATTTCATAAGAAGGGAGGTTGTAAGACCTGACTTTTATAAATAAAGATGAATTTTCTATAAATATTATTTTGAATATTATGGAATAATTTGATATAATGTTATAGTTGTGGGTAATATTTATAAATTTTGCAAAAGTATGCAAGTGGTTATATTATATTCGATTGGTGGGGATATATTGGTTTAGCGAGGGAATATTATTCAATACAACTACTCAATCATTGGTGGACCCTAATAATGTAATTATTGTCGGATTGAGAAAACGACAAAAATATTTTATTGAAATAACGGCGGAAGTTTTCTGGTTGATCTTTGTTGAACTACTTCGGTAGTAAAAGTACAATAATACATGTGGGCTGCATAAGTAGTATTGCGGTATTGATTATTGATGCTTATGTGAGAAGTCACTCAGTTTGATTCCATTATTGTTATGAATTATTATAGCGATAATGACTTTTTGTTTTATTCGTATTATTAACGTAATAAAACAGAAACATCTTTTTATATAAAACAGAATACTTTATTAAAGTTATTTTATAAATAAAATATATTATATTTTATTATGCATAGTGTTGCATAGTGTTTTGCATAGTGTTTTGCATAGTGTTTGCATAGTAAAATGTTTTTATATAAATAGAATATATTATATTTTATTTAAAAGATTTTGCTTTAAATATGGACCGTCAGATTAAAGTAAATCAATCTGAACCGTTCATGGATTAGTTACTATGCATTCCATTTTCCTATAAATAGAAGCTCATTCCTTCATTATTTTCTTACGAATTCATGAAACTCTCAGAGAGAAATTATAGAGAGAAGCTATAAAGAGAAAGTTATAGAAAGAAGAAGAGTATTCTCGCTACTTCACTACTTCTATATTCAGGTTCTTTTACGGAAGAGGTGTTATTCTTTCTTCTTGAAGAGAACTTACATTATTCCATTCACTATTATTACATTGGAATAACTTTGTAAAAGTGGCATACCCTATACATAACTTTGATATATGCGGTATACCTATACTTGGTGAAATCCTTATGTTATTCCATTGCTTATTATTACATTGGAATAACTTTGATGTCTGTGGTTTACCCTATACTTGGTGACATTCTTTCTATTATTACATTGGAACATCCACATGCGTGTGTTTTACACAGGACTGGTTAAAATCTTTATTATTATTCTCATTGGAACATCACATACGTGTGTTTTACAGGACTGGTTAAAATCTTTATCACTCTGTTGGAATATCCTATCGTGTTTTTTACCGGATCCGGTTCCATCTTTATTATTCTGTTGGAACATCACATCGCTTGTGAATTTCACGACACTCGGTTCCGTTATTATTATTCATTGGAATAACTTATCATCGCAATCACCGCATGCATGGTGATTTCTTTTGTTATTCCATTCTTTATTATACCCCGGTTGGTTAAAACTATGACTTTCTATACTCCATGAAATTAGTAGAATATCCTTGATATTTGCGTTTCATCCAAAGATCTTTTCATGGAAATATTTTTTACGATCATTCTTGAATTTTACTCTACAAAGCAAAGATCATGTTGACAATTTGGACGTTAATAAATCTCGGATAAAATAATTCTTGAACTTGTTTTATTGAATTCTTATATCATTGTCATCATCCTCATGTTTTATATTTTTTTAAAGTCATACGTGGCTGTAGAGCATGGATGGACTTGGTATGATTATGATGAGGATTATTGATTGTAATCATGGTAGTAATGTTACAAATGATGTGGTAAAAATCCTCGATTAGTAGTAGTGCATTGATGGGACGATTGTTGGCATGATCATGACCATTAATGAATACACAACTATTCTTAGCCCAGTAGTGCGGGAATAATTGTGGTCGTGATACTTAAAGAATATCCTTGGCCAGTAGTGCGGGGTGATTCGATGATGTGGATTATTTATTAAAGTGAGTCTCATTTATAATATGATAATGAAAAACCTTTTAAATCATAAAAGATAGTAGATTTTATTTTCTACTTGGCTCTTTTAATGGATTAGATATTCACCGCAGATTAAACCGGTTGGTTTATTGTATTTTATCGGTTTAACATTGTTGAAGACTATTGATAATTTATTCGCATTATCTTAGTCATAATATTTCTTCTTGGGCTAGTTGAGCTCACCTTTCTTTCTTTATTCTCTTGAGAAATGAGAATATAAATTTGGGACGAGTGGGAAGCGAGTGATGGTCCGAAGATAGCATTAGTAGTCCTCATTATTACGTGAAACAAATTGTGATAATAATTGTAATGAGAACTTTTGTTTGAGTTTGTATAATATCTAGTAGACGATATTTGTATTTAAACTCACAGTTTATGTCGTATTGTACAAGACAGTTATGTTAATAAGATGTATTTAAATTCTGTACCATGTAAGTGGCGACCCAAGATGGGTGATGTATACCTAATTTTGGGGGCGTCACACTACTTATTAATGTTTAGATATCCATTAATTAGTAGATGTCCATTTATGTATGTGGAGTAATACTGTAGTGTGTATGAATATTTATAATTTATAATTAGATTCAAAAGTTTACATTGAATATTTAATTATTTTTTCTCAAATACTTGGTTAAAACATTAATAATATGTTTATGGGGACTTTTATTTATAATTTATCCTCAATACATAAATTACAATTTAGTTATAAAAAGTTTATTTTATCTCATTATATTTATGGAGAGTGTTAGTTATAATGTATATGTGACAACTAACAACTAGTTAATCCAACTTGATCCAAAATTTACTTTGGAGTTATTTTAAATATTTGGACTTCTAATTTCTAAATTATTGGGCAAATAAAAGTGATAAATACTCCCTACACCCGAAAATTCATAAACGGGAATTAATCATTCAACCCCCTTCTAGATTAATTTTAAATTAATCTGGACTTAAACATATTTTAACAATAAAATAATATTATTCATTGTTACTGCTTCCCAGCATTGCAAGTAAGTTTTGAAAGTAAAAACTTTATAACAAGCTAATAGCTATAGTTTTCTTCTTCTAGTATATAATTTTTTTGTTAAATGATACATTTTAAATATTTTAACTTTATAATAGTAAAAATCCATTAACTATACTTAAATCAATTTATTTTAGCTTATTAATATTATAATAAAAGTGTTATTTCCTATTTTTTAGAAGTGAAATGATATATTTTGAAAACAATTTTCGTATGATAGTGAAAACTAATTATTATATAAGGAAGGCCACTTTAAAAAAAATTATTTTGCTTATTATAATATATATATATATATATATATATAAGTTATACGAATTTCGGATACGGATCCAAATTCGGATATCCGTTATCTGTCGAATATATTTACGGTCGGATGTTAAAGGAATACAAATACGGAGAATACGAATACGTCTATATCCGTATTCGTATCCGTTTATTTGCGAATACCTTTAAACCGAATAAGAATATATCTTTTTTCGAATATGAATAATATCCGCTTTTTTGAATACGGATGCGGACGGATACGAACTTTTCTGTTACCATTTACGGCCCTAGTTGCTGGATAGTGTTTTTATGGGAGTGATTGTCCTAGGGTGAAGGCCTAGGTGGCGAAATTTGGATTCTCCACTTTTTGATAGGGTGAATAGTGCGAAAAAGAAATCTAGTCCTAGGGCAATTTTCAATTCATGACAGAAGGTAATGAATGTAGTCAAATAAATGTATGAGTTCGGCATTAATTACGCAAACCCAGTACCAATTAATCCTAAAAAGGATGAGATGAATTCGGGGAGGGGGAATCAGATGCCATATGTAATACCCATGAATTTTACAAATAATATTAATAGTGAAAATAAAGATGTTTGAATATTTATTTTAAACACATTTATATTTTTGTGTGTCATGAAATGTGGTAATTCAATTTAAATTGAATTAAGCTTGTGATAAGTAAGTAATGTGGTAGCAATGATGATGAGCTTGATTAAGCGTATGAGATATGTCTAGTGTGGCATAATAATGGACTAAGTGATCAATTAATTAAATTGATTAAGAGATGATTGAATAATATGATGGACTAATTATTATTATTATTATTTTAATTATATATTTGTTATGTGCAATTATACGTGTGGTGTGATCATTTGAATAGTTAATAAATTTGCATTATACATGAAAGATAAAATGTGATATTAATAATAAGATTATAATATGAGAATAATTATTATGTAAGACTATATTGTGAAAATAAGCTTGAGTTATGTATTTTACTAAGCTTGCATAAATAAGTCTTGTGTGGCATAATGATTCATGATGAATCAATAAAATGTTTATTTTAAAATTATGGAAGCGAATTAATTTTTAGGAAATAAATGTTTGATATTAACTATCATTATGGTATTTGGGTGTAATTAGAATAATAATTTATGAAAAATAATGAGTTGTTAGTACCCAACTAATTTAGGGTCCTTTACAATAATATACAATATTTAGAAAGTAATTACTATTATTAGTGCACTTCATAAAATATTTACACAATTAATACAATTTCTATATCTATTTACAATATTAGTGCAATTATGATTCCTTAATTAGGAAATTAGTATGCAATTAGGATTCAATTCATAATAATAAGGAAACCTAAAATCAAGGAGAAATAACTACCATAATTAATAATTCAAATTCAAATATCTTGGATCTAACAACAAATTCAAATTTAAAAAATAATAATTAAAATTCAAATATTCAAAGTTTGTAGCGTCATCTTCCTCCTCCCCTTCATTGGGTCATCTTCCTCCTCCCCTTCACCATTGCTTCAACACCACGACGCCATCTCCTCATCAATTACTACGCAATTTGCCATCATGATGAAGGTTGATTTAATCCGAAATTAAAAGGAGAAAAAGATAAATTTTAGTGCAGTTGGTATCCAAATATTTATACAAAGGTAACCATTTTAGTTTTTATGGGTAACCAAGAGAAATTTCAGTGCAGTTGGTAACCAAAACTTTCAAAGATAACAATTTTAATTTTTGTTGGTTACATTTGTATTAAGGTTTGGCTACCAACATTACTATGAAAAAAAAATCTATAATAGATTTTTTATAATTAATTGGTAACCCAATAAAACTGAATTGGTTACCTTTGTATTAAGGTTTGGTTACCAACTGCATTATAAAAAAAATCTACGTACAATAGATTTTTTTTAATTAATTGGTAACCCAATAAAACTGAATTGGTTACATTTGTATAAAGTGTTAGCTACCAACTGCACTATTAAATAAAAAAATCTATAATAGATTTTTTAAAAATAAATTAAAAACCTAATAATACTGAATTGGTTACCTTGGTATGAATGTTTGGCTACCAATTTGTCTTATATAAAAAATTGCAAAGAATCGTCTTTTATGAAAAAATCGCAGGTGGAGGATGGCGTTAATGGTGGAGGAAGGCGGAGGAGAAGGGTGTTAATGGTGGAGGAGGGGAGGTTGGGGACTGTCTAGGTTAATGGTGGAGGATGGCGTTAATGGTGGAGGAGGGTGGAGGATGGCGTTAACAAGTTGGGACTGTTAATGGTGGAGGAGGAGAAGACTGACAAAGGCGAAGGAAGCATGATTTTTATTAAGAAAAGAGAAGGTGTGTTATATAATTTACTTATTAATTACTTAATTTAATAAGTAAATCAATATTAATCCCCTAAATTAAGGAATCCTAATTGCATACTAATTCCCTAAATTAAGGAATCCTAATTGTACTAATATTGTAAATAAATATAAAAATGTATTAATTGTGTAAATATTTTATGAGTGAACTATTGTTGTAATTATTTTTAAAAATGTAATAGAATATGTAATTGTTCCTAATTTATATCCTAGCCCAACTAATTGTATAATAATAATGGCCCAATATTGTAAACAAATGTAATAATATCAAGTCATTAGATTTGGCTTTGTGAGCCCAAAAAGGAATTAATATTAGTATGTTGAGTTCCAATTTAATAGTGCAGTACATTTAAAACTCAGTCCCATATTTTCAGTCCCATTTTCCCATCAGCCGCATTCTAGGATGATGACCTATCTTCTAAATTAGAAATTTGGATGATGGCTGGGAGCATGGCTACAGGAGAGTTGGTAATGCTTTCCACCAAATATTTCTTAAACCAATGTCTTCTTTTTCTTTCCGTTGGTTTAAATTCTTGGGAAAAATACAACAATTGGGCAATAACTTTCTTATAAATGAGAGCTCCCCCTTCAATAATCAAGCTTCTAGTTTGATGAGATTATTAGTTCTGGAATAGAAAGAGAGAGTCAGTGAGGTTGAGAGGTGAAGGAATTGTAAGAGCATCTCTTGTCATTTGGGCATTTTAGAAAGAAGGAGAAGTATTCTATTATTTAGAAGAGATCATCAAAGGTACATAATTCTCAACCTCTATGTTTCTGTAAGTTTGAATCAGTGATAGAATAGCAAAGCTTGGTAAATTATATGATCACAATGTAAGAATGTGTTTCCTTGTAATGATTTCAAATTAGATAAAATTCATAGAATTTAGTAAAAATTGCTTGGAAATTAATTCGGAAATTGTTAACATTTGGATATTTGAGATGTATGAACGCTTTGGAATCAATGTGGTAGGTCTGAATATTCTGGATAGAAGGATCATATGTTATGTTTTCTGGATTTTGCAGAAACAGAGTCCATTTTGATTCTGTCCCGAAATGGCACGACCACGCCACTTCCTCAGTCGATGGTCCTCAGTTTGAAAATTGATCTTTTTGCTGCAATATCATATACTAGGCATGTGGGTTTAACTTAGTCATGTATAAAATAGGTCTGACATGTGGTTCGAAGCTGTTTTGCATATAATAAGTACCTTAACTTGGTTTAAGTATGAATTTTTTAAAAAGAAAACTTGGAGTTTTGAAAACAATGATGGACATTGTGTTAATTGCATTCTGACCTTATGAATTGACATGCTAGGACTCTTTATGCATCTAAATACGACTGATATGTTCACCCATCTAGTTAGGCATGATATAAACTATTCTAGCATGGTTTAAAGTGAGTTTACAAGTGTCAAACTATGTTAACTTTGAATAAATGAGTTAAATAACTTTGAGCATGCGTATTAAGGGTCTATTTAGCATCAGTAGGTGGTTTATTGGTTAATATAGTTAGCCTTTGTGAAATGAACTTATTTAGCCTTGTTGAATGGAAATTTCAAAGTAGAATCATAACGTGGGAAAATAAACTTAAAATGAACATAAGAGACATCAAACCTAATCCAAGACTTCTTAACATGTGTATATGATATGTATTAGTATCCATGTATGCTAGAAAGTTATAAGCTGGAAACAAGAAAACTCAAACTCAACTCTGGACTGACCAGAGAGTAGCGCGGCCGCGTCACTCCCATGTCAAAATGTAGCACGACTGCGCTACATGGCAGTGTTGACAAACTGTTTTAACTTTAGTCTGAAGCTTGAAACATGTGTAAATTAATGTCTTAAGCTATAATACAGAATTAAAGTGATGTTTTAAGTGTTTAAACATGTAATGGCTATATAGAATCAAGATGTCAAAAGTTTCTAAAAGGTTTCTAAATAAATGTACAAAAGCAAAAACAATGTTGATTATGCAACTATATGGCCTAATTGTGTAGAAAAGGTAGGGCTGAATATATGTGCTTAACATACATGATTAAACATGTGTAGGATATGTGTATAAGATTGTTGGTTTATATATTAAGCATGTATAACTAATGTATGAATATATTTATACATAACTATGATAATATAGGACATTGAAGTGACGTTAAGCTTTTTTACTGTAATCTACGTGAAAGACAAGTTCCCTAACTTACACAACCTTGAATATTGTGCAAGTTTCTAATTGTTGTTATATCAACTATATATATTTGAGCAAATACACTTGTTGATTGTATAATCGTTCTATAGAATAACTCTTATGTTATCTAAATTCTTGGAAAAACATTATCCATACTCTGAAGCTTGATTCGAAATCACAATTATATTCTTTAATTCATGTTGCAAGTTTTGAACTTATAAACTGTTCCTAAGTGTATTGAGTAAATGTGTCTAAGCCATTTGATTCGGCTAGACTAATATCTATGAGTTAAAAAACTATCCAAACCAACTGAATGCTTTTAGTTTTTCTTTGTCTTTTGCCTAAGCACTCGAATATGCATCGGGAAATTGCTGTATAATTTCTTCAACAAGCCTATAAGACTTTTTGTATTCGGTGATGAATTGGAGTTTGGCAGCTTTTGTCATCTGAGGGCCTTGGACTTTTAACTTTACGTATTCCTTCTTTAATGCATTGTCGGCCTTCACCAAGTTCAATGTTTTTGCATACGTGTCTTAAACTTGGGCTTGGAGGGTAGCCACAACCTTCTTTAACTTTTCATTCTTTTCCTTCAGGTCGGTTAAGTCTATCAGGAGTTATTTCCTATATTTGGGTAGCTCGGAAGCTTTCCATTTTATCGTTTGCAGCTCGCGCGACAACCTCTGGCAATAGTAGGTATTGTTTGCGTGCAGGCTTCATTCTTTCTCAAGGCATGACGTCACTGCCTGGACTCTTAGCTCAAGGAGGGTAACCTTGACCTCCAGTTTCTTTTCCCTGGTCGATATTTTTGAGAATTGGCCCAAGGTTCGGGCGAAAATGGCGTTGGAACTCTGCATTTGTGGCAAAACGCAATGAAGTAGACGAGGTAGATGTAGGACTTCGATACCAATTGGGCAAACACGATGCCGACGAGGCTGAGAAAGGTGGAGATAAATTCGTGGAGGGGAAATTTGATCCCATACTTTAGGGCATAGAGAGGGACAATGGTCAAGCCGTCCGGCCGACAATACATCCTCTCATCAGGTTCTGGAATACGGAGCTTATATTGGTGGAGGATAAGGTATTGTTGGCAGATATGTATCGTGAAAAGTTTGTTCATTGATGGAGGAATGGGTGTTGATATGGGAGTATGTTTTTTTTGACGAATACTCCTGCATATCCATTTCTACAATATCAGCTTCAGCCTGAATAGGTGATGGAGTAGCTGAGGTGAGACAGCTGGTGTGAAGTCGGTGGTGATGGTGTTTTGGGGCAATTGTGGTTCTGGGTTTTGAGTTGCAGTGGTGGTGGTAGGGATCACTTCGGTTGTATGATTGGTGGAATTTACAATAGGAAGGGTAGTGGGGGTGGTGGTTTGAGAAGTGTTGTTCGCCATTCTTGATCGAAGTTTGGTGGATGATGGAGGAGATTAGCCGGAAAAAATTGTTGCAGAGAAGAATAGAGGAGACAATTCTTTTAAAAATCTTAGATCTGAAATATGGCGGTTCTTTTTTGAGTAAAATGTGTTATTTGATGTGACCTTTTGTGTACGCATGTTTCCCAAATTACAGCTGATGTTAATGATGGTGGGGTCCAGTTGGGCATGTGAGATACGGAAACGATTGTCCGACTTTGGAAGATGTGCTCTTTCATTTATTATTTAATTATTGGTCATATTTGATTTTTGTACTCTCTTGTTATATGGCACATTATAACAAAAGAGTGGGGGGAAATATTGGGGTAGGATTTATTGATCCCAGTGGATTAGATGGGACCTATCCCACGTGGTGGAACTTTTCCATGTGGAGATTCATATTTATCGGGAGACTGGATCTTTAAGGAATTCATAATTTTGATTATGATTGACTTTCTACTTTTATAAGAACAGTCCGGATTGAGTTCTACTTCCATATTTAAAAACTTCTATCCTAGTATGGTAACTACTATAATAAGGAGACCCATTCCAACTCGAGGACGGAGCAACAAGGAGGTGTGATCACTATAAATACATGATTATACCATAATTCACAGGAAACATCTCATTGAACACTAAAACATTAAGTCTCCATTATTAACCTATTCTTTAGCCTGTACTTATTCTCACACCGGAGCTATCCCCGGCGGCTCCGACCGTCAGACTCCTCCTCAGTGTGTTTCAAACGGACGAATCTTGATGTTAATGATGAGTGGGTTTTATACTCATAAATTAAGTGCGTTTGAGTTTAATCTTTTAGAAGTTTTGAAGTTTTTGTGTCTACTCATGCGTATTTTACTTTGTTTTGTAGGAATTAGGATAAACGTTACTTAGATCGACGTTTAGGGTGGCTAGATTCGTATTTTCAGCTTGCCATTTACATAACAGCTACTTCATGGCCAATTTCGGCATTGCTCCACCCTGTATTTTTAAAAACTCAAAGAATGAAAGTTGTAGATCTACGTCTCCTCTTTTCAGAATATCTTGAATCATCGAAATCAGAGTTCAAACAAAGAAGTTATGGTCATTTTTCCAAAGGACGTTAGAGCAAAAAATTTCCGAAAAGAGCCCAGCGTCGGGGTGCCCATTTCTAGTACATTTACAGCGCCGGGGTGCCCAGAGGCAAATTTCCAATTTTGCGAGCAGCGCTGGGGCACTAGGGTCGGGCCAAATCAAGTTGGGACGCGTTTTTGGGCGAATTTTGATACTTTTTTTTTACTCCAAATTGGATTGGGTTTCCTCCTAAGTTAGAAATTGAACTTGTAACCTATAAATACATGATGTGAGGCATAGAATAGGAGATTAATTAGAGATACATTCCAATAGATTTAGGAACATTGAAGATGCAAAACAACTTTAAGAACATTGAAGCAACTTTAAGAGCATTGAAGATTCAAAGCAGGAGTGAAAGAGAAGTCTCAAGACTGTTGACAACATATTCTATTCTCTTCTCTAATCTTACTTTTATCTTTTAATGTTTATTCAGTTGTGGATTCTTGATTTTAATTCAATGACTATGAGCTAAATTCTTGTTTAAGATTGCAACGGATCTTATTGCATAGCTTATTTTAGTATGCTTCTCTGTTAATTACTGTGATCTATTCTATGGATTGTCTATTATGATTGCGTTTAATTGTTTAATTGTCTAGCTAGCAATTACCATGATAAACTTAATGAATTCGGGAGATGAAATATAGATTCAGATCTGATAATAATACCATGTGATTGTGTTTTTTGCATAGTGTTGGAATTAGTGATTTGTGTTTAGGATAAGGATATGCATTTACGCCGCATGTAATCTGATAGTGAACATGTGCTTTAAAACTTTTTTAATTGTAATTCACATAGGAATATAGTGAATTAGTTAATTATGGTGTTTGATTCAATTCTATCAACTGTGGATTTGGATTAATATGTTTGTGATGCATCAAAAGGTGGTTATAAATACTAACAAGTTCTTGATTAACAATCCAGAATAGTGAGCATAATTAATAAGAAGTGTTTTAATATAAGTGAAATAATAAGTGAAGTTATGATCTTAAAGCTTCATAACCTAATTTTCAACTAGTAGTAGTAGTAGTAATTTAATTATATATTTTAATTCACAATAGTAAATCGATTGTTTAAATAAAATTAGTTTGGTTAAGAACTAGTACTTGATGTAAACGATACTTACTTTCAGTTTATTACTTGTTGGCCGTATATACTTGCACACATATATTAATTGTGAAATCTATCAACAGTTAACAAGACAGCTTTGCATTTTAGTCTTTATAAAACCCAAACAAACAAATTCAAATTAAACTCCATAAATTTTGCATACGATAGAAAATTCAGTTATTGAAACAAGTTTAAAACAAGCCAAAATAGTTAAAGTTTTTCCAGCACCATAGGCCGACCAAATTTATTATAACATAAAATATAAAGGGGAAATGCTGATAGAGAAGAATTGTTAGTACTAATCTTCCTTCCCTAGCAAAGTCAGGAGGAAGGCCTTGTAATCCCCTGAAGTCTCCTTGGAAATGGCATGATCAAGAGATACACTGTTTCTCTTGTGGTAAAGCTCTTTTATCTCCTTCAAGTCCTCCTCAGCTCTCGTAACAATCACCCGAGTCAATGCATCTTCATCGGTCCCTGGCTTATTGATAGCCGTACGCAGTACCTGAGATATACAAATAGTTCAAAATAGTCTGGTGGAAATCAGGGTTATCAGGGAACTCTTATCACCCTGACTCAGAAAGTTTTACCTTTTCATAATACTTTTTCGGGTCAACTAGGCATCGAATAGCAATCCGTAATGCTAATAGGTACTCATTAGCTGGTTCATCCACCAAATGCTGAAAATGAAAATAAAATAAATCTTTAGTACTTATTATAAACTCTCGAAAATGAAACTTGATTATTGCTTATGTTCTTATAACTTTAATCCCACTAGCTTTCAACTTTATTGCCTAGCTAAAGGGGCTGCTTCGAATTTTTTTCATAGGAGAGGCTAAACTAGAGACTGACATTTCTTTTTCATTTTATTAATTTGTATGTCGAAAAGTAGTTCATGATCATCTTAAAAGATAGTAAAATATTTTCGACCCTAAAGAGGCATTTCCGATCAGCATTTTGTTTCACAAGCACATAAAAGTGTGAAAAATAAAAATTTATTCATCAAATTTCTGTGGTAAAAAGAGAGATATATGTGTGTGCGCGCGCTTTTTTTGTGTGTTCTGAAAGAATAGGAAATTTTAGCTTTTACCTTAGTGATTGAAGTGCCATGATCATCTTTATAGTGGTTCAGAGTTGCCATTAGTTGTGCCCTGCTCCTTGTAGTTACAATTCTAATGATCTCTTCATGATTTAGCACATTTTCTCTGATTGCTTTGCTAAGAACATCAGCCTCTGAATTTGCCAATCTTGCATTAATTTCATCACCATTGTACCTATGTATGCCCACCAGTGCAACCAAAAGCTGTAACACAATCCATAAGCACACCAACATCATTAATTAACACAATCCATAAGCACACCAACATCATTAACCAAAAGATTTAAACATGTTTATATGATATATAGGCTTCACAAAAATGTAGGAAATTGTTGTTGAAAGTTTACATGCCTTTCGAATATCGCCAGAGGTATGGGAAGCCAAATCTTCTTCCAAGGAATGCTTGTAGCGATTTTGATATGCGCGCTTCACAGCCAAGAGCTCTTCAGGGGACCTTATGCATGCAATTTCAACGATCACACGATAATCGGGAATTGTTTGCTTTATTGCTACATTTACTAACACAGCTTCTCGGTCAGCTGGATCCAGTATCCATCGATACACTGCTTTCTGTACTCATTTGAAGGGTGGGATTTTGGGAAGGGTGGGATTTTTTTTTGGGGGGGGCGAATTCAGCGTTATCAATGTAGGTGTTGTTATATAATTGCAACTTCTGTTATATAAAATGCAACTTATTTCCAATCAAACAACTCATTTTAAATTGCCTCTGATTCATCCGTTATGGATCCCTTCTAAGTTCTAACTAATTAATGAACTGATTAGTTCTTAATCAATATATAACAAATTATCAATGCATCGGGCAAACAGTTAAAATTGATCACGAACAGTGTCAACAAATAGTTTCATTTTCGATAACTATATGATATAAGGCTTTTAAAAGAATATAGAATTTGTAAGAGATAAAAGGGAAAATTTGTTAAACTTCAACAGATTTCATAAAATTTATTTGCTTTATGTACTCAAAAAGTTTAAACTAGCTAAATATGATGCAAAACATTTACTCTATAAAGGGCGAGTCTCATGTGACACAACTTCAAGAATAAGTCACAGAAGTTCCTTTCGCCCTTTTTAATTTAATTATTTTGCATTTTTTAATCTTATTTTATAAATTTAATAAAATTCTTATTATATCATCACCATAATTAAACACGCAATGCGTGTGCTATATATTAATGCCAGACTCGAGAGTAAAGATCCCTCTAATTTATTAATGAATGAATTTGTTGTGAATAGATATTTTAACAAATATGCAGTTGCAAATGGGAAACACCAGTGAAATATATAGAAATATCACATTAAACTGCATGTTGTGTGAAATTATATATAGCGCTGACCTCAAAGTGGCCTGACAGCTCTGATTCGAGACGCTTGATTAAATCTTCTTTATAAATCTCTTCATAAGCTTCCCTTATCATCTTCCTTTGAGCTGCATTTCTGTGACCAAGTATTGCTATTATAGCCTTCTCATCAGTTCCCAATCCTGCAAAATTTTCATCACAAAAAAAATATATAATTATGTATGTATAATCTTATTACACATGTAATTGGCTCATACATGTAATCGATCAATGTGCTAAACAAAAAAATGTCACATCAATGTAATAACTTATTGCACTACAAGGTTACCACATTAATTTGATATGAGCCAAAGTCTACCTAATACTAGTATTTCCTTAATTTTGAAAGAGTGACTTCCATCCTAAGTTCATTTTCAGGATTAAGGCCAGAGTGTATCCTCTGCTAAATTTTCTGTCGAGGTGAATGGTGTTCTGAGTGGTTATTTCAAGGCAGGGAGATCCTTTGTCCCCTTATCTCTTTGTTATTGTTGTGGAAGCCTTCTCATTGATTCTTGCAAAAGGCTCAAACCATCCTGACTTTAAGTTCCATTGGAGAACCAAAGAATGTAAGATTACTCATTTATGCTTTGCTGATGACCTTATTGTGTTTTGCCATAGTAATGTCAAGTCTGTTTCTGTGGTAAAGGATTGTATTAATCTTTTCTCACAACTCTCTAGACTCATTCCAAATACAAAAGTCTCTGTTATTTAGCAAATGTCCCAATTGAGCAGAAGGAGAGCATCTTACATTGTCTTGGATTTCAGCTTGGGACTTTTCCCGTAAAGTTTCTTGGAGTTCCTCTTATATCATCAAAATTGCCTTGTAGAGATTGCATTCCCCTTGTGGAAAAAATTACTGCAAGGATCTCATCTTTGACTAATGTTTTTCTCTCCTATCCTGACAGAATTCAATTGATAAAGCCTCTGCTTTTTGCTATGCAATCTTATTGGTTTAGTCATTTTATTCTTCCTAAAGCTATCTGCAATGAAATCAAGACTATCGTAAGTAGATTTCTTTGGAAAGGTGCTCTTCAGAAATATGGTCACAAGGTTAGCTGGGGTAAGGTTACTATTCCTTATGAGGAAGGAGAGCTTGGTATAAAGGATATGGGCGATTGGAACATTGCTCTTATTCTCTGCACTTATGGAAACTAATTCAGGACACTAATAAATCTACATGGGCCTTATGGATTAAAGCTACAGTTCTGAAATCTAGAAATTTTTGGTGTATTCAGATATCAAATGACTGCTCCTGGATATGGAGAAAGGTCCTCAATCTCAGAACTACTGCTCTTCAGTACATCAAATATAAGATTGGCAATGGTAGGTCCACAATTCTTTGGTTTGACCCTTGGCTCTCCAATGTTCCATTAGCCACTTCTTAGAACGATATACTCATTGCACAATCTGGTTTGCCACCAAATGCTCAGGTTAGTTCCATCATTAACAACAATTCTTGGAGTCTTCCAAATTCAAATCATTATGAAGTTTCCATGTTTCGAAATACCTTTGACTTCCAAACTCAGTTTGACACCAATATAACTGACTCTATCACATGGGAGGATAATGCAGCCATTAAGGTCAAGACATCTCTTATTTGGGACCACAAAGGTTTGGCATAAACTTCATATCCCTAGATTCTCTTTTATTGCCTGGTTAGCCTTACACTAGGGGCTCAAACGCTGGATGTTACTTCTCTTTAAGGAAGAGCAATATCAGCCACATGTGCCTTATGCAAATCTCAGGAGGAAACATTTAATCATTTGTTTTTCCAATGCCCTTTTTCTAGTCAGATTCTAAATGAGAATTAAAAAGCGAAATAATTACTCCTTCCGTCCCAGTATAAAAGTCCTGGTTGATTTTGTGCGCATATTAAGAAAGAGAATAAAATGACAAAATTGTCCATATTTAAATTCTCATTTAACTGCATAATTTTTTGCACATTACTAGTGATGCTCCATAAATATGGATAGAGAATAGAAATATAACAATTAATAATAAGGGTATTATAGGCAAATTATTGTAAAAAATAGATCATTTAAGGTAAATATACATTTAACTTGGAACTACCTAAAATAATAATAAAGACTTTTATCTGGGATGGAGGGAGTAATAAATTTCAAATCAACTCGTATATCTATTAGGTGGACAAGGATCCTCCCAGTTTCAAATAAATTGAGACTATCTATTTCATGATTCAGATTTAAAATGTGTTGGAATGTGACATCACGAGAGATAGATGAATTTAAATCTGAACCGTAAAATGAAGTGACCTGAATATAAAAGGCTGACCTGGTACTATGAAAAGGAATAAAAGGATTTAAAAGCACAGAAGTCGATAAATGCAATGTGTAAATCTGGATTTGAAAATGAAAACATCCCATCATATATACAAATTTCATGTCAAACCAAGAAGATGAACCTAAAAAAATTAAATATAAATATAAAAAGATACTCACTATGTTCTAACTTCCACCAAAATGCCCCATTTTGAATAAATAAAAATTATTCCGCAAAAACGAGCTTTCTTTTTACGACAAGTGTACGAAATAAAGCAAGATCTTCAACTTTGTTATCATAATTTTTGTATCAGACATAAGGGTAAATTAAAATTTTTAATGTTTAGGGTAAATATGAAAAAAAACCATAAATAATTTTGTAAATGGAAATTTTTTTTGGAACTGATAGAATATATAAAAAATAAAATAAAATAATGGAAAATTTGATATTAAAAATTAAGATTATAAAGAAAAAATGTAAAAAAGGGAAAAATTAAGAAAAACAAAGGAATAAGTAAAGGTAGGAAAACAAAAAAACAAACAATTAATCAGGAAAAATATAGTGTTTTGAACTATGAGAAGCATATAGTGTTTTGATCAACCAAAAGTTTTTATATTATGAATGGAAAAGTGAGAAAGGAGAGAGAAAAACCTTTACAAGCCTTTCTCAGAACTTCTGCATCTGCAACAGGAGAATGGTTGTCAGGAGCAACAAGGGTGGCCATTGTTGAGTTTTTCTTTTGCAAATATATATGGGATGATTACTTTGCAATTTTTCTCTTGTATTTGCTCACCTATTTATACTAATAACTTTCACCATATGTCCCATAGAATGTAACGCCCATTGACATCACGTTTGTTTGTTCTTTGACGCCCATTAACATACACGTTTGTTTGTTCTTTGCATAATATTGATTAGAAAATTGTTAAATTCACGACCGAAAAAGTTATTTTTACAAAAAAAAGTGTCGTTATAGATCTTATAGCGACAGTTTTCAACGTCGCTATACATATATAACGATACTTTTATTGTGAAAATAACAAAAAGTATTGTGGATTTAACAATTACCATTTGATTATTATGGCTACTTAAATACATGGGTCCCATTTATAGCATAAAAGTTACTCTCTCCGTTTTATATTAAATGTTTTAATTTCTTTTTTAGGATATTCCAAAATAAATGTTCTATTATAAAAAATTAAGATTATTTAAGTTCTCTTTGATAAGAGTAAATGTGATATTCTAATTTTTAAAGTTAAAGCATACTATTTTATCATCAAAATTATAAGTTTGAGTCTATCGGTAAAATAATTAGAATATTAATCAACGATACATATGAAAGTAAAGTTATTTTTGATAAAACTGAATGTTAAGATCTGAACAGTTTAAACATCAATAATTTAGATCATTTGTTTATATCATTCGTCCATTTTAAACCTTAGGTTGTGTTTGAGTGTTGCCGTGTTGGTAACTACGACCGACCCATATGTTAAGTCATTTAAGTAAGAATCAATTACATATTCTATTATATTTTAAAAAAAAATTACAACAATAGTGCACTCATAAAATATTTACATAATTAATGCATTTAAAGTTTTTTTGCATAATTAGTGCAATTAGGATTCCTTAATTTAAGAAATTAGTATGCAATTAGGATTTCTTAATTTAGGGGATTAAGATTGATTTACTTATTAAATTAAGTAATTAATAAGTCTCAACTACTTCCCGCTCTGTTAATTATTATTTTCTTATTCAAACACATTCAAACACTCACATCTCTGTTCATGTTTCTCTTTTTTTTTCTTCATCCTCTATGCGACTGATCGTTATTATCCTCTTCTTCAAACTATACCTCGCGGAGAATCTCGTCCTCGTTAGAAACCTTAGACGGATCAGACTCCTCCTGAACGTCGTCGTCAAGCTCGTTGATCTGATCGTCGGATCCGGTTGTTGATTTGAGGTCATCGGGATAGGAGAAAAGGAGGAGGGCGGCAGTCAAGGCATAGAGGTGGGCACCGTAACGGGGACGACGCCTTCCGCGGAGGTGCCTAAATTTTTTTGATTAAACTTGGGGGAGTGTGGACTGAGGTGTCCGCCGGTAAATGGAGTAGAATGAATACAAACATGAAAAATGCTTGCATCTGCGTGTGAAGGAAGAGAGAGAAAGATAAAAAGAGATTCAAAGTGGCTGAAAGCAGTGGAAAAGTGCAGCCTTTTATTACTACTACTACTACTCTCTCTATATATAGTATTTGCTTTGCTGCTGAAATTGTTTTCTATTTTTCTATGCAGAAGATATTATAACCGGTTTATTAATATATAGTGGAGTTGGTAACCAAACATTCACATCAAGGTAACCAAATCTTCATACCAAGGTAATAAAACCTTCATACCAAGGTAACCAATCCACATCCACACCTGCAGTTTTTTCATAGTGCAGTTGGTAGCAAAACATTCATTCCAAGGTAACCAAACTTTCCGACCTAAATAACAAATTCATACTGCAGGTGTGGAGGTATATTGGTTACCTTTGGTATAAAGTTTTGGTTACCTTGGTATAAAAGTTTGGTTACCTTAGTACGAAGGTTTGGTTATCAACATTACATTACACATCACTCTTTTATCTCTCTCTTTCCTATGCAGTGTTCTTATTTTCTTTTGGAAATGAAATTGGAATTAGAATTTTTGGACGCTCTGTTTCACCGGCGAGAATTTTCGGACGCTCTATTTCACCGGCGAAGGGGAGGAGGAAGATGACCGGCGAAGGGGAGAAGGAAGATGATGTTGCCAAACTTTGAATATTTGAATTTGATTTATTTTTAATTTTTTTAAATTTATTTTTGTTGTTAAATCCAAGATATTTGAATTTGAATTATTAATTATGGTAGTTATTTCTCCTTGATTTTAGGTTTCCTTATTATTATGAATTGAATCCTATACTAATTCCCTAAATTAAGGAATCCTAATTGCACTAATATTGTAAATAAATATGGAAAGTGTATTAATTGTGTAAATATTTTATGAGTGCACTATTGTTGTAATTACTTACTAAATGTTGTACTATTGTGCCCTAAAATTGAAAAGACTCCCAAATTTTAATAATTCATATATGTTAGAGCCCATTAAAAAAGCCCAAAAAAAAATTCTCAGCAAAGTAGTAGCTACAAGTACAATCATACAACATATTTTTCTCTCTCTACCGAAAAAATTTATTCTTCTTTTTTCGCAAGGCCACTGACCACTGCCTTCAGTCTATCTCTCTCTCCCTCCCAATTTAAGATTTGGCTCGAGACCAAAAAAGTTTGGACCAGCCCTGTTGGTAACAGTAATTAGGGATACAAAAGGAATTTTATAATATTGAAAATGTTATATTTGCCCAAAAAATAGTCAATTTCGTTCAGATGGTTCTCTGAATAGTTTAGATTTAATTTTCTATTTTAACGATTTATAGGCATTTAGAGAGAATTTTTTTTACCAAACAACTACATGCCTCTTAACGAATAAGAGATGAGCTATTAAGATATACTCACTCCGTCTCGAAATAAACGCCATAATTGGTTTCGGCACGCTAATTAAAACAATTTTCTTTTACCTAAATTACCATTTTGATTACTTTTTAATTGATGTATTTCTTCACTTTTCTATGACCCCAATAATTACTTTCTCACATCATTTAATTATCTAGATTTATTTTTTTGTAACTCTCACATTCCCAATAAGTACATTAAATAAAAAGAGATGTTATAGTGAAAGTGGTATACTATACACTGGTTCCTAATATAAATATTTTCACATTTATTCAATTCCCAATAAAAGTTGAGTAAAAAGATTATGAGTGTAAGACACCAAATTATTAATAAATAAAATTTAATTTTCTCTATTTATTATTTTGAAATAGTAAGGGTTGAATTGATTAATGTGGTTAGTTATGGGTAAAATGCGCATATATTTTAAATAATAAGCAGGTGGTTATAAAATATTCATTGTTGTTGGGGAATATTCGTTTGGTCGTGGAATATTCTTCTTTGTCGGAGAATATTAAATTTATTTGTGCAGTAGCGATCTTTAATGGCCCCCACGTGGCGATTGGATGAAGAAAGCGACAAGTATAAGTTGTTTATAAATACTTGTACGTAGTAGTTACAGATTAACTTCTTTGTTGGAATACCCCGTGGTTAAAACACAATAATATGCGTTGTTGACAAGCGGTAGCACACGCAGTATTGCACCAATTATTGATTCTTACGTGAAGGCACTACTCAATAATTGTTCTGAGTTAATTCTTATTCGATTATTTTATTTTATTGATTCAATAATTGATGTGTTGATATTTTATATTACTGTTGTTTCAATAATTGTCACTACACGGTATTTTTCATTATCGAAGCAATAATTCATATTATCTGAATAATATTATTAGAAAACATTATTGACAATGTCTAGAAAGTTTCGCTCTACAGGAGAGGTTTGGTCACCTAATCAATTGCTTGGCGCCAAGTAAGGAGATATCCTTATGGAAAGCCCCTCTTTCTGAGGAGCGGCTACCGGTTGCCGATCTTGTGATTCTGTAATATTATTTGTGAATAATTAATTATTGATTTATATGATGAGGAAAATATTGATTTTATGTGGTTATAGATGGAGAAAATTTTTAAAGTGACAATTGTTAAAATTGATATTTTATCTTTTCTGATAAAATAATATTTTATTATATTATATAATAATGATGATATTTTTTACAATGAATGTGGGATATATGAGTATATGAGGAGGAAGAGTATTTTTGTTGCAAAATTTGTTTAAAACATGTTAAACATGTACGTGGGCCCTTTTGATTTGAAATTTGATTATAGCTTTGTAAAATCGTCTGCTTATGAATTTTTGGTCGATTTTCATTTGGAATTTGGAAAAACTTTCTTCTGCAAAGTTGTAGAGAATTGAATTTCCTATAAAAAATAGCGAGATTCAAATTTTCTGATAAAAGGGTTATTTATTATGAATTATTAAAGTTCCGAAGTTTCGAAATAATTGATTTTTGAAAGTTTTAATTATTTTAAATAACAAAAACGTTTTTGAAATGTGTGGAGGCATCATTAACATGTGCTAGGGGTTGAATTCAGATTCTTGGATGCATAGGAAGATGTGGAAAAATAAATAATATTAATTTATTAAATTTTCTGCTTTGATGTTCTAAGCATTTTCCTATAAATAGGGTGCTTAGATTAGAATTGAAAATCACACCAGAAACTAAAGATTTCTCTCTCTTTCTCTCTCGATATATTGAGCGTATTCTTGTGAGTATTTTTGTAAAACCCCAACTTTTTGAATAAAGATAAATTTTCTATAAATATTATTTTTGAATATTATGGAGTGAAATTGATATAATGTTATAGTTGTGGGTAATATTTATAAATTTTGCAAAAGTACATGAAGTTGTTATATAATATTCGATTGGTGGGGAATATTCGTTTTAACAGGGAATATTCGTACAACGGCACAATCATTGGTGGACCCCAGAACGAAATTATTGTCGGATTGAGAAAACGACAAAAATACTTTATGAAAATAACGGCGGAAGTTTTACCGTTAACTGTTGAAACACCCGGTGTTAAAAGAACAGTAATACGCGTGGTTGCATAGTAGCACACGGTATTAATTATTGATGCTTACGTGAGAAGTCACTTAGTTTTGTTCAATTATTGCTATAGTAAATTGTTGTATTTATGGACCCCCATTTACCCATTTTTAAAAAATAATCGGTAGGAAGTTATTTGGTATATATATATATATATATATATATAATATATATATATATATATATGTATATTATATATATAAAAGCATGTGTGGGTGCATGTGAATTGACAAATGGGGAAGGGATGTACGGGTGGTAATGAAGGAAAAGAAAAAAAAGATGGTAGGAGTATATATATATATATATATAAACTATTGAGGTTGATAGGGGGGCCTCAATTATTTTTCAAAGAATGACAAGTTGCTAGCTTATTTTTGGCAGATTGTGGGTAGATTTTTCAAAGCTTTAAACTGTATTTAGCCAAACTTGTCAATCATGCGAGATTATTGATAATTGGTGCATTCTAATTGGTTTAAGTTTTTAATTTGCATGTGTTGATTTATCTTATTGGTCAGCACTTTGAAAAAAAAAAGATTTACATGTGGAAATAGTAAACTTCGTCTGAATAATTACTGTTGCATCCGTAATTTTTGCAAATAGTGCCATTTCCATTCTCCTATAAATAGAAGCTCATTCCTTAATTATTTTCTTACGAATTCACTGAAACTCCAGAGAGAGAAATTATAGAAAAGCTATAGAAAATTATTCTGCTACTTCTCTACTCTTATATCCAGTTCTTTTACGGTAAGGGGTGTTATTCTTTCTTATTCATGAAGAGAACTGTTGTTATTCCATTTCTTATTATTCTGTTGGAATAACCTGTATACGCGGTCTACCCTATACTTGGTGACATTCTTCTATTATTCCGTTTTTACTATTACATTTGGAATATCACATCACAATGCGTTTTTTACGGGACCGATTCCGATTAAAATCTTTATTATTACGTTAGAATATATCCATGCATGCGTTTTGTGGGACCTAATTTAAATCTTTATTATTACGTTGGAATATCACGTCATGCGTTTTACGCCTGGGACTGGTTAAAATCCTTATTAGTATTACATTGGAATAACTTGTCTATGCAAGCACCGCATGCATGGTGATTTCGTTGTTATTCCATTCTTTATTATTCTCATTGGAACATCCTGTCGGTCTTGAATTTCTTTGAATTCGGTTCCGATTATTTAGTATTTTGTTGGAATAACCTGTCTATGCGAAGTACCATATGAATGGTGATTTCTTTTATTATTCCATTCTTTATTATACTCAGTTGGTTAAAGTTTTGACTTCTATACTCTATGAAATTAGTGGAATATCCTTGATAATTGCGCTTCATCCAGTATCTTTTCATGAAAATATTCTTCTGAGCATTCTTGAATTTTACTCTACAAAGCAGTATCATGTTGACAATTTAGACGTTATTGGTTCTTGGACAAATTAATTCTTGAACTTGTTTTATTGAATTCTTATATCATTGTCATCATCCTCGTGTTTATATTATGTTGAAAGTCATCTGTGGCCTGTAGTGCATAGATGGACTTGGTATGATTATGACGACTGAGGATTATTGATTGTAATCGCTTGACCGTAATGTTACAAATGATGTGGTAAAGTCCTCATTAGCCCGTAGTGCATTGATGGACGATTGTTGGCATGATCATGACCATTAATGAATACACAAATATTCTTGGCCCATAGTGCATGGATAATTATGGTCGTGATACTAAAGAATATCCTCGGTAGTAGTGCGAGGGGTGATTCGATGATGTGGAATATTTATTGTCGAGTCTCGGCGATAATGATGATGAAAACCTTTTAATCATAAAAGATAGTAGATTTTATGATTTTATTTTCTACTTGACTCTTTTAATGGATTGCTTGTTCCGCTGCAGTTAAACTTGATGTCTATTATATTTTATCAGTTTAACATTGTTGGAGACTAATGATAATTTATTCTGCATTATCTTAGTCATAATATTTCTTACTGGGCTAGTTGAGCTCACCCTTTCATTCACTGTTCTTATCGTGAAATGAGAATATAAATTTGGGACTAGTCTGGGAGCGGAGTGATGGTCCAGAGGATAGCATTAGTAGTCCTCACTATTCTATGAAATAGTGTGATAATAATTGTAATGAGGACTCCTTTTGAGTTTGTATAATCTCTAGTAGATAATATTTGTATTCAAACTCACAGTTTATATTTTTTGTCGTATTGCATATTATACAGCAGTTGTATTAGTAAGTTGAATTTGAATTCTGTACCACGTATCTGGCGACCCAAGATGGGTGATGTATACCTAATTTTGGGGGCGTCACAATTTTAGTACTTTGAGTATTGCTATACGGTGAAAGTTCTTTCAGCACTATATCCAGTATACCAGTCAGAAGTACTATCCTTTTTACGTAAGGGATGCTATTTTCTTCATAAATGATATTATTTCTTCAATATCATTATACCGAAATATTGGTCTGAATTTTTATCAAATTTGGAACTTTTCATCTCGGAGTTACTATTCATGAGTTACTATTTATGAGTTACTATCCACGAGTTACTATTCATGAGTACTATTCACGAAGTATGATGATGATTTTTTTTGTGAAATTTCTATCTTTTAGTGTCGCAGTTACTATTCACGTATACGGCACTATTCACGAATACGGCACTATTCACAAAAATATTAAATTTTCGTTTTTCGTCCAAAATATCTATTATGGATACTAGCTTTGATTGTATCCATATTTTGATCATTCTTGAATTTTACTCCACTATGATTATTTATGAGGTATTTTTGGACATGGAATAGCTGAAATACGAATCCTTAATATTTATTCATTTATTTCATTGGATTCGTTTTCTTTAAAATATTTTTCATCATCCTCCGTCCTAAATGATGATATAATTGAATATCTTTGGCCTGTAGTGCAAAGATTAATAATTTCTGATGAATATCTTTGGCCCGTAGTGCAAAGATGAACAGGTGTTTAGATGAACATGACCAGCTGATGAACATCTTTGCCCACGTAATAAAAAGATGAATATTTGATTTCAGTTATATATTGATTGATGTTACAGGGATAAAAGATAGACGATGAACTTTTAAATTCATGGATGATAGTAGATTTCATTCTCTACTTAACTCTTCTAATGAATTATTATTTCCGCTGCGAATATTGATTTCAAACTTATTATCTATTGTATTCTATTAGATTTTTCCCTGTTGAGAACTAACGATAATTTTTTTTGTATTATCTTAGTCATAATGTTCTTTACTGGGCTAGTTGAGCTCACCTTTTTCCTTTTTGTTCCATTTTTTTTCTCAGGAGGCGAGAATGTAGCGAGTACTAGTCGGGGTATGGAATGATGGTTCTAGAAGTTATTTTAGTAGTCCTCACCATTTTTGTAAAATAATGTATCAATAATTGAAATGAGGACTTATTTGAGTGTGGATATTGTCTAGATGACAATATTTGTATTTAAACTCACAGTTTTTATGTTGTGTTAATAAAGTTGTTGTTTGTTTATGTACCATGTATTTTGACGACTTAGAATGGGTGTTGTATACCTATTTTGGGGGCGTCACAGTTGGTATCAGAGCTTAGGGATATGGTCTCTGGCGGAGATCGGGGAATAGTACTAGGAGGGGAGAGACGAGTAATCCTTCGCTAGTGTGTCATACCTAAGCTTATTTGTTGGTCAGTTGAAGTATATTGTTCATATGTGATATGTTAAATTGTTTAATTAACCCTTGTTTTATGGCAGTATTTAAGAATGACAAGTTGAGAATATTAACGGTGGAGTTAATGAGACCGTGGAAACACCTTTAATCACCACCCGGGGAACGTGCAACAGGAAGGCAATATTCCTCCTGTAAACAACACCACCGAAAGCGAGCGATGAGCGACAGGATGTTTAGGAGCTTTTTTGCGATTCATGCAAAACCGCACGAGGAGACTCGTGTATGCGTAATACGGTGGAAATGATAGCAGCCTTGACTTGTCACGTCAAGCGATTCAAAGAGTTGGGACCACGTAATTTAATGGAAAGCGGATCCGATCATGGAGAAAACGTGGGTCAAGCAAATTACCAAGATATTCGATGTCTTGGGATGCACGGAGGAACAGAAGGTTCCATTCGCCACCTTTATGTTCCGTGGCGTGAGGCAGACATGGTGGGAGTCGTGAAACGTACCCACCTGCCGCGATTCTCGCATGTCTTGGGAAGCGTTTGAAACTTTTCAATGAAAATACTTTCCGAAAGTATTCGCTATATGAAGGAGGTAGAGTTTATTAGACTAGAACAAAACAACATGGCGGTGTCCCAATACGAGGCGTAAATTGCAGAGTTATCTGTGAGTTTGCACCTCATTTGGTAGAGAATGAGGAACGAATGACGAGGATGTTTTCGAGAGGTTTAAAACTAGAGATTTGGCAATATCTTATCTCTCATAAATTTTCTTTATATTCGAGATATTGTCAATGTGGCTCAATTATTAGAAGCGAGATAGCGAAAGTACGTTCAACCAAGGGACCGTAACTGTGGTCAATACCGTGGGCGGCGATCATCTGAGCAATGAAAACCAATGAGGGAGGAAAACATTCAGATAAAAGCGGTAACTACTATAAGGTGAATCGTGGCCATGAAAATAGAAGAAGAGAGTCGGGGAGATTTTAAAAGAGGAGATTCAACAATGACAATGTGAAGACGTCGGCACCAGCAAAGAATCTGGTTCCAAGGAGGTGAACGACCACCGGTCGTATATGCTATAAGTGCTGAAAAAGAAGGACATATCACCCAAACCGCCCTACACGGTTTAAGGTATGTTATAACTGTGGAAAGGAAGGACATATCGCTCGAGATTGCGACCTTGTAAGCGAAACCAAGTCCAATGGGGATGGTGACTCAAAAGGTCAGTCGAGAAAAAAAGTCAAAGTCAGCGGTTCTCGGAAGAGCGTTTGTCGTGGATCGGTCAACACGCGAGAACCCAAACGAGGTGATCACGGGTAAGCTAATAATAAATTCATGCGAAGTTTATACATTACTAGATACCGGTGCTAGTCATTCATTTATCTCTCCTACTTGTGCTCAACGTTTAAACTTGACTCCGGAGAAATTAGACTTTGACCTATCTGTGGAAACTCCGTTAGGAGAAACTTTCATCACATCCACTGTTTATAAATCTTGTTTGATCCAAGTTGGCACCATCACATTACCTGTTGACCTTATCTCTTTAAAGATACTTGCTTTTGATGTGATTTTAGGGATTGATTGGTTAACTACTCATCATGCCAAATTTGATTGTTTTCGTAAGGTTGTTAGTTTTCATATTCCTAATCAACCTGTTGTGCGAATTCAAGCAACTAAACCATTAAAATCAATCACTGTTATATCAAGTCATAAAGTTATTCGTTTATTAAAAAACGGATGTCAAGCTTTCTTAGCCCATGTTATGGATTTGATTAAAGACACGCAGATTTGAATAATATTCCTGTTGTTATTGACTTTCCTGACGTATTTCCTGAAGAACTTCCCGGTCTACCCCCAGAACGTGAAGTTGAATTCTTTATTGACCTTAAACCTGATACAAAGCCCATTTCTAAAATCCAATATCGAATGACTCCTATTGAACTTCAGGAGTTGAAGGTCCAACTACAGGAGTTGTTGGACATCGGTTTCATTCGTCCTAGTACATCTCCTTGGGGTGCTCCTGTTTTATTTGTAAAGAAGAAAGACGGGAGTATGCAACTTTGTATCGATTATTGGGAATTAAACCATGTCACTATCAAGAATAGATATCCGCTACCTCGTATTTATGACCTGTTTGACCAGTTGTAAGGAGCCCAATTCTTTTCAAAGATCGATCTTCGTTCTGGATATCATCAGCTGAAGGTTATAACTGAGGATATTCTAGAGGCGCTTTCGTAACTTCAGATGCGGGCATTATGAATTCTTAGTTATGTCTTTTTGATTGACTAATGCTCCGCGCCGCTTTCATGGATATGATGAACCGAGTATTCAAGGAATATTTGGATCGATTCGTTGTTGTCTTTATTGATGACATCCTCATCTATTCCAAAAGCCGTGAAGATCATGAGCGCCATTTGAAGTCGACTCGCAAAGGCTTCGTGATAACAAGCTATATGCCAAGCTGAAGAAATGCGAGTTCTGGCTTGAGGAAGTAGCATTCCTTGGGCACATGGTGTCAAAACATGGAGTGTCTATTAACCCGGTGAAGATTGAAGCAATACAAAGTTGGGAGCAACCAAAGACGGTGACCGAAGTATGTAGCTTTTTAGGCTTAGCTGGTTATTATCGAAGATTTGTGGAAGGATTTTCTAGAATCGCTATTCCGTTAACTCAGTTGACTCGTAAAGATACAAAATTCGTATGGAGCGTGGAATGCGAGAAGAGTTTCCAAGATCTCAAGAGGAGACTCATTTTGGTACCTGTTTTGACAATACCATCTGGTTCGGATGGATTTGTTATCTATAGTGATGCTTCAGGCAAAGGGTTAGGATGTGTTCTCATGCAACGTGGGAAAGTCATAGCCTATGCCTCGCGACAACTTAAAGAATATGAGAGGAATTATCCTACTCATGATCTAGAGTTAGCGGTGATCGTTTTCGCTTAAAGATCCTGGAGGCACTATCTATAATATGGGGAGAAAGTGGAGATATATTCAGACCATAAAAGCCTCAAATATTTCTTCACTCAAAAAGAACTCAACATGCGACAACGACGTTGGCTCGAGCTGTTGAAAGATTACGACCACACTATTCAATACCATCCTAGAAAAGCAAACGTGGTAGCTGACGCGTTGAGTAGAAAATCATATGCAGGAACCAGTGCGATGATGTCAAATATATGCATAGAACCGACTTTAATCGAAAAAGTTAAAGTTGCTCAAGCCACAGACCCAGAGCTGATGCGTATGAAGAAGAAAGTGCAAAAATGTGTTATTCCAGAAGCAAGAATTGATGAAGAAGGAATACTTCGAGTCCATTCCAGACTTTGTGTTCCTAATGATTCTGATTTGAAGTACAAGCTCATGATGGAGGCACACAATACACCATTTGCAATCCATCCTGGAAGTACCAAAATGTATCATGATCTTCGACATACATTTTGGTGGAACAATATGAAGAGAGAGATTGCAAAGTTTATCTCGATGTGTTTAACTTGTCAACGTGTAAAGGCGGAGCATCAAGTACCAAAGGGTCCATTGCAACCACTTGAGATTCCGAAATGGAAGTGGGAACACATTACCATGGATTTCGTTACGGGTCTTCCCAAGGTTTCTCAAGGCATAGATGCGATTTGGGTTATTGTTGATAGATTAACCAAGTCAGCCCATTTCTTGCCTATACGTGAGACTTATTCCCTTGAATGTCTTGCTAGTATGTACGTAAATGAGATTGTAAGATTGCATGGCATGCTAGTATCCATAGTTTCGGATCATGACCCAAGATTCACTTCAAGATTTTAGGTTAGCTTGCAAAAAGCTATGGGCACGGATTTACGATTTAGTTCGGCATACCATCCTCAAACGGACGGATAATCAGAGAGGACTATTCAAACTCTTGAAGATCTATTAAGACTTTGTGTCCTCGATTTCAAAGGGAGTTAGGATAAGTATTTACCATTGGTGAAATTTTCCTACAACAACAGTTATCAGGCAAGTATAGGTGTGGCTCCATTCGAAGCATTGTATGGACGAAAGTGTCGCTCTCCAATATGTTGGGATGAGGTGGGTGAAGCAACATTGTTGGGACCCGAGTTGGTACGTATGACTACGGAAAAGATCCAAATGATTCGACAACGTATACAAACGGCACAGGATCGACAAAAGAGTTATGCAGATCTTTATTGAAAGGACGTGGAATTTAGTATTGGGGATCATGTATTGTTACGTGTGGCTCCATGGAAGGGAGTTACAAGATTCAGGAAGAGAGGAAAGCTCAATCCACGATTTATTGGTCTATTTCAGATTCTTGAACGAGTAGGAAATGTGGCCTATAGACTCGCGTTACCTCCAAGTATGTCTCGTGTTCATAATGTTTTTCATATATCTGTGCTACGTAAATATGTGGAAGACCCAAACCACGTTATTGAGTTAGAACCGGACGAGATAGCCGAAGACTTAACGTACGAAGAGGTACCTGTCAAGATCTTGGATAGGAAGGAGCATGTCCTACGCACGAAGGTCATACCACAAGTTAAAATTTTGTGGAGAAACCATGCTATTGAGGAAATGACCTAGGAGTTGGAAACGAAAATGAAAGCGAATTATCCTCATCTTTTCAAAACACCAGATACGTACGTCAATTTCGAGGACGAAATTTCATAAGGAGGGGAGGTTGTAAGACCCCAAATTATTAATAAATGAAATTTAATTTCCTCTATTTATTATTTTGAAATAGTAAGGGTTGAATTGATTAATGTGGTTAGTTATGGGTAAAATGCGCATATATTTTAAATAATAAGCAGGTGGTTATAAAATATTCATTGTTGTCGGGGATTATTCGTTTGGTAGTGGAATATTCTTGCTGTCGGGGAATATTCGTACGACGACGCAGTCTTTTGTGGGCCCCATAACGGAAAGCGATTGGATGAAGAAAACGACAAGTATAAGTTGTTTATAAATAACTCACAGTAGTGGTTACAATTAACATTGTTGGAATACCCGGTGGTTAAAACACACGAATCTGGCGTTGTTAGACAAGAAGTATTACCGGTATTGCACCAATTATTAATTCTTACGTAAAAAGGCACCGCTCAATAATTGTTATAGTAGTTACCGATTCGGTATTTTATTTTATTGATTCAATAATTGTTTGCGTTGATATTTTATATTATTGTTGTTTCAATAATTGTCACTACTACGATTATTTTTCATTATCAAGTAATAATTCATATTATCCGAATAATATTATTAGAAAACATTATTGGCAATGTCTAGAAAGTTACATCTAAGGAGAGGTTTGGTCACCTAATCAGCGGCGCCAAGAAGGAGAAATCCTTATTGGAAAGCCCCTCTTTCTCAGGAACTACACGGTGCCCGATCTTTGTGATTCAGTAATATTATTTGTGAATAATTAATTATTGATTTATATGATGAGGAAAATATTGATTTTATGTGGTTATAGATGGAGAAAATTTTTAAAGTGACAATTGTTAAAAATTGATATTTTATCTTTTCTGATAAAATAATATTTTATTATATTATATAATAATGATGATATTTTTTATAATAAATGTGGGATATATGTGTATATGAGGAGGAAGAGTATTTTCATTGCAAAAGTTGTTTAAAATATGTTAAACATGTCTGTGGGCCCATTTCTTGACCGAAATTTGATTATAGCTTGTAAAATCGTCCGTTTATGGATTTTGGTCAATTTCTGTTTGGAATTTGGAAATATTTTCTTCTGCAAAGTTGTAGAGAATTGAATTTCCTATAAAAAGTCACGAGATTGAATTTTTCGATAAAAGGGCTATTTATTATGAATTACTTTGAGTATTCTTTATCTGATGCAAGTTCTTTCAACACTATATATCCGATATACCGGTACCGTAAGTACTATCCTTTTTAGGTAAGGGATGTTATTTTCTTCATAAATGATATTATTTCTTCAATATCATTATGCCAAATATTGGTCCGATTTTTTTCAAATTTGAAACTTTTTCATGCTTTGGGTTACTTATTCATGAGTTACTATTCACTTAGTAGATCTTATTATTCAAAGCATGATGATGATTTTTTGTGAAATTTTTATCTTTTAGTGTCGAGTTACTATTCACGATACGATTAATTATTCACGCGAATCGACACTATTCACAGAAAATTAAATTTTCGTTTTTCGTCCAAAATATCTATTATGGATACTAGCTTTGATTGTATCCATGTTTTGATCATTCTTGAATTTTACTCCACTATGATTATTTATGAGGTATTTTTGGACATGGAATAGCTGAAATACAAATCCTTAATATTTATTCTTTTGTTTCACTGGATTCGTTTTCTTTTGAACAAGAACTGTGATTTGGTATAACCATGATCTTTGATATTTCAGGTAAAGACAGGTGATGTAAATTATCTTCGTCCTGGATGAGAAGAGAAATTTAGAATCACAATTATGATTATGAGTTATTCATATGATTGTGAAAAGGAACTGTTGATTGATGTTACAGGGATAAAATATTGTTGGTGGACTTTTAATGTGGAGAGATAATAGACTTTGTAGTCTATTTGACTCTTCTGATGGATTTCTCGTTCTGCTGCAACTATGGTTAAAATTTTTTATCATCTACCATATGTTCTAAATCTCTGATTTATTACTGTTGAAGGCTATTGATAATTTATTTATCTTTAGTCATGATATTCTTTATTGAGCTAGTTCAGGTTTCACCCTTTTGTTTCACAATTCCTTTCGGGTAATAAAAGTGTATTTGGGTCGAGTGGGGGATAACGAGGGGAATAGAGCGGTGGTCTATATAGTTGTTGAGGTGAGGCGTAACCCAACGTTGGAGGGTGTTTTGCCTTTATCACACAAGATGTCTAATGACATACAACCTCGTGTCATCATAAGACAAGGTTGTGCTCATCCACTTCTTGAGTATATTTACGAGCACTACCTATATAATCTTGGTGTTTTGTTTGAAGTATAATTTCAATTTGAGACAGTGGAGATAATGATAAGTCAAGAGAAGACTCACCATTGGGAAGAATATGATAGTAATCTTCTCGTTTTTCTTTGGGGTCTATTGAGTTAATCAAGGATAATTCTGTGGCCATATGATATCTATCATAACCTAGAAGCATGGCCTCCCATGTACGAAGGTTTCCTTGAGCACTTTCCAAAAATTCTAATTTCTAAAACAGTTTTTGACCATACCTTTATGTAAGGTGTCATTGTGACGTGCTATCCACGATTGGGACATGAGTCACAGTTGGTATATATTTGTATCCAAACTCATAACATATGTGTTGTTGTATTTTTCACGACGACAATTGTTGTAATAAAGTTGTAGTTATTTTACGTACCATGTATTTGGCGACTCGAATGGGTTGGATGGAATGGACCTATTTTGGGGGGTCGCCACGGTTGGTATCGAGCTTAGGATATGATCTCGGTGGAGATCGGGAATAGAACTAGGAGGGAGAGATGAGTAAATCCTTCATAAAGTGTGTCCTACCTAAGCTTATTTGTTGGTCAGTCACAATATCGGAATATTATGTGATATGTTAATTTGTTCAATTAACACTTGTTTTGAAGCTGTATTCTAGAATGATATCTGAAATACACGAGATGGGTAATGGAGAAATCATGATGACAGGGAAGATGGAGTCTGAGATGAAAGCAAGGTATCCTCAATTCTTTGAAATACCAGGTACGTAAATTTCGGGGACGAAATTTCATAAGGAGGAGAGATTGTAAGACCCCGAATTTTATGAAATAAAAGTATTCAATTTTCCTATTTAGTAAATGGTTAAATTGATAAAAATTTAAAGTTAAGGGTGATATATGAATTTTTTTCAAATAAGCAAGTGGCTATAAAATATTTATTGTTGTCGGGGAATATTCGTTTGGTCGTGGAATATTCTTTCTGTCGTGGAATATTCGTACGACGGCCCAACCATTTGTGGGCCCCATAACGGATAACGGTCGGATGAAGAAAACGACAAATTTGAGTTTTTATAAATAACGGCGTAGTTGCTACCGTTAACACTGTTGGAATACCCGGTTGGTAAAATAAAGTAATCTGGCGTTGTTTGACAAGAAGTACACGGTATTACGGTATTTTTTGAATTATTGATTCTTACGTAAGAAGGCACTAATCAATAATTGTTAAGAATTCTTATTCAATATTTTATTTTATTGATTCAATAGTTCTTTGCGTTGATATTTTATATTATTGTTGTTTCAATAATTATCATCGCACAATATTTCTCATTATCAGATCAATAATTCATATTATTTGAATAATATTATTGGATAGCATTATTGGCAATGTCTAGAAAGTTCTGTCAAGGAGTGGTTTGGTCACCTAATTGCGCGCCAGTAAGGAGAAATTCTTATTGGAAAACCCCCTCTTTCTTGGGAACGGCCTGATTGTCATAATTGTGATTCTGTAATATTATTTGTGAATAATTAATTATTAATTTATATGATAAGGAAATATTTATTTGATGTGGATATAAATGATGGATTTATTTATATGGTTATAAATGAAGGAATTAATGTTGAGGTATTTTATCAGTATTTTTGTCGGAATGAAGATATTAAAAATTAAACAAGTGTTTTTGAGATATATTGCGTGAGTTATAATTTTTAATCCGACCATTAGATCGTTGTAATTTTTGGATATGTTATACATATATAAGTTGAGTATATGTCCACAAATTTTGAACCGTTTAAAATGAACGTATGATTTGTTATGAATTTTAAGAGGTGAATGGTTCAAAAATTGTTGAAGTATCCGAATTTAGCATTTTGGTGAAAAATTCTAGAATTGAGTGGGCCCCACTTGTGGTTGGTGAAGAAATGTGCTGATTTTATTTCAAATGTGGTGGGTGGGAATAATAGCAGGTAAAGCCATCAGGTTGCAGGTCAAGTCTGCTAAAATTTTCTTATAAATAGAGGGCTAAGTTAGAATTGAAAATCACACTAGAAACAAGTTTTCTCTCTTCTCTCTCTAGATTATTGAGTGTATTTTGTGAGTATTTAGATACTTGGTGAGTTGATATTAATCAGTGCAAGTTTCCTTCAACATCATATCCGATATCCAGTCAGAAGTGCTGCTCTTTTGAGGTAAGGGATAGTAAGGGATTTTAAGGGTTATTATATTTTTCAGTTCGTACTTCTTCTGACCTGTAGAAAATTCTGGAAAAATTTGAAATGATATGTTGATGAGTTTTATTGATTGTGTCCAAAAATGGTGATTTTTGGATGTATAGATTAAGAATTATGAATTTTATGAGAAAAGACTATTTTAAAAGTAACGCCTTATAACTCCTTATGGTTAACTCCAAAATTGATGAAATTTTTATTGGGAGTACATCTATATAATATCAGTGTACTATGTGAATTTTGAAATTTTTGGATAAAAGTACAATTTATGATAAATGTCTAAATATTTGGCGGTTTTAGCCATATGAAAAATAGTAAATGAATTTTAAAAATTATAAGTAAAATATATGTTCAATATGGGACTATATTCTGCTAAATCTCAGAAAAGAAATATTTTTGAAATTGATTTGGTATTTTTCATGAAAATGGACTAGTTATGAATAAATGAGTTAAATATGTTATGTGAAGGAAGAAAATTGGAAAATATGATTTTATGGCTTGAGAATCATATATGTGGTATATGCAGATTTTTTATGAGGGTTTTGGTTATTGGTGATGAAACCTTATAAGTTTGGCATTTTATGATGATTAAATGCATTATTTAGTAAAGTGTAAATAGTTAAAATAAATTGTTTATAAGTTTTAGAAATGTTATTCTTTCAATATCATTATACCGAAATATTGGTATGGATTTTATTATGGAATTTCTACCTTTTTGTGTCAGGATTACTATTCATGAGTTACTATTCACGGGTACTATTCACTACAAAATTGGTTTCTTTTTCTAACCAAATTATAGTTGATTTATGAATATTACTCTGGAGATTAAAACTATATATTGATTTTATTATCATATATAATATTTTTATAACCCTGATGTTGAAATTCTCTTTCACTGGAGTGTAAAGATGAGTAGATTATTGGTATGATCATGACTAGAGTTCTCTTTGGCTAGTAGTGAAAAGTTGAATTGTGACTGGTATGATCATGACCATTGAATTTATAATTGAATATCTTTAGCTTAAGTGCAAATGTGAATTGATCAACATGGTTATAATTATTGTTTATATAAATTCTGAAATGATTATATATTTCTTTGAGATATTAATATCTTTGGCCTGTAGTGCAAAGATGAATTGTTGATGAATATCTTTGGCCAGTAGTGCAAAGATGAACTGTTAATGAATATCTTTGGCCAGTAGTGCAAAGATGAACTGTTAATGAATATCTTTGGCTCAGAAGCAAAGATGACTGTTGTTGAATATCTTTGGCGATTGGTGCAAAAGATGATCATTGTTGAATATCTTTAGCCCTGTAGTGCAAAGATGATCTGTTGTTGAATATCTTTGGCCCGTAGTGTAAAGATGACCTGTTGTTGAATATCTTTGGCTGTAGTGCAAAAAGATGAAATGATAATGAATATTTGGGCGTAGTAAAAAGATGAATTTATTAGTATGATTATGAACAAGAACTAAGATTTGGTATAACAATGATCTTTGATGTTTCAGGTAAACAAAGGTGATGTAAATTATCTTCGTCCTGGATTAGAAGAGAAATTTAGAATCACAATTATGATTATGAGTTATTCATATGATTGTGAAAAGGAACTGTTGATTGATGTTACAGGGATAAAACATTGTTGGTGGACTTTTAATGTGGAGAGATAATAGACTTTGTAGTCTATTTGACTCTTCTGATGGATTTCTCGTTCTGCTGCAGCTATGGTTAAAATTTTTTATCATCTACCATATGTTCTAAATCTCTGATTTATTACTGTTGAAGGCTATTGATAATTTATTTATCTTTAGTCATGATATTCTTTACTGAGCTAGTTGTGCTCACCCTTTTACTTTATAATTCCTTTCAGGTAATAAAAGTGTAGCTGGGTCGAGTGGGGGATAACAGGGGAATAGAATGGTGGTCTATAGCTGTTGAGGGTGAGGCGAACCCAACGTTGGAAGGGTGTTTTGCCACTATCATACAAGATGTCTAATGACATACAATCTCGTGTCATCATAAGACAAGGTTGTGCTCATCCACTTGTTGAGTATATTTACGAGCACTACCTATATAATCTTGGTGTTTGTTTGAAGTATAATTCTCAATTTGAGACAGTAGAGATAATGATAAGTCAAGAGAAGACTCACCATTGGGAAGAATATGATAGTAATCTTCTCATTTTTTTTTGGGGTCTATTGGGTCAACCAAGGATAATTCTGTGTCCATATGATATCTATCATAACCTAGAAGCATGGCCTCCCATGTACGAAGGTTTTCTTGAGCACTTCCCAAAAATTCTAATTTCTAAAACAGTTTTTGACTATACCTTTATGTAAGGTGTCATTGTGACGTGTTATCCACGATTGGGACATGAGTCACAGTTGGTATATATTTGTATCCAAACTCACAGCATATGTGTTATTGTATTTTGTACGACAATTGTTGTAATAAAGTTGTAGTTATTTTCTGTACCATGTATTTGGCGACTCAGAGTGGGTTGGATGGAATGGATCTATTTTGGGGTCGTCACACTAACGCATAAGTAAATCCCTTTGCAGGGTTGTTCATCTCAGTTTGACATTCGAGTCCGCACCAAAGGAAGTTTGGTTTGGATAATTCAATAAGGGTTCTGAAATTTAGAACGTTCATCAACTAAGGACTAGTTGAATCAATAAAGTTCACTAGTCTAATCAGGTTCAATAATAATGATATTCGATTTGAATAATAATCTCAAATGTATACAATTGGACAATTATTGTATAACTGAATCATGCTTTGAAAAGATAATCAATCTTTAATATAATATTTGAACTTGAATAATAGTAATGATAATTTACTCGAGGTAAATAATAAACTTGAACAATAATGACAAGTAGGGTTAGGAAACTTGCCTCGTGCGTAGATTACACTTTAACTAAGCACGTTCTTTGAATTTAATCCTACATTTCATTCATATTCACAATACCCGTTAATTATAACTTAACTAATCATCATTAACACATTCTCTTTGTCTATTTGATTATTAACTATACTTAGTTAATTTACCACTTTGTCACATAATTTACACATCATGAATAACAAGCTAATTATGTATTCAATAATTCAATCCACGTGTAATTATGTTATTTACATGTTAAGTATCTATTTTAACATCTCATTATACTTATAACATAGTTTTATGTTCATTAAATCAAGTTGCTATCACGTTGCTAGACTTGAATATTAAAAATATTTCATTTCTGACATTATTTCGCAGATTAGGGTACATGACGCCACTTTTGTACTAAGTCTTCGTAAGTGTACTACTTTTTTATACTAAGTCTTCAACATGCTGGATATCTTGGACATCTGGCTGGAGTATGGCATATATATGACAGTGTGGTGCTGCTTTCGGGCCTTATATGTTGGATTTGGCGTTGCAGTTGGCGCATGAAGTCGAAATCTGTTATGTAATTCACGAAAATTGCAAAACACAGCCCAAAAACTCCAATTAAATTACTACAACACAAAATTAATCATACCCACATGTTATAATTCATGCATAAACATAACCCAACATTTATAGAATGGTTTTAACCCATTAAAACACATAATCACAGAGTTAAAATCTATAATTTCACTGACTTTGATGTTCTTGAAGGTTTTGAAAATAAAACATGAAAATTGTCACTACGGGTTCGTTATAACACCGAATCCATTTATTTATACTTTGGTCTCTTCGTATCAACATGCATAATAATATATGAGTGTAAAATTTAGGAATAATATACGATCAATACATAAAATATCACGTATAAGGCCATAAGGCCAAAACCCATACTCTGTAATTTTGTAGAAATCATATACGATGTAATATTATGAAACTGATGATATGGAATGATGCAATATATATATAAAATACGATTTGATACATCTCAACCCATAAATAACTCATAAATATTACTCCTTTCTAAATCACAGAGGCTTTACAGAAACTTTGAAAGCCATTTTCTTATAAAAACTTAATGACGTAAAATAGAATTTGGGAAGAGGAGATTACCCTGAGAATAAGTATAGATTAGTAGGAAATAATTTCTTCTCAGCTCTTCTTCAATCAAAATTCTCTCTCAACACTTCTCAATCACTCTCTAAAACTCTCTCTGTTTCTACTTTTCTAGACTTAGGAAAAAAATGAAAAAAGAAAAAGAAGACGTCGTATTCAAATGAACTGACGCGTTGTGGTTAGTTACCCATCATGGGTAACTGCTCTCAACTCCCTCTAAGGCCATGTTTGGCTAGCAAGAGTAGATTATAAAACCACTTAATTTAATAAAGTTTTATCATATAGTTTGAAAATGTCACACTCCTTATAAAATAAATCCAATATTTTATTTAATTTATTTTAAATAAAATATAATAATTTCTCATAAATTCACATAGTCACATAATTAAATTTCTCATTAATAAATAATTATCAAATTATTAACTCTCTAATTAATAATTAAATTAATTAAATAACATCATGCTTGACTAAATAATTCATTTAATTCAATAAGCTCGCATAATTACATACTTGAATAATAATTATTCTCTACATTAATTTAATAAATGTAACACATATAATTAAATTAATCTACCATAATTGCATCAATTAATTATTTAATTCAATAATTAAATCATCAAAAAAATTTATTTAATTAAATAAATATTAAAAAATAAATTTACAAAAATCTCGTTCGTCACATCTTTCCCCCCTTAAAAGGATTTTGTCCCCAGAATCACGACTCAATAAATTCAACCCGTTACATTCTCCCCCCCCCTACAAAGATTCTGTCCCCAGAATCGCTTACACATAATTAAGTAAATAAATGAGGTTAATTCTTCATCATATTCTCTTCGAGTTCCCACGTAGCCTCTTCAGCGTTGTGGTTCCTCCAAATTACCTTAACAGAAGGTATAACTTTATTTCTGAGAACTTGTTCTTTTCGGTCGACAATTTGGACAGGAATTTCTTCGTAAGATAAATCTTTCTCAAAATGCAGGGGTTCGTATTCAATCACATGATTGTAATCGGCTTTATATGGTCGTAATACAGAAACATGGAAGACGTTGTGGACATTCTCAAGTGCTGGAGGTAAGGCTACCTCGTACGCAACTTCTCCGATTCTTCTCAGTACTTCAAATGGTCCAATGAATCTTGGGCTCAATTTTCCTTTCTTTCTGAACCTGATCTTTCCCTTCCAGGGAGAGACCTTTAAGAACACATAACTACCCGCCTCAAACTCAATATTTTTACGATGTGGATCAGATTTCTTCCGTCTCATCTTGAGCTACTACCAATCGTGTGTTTCGGATCACTTTGACTATTTCGCCATTCTCATTGCACTCCAATTTCGCCCTAGCAATTGTCTTTCACCAACTTCATCCCAAAGAAAGCGGAGTTTCGTGACTTTCATCAGAGATAACGCTTCGTAAGGCGGCATGCCAATACTAGCGTGGTAATCATTGTTGTTATGCTTAGAACTCTACTAACGGTATGTGATCATCCCAATTTCCATTGAAGTCCATCACACAGGCTCTTAGCATATCTTCTAACGTTTGAATTGTTCGTTCACTCTGTCCGTCTGTTTGAGGGTGATAAGCTGTACTCATTCGCAATTGTGTACCCATGCATTCCTGAAGACGTTTCCAGAAATTCGATGTAAAGCGCGGATCTCTATCAAAAACAATTGACACTGGCACTCCATGCCTCGAAATAATCTCTTTCACATATAACCTTGCCAACTGATCTAAGTTGAATCTGATTTTGATCGGAAGGAAGTGTGTGGATTTTGTCAGTCGTTCAACGATAACCCATACTGCGTCGTAGCCTTTCTAAGTCGTCGGAAGGCCAACCACGAAGTCCATTGTAATATGTTCCCATTTCCATTCTGGGATCTCTAACGGTTGTAGCAATCCACCTCGGTCTCGATGTTCGCTTTCACTTTCTCGACATGGTCGACACACTTGGCAACACATTCGCAACATAACGTTTCAAATTCGCCACCGTAAATGTTGTCGAAGATCTTGATACATCTTGGTACTACCAGGGTGAATCAAATATCGTGAATTATGAGCCTCGCTCAAAATGTCTTCCTTAATTTCTTGTACTAGTGGTACCCAAATTCTACTCTCAAATCTCAGTATTCCTTCCTTATCCATCTTAAATCTCGGTTCAGTTCCTTCAGATATCTTCTTTGTCACCTTTTTACATTCTTCGTCCTGAAGCTAAGCCTCCTTAACTTTATCCAATAGGGTTGTACCAGATTGCATCTGAAATATTTTCTCATCAATCTCCATAGGATACTTCACTTCGAATTCCAGTTTATCCATTTCTGCAATTAGCTCGTCCTGAGCAGTCAACATCATCAACTTCTCCCGACCCTTTCTACTTAAGGCATCGACAACGACATTCGCCTTACCCGGATGGTATAAAATCTCACAGTCGTAGTCTTTAATTAACTCCAACCACCTTCTTTGACGCATATTCAAGTCCTTCTGCGTGAAAATCTATTTCAGACTCTTGTGGTCTGTATATATTTAACACTTCTCCCCGTAGAGGTAGTGCCTCCAAATCTTCAAAGCAAAAACAACTGCAGCTAATTCCAAGTCATGGGTCGGATACCCCTTCTCGTAATCCTTCAATTGTCGTGATGCATACGCAATGACTTTGCCGTTTTGCATCAGCACATAGCCCAGTCCTTTATGCGACGCATCACTATAAACAACAAAATTTCCTGTATCATCTGGGAGAAATAACACAGGTGCCATACTCAACCTCTTCTTCAATTCTTGAAAGCTTTCCTCACACTTATTCGTCCAAACAAATTTCACAGCTTTCCAAGTTAAATTCGTTAGTGGTGTTGCAATTTTGGAAAAGTCTTGAATGAATCTTCTATAATATCCTGCTAATCCGAGAAAACTTCTTACTTTCGACGGCGTTCTCGGCTGATCCCAGTTAGTCACGGCTTTGGCTTTGGATGGATCTACCGAAATTCTGTTTTTATCGATCATGTGCCCAAGAAATTGCACTCGTTCAATCCAAAATTCGCATTTCGATAACTTGGCATATAACTTTTCCCTTCTCAATACTTCTAATGTTAATCTCAAATGCTCTTCATGTTCTTCCTTGGTTTTCGAATAGACCAAAATGTCATCTATAAATACCACTACGAACTTATCCAAAAATGGCTTGAACACACCATTCATTAGTCCCATAAATGATGCAAGAGCATTCGTAAGACCAAACGTCATTACTAAAAATTCGTAGTGACCATATCGCGTTCTGAATGTTGTCTTTAGTACATCCTCTGGCCTCACCTTCAGTTGATGATAACCGCTTCTCAAGTCTATATTGGAAAAGTATCTCGCTCCCTTCAATTGATAAAACAGGTCATCGATCCTCGGTAATAGATATCTATTCTTAATCGTGACCTTATTTAGTTCTCTGTAGTCAATGCAGAGTCGCATCGATCAATCCTTCTTTTTCATAAACAACACCGACGCTCCCCACGGCGATACGCTCGGTTGAATGTACTTCTTATCCAACAATTCTTGTAGTTGTACTATTAGTTCTTTCATCTCTATAGGTGCCATTTGGTATGGTGCCATCGATATTGGAGCGATTCCGGACGCCAGATAGATCACTAAATCTACCTCTCTATCCGATGGAAGTCCTGGCAAATCGTTTTAGAAATACGTCGACAAAGTCCCTCACAATCGGTATCTCTTCTACCTTCGGATTCTCTTTTCGACTGTCGACTATGTAAGCTAAATATCCTACACAGCCTTGTCTTAATAACTTCCTGGCATGCATCATCTTCGATAACTCACTTATTCAAGCGATTCTTTACTATAAAATACAACCTTCGATTTTGAGTCATAAGGTTAATACGCTTCTTTTGGCAATCAATTACAGCCCCGTAATTGAATAACCAGTCCATTCCCAAAATAACGTCAAATTCTCCAAGTCGAATAGGGATAAGATCTACGTTCATGATATTACCCTTAATATTCACTCTACAGTTCTTAAACACGTACTTAACATGAATTATCTCTCTATTCACAATTTCTATATTCATGGGATATTCCAACTCATCCATAAGCAAATCTAAACTATTAGCAAAGTCTTCGGATATAAAGGAACAAGTAGCACCTGAATCAAATAAAACATAAGCATTAATTTCATTGATCGGAATGATACCTGACACCACATGACGAGACTGGATTGCATCCTGCACCGTCATATTGAAAGTTCTGGCGGTCGGTCGGTTTGTTGCATATGGTCCGTTGATAGTTAAGGCATTTCCACTGTTATTTCCACGGTTACCTCTTGGTACTGCTCCTCTTGATCCCTTCTTAGGGCAGTCTCTTGCTAGATGATCCTTCGAACCATAGTTGAAACAAGCACCCTTCTTTGGGTTTGGACAGTTTGGTGCTATGTGGCCTTCTTGACCATAATTGTAGCACACTCGCTTCCCTTCCATACATACTCCCAGATGAGCTTTCCCGCAGGTCGGGCATGCTTCAATTCTTTTCTTCTGTTTACCTTGCTGATTCCCCGATGATGAGCTTTCGTTCCACCTTTTCTTCTGATTAAAATTTCCACCTCCTGTGCCACTTCCACTGGCCTTGTTATTAGTTTCACCTTCATTCTTCTTCTTCTTTTGATCTTGATTATACTTAGTCACCGCATCGCTTCCTCCTTCAGCGAGGATGGCCTTTTCCAGTACTCCGGCAAATGTGTTTAGCTGAAACATTGATACCTTGTTGTACACCCAAGGCTTTAGTCCTTGTTCGAATCTTCTGGCTTTTCTCTCGTTAGTGTGTACTTGGTAGGGGCGAACCTTGCCAACTAGTTGAATTTAGCCGCGTAGTCAGGTACACTCATGTTTCCCTGCTTCAGTTCCAGAAATTTAACCTCCATCTGATTCTGCGAATTAGTTGGGAAATACATTTCGAAAAACATCTCTTTAAATCTTTCCCACGTAATCACGCCTTCACCTCCTCGCACTTTATTTGCTTGCCACCAGTAGCTAGCCTTAGACTTCAACATAAACATTGCAAAAGCGGTCTTCTGGTCTTCTCTAAACCTAGCAAGGTCAAAAACCTTCTCCATTTCCATAACCCACGTTTGAGCCTCGATTGGGTTCATGGAACCTTTGAACTCTGGCGGTCCCACCGCCTTGAAGTCCTTAAATGTTGTGTTTGGTGGAGCTTGAGGTTGGTTATTCATGGCTCCAGTCAGTAAGTTAACCAACTGCTGCACGGGATTAGCGTTGGCATTATTGTTATTATTGGTTGACTCTTCCTAAGCTAGTTGACGTTGTTGTCTTCTCCTTGGCGGCATTTTTCTGTTAAATAAACGCTTTATTAGAACATTATTTATTTCTCTAAATAGTTAAGGCATTACTTAACAATTTAACATACTCATTTAATACATCATCTCAAACAACTTGATATATTTTCATTCAAATCAAAAGCTTTAACATTAAACGATAGCATAACTGCTATTTACATCAACTATCCTGGAATAAAGAATCCACAAGATTAAAACATTCAAATATTCTTTTCGTTCATAAACATATCGTAATTTACATCTAAAAACTAATTAAGTTCTTTACATAATTAAGCAAATCATATCACTGCCGGTTAAGGTGCTGAATAGCCTTGCTACGCTCCTCTTCTAAGATGTGATACATCATCCTGTGATCCATTATGTACAATGGTAGTCCTTCGAACTGGATTGGGTACCTCAAAACTCGATCTTGGGTCTCATTCATTGCCTTGTTAAGTGTAGAGTACGTTTCCCCAATCTTCGCTTTCTTTGCACGACTATCATCCTCTGCACGATTAGCTCGACGCGATTCTCTTACCCAGCCTTCCTCTGCTATGTTCAGCCTTTCAGAGGTTTCCTTCAGTTCCTTCTTCAGTTTCTCTATCTCCTTGGTCTTATCTTTAGTTTGACCCTTCTCATGGACCAAATCCCATTCTATATTTTCCAGTCGAGAGTGAAGAGTCAAAATCTCCTCTCTTTTCGCTCTCTAGAGTAATATCTTTGAATAACCGCTTCGCTCACCAAATCTCGGACCTCGTCTCGTAACTCCACGTTACTTGGTCAGATAACGTGTCATACATCTCAGCATCAACGGTGTACCATGGTAACACCTCTTCTTCCTCTTCCTCTTCCTCAACAAATTCCTCCTCAGGATCCTCCTCAGGATCAGTCTCGGGCTCATGCTCCTGACCAACAACGGTGATCAATGGAGATGACTCCCTCTGTACCAGCTGCTCCCTAACGACATGAATGTCTTGGGGCTCCTCCTCTGCCAGTACTATAGGTACACGGGGTTCCTCCTCAGTAGGTACTATAAGTACTCGGGGTTCCTCCTCAGTAGGTACTATAAGTACTCGGGGTTCTTCCTCCCCAGCTTGACTAGCTTCTCCAACATTCGACATCCTGACAACAAAATTTTTAAGTTTTAGTTACTAAGTCGTATCATCTAACGCATACTTTAACACATAAACACATAAGGTCTTTTATTTTCTTTAATGAATTATATAAATTCATTTCTTATAACTCGATAAGAGTTTTCCATCACTATCTTCTTTCTATAAGGCTACTACCTAAGGTTGTTCCCCACCTAAGGTTCATAACCTCATGACTTTGATATTAACTTGTGACAACCCCAAATTCGGGTACTTCAATTCCACGGGATTTGGTGTTCACTGTACAAATATCATCTATCTATCTACCCATAAAAATGCAAGCCATGCAATAGATAGAATAAAAATCTTCCCCTTAAGGGTTACAACATCTAAATAATAATATAATCCCAGGTTAAACTAACCTTAAACATCTGTGCGGAATCATAAACAAATAAGTCTTAACAACATCATTAACTCAAGTCTTAAACATGAATACATCATCTAATAAAATAACAAGTCTTCATCACTTGCTAACTTTACCCTTGCCTTTACTAGTGGAAGGTTCATCAGTTCTTTCGTTCTTAACTACAATGTTATTATTAAGCAAGAGTGAGCACTATTTCCCACAAGTATAATAATGAAATAACAGTATAATAACATGCGAGTAAATCAAAGACATCTGAATAAAAGCTCAACTTTTGAATCAAGAATGAATAACATGAATCAAAAGAATTCTGAGGGTCATAAGACCTTGAACTATGTCCTAGGTTATCAAGTGTTATACTTGAAACCTTTAATGATCATAAGACTATGGACCTTCTACTCTGCATTTAGGGGGAAATTCACACCCTTAGTACCATACTAACGATAAGTGAATCCTTTCGCAGGTTGTTCATCTCGATTTGACATTCGAGTTCGCACCAAAGGAAGTTTGGTTTGGATAATTCAATAAGGGTTTCGAAATTTAGAACGTTTCATCAACTAAGGACTAGTTGAATCAATAAAGTTCACTAGTCTAATCAGGTTCAACAATAATGATATTCGATTTGAATAATAATCTCAAAAGTATACAATAGGACAATTATTGTATAACTGAATCATGCTTTGAAAAGATAATCAATCTTTAATATAATATTTGAACTTGAATAATAGTAATGATAATTTACTCGAGGTAAATAATAAACTTGAACAATAATGACAAGTAGGGTTAGGAAACTTGCCTCGTGCGTAGATTACACTTTAACTAAGCACGTTCTTTGAATTTAATCCTACATATCATTCATATTCACAATACCCGTTAATTATAACTTAACTAATCATCATTAACTCATTCTCTTTGTCTACTTGATTATTAACTATACTTAGTTAATTTACCACTTTGTCACATAATTTACACATCATGAATAACAAGCTAATTATGTATTCAATAATTCAATCCACATGTAATTATGTTATTTACATGTTAAGTATCTATTTTAACATCTCATTATACTTATAACATAGTTTTATGTTCATTAAATCAAGTTGCTATCACGTTGCTAGACTTGAATATTAAAAATATTTCATTTCTGGACATTTCGCAGAGTGAGCATGTAAGACCACTTTCACTTTTATACTAAGTCTTCACACACGGGCGCCAGTGGCGCTGCATGATCGACATCTGGTATCAGGCAGAGCGATGGCGCCTTGAGCCTTAAGGCGTTAATGGCTCAACATGGCATGAATGAAGTCGAAGCTTTCGCAATTCGCAAAATTGCAGAAAACATGACCCAAAAAACTCCAATTAAATTACTACTACACGAAATTAATCATACCCACATGTTATAATTCATGCATAAACATACCCAACATTTATAGAATGGTTTTAACCCATTAAAACACATAATCACAGAGTTAAAATCTATAATTTCACTGACTTTGATGTTCTTGAAGGTTTTGAAAATAAAACATGAAAATTGTCACTACTGGGTTCGTTATAACACCGAATCCGTTTATTTAAACTTTGGTCTCTTCGTATCAACATGCATAATAATATATGAGTGTAAAATTTAGGAATAATATACGATCAATACATAAAATATCACGTACAAGGCCATAAGGCCAAAACCCATACTCTGTAATTTTGTAGAAATCATATACGATGTAATATTATGAAACTGGTGATATGGAATCATGCAATATATATATAAAATACGATTTGATACATCTTAACCCATAAATAACTCATAAATATTACTCCTTTCTAAATCACAGAGGCTTTACAGAAACTTTGAAAGCCATTTTCTTATAAAAACTTAATGACGTAAAATAGAATTTGGGAAGAGGAGATTACCCTGAGAATAAGTATAGATTAGTAGGGAATAATTTCTTCTCAACTCTTCTTCAATCAAAATTCTCTCTCAACACCTCTCAATCACTCTCTAAAACTCTCTCTATTTCTACTTTTCTAGACTTAGGAAAAAAATGAAGAAAGAAAAAGAAGATGTCGTATTCAATTGAACTGACGCGTTGTGGTCAGTTACCCATCATGGGTAACTGCTCTCAACTCCCTCTAAGGCCATGTTTGGCTAGCAAGAGTAGATTATAAAACCACTTAATTTAATAAAGCTTTATCATATAGTTTGAAAATGTCACACTCCTTATAAAATAAATCCAATATTTTATTTAATTTATTTTAAATAAAATATAATAATTTCTCATAAATTCACATAGTCACATAATTAAATTTCTCATTAATAAATAATTATCAAATTATTAACTCTCTAATTAATAATTAAATTAATTAAATAACATCATGCTTGATTAAATAATTCATTTAATTCAATAAGCTCACATAATTACATACTTGAATAATAATTATTCTCTACATTAATTTAATAAATATAACACATATAATTAAATTAATCTACCACAATTGCATCAATTAATTATTTAATTCAATAATTAAATCATTGAAAAATATTTATTTAATTCAATAAATATTAAAAAATAAATTTACAAAAATCTCATTACAAAGACCTAGTGTGTATCATGGAGCAATCGAGGTAATCGCATAAAGCCACGTACTGACATCGCAACCTAAGTGCATAGGCACTGCTTTAGAGCGTCACAACACTAGCCCAATCTTAACACACTACCATTCAAGCGCCAAGGCGTTGAATTCAACTAAGCTTTCTGATGCTCGAGCGCCTAGGCGTTGTCTAAGAGCGTCGCGGCTCTACAAGTTCAGTTAGAAAAAAAATAATAGTAGACGGACGAAATTAGGAAAAATTCTCAATTCCTTATCCTTTTTAAATTCAAGCCCTAATTGTCATCTCCAACAAATTCTCCTAATTCCATTCAATCCCTAACTCTCACATTCCTATAAGCACCAATCTCAACGTGCATCAAGCTGATACAAGGTAGTAAAAGCTCGCAATATCTTCATCTATAAGGATTTAATTTCCCTCAAAAATTTGGGAGGTGCATGTTGGTCTTTGGTAGATTGGGTACTTTGTGAGGAGTATTATTTGCTTGATTGTGTTATGTGGTTGGATTTTGTTCTCTTTGATTCTTTTTGGGTTGATTAACGTAGTGTATGTATCATATCTTCTAAACGAAAAAAAGGAGAGAGTTCTAAACCCTTTAAGGCCTATGATAAGAAACGTTTTGTTAGTGAAGAGGCCGCGGAGAGGTTTCAAACTGTGCTTGCTGGAGACGTTTTGTTGATAAGAAATATTTTGTTAGTTAAGACAAATGTTCGCCAATTGTTCGACCCAAACATTTTCAATTTTTTGAATCCTCCGATATTCCCGGAGTACACCCCAGACGTAGCAAACGGGGAGGACGATGAAGATGACAAATGACATATTCTTAAGGAAATCCTTTGTCTTTACTTTTTATATTTCATACATTGAGGACAATGTTTTTTTTAAGTTTGGGGTTATTCATTCATGTTTTTGTTTTGATATGCATTTAGATATTATGTTCTTGTTTTTAATTAGTGTTACTTGGGAAATGATTTTGATTTGAATAAGACTATGGCCAATGATAAGACTATGATTAATTAGTTAATAACTCGTGGAAAATTGATGAATGTGCTTAATATATATTTTAACTTTTTGGTTGGTTATTGCATTGCTTGCGATCCTTTACACTTTTTGAGCACATAGCATATCCATTTACTTGAGCTAGTTATATACTTAGAGAAAGTTTATCTGACTAAATGCATGTGGAAGATATTAGTATACTCTATAAGTTATTTGAACATAACTCAAAGCAAAATCCTAGGCGACATATAACTTGAGGGAAATGATTTAGGTAATTTTCTTGGATTATTTAATAAGATTGAGCCTTCCCAAGTTGAAATAGCAAATTATGTGGTGGGTTGAGATGGAGCGTAAAATGCACTCACTCATAAACACATGCATAAAGTGAGATGGAGCATAAACGCACTCGTTTATAGGCACATGTGAGATGGAGCATAAAATGCACTCCCTTACGAAAAAAAAGTTTAGTAATATACTTGGGAAGGGGTGTAGAGAACATTAATAATGATCTTAACGCACTTGACATGTTTGAAAAATTCTTTTGGTTCTCTAGTGTATGTTTTTCCTTCGTTAGTGAAAAATGATGTGAAAAATAAGGATATATAGTTTTACATTGAAAATCATTTATTGTTAGAAATCTTTTGTAAAGCATTTGGTTACATGAGCTTATCCGAGTTATGACTATTTTGGAACATATGGACACACACACACATACAAACTTAAAGGGTTAAGAGCAAAGTAAAACTAATAAGTATGTTTGAATTTTAGACATTGCATTATTTTGAAATTTTCCTAGAGTTATCATTACATGAAATCTTTTAGGCCAATTTTGAATTTCAGATTGATTCATTGCTCGAGTTGGTTAATTGTTAGAGTCTAAATTTTTATATTTTTTGTTATCAGTGTGACAAGCAAAGATTCAAGTTTAGAGGTATTTAATGAGTGAGTTTTATACCTATTAATTAAATATTTTTAGCTTGATGAATTGTGCATTCTAGAATATTTTCGGTTATTTTTTATGTGTTTTACTGTGTTTGTTTAGGAAAAAGAAGCGGGAGCAGAGAAGTGGAGTCGGGATATGAAACATATTATTTTCTCGTCAAAGGCAAGCTAAGCAGCGCTGAGGCGCCAGGTTTAGGCACTTAGGCCCTAACATTACAACAACGTGGGGCACTAGGGCATAGCGTGGGGCGCTGGGGTGAAACACATAGAGAAGGTGCGTATGCAGGAAGCAAGGTTAGCATTGAGACGCTAGGATGGAGCTCTTAAGCGCTCGATAAAGAGAAAGGCAGCACTGAGGCACTACATGTAGGCATCGAGGCGCTGGTTCATCAGAAGGGCTAGTTCATTAGAATTAGGACACTGCGTTTTGATGAGTTTGATACTACATCTGTTAGGTCACATCGAGAGATCCTATAAATACGCTTCTTGCAGCTGTTATGACATACTGGAACAAGGATTGCTTATCAGAATTGGAGGCGATGAACAGAAGGGAGAACACGCGAAGGAGAGGAAGAATTGAAGGTAGAGCTTTCGAGATCGATGACTACACTATTATAGTTTTTATTCTCTAATATTTTCCTTTTATTTTTGTAATCCAAGGATGTTAATTAAATTTTGTAATCCATATATGGACCAAATTTTATTTTAAGATTACAATGGAACCCAATATGTAGTTTGAATTAATTTACTCTCTTTTTGATTATCGTTAATTATATGTGAATTGTTTATCATATTATGTGCTTCATGTTTTAATTGTTTGACCAACGATTATCTTGGTAACCTATATGAAATTGGATAGTAGATTATAGTGTTTAGACCTAAATATGATAACATGCGTTGTGACGCCCACAAAACAGGTATACATCACCCATCTTAGGTCGCCAAATACATGGTACTGAATACAAATACAAACTTAATTATACAACATGAGCTGAGAGTTTTTACACGAATATTGCCTCATAGACAATATCCAAACTCAAATTCAATCATCACTACATTTATTATCACACTAAATAGTGAGGACTACTACAGCCACCATCTCGGACCATCACTACATTCCCCAACTAGTCCCGGCTGCGTTCTCATTTCTTGAAGAGAACAATGAAAGCAAAAGGGTGAGCTCAACTAGCCCAGTAAGAAATATTATGACTAAGATAATGCAGAATAAATTATTATTAGCCTTCAACAGTGTTAAACTGATAAAATACAATAAACATCAAGTTTAACTGCAGCGGAATAAGCAATCCATTAGAAGAGTCAAGTAGAGAATAAAATCTACTATCTTCTATGATTTAAAAGGTTTTTCATTACTTTTATCGCTGAGACTCAGCTTAATAAAAAAACCACATCATCCCTGCACTACGACCAAGGATATTCATTAGTATCACGACCACAAATTATCCATGCACTACGAGCCAAGGATATTCGTGTATTCATCAATGGTCATGATCATGCCAACAACTGTCCATCAATGCACTACGGACAATGAGGACTTTTACCACATCATTTGTAACATTACGGTCATGATTATACCGAATAATCCCTGGTCATAATCATACCAAGTCCATCTATGCACTACAAGCCACATATGACTTTCAACATATTATAAACATGAGGATGATGACAATGATATAAGAATTCAATAAAACAAGTTCAAGGATAAATTTTTAAAGATTTTTAATTTAATTTATCCAGAAATCAATAACGTCCAAATTGTCAACATGATACTGTTTTGTGGAGTAAAATTCAAGAATGCTCAGAAGAATATTTCCATGAAAAGATACAGGATGAAAGCTTGAAATATCCGAGGATATTCTACTAATTTCATGGAGTATAGAAGCAAAATTTTAACCAACCGAGTATAATAGAATATATGAAAGCGCAAATGGATTTTTGCCCCGTCATGCAGTAATCCACGTAGATGCAGATCATTTCTATAATTTAATAAGGAATGAATATGAAGGATCATTCACCATGCATGCGGTAATCCACATGTAGGCGAGTTATTCCAACGAATAATAAAGAATGGAATAATGAAGAATTCACCAGCGTGCGTAATCCGCACGCATGCATGAGTTATTCCAACAGTAATGATAAAGAATGGAACCGGTCACGCCGTAAATCCGCACATGCATGTGATATTCTAATAGAATAATAAAGAATGGAACCAGTCACGCCAGAATCATACGCACATATTATTCCATGAGTAATAATAAAGAATGAAACAGTCACGCCGTAATCCGCACGGGACGGGATATTCCAATAGAATAATAAAGAATGGAATAACAAATGAATTCACGTGCATTCGATAGACCGCATGCATAAAAGTTATTCAATGTAATAATAAAAGAATGAAATAATGGAAGAATTTTACCATATATGCGGTACTTCGCATAAACAGGTTATTCCAACATAATAATAAATAATGGAATAAAAACCCTTACGAGTATTGAAAGAAAATAACTCTCTTCATGAATACAAAAGAATAATACTCCTTACCTTAGAAGAAACTGGATACTGGACTAGTGAGGTAGCAGACTTCTTTTCTTCTTTCTCTCTATAATTTTTCTCTATAATAATTGCTCTTATGAGACTTAGTGAATTGGTGAAAATGAAAGAAGAATGAGCTTCTATTTATAGGAAAATATAGTTTCGATAATTGCACGTTTTGGGCTCAAAATATCACAGTATAATACCTTCCTCTTTTTCATCATTTTTAATTTAGTCCTGCAAGTATTATCAAACTTTCACCACCTCCCCTAATAGTAAATAATGCGAATTAATTGTTCATTCATGTGACTTAATAGTATAATCATGTGAAAAAACTAATTACAGTATAGTACCTCTATCTATACCTCCATTTTTAACTTAGTCATGTAAGTATTATCAATCTTGCACCACCTCCCCTAATAGTACATGAATGTGAATCAATAGTACACACATGTGAACAAATAGTTATAAGCATGTGAAATAATAGCAATTAATTGCTCATTTATCCGATTAATTATCCGATTGGTCAATATAACCTCCAGACATCAATTATTATCAAAATAAATGTCGATTTCCACTAACACTAATAATCCCAACACAATGGAACTATCAATTTCATCTTTAATCAACACGAACTTATTCATCATTAATATTATAACTCATAATATTTTAACAACTGGTCGTTCCGTGAAAGAGGGACTTTCCGATAAGGATTTCTCCTTATTAGCGCGTAATTAGGTGACCAAACCTCTCCTTGACAGAATTTCAAGACATTGTCAATATTGCAAATAATAATATGAATAACTTTGTCGTCTCAATTATTGATTTAATAATAATAAATATTATGCAGATGACACTGTGACAATAATTGAATCAATAATATGAGAGATATGTTGCAGTAATTACTGTAGCAATAATTGAGTATAATTGAGTGATTTCTCACGTAAGCATCAATAATCAATACCGTGCACTAATATGCAACCACGTGTATTACTGTACTTTAATACCTGGTAGTTCAACAGTTCAAAGGTAAAACTTTCGCCGTTATTTTTATAAAAAGATAATTTTGTCATTTTCTAACTATGACAATACTTCCATTGTGGGGTCCACCAATGATTGTGCCATCGTACGAATATTCCCTATTAAAACAAATATTCCCCGACCAATCGAATATTATATAACCACTTGCTTTATTTGCAAAATTTGTAAATATTATCCACAACTATAACATTATATCATATCCACACCATAATATTCAAAAATATATTTCGAGAAAATTTAATCTTTATTCATAAAAGTTGGGGTCTTACAACCTCCCTTCTTATGAAATTTCGTCCTCGAAATTAGGGTGCGTGCTGACCGGTATCAAGAAGAGGTGAGGATACCTTGATTTCATTTGATTCTAACTCCCAGGTCATTTCCTCAACATCGTGGTTTCTCCACAAAACTTTGACTTGAGGTATAACTTTAGAGCGTAGAATATGATCCTTCTTATCCAAGATTTTAACAGCTACCTCCTCATATGTTAAATCTTCTGTTATCTCATCCGGTTCTAATTCAATAATGTGGTTCAGGTCTTTCACATATTTACGTAACATAGATATGTGAAAAATGTTATGAACACGAGACATACTTGGCGGTAAGACGAGTCTATAGGCCACAGTTCCTACTCGATCGAGGATTAAAAATGGGCCAATGAATCAAGGATTGAGCTTTCCTCTCTTTCTAAATCTCATATCTCTTTTCCATGGAACAACACGTACTAACACATGATCTCCAATATTGAATTCCACGTCCTTTCGATGAAGATCAGCATAACTCTTTTGTCGATCTTGTGAGGTTTTTATACGTTGTTGGATCGTTTGAATCTTTTCCGTAGTCATACGTACCAACTCCGGTCCCAACAACGTTGCTTCACCCATCCCATCCCAGCATACTAGAGAACGACACTTTCTTCTATACAATGCCTCAAATGGAGCCATGCCAATACTTTCTTGATAACTGTTGTTGTAGGAAAACTCCACCGATGGTAAGAACTTGTCCCAACTTCCTTGAAGTCAAGGACACATAGTCTTAATAAATCTTCAAGAGTTTGAATAGTCCTCTCCGACTGCCCGTCTGTTTGAGGATGATATGCCGAACTAAATCGTAAATCTGTGCCCATAGCTTTTTGCAAACTAACCCAAAATCGTGAAGTGAATCTTGTGTCTCGATCAGAAACTATGGATACTGGCATACCATGCAATCTTACAATCGCGTTTATGTACATACGAGCAAGACGTTTAAGTGTATAAGTTTCTCGTATCGGTAAGAAATGAGCAGACTTGGTCAATCTATCAACAATGACCCAAATCGCATCTATGCCTTGAGAAACCTTGGGAAGACCAGTAACAAAATCCATGGTAATGTGCTCCCACTTCCATTCTGGAATTTTAAGTGGTTGCAATGGACCTTTTGGCACTTGATGCTCCGCCTTGACTCATTGACAAGTTAGACACCTTGAGATAAACCCCGCTATCTCTCTCTTCATATTGCTCCACCAAAATGTAAGATCACGATACATTTTTGGTACTCCCATGATAGATTGCAAACGGTGTATTGTGCGCCTCCATCATGATTTTATACTTTATGTCAGAATCGTTAGGAACACAAAGTCTAGAGTTGACTCGAAGTATTCATTCTTCATCGATTCTTGCTTCCAAAATAGCACCTTCTTGCACTTTCTTCTTTATACGCGTCAGCTCCAGGTCTGTAGCTTGAGCAACTTTAACTTTATTGATTAAAGTCGGTTCTACTCGTATATTCGCCATCATCACATGGGTCCCTGGAGTCTTTAACTCTATCTCCATCCTTTGTAAGTCATATAAAATGAACCTTTGCATTAACAATAACGCACTCATACCCGCATATGATCTTCTACTCAATGCATCAGCTACTACGTTCGCTTTTCCAAGATGGTATTGAATAGTATGATCGTAATCTTTCAATAGCTCAAGCCATCGCCGTTGCCGCATGTTGAGTTCCTTTTGAGTGAAGAAATATTTGAGGCTTTTATGATCTGTATAGATCTCCACCTTTTCTCCATACAGGTAATGCCTCCAACTCTTAAGCGTAAAAACAACAGCTGCCAACTCTAGATCATGAGTAGGATAATTCCTCTCATATTCTTTGAGTTCCCGAGAGGCATAGGCTATGACTTTCACATGTTGCATGAGAACACATCCTAACCCTTTGCCTCAAGCATCACTGTAGATGACAAATCCCTCCGAGCCAAATGGTATTGTCAGAACAGGTGCTGAAATAAGCCTCCTCTTGAGTTCTTGAAAACCCTTCTCACATTCTTCGTTCCAACCAAATTTGTATCTTTCCGAGTCAGTTGAGTTAATGGAGTAGTAATTCGAGAAAACCCTTCTATGAATCTCCAATAATAACCAGCTAAGCCGAGAAAGCTACGTACTTCGGTCACTGACTTAGGTTGCTCCCAGCTTTGAATTGCTTCAATCTTTGCCGGGTTAACAGATATTCTATGATTTGATATCACGTGCCCAAGGAATGCTACTTACACAAGCCAGAACTCGCATTTCTTCAACTTGGCATATAACTTGTTTTCACGAAGATTTTGGAGTATCAGTCTCAAGTGTTGCTCATGATCTTCATGGCTTTTGGAGTAAATGAGGATGTCATCAATAAAGACGACCACAAAGTGATCCAAATATTCCTTGAATACTCGGTTCATCATATCCATGAAGGCATCATGAGCATTAGTCAATCCAAAAGACATGACTAGAAATTCGTAATGCCCGTACCGAGTTCTAAAAGTAGTCTTTGGAATGTCATCAGTTTTAATCTTCAATTGATGATAGCCGAAACGAAGATCAATCTTTGAAAAGAATTTGGCTCCTTGCAACTGGTCAAACAGATCATCAATGTGAGGCAATGGGTACCTATTTTTGATGGTGACGTGATTTAACTCCCGATAATCAATACAAAGTCGCATACTTTCATCTTTATTCTTCACAAAATAATGCGAGCACCCCGAGGAGACGTATTTAGACGAATGAAACCGATGTCTAACAATTCTCGTAGTTGGGTTTTTAACTCCTGAAGTTCAATAGGAGCCATTCGATATGGGGCTTTGGAAATGAGTTTTGTACCGGGTTCAAGGTCGATACCAAACTCGATTTCACGCTCCAGGGGTAGGCCAGGAAGTTCTTCGGGAAATACGTTAGGGAATTTATTAACAATAGAAATATCATTCAAATCTGACATATTTTTGTTTAAATCTATGACATGAGCTAAGAAAGCTTGACATCCGTTTTTCAATAAACGAATAGCTTTATGGCTTGAGATGACCGTGATTGATTTTAATGGTTTGGTCGCTTGAATTCGCATAATAGGTTAATTAGGAATATGAAAGCTAACAACCTTACGAAAACAATCAATTTTAGCATGATGAGTAGTTAACCAATCAATCCCTAGAATCACGTCAAATTCAAGCATTTTTAAGGAGATAAGATCGACAGGTAACACGCGGTTACCGATTTGAATCAAACAAGACTTATAAACAGTGGATGTAATGAAGGTTTCTCCCAATGGAGTTTCAACAGATAAGTCAAAGTCTAATTTCTCCTGAGTCAAATTTAAACGTTGAGCGCAAGTAGAAGAAATAAAAGAATGGGTAGAACCGGAATCAAATAAGGTATAGACTTCGCTAGAGTTTATGATTAGCTTACCCGTGATGACCTCGTTCGGGTTCCTCACTTTCTGGGAGGTCACGACAAACGTTCTCCCTTGCACTACCGACTTTGACTTTTCTGGGACGGCCTTTGGTGCCTCCATCCCAGCTGGACTTAACTTCGGAGAACGAAAAAATTGGGCTAGGTGACCTTCTCTTCCACAATTGTAACATTCTTTAGATTGCATCACGCAATTTGGACTGATATGTCCCTCCCCTCCGCATTTGAAGCATATGATAGGTGGTCGTTCTCCTTCCTTAATAACGGGTGCTGATGTCTTTCCATCATTGTTGAATCTCCTTTTCTTGAAATGTCCATTTTTACTATCTTGGCCATGATTACCACCGAAGTGGTTACCATTTCTGGCATGTTGATTCCCTCCACGTTTGTTGTCACCACTTCGATGACTGCTACCACTGGTATTATCATTTTGTCGGCTGCTTTCTCTTGGTTGAGTTGACTCATTATCGCGCTCCAATAACTGAGCCATATTAACAACATCTAAATATAAACACAGTTTGTGAGAAATTAAGTATTGACATATCTCGGGTTTCAAACCTCTTAGAAACATCCGCGTCATTCTCTCATCATTATCAACCAAGTGGGACGCAACCCGGGACAACTCGGCAAACTTAGCTTCGTATTATGACACGGTTATATTGTTCTGCTCTAGCTTGATGAACTCTACCTCTTTCATGTGACGATTACTTTCGGGAAAGTACTAGTCATTGAAAAGTTCTTGGAATTTCTCCCAAGACATCTTCAGTGCGGCAGGTTGAGTACGCTTTACCGATTCCCACCAGTAATCTGCCTCTCCTCGCAACATAAAGGTGGCAAAGAGAACCTTTTTCTCCTCAGAGCATCCCAAGACATCAAATATTTTGGTGATCTGCTTTATCCACATCTCCGCCTTAAGTGATTTTGGCTCTCCAATAAACTCCGGTGGTCCCAACTCCTTGAACTGTTTAGCAGTGACTGTCCGAGAGTTGCCAGTGTTTCTACCTGTATTTTGAACAGGAATCGCTCTCGCTGAATGTTGTATGAATTGCATAAAGCCTCTGAACATCCCATCGTTCATCATTTGGTCAGCGTTGTTGTTTTTTTAAGGATTATTGCCATCCTGATGCACATTATCCTGAGTATTGATCGTTGGTGACTCAACAATCTCATGTGCTTCATTGCTTATCTCAATATTTTCGGATGCCATTTTCAAATACTGCCATAAAACAAGGGTTAATTGACATGCAACATATTATCCCTATACTCTGACCGACCAATTAAATACCAAATAAACTTAGGTAGGTCATACTAGCGAAGGAATTCCCCGTCTCTCCCCTCCTAGTTCTTGTCTCACATTTCAGCCAGGGATCATATCCCTAAGCTTTGATACCAACTATGATGCCCACAAAACAGGTATACATCACCCATCTTGGCTCAAAATATTACAGTATAATACCTTCCTCTTTTTCGTCATTTTTAATTTAGTCCTGAAAGTATTATCAAACTTGCACCACCTCCCTTAATAGTAAATAATGCGAATTAATAGTTCATTCATGTGACTTAATAGTATAATCATGTGAAAAAACTAATTACAGTATAGTACCTCCATCTATACCTCCATTTTTAACTTAGTCATGCAAGTATTATCAATCTTGCACCACCTCCCCTAATAGTACATGAATGTGAATCAATAGTACACACATGTGAACAAATAGTTATAAGCATGTGAAATAATAGCAATTAATTGCTCATTTATCCGATTAAGTACCCGATTGGTCAATAAAACCTCCAGACATCAATTATTATCGAAATAAATGTCAATTTCCAATAACACTAATAATCCCAACACAACGGAACTATTAATTTCATCTTTAATCAACACGAACTTATTCATCATTAATATTATAACTCACAATATTTAACAACCAGGTCGTTCCAAGGAAAGATGGGGCTTTCCGATAAGGATTTCTCCTTATTGGTAGCATGATTAGGTGACCAAACCTCTCCTCGTGTAACTTCTAGACATTGTCAATATTGCAAATAATAATCTGAATAACTTTGTCGCCTCAATTATTGATTTAATAATAATAAATATTATGCGATGATAATCGTGATAATAATTGAATTAATAATACGAGAGATATGATGCGATAATAATTATTGTAGCAATAATTGAGTATATAACTGAGTGACTTCTCGTAGTAAGCATCAATAATCAATACCGTAATGCTACTTATGCAACCACGCCGTATTCATTGTACTTTTACTACCGAGTAGTTCAATAGTTTAACGGTAAAACTTTCCCCGTTATTTTTATAAAGAGAGAATTTTGTCGTTTTCTAACTACGAAAATACTTCCGTTATGGGGTTCACCAATGATTGTCGTAGTCATATGCGAATATTTTACGTTAAAAGCGAATATTCCCAAACCAATCGAATATTATATAACCACTTGCTTTCTTTGCAAAATTTGTAAATATTACCCACAACTATAACATTATATCATATCCACACCATAATATTCAAAAATATATTTCGAGAAAATTTAATCTTTATTCATAAAAGTTGGGGTCTTACATGCGTCTAGATTCTTCTTCTTAGGATTGAATAACGTAATTTGTGTATAAAATATTAATATACCTATATGTTGCATGTAACTGGTGGGAGAATCCAAGTTTAATGAATCTTATTCTAATTTATTTCACATATGAATATAGTAGTTTATTTATAATGTATATTTTTATTTGACCTTCGAAAGTGGCTTATAAATAATTTTGAATTCTCGATTAACGATTTGTTGTGGTTATTTAATTAAAATGAGAGTGAAGAGATTTAGATGAGGCATTGGGGAAAATTTTAGTCTTAACATCTTAATTTGATATTAATCTTTGTTCAATAATTTAAATTTTAGTTTAATAATTTTTTTTTTTATTTCACAATCTTAAATCATCTATTTAAATAAGGTTGATTTGATACAATGTTGGTAATTGGTAATTATTAGTGATAATTTCTTGTGGGATCGACAAATTTCTTATTATTGTACTACTTATTGGTCGTGTATACTTGCACGTACTTGCTAATTGCGAAATTGGACAACATGACTCTTGTCATAAACCTGCCATTGTCGTGTCAAACTTTTGTACTCTACAAATTTTGATAACTTTGTCTTGAATCATAGAGTTAATCTTCAGTTTTTTAAGTATCTTTACTCAAAGATATTGGTTTTATGATTTTTAGTGACTGCGATATGGCTCTACGATCTGTCTCTTCATTCAACAATCTCAAAGTTCCTTCTGAATACTTGCTTATGTCACTCTACGATCTGAGAGTGAACTCAGCTTTCACTCAACGAAGTACTTGTTTTTTTGATCAACTTCTGCTATTACAAAGAATGCATGGTTATATACTGCAATTGTGGATCTACCTAAAAAATTAGATCTCTAACTAAGTCTTTTTACATAGAAATTTCATAAGGAATTTAGAAAACATTCTTGTTTTTTACAAATATATATTATAGCACAATCATCATCAAATCAAATAGGAATCCACATAAATGTAAGTACTAACAATATATACACGTTCCATCTTATTGTTATCATTGTGATTTATTAATTTTTTTTCTACAACTCTCTTTATAGCTCTAAAGTGCTTTATCTAAAACTCAAGTTTGAGCATTAGACTTTTACATTCGATTTCACTTGAGATCAAAGTAAGTATTTAAGTGTGAATATTACGCTACTTAAAATGTATATACTATTGTTTTGATTTTATATATTGTTAAATGTCGGTTATGGTGATTAAAGATTAAATTCTCTCCTAACTTGTCTTTATTTAAGATACCACATATGTGTTACATTCAAGAAATATATATAATTTGAGAAAGAATAGGTATACTAAATACTCTTAGAAAAGAAATATCAAAAGAAAATACTAAACTAGATTCAGTATACATACAAAAACTTTTCAAGTATTTTTTAAACTACATACATACCATACTTGATTAGGTACACTTAAATTTCAAGTATTTGAGCATATTAATTTAAAGGGAAATAATATTTCCACATGTAATTTTGATATTTCCATGTATGCTCCTCTCACATAAAGGTGGGACTCACTCTACTCTTTTGTGAGAGAAGACCATGTGAAAATATCAAAATTATATGTGAAAATACTGCTCCCCTAATTTAAATCATATTATACTTGAAATTGCATTTATTACAAGTTATAAAGCATCAAATTGACATACTTGCATACTTGGCATATTTCCTAAATATTGATTATTCTCAATTGATAATATATATTTTAATTATGTAATAAAGTATTGTGCTTTAAACCTTAACCTTGACATTTATCATACTTGGAGGACTTGATCTTGTTAGAATTTGAGTCAAAATTAAAGTGAGTTTTAATAAATATTTTAAGTAGATCCACATATCAATGTGTTCTACTCCATGAGTATATTAAATTAAGTATTTGGAAGCTCAAATCCATAGAGTAATGAATGAGATATTAACTCCCAAAGATTACACTTGAAAATGATAAATGATAATCGATATATGTGGGAAGCCAAGTCCCACATTAGTTAAGAAGTAAAGATTTAATAGGTTTATATACATGAAAGTTGTTCTTGGATTTGGGCCCCAATGGGCACCCCACTTTTGTGTAAGGGAGAGAATCTAACCAAGGCTTGGTTCGAACCCACACGCGTGCGCCGCCGACCGCCGATCGACCGGCCATCTTGGCTCGGGCTCGTGGGTCTAGGTCTGGGTGTATATAACTTTTTGGACAAAATTTATTTAAAATTTAATTTAAATTTTATTTTAGTTCTATTGTCAAAACTGTGTCGTTTTGATAAATATTATTTATTCATTTTGAGAAGCGGTATCCTAAACGGATGCCCCAAAACTACATCGTTTTATCGCATCTTTTCTGCGCTAAGTCTAAAACTACATAGTTTTGGTTCCGCTAAGGCTAAAACTGTCATTTTATGGGTCCGAATGAACGCGCCTATTCTGTTACGCTTTAAAATTACGTCGTTTTGGATTAAAGGCACCTTTTCAGTAAGTTGTGTCCCTTCTGATAGGTCACTTACACTCCTATAAATAGATAGGGGGTGCTGCCATTTTCATCCACTCAATTTTTCGAAGCATAAAGCATTATAGTCTTCATTTCATTAGTCAGTTAAAGTTATTTTAGAGAGAGAGAGTTTAGAGCATTTTATTTTGGTTCGTTATGTATGTTATTTGGAGTGCTACTATAGCATACGATTGAAATTGTAAGCTTGGTGACAAGTGCTATTAACTCAAAGCACCATACGGAAGGCATAATTGTCTTAAGGACATAGTACAGAGTACTTGCCTTGACAAATTTATTTGTGCAATTTTTTGAGATAAGTTAATATATTTATATATATATATATAGTTTATGTTATGTTTAACTATCAATTTTAAAACAATTATATATATATATAGTTTATGTTATGTTTAACTATCAATTTTAAAACAATTATATATATATATATATATATATATATTCAAGAAATATGGCTACCAATTCTGTTATTATAATCGGTTCTTCTTCTACACTAATAATTCCAAATGTACATGTGAACCATGGTGAAAAACCAGGAAGGTTCAATGGTATAGAATTCAAAAGGTGGCAACAAAAGATGTTATTTTATCTTACTACTCTGAACTTGGCGAGGTTTCTTCACGAAGATCCCCCTGTTCTCAAAGAAGATGAAATAGACAGGCAAGTTGTTGTCTCTATTGATGCATGGAAACGTGCTGATTTTTTATCCCGGAACTTTATCCTCAATGGATTGGACAACACATTATATAATGTGTATAGTTCTCTCAAAACAGAAAGAGATCTATGGGATTCCTTGGATAAGAAATATAAAACAGAAGATGTTGGCACGAAGAAGTTTGTAGTTGGCAGGTTTTTGGACTACAAGATGGTGGATTCCAAGGTTGTCATCAACCAAGTCCAAGAATTACAAGTAATCCTGCATGAAATACATGCAGAAGTTATGTATTTAAGTGAATCTTTCCAAGTTGCTGCAATTATTGTAAAATTACCATCAATGTGGAAAGACTTTAAGAATTATCTCAAGCATAAACGCAAAGAGATGAAACTTGAAGACTTAATTGTAAGATTAAGAATAGAAGAGGACAACTGTGCCTCTGAAAAGATAACATGAAGGACCTTTGTAGAATATAAAGCCAACGTGGTGGAACAAGGTCCGAAGTCTAAAAAGAGAAAGTACTCCGACAATAGGCCTCAACAAGGAACAAATAAGAAGTTCCAAGGCAAATGCTACATCTGTGACAAGCCCGAACATAGGGCAAAGGATTGTCGTAAACGCAAAGACCAAAATAAGAAGTCCGCACAAGCTAATGTAACAGAAGTGGATGCTCTTCTTTAAGATGTTTCATAAATGAACCTTTCAGCGGTTGTTTTGGAGATTAACATGGTTAAAAATCCCAGGGAATGGTGGGTAGATACTGGAGCAACCCGACATGTGTGTTCTGACAAGAAGATGTTCTCCACATATCAATAAATTGAGAATGGAAAACATTTGTATATGAGGAATTCTTCCTGATCCAAAATTGTTGGACAAGGAAAAGTGGTTCTGAAGATGACTTCTGCAAAGGAACTCACCCTCAATAATGTGCTCCATGTGCCTGATATTAGGAAGAATTTAGTGTCAGAATCCTTTCTTAGTCAAAAGGGATTTAAATTGGTCTTTGTATCGGACATGTTTGTCCTAACTAAAAATGGGATGTATGTGGGAAATGGATATATAAGCAATGGGCTCTTCAAAATGAATGTAATGACTATTGTTCCTTCCAATATTAATAAAATTACATCTTCTGCTTTTATGATTGAGTCTTCTAATATATGGCATGGTAGATTAAGACAAGTTAATTATAATACTATACGTAGATTAATTAATATAGAATGTTTGCAAAAATGTGAGATTAACTCCAATCATAAATGTGAAGTTTGCGTTGAGGCAAAACTTAGAAAATCTTCTTTTAAATCAATTGAAAGAAGTACAAAATCTCTTGAATTATTACATACTGATATTTGTGATTTAAAGTATATACAAACAAGAGGAGGTAAGAAGTATTTTATTACTTTTATAGATGATTGTATAAGATATTGTTATGTTTACTTATTGAGAAGTAAAAATGAGGCTTTGAAAATGTTTATACATTACAAAAATGAGGTTGAGAACCAACTTGATAAGAAGATCAAGATTGTTAGAAGTGATAGAGGTGGGGAATATGATTTTTTTTTTTTGAATTTTATTCACAACATGGTATAATACACCAAACAACTGCACCTTATTCACCACAATAAAATGGTGTTGCAGAAAGAAATAATAGAACTTTGAAAGAAATGATGAATGCATTATTATTAAATTTTGGACTACCTCAGAATTTGGGGGGGGAGCAATTCTTTTAGAAAATTATATTCTCCACCGAATACCTCAAAAGAAGTCTAATGCTTCACCCTATGAATTATGGAAATGACGTAAACCTTCTTATAAACACTTAAAAGTGTGGGGGTGTTTAGCAAAAGTAATGATTCCTCCATCCAAAAAGGTGAAAATAGAACCAAAAATAATAGATTGTATATTCATTGGTTATGTTAATAATAGCAGTGCATATAGATTTGTGGTTAATAAATTAAAAATAGAGGAAATACATAAAAATAATATTATTGAGTCAAAAGAAGCTGAATTCTTTGAAACAATATTTTCTAATAAAAAAGAAGAAGAACCAAATTCTAATAAACAAGAAACAAGTTCAAACAAAAGAACTTATGACACTGTTAGTAATAGTGATCATGAGGTAAAAGATATTGATGAACCTAGATGTAGTAAACGTGCTAGAACATCAAAATCTTATTGTCTGAATTTTCTAACTTATTTGTTAGAAAATGAGCCTCAAACTTATAGAGAAGCAGTGACGAGTCCCGAAGCTTCATATTGGAAAGAGGCTATAAATAGTGAAGTAGAATCCATTATGCACAATCATACGTGGGAATTAGTAGATCTCCCACCAGGCTTTAAACCTCTTGGATATAAGTGGATATTCAAGAAGAAAATGAACGCAGATGGATCTATAGACAAATATAAAGTAAGAATTGTAATCAAAGGATACGACCAAAAGGAGGGTTCAGATTATTTTGATACTTATTCTTCTGTAACAAGAATATCCTCAATTAGGATGTTAATTGCCATTGTAGCTATATATAATTTAAAGATACATTAAATGGATGTGAAAACAACTTTCTTAAATAGAGATTTAGAAGAGAAAATCTACATGGAACAACCAGAAGGGTTTATTGTTCCAAGACAAGAGAAGAAAGTATGTTAGCTTGTGAAGTCCCTTTATGGATTAAAACAAGCACCTAAAAATGGCATGGAAAATTTGACAATGTAATGTTGTTAAATAGTTTCAAAATAAATGAATATGACAAATGTGTGTATGTCAAGAACACTGAGAAATGGTATGTCATTATTTGTCTTTATGTAGATGATATGCTCATTATGGGTAGTAATAATGAAATCATTAAAACTACCAAGAGAATGTTAAATAATACATTAGATATGACAGATATGGGTGTTGTCGATGTAATATTAGAAATTAAAATTTCTAAAACATTGGATGAGTTAGTGTTATCACAATCACACTATATTGAGAAAATACTCAGAAAATTCAATCAATATGATTGCAATCCTGTGGGAAAGCTAGTAAATATAAATCTACACTTGTCTAAAAATAAAGGAGAGAGCATATCACGACCTGAGTATACATAAATAATTGGAAGCCGTATGTACTTAATGAATTGTACACGTCCTAACATAGCACAAGCTATCAATAAATTGAATAGATTTACAAGTAATCCAGTACAAGATCACTAAAAAGAGATTATAAGAGTTTTAAGGTATTTAAAATACACTCAAAACTTTGGATTGCACTACTTAAGATATCCAGCAGTACTCGAAGGATACTGTGATGAAAATTGGATATCGGATACAAAAGACTCTAAATCCACAAGTTATTTTGTGCTTACACTAGGTGGAGGAATAGTATAATGGAAATCTTCTAAACAAACATGCATTACTCGATCAACGATGGAATCTGAGTTTATTGCATTGTATAAAGCTGGAGAAGAAGCTGAGTGACTTCGTCACTTTTTAGAAGATATTTCTATGTGGCCTAAACATGTGCCGCCTATTTGTATCCATTGTGATAGTTAATCAGCAATTGGAAGGGCACAGAGTCACATGTATAATGGTAAGTCTAGACATATTCGTCGTACACATAATACCATAAAATAATTGCTCTCTAATGACATTATGTCTATTAATTACATAAAGTCTAAATGAAATATAGCGGATCCGTTAACTAAAGGTTTGACTAGAGAGCAAGTAAAAATAACTTCTAGGGGAATGGGTTTAAAACCTATAAATAAGGATTGTCATGATGGAAACCCAACCTAGTTGACTGGAGATCCCAAGATCTAGGTTCAAAGGGAAAAATAAATTGTGAATGATTCAACCAAATCACTATGAAGAAATTAGGTTCTTCTGCTCATTCCTATGATACGAGATAGTGATACCTGCAGCGATTTCAAGATAAGCTATGCTTTTAATGATTCTTAAATCTTGATAAACAAGTAGGGTATGACATGATACTCTTATTAAGAATCACCTATGTGAGTGTGAACTGAGCCAATTCTATGAGAAAGAGAAGGCTATACTTCTCTAAAGCACTCATAAATCTGGGATTGTTCGGGGCCGAAATGAACAAAATCATGAGAAACAAATTGTGAAGCCCCCAAAATAGGTCCACACGACCCATCTTAAGTCGCCAGATATCGTACTATAAAAATCAAATACAAACTTCATTTCTACAACTGTTGAACTGTCGTGCAGAGTATGACAACAGATAAGCTGTGAGTTTTAATACAAATGTATGTAACTCTCATGGTGCCTCGACCACAACCTTACAATGGTACTTTATATAAAAGTACAGTCAAAAACTATTTTATAAATTAAAATCTTTAGGAAGTGCTCAAGGAAACCTTCGTACATAGGAGGCCATGCATCTAGGTTATGATAGATATCATATGTCCACAGAATTATCCTTGGTTGACCCAATAGACCCCAAAGAAAAATGAGAAGATTACTATCATCTTCTTTCCAATGGTGAGTCTTTTCTTGACATATAATTATCTCCATTGTCTCCAAGTAAAAATTATATTTCAAATAAACTCCAAGATTATATAGGTAGTGCTCGTAGATATACTCAGCAAGTGGATGTGCACAACCCTATCTTATGATAACACGAGGTTGTATGTCATTAGACATCTTGTATGATAGTGGCAAAACACCCTTCCAAAGTTGGGTTCACCTCACCCTATTCGATTCACCAAAATTAAATATCAAATGACATATACAATACGACATACTTATCTAAAGTTTTCAATAAAATTATTTCCATACTATTTAGGGAGAACCTCAACAGCTATAGACCACCGTTCTAATCCTCTTAATACCCCGCTCGACCCAGCTACACTTTTATTACCTAAAAGGAATTGTGAAACAAAAGGGTGAGCACAACTAGCCCAGCAAAGAATATCATGACTAAAGATAATTAAATTATCAATAGCTTTCATCAATAATAAATCAGAGATTTAGAACATATGGTAGATGATAAAACTTTTCAACCATATTTGCAGCGGAACGAGCAATCCATTAGAAGAGTCAAATAGACCATCAGGTCTATTATCTTCTCCATGTTAAAAGTCCACCAATAATGTTTTATCCATGTAACATCAATCAACAATTCATGTCCACAATCATATGAATAACTTATAATCATAATTGTGATTCTAAATTCCTCTTCGCACCCAGGACGAAGATAATTTTCATCACCTATCTTCACCTTAGAAAAACTGAATACTGGAGTAGTGAAATAGCAGAATACTTTTCTTCTTTCTCTCTATAGTTTCTCTCTCTAGAGTTTCAATGAATTCGTAAGAAATAATGAAGGAATGAGCTTCTATTTATAGGAGAATGGACTGAATAGTAACTAATTCATGAACGGTCCAGATTGATTTACTTTTAAACGGATGGTCCATATTGATTTACTATTAAAACTTAAAGCAACGATCTATACTGATTTACTATTAAAACTTTAAACCAGCGATCCATATTGATTTACTATTATAACTTTCCACCAGCGGTCTGAAAAATTATCACATCTCCTCATAGAATAATATTGTACCCAAAAATGTTTTGGACCGAAAAGAAATATATTTTTCGGGTGAATCGTACCACGTGAATAGTACTTTGGGAATAGTACCCCGACATAAAAAGTGTCCCAAATACCCGAGTGAACAATACTAGAGTGAATAGTAACCGGGTGAATAGTAACCCGTGAATAGTACTCCGACACGAAAAGTGTCCCAAATACCCAAGTGAACAATACTAGAGTGAATAGTAACCGGGTGAATAGTAACCCATGAATAGTACTCTGACACAAAAAGTGCCCCGAATACCCAATTGGTCAATATAACCTCCAGACATCAATTATTATCGAAATAAATATCAATTTTCACTAACACTAATAATCCCAACACAATAGAACTATCAATTTCATCTTTAATCAACACGAACTTATTCATCATTAATATTATAACTCACAATATTTAACAACCAGGTCGTTCTCAGGAAAGAGGGGGCTTTCCGATAAGAATTTCTCCTTATTGGCGCGCAATTAGGTGACCAAACCTCTCCTTGACAGAACTTCTAGATATTTTCAATATTGCAAATAATAATATGAATAGCTTTGTCGTCTCAATTATTGATTTAATAATAATAAACATTATGCAGATGATACTGTGACAATAATTGAATCAATAATATGAGAGATATGATGCAGCAATTACTGTAGCAATAATTGAGTATAACTGAGTGACTTCTTACGTAAACATCAATAATCAATATCGTGTATTACTATGCAACCACACGTATTACTGTACTTTTACTACCGGGTAGTTCAACAGTTTTAACGGTAACTCTTTAGCCGTTATTTTTATAAAAAGAAAATTCTGTCATTTTCTAAATACGACAATACTTCCGTTGTAGGGTCCACTAATGATTGTGCCTTCATACGGATATTCCCCGACCAAACGAATATTTTATAACAACTTGCATACTTTGCAAAATTTTCAAATATCACCCTTAACTTTAATCCTTTTATCAATTTAACCATTTACTAAATAACATAATAATTATAAGGAAATTAAATACTTTCATTTCATAAAATTTGGGGTCTCACACAAATAATGTTTGAAAATATTTTGTGTGAATTATTGTTGTCTTGATTTATATAAACGGTTGGACATTTCAAGACATCACGTTCATTGGACAACCAGTAAACCCAATAATCTTTCACAAGGGAAGGTTCAAAGCCAAAAGCTACCTCTCTCAATAAAGATGATTTCCAATTCTCTATCTTTCTCTCAGAGTCTGCATAACATTTGCATAAGGCTGTCAATCAATATCATTCATGTAGCGGATTGTTAGAATTTGAGCCAAAATTAAAGTGGGTTTTAGTAATTATTTTAAGTGAATCCACATATCAATGTGTTCTACTCTATGAGTAGATTAAATTAAGTATTTGGAAGCTCAAATACATAGAGTAATGAACGAGATATTAACTCCCAAAGATAACCCTTGAAAATGATAAATGATAATAAATATATGTGGAAAGCCAAGTCCCACATTGGTTAAGAACTAAAGATTAAATAGGTTTATATACATGAAAGTTGCTCTTGGGTTTGGGCCCCAAGGTGCACCCCACTTTTGTGGAAGGGAGATGACCTAGCCAAGGCTTGGTTCGAACCCACACGCGTGTCGCCGCCGCCGACCGACCTGAATCGTGGTTATGGGTCTTTGTATATAACGTTTTGGACAAAATTTATTAATATTTTTTATTTAAAATTTAATTTAAATTTTATTTTAGTTATATTGTCAAAATTGTGTTGTTTTGATAAATATTATTATTATCAAAACTGTGTCATTTTGAGAAGCGGTATCCTGAATGGACGCCCCAAAACTATGATGTTTTATCGCGTCTTTTCTGCTAAGTCTAAAACTACGTAGTTTTGGTTCCGCTAAGGCTAAAACTACATCATTTTATGGGTCCGAACAGACGTGCCTATTCTGTTACGCTTTAAAATTACGTCGGTTTGGATTACAGTCACCTTTTTAGTAAGTTGTGTCCCTTCTGATGGGTCACTTATCCTCCTATAAATAGATAGGGCATGCTTCTATTTTCATTAACTCAATTTTTTGAAGCATAAAGCATTCTAGTCTTAATTTCATTAGTCAGTTAAAGTTATTTTAAAGAGAGAATTCAAAACATTTTATTTTGATTCGTTGTGTATGCTATTTGGAGTGCTAATATATCATACGATTGTCACTGTATTCTGGAAGACAAGTGTTATTAACTCTAAGCACTATACGGAGGGCATAATTGTACTAGCCTTGACAAATTTATTTGTGCAGTTTTTTGAGATAAGTTAATATATATATATATATATATATATATATATATATATATATATATATAGTGTCTGTTATGTTTTACTAACAGATCTACTTTAAAGTATTGATTCCATCTCTACTCAAGTAGTGTACTTAACATATTTCTAATTTATACATTTGAGTCCTATATCTATTTTGTCAAGTCTTGTGAATCAACTCGATATATCTTTTATACTTGACTGACTGTCATTCAAGTATTTAATCTTAATCTCTATATCTTAAATACTTAACTTTAAGTGGCATAGCTTGGAAATACAATCAGCATTAGTTTTTGATATAAACCCACAAGGTTATATTTACACATCAAAAACTGCAGACAAGTACTTTGTTTAAATCAATATATCATATTGATATTTGTGTTTGTGAGCCTGATCTTGAGCTTTATTCAAATACAATTTTGAGATATCTATCCGCGAGTAGTTGTGTTTGACTAATATTTTTACTATTTGTTAACACTTTGAGTGTTATTATGTTTTGCTTGTTATAAGAAGCATTTTTCATAAAACGAATCAACTTTTCTTAAAAGGGTATTTGAGTTTGTATCTTATTGTGTTTGTGAGGAAATGAGTGATTATTAGTCCAAGACTAGAGTCTTAATGAGGTCAATGGGGAGTTAGGTCTCTAGAGTTAATTGTGAAGAAAGGGAAAAACATTCTAAGATCAAATCGTAATACCTGTATCAATATATATACTATATATGTAACTTGTTTTATTATTTTGTTAATTACAAGGTGATCAATGAGAAACTAATTTGGACAATGATGCATGACAACCGACCTAGTCTTGTTTTCTAGTTATTTATGAGCCTTGTACTTTTATATTCATTCTTTGGATGACTGTATGTTACTTAAAGATTAGATTTGTTTATATTTCTTCAGTTCATATTGGTTTTTTAATGTTTATATAGTTTATACTATTTTGGTGTATTTGTCGGTATATGGATGGATGTTTATATTGTTGTGCATGTGTTGGGTTATATAAAACTTAGTTGGAAGTTTATATATACTGTCTGTTGTGTGTTGGGATATAAAGCAGGTACAATTTTTTGGGAAATCTATAAAACAAGAAAAAATATTTTTATTTATTTTCGACCGCAGGCGGTCGCTGATACTCATTAGTGACTGCTAGTTGGATTAGGGAATTAGCGACCGCTTCGGTCGCTACTGGCGGTTGCTGACACGTGGCCCACGTCAGTCTTTGGCCCTGAACCATGCTAACTCAGATTAGCGAATCTCGGTCGCTAATATCGGTTGCAGATAAGTTAGTCGCTAATAGTGGTTGCTGATGTGCATTCCAACGACCAGTTTTATGCGATGCCTATCAGCGACCGCAAGCGGTCAAAGATGGTTATCAGCGACCAATTGCGATCGCGGATAGGCGGTCGCAGATAGGCCTTTTTCTTGTAGTGAGGAGTAATAAGCTTAATATCCTGATATAACTTACTTTGAGGAAAGAGTGCATAGCTACTATTCGAGACAAAAAGTTGTAATCAACAGTTGAAAGTTTGTATACAAAACTTTGTAAATATTTCTCCACTTATTGAATGAGAGGTTTGTCATAGTGATAGGATCTCAAGTCCTAGAAGATGGAGTTTGAGATTGGACATAACAGTATACCCTGGATCAGGGGCATAGACACATTTGGGCTGGGGTGGGCTGTAGCCCGAGTGAAGTTCTCTCTCTTCATTGCCGAACCCAACCTCCCCAAAATCTATGTCCAAATTTCCTTTAGTTTCGGCAACTAGCCTTAAGAGTAATCGAGATTGGGACTTGATTCGGATATCAGACAGCAACGAGGAGGATTATAGTTGACCCATAAACATAAACATAAGATTCAACCCATTGAACCATCATAGCAATGTAAGTTCTAATTCTTGACTTTAGAAGTAATAATGGACTGTTTTATGCGAAATTGAGACTGTTATTGAGGTAATGTTGGGATTTTAGAAAGAAGGAGCTTAGTTGTTGTTGTGCGGAGTAATAAAGAGGGAAATTATGGTTTAGAAACATGTACAAATGCTTATGAACTTTGTCCACAAAAATAATGCACTTATCATGTTCGATAAATTATTTCTTATAGATTCTTAAGCTCAAATCAAGAAATTAAGTTGAGATAGTAAACAAGAACTCTTAACACATGTTTTATTAATTAAATGAAGTGATTTTTATAAGTTTAAATAGGGTAGAATTCTGTTTTGGAATAAAAGTCATTTTCATGTTCGGTTTAAAAATTATCTCAACAGAGCAGTTTGAGGACTTTGTTAGACTGATCTATAATGTTCGAAATGGACGAGTTATATTTTTAAAAATACCTTACCATTCCCTCTAAAACATATCAAAATTTCGTTTCAATCGGATGTGTGGTCTGTAATCTAGAAAGTGACAAAACTAATAACTTGATCATGGTATAGGATGGGCAGTAACAACAGTTGTGCGCTGTAGCAGCTGGGTTGTATATGGTTGGAACTTGGTGGGACAATTTCTTGTGTATATGGTTGGTACTTGGTAGCCCAGGATGGAAAAAATTCCTGACTCCGCCCTTGCCCTGGATGTATACTAAGAACAAGACATCTTGTGCATCGTGTGGTTGATTATCTCTTTCTTTTACTCTTTACTTGTTATATATTTAAATATTATAAAACAAGTATTTTTAAACAAGTCAAATATAAATTAACTTTTGGAATGCCAATGATTTTTTTATAAGTATAATAATCTATTCTGTTAGTTCCTAGTTGGCACAATAGTTATCTAGAAGGGGGGGTTGAATAGATATTTAAAAATCTTTTCGTTTTAAACTTGTTCTTTGATGATGATTAAAACTTAGCGGAATTGATGTTTATTTTAATCTTCTTTACAAAGTAGTGGAGTTATGAGAATAAGGCAGTTATAGCAGTTATGGTAGATATAGCAGTTATAGTATCAATGTAAAAGACACAGTCGTTTTAAGTGGTTCAGAGTACTTAAAGCTCCTAGTCCACTCTTCTACTCAACGAGTAGGATATCCACTAAGGATGTCTTTTACAACTTCTGAATCACACAGATTCCTTCTGAGACGTGCCAGATCTAGAACTTTTAGTTCACTCTTAAACTCATCAAGTCCAGCAGACTTGGCTCTTTTACAGTTCACTTCGAACTCTTCAAGTCCAGTAGACTTGGTACTCTTCTTCAGTTGATTGATAGATGTTGATTTCTTCATGGTTGCTACTCAGTTGTTGTTTAAGCACTTGTTCGTAAGAACTGAGTAGCTGAGCAAGCTTTGTTAATTCTTATATCGTAGAGTTGAGCTTGAGAGTTGTTCACGTTGTTTTTTCAATGCTTGCTTTTTTTTCTCTCTCATCTACTTGATTTGCATATATGTGATCTTGAAAACTATCCGTTGGATCCATCCGTTGAGACATTAAATGCGTTTGACCTTTCTGATCTTTGATGGAGACATTTCTGCACATCTTCTGAAATCGCATTCTGGCCCACTGACACTGCAAACTGCTTTCTCACCTAACACTTGAAAAGGTGTTTTCCCCCTTACCAATGGTACTTTCCTTAGCTTCTTCAATACGCCTCTTTGTTGCATACTAAGGATATTTTCTTGTGTCTTTGGGACTGGTGAGTACTGCAGCGTTTAGAATCCATTCCTCTTATGTTGGAATCTGTCTTCCACATAAATCATGAGGCTCGACATTCTCTGACACAAGACAGATGCTCTACGATCCAGATCGTGGTTACTTGTTATCTTGATGCCTGGTCTGATGCTATCAGCCGAGAGCACTACAATTCTCCTTAATCCTTTGCATACTACGATCTTTGCTTACTGGGGTTGTAACTCTACGTTTCTAAGAGCACACTACGATCGTTGACTTGTAAACTCTACGTTTCTTGGATCACACTACGATCGTTGAGTTGGCTCGGCAAACGTTGGGACCACTCTACGATTTTTGAAGAGGCTCTTCAAGGCAGGCACACTACGATCTTCTAAGCTCTATGTTTCTGCCTTGACTTCTGCAATGTTGATCAGATTTATACACTCCAATTTCTTCGAAGCCTATCTATTACATCTCAAGATCAACCTAACAGCTTTGATATTTCTATCTATACATTCCATTACAGAATGATACACGTTAAGATCTTAGATCAACCTAACAAATTTGATCTATCACTAAGTCCTTGTACATATCTTACTTAAAGGACTTTACAAATAATCATGAGCATATACATTAAAACATCAAATCATAATATGCATTCTCCCAACAATCTCCCCCTATTTGAAGTTGACATAACCAAGGAGATTTATTGTCATGATTATTAATGTCTAGATGAATTTGCAGGAAATTTAAACATGACTTAGTTTTTCAGTGAGCAGCTGAAATTTCTAGAGAATAAGCATGAATTTATTGATGTTCAAGAAATATTGCAGTTTATCTTTACATCAATAAGAATTTAAAGTTTCAACTTATCTCTATTTCTTTGCCCTTTTCCTTGGAGGATTAGCAAACTCCTCAGCCCTTCTTTTCCTGTTAGCTTCATCTCTTCTAGCTAACTCTTCTAGCTCACTCGGACTTACTATCGGGCTGTGATCATGCCTATTCATGAATGCTGGATCTCTAATTGGCATTCTTAGGCCTGTGGTGGTCACATTTGGTGAGCTGGTATTTGGCCCTTGATTTCTTAAAGGCTGAGCCATCAAGACTTCCTGCTGATCAGATCGTTGAGTCTGATTGCTTGATCGTGCAGTCTGTTGGTGGAACTGTCTTGTAGGAGGGCTTCGTGAAAATTGTCCTCTTCCCCTTTCTTGGTTTCCTTGACCTCCGCTGCCTCTGCCCGGATCTCCCTGTGCTCCTTGAACTCTTTTCCCTTTATTCTCCCCCTTTATGTCAGCATCAAGGGTTCGAATGTCTGCAGAAAGTCGATTCACTCCTTGGACAAGCTTGTTCAGTTGGCTTTGTGTCTGAGCAATGTCCTCTCAAATTTCCTTGATCTGTTTTTCAGACCTAGCTTCTTTGTTTCGGAGGGCAGTGAGAACAATATCATTTTGTCGTTCCTGATTGACATAAGATTTTTGGAATTCTTGGACTAAAGCTTTCAAGTTGATGATGTTCTCCAGCATAAGTTTATTTTGAACTTCTTGATTTTTCTGCATTTCAAGAACAGCCTCTCTTTGCTCGGTGGCTATCTGGAAGTGAATCTCATCTCTGTCCTTCATGCTCTTAAGGATTTCTTGAATAATTTCCCTCAGCTTCTTTGTAAGCTTAGCGTTCATAGTGCTAGGAAAATTATTTACAGCTGTGATCATTTGATTCAGCCGGGTATGAATGAGGTCGGAGTGATATTCCAGGCTTTTTTCTATGTTCTTGACCATGTTCTTGGATGCTTCCTTCAAGTCATCCTTCGTGGGCAGATTTGGGAGAGTATCATTGGTTTGAGGATTGTTGAATGGAGGGGTTGGTTTTTGGGATTTATCTTGCAGTGAGTAGAGAGCAAGATCAAGACTAAAATAGTCATTGGAGGAGGAGGATGGTATGTCTGATGGAGGGGCCTGAGTGTCGATGTCTGGAATATGTGGCTCTACGATTTCAATTTGGGACTCTACGATGGGGCTAGAGTCAGGAATCATAGAGGTGGTGGTTTGTGGGAGCAAAATGAGGTTGATTGCATTTGGTTCCTCAGTTACAGAATTTGGGGATTTTGCAACTGGAAATTAATTTACTGGATTAAGAATCACTTCCAACCATTGAGGGAATTCATAGAATTGACTAAATGAGGATGATGGCAAGTGATTAATTTTGAATTGAGTAGGGATAGACAGTACCTCAAGTTTATCCTTTGAAGAAGAGTTGTTGGTAATCAACTTCTTGGCAAAGTTGAATCTCCTTGGGAATCCATGAGCCAACACTGAGATTGTTGGATACTCTTTAAAACTCCAGAACATGTGATCCCAAGAGTTTAGGATTTGGGCTTGATGGTATGGCATCATGGGTAGGTATGAGAACATCTAATTGTAGAGATAGCTTCTATACCCATCTCTGCCCCCACCAGTGATCTGAAGGTCATCATCATCTTCTTCCTCTTCTCTTTCTTCGTTAGAGGACTCCATTATCTCAATGGGCTCTTGATGATCTTTTACTGGTTCCTCTTCATTTCTGGTAGGGACATCATCTTCTGCCATGGAGATATCTTGAGGCTCCCCCTCAACTTGATCATCCTCTTGTAAGCTCATAAACTCCCCCTCAAGTGGAGCATCTTCTTGAGTTTCAGGCATCTCCCCCTCAGCTGGTGTATTCTCTATCATGAGAATTTCAGGGATCTCCCCCTCAGATGGAGCAACGTCCTCTTGACTTGCTCTGGACAGTTCCTTCTTGGCAACCATAGTCTTTGCTTCCTTCTTGAGCACTTTTTTATTTTCAAGAATGTACTTCTTAACCAGCTTTCTCCTTGATTTGCTAGGCTTAGCCACAGCTTCAGGACTTTCTTGATTCTCAGTTTTGTCCTGTTCAATAGCCACTATGCTTGAAGCAGCTACCTCCTTGCCTGCCATGTTTGGTCTGGTCTCTACGAACAGTAGAGACTCTACAATTGAGGTGACTGATGACCTTTTGGACTTATGACCAACTTTGTTCTTCTTCAGGATCTGGGATATGGTAGCCTGATCCTCATCTGCTTCATCTTGCTGCTGCTTTCTTCTTAGCATCCTCAGAGTCTCTATATCAGAGGACTCTATAGGTATATCAGTGGTAGATCCTTGAGGCTCTTCTACCAGTCTAGCCCTTAACTTCCTCTTGCCCTTGCTTTTTTTGGTAAAGACAGAGGGTTCTTCTTTGTTAATTTCTTCTTCTTCTTTGATCTCCCTGACCACAGACATGTTTCCTGGAAAGCCTGAGTCCTTCAGATCCCCAGTTCTTCCACTGGATTCTGTCATCATTCGAACATACTCAGCTGGATTCCTCTTCCAATTTTCAAACAGCTGCTGGGTAATTCGCCTATTTGGGTTGATAGCTTCTCCTTCTTCTTCCCCAATTTTTTCACCTAGGGCAGACTGTAGAATAATGCTTATGAATCGCTCATATAGCATCTTTTGAGGGCTTTTTGACTTCGTTGAGTTGGTAATCCACTTGCCAATCCAATCGAGCAATAGGGCTCCATAGTTGAGTTGTATTCCATAACTCATGGCAGTCATGAGCCTAAGTTGAACTTCATTCACAGAGTCGTGACCTGAGCTCTTGCAACATATACATTTCCCAACTATATCGGCTAGAAATTCATACCTCTGTGGGAACTCCTTCTTCGTGTATCCTTTCACAAAGGGGAGTTTCTTGTGATGCATTCTTCTAAGTCCCTCTTGGAAGTCTACGCTGTCTAAGAATGGATGTCCTTCATTTCTGAGACCTAGGGCAAGATTGATGTCTTTAGTCTTCAGACTGATTTCCTCATTCCTTACTCTCGTAGTGATGGTGTCGTGTTTGAACACACCATTCATGTAGAATTCTTTCACCAGTTTGGGATATATCAAAGTGTATGCTACCAAAGCCTCTTGAGACCGCCTTCTTTGATGGCGCCAGAGTCTTGTGAAATTTAGGTTGAGCTGTTTTGAAATCTTCAAAACAAAGTCTGTAGCCTGAGATAACACTGGATGCCACCATTGATTTTGTAGTTGGAAGAGAGATATGACTGAGCTTTTTTCTAATTTAAGGCTTCTGCTTTGAGAGAGGATGAGAGAGATAATCTTTTGAACTTCAGATTTCAAAAATACGATTTCAATTTATACTTGTAACTTCCCTCTCTTCTTTTTCGCTTAGTGGGACAGGTGTCGACTTTTGTTTGGCTCTACAATTTTGACTGATAAGGATTGTACTGATTTGCCCTTGGCTCCTTCAGAGCTGAGGTGTCCTTAGGGAGGACTATGATCGTTGAGGTAGTTTAGTGATCGTTGAGTGCTTTGCATTTGTCGAGTCTGATCTATGATCGTCGAGTCTGTCCAGCATTCGTCGTGTCTGATCTACGATCGTCGAGTCTGTCCGGGTCCTTGTGATGAGTTTTTGTCATAGCATTCTTTTTAATGTGACTCAGGAAGGGCCAACCTCTTGAAGTGAGTCAAGGGTTAGGTTTGTCCCTGAGGCGCTTATCAAAGGGATTGCTATGTTTTGAAGTTTATCATCACATGATTACTCTTGCTTTGTTGATGGGGCTTTTGTCATCTTTGAGTCTACTCTACGATGGTTGAGTCTTTGCGACGATCGTTGAGGTGGTTTTGTCTCTTCAGTTCTACGATCGTGGACTTCCCTTGATCATGTCTACGATTTTGAGTTCAGCCTTTGTATCTATTATGGTTAGCACAATCTAGAGCATATATTTTATGGTTGTAGATTTAGCATGCCTAGCTCACTTATTAACTTATTAAATCTGGATTCATCTAGAGGTTTTGTAAAAACATCAACAAGTTGATTTTCAGTAGGGATATATTGTAAACATATAATTCCATTTTGCACATGATCCTTAATGAAGTGATATCTTATTTCAATATGCTTAGTCTTAGAATGCATAACAAGATTATGAGTTATTGTTATGGAACTTGTGTTATCACAGTGAATGGGAATAGATTTGAAATCAAACCTATAGTAAATACTAGTGATTTCTCATCCATAGGATCTCGAGAACAAAGAAATGCCCGGTGAAGAATGTATTCAAATTTTCTGCAGTTGAAGTGAGACATCGAGTTTTGCTTTTTGCTAAACCAGACACAAGTCTGTTTCTAGCAAGAATCGACAGGTGCCACTGGTACTCTTTCTATCTATTTTGCATCCTGCAAATTCAGCATCTGTGTATCCTGTTAGTTCAAATGAGGATTCCTTGGGGTACCAAAGCCCCAAGTAAGGTGTACCCTTGAGATACCTAAAGATCCTCTTTACAGTAGATAAATATGACTCTTTAGGGTTAGCCTAAAATCTAGCAAATATGCATGTTGCAAACATTATGTCTGGTCTACTGGCAGTTAGGTATAAAAGAGAACCTATCATACCTCTATATTGAGTTATATCAATACTTTTACCCTTTTCATCTTTGTCAAGCTTAGTTGCAGGAGCAATTGGTGTTTTCATGGGAGAGACTGATTCTATGTCATACTTCTTGAGTAAATCTTTGATGTACTTAGCTTGGTTTATGAAAATTCCTTCATCAGTCTGCTTTACTTGCAGTCCAAGGAAGAAATTCAGCTCACCCATCATGCTCATTTCAAACTTGCTCTGCATCAGCTTAGAGAATCTCTTGCATAACTTTTTGTCAGTAGAACCAAAAATAATATCATCAACATATATTTGAACTAATAAGACTTTGTCTTTATGCTTTCTAAGAAATAGTGTGGTATCTACTCTACCCATTTTCAATTAAGAAGTTAGTTAGTGTTTCATACCATGCTCTAGGTGCTTGTTTAAGACCATATAAGGCTTTGTCTAATCTGTAAACATAATTGGAAAGAGATGGATTGATGAAACCTGGAGGTTACTCTACATAGACTTCTTCTTGGAGTTCTCCATTTAGGAATGCACTTTTGACATCCATCTGAAAGACTTTGAACTTCGTGTGAGCAGCAAAGGCAAGAAAGATTCTGATTGCTTCTAGTTTGGCAACAGGTGCAAATGTCTCATCGTAGTCAATGCCTTCTTCTTGAGAATAGCCCTTTGCCACTAATCTTACTTTGTTCCTGGTTATAACTCCATCTTCATCCATTTTGTTTTCAAGACCCACTTGGTTCCAATAGCGGGATGACTCTTTGGTCTTGGTACCAATCTCCATACTTTGCTTCATTCAAATTGGTTGAGTTCTTCCTGCATGGCTTCTATCCAACTGGAGTCTTCCATAGCATCCTCTATCTTCTTTGGTTCTGTTTGAGATAGAAAGCTTAGATAAAAGCATTCATTTTGAGTAGGTGCTCTTGTTTTGACTCTAGCACTCGGATCTCCAATAATTAGATCCTGAGTGTGATCTCGCCCATTTGTTCTACGGTTGGGACATACGTCACGATGCCTTCTTGTCTTAAGTCTTCAAGATCTATTTCTTCTTCTTGGTGTGGAGGTTCACTGTCTTGCATAGACCTCTCTATGATCTCATTTTGTTGCACAACGATTTCACTATCTGGCACTACGATCGTAGTGTTGGGCTCGACGATTTCATTTATAGTGTCTGCATTATCGGTCGTAGTGTCTTGAAGCACTGTGTTGTCTGAGTCTATTTCATCGAAGATGATATAAATTGAGACTTCAACACTCAGTGTCTTTTTATTGAACACTCTGTAAGCCTTACTGTCTGTGGCATATCCAAGAAAGATTCATTAATTCGACTTGGGTGAAATTTTGTCGCATCGCTTTCCATTGTTGAGAATGTAGCATGCACAGCCAAAAACATGAAAGTAGCTGACATTTGGCTTTCTTCCTTTCCACAGTTCGTAGGGCATCTTCTTGATCGTATAGTGTATCAGTGATCTGTTCTGCGTGTAGCATGCAGTGTTGATGACTACGCTTGAAGTATTCAAGCGGATGATGAGCTTAAGTAAAGTTCTTCCAAATTTTCTATCAAGGTTCTGTTCTTTCTTTCAGCTACTCCATTTTGTTGAGGAGTTCGTGGAGCTGAGAAGTTATGACTGATCCCATTGTCTGTGCAGAACTGTTTCATTTCTAAGAAGTCAAATTCTCTGCCATGATCGCTCCTTATGGCCTTGATTTTCTCTCCTTTCTCGTTCATCACCAGTCTGAACATCTTGATTAACTGGGAGCTCGTTTCATCCTTTGAAGTTAGGAAGAATACCCATGTGAATCTAGTGTAGTCGTTGACTATAACTAGAGAGTATCTTTTTCCTCCAAGACTAGTTGTTGGAATTGGCCCAAATAGATCCATGTGACGCAACTGCAGGGGCTTGTCGATAGAGTTGGCAGTTTTGCTTTTGAATGAGCTCGGTTTGCTTTCCAAGTCGATGGGCATCAGATGGCCTTTCTTTTATGAAGTTGAACTTAGGTAGGCCCACTCACGAGATCTTTTGATGCCGTTTAGACATGCTTGAAGTTTAAGTGAGACAATGCCTATCATGCCATGCTTGACTCATTTCTTGAGATGCTTTTGCTAGAAAACATATTGTCTCATCTGAGCTTAGTTGACCAAAATCCACTGTGTAGACATTTCCTTCTCTTGTCCCGGTTAGCTTTACAGAAGATGTCTTCAAATCTCTGACTTGACATTGGTTGTTGAGAAATGTCACTTGATGACCCTTGTCGTAGAGTTGACTTATGCTTAGAAGGTTGTGTTGGAGACCTTCTACATATGCTACCTTGCTGAAAGATACTGCACCATTGCCAGTAGAGCCGTATCCTCTTGTCTTGCCCGAGCCGTTGTCTCCAAAGATGACTGAGGGACCCTCCTTCTCTATGTAGTTAGATAAGAGGGCTTTGTTCCCGGTCATGTGCCTTGAGCATCCACTGTCCAGATACCATGTGGTGATCGTGGAGCTCTTTTCCTGTCAAAAAATTGAGCCTTCATTTTGGTACCCATATTTGCATGGGTCCTTCTTTGTTAGTGCCTTTGGGGACCCAAATCTGTTTAATCTTGGGTCTTACATGCATGGAATTATAATAACACTTGGCAGCCTTGTGACCATATTTATCAGATATAAAACATCTAGTATGATGCATGCTTTGTGTGTGTATGATGATTCATCCTCCATTTGGACTTGTGTGGTTCTTTAGTTGTCCTTCTGTTAAACTGATTCTCATTCTTCCACGTGTCCTTGGATTTCATAAATAGTGATGAGTGTGCCTTACCTCTACTGTACCTTCCCAGTTGATTCATAGAGTTGGTCTTGCTTGAATCTACGATTCTTTGAGGTTGGCGAGTAGAGGTTAGGTTACTCTTCTCTTTTATGAATCCCAGACCAGCATGAGATCCCTTACTCCTTTGAGTATGAATGGAGACAGTAGGACAAGGTTGAACTTGTTCTTCCTTCTGTGAGGATTTCACAAAGGTAATGCTTCTACTAAAACTTGAGGCATTACTAGTGCTAGTTTCCTTTGTCTTTTCCACACATGGCTCTGAAATGGATTCCCCAAAGCCTAAGCATGTTCTGTCGAATGTGCTCCTCTGACTAGAGAGCAGGGAGTCCATGGATGATGAGGATTTGTTCCATGCAAAAATAGTCTTTTTTAGTTCCTCAATTTTAGAGGTTAGATTAGACTCTCTTTGTGCATTGAGTGTGTTTGTCTGTTTTAAGGTCTCATTCTCAGCCTCAAGCTTGGAGAGAAGGTTAGTACTTAGAAGGGCTGTTTCAAGCTCTTCTTGAACTTTCTTCTTCTCCTCTTGAAGAAGTGAATGATCCTTAGACAAAACTCTGAACCACTTCATGTATTGATGTAGATCAGTGGTTATGCCAAGCAGTGCAGTTCTTAAATCATTTATGTCTACATCAGGTGAGTTGAAGTCAAATACCTCATCGAGACTTACATCATGAATGTTGAGGTTTTGTTTGTCCTTTGCATGTTTGGCCATTAAGCACAGATTAGCCATTTGTGGTTCTTCATCATCTCTTGAGTCAGGATTGGAGTCATTGTCTGAATCACTCCATGATCCTCCAGCTACCAAGCCTTTGTCTCTCTTCTGAGGCCTTTTGTTTCCCTTGTATTCCTTCTTTGCATGTTGTTTCTTCTTTAGTTCTTCTCTTAGAGGTTTGTTGTAGTTGGCAATGAAGTGGCCAGCTTCCTTGCAGTTGTAGCATAGATCATTTATTTGCTCTGGTCATTGTAGAATTCTTGACCTTCTTTGGGTTACTGGTTTTGCCTTGACGCATGAACCTTCTCAGTCTTTTTACCAGCATAGCAAGGTCTTCATCATCGTCTTCATCATAATCAGAGTCAATCTCAATGTTGACCTTTGATGCACTTTCAGTTGCCTTGAGAGCAACACCCTTATCCTTCCTTCTTTCTTCTGATAAGGTTTCAGCTCGTTGAGTCAGCTCCAGTTCGTATGTCAGGAGATTTCCATATAGCTGTTGGACTATCATCTTGTGAAGATTCTTTGACTCTCTTATAGTAGTGGTTTTGGCATCCCACTTGCTCGGTAGGACTCCCATGAACTTTATGATCAGATCTTTGTTAGGATAGATCTTCCCATATGCTCGTAGAGAGTTGAGCAGAACGTTGAATCTCTCATAGGTGGCAGTCACGTTCTCTCCTTGAACATGAACGAACATCTCATACTGTTGTGTCAGAAGAGATTGTTTATTTTCTCTAACTTCTTCAGTTCCTTCGTGCATGATCAATAATGCTTCCCAAACCTCCTTAGTTGTTTTGCTGTTGACAACATTTTCAAACAGATCGTCTTCTAAGGATTAGAACAGGATGTTCTTGGCCTTTTAGTCAAGTTGGACAGCTCTCTTCTCGTTGTCTATCCACTCTTCTTTAACCTTGATTTGTATTCTGTTTGGATCGTCAGTGGTTGGTGCAAGCTTCGTTGGAATATAGGGCCCATTTTGAACGGTCTCAAATAGATCTTCATCTATTGAGTCCATGTATGCTTGTATTCTGACTTTCCAGTTTGCAAATTTATCCTTGTTGCACATTGGAGCATTGCTGCCTCCTCTAGTTCTAGATTCGCTTGGTACGTGTGCCATTGGATTTACTAAAGCTTGTAAGCTATACAATAGAACCTGCTTTGATACCAATTGTTAGTTCCTAGTTGGCACAATAGTTATCTAGAAGGGGGGTGAATATATATTTAAAAATCTTTTCATTTTAAACTAATTCTTTGATGATGATTAAAACTTAGCAGAATTGATGTTTGTTTTAATCTTCTTTACAAAGAAGTGGAGTTATGAGAGTAAGGCAGTTATAGCAGTTATGGCAGATATAGCAGTTATAGTATGAATGTAAAAGACACAGTCGTTTTAAGTGGTTCAGAGCACTTAAAGCTCCTAGTCCACTCTTCTACTCAACGAGTAGGATATTCACTAAGGATGTCTTTTACAACTTCTGGATCACACAGATTCCTTCTAGACCAGCAATCTAGGAACTTCTTAGTTCACTCTTGAACTCTTTAAGTCCAGCAGACTTGGCTCTCTTACAGTTCACTTAGAATTCTTCAAGTCCAGCAGACTTGGTACTCTTCTTCAGTTGATTGATAGATGTTGAGTTCTTGATGGTTGCTACTCAGTTGCTATTTAAGCACTTGTTCGTAAGAACTGAGTAGCTGAGCAAGCTTTGCTAATTCTCATATCGTAGAGTTAAGCTTGAGAGTTGTTCACGTTGTTTTTTCAATGCTTGCTTTTTTTTGTCTCTCATCTGCTTGATTTGCATATATGTGATCTTGAAAACTATCCGTTGGATCCATCCGTTGAGACATTAAATGCGTTTGACCTTTCTGATCTTTGATGGAGACATTTCTGCACATCTTCAAAGCGCATTTCGCCAAATCGACACCGCAGATCGCTTTCTCACCTAACACCTGAAAAGGTGTTTTCCCCCTTACCAATGGTACTTTCCTTAGCTTCTTCAATACGCCTCTTTGTTGCATACTAAGGATATTTTCTTGTGTCTTTGGGACTGGTGAGTACTGCAGCGTTTAGAATCCATTCCTCTTATGTTGGAATCTGTCTTCCACATAAATCATGAGGCTCGACATTCTCTGACACAAGACAGATGCTCTACGATCCAGATCGTGGTTACTTGTTGTCTTGGTGCCTGGTCTGATGCTATCAGCCGAGAGCACTACGATTCTCCTTAATCCTTTGCATACTACGATCTTTGCTTACTAGGGGTGTAACTCTACGTTTCTGAGAGCACACTACGATCGTTGACTTGTAAACTCTACGTTTCTGGGATCACACTACAATCATTTATTTGCTCCTGGCTGTTGTAGTTGTAACACTACGATCATTGATCTAACTCTAAGTCTAAGTCTCTAAGAACTTGGTATGTTCTCGACTTCCTCCCACTTTTAGTCTACTAAAGAAATAATATTAATGCATATCTGTTCTGTACTTCTGTTAGTTTAAATCTTTTGTATATGTCATTTTATATATGTTTTTATATATTTTTGGGTTAGTGTTAGTGAATAGTGATTCATCATTTTTTAAGAAAAGTGAGGATTTGGTTAAGTATGGGAAATTTGGTTTTTGTCTGCATTTTGATTCACGTGTGTTGTGATTTTTGACTGCTAAAATTATTCTTTTATTTGGTAGTTTTATTATTCCAGTTTACAAAATAAAACACCAAAGTATTGTCTTTTATGTTACATATTGGAATCACAAAAGCAGATGTGTAGATTTGTATTAATTACTATGTCACTATCTTGAATATAGGGAAAAAGACGATTACCCTGTCTTGAATATATGGTTTTATGTGCTCGTGCCAACTTCAATTTTGAAGAAGCAATACTTAACATGCTTTCCTTTTCTCTTAATATGCCTACAATTAGCACCTTTAAAGTCGAGCAAAGGTTCTTTTTAGACTAGTTGGTCTCCTGAAGATACAAACTAAGTATGTGTGTCAATTTTGTAACATAGTTGCATATTTTCAGTTAGGGAATGCATTTTTAATGTTTATTTTTGATATCCCTCATTTGGACACTTGCATTACAAAACTGTGTAAAACTTACCCTCATCTAGGTTTTAGTTTTTAAAACTGAGTATGTGTGTTGTTCATACATTTTTATTTTAGTTTTGATCCAAGTACATGCTGCAGTGTGTGAGTGTTGTTCAGACTTTGTAGGAGATCTCATCATCATATTTTAAGTTGTATATTAATTTATTAGTTGCAAGTCAATTTTGGGTGTTGGAAAGTCGTTAAACAATGTTACGTAGATAAAATGGCTTCATCCTTCACGAGTTGTGATGCCTTAAAAAAGCAATTTAGATAGAAATGATGAGATAGTAAGGTGCTATCAAGATACAACCTGCTTTTTTATTGTTATTGTTGTAGTCCATATCAAAAATATGTTTTGTTTCTTCTCTTTTTTTGTCAATAAATTCGTAAATATGTGAACATTAATGGCAAGTTATTTGTGTTCTTGCAGTTAAAGGTGATCTTATGGTGTTGAAATCGATCATATGATGCCAATAGTGCTATTGGGAGACCGGAGCTTGTTGATCTTTGATCTTTGATGTTGCTTGTACTCGATTGTTATATAATTTAAAGAACTTTGGAGTTATTGTAATGACATAATCATCGTAAAAAAGTGTTTGGGCTTGTTCTTTCTTTGTATTTTTAAACTTTATGAGTTTATGTTGGATGTTGTTGTTAGCTTTGTTAAGTTACTTTCTTCACCGGATAGTTAATTTGTGTTCGACAATTAAGTTAACGGTTAATTCTTTCACGGATGATTAATTTGTTAGACAGATTAACAGTTAATTTATGTTGGATGTTGGTTGGTTATTATCAAGAATATTCCCAAATTATAATTAAGATTGATAATTCGATTATTTTCAAATTTCGGTTATTATTTCGGATAGTAAAATTATCAATAATTCGGTTTTCGGTTATAACCGAATAGCTTATTCGGTTCGATTATAACCGAATGATCCCTCCTACTTCTAATAGAGTTCATCCACAAACATTTATTTGGGAGGGATTTTTTCACCAAATCTAAATAAGCAAGCCCACGTGAAAAGTAGAATGTCAGTAATGAATAAAGTGATGAAGATCAACAATGCTACTATCACATAAAAAAAAGTCTCATAATACTTACATACACACACATACATACTATGGGGCGTGGGCACTCGCCTAACATATGAAGCTCGTAGTATGTATGTGAGTATTATGTGACTTTTTTATGTGACATATTTGATGAAGATACCCGATGCCTAGCCAAATGGACGACGAACACGTCAACCTAGGGTTTAATGGTCTATAAATGAGGCGCCAAAACATGGGAGAAATGATCACGGAGGTTTTGGGGGTAACATTTGACGGCTCTAGTGATAAATTAGACTTGGGTGCTCTTTTTACAAACAATGATATTTTTAAATCAGTAGTTAAAGGGATCTTATTAAGAAAATTAGATATTTTTGACACTTGCATGAGCAATGAGATGATGTATGAAGTTAACTTTAAAAGTAAAAAAGGAAATTGACAAATTTATAATAAAAAATAATATTTTCACAACATAATTGTCTGTATAGATCATATAACGATTCTTTTCACAACCTTTATACATTTATAATGATCTTTTTATTATAAAAATATCAAAAAATGTTATAAAAATATCAATTTTCAAGTAAAAAATGCCTAAGAAAAATAGTAAGAATATTTAAGATCTCTTAAGTTGTCCCACGAACACATTTGTTAGTTTATAAATAACTCATGACACGAGTTAGTAGAGATTGTATTTCACGCGTGGTTAGTTTGGATGAAAATATCTAACAGTTCCATTTAGGCTTACAAATACAAGTGTCTCTATGTTAATTTTAAAAGTTAGTTAGGTGCTATCTAAGATTTACCATAAAATTGAGGTAGTCGTCTGAATTTCCCCCAATTTTTTGATGTTTTAATTAACCCCCACGAAAATTAACTTTAGGATTAGCTCTTACCTGTTAAAGCCTGTAATTTATAAAATTAGATTCATAAATCCCGAATGTAGACGACAGTTGCGTCCCCCTCATTCTTCAACCTTGAAATCACTCAAACCCACTAATACATTCAATCGCTAGAAGCAAATCAGAGGACTGAGAATTCGTGATTCGGGAAAGTGAATACCTAAACCTGAAAATTCCAGGTCTGAAGAATTGAACTCTAATCCGCTCTCACTTGTATAATCCTTGCTGAAGTGTGAGAGCGGATTGTTTGATTGGGTTGGTATCAAACCCTAATTAAGAATTTTTTTTTTGGGGTGATAAATGGGTAACATATTCGTGAAGAAACCGAAGGTCACTGACGTCGATCGAGCAATTCTCTCTCTGAAGACCCAAAGGCGCAAGCTTGCTCAGTATCAACAAAAGGTTACTATTTTTTCCCCTTTATGTACTTATTTCAATATCATTCTCTTCTTGGTTTGTTTAAAAATTCCGAGGATTACATTATTTTTTTATGTTGGTGGAACTTGAGAGTATATTCTGCACCTGAGATATTAAAATGGATGGAATTTTACTTGAAGTTTCAGCAATTGGGTCTCTAATTTCAATTTGATAATGTGAATTTCAAGCAACGTAGGATAGCTTTCACTGAATTATGATGAGATTTTTATCTGATTTTTAAAGATTACTAGAATTTTTGGCGAAGCTTACCTATTCAACAATATAGATACTACAAGAGAAACAAAAATTCCAAAAAACAATAGAACTTTAATGTTTGAAGTCATAAAAATAACAACAATACTCATATAAATCAAAACACACAAGTTACGGTCCTAAGAGTCCCCGATAATCGGAGTATCCAGACTCCAGTGCGTTGGGATAATGACGAATCCCTGCTTCCTAAGTACAAAAGTATCAATATGTGGTTCACTAGGTTAATGAGAGTATTTGGTAACTAAAACATTGTATGAGAACGTGCTAAAGGACTACCTGTTACCTTCTAGGCGGTATTGCCACAACATTGGAATTCTTCTTAGCGTTCATGGGTATGGAAATTTTTTTGAATCATGATTTGGTTGAGCTTTGACTAATACAATTTTAAGGTTACACTGTATTGATGATTACTATATGCTTTCCTAGCTGTAATTTACTGACTCGATCACAATGTTCTAAAAATCTCTAGGTCTATTTAATCTCCACATGTTAGGTAGGTCCTCTACCACCTATATTTGGCTTGGTGCTTAGGCCCTCGTCTAGGCGGAACCAGACCTCTACCGCATTTAATAAAGGTTTTGAAGTTCTACAATACTTGAAATGAAAATATTTTAAGCCTTCAGATTGTTTTTTTTGATAATTTTTCATGTAAAAAATTACATAATTTATAAGCTTTGTATACTATAACAAGTATATACAATAGAAAAATAAATAAATGAGACCACCTAAGAAAACGTCTAGTCCGCCCTAGGCGCCCCCTCTACCGCCTAGGCGTTAGGCGCCCCTTCTACCGCCTAGCGATTTTAGAGCAGTGCTCGATCAGTGGAATGAATTGGCTTATCGTTTTCTCTTTGGTGCTTAAAAATGCACTGTAGCGATTTCTCTAAATCAGTGGTTAGTAAATATTTGAAATACCGGTTAGGCACATAGCCACCAGTACATAATTAAGTTGGTTATTGTTATGATATAATGATAGCAGTTCTCTCTCTCTCTCTCTCTCTCTCTCTCTCTCTCTCTCTCTCTATCATTGTCTTTAATTCTTTATCCTCATCTTTTATAACTGTGATTCATAATATGCTTCTGCTTTATTGTCATTTAACAGCAAAAACTTTTTATGTAAAATAACACAACAATCCCACTATCTTGGCAATTATATCCTATGTTATAAGGGCTCTTTGCTTTGCCCCAAGTACCTCGTCCGACACTTGACACTTGGACAAAGGTATTGCTGTTGGACACTTCATTTTAGTGTAAAAATTGGCAAAATTGAGGAGTACTTGTGTCGGATAATCGGATTCTTCAAACTACCCGTGTTTGACTGGACATTCCATCCGATTCGATTCCATGTAACTTAAGTTAAATGAGACACTCCATGATATGGAATGCAATGACAAGAGAACGTGCACAATTTTATTTGTCTATGAATTATGCGTTAGATACTATTTATCTTTCTTAAAAGATAATTGGATTATTAATGTAATTTAGGGTCAATATTTAAGTGCTCTCATGTTATTCATCAGAAATATTATAAGGAAGGTTTGATATTTAGGCTTAGTTTGACCAGAATAAGGATTTTAACTAGTGCAAAAAATCAAAATTTTGGGGAACTGATATTTGCACTCCAAATTATTTATTTACATTCCACTGCAAGGTTAAAATGAAGAAAAAATTATGTTCTACAGTGGAGTGCAAATGGGGAAGCGCAAATGTCATTTCCCAAGTTTTAATGATTGATTTGTATATTTGAGTTGAGCCGTATCTTTGATGTCCAGCTGCAATAGACTATATACTATGATAGGAAATGTCATATTTAGCATGTGGCTATTCGGTCATTCACTAACATAGTAACATGACTGGTGATGCATCTTTTTCTTCTTCCCCTCCCATTTTCTGTGAACTTATTGTGCATCAGTAGCATATATTTATTATTTAGGAAATTAAAGGTCCATTTTCCTGCTTCTTGAGCCATCCTATTTCTTATATGTGCTTTAGGATACATATACCCTTGGTGCTTAATTTATTTGCTATTTCTTCTGTATTTGTAAATTATCCTTTATTTACTATTAACTTATCTCTTACATGATAGGTGTTTTGCCCTTATAAATTGTTCTTTCAACACTGTAGATTTTTGGACCATTGGTCTTTACTTCGTCTTTGACTTTTTAGAGTTAGCTATTAAGCTTCAAATTTGTGCAAGATAGGATCTTTTTCTTTTCTTTATTATGGACTTTTGTCATGGGTACCTTTAGGGTTGTGTGTCTAATCTTTGTAGAGATTGGAAAACTGCCTATTTTTAGTGTTTTGTTTTCTATTTTTTTAAATATAAATATGTAATAGCATATTATAGGGTACGTGGATTCCGTATCCCCTTATGCTTGTATTCTCTCTTTTCATTTAATAAATCTCTTCTTATAACCCGAAAAAATGCTGCTTTTTGTTTTGTGCTGAATTCCTTGTGCTCTTTCTTTGACTTCATACTTTTTACTATTTTCAGAAACATCTGCACGTCATGCATTTTGCAATGCTATTTGTTGCTTAGTTATGCGTCCTTAATGTGGAAAGGTTTAGTAGTCTTTCAAGACTCATTAGTTTGACCTTACATTTGGAAATTTAAGAGATGTATTGTAGGATCACTTAATGGGAACTAGAAATTTCTAGCCTTCAAAGTTCCAATACTTGTACATTTGTCCTTGCATGTTCTAAATGTTCCAGCTGGCTGCCCTCATGACCCAAACACATGTTCTTACAGTTGGAGGAACCTGCTGTTTGCGCAGCCCCAGCCCTACCATAGCAATACTTCTAATAGAATCTATAACTGCTTTTCCGAGTTTGGAAATCTTTCTCAACTGCTTTCTCTTCTTCTTAGGCTAGATAGTGGTGACTTTTCTTCCTGCAATTGAATAGGTTATAATTTTTTATATATATTTTTTAAAGGTTAATCATCTGCAACTGTAGGCGACCTGGATGAATTATTTAACCAGCAAACATATCTATTACCTGTGGAAGCTATATGAGCTATAGGCAGTGCAGGATTTTCTAGAAAACTTTACAACATCTAAACTATTTGAAAGATTAGAAGTTTGTTTTGCCAATGACTGATTTTCCCTAGTCTCAAAATCATAATATGTTGATTATGTTCTCTGACTGTTTTAGATATATTACTCCTTTCTGTCTTGTACTTCTTTTTAGCTGGATGTTGTGATTGAAGCTGAAAAACAAGCTGCAAAGGACTTGCTTCGTGAAAAGAAGAAAGAGAGGGCCTTGTTAGCATTGAAGAAGAAGAAGGTGCAAGAAGAATTATTGAAGCAAGTTGATGCCTGGCTCATCAATGTCGAGCAGCAAGTGAGTATTTCATAAGTGTTAGGCTCCATTAGATAGCTGTGTTAGTTTTCTTCCTCTCTTTGTTTATTTATTTAATTATTTTATTTTTCTCTTTACTAACCATTTATATGGTCAAATGGTCCACTAGGATGTGTGAATACTTTAGTTATACAGTTTGGTTTAGTTGGCAGATATTGAATTGGCAAGCAAACAGAAGGCTGTCTTTGAGAGTCTGAAGACAGGTAATAATGCAATCAAAGCTATACAAAGCGAGATAAACTTGGAGGATGTTCAGAAACTGATGGATGATACTGCTGAAGCAAAAGCTTACCAAGATGTGGGTTTGACTATCTTTATTTTGTTATAGCTTTTTCAAATTCTGGCTCAACTTCAGTAGTCATGCTTAGTTTGTGCTCCCATTTTTATAATGATGTTTTATTATTGGAATGGTCACATTGACGAAGAATCAAAGAGTAAATATATCTGGTGGAATATTTTAGCAGCTTCTACAGATTATGTCCAAGCTAGTCTGTGGGAGGATTATTTATTCTACTTTATCAAGCTAACTTTTCAATTTGTTCGGCGTGTTGCACCATCGTAGTGTTTCTCTTTAATATTTTTACCCCACCTTGTATGCACATGGGCCATTGAAAAGCTTACAATGTATTATAGGGATGTTTTTCCTCCACCTTTGTATGCATTTAAGTTTGAAAAGGCCTTGAATGAGTTTTGATATTCTTGGACTTGGTGAAGCTCATATTTTTCAGCTCGGTGCCTAGTTAGTTATTTGAAAGAACAAAAAAAACAAAAACTTGGTGCCTATTTGTGAATTTCAACAAATTAGACATACATGTTCATGTTGTTTTTAAGTACTTTTCACTGTGACTGATGAATTTTAATGTATGAACAGCGGTAAGATGCTGCTGCTACCATGATCCCTTCTATTGTGAAATATGGAGTCTATATTGTTGTCATCTGACTTTTGAGTCAATTAGAAATATCCATGGTAACAAATATTCAAATAATTTTTTTCAATGCAACGGTCATGTCATAAATTGATTTATTATTATGAACACCAAGAGGATCTTACCTCACATTTTGGTATTAGAGTAATCTTATAGCAGAATACAATGCATCTACATAAAATCATTTTATGGCAAGAATGTGCTCTCGGTTTACAGAAGTTTTTATTGTGCTTATTTTGAGTTAATAACCATTCATATATTTGATTGTTCCTTTTCCTTTGCTTCCCCACTCATCTTCATGAAAATTACGCCACCTTTATTTTGTATTAAAATGTATCCTTCATCTACTTGGCCAAAAAAGGGGGAAAAAATATCAATGCATCCTTCATCTAACTATCTCTTCTTTTCTGCGTATTTTATTGTTCTGAAGGAAATTAATGAAATTTTGGGAGAGAAGCTTTCAGCAGAGGATGAAGAGGAAATTTTAGCAGAATTTGAGAATCTCGAAACTCAGGTATGTGTATGTTTTCAGTTAGCTCTCAAGCTTCAATATATTGGGGAAAAATGTTTAATTTTATATATAAATTGCATACACTTTTTGCAGTTGAGTTAGTTTTCCTGTCCTTTTTTTAATAATAACTTTATCTGGCCCCAAGTGTTGTGTTCTACTTTGTTTAGTCTAGTGATAATAATTCTAGATATAAACTGTAGAATTATCCAATAGCCAGTTCCTACTTCCAATATATAGGATCATGGGATTGGTGGAATGTGTTATGAATCTTGTAATTTCAATATATATTTTGTCAAGCAATATACGTATCTGTTTTTTTTATCACCAGTTGAAGCTAGGCACTATTGAAAAATCATTTCTTTATCCATGATTAATTGGTTGAATTAATTAGGATAAACCCATAGTTTTGGAACAATATTTTTAGAATCATAAAGAGTTCATGTTAATGAAATCTAAATTCTAGATAGCTCAAAACTAAAATGTTCCTAATCGACGAATCACTAATGTGGGGTTACTGATTCTGGATAAATTAGTACATATTATGCTTGCTCTGTTGAAGAGGATGATTGATTTCATAATCATTTGTGTGGAGACACTAAAACAAGTATGTAAGTACTTATTGGACAATAAGTTCATTGAATGTGACTCGCTTAAAGAACAATTTTACTTGCCTGACAATAGAAGTTTCTATAGTGATAGTAGTACAAGTGATCCTTGGACTTGAGTGTATTCTGAGTTATATTTTGTCATATTCCTTAAGACTCTTAAGGTATATCAAAAGGTATGTTCAAGTATAATATAGTGTATTCATTGTTTTTTTTTTCTTGCTTGTATTTGACTGTGTTAGTTGATTGAAATAAAACCAATTGTGTAAGCTCTTCATGGGGATCATTTAAAGGTGGACAAAAAACTGAAAGCGAAAATATAAATTCAAGGTGAACTCAGTTACATGTGTTCTTTCATGTTCACAAGTAACGGAGGAAACCAACTGAAATTGATGAAAATGGTTGGTTTCTCCAACTTTAATTGTTCAATTCGGTTTTCCAACGTATGAAACTGAAGTATTTGGTTTGATTTGATTTTTGAGAACTAAGTAGACCAAATTGACCGAGTAAATGTGTCTCATGTTATGTGAAATAGATGATCTCTTATAGTGTAGAAATTTTGAGGAGATTTTTGAGTCAATGTGGGAACAATACATATGCGTGTGAAGACCCAATCCAGCATTGTTGGGATAAAAGTTTGGTCTTCTGTTGGCAAGTCTTGCTTAGGAACTCAAAAGTTCCTACTTGGTAAGTCCTTTTGAGTGAGATATTCCCTTGAGGTGGGATTCATACAAAATTTTACAGAAACTGCCTTTTGAGTAATCCTCTTTTCGGGTGATGCATTCGCCTGTAGTGAGGGTCAGGTGCATTTGAATACTACTCCCTGTGTGGGAGTATATGTAATTCTCTCTCTCTCTCTCGCTCGCACTCTCTCCCTACCTCCCTGTACCCTTTGGGTAGGTGTTAAGGTTTTTGCATTGACATATTCTCTTCATGTTGGTTTTATTAGTTACACATTGTTGTTGGTCGGTTTTTACCAGTTACACGGGTTGCGTGTTAAGTTTTGATTTAAGAGGTAGAACGTTGCCTTAGATATATTTGGAAGGCAAAATTCTAAGCTGACTGGTACTTAGGTTTGATTATATTTTTTGCCAATGCAATAGCTCAAAGCCACTTTACCCGAGTAAAGCTCTTAGTTCATAGTTCATAGTTCATATTGGTAGGATCAATGGTATATTCCTCTGTAGCTATATATGTATGGCTTGTAAAATTATGTTTCAAATATCATTTTAAGAAACTCTGACTTACAGAGAACTCATTCCTATTTGTACAGATGTCCCTTCAAGATCTACCAGAAGTTCCTACTTCGGTTCCATCTGTAGAAGAAAATGAAGAGAAGTTGGACCTTCCAGATGTACCTACCAAAGCACCGGTTGCAACTGAGGTGGTTGCAGATATAGCTCAGGATGCTTCTGTTGGAGTTTCTTCAGCAAGAAAAGGTTATTCTCTCCAAGAAAATTTACTCCTATATATATATATATATTGGGGAATGATCCATGACACACGTTAGTTATGGACACTATTCCAGCTAACTATTATCCAGCCGGACCAGCCGTCCAAAATTAGATCGAATGGCTAAGGTGAAGGCCCAGCCGCTACTCCCTCTAGCGGCTGGAGAAATTATTTTTTTGCTGGCCACTACTCCCTCTAGCGGTTAGGAGAATTTTTTTTTTTGAGTGAGGCCAGGAGAAATTTCTAAAATACCCCCACCCTTGGTTAAATTTAACTAGTTTCAATGTACAAAATGGTTGTATAAATAATTTCTTAAGTAATAAAAACTAACATTATCAACTATATATAAAGTATTTATTTATAAATAATTTTTATAAATATTAAAATTTAAAATTATTAATTATATTCAAAGTATTTATTTGTATGAATAATACAAATAAATTAACATTATGAACTATATATTGTATTTATATAAATATTTTTTATAAATATTAAATTTTATTAATTATAATGTAATGAATAATTTCTTAAGTAATAATTTTTAATGTATTTATTATTTATAGAAATTATTCATACAAATAAATATGAATATAATTGATAATTTTAAATTTTAATATTTATAAAAATTATTTATAAAATAAATACATATATATAATTGATAATGTTATTTTATTACTTAAAAATTTATAAACTATTTTTAAATCTATTTAACTGACTAAGGGTAGGGTATTTTAGAAATTTCTCTTAGCCTCTACTCACCAAATTTTTTTTTTCTCCTGGTCACTTGAGGAGAATGGCAAACAAAAAATAATTTCTCTAACGCTAGAGGAAGATAGTATTTGGACTCTCACCTAGTCATTCAATCTAATTTTAATCTACGGTTGATAATGCTAAATTAAAATAATATTATAGCTAACGTGTGTCATGGATCATTCCCATTCCCCTATATATATATATATATATATATATATTCCCCCTGTTCTGAATAATACTCTATATGTACTGCATGCTAGATTTACATTTTTACTGGATTTTTTTGTCTTTCCCCTTGCACCAATGCTTATATCAGTTATGGAGGAACCATTGCCGGCTTGATGAGAAGAGCATACGACGAGCTAACCTCCGCTAGACCCCTTTCTATATTTGGCCATTGCTGTTCTTGGAGTTCTGTTGTGATTGTAAACGAACTACAGTGGTAATCTGCTTCTTCAGGTGTACCTTTCGATTTATAGTTTTTTCTTTTTCGATTTTTTTTTATAAAAAATTTGTTTAAAAGCTTTCCTGGAAATGCATACATTTTGTCCACAGCTTGTATTTGTAAAGAATTGATACTATATTTTAACCTTCTTCATTTATTATGGTGACACTAACTTTTATGGATCGAGTTCCTACAATTCTAATTTTTGCAATTAGGGTTTTGATTTTTCTCAAATTTTCAATCAGACTATATAACTATTAGTTTTTACATGGAGTATAATCTAAAATGGTTTCTAAAGGAAGCAGGTGCAAGTATTTTTTGTGTGCATGTATCTTGTGCTGATTTAGTTGACCTTTAAATTTGTTGGATTTTGTTGGAAGAATTATGAAAAGTTCAGTGCCTTAATTGTATAACTCGGAAGAATAAGTACTCAAATAGAAAAAAAAGAGGTGAATTTCAGAGTACCAAACATTTGTATTAGACAGAAAAGGAGAGGAGGGGATAGAAATGCAAATCAAAGTAAAATGAATGTATTTTTTTTTTTTAATATTTATGAACAGTCCAATTATATATGCATTTAAAACATCTAATATTTACTGTCCTTTTAAAGTATAGTTAAGGTATATACCTCCGATGGATTTCTTCAATTGATTAAATTGTTAATTTTTTTAAAATATTTAATTTTTTAAAATTTAAATTTTTGTGTGTTTAGTACGTTTAGAAATTCAAACGCTTGTTTTATTTTAAATGTAACGTATTAAAAATGATACAATACATTTGAAGTTCTAAAAATATATCTTGGTGGACCACATTTGACAATATATGCTACAAGTGTTTATTGTGAAATTGTGGCTGTAAATACTCTACATAAAGTAGTAACTTGTGAACTATATTGCTTATCTTTTCATGACCACTCTTTATTTTCACGTAGGTATCGATACTTATCAACGTTTGTGTTTAATATTTTCTCAAAATAATTTGAAGATTGGAGAGTCAAAATTGTATTATATTGTATACTAAATGTCATCTGAAATACAATTTTGTACTATATAAATACAACTCATTTATAAATTAGACACGAACTAACTATTGTTGATAACATTGTTGTTGTTACTTTCTAATAACTTCAATTTTTAGATGAGTTGGTTACCTAACATGAGCTCAAAATGTACAAGGTCTTGTATTCAAAAGACCGTACATTGTCCTTTATATGAATATGTATATTGTGCAATGTCTTGTAATTAAGTCTTCTTACTATACATTGTTGTTAATATTGATATTAATGCATATGCATATAATTTACCTCTCCGCACGATATTAATGCATATGCATATAATTTGTCTAATCGATTGAGGTGGGTGATCTCTCTACAAGCAAGAACTATTAATCGATTAATGATAATTAAGTTAACTTCATAAGAATAGGATCCGCACGTGAAGGGGGAGAGAGTTGACTTGTGATTCTTTCTAATAGCTTAAACATTTAAACGAGTTGGTTACCTACCAAATACTCGTACTCATTTTGAATTGTCTGGAATCAAATTCCCCTAAATACCAAGAGAATCTCAAGGTGAACCTTCTTATAATATTGCAACTATAATTAACCATAAATGTAGAGAGTTCTATAAAGTGGTAACGCATAATTTTTTGAACTACTCAGGATCATGGCTAATTGCCTTCAAATGCCACGGAGAATTGTACAATACATTTGAAATTTCCACAAGACAAGCAGAGACAAAAAAAAGGAAAATCAGAGAGTAGGGGCTCGTTCGGTGGCGCCGCCGAGAACGGTGAGCAAGTTGTTACCAAAGGGATCACTCAAATGAGCTGAAAGATTTTCAACAGGACCTTCTCCGGTAACATAAGCTTGTATAAAGAAACCGAGCATTGCAAACATTGCTAGTCTCCCATTCTTTATCTCCTTCACCTTTAGGATTGCAGCCTGGTCTGGATCATTTGCTAAGCCCAATGGATCAAATGGACCTCCTGGGTGAAGTTTGTCCTCCAAATCCTGTAAATATATTGACAAAACACGACCACTAAGAAATACTTATTTGATTTTAGTATAAAGAACTATAACTATAGTGAAAATAGTGAAATAACTAAAGAAAACTGATAAATCCTGCACAACAGAAATTGATATTTTGAAAACTGTCGCTATAGATCTTATAAACCGTCGCTATATATCTATAGCGACACTTTTCATACTAGTAATCAAACGTAGGGAGTAAAAGGTACCAGGCCGTTGGTAATTCTGTAGTACTCTGCACCACCAAGAAGAACAACCTCAGCAACAACAGCAAGAACAAGATTTATAGGAATGTTCTTTCCAAAGTAATTCAAGGTGTTCCCATCAAGGAGTAGAGCTCCAGTCTGCATAAAAAATTCGCTATATTATATATCGCTTATAATAAAATTTGAAGCTTTGACATCTATGTTACGCATGCTAGGATAGTGTGTTCGGTTGGACACTATATTTTGAAGGTACTCCTCAATTCCGTCAATTTTTTACACTAGAGGGTCGGACATAGGTGCTTTGGGAAAAATGAAGAACCAACGAAAGTTGGTCCGAATGAATGGGGCTCTGGTCGCTTAAGCAAGTGGTCTCGGTTTGGAGTAACTTTTTTGAGAAAGGTCTCCGTTTCGATGCTTGATCGTATCTCGGAGGAATAGTCATGGACAAGCTAAAAGTGTGAACTGGGAATACCTTGGGAAACCAAAAAAAAGAGGGAAAAATGAAGAGTTCGTGTAAAATAAGCATATATAGTAAGAGATGCAAATAACCTTGAACCAAACAGCTTCGGGGCCACAGTTAGCTCCATATTTGTTGAAGGCCTCAGGGATGATGAAGCCTGCGGCTCCCAACATTGCCCACCGGCCATGGATAAGCTCGAATGCTTGGTATCTGCCCACATTTAGTGTCATCAATTTGGGACAAATGACAAATCCTTCCATAAGAAAGGTAGAGTGGAAAGGTTTATTAGCCTTGCTTACTTTTCAAAGTTTTCTGGCTTCTTGCTAAGGCCAAAAGGATCATAGCCATAGCTGCAAGAACATAAATCAAGTTCATTATCAAGTTGGAGTTTTAGTTTTCTACAGCTAACTCATATATAATTCTATTTTACTACGAACCAAGAAAATTTATAGATGTAGATTTCAGACAGTTCAAATTGGACAGTTATATAAACAAATTGTACTCGTATAGTTGAGAGTTGCAATTCTATGACATTTATATAACAAAGGAAAAGTAAAACAGTCTATTTCTTCATTTGTTTCACAAAAAGAGTAAACTTGTAGTTCTAAAACTTAAAATTGTGGTGGCATTCAATACATTTCGAAAACAAAAAATTCGTAATTAGATAATATATCCCATAATAACGTTTTAGAGTTGTATAAAAATTAAGAAAATTATTATATAACATTAAATATAATATCAATTATCTATAATATCATTTAAATTCTCATAATTATCATACTTATCTCATCATCTCTCTCATTTATAACATTTTCAATAAAAGAGTAATTTGGAAAAGATTGTAGTTAATTCTCCAAGATTATATAAAATGATAAATAATTTTAAAAAAATAAAATCATCTAAAACTTTATATACGGAAGGACGGTATACAACATCAATATTCATGACTGTAGCGAATAAAATAAAAACTAAATAAAAAAATCACAAAAAATTTAAATTTTAGAAATTCGCATATCCACTTCAAAATGTCAAAATGACATTTTAGTGACCGGCTGATGTGGCACAACCACATCAGTATGAGAGAGAAAGTGATTGAAATTTTGAAGAAATTCAGATCCTCCACTTCAAAATGTCAAAAATGATGTCAGACGTCAGTTAAATTTGATCTAACAGCTCAAATCTTGTCACCAAATATTATATAGTCTTAAAATAAAAATATATCTTTAATTTTAAATTATATTAAATATATATATATATATATATTTTAATTTTGGAACAAAAACAGTACACATAAGAAAAAGAGATTTAAAGAACATCAATCACTTTCTCTCTCATACTGATGTCAGTGCCACATCAACCAGTCACTAAAATGTCACCAAAAGCCGATTAGCGTAGAATTACTCATTGCATTATCAGAAGTCTAGGGGAATTTTTTGACCGGGATAGTAATTTATTTATAAAATAATTAATGTGAAAAAAATCTTTTTATAAAATCTATAAATTGTAATAATTATTTTACAAGCATTTTTTGTACCGATATAAATAAATATAATAAAAATTTCTTCTAATAAATTACTGGTGGAATTATCGATAACAAAAATAAAAATAAAAATATCCGGCCGGTCACTATCCCGGTCGGAAAAGCCCGGTCCCTCTTGCATTATTAGGTAAGCTTTTCTTTTCTTTTTTCGGTTCACCAATCAAGGCCTAAAAGTTAAGCAAAGGTACAGCAAGACTTACTCTCCGGGAACTTCTCCGGTCAGGTACTCGGGAACTTCAGATCTGTCCAATAGACCTTCGGGCAAGAAAATTCTTCTGTCAGGACCTGAAAAACCAAAATTTATTTAGTAAACCAAAAAAAAAATTCTCATTTATAAAATCTATAAATAGTAATAATGTATTTTATAGCATGTGTACCGATATAAATAAATATAATAAGTAATTTTTCATAAAATTTAAGAAAAACAAAATAATAAAAAAAAGTATAAATAAGTTTCTATTTTATCCAATAGACCCCAGATAAGTATATTAAAATTCTCTCTTTTTCCTAAAAATAGTAGACCCTCTTTTGAGTTTAAAATAGACATTATATAATTTATATTATATTTTTCATTTGAATTTGATTAGAAATAATTATAATTAGAAACTGAATATCAACGTCCGCTATTAATTATTAGTAACGGACCATAAAAAAAGTACATATCATCCGCTATTAATAGTAGCGAACCCTAACCAGAATAAAGATTTGTCTTTATTGTAGAGTTTAGTATTTATTAACTATGATTAGGATTTATTAAATAATTTATTAACTGGATTTAAGATTTATTAACCATATTAATCTCTAGTTAATAAACTCAAAACTCTGGTTAATAAACTTTAAACTGTAGTTAATAAACACTAAACCCTAGAATAAAGTCAAATCTATGTTTTTTTTAGGATCCTCCACTAATAGTAGTGGCCGTCGATTTTCAATTTTTAATACCGATCGTTCCTTTTTATTATTAATGATATAAATAATGTATAACTTATAGAGATACATAGCAAATATATACTATAAATTATTATCCATATATATATTATTTTACTTCGGTCATTTTTTATGGGTAGGAAGAAGTTATTGAATGTTGAGTAGGCCGGAAAAAATTGTACAAAGAGCTAGTACTTCAGTTATCTTAGTGAATCACTTACCATACCACTTGGCGAGCTCATCGCTGGCCGGAGTAGCCGCAACAGCCTTCTTTGGCGCAGCCTTCTTCTTACCGAAAAGCGCAGCAGTCTTGAAGGTGACCGGGCTAGATGCCGATGGAGCCGACCTCGATGCACCGGAGAAGTTTAGAGGGTTCCCCAACATTTCCGACACTCCGATTGAGGCAGCCGCCGTAGACGCCGCTAGGGAAGCCATTTTCCAGTGGTGGAGTTTCCGGCAAGTTTAGTGTTTTTTGTGGCAATGCAAGAATGATGAGCCTTTGAGAGGTGGTGAGATAATGAGCGACTAAATGGTTGTGCTGGTGGATTGGACTTGCCACGTAGGATTAGAGTTCTTGTGTTTTGATTGGTCTACATGGGAAATGGGGAATCTGATCCGAGTTTTTGATCGGCTGGTGTTGATGACGTGGCAGATGATTGTGCTGACATGGAGTAGTCATGAAACTTGGATTGTGGTTGTGAGTGCTTAGTTTTGGATATTGTCATATCTCTTATCCATATTTTATACTATGTGGAATTTCTCTCTACTTTCTTTTGTTTAAAAATGAAATCATTCTTTTATTTTCCTCTGTTTGTGGCTGGGAAATTCTCAGTTGTCACTCTTTCAATTGTATAGACATAAATACGTATATGTACGTGTACAAAATACTATTTACTTTTTTATTATTATTTGTTTAGTTTTAAAATTAGATATATAATTTAATTTTTGAAGTCAAATGACAACATATTAAACTTCAAATTAATATAATTTTATTTAATTTTAATTTATATATTTATTATAATTGTATAATACTCCCCCAGTCCCAAATTAATTACTCATTTTTGACTTTTTAAAGTCAAATTGGCCATTTTTAAAACTAATCTTTTTACTATTTTTGCTAAAATATAGGTGAAGAGATTATAACCAAAAGAAAGTATATACAATTTATTATTAATCCCAATTTTTATAATTTTAGAAATATATTTATATATGCTTAATTATTAATTCTAAAAATAGTCAGTTTGACTTAAAAAAATCAAAAATGAGCAATTAATTTGGGACGGAGTGAGTATTAAACAAAAACTATTAATCATATAATTTATTTCATTTTAAATTTTGAGAGTCATACTAATTTTGAAGTTTAATATGTGATCGTTTGATCTCAAAAATTAAATTTTATCTCTAATTTTAAAACGGAGAGAATATTATTTATAATGTTTAGTATGGAATGGCAATGTAATAGAATTTCGCATACATGTATTTGTAATAATAATAATAGAAATCATACTTTTATATTGTGTTTTAAATTTTTATTTGAGTGGAGGGGAGGGGAAGGGAAAATAATTAAAAATTCTCCAAATCTTATGTTTGTGAGTTTTTTTAGGGAGGAAGGGAAGAGATTTGGAGGTAGAATTAATTTTATTTTTGGCTCAAAAGTGGGAGGATTTGGAGGGATAGCAAAATGAAATATTTTATATTATAAAAAATAATCTTTCAAAATAAATAATGTGACAATCTTGTCTCTAATTTTTATAACTCCCAATTTTTAAAAATTTTCTCTTTTCCCCAACGTCCCGACCCCACCCCACCCCACCCCACCCCATGAAGCTACGAAGCATATTTTTAAACAGAAATTATTTCGTGCATGAAAATTTTAAACTTAAATCTCTCGTTGAGCAGTGTAAAGGCCCTGGGGCTGGGGCATTGGGATATGAAGAGAAAGACGATGACGGTCCAAGTATTCGAAAATTCCGCCCTATTAAGTAAAGGCAGACTATTGGAGTAATTGAACTTGACGTTGTGATCGGGCCGTACCAGTTCCAGATCAGTTTGAATGTGGTAGATATCGAGGCATCGTTCACTTTCCTATTGGGGATAGAACCTACGAAGCATGTCTAACTTGAACAAAATAATTCAATAGCTAGACATTGTTAAATCAAACATTCATTATATTTATATAGAAGGGTAATATAGTAATAATTTTAAAAATAAAATTATTTTTTCTTCCCTTCCCTCCTTCTAAATTCACAAACAAGAAAATTATAATAATCATCTCATCATTTCTCTTCCTTTCTAAAACTCACAAACATGACAAGAGAAAATTATAATTCATTCCCTTCCTATACTTTCCCTTCCCTCCAAACTCACAAACGCAGTATTAGCGCGAAAAAGAAAACAAGTGCACCGGTTGTTACAAGTCTACTTCTCAATGCTAGTAATATAGGATCTTATTAATACTTGAAAGTGAATTTTTCCACTTCCAAAAGAGGGGAAGAAGTTAGAGATCAAAAGGTAGCAACAACATTAAATATGGTAGTTGTCACAGGGATAGGGTTTGACCTCAAATTTTTTGCCTTGTGATGGCCTGATTGTTAGGTTTGTAATATTCAAGAACGCAATCAAATTGCATAAATAAGCGAAAACGTGTAAAAATCAGAGTTTAAAATTTTACAAACCATAAACCCGGATCACCCTTTACGACAATTATTAATTAAGCGAAAAGAAGAAAAGAATCATACCTTGAAGATCTAAGCTTCCTCGCGTACAAGTTCACCTCCAATCCTTTTAGCGTTCAACTTGAATCCACCGGGTTTGGTTTCTTCCTTTGATCAACGTTAGCCACCCAAGTGTTTGGCCTCAGAGGTGATCCATGAGGAAGAAGAAGAATTCAAGAAGATGGGTGGTTGGCTAAACCCTAGTTTTTCTATCTCTATAGAAAAGGGCGCACTCTCCAACCATTAGAATTATGGCGTAGTCTTGATATACGATATAAGACTCCTCTTATAAAGATATCAAGTAACCTATTAAAATAAGGTATTATTTAATTAAACCCTTTTAATTAAAGGGCTCCCTAATCTTATTAGGGATAATTAATTAAACTCCTTTAACTAATTTTCCTTCCTAATCTAATTAGGAATAAATAAAGTACTTATATTAAATTAATTCCTAAACTCTTTTAGAAATTAAAATAATAATAATAATTGTAATAATATTAATAAGACTCTCTTATTAATTTATATTTAATATTTTAAAATATTAAATAATAATATTAAGCTATTTAATTTATTCTATCGCCATAGATTAAATTAAATATACATAATATATTATTACAATTATGCCATTAACTTCTTAAATAATTATTCTTCCTTTTATGGTGTGACCTTTAGGTTCTCCATATTAAACCTAGGTTGTGAATGAATCAATTAGAACAATTTAATCTTATTTAAATAAATAAATTAAATAATTAATTTATTTAAATAAATAATATTTATTCTACAATATAGGATAAGCCTCCCTAGCGATCAACGACTTTCCGGATAATATAGATTTCAACATTAATCATAAAAGAACCTTTGAGTAAATAGTTCTCAGACAATTCAATCCTTCCACCATACAATGTCCCAATTAAATATAAGGCATGGAATTACCGTCAAGTCTTATTTTATTTAATTATATGTATTTCGATCCTTAAATGCACAACACTAAATAATGCAAATTAGAAACTCCTTTCTAATTTTATTACGCTTTAGCCGAGGACTACTGGGTTGTCATTTATCGAATCACATAGGACATTTCTCTTCTTTTAATAAGTGGTAGATTCTTTATTGATCATACATTATCTCCATGTATACAACTTATTATACCCAAGCATACCCTTTGATATACCCTAAGGGTCTTAAGGAATAAGTCAAAGTATAACTCATCATACACAAGATCTTATGATGATCTTAAGTCCAAGGATCACTTATCTTACTATCACTACAGAATTCTATTGACAAGCAAGTAAAACTCCATTAGGCATTCCTTAGTGAGCCACGTTCGATGAACTTATTCTCTAATAAGCACCTACATACTTGCTTTAGTGTCTCCACACAAATGATCGTGAGATCAATCATCCTCATCCAACGAAAGAAGTTAACGTATGTACTAATCTATCCGGATTCACTAATCCCCAATTTAGTAATCCAATGATTGGGAACTATTTTAGTTTTAAGCTTTCTAAGAATTTAGATCTCATTAGAATGATCATCATCATTATTCTAAAAGCATTGCTTAAAACTATGGGTTTATCACATATTATAAAACAAAGATCACGTAGATAATTAAAAGCCTTTAATAAATTAATACTTTTTATTAATAAATGAATAAGATTGTTACAAAGTATATGCTTTATCATCAAACATGATTGGCTACATGCATACTACTTTCAATCTCCCACTCAGACTAAAGCCAATCGCCATGGTATTTCATATTATTCTTCTTCTCAAGTGACGATTATCCTGTTTGTTGGATAAGCTTTAGTTAATGGATATGTAATGTTATTCATGAGAGTCCACTATCTCAGTATAGTGATTTCCATCTTTCAATGATTCTAATAATCAAATGAAAGTGCCACAACACATGTTTAGATCCAAGATGAGACTTAGGAACTATTCCTAGTTACAGTAATGAACTTTTAATCCAAACAATCAACTTCGGTAGCCTTCATTTATAGCTATATACTTTGTCTTTATCACTAAACCAAAGAACCTTTTGCTATTTGGAACCTTTCAAATTCACTACACCTTTGTTCAAGGTAACACTTTACCTTAAAGTGGATTTTCGGTCGTCTTCGTCCGCATTCGAAAAACTTGAGTCCGTAAAGCCCTCTAGTTTTAATTCGGACCCACCATATATATGATCACATCCTTAGTACCGAAGAAAGTACTTTAAGATATTTTTTCCGCCTCTCAACGTTGAACTTCTTCGTAATATGATTGATCAACATCGTGTCTCGTACATTTCATTGCATACATGATAGCTTATTTACGCTCTCTTTTTTGGAGTCTATGGGGACTATTAAGTAAGATACACTCCATGACTCATCAACATGAGACATCTCTTGGAGTTTTCCATGCTAAACGACTTTAGCATCAAATGAATATACGTTCCTTGGGTTAAGCTGAGCATCCTTTTAAATCTATCTATATAGATTTGTATCCCCGACATACGATACTCTTCCCAAATCATTCATGGAGGAATGTTTAGACAACTTTATCTTTACTGATTGTAGCATTGGTATGTCATTCCTTATCCGTAGTATATCAATATATAATACTAGGAATGTCACGACTCTCCCACTGACCCTTTGTACACACTAGGTTCATTCTTATTTTTGATAAAATCAAACTCTTTTGATTGCCTCATCAAAACGAATGTTCCATATTTGAGAAACTTGCTTCAATCCATTTCTCCGAGTGTCTACAACAACACTTACCTCATCGTATGTAATCTGGATCATCATCTTCTATGATGTGTACCTCATCATCATCATCTATGATGAATCCATACCTCGGTATCTTTGATTATTCCGGTTATGATTCGGTTGTGGTATAATGGAGGTCTATCTCTGGGTTCCTCTTATTTGACTTATAGTATTTTGTGGTTCTTGAACTCTTCAAGATCTATTATCCTCCCACTAAATTTTTTAATGATAAACACCTTTATCTTGAAGGCGGCGTGTTTCGTAAAAAACACCTTTTGCTAAGTAGAATTATAGAACATATACCCTAAACTTACTTTAGGATGTCCCACAAATCAGACATGTCAAATCTTGTCCCAAGCTTATCCTTGAAACCTTTTCACATAAGTCGACAACCTCTTATCTTAACATACTTAAAATTAGGAATCCTCCCCTGTCCATAACTTTTATAGAGTCTTGAAATTTGGATTTTGAGGTTACCTTTTTCGTAGATATATCTGACCATTTCTAGGACATGATCCTGAAGGATACTAGAATGTCGGTAAAATCATTTTGGACCGTACCGTATGTTCAACAAGGTATGATTTTTCCTTTCGGATACATCAATCAATTATTATGTATCGAGAGGCGTCCATTATGAGAAAACCATTTGAGATGATCTAGAAACTTATTGCACAAGTATTCCTTCCTTGATCCGATCAAAGAATCCTAATACTTTGTCAATTTGTTTCACTTTTGAATTCTTTGAACCTTTCAAATAATTCACACACTTGTATTCAAACAAATACACACATTCAACTCTTTGAATGATCATCTCCTTTTCTTATACTAGTTTGTTCAATTTGCAAAATATATTTTTCACGTAAGTCAAGTATACTAAATTTATTAAGTAATATTCCGATTCTATACAAAACATTATTATTATAAATAGAACAACAATTGTTCTTAATTATAATACCAAAGATTTCATTGTCAATAATAAAATGGAAATAATATTTTTAACAAGAAGCTGGAATACAATAACAACTTATTGACTTAATAGATTTGCAGTATAGCATTGCTAAACTATAAGTTTTCATGGCTAATATGGCAACCTTTGCTACATTTCCATACATAGGATTACTTATATTTGTTTAGCTTTCCACTTCGCTTGGTCCCTTCATAAATCTATATTTATGATAACCAAAATCGGTATCCAATACCCAAGTAGAACCTTGACTTAAAGAAAAATTTATTTCAATCATGAACAAAAAGCGCATTATGAAGAAACTTCACTAAGCTTCTTTGGTTAGCCTCTCGCAAGATGCTTCTCGCAGATTTCTTTCCGGTGTCGAAGCTTATTGCGGTGGAAGCAAACTCCTTTACTATCCATATCGCTTTTGTTCTTATTATCCTTTGTTTATGCCTTTCTATTTACCTTCTTTGAATCGTTCTTCTTTTCGAAGATCCTTTGGCCCCTACCGGAAGAAGACATGGTCTTTCTTGGTTGGATAGTGACTCTCATCATTTTTCAACATGTTAAGCAAATCAACGAAGCTGATATCTAGCTTGTTTATATGAAAAATTCACAACAATTGTGAAAGGAGTCCGAGAGTGAGTGCAAGATCAAATCTTGGCTCAACTCTCCATCCATGACAAAAACTCGTTGTCTAATTGATCAATCAAATTGATAATGTTAAGGACTTTTTATCATCTTTGTAGTGTAACTCATGGTCATTCTAGATCGGAAGAGCTCCTTAGATATCTCGATATCTATCGGCCCTACTTTCCTCACCATCAACTACTTGATGTGCGGGGAATATAGTAGAAGCATCCATTTTCATGCTTGCTAACGCTGAAGCTCGTTACTCATAGTAGATCTTGACGATGATCGAGTTAATCAGCGTGCATCATCTTGCCACTTTCTAAAAGTAGCAATCTCTTCCTCGAGGCATTATGCTCGCAACCATTGCGAGAGGATAGGCGTATTAAGGACATAAGATAGCTTTTCACTATGAGAACTATTCTCAAATTCCTTAACCAATCCGTTTAATTTGGAATTTGGTTAATTTAGCATCTAATATGCTTCGCAGATGATAGTAATTTTAGACATTGTAAAATTACGTAAATGAATTTGTAATTAACAACATTTTAACATACATTCTTTTATTAATTACCAAAATAAATTAGGTCTTGTTTTAAATTGGTATCTCCCACTATTTTCTTCAAACTATATTACCTCAATATATATAGTTCGGCAAAATCTAATTAAAGATCTCGCTAGTGAGAATAAGGATCCCATTTCAAATGTATATAGCCTTGTGGTGACACAACAAACTATATATAAATAAATAGGTAGACAACTCTTGTCAATTACATCAACTATGCAACTCATTGTATTTTTGCCTCTTAGATTATTTTGATCAAGTGGTGGCACATCCAATCAAAATTATCCAAGTTAAGTCCAACCTAGCACTCCATATATTCAAAAAGAAAATATCATCCTTGTAACGACACAACAAAAACAATATTGTTCAATTTTCTTTATAAGCATCAAATGTGATAAATTAACATCTTAAATACTTAATACTTGCCTTGTGGTGACACAACAAACTCATATTAAATATTTAATACTCTATTAATTTTATCATGCTAGAAGACGACGTTCGATATTCCAAATATCTTTGAACGCTTAGGACTTAATATAAAAAATTGAGGGGTTTGTTATTAATTTGTCTCATCTTGTTTAGCGCGCATGCACATATTTATATAAAATACGCGTCATATTAATGAACATGCGAAGCATGTTTGCATAATATATAATATATATAAAGTATAAGCATGCACATATAGAATACTATATTCTACCCATAATATATAATATATATAAAGTATAAGCATGCACATATAGAATACTATATTCTACCCACATGCAAATTTATTCTAACTATTCCTATTACAAAACTAATTAAAATAAATAGAAACCTTGATCAAATGATCGAGGAAATACATAGTAGAGAAAAAATTTACATTAAGAAAAATTAGAGAAGGCGAGGTACGCAGTATTCCCATTTAATAAAATCCATACATTCGTGCATCCAACTAAAATAAAATCCAATCGCATTTGGTCAATAGTCCATAATCAATCCCATTTATTATCATACACATCATCATACGCATCAATAAATAACATTCATCTTATGAATAATAAACATTTAATATATATATTGATATCATTTAATGGGCAAATTTAGTTAGTATAAAATCTAATTTTGAATCAAAATAAACTCCTTTATTTTAATCCAAATTTAAATCAAAATAAAACTATTTTATTTTAATTTATCCAATTTTGAATAAAATAAACTATTTTATTTTAATTAAAATCTTTAATCAAAATAAACTCCTTTATTTTAATTAATTATGGAATCCAATTCCATGTAAAAAAAAAACTCCTTTATCAAAGGAAACACGGATTATTTTCCTATTCACAAATAAACTCTTTTATTTTGAATAATATGAAATCTTATTTCATATCTAAATAAACTCCTTTATTTAGGGAAATTAGGATTCTCTTTCCTATTCACAAATAAACTCTTTTATTTTGAATAATATGAAATCTTATTTCATATCTAAATAAACTCCTTTATTTAAGGAAACATGGAATCCAATTTCAACTCCAATTAGTTATCATGGAATCCAATTTCAACTCTAATTAGTTAGCATGAAATCTAATTTTAAAATTAAAATAAATCTTTTATTTTAAGATTAAAATAAACCTTTTATTTTAAAATTAAAATAACTTTTATTTTAATTATAAAATTATTAAGAATATTATATATATATATATCCGTAATGGCGTAATATATATTCAATGTATATATATATAATATTCGCAGGAAACCAAAAAACAAAACCCACGTGAATCCACCGTGAGCATACACCTGCCCCATGGTTTTTATGTGATATTAAGTTAACATATGAGATCACCTGCTAGCTTCAGATGATTCACGTTTCTATCCATTTATCCCTTGAAGGTGAATGATTTATGTTATTACTATGTAAGTAATACTCCCTTGGAAGTAACAAAATAATCCCTTGAATTCAATACTTCCATATTCGCGTGAGTCAACAACATGATTAATATATCTATATATACTATTCATATTACCGAAGAAACTGACGGGTTTCGCGATTAACGGAAGAAAAAAATAAATGGGATTACCAATTTTAAAAATAGCTTCCGTTTTTTTTCAAAAAAAAAAATTTATATACAAATTAAGCCCAATTAAATTGTTCTAAACACATATCAATATACATATTAAATTAAAATAATTAATAATTTGCATAAAGGTTTGGCTCTGATGCCACTGTTAGGTTTGTAATATTCAAGAACGCAATCAAATTGCATAAATAAGCGGAAACGTGTAAAAATCAGAGTTTAAAATTTTACAAACCATAAACCCGGATCACCCTTTATGCACAATTATTAATTAAACGAAAAAAAAGAACAAGAATCATACCCTTGAAGATCCAAGCTTCCTCAGGTATAAGTTCACCTCCAATCCTTTTCGCGTTCAACTTGAATCCACCGGGTTTGGTTTCTTCCTTTGATCAACGTTAGCCACCCAAGTGTTTGGCCTCTAGAGGTGATCCACCAAGGAAGAAGAAGAATTCAAGAAGATGGGTGGTTGGCTAAACCCTAGCTTTTTCTATCTCTACAGAAAAAAGGCGTACTCTCCAAACCATTAGAATTATGGCGTAGTCTTGATATCCGATATAAGACTCCTCTTATAAAGATATCAAGTAACCCTATTAAAATAAGGTATTATTTAATTAAACCCTTTTAATTAAAGTGGGCTCCCTAATCTTATTAGGGATAATTAATTAAACTCCTTTAACTAATTTTCCTTCCTAATCTAATTAGGAATAAATGAGAAATACTTATATTAAATTAATTCCTAAACTGTTTTAGAAATTAAAATAATAATAATAATTGTAATAATATTAATAAGACTCATCTTATTAATTTATATTTAATATTTTAAAATATTAAATAATAAATATTAAGCTATTTAATTTATTCTATCGCCATAGATTAAATTAAATATACATAATATATTATTACAATTATGCCATTAACTTCTTAAATAATTATTCTTCCTTTTATGGTGTGACCCTTTAGGTTCTCCATATTAAACCTAGGTTGTGAATAAATCAATTAGAACAATTCTAATCTTATTTAAATAAATAAATTAAACAATTAATTTATTTAAATAAATAATATTTATTCTACAACGAGGATAAGCTCTCCTAACGATCAACGACTTTCCAGATAATATAGATTTCAACATTAATCATAAAAGAACCTTTGAGTAAATAGTTACTCAGATAATTCAATCCTTCCACCATCAATGTCCCAATTAAATATAAGGCATGGAATTATTGTCAAGTCTTATTTTATTTAATTATATGTATTTCGATCCTTAAATGCACAACACCAAATAATGCAAATTAGAAACTCCTTTCTAATTTTATTCTGCCTTGCCCAAGGACTACCGGGTTGTCATTTATCGAATCACATAGGACATTTCTCTTCTTTTAATAGAAGTGGTAGATTCTTTATTGATCATACATTATCTCCATGTACAACTTATTATACCCAAGCATACCCTTTGATATACCCTAAGGGTCTTAAGGAATAAGTCAAAGTATAACTCATCATACACAAGATACTATGATGATCTCAAGTCCAAGGATCACTGTATCTTTACTATCACTACAGAATTCCTATTGACAAAAAGTAAAACTCCATTAGGTATTCCTTAATGAGCCACGTTCGATGAACTTATTCTCTAATAAGCACCTACATACTTGCTTTTAGTGTCTCCACACAAATGATCGTGAGATCAATCATCCTCATCCAATGAAAAGAACGCAACGTATATACCAATCTATCAGATTCACTAATCCCCAATTTAGTAATCCAATGATTGGGAACTATTTTAGTTTTAAGCTTTCTAAGAATTTAGATCTCATTAGAATGATCATCATCATTATTCTAAAAGCATTGCTTAAAACTATGGGTTTATCACATATTATAAAACAAAGATCACGTAGATAATTAAAAGCCTTTAATAAATTAATACTTTTTATTAATAAATGAATAAGATTATTTACAAAGTATATGCTTTATCATCAAACATGATTGGCTTGTCATGCATATTACTTTCCTTTGATTGCCTCCCACAATCGAACAACCAACCCACACAATCTGATTAAATCAGATTGTTTGAACCAACAACATACACACATCCTATTTGTATGTCTGCTGTAAGACCCCGAATTTTATGAAATAAAATTATTCAATTTTTCTTATAATTACTATTCATTAAATGGTTAAATTGATAAAAGTTAAAGTTAAGGGTGATATATGATTTTTTTTTAAAATAAGCAAGTGGTTATAAAATACTCATTGTTGTCGGGGAATATTCGTCTGGTCATGAAATATTCTTTCTATCGAGGAATATTAAATGCGACAGTATGACCATTTTATGGGCCCCATAATGAATAAGCATTAGATGAAGAAAACGACAAAAGGAGTTTTTATAAATAATGGCGTAATTCTTACAGATTAATAACACTTGTTGGAATACCCGGTGGTTAAAATCGATGTCTGGCGTTGTGCAGACAAGAAGCGTGCTACACGCAGGTATTGCACCAATTATTGATTCTTACGTAAAGCGGCTACTCAATAATTATTCTGATAATTCTTATTCGATATTTTATTAATTCAATAATTGTTGCGTTGATATTTTATATTCTTTGTTGTTTTAATAATTGTCACTACACAGTATTTTCCATTATCAAAACAATAATTCATATTATCTGAATAATATTATTAAAAAACATTATTGGCAATGTCTAGAAAGTTCTGTCTAAGGAGAGGTTTGGTCACCTAATTGCGCTCCAAGAAAGAAGAGAAATTCTTATTGGAAGCCCCCTCTTTCACTGGAGGCTGCACCGGTTGTCAATATTGTGATTACGTAATATTATTTGTGAATAATTAATTATTGATTTATATGATAAGAAAAATATTAATTTTATGTGGATATAGATGAATTTTTTTAATGTGACAATTGTTGAAAATTAATATTTTATCTTTTTTTGATAAAATAATTCATTTAAATATATTATTATATTATATTAATATAATAATGATGATATTTTTACAATGAATGTGGGATATATGAGTATATGAGGAGAAAGAGTATTTTTGTTGCAAAAGTTATTTAAAACATGTTTTGTGTGTCGGTGGACCCCATTTCTTGACTGAAATTTGATTATAGCTTGTAAAATCGTATGTATGTGGATTTTGGTCAATTTCTGTTTGGAATTTAGAAAAACTTTCTTCTGTAAAGTTGTAGAGAATTGAATTTTCTATAAAAATACGCGAGATTTGAATTTTCTGATAAAAGGACTATTTATTATGAATTATTGAAGTTCCGGATTAATTGATTATTATTATTTTTGGAGTTTTAAGTGAATTTTGCATGAAAAACGTTTTTGTTACTTTAATTGAGTGGGTGGCTGATCTCTTGATTCAATTAGTGTGCGTAGTAGGTTTTAGAAAAATAATAATATTATTTATTAAATTTTACGCTTTGGTGTTCTAAGCATTTTCTATAAATAGGGTCTTAGGTTAGAATTGAAAATCACACCGTAAAGCTGAAGTTTTCTCTATTTCTCTCTCTATATATCGAAGCGTATTTTGTGAGTATTTTAGTATATCTTGAGTATTGCTATATCTGGACAAGTTAAGTTTTTAAAGACTATATCCAAGATTATTAGGTAAAGATACTATTCTTTCTAAGGGTAAGGGAGGTTATTTTCTTCTAAAATGATATTATTTTTCAATATCATTATGCCAAAATGTTGGTTGGAAATTTTTATCAAATTTGGAAATTTTTCATATGGGGTTACTATTCATGAGTTCTTATTCACGAGTTACTATTCATGAGTTATTATTTAAAGTTACTATTCACAGTTAGTCTTATTCACGAAGCATGATGATATTTTTTGTGAAATTTTTATCTTTTAGTGTCAAAATTACTATTCACGATACTATGACTATTCACTTATCACGCGAATTGACATTATTTCTGAGAAAAATTAAATTTTATTTTCTGTGTCCAAAACCTATCATTGATTGGATCTATGTTTTGATCTTCATTCTTGAATTTTACTCCACTCTAGTTATTTATGAAGTATTTTTGAACGGGAATTGTTTAAAGTACGAATCCTTAATATTTGTTCTTTTGTTTCACTAGATTCGTTTTCTTTAAAATATTTTTCATCATCTTCAGTCCTAAATGATGATATAACTGAATATCTTTGGCCTGTAGTGCAAAGATGAATGATTTCTGATGAATATCTTTGGCTCGTAATGCAAAGATGACTTGTTGTTGAATATCTTTGGCATGTAGTTCAAAGATGACTTGTTGATGAATATCTTTGGCTCGTAATGCAAAGATGACATGTTGTTGAATATCTTTGGCATGTAGTGCAAAGATGACTTGTTGATGAATATCTTTGGCCTGTAGTGCAAAGATAACTTATTGATGAATATCTTTGGCCCGTAGTGCAAAGATGAATGATTTCTGATGAATATCTTTGGCATGTAGTGCAAAGATGGTCTGTTGATGAATATCTTTGGCCCGTAGTGCGAAAGATGAATTTATTAGTATGATTATGAACATGAGGCGTGATTTGGTATAACCATGATCTTTGATGTTTTGGTGATGAAAATTATCTTTGTCCGGATGAGGAAAGGAATTTAGAACTACAATTACGATTATGAGTTATACACGTGATTGTGGGATGAGAATTGTTGATTGATGTTACTGAGGATAAAACATTATTGGTGAACTTTTAACATGGAGAAGATAATAGATTTTATGGTCTATTTGACTCTTCTAATGGATTGCTCGTTCATTGTCTAACTATGGTTGAAAAGTTTTATTAACTACCATATGTTCTAAATCTACGATTTATTCTTTGTTGAAGGCTATTGATAATTTATTTATCTTTAGTCATGATATTCTTTCTTGAGCTAGTTGTGCTCACCCTTTTGCTTCACAATTCCTTTTAGGTAATAAAAGTGTATTTGGATGAGCGGGGGATAATGAGGGGAATAGAGCGGTGGTCATCATTTAGTAGTTATATTTGGTGAATCAACTAGGGTGAAAGAACCCAACGTTGGAAGGGTGTTTTGCCACTATCATACAAGATGTCTAATGACATACCACCTCGTGTCATCATAAGAGCGAGGTTGTGCTCATCCACTTTCTTGAGTATATTTCTGAGCACTACCTATATAATCTTGGTGTTTGTTTGGAGTTTAATTTCCAATTAGAGACAGTGGAAATAATGATATGTCAAGAGAAGACTCACCATTGGGAAAAATATGATAGTAATCTTCTCGTTTTTCTTTGGGGTCTATTGGGTAAACCAAGGATAATTCTGTGGCCATATGATATCTATCATAACCTAGACACATGGCCTCCCATGTACAAAGGTTTCCTTGAGCACTTCCCAAAGGTTTTAATTTCTAAAACAGTTTTTGACTGTACCTTTATGTAAGGTGTCATGGTGACGTGCTATCCAAGTTGGTGTCCAGAGTCACAGTTGGTATATATTTGTATCAAAACTCACAGCATTTATGTTGTTGTATTTTGCACGACAATTGTTGTAATAAAGTTGTAGTTATTTTCTGTACCATGTATTTGGCGACTCAGAATGGGTTGGATGGAATGGACCTGTTTTGGGGGCGTCACATCTGCTAATTGGAACAATATATATATATATATATATATATATATGTGTGTGTGTGTGTGTGTGTGTGTGTGTGTGTGTGTGTAAGCAACATTGAGCAACACACGAATTTACAGGATAAACACCAAACCTTTTATTGCACTCTCAATAAACTAAGAATTTGCCCATAGGCTTACAAAACTCAGCTCTCTAGCCTACTTGTTTGATGACTCTACACCATCCATAATTTTCGTGCACCTAGCACTAGCTATTTATAACTTGGTGGTCAGTTGACACCTCCAACTTCCAAGAGGTTTGAACTAATAAGGTACTGCCAATAAAGGGGTGGTAGTTCCCCAAATCGCGAAATGATGATGTGTGTCTTCGGTATTCCACAACTCTTTTAGGTCCAAGCTGTGCAACCTTTTGTTTGCCCATGCAAAATACGATAACTGTAAGACCCCGAATTTTATGAAATAAAAGTATTCAATTTTTTCTTATAATTACTATTCAGTAAATGGTTAAAGTGATAAAAGTTTAAAGTTAAAGGTGATATATGAATTTTTTTTCAAAATACGCAAGTGGTTATAAAATATTCATTGTTGTCGGGGAATATTCGTTTGGTCGTGGAATATTCTTCCTGTCGGGGAATATTCATGCGACAGTATGACCATTTGTGGGCCCATGTGAGAAGCGATTGGATGAAGAAAAGCGACAAAATGGAGTTTTTTATAAATAACGGCGTAGTTATTCACAATTAACCTTTGTTGGAATACCCGGTGGTTAAAGTAAAGTAATATGTCTGGCGTTGTTTGCGATAGCACTGCGGTATTGCACCAATTATTGATTCTTACGTGAAGAAGACACTACTCGATAATTATTACGATGGAATTCTTTATTCGATATTTTATTTTATTGATTCGATAATTCTTTGCGTTGATATTTTATATTATTGTTGTTTTAATAATTGTCCACTACATGATATTTTCCATTATCAAATCAATAATTCATATTATTTGAATAATATTATTAGATAAGCATTATTGGCAATGTCTAGAAAGTTTACATCTAAGGAGAGGTTTGGTCACCTAATTTTGGCTTGATGAGGAGAAATTCTTATTGGAAAGCCCCTCTTTCTTAGGAGCGGCACTGGTTATCATTATTGTGATTACGTAATATTATTTGTGAATAAATAATTATTGATTTATATGATGAGGAAAATATTCATTTTATGTGGATATAGATGGAGAAAATTTTTAAAGTGACAATTGTTAAAAAAAATCGATATTTTATCTTTTACGATAAAATAATATTTTATTATATTATTATAATATAATAATGATATTTTTACAATGAATATGGGATATATGAGTATATGAGGAGAAAGAGTATTTTTGTTGCATTAAATGATTAACACATGTTTTGTGTGTCGGTGGACCCCATTTCTTGACTAAAATTTGATTATAACTTGTAAAATCGTCCGTTTGTGGATTTTGGTCGATTTACATTTGGAATTTGGAAAAACTTTCTTACGCTAAGTTGTAGATAATGGAATTTCCTATAAAAATTCGCGAGATTCAATTTTTCGATCAAAAGGGCTATTTATTATGAATTATTGAAGTTGAAGTTAAAATAATTGATTTTTGGAAGTTTTAATTATTTTTTCAAAGAAAAGCGTTTTTTGTGAGTTAAGTGGGTCTAGCATGTGACATTAAATATTTGAATTAAGATTTACAAAGGTGGCGTAGAAAACTTAATAATATATATTAATATTATATTAAATTTTACGCTTTTTGTTTTAAAGCATTTTCTATAAATAGGGTGCTTAGGTTAGAATTGAAAATCACTTTTAAAGCTGAAGTTTTCTCTCTATTTCTCTCTCTATATTATCGAGTGTATTCTTGTGAGTATTTTGATATCTTGAGTGTTCTTTATACGGTCTGAGTTCGATTCAGCGTTATTCGGTCGGAAATCTTGCTCTTTTGAGGGTAAGGGTAAGGGAAAGTAAGGGATTAAATAAGAGATGTTATTTTATTCGTAAGTGATATTATTTCTTCAATATCATTATGTTGAAATATTGGTTTGAACTTTTTATCAAATTTGGAACTTTTTTCATCGGGTTCTTATTCATGAGTTCTTATTCACGATTCTTATTCAGATTCTTATTCATGAGATTCTTATTCACGAGTTATTTATTCATTCTGATGAGTTCTTATTCACGACGAGTTCTTATTCACGAGTTCTTATTCACGAGTTATTATTATTCACTACAAAATTGGTTTTTTTTCTAACCAAATTATAGTTGATTTATGAATATTACTCTTGAGATTAAAACTATATATTGATTATATTGATTTTATTATCATATATAACATTTTTATAACCACGATGTTGAAATTTCTCTTCCTTTGGAGTGTAAAGATGGGTAGATTATTGGTATGATCATGACTAGGGTTCTCTTTGGCGATGGTGAAAAGTTGAATTGTGGTGGTATGATGATCATGACCATTGAATTTATAATTGAATATCTTTAGCTTAAGTGCAAAAAGTGAATTGATCAACATGGTTATAATTATTGTTTATATAAATTTGAAATGATTATATATTTCTTTGAGATATTAATATCTTTGTTGTAGTCTGAAGATGACATGTTATTGAATATCTTTTTTTACGTAGTGCAAAGATGATTTGTTATTGAATATCTTTGGCCGTAGTGCAAAGATGATGACATTGTTGAATATCTTTGGCTGTAGTGCAAAGATGAATGACTGTTGTTGAATATCTTTGGGTAGTAGTGCAATGAGATGAACTGTTGATGAAAATCTTTGCCCGTAGTGCGAAGATGAATTTATTAGTATGATTATGAGCAGAGGCGTGATTTGGTATAACCATGATCTTTGATGTTTTGAGGTAAAGGCGGTGATGAAAATTATCTTCGTCACTGGATGAGAAAGAAATTTAGAATCTACAATTATGATTATGAGTTATTCATATGATTGTGGAAAGGAATTGTTGATTGATGTTACTGAGGATAAAACATTGTTGGTGGACTTTTAACATGGAAGATAATAGACTTTATAGTCTATTTGACTCTTCTAATGGATTGCTTGTTCATTTATGACTATGGTTGAAAAGTTTTATCATCTACCGTATGTTCTAAATCTACGATTTATTCTTGATGAAGGCTATATGATAATTTATTTATCTTTAGTCATGATATTCTTTCTTGAGCTAGTTGTGCTCACCCTTTTGCTTCACAATTCCTTTAGGGTGTAATAAAAGTGTATTTGGGTCGGCGAGGGATAAGAGGGGAATAGAGCGGTGAGTGAATAGTAGTTATAGATGTTGAATGGGGGTGAGGTGAATTTAACTTGGAAGGGTGTTTTGCCACTATCATACAAGATGTCTAATGACATACTGACCTCGTGTCATCATAAAGAGCGGGGTTGTGTTCATCCACTTCTTTGAGTATATTTACAAGCACTACTATATAATCTTGGTGTTTGTTTGGAGTATAATACCCAATTAGAGGCAGTGGAGATAATGATATGTCGAGAGAAGACTCACCATTGGGAAGAATATGATAGTAATCTTCTCGTTTTTCTTTGGGGTCTATTAGATTGACGAGGATAATTACGTGGCCATATGATATCTATCATAACCTAAGCATGGCCTTCCATGTATACGAAGGTTTTCTTGAGCACTTCCCAAAGATTTTAATTTCTAAAAGCAGTTTTAGATTGTACCTTTATGTAAGGTATCACTTTGTGAGTCTTTGTCCATCGGTTGGGGATAGTGAGTGAGTTGGTATATATTGGTATTAAAACTCACTGACATATGTGTTGTTGTATTTTTACGACAATTGTTGTAATAAAGTTGTAGTTTTTTACGTACCATGTATTTGGCGACTCGAGAATGGGTTGGATGGAATGGACCTATTTTGGGGTTTTCACGGTTGGTATCGAGCTTAGGGATATGATCTCTGGCGGAGATCGGGGAATAGAACTAGGAGGAGAGATGAGTAAATCCTTCGCTAGTGTGTGTCTACTAAGCTTATTTGTTGGTCGGTCATAATATCGGGATATTATGTGATATATTAATTTGTTAAATTAACCTTTTTTTTGAAGTTGTATTCTAGAATGATATCCGAAATCTGGGGAGATGAGCGATGGAGAAATCATGATGGCGGGAAGATGGAATCTGAAATGAAAGCAAAGGTATTCTCAACTCTTTGAAATACCAGTACGTAAATTTCGAGGACGAAATTTCATAAGGATGGGAGATTGTAAGACCGAATTTTATGAAATAAAAGTATTCAATTTTTCTTATAATTACTATTCGGTAAATGGTTAAATTGATAAAAGTTTAAAGTTAAGGGTGATATATGAATTTTTTTCAAAAAATATGCAAGTGGTTATAAAATATTCATTGTTGTGGGGAATATTCGTTTGGTCGTGGAATATTCTTTACATCGGGGAATATTCATACTGACAGGCTTGACCTTTTGTGGGCCCATATGAATAAGCGATTGGATGAAGAAAAGCGAAAAAAGAGTTTTTTATAAATAATGGCGTAGTTATTCTGAATTAACAACTTTGTTGGAATACCGGTGGGTGGTTATCTGATGTATGGCGTTGTTGTTGCGATGAAGACACGGTATTGCATTAATTATTGATTCTTACGTGAAGGCACTACTCGATAATTATTCTGATAATTATTATTGATATTTTATTTTTTGATTGATAATAAATTCTTTGCGTTGATATTTTATATTATTATTTTATTTTAATAATTGTCCTTTACGATATTTTTCATTATCAAATCAATAATTCATATTATTTGAATAATATTATTAGATAACATTATTGGCGATGTCTAGAAAGTTACATACAGGAGAGGTTTGGTCACTAATTGTGCGCATGATGAGGAGAAATTCTTATTGGAAAGCCCCCTTTCTGGGGAAGCGCACTGGTTGTCATTATTGTGATTACGTAATATTATTTGTGAATAATTAATTATTGATTTATATGATGAGGAAAATATTTATTTTATGTGGATATAGATGGAGAAAATTTTTAAAGTGATGATTGTTAAAAATTGATATTTTATCTTTTACGATAAAATAATATTTTATTATATTATTATAATATAATAATAATGATATTTTTACAATGAATATGGGATATGAGTAGTATATGAGGAGAAAGAGTATTTTTGTTGCATTAAATGATTAACACATGTTTTGTGTGTCGGTGGACCCCATTTCTTATTTGAAATTTGATTATAGCTTGTAAAATCGTCCAGTTTGTGGATTTTGGTCGATTTACATTTGGAATTTGGAAAACCTTTCTTTCTGCGCAAAGTTGTAGATAATGGAATTTCCTATAAAAATTCGCGAGATTGAATTTTACGATAAAAGGCTATTTATTATGAATTATTGAAGTTAGAAGTTAAAATAATTGATTTTTGGAAGTTTTAATTATTTTTTTCAAAGAAAACGTTTTTGGTGAGTTAAGTGGGTCTAGCATATGACATTAATGGCTGAATTCAGATTTACAAAGGTTGGCGTAGGAAACTTAATAATATATATTAATATTATATTAAATTTTACGCTTTGGTGTTCTAAGCAATTTCTATAAATAGGGTGCTTAGGTTAGAATTGAAAATCACACGTAAGCTGAAGTTTTCTCACTATTTCTCTCTATCTATATTATCGAGTGTATTCTTGTGAGTATTTTGATATCTTGAGTGTTCTTTATCTGGTCTGAGTTAGATTCGGCGTTATTCGGTCAAAATCTTTGCTCTTTTTTTGAGGTAAGGGATAGTAAGGGATTTTAAGGGATTGAAAGGGATGTTATTTTTTTCGTTAAAATGATATTATTTCTTCAATATCATTATGTTGAAATATTGGTTTGAACTTTTTATCAAATTTGGAACTTTTTCATGTCGGGGGTTCTTATTCATGAGAGTTATTTGATTCTTATTCAGTTACTATTCATGAGTTACTATTCACGAGTTCTTATTAGATTCTTATTCACGACGGAGTTCTTATTCATGAGTTATTATTCACGAGTTCTTATTCATGAGTACTATTCACTACAAAATTGGTTTTTTTTCTAGCCAAATTATAGTTGATTTATGAATATTACTCTTGAGATTAAAACTATATATTGATTATATTGATTTTATTATCATATATAACATTTTATAACCACGATGTTGAAATTCTCTTTCCTTTGGAGTGTAAAGATGGGTAGATTATTGGTATGATCTTGACTAGGAGTTCTCTTTGGCGATGGTGAAAAGTTGAATTGTATTTGGTATGATCATGACCATTGAATTTATAATTGAATATCTTTAGCTTAAGTGTAAAAGGTGAATTGATCGACATGGTTATAATTATTGTTTATATAAATTTGAAATGATTATATATTTCTTTGAGATATTAATATCTTTGGCCCGTAGTGCAAAGATGATTGTTGTTGAATATCTTTGGCCCGTAGTGAAAAGATGATTATTGTTGTTGAATATCTTTGGCCGTAGTGTGAAGATGACTGTTGTTGAATATCTTTGGCATGTAGTGCAAAAAGATGAGCTGATGATGAATATCTTTGGCCGTAGTGCAAAGATGAATTTATTAGTATGATTATGAGCAGAGGCTGTGATTTGGTATAACCATGATCTTTGATGTTTTAGGTAAAGGCGGTGATGAAAATTATCTTTCGTCTGGATGAGAAGAGAAATTTAGAACTACAATTATGATTATGAGTTATTCATACGTGATTGTGGGAAAGGAATTGTTGATTGATGTTACGAGGATAAAACATTGTTGGTGGACTTTTAACATGAGAAGATAATAGACTTTATAGTCTATTTGACTCTTAATGGATTGCTCGTTTCATTGCTGACTATGGTTGAAAAGTTTTATCATCTACCGTATGTTCTAAATCTACGATTTATTCTTTGATGAAGGCTATTGATAATTTATTTATCTTTAGTCATGATATTCTTTCTTGAGCTAGTTGTGCTCACCCTTTTGCTTCACAATTCCTTTCGGGTAATAAAAGTGTAAATGGGTCGAAAGCGGGGATAACAAGGGAATAGAAGCGGTGGTCTATAGATGTTGAGGTGAGGTGAATTTAACTTGGAAGGTGTTTTGCCACTATCATAAAAGATGTCTAATGACATACAACCTCGTGTCATCATAAAAGGCGGGGTTATGTTCATCCACTTCTTTGAGTATATTTACAAGCACTACTATATAATCTTGGTGTTTGTTTGGAGTATAATTACCCAATTAGAGAGCAGTGGAGATAATGATATGTCGAGAGAAGACTCACCATTGGGAAGAATATGATAGTAATCTTCTCGTTTTTCTTTGGGGTCTATTAGGGTTGACCAAGGATAATTCTCGTGGCCATATGATATCTATCATAACCTAGAAGCGCATGGCCTTCCATGTACGAAGGTTTCCTTGAACACTTCCCAAAGATTTTAATTTCTAAAAGCAGTTTTAGATTGTACCTTTATGTAAGGTATCATTTTGAGGTCTTTGTCCATGGTTGGGACATGAGTCATGATTGGTATATATTTGTATTAAAACTCACAACATATGTGTGTTGTTGTATTTTGCACAACAGTTGTTGTAATAAAGTTGTAGTTGTTTTCTGTACCATGTATTTGGCGACTCAGAATGGGTTGGATGGAATGGACCTTCTTTGGGGTTGTCACAATTGGTATCAGAGCTTAGGGATATGGTCTTTGGCGGAGATCCGAGAATAGAACTAGGAGGGGAGAGATGAGTAAATCCTTCGCTAGTGTATCCTACCTAAGCTTATTTGTTGGTCAGTCATAATATCGGGATATTATGTGATATATTAATTTGTTCAATTAACCCTTATTTTGAAGTTGTATTCTAGAATGATATTTGAAATCTGAGGAGATGAAGCGATGGAGAAATCACGATGAGGGAAGATGGAATCGAAATGAAAGCAAGGTATTCTCAACTCTTTGAAATACAGTGTACGTAAATTTTGAGGACGAAATTTCATAAGAGAGGAGATTGTAAGACCCGAATTTTATGAAATAAAAGTATTCAATTTTTCTTATAATTACTATTTAGTAAATGGTTAAAGTGATAAAAGTTTAAAGTTAAGGGTGATATATGAATTTTTTTAAAATATATGAGTGGTTATAAAATATTCATTGTTGTTTGGGAATATTCGTTTGGTCGTGGAATATTCTTCACGTGGGAATATTAAATATGACGGTAGTATGACCTTTTGTGGGCCCATGCTTGAAAAGCGATTGGATGAAGAAAAATGAAAAGGAGTTTTTTTTAAATAATTGGCGTAGTTATTCACAATTAACATCTTGTTAGAATACCCGGAGGGTAAAAAGTAAAATAATCTGGCGTTGTTGCGTAGTAGCTGCGGTATTGCACCAATTATTGATTCTTACGTAAGAAGGCACTTACTTTCGATAATTATTACGATAATTCTTATTCGATATTTTATTTTGATTGAATAATTCTTTGCTGTTGTTGATATTTTATATTATTGTTATTTTAATAATTGTCAACTGCATAGTATTTTCCATTATCAAATCAATAATTCATATTATTTGAATAATATTATTAGATAACATTATTGACAATGTCAGAAAGTTACATCAAGGAGAGGTTTGGTCACCTAATTGCGGCGTCGAGAAGGAGAAATTCTTATTGGAAGCCCCTCTTTCTGGGGGCTGTCAGTTGTCATTATTGTGATTTTGTAATATTATTTGTGAATAATTAATTATTAATTTATATGATGAGGAAAATATTCATTTTATGTGGATATAGATGGAGAAAATTTTTAAAGTGACAATTCTTAAAAAATTGATATTTTATCTTTTCTGATAAAATACTATTTTATTATATTATTATAATATTATAATGATATTTTTACAATGAATATGGGATATATAAGTATATGAGGAGAAAGAGTATTTTTATTGCATTAAATGATTAACACATGTTTTGTGTGTCGTTGGACCTCATTTCTTGACTGAAATTTGATTATAGCCTGTAAAATTGATTTTTTGTGGATTTCGGTCCATTTTGGTTTGGAATTTGGAAAACCTTTCTTCTGTAAAGTTGTAGATAATGGAATTTTCTATAAAAATTCGCGAGATTCGAATTTTCTGACAAAAGGGCTATTTATTATGAATTATTGAAGTTCCGAAATAATTGATTTTTGGAAGTTTTAATTATTTTTTTCAAAGAAAACGTTTTTGGTTCAGTTAAGTGGGTCTAGCATGTGACATTAAGGGCTGAATTCAGATTTACAAAGGTTGGCGTAGGAAACTTAATAATATATATTAATATTATATTAAATTTTCTGCTTTGGTGTTCTAAGCAATTTCCTATAAATAGGGTGCTTAGGTTAGAATTGAAAATCACACCAGAAACTGAAGTTTTGTCTCTATTTCTCTCTCTATATTATCGAGTGTATTCTTGTGAGTATTTTGATATCTTGAGTGTTGCTATACGGTGCAAGTTCGTTCAGCGTTATTCCAGTCAGAAGTACTGCTCTTTTGAGGTAAGGGAAAGTAAGGGATTTTAAGGGATTGAAAGGGATGTTATTTTCTTCGTAAGTGATATTATTTCTTCAATATCATTATGTTGAAATATTGTTTTGAACTTTTTATCAAATTTGGAACTTTTTCATGTCGGGGTTACTATTCATGAGTTATTATTCATGAGTTACTATTCACGAGTTACTATTCATGAGTTACTATTCACGATGATTTCAAGTTATTATTATTCATGAGTTATTATTCACGAGTTACTATTCATGAGTACTATTCACTACAAAATTGGTTTCTTTTTCTAACCAAATTATAGTTTATTTATGAATATTACACTTGAGATTAAAACTATATATTGATTATATTGATTTTATTATCATATATAACATTTTTATAACCCTGATGTTGAAATTCTCTTTCATTGGAGTGTAAAGATGGGTAGATTATTGGTATGATCATGACTAAGGTTCTCTTTGGCCAGTAGTGAAAAGATGAATTGTGACTATATGATCATGACAATTGAATTTATAATTGAATATCTTTAGCTTAAGTGCAAAGGTGAATTGATCAACATGGTTATAATTATTGTTTATATAAATTTTGAAATGATTATATATTTCTTTGAGATATTAATATCTTTGGCCCGTAGTGCAAAGATGACATGTTGTTGAATATCTTTGGCCTGTAGTGCAAAGATGACCTACTGTTATTGAATATCTTTGGCCCGTAGTGCAAAGATGACTGTTGTTGAATATCTTTGGCTGTAGTGCAAAAAGATGACACATTGTTGAATATCTTTGGCACGTAGTGCAAAAAGATGAAGCTGTTGATGAAAATCTTTGGCCGTAGATGCGAAGATGAATTTATTAGTATGATTATGATGAAGGCTGTGATTTGGTATAACCATGATTTTTGATGTTTCAGGTAAAGACAGGTGATGAAAATTATCTTCGTCCTGGATGAGAAGAGAAATTTAGAATCACAATTATGATAATGAGTTATTCATATGATGGTGGAAAGGAACTCTTCTAATGGATTGCTCGTTCCGCTGCAACTATGGTTGAAAAGTTTTATTAACTACCATATGTTCTAAATCTCTGATTTATTACTGTTGAAGGCTATTGATAATTTATTTATCTTTAGTCATGATATTCTTTACTGAGCTAGTTGTGCTCACCCTTTTGTTTCACAATTCCTTTTAGGTAATAAAAGTGTAGTTGGGACAAGCGGGGGATAACAGGGGAATAGAACGGTGGTCATCATTTAGTAGTTATATTTGGTGAATCAACTAGGGTGAGGCGAACCCAACGTTGGAAGGGTGTTTTGCCACTATCATACAAGATGTCTAATGACATACCACCTCGTGTCATCATAAGACAGGGTTGTGCTCATCCACTTGCTGAGTATATTTACGAGCACTACCTATAATCTTGGTGTTTGTTTGGAGTTTAATTTCCAATTAGAGACAGTGGAGATAATGATATGTCAAGAGAAGACTCACCATTGGGAAGAATATGATAGTAATCTTCTCATTTTTCTTTGGAGTCTATTGGGTCAACCAAGGATAATTCTGTGGCCATATGATATCTATCATAACCTAGAAGCATGGCCTCCCATGTACGAAGGTTTCCTTGAGCACTTCCCAAAGATTTTAATTTCTAAAACAGTTCTAGATTGTACCTTTATGTAAGGTATCACTTTGTGAGGTGCTGTCCATAGTTGGGACATGAGTCATAGTTGGTATTAAAACTCACAACATATGTGTTGTTGTGTTTTGCACGACAATTGTTGTAATAAAGTTGTAGTTATTTTCTGTACCATGTATTTGACGACTTAGAATGGGTTGGATGGAATGGACCTGTTTTGGGGTTGTCACAGTTGGTATCAGAGCTTAGGGATATGGTCTCTGGCGGAGATCCGAGAATAGAACTAAGAGGGGAGAGATGAGTAAATCCTTCGCTAATGTGTCCTACCTAAGCTTATTTGTTGGTCAGTCATAATATCGGGATATTATGTGATATGTTAATTTGTTCAATTAACCCTTGTTTTGAAGCTGTATTCTAGAATGATATCTAAAATACAGGAGATGAGCAATGGAGAAATCACGATGACAGGGAAGATGGAATCTGAAATGAAAGCAAGGTATTCTCAACTCTTTGAAATACCAGGTACGTAAATTTCGAGGACGAAATTTCATAAGGAGGGGAGATTGTAAGACCCCAAATTTTATGAAATAAAAGTATTCAATTTTTTCTTATAATTACTATTCAGTAAATGGTTAAAGTGAAAAAAGTTTAAAGTTAAGGGTGATATATGAATTTTTTTTCAAAATACGCAAGTGGTTATAAAATATTCATTGTTGTCGGGGAATATTCGTTTAGTCGTGGAATATTCTTCCTGTTGGGAAATATTCATACGACCGTGCAGCCTTTTGTGGGCCCCATAACAGAAAGCGATTAGATGAAGAAAATGACAAAATGGAGTTTTTTATATAACTACAGTTATTATTATTATTAATCTTTGTTAGAATACCGGGAGGGTAAAGTAAAGTAATACGCGTTGTTTACGAAAGAAAGACACGGTTGGTCATGTTCATCTCAACACTGCTCATCTTTTGCACTACGGCCAAAGATATTCATCGATTAAGCATTCATCTTCAGACTTCTTGGGTAAAGATATTCAAGAATATCATCATTTAAGACCGAGGATGATGAAAAATATTTTAAAGAAAACGAATCTAGTAAGATAAAAGAGAAAATATTAGGGATTCGTATTACAGTTTATCCAAGTTCAATAATACTCCATAATAACCCATTTTGAAGCAGAATTCAAAAATAAAGATCAAAATCTGGATACAATCAAAGATAGTAACCATAATGTATAACTTGGACAAAAATGAAAAATTTATTTTTAAATTGAATAATCGTGATTAAGTTGAAATAGTGTCGTATACGTGAATAGTGCTTGATATCGTGAATAGTAACCCCAACACAAAAAGTTTCAAATTTGATAAAAAGTTCAGACCAATATTTCGGCATAATGATATTAAAAGAAATAATATCATTTACGAAGAAAATAACATCCATTGCCTCAATGAAACAGTACTTCAGAATGGAATTTTGGATATGATGCTGAAGGAAACTTGCACTGAATAGCAACTCTCAAAGTATCTAAATACTCACAAAATACGCTCGATAATATAGAGCGAAAGAAAACTTGTTTCGGTGTGATTTTTAATTTAACTTAGCCTCTATTTATAGAAAAATATTAGCATCAAAGCGGACTTGACCTACTACCTGATGGCTTTACCTACTACTATTGCCACCCACCACATTTGAAATTCAATTTGAGCACATTTCTCACCAACCAAAAGTGGGGCCCACCAATTCTAGAATTTTCCACCAAAATGATCAATTCCGAAACTTCAACAATTTCTGAACCAATCACCTCTTAAAATTCATAACAAATCATACGTTCATTTTTAACGGTTCAAAATTTGTGGACATATACTCAACTTATATATGTATAACATATCCAAAAATTACAACGATCCAACGGTCGGATTAAAAATTATAACTCACGCAATATATCTCAAGAACACTGGGTTGATCTTTAATACCTCTAATCCGACAAAATACTGATAAAACACCTCAACATTAATTCCTTCATTTATAAACACATAAATAACTCCATCATTTATATTCACATCAAATAAATATTTCTTTATCATATAAATCAATAATTAATTATTCACAAATCACAATTATGACAACCAGGCCGTTCCCAGGAAAGAGGGGGCTTTCCAATAAGGATATCTCCTTACTAGCGCGCAATTAGGTGACCAAACCTCTCCTTGACAGAACTTTCTAGACATTGTCAATAATGCTATCTAATAATATTATTCAAATAATATGAATTATTGATCCGATAATGGGAAATATCGTCTGTAAATGACAATTATTGAAACAACAATAATATAAACTATCAACGCAAACAATTATTGAATCAATAAAATAAAATATTGAACAACAACTCATCGTAACAATTATTGAGTAAGTGCCTTCTTACGTAAGAATCAATAATTTCAACAATGCATGTAATGGTGTATTGCATCGTGCAAACCACGCGTATTACTGCATTTTAACCACTAGGTATTCCATCAGTGTTAATGGTAACAACTACGCCGTTATTTATAAAAACTCAAGCTTGTCATTTTCTTCATCCGACAGTTATTCCGTTATGGGGCCCACAAATGGCTGCGCCGTCGTATGAATATTCCCCGATAGAAAGAATATTCCACTACCAAACGAATATTCCCCGACAAAATGAATATTTTATAACCACTTGCTTATTTTGCAAAATTTTCACATTTCACCCATAACCAAAGTATTATATCAAATTAATACCTTATTATTCACAATAATAAATAGAAGAAATTTCATTTTATTCATTAAAAAGTTGGGGTCTTACACCTTGACCCGGTCCAAGTTGCAGTCCAAATCATTTGTGCACGTCAGCCCATTTTGTTTGTCAGCCTTGCATGCTTCCCAGCCCAGCATGTCTAGCACTATCTTGTGCAAAGCCCAACAATTTTTGTTGTCACGCAGCCCAACGCCTAACGTTGTTTGGCACCCTTTGTAGCCTAACATATGGTGTTGCCTTTATTTTTAACATAGCCCAGCACTGACTAGCACCAAGCCCATGCAACCTTTTTGGCACGCCATGCCATGCCTATGTCATGCCCACGTTTAGCCCACCTCATGTGTCACCAAGCCACTCTTCCATTAGTCCTTGATCTTAAGCCACGTATGTCAAGCCCAGCCTTAACATTCTTTTGCCTAGCATTGCGCCTAGGTCTTCACCATTTGAATGTTGCACCATCTCGAACACTGAATTATTAATATTGCCATCAATGTCTTCCAAAGGTGCAAAACATGTGTGCCATTGTGCCATTGGTCACATGTTTTACATGTGTGACCTTCACGGAGCACCCCCTATAGTAACACTTATGAAAATTTCCAAGTTGCTGAAAGTAGTATGCACACAAGCCAATCATGTTTGATGATAAAGCATATACTTTGTAACAATCTTATTCATTTATTAATAAAAAGTATTAATTTATTAAAGGCTTTTAATTATCTACATGATGCTGTTTTATAATATGAGATAAACCAATAGTTTTAAGCAATGCTTTTAGAATCATGATGATAATCATTCTAATGAGATCTAAATTCTTAGAAAGCTTAAAACTAAAATAGTTCCCAATCGTTGGATTACTAAATTGGGGATTAGTGAATCCGGATAGATTGGTACATACGTTGCTTACTCATTGGATGAGGATGATTGATCTCATTATCATTTGTGTGGAGACACTAAAGCAAGTGTGTAGGTGCTTATTAGAGAATAAGTTCACTGAACGTGGCTCGCTAAGGAATACCTAATGGAGTCTTACTTGCCTGTCAATAGGAATTTTGTGACAACCCCAAAATAGGTCCATTCCATCCAACCCATTCTGAGTCGCCAAATACATGGTACAGAAAACAATTACAACTTTATTAATACAATTGTCGGTGCAAGATATCGACAACACTTAAACTGTGAGTTTAAATACAAATATATACCAATCGTGACTCATGTCCCAATTGTGGACATCGCCTCATAATGACACCTTACATAAAGGTATAGTCGAAAACCTGCTTTTAGTAATTAGAATCTTTGGGAAGTGCTTAAGGAAACCTTCGTATAATGGGAGGCCATGCGTCAGGTTATTATAGATATCATATGCCCACAAAATTATCCTTTGTTGACCTAATAGATTTAAAGAAAACGAGAAGATTATTATCATATTCTTCCCAATGGTGTGTCTTTCTTCGACATATCATTATCTCCACCGCTTTCTAATTGAGAATTATACTTCAACCAAACTCCAAGATTATATACGTAGTGCTCGTATATATACTCAGCAAGTGGATGAACACATCTCTGTCTTATGATGACACGAGGTTGTATGTCATTAGACATCTTGTATGATAGTGGCAAAACACCCTTCCAACGTTGGGTTCGCCTCACCCTATCTGATTCACCAAATATAACTACTAAATGATGACCACCATTCTATTTTCCTGTTACCCCCGCTCGACCCAGCTACACTCTTATTACCTGAAAGGAATTGTGAAACAGAAGGGTGAGCACAACTAGCTCTGTAAAGAATATCATGACTAAAGATAAATAAATTATCAATAGCCTTCAATGATGTAATAAATCGTAGATTTAGAACATATGGTAGATGATAAAACTTTTCAACCATAGTTGCAGTGAACGAAGCAATCCATTAGAAGAGTCAAATAGACCATAAAGTCTATTATCTTCTCCATGTTAAAAGTCCACCAACAATGTTTTAACCCTGTAACATCAATCAACAGTTCCTGTCCACAATCATGTGAATAACTCATAATCATAATTGTAGTTCTAAATTTCTTTTCGCATTCAGGACGAAGATAATTTTCATCACCTGTCTTTACCTGAAACATCAAAGATCATGGTTATACCAAATCACAGTTCCTATTCATAATCATACTAATAAATTCATCTTTGCACTACGGGCCAAAGATATTCATCAACAAGTCATCTTTGCACTACATGCCAAAGATATTCATCAACAAGTCATCTTTGCACTACATGCCAAAGATATTCATCAACAAGTCATCTTTGCACTACAGGCCAAAGATATTCATCAGAAATCATTCATCTTTGCACTACAGGCCAAAGATATTCAGTTATATCATCATTTAGGACTGAGGATGATGCAAAATATTTTAAAGAAAACGAATCCAGTGAAATAAAAGAATAAATATTAAGGATTCGTACTTTAAATAACCCAGGTTCAAAAATACTTCATAAATAACCAGAGTGGAGTAAAATTCAAGAATGAAGAACAAAACATAGATCCAATCAAAGATAGGAATCATAACAGACAATCTTGGACACAGAAGAAAACTTAATTTTTCTGTGAATAATGTCATATTTGTGAATAATTGTCGATTATCGTGAATAGTCTTGATATCATGAATAGTAACTTCGACACTAAAAGAAAGAAATTTCACAAAAAATATCATCATGCTTCGTGAATAGTACTGGTGAATAGTAACTCGTGAATAGTAACTCATGAATAGTAACCCTGACATGAAAAAGTTCTAAATTTGATAAAAAGTTTAAATCAATATTTCGGCATAATGATATTAAAGAAATAATATCATTTATGAAGAAAATAATCTCCCTTACTATCCGTTACTATCCCTTACCTCAAAAGAGCAGTACTGAAATGTCGGATATAACGCTGAACGAACTTGCACCGTATAGAAATACTCAAAGTGCTAAAATACTCACAAAAATACGCTCGATATTATAGAGAGAGAAATAGAGAGAAAACTTCAATTTTTGATGTGATTTTCAATTCTAACCTAAGCACCTATTTATAGGAAATTACTTAGAACACCAAAGCAGAAAATTTATTAAAATAATATTATTTTTATATAAATTTCCTACGCCTCTTTGAATTCAGATTTCAACATGTTTAACAACCCACTAATCATTAAAAAACGTTTTTCTTGAATAAAACAATTAAAACTTCCAAAAATTAATTATTCTGGAATTTCAGAACTTCAATAATTCATAATAAATAGCCCTTTTATCAGAAAATTCGAATCTCTCAACTATCTATAGGAAATTCAATTCTCTACAACTTTGCAGAAGAAAGGTTTTCCAAATTCCAAACAAAAATTGACCGAAATCCATATACGGACGATTTTACAGGCTATAATCAAATTTCAGTCAAAAAATGGGGTCTACCAACACACAAAATATGTGTTAATCATTTAATACAACAAAAATACTCTTCCTCCTCATATACTCATATATCCCACATTCATTAAAATATCATCATTATTATATTATAATAATATAATAAAATATTATTTTATCAGAAAAGATAAAATATCGATTTTCAACAATTGTCACTTTAAATTTTTTTTCCATCTATATCCACATAAAATGAATATTTTTCTTATCATATAAATCAATAATTAATTATTCATAAATAATATTACAGAATCACAATAATGACAACCAGGCAATGTTCCCAGGAAAGAGGGGGCTTTCCAATAAGAATTTCTCCTTACTGGCGCAATTAGGTGACCAAACCTCTCCTTAGACAGAACTTTCTAGACATTTCCAATAATGTTATCTAATAATATTATTCAGATAATATGAATTATTGCTTCGATAATGGAAAATAATGTGTAGTGATAATTATTGAAACAACAGTAATATAAAATATCAACGCAACAATTATTGAATCAAAAATAAAATATTGAACAGTAATTACTGTAAAAATTATTGAGTAGTGCCTTCTTACGTAAGAATCAATAATTGGTGCAATACCATGTGTTATTCTTGTGCAACAACGCCATTATCTTGTGTTTTAACCACGAAGTATTCCAACAAAGATAATCTCAGAATAACTACTCTTTATTATTTATAAACAACTTATACTTGTCATTTTTTCATCCAATTGCTTTCAGTTATGGGGCCCATAAAAGGTCATACTGCCGTCGCATTGAATATTCTCTCGATGAAAGAATATTCCACGACCAAACGAATAATAAAACAACAATGAATATTTTATAACCACTTATGTATTTTGAAAAAATTTCATATATCACCCTTAACTTTAACTTTTTATGAATTTAACCATTTACTGAATAGTAATTATAAGAAAAATTGAATACTTTTATTTCATAAAATTCGGGGTCTTACAAATTTCTGTAGTGATAGTAGTACAAGTGATCCTTGGAGTTGAGATCATCATAGTATCTTGTGTATGATGAGTTGTACTTTGACTTATTCCTTAAGACCCTTAGGTATGCTTGAGTATAATAAGTTATACATGGAGATAATGTATGATCAATAAAGAATCTACCGCTTCTAGTAAAAGAAGAGAAATGTCTTATGTAATTCGATAAATGACAACCTAGTAATCCTTGGCCAAGGCAGAATGAAATTAGAAATGAGTTTTTGATTTGCATTATTTGGAGTTGTGCATTTAAGGATCAAAATACATATAATTAAATAAATAAGACTTGACAGTAATTTCATGTCTTATATTTAATTGAGACATTGTATGGTGGAAGGATTGAATTGTACGGTAACAATTTACTCAAATGTTTCTTTTATGATTAATGTTGAAATCTATATTATCTAAAAAGTCGTTGATCGCTAGAATTGTTCTAATTGATTAATTTAAAACCGATTTAATATGGAGAACCTAAAGGGTCACACAATAAAAGGAAGAATAATTATTTAAGAAGTTAATGACATAATCGTAATAATATGTTAAGTATATTTAATTTAATCTATGGTGATAGAATAAATTAAATAGCTTAATATTTATTATTTAATATTTTAGAAATATTAAATATAAATTAATAAGAGGAGTCTTATTAATATTATTACAATTATTATTATTTTAATTTTTAAAAGAGTTTAGGAACTAATTTAATATAAGTACTCTCATTAATTCCTAATAGGATTAGGAGGAAAAATTAGTTAAAGGAGTTTAATTAATTGTCCCTAATATGATTAGGGAGCCCATTTAATTAAAAGGGTTTAATTAAATAAATAATACCTTATTTTAACAGGGTTACCTGATATCTGATATATGATATCTTTATAAGGTGAGTCTTATATCAAATATCTACATACGTGATTCCAATAGTTGGAGAGTGCGCTCATTTTTTATGAGAGATAGAAAACTAGGGTTTAGCCAACCACCCTTCTTCTTGAATATTTCTTCTTCCTTGGTGGATCACCTCTAGAGGCCAAACACTTGGGTGGCTAACGTTGATCAAAGGAAGGAACCAAACCCGGTGGATTCAAGTTGAACGCGAAAGGATTTGGAGGTGAACTTGTACCTGAGGAAGCTCGAATCTTCAAGGTTATGATTTTATTCTTTGTCTTTTCGTTTAATTAATAATTATGCATAAAGGATGATCCGGGTATATGGTTTGTAAAATTTTAAAACTCTGATTTTTGCACGTTTTCGCTTATTTTGTGCAATTTGATTGCGTGTATGAATATTACAAACCTAACAGTGGTATCAGAGCCAAATCTTTATGTGAATTATTAATTGTTTTAATTTAATATATATTGATATGTGTTTAGAACAATTTAATTGGGCATAATTTTATTGTATAAAATTAAAAAAAATCGCAAAATACGTGATTTTGCTTATCCTATACTTCGGAATTCGCGAACTGAATTTTTTTCGCTGCATCTAAAAACCGCGTGGTGGCATGTTGCTGTACTTCCGTTAGTAATATGAATATATCATGTTACTGATTCTTACCTTCCACGTGCTCACTTAGCCCTTTAGAATCTTTAATCCTGCAAACATGTATTTCAGAGGTGACGCGCGCGAATCAAGGTAGAATAATTATATATATATAATATTCTTAATAATTTTATTATTAAAATAAAAGTTTATTTTAATCTTAAAATAAAAGGTTTATTTTAATCTTAAAATTGGATTTCATGCTAACTAATTAGAGTTGAAATTGGATTCCATGATAACTAATTGGAGTTGAAATTAGATTCCATATTTTCTTAAATAAAGGAGTTTATTTAGATATGAAATAAGATTTTATATTATTCAAAATAAAAGAGTTTATTTGTGAATAGGAAAAGAATCCTATTTTTCTTAAATAAAAGAGTTTATTTAGATATGAAATAAGATTTCATATTATTCAAAATAAAGGAGTTTATTTGTGAATATGAAAGAGAATCGTGTTTCTTTTAATAAAAGGAGTTTTTTTACTTGGAATTGGATTCCATAATTAATTAAAATAAATGAGTTTATTTTGATTAAAATTTTGATTAAAATAAAATAGTTTATTTTATTCAAAATAGGATAAATTAAAATAAAAGAGGTTTATTTTAATTTAAATTTGGATTAAAATAAAGGAGTTTATTTTGATTCAAAATTTGATTTTATGCTAACTAAATTTTCCATTAAATGATATCAATATATATATTGAATGTTTATTATTCATGAGATGAATGTTATTTATTGATGCATATGGTGATGCGTATGATAATAAATGGGATTGATTATAGATTATTGACCAATATGATTGAATTTTATTTTAGTTGGATGCATGAATATATGAGTTTTATTAAATGAGGTCTGCGTACCTCGTCTTCTCTAAATTTTTCTTAATGTAAATTCTAACTCCCTCCTATGTATTTTCCCTTGACTGCTGATCAAGGTTTCTATTTATTTTAAAATAGTTTTGTAATATGAATAGTTAGAATTAATTTTGAAGAATTTGAGATCAAGGAACAAGGAGCGCTTGAAGACCCGTTTGTAATGGAGTCCGGGTTTAAATGTAATAGTTATATTTAAATATTTATTCTTGCACCCCTACGATTTGACCTTTTGATTCACTTGGTGGCTCTAGTGAACCAAACTAGAATAAAAGTCCATAATCAATCCAGGTAGAATATAGTATTCTATATGTGCATGCTTATACTATATATATTATATATTATGCAAACATGCTTTGCATGTTTATTAATATGACGCGTATTTTATATATATATGTGCATGCGCGCTAAACTAGATGAGACAGATTAATAACAAATCCCTCAAATTTTTTATATGAAGTCTTAAGCGTTCAAAGATATTTGGAATATTGAACGTCGCCTTCTAGCATGATAAAAAATAATAGAGTATCAATTAATTATTATAAGTTTGTTGTGTCACCACAAGGCTTATCTTAATTCTTTGAGATGTTAATTTTATTACATTTGATGCTTATAAAGAAAATTGAACAATATTGTTTTGTTGTGTAACCACAAGGACAATATTTTCTTTTTGAATATATGGAGTGCTAGGGTGGACTTAACTTAAATCATTTTAGTTGGGATGTACACATGACCATTATGATCTAAGAGGCAAAATACAAGGAGTTGCATAGTTGATGTAATTGACAAGAGTTGTCTACCTATTTATTTATATATAGTTTGTTGTGTCACCATAAGGCTATATACATTTGAAATGGGATTCTTATTCTCACTAGCATATCTTTAATTAGATTTTGCCGAACTATATAAGTGAGGTTAATATAGTTTGATAAAAATAGTGGGATATACCAATTTAAAACAAGACCTAATTTATTTTGGTAATTAATAAAAGAATGTATGCTAAAATATTGTTAATTACAAATTCATTTACAGAATTTTACAATGTATAAATTACTATCACTGTGTAGCATATTAGATGCTAAATTAACCGGACCAAATTAAATGGATTGGTTAAGGAAATTGAGAATAGTTCTCACAGCTGAAAAGCTATCTTATGTCCTTAATATGCCTATTCCTGCAATGGTTGCAGACAATGCCTATGAGGAAGAGATTGCAACTTTTAGAAAGTGGCAAGATGATGTACAGTTAGCTCAATGCATCATGCTCATATCCATGAGTAACAAGCTTCAGCGTCAGCCTGAAACTATGGATACTCCTACTATACTCCTGCACGTCAAGTAGTTGATGGTGAAGAAAGTAGGACTAATCGATATTAGATATCTAAGGAGTTCTTCCGATCTAGAATGACCAACGACACTACAGTACAGGCACATGTCCTTAACATTATCAATTTGATTGATCAATTAGGACAACATGTTTTGTTATGGATGAAGAGTTGAGCCATGATTTGATCTTGCACTCACTCCCAGACTCCTTTCACAATTGTTATGAATTTTTCATATGACCAAGCTAGATATCAGCCTCGCTGATTTACTTAACATGTTAAAAAATGTTGAGAGTCACTTTCCAACCAAGAAAGATCAAGTCTTACTGGTAGGGGCTAAAGGATCTTCTGAAAAGAAGAACGATTCAAAGAAGGTAAATAGAAAGGCAAAAACAAAGGATAATAAGAACAAAACTGATACGAATAGCAAAGGAGTTTGCTTCCACTGTAATAAGCCTGGACACTGGAAAGAAACTGCAAGAAGCATTTTACAGAGACTAACCATAAGAAGCTTAGTGAAGTTTCGGTTACAAACACAATTTTGTTCATGATTTGAAATAAATTTTTCTTTAAGTCAAGGTTCTACTTGGGTATTGGATACCGAATTTAGTTATCATAAATATAGATTTATGAAGGGACCAAGCAGAAGTAGAAAGCTAAAAAAATATAAGTAATCATATGTGTGGGAAATGAAGCAAAGGTTGCCACATTAGCCATAGAAACTTATAGTTTAGCATTGCCTACGGGCAAATCTATTAAGTCAATAAGTTGTTATTGTATTCCAGCTCGCGTTAGAAATATTATTTCCATTTTATTGCTGGACAATGAAATCTTTGATACTATAATTAAGAACAATTGTTGTTCTATTTATAATAATAATGTTTTGTATAGAACTGAAATATTACTTAATGGATTTTGTATACTTGACTTAGGTGAAAAATTATTTTGCGAATTGAACAAACTAGTATAAAGAAAAGGAGATGATCATTCAAAGAGCTGAATGTATGTATTTGCTGAAATACAAGTGTGAATTATTTGAAAGGTTCAAACAATTCAGAAGTGAAATAAATTGGTAAAGTATTAAGATTCTTTGATTAGATTAAGGAATAAATACTTGTGCAATAAGTTTCTATATCATCTCAAATGGTTTTCTCACAATGGACGCCTCCTGATACGCAATAATTGATTGATGTATCTGAAAGGAAAAATTATACCTTGTTGGACATGGTACGGTCCATAATGATTTTACCGATATTCCAGTATCCTTCTGGGGTCATGCCCTAGAAATGGGTCGTGATATCTACTAAAAGGTAACCTCAAAATCGCCCCAAGACTCCATAAAAGTTATGGACAAGGAGGATTCCTAATCTTAAGTATGTTAAGATAAGGGATTGTCCAACTTATGTGAAAAGGTTTCAAAGGATAAGCTTGGGACAAGATTTGACAAGTACAGATTTGTGGGACATCCTAAAGTAAGATTAGGGTATATGTACTATAATCCTACTTAACAAAAGGTGTTTGTTGCGAAACACGTTGCCTTTTAAGATAAAGATGTTTATTATTGAAGGAGCTAGTGGGAGGATAATAGATCTTGAAGAGTTTAAGAACCATAAATCACTATAAGTCAAATAAGAGGAACCTGTAGATAGACCTATTGTACCACAACCGAATCGTAAATCTGGAATAGTACCAAAGATACCTTTGAGGTATGGATTCATCATAGATGATGATGATGAGGTACACATCATAGAAGATGATGATCCAGAGTTATATACGATGAGGTAAGAGTTTTAGTGTGTACAAAAGGGTCAGTGGAAGCGCCGTGACATTCCTAATATTATATGTTGATATACTATGGATAAGGAATAACATACCAATGCTACAATCAATAAAGATAAAGTTGTCTAAATATTCCTCCATGAATGATTTGGGAAGAGTATCGTAATTAGGGATGCAAATCTATATAGATAGATTTAAGAGGATGCTCGACTTAACCCAAGGAACGTATATTCATTTGATGCTAAAGTCGTTTAGCATGGCAAACTCTATGAGATGTCTCATATTGATGAGCCTTGGAGTGTATCTATCTTAATAGTCCCCATAAACTCCTAAAAGAGATATCGCAAGAGTAACTATCATGTATGCAATGAAATATACGAGACCTGATGTTGATCAGTCATATTTTGGAGAAGTTCACTATGAGTCAGTGAAAAACATCTTAAAGTACTTAACCAGCACTAAGGATGTGATCATATTCATGGTGGGTCTAAATTAAAACTCGAGGGCTTAATAGACTCAAGTTTTTCAGACAAACCAAGACGATAGAAAATCCACTTTAAGGTAAAGCGTTACCTTGAACGGCGGTGCAATGAATTAAAAAGGTTTCAAACAGCAAAGAGTTGCTGGTTTAGTGATAAAGACAAAGTATATAGCTATAAATAAAGCTGCAAGTTAATTGTTTGGATTAAAAGTTCATTGCAGAACTAGGAATAGTTTCTAAATCTCATCTTGGATCTAAACATGTGTTGTGGCACTTTCATTTGATTATAGGAATCATTGAAAGATGAGAAATCACTATAGAGATAGTGGACTCTCAAGAACAACATTACATATCCATTTACTGAAGCTTATCCAACAGCAGGATAATCGTCACTTAGAGAAGAAGGGTATGAAATACCATGACGATTGGCTTTAGTGCAAGTGGGAGATTGAAAGTAGTATGCACACAAGCCAATCATGTTTGATGATAAAGCATATACTTTGTAACAATCTTATTCATTTATTAATAAAAAGTATTAATTTATTAAAGGCTTTTAATTATCTACATGATGCTGTTTTATAATATGTGATAAACCCATAGTTTTAAGCAATGCTTTTAGAATAATGATGATGATCATTCTAATGAGATCTAAATTCTTAGAAAGCTTAAAACTAAAATAGTTCCCAATCATTGGATTACTAAATTGGGGATTAGTGAATCCGGATAGATTGGTACATACGTTGCTTGCTAATTGGATGAGGATGATTGATCTCATGATCATTTGTGTGGAGACACTAAAGCAAGTATGTAGGTGCTTATTAGAGAATAAGTTCACTGAACGTGGCTCGCTAAAGAATACCTAATGGAGTTTTACTCACTGTCAATAGGAATTTCTGTAGTGATAGTAGTACAAGTGATCCTTGGACTTGAGATCATCATAGTATCTTGTGTATGATGAGTTATACTTTGACTTATTCCTTAAGACCATTAGGGTATATCAAAGGGTATACTTGGGTATAATAAGTTGTATATAGAGATAATGTATGATCAATAAAGAATCTACTGCTTCTAGTAAAAGAAGAGAAATGTCCTATGTGATTCGATAAATGACAACCCAGTAATCCTTGGCCAAGGCAGAATGAAATTAGAAAGGAGTTTCTGATTTGCATTATTTGGAGTTGTGCATTTAAGGATCGAAATACATATAATTAAATAAATAAGACTTGACAGTAATTCCATGTCTTATATTTAATTGAGACATTGTATGGTGGAATGATTGAATTGTACGATAACTATTTACTCAAAGGTTTCTTTTATGATTAATGTTGAAATCTATATTATCTAGAAAGTCGTTGATCGCTAGGGAGGCTTATCCCTAGTATAGAATAAATATTATTTATTTAAATAAATTAATCGTTTAATTTATTTATTTAAATAAGATTAGAATTGTTTTAATTGATTTATTCACAACCGATTTAATATGGAGAACCTAAAGGGTCACACCATAAAAGGAAGAATAATTATTTAAGAAGTTAATGGCATAATCATAATAATATGTTAAGTATATTTAATTTAATCTATGGTAATAGAATAAATTAAATAGCTTAATATTTATTATTTAATATTTTAGAAATATTAAATATAAATTAATAAGAGGAGTCTTATTAATATTATTATAATTATTATTATTTTAATTTCTAAAAGAGTTTAGGAATTAATTTAATATAAGTACTCTCATTAATTCCTAATAAGATTAGGAGGAAAATTAGTTAAAGGAGTTTAATTAATTGTCCCTAATAAGATTAGGGAGCCCATTTAATTAAAAGAGTTTAATTAAATAAATAATACCTTATTTTAACAGGGTTACCTGATATCTTTATAAGGTGAGTCTTATATCAGATATCTACATACGTGATTCTAATAGTTGGAGAGTACGCTCCTTTTCTATGAGAGATAGAAAACTAGGGTTTAGCCAACCACCCTTCTTCTTGAATATTTCTTCTTCCTTGGTGGATCACCTCTAGAGGCCAAACACTTGGGTGGCTAACGTTGATCAAAGGAAGGAACCAAACCTGGTGGATTCAAGTTGAACGCGAAAGAATTTGGAGGTGAACTTGTACTTGAGGAAGCTCGAATCTTCAAGGGTATGATTTTATTCTTTGTCTTTTCGTTTAATTAATAATTATGCATAAAGGATGATCCGAGTATATGGTTTGTAAAATTTTAAAACTCTGATTTTTACACGTTTCCGCTTATTTTGTGCAATTTGATTGCGTGTATGAATATTACAAATCTAACAGTTTCCACAAATAGACATCAGGTGTTTTTGAGGAGTAATAATGTAGATCCCTTGGATTATACATTTTTCTGACATATGCTTGATCGCTTACTTTACTAAGTGCGCCTCAACACCCCCGTCTTTGTTGTTATACATGCATACGATCTTTGCGCATATCGTCGCCAAGATAAATGTCATGGCCTAACCTTGGCATGTTGTTTGGCTAGAGCCCAAATCTATCGCTTGTTGCGCTAAGCTACTGCACAATTTGAGTGTCAACCCGTCTTTTCCTACACTGACTAAGTGTTAAGGCCATTGGCCTGTTGTTTTGCCATCCCGCATGTCAAAATTTGTGTCAAGCCAACAAGGGTCTAATAGTAGCTTTGAAAGTCGCAGGGACTCGTCCGCCTGTTTACACCCAAATTCCTAAATTTTAGTTTTGGATTAAGTGATTTTTGACTAATTACTTCAATCAATTAATTAGACACGACAAGAGGATCTCAGCTAACTAATGGCGTTCTAATACAATTCTGATCAGGCTTGCATCAAGCGTTATCGAATAAATTCAAGTTTCAGGAATTCATCAAATGATTTTAAGTAATTGTGCTAAAATTTATTCAAGAACATTCAATAAAAGAGTTGTGCCTCAATTAATGAGTTTGACCCAATATAATTTCCAAACGCGACAAGGATTAGGGAGTATAATTACCCAACAATTGTGATATTTTTTGATTCTAGAAACTTAGTTTTTACAATTCTATTGTAATTAGGATTTATTATTAGCTAAGGTTTACTTTCTAAATATGTTTCTCTAGCTTTATAGAATTAGGGATTTCTATTCCAAATTAGTTTGTAATTTCTATTATGGTTAGAATTATTTGTTACTATTGTTATTAGGATTTGGATTACTTTGAGTAGTATAAATAGAGATCCAAATTGATGTAATTGAAACACATTATTCATTATTCAATATACTTGTGAAGTTATTCTTTTATTTGGTTCTTTGAATAATTCTTGAGTTAATTATTAGTTTTTTTTTAAGATTCAACTTTGATTTATCATACAACAACTCATAGTTGTGTGTGGCGTCTTCTAGCGCATTAATTATCGATTGTACTAAGATTACTGCTTACATATAAACGAGGGGTCAATGTATCATTGGTGTCCATTCAATGCAGATTTCCTAGCGCGAACAATTGTACCAAGATTACTTCTTACATATAAGCGAGGGGTTGAGGTGTTGTGAGCGATTCACCTTCATAGCTTGCTAGAAACGATCGGGGTGATGATTACCTCGCGCAAACGTGTCGTGGAGTCTAACATTTGGTATCAAAGCTAAGTTTTTCTAGCGAGTTACTTATCTTTAATTTTCTGTTGAATATATATTAAAAAAATCGTGAGTATAAAAAAAAGTAAAGGAAAAATTTCCAGTTTGTTCGATTATTTGCTAACGAATTTCGCAGTGATAACTTGAGCACCGATTATCAATTCCGAAAAAATGACACAACAAATTTTTGGGAAAGCCTACATGAAAATTTAAAAGGGCGTACAAGAGGAGTACAAGATGATCCATATATAATATTGTGGTATTTTGAAATTTACACCATCTATATTTTGTTTTTGATAAATTATTTTTGAATTGACTAGTAAAACAATGATATTATTGTAAGGTTTGTAATATCCATGAACATATAATCAAATTGCATATAAACAACAGAAGCATGGTAAAATAGAATTTAAAATGTTTACAAACTATAACTAGGAAAAACTTTATGCGTAATTATCAATTAATAAAGAAGATGCATGGAGATATAGAATTATACCTTCATAGATCAAAGCTTTCTCATGTACAAGTTCACCTCCAATTCGTTTGTGTTCTCCTTGAATTCACCGTTTAGATTCCTTTATTTGATCAACGTTAGTCACCCAAGTGTTTGGCCTCTAGAGATGATCTACTAAGGAATAATATGTATCCAAGAAGATGAGTGTTGGCAAAACCCTATTTTCTATCTCTATAGAAATTGCAAGTACTCTCCCAACTATTGAAAATGCGTGTATTTTTTTCCCCATAATAAGACTCCTTTTATTTAAAGATGTAGGAAACCCTCCTAAACTATTTAGGAATAAGGTTTTATTTTAATTAATTAAACTCTTTTAATTAATTAGATTCATAATCCAATTAGGAACTTATGAGATTACTTTTATTAATTAACTCCCAAACCCTTTTAGGAATAAAATAATAATAATAATAAGACTCCTCTTATTAATTTATATATATTTAATATTTCTAAAATATTAAATAATAAATATTAAGCTATTTAATTTATTTTATCACCATAGATTAAATTAAATATAATTAACTTATTATTACGATTATGCCATTTACTTCTTAAATAAATATTTTTCTTTTACGGCGTGACCCTTTAAGTTTTCCATATTAAATTGATTGTGAATAAATCAATTAGAACAATTTTAATCTTATTTAAATAAATAAATTAAACCATTTAATTTATTTAAATAAATAATATTTATTCTACAATAAGGGTAAGTCACCTTAGCAGTCAACGACTTTCTAGATAATATAGATGTCAACATTAATCATAAAAGAATTTTTCAGTGAGTAGTTATCGTACAATTCAATCATTCTACCATATAATATCTCAATTAAATATAAGACATGGAACTAATGTCAAGTCTTATTTTATTTAATTATATGTATTTCGATTCTCTCAAATGCACAACTCTAAATAATGCAAATTAAAAACTACTCCCTCCGTCCCAAATTAATTGTTCAGTTTTGACTTTTTAAAGTCAAATTGACCATTTTTAAAACTAATCTTTTTATTATTTTTGCTAAAATATAGGTGAAGAGATTATAATCAAAAGAAAGTATATACAATTTATTACTAATCCTAATTTTTATAATTTTAGAAATATATTTATATATGCTTAATTATTAATTCTAAAAATAGTTAATTTGACTTAAAAAAGTCAAAACTGAGCAGTTAATTTGGGACGGAGGGAGTACTTTTTAATTTTATTCTGTCTTGGTCAAGGACTACTGAGTTATTTATCGAATCGCATAGGACATTCTCTATTTTAACTAGAAGTAGTAGATTCTTTGTTGAGCATTCATTATCTCCATGTACTGTGATACCCCCAAATCCGGGTACTTTAATTTCCACGGGATTTAGTGTTCACTGTCCAAACATCATGTATCTATCTACCCATAATAAATGAAAAACCATAAATAAATAGAAATAAATACTCTCCTTATGGAGTTACAACATCTGAATGTAAATACATCAATCCCAAATTATACTAACCTTAAATCTCAAATGTGGAAACATAAACAAATAATAAGTCTTACACAACTTTAACATAAGTCTAAAATATAAATACATCAAATAAACAACAAGTCTTCATCACTTGTTAACTTTGCCCTAGCCTTTTCTAGTAGAAGGCTCGTCGGACCTTTCGTTTTTAACTGCAATGTTATTATTATGCAAGAGTGAGCACGATTGCCCACAAGTATAATAATATAACAATAAAATAATAATATACGAATGAATCAAAGACTTCTGAAATAAGAAAACTCGGCTTTTGAATCAAGAATGAATAACAATAAACAAAAGAACTTCTGAGGGTCATAAGACCATGAACTACGTCCTAGGTTGTCAAGTGTTTATACTTGAAACCTTTAACAGTCATAAGACTATGGACTCTTCTTTTCGTACTTAGGGGAATCAGCCCTTAGTACCATACTGTGCACAATATCTTAACGCTAAAGCATAATTAATCCCCTATAACAGGATTGTTCATCTCAGTTTGACATTAGAGTCCGCACCAAAGGAAGTTTGGTTTGGATAAGCTCAATAATGGTTCTGAAATTTAAACGTTCATCAACTATGGACTAGTCGAATCAATAATGGTTCGCTAGTCTTACAAGGTTCAACAATAATTGATATTCAATTTAAATAATAAAAATTCAAGATGTATACAATCGAATAAGTATTGTATAACATGAATCATGCTTTTAAAGAATGATAACATCTAATATGAAATCTTGACTTGAACAATAATAAACAAGATAGAATAAGGAACTTGCTTTATGTAAAGAAATAAGGTTTAGGAACTTGCTCAGATAAAGTTAGGGTTAGACAATTTACCTCGTGTGTAGGCTAAACGATTACTACTCTCGTTCACCACAAGTCCTACACACATACCATATGTATTCACGACATTCATTAGTTACATTAATACTAACCTTATAGGTTTAGTTCCCTCTTTTAATACAACTTGTTAACTTGGTTTAAATTCTGCTCATTACCATCATTCACATATACAGGACTGAAATCTCAAATCTTAAGTTTAAACAACATCATATCATCTCATGGACATCATCATTTTTTAATGTAGTTTAACCAGTTACAAAACATAGCAGTTATAAGGTGTGATATTATAGAGAGAGAAAACTTCTGATTCTGGTGTGATTTTCAATTCTAACTAAGCACCCTATTTATAGAAAACTGATAGAACGCCAAAGCAGCCTAACCTGCTACCTGATGGCTTTACATGCTACTATTCACGCACACCACTTTTGAAATAAAATTTTAGCACATTTCTCACCAACCAAAAGTGGGGCCCACCCATTCTAGAAAATTTTCAAAATATTTTAAATTTAAACAATAATCAGCAACTTCAATAATTCATAATAAATAGCCCTTTTATCAAACAAATTCAAATCTCATGTCTATTCCATAGGAAATTTAATTCTCTACAACTTTGTAGAAGAAAGTTTTTCCAAATTCCAAACAGAAAATGCCTGAAATTCACATACGGACGATTTTTAATACCTCAATTTCGATAAAATACTGATAAAACACCTCAGCATTAATTCTTTCATTTATATCCACATAAAAATAAATATTTTCTTATCATATAAATCAATAATTAATTATTCACAAATAATATTATAGAATCACAATTATGACGACCAGGTCATTCCCAGGAAAGAGGGGGCTTTTCGATAAGGATTTCTCATTCTTGGTAGCAATTGATTAGATGACAAACGCCTTTTCTGCAGTAACTTCCTTAGACATTGCCAATAATGCTATCTAATAATATTATTCAAATAATATGAATTATTGATCCGATAATGGGAAATCATGTCGGTGACAATTATTGAAACAACAATAATATAAAATATCAACGTAGCAATTATTGAATCAATAAAATAAAATATTGAACAATAATTACTGTAACAATTATTGAGTAGTGCATTCTTACGTAAGAATCAATAATTCAAAAAATCATGCAATACTGGTTGTCTTCTTTATGCAACCACGCGTATTACGGTTTTTTATCATCGGGTATTCCAATAGTGTTAACGGTAATAACTATGCCATTATTTGTAAAAACTCAAACTTGTCGTTTTCTTCATCCGACCGTTTTCTATTATGGGGCCCACAAATGGCTACGCCATCGTACGAATATTCCCCGACAACAATGACTATTTTATAACCACTTTTTTATTTTGTAAAATTTGCACATTTCACCCATAACCAAAGCATTATATCAAATTAACACCTTATTATTCAAAATAATAATTAGAGGAAATTCGATTTTATTTATAAAAAGTTGGGGTCTTACAGAGTGTGTGAGGAAAAGTTTTATCTGCTAACCTTTGTTTTGCAGCAAACATTTAAGAATACAATTATATGGGTTCTTATGGAAATGGAAGGAGTTCTTTTCAAGACAGAGTTGACCCTGATACTTATCTGAGATGGGAGAAAAAGATGAAGCACGAGTTTGACTATCATGATTATTTTGAGCAGAGGAAGGTCAAACTTAAGATTCAAAAGTTTTTGAATTATGCAGCTACATAGTGAGATCAACTTGTGATTAGGCAGATGAGTTATAGAGAGCGTCCGATCGAGATATGGGAAAAGTTGAAAGCCGTGATGAGGAAGTGGTTTGTTCTAAAACAGCTGAATCAGCTGATGGAATATGCTTTTCCAAGACTTATAGAACCATCTCCAAGGCGTGTAGAGAAAATTCCATTGCGATTAACAGTATATGATGATAATAAGATTCATAGGCGTGAAGATTCGCATTGGAGACAGCCACAAAACATTCCTAAAGCGTTTAAAGAGTAAGTATTTTTTAGGAGCATAAAAAGAAAACATCATAGAGGTGTTCCGTAAGGGGTTGGAGGATTGTTGGTTGCAGTAACAAAACACCCATAAGGCGCATAAGAATCAAATTCAGCCAAGGGAGGAAGAAGATGAAAAAGAATATGCAGTCCAAGGAGAATTATTAAATTCCATTGTATATGATGAAGTACATTGTAGACACTCAAAATTTTGCATTCCTATTACTAACCCTGCAGGAGGGCAGAATCGTCTTCCAGAGATAACCCTAGAAGTCAAATCAGTTTCAACCTCGGGAGATCCAGTTTTCAATCTCAGAGATAACCTCGAGAGACTCAGTTTTAATCCTGGAGATAACCCTGGGAGATCAAGTTCCAACCTCGGAGATAACCCCGAGGGATCCAGTCCAAGTTAAGGAGATAACCCCCCAAAAGTCAATTTCAACCCCAAAGATAACCCCGGGATACTCAGTTCAACCCCAGAGACAACCTCGGGATACTCAGTTCAACCCCGGAGATAACCCTGGGAGGTCAAGCCAACCTCAGAGATAACCCTGAGGACATTCAGCATCCACAACAGCCCAATCTCAGAGATAACATTGAGAAATGACTTTTACATCTGCGCAAAAGCAGAAGAAAACCCCGGTGTGGGGGGGGGCAAAATCATCATTTTGACACCTCAACATCACATTCACGTCATATCAACACAATCAATCCACACTGCGTATTACGCCCCCAGAATAGGTCTATATAACTCATTTTGAGTTGCCAAATACATGATACATAATTTAAACACAAACTTTATTTATACAACTGTCGTGCAAAATACGACAACACAATAATTGAGTTTCAAAATAGATATTGTCTCGTAGACAATATCCAAACTCAAATAAAGTCCTCATTACAATTATTGTTACACTATTTTACAAAATAGGGAGGAATGCTATAAAAACATCTTGAACCATTACTCCACTCCCCGACTAGTCCCAGCTATATTCTCGCCTCCTGAGAAGAACAATGGAATCAAAAGGAAAACGGTGAGCACAACTAGCCCAGTAAAGAATATTATGACTAAGATAATGTAGAACAAATTATCATTATTCCTCAACAGGGAAAAATCTTATAGAATACAATAGACAACAAGTTTTAGATCAACAACTGCAGCGAAAATAACAATCCTTTAGAAGAGTCAAGTAAAACATGATTTCTACTATCTTCTATGATTTAAAAGTCCATCATCAATATTTTATCCCTGTAACACCAATCAATAAATATTTCGCATCAACGAATTATCTATGCAGTACGGGCCAAGTGGTCATGCTTATGCTAAATAACTGTCCATCTATGCACTACGGGCTAAAAAGAACTTTCACCATATCATTTTTATGTATTATTACAGGTCATGATTATACCAATATACAATTCCTGGTCATAATCATACCAATAAAAAGTTCATCTATACACTACGAGCCAAAGATGACTTTTACCATAATATAAGCATGAGGATGATGACAATGATATAATAAATCAATCAAGTGAGATCAATGATAAATATTAGAGATTTATAATTCAATTTATCCAGAGTTCAAGAATGTCTAAATTGTCAACATGATAATTAATTATGGAGTAAAATTAAAGAATGATATTCATGTATCAAAAATAATTTAGACAAAAAAGAAATCACGTTTGTCGTGAATAGTACCCCGTGAATAGTACCCGAATAAATAGTACCCCGTCATGCAAAGTACCCCGAGAGAACAGTACCCCGTGAATAGTACCCCGAATGAAAATATTAAAATTTAATAAGAAAGTTCAGACAAATATTCCAATGAAACGATACCAGATGAAGCGCAAAACTCAAAGATATTCTACTAATTTCAGGGATTATAGAAGCAATACTTACTATAGTAAGTTTAGATTTAAGAATATGAAAAGAAATAATATACGAAACTGCAAATGGATTTTCACCCTCATGCGGTAATCCGTGTAGACAGATCTTTTCCACAAATAAAGATTGAGTACGAAGGGTTATTCACCATGCATGTGATAATTCGCGTAGACAGGTTATTCCCACAGATTAAAGGATGAATACAAAAAATAATATCCCTTATGAATACGAAAGAAATAATACCCCTTACCTTAGTAGAAGATTGGATACTGCAATAGTGAAGTAGCAGAATACTCTTCTTCTTTCTCTCTATAGTTTTTCTCTATGTAGTTTCTCTTGTGAGTCTTAGTGAATTGGTAAGAATGAAAGAAGAAATAAGCTTCTATTTATAGAAGAATGGACTAAATAGTAACTGATTCATGGATTGATTTACTATTAAAATGGACGGTCCATATTGATTTACTATTAAAACCACTACCGACGGTCCATATTGATTTACTATTAAAACCACAACAGACGGTCCATATTGATTTACTATTAAAATCACAACCGACGGTCCAGATTGATTTACTATTAAAACCACAACTGACGATCCATATTTATTTACTATTAAAACCACAACCGACAGTCCAAATTGATTTACTAATCAATCCACAACCGACGGTCCATAAATTAGTACATCTATGACGCCCCCAAAACAGGAATACATAACCCATTCTGAGTCGCCAAATACATGGTACATAACTTAAATACAAACTTAATTTATACAATTGTCGTGCAAAATACGACAATACAATAACTGAGTTTCAATGCGAATATTGTCTCGTAGATAATATCCAAACTTAAACAAAGTCCTCATTATAATTATTATCACACTATTTCATAGAATAGTGAGGACTACTATGGCAACCATCTCGGACCGTCACTCCATTCCCCGACTAGTCCCAACTATATTCTTATTTCTTGAAGAGAACAGTGAAAGAAAAGGGTGAGCTCAACTAGTCCTGTAAGAAATATTATGACTAAGATAATGCAGAATAAATTATCGTTAGCCTTCAACAGTGTTAAACTGATAAAATATAATAAACATCAAGTTTAACTACAGCGGAACAAGCAATCTATTAGAAGAGTCAAATAGAGCATGATATCTACTATCTTTTATGATTTAAAAGTTTATCATCAATTTTATCATTGAGACTCATCTTAATAAATAATGCACATTACTGAATTATCCATGAACTACGGGCCAAGGATATTCATTAGTATCTCATCCACGAATTATCCATGCACTACGGGCCAAGGATATTCGTGTTATCACTAATGGTCATGATCATGCCAAACAACAATTCATCTTTGTACCCTTGGCCAAAGAGAACGCATGGTCATTATCATACCAACATCTGTCCATCAATGCACTACGGGCCAATAAGGACTTTTACCACATCATTTGTAACATTACAGGTCATGATTATACTGAATAATCCATGGTCATAGTCATACCAATCAACAGTCCATCTATGCACTACGGGCCAAAGATAACTTTTATCACAATATAAACATGAGGATGATGACAATGATATAAGCATTAATCAAATGAAATCAAGGATAAATATTAAAGACTTTAAAATTTATCCAGAGTTTAAAAATGTCCAAATTGTCAACATGATAACTGCTTTGTGGAGTAAAATTCAAGAATAATATTGTATTAAAAATGATTTGGAGAGAAAGAAATTAGTTTTTGTCATGAATAGTACCCCGGGTGAATAGTACCCAAGTGAATAGTACCTCGTGAATAGTACCCAAGTGAATAGTACCCCATGAATAGTACTTCGTGAGTAGTACCAGATGCGTATGAATAAGTGTTAAACGTATTATGAATAATTAAGGTCGCATATATATGAATAGTCTTAGTATAAATGAATAGTACCCATGAATAGTACTCTGGCATGAAAAGTTTAAAAAATTAACAAGAATGTTCAGAAAAATATTCTTGTGAAACGATAATAGATGAAACGCAAATTTTAAGGATATTCTACTAATTTAAGGAGTATAGAAGCAATACTTAACAAAATGAGTGTAGAATTCAAAATCTGAAACGAAATAATATTACTTACATACTACATAGTATGGAAGAAAATATTATTTCTTACGAATATTGAAAAAAAATAACATCCCTTATAACTGTTGAACAAAAATAATATTCCTTACGAATATTGAATGAAGATAATATTCCTTACGAATATTAAACGAAGATAATATTTCTTGCGAATATTGAACGAAAAAAAATTTCTTACGAATACAAAAAATAATATCGTAAGCGAATATAAAATAAATAATACCACTTACCTCAAAAGAAGAGTATTTCTGACTGGTATAGCGGATATATTCTTGAATAAAACTTTCACTATTTTTTACACTCAAAGCTTCCTTAAACTCAAAAGAAATACGCTCAATATTATAGATCTAAGACCCCAACTTTTATGAATAAAGATTAATTTTTCTCGAAATATATTTTTGAATAATATGGTGTGGATTTGATTTAATAATATAGTTGTGGATATTATTTACAAATTTTGCAAAGTAAGTAAGTGGTTATATAATATTCGATTAGTCGGGGAATATTCGTTTTAACAGGGAATATTCATACGACGACACAATCATTGGTGGACCCCACAATGGAAGTATTATCGTAGTTAGAAAACGACAGAATTATCTTTTTATAAAAATAACGGCGAAAGTTTTACCGTTAAACTGTTGAACTACCCGGTGGTAAAAGTACAGTAATACGCGTGGTTGCATAGTAGCACACAGTATGGATTATTAATGCTTATGTGAGAAGTCACTCAGTTATACTCAATTATTGCTACAATAATTGCTGCATAATATCTCTCATATTATTGATTTAATTATTGTCATAGTATCATCTGCATAATATTTTATATTATTAAATCAATATATGAGACGACAAAGTTATTCATAATATTATTTGCAATATTGACAATGTCTAGAAAGTTCTGTCAAGGAGAGGTTTGGTCACCTAATTGCGTGCCAATAGGGAGAAATTCTTATCAGAAAGCCCCCTCTTTCCTGGGAATGATCTGGTTGTTAAATATTGTGAGTTATAATATTAATAATGAATAAGTTCATGTTGATTAAAGATGAAATTGATATGTCCATTATGTTGGGATTATTAGTGTTAGTGGAAATCGACATTAATTTCGATAATAATGGATGTCTGCAGGTTATATTGACCAATCGGGTAATTAATCGGATAAATGAGTAATTAATTGCTATTAATTCACATGCTTATAACTATTTATTCACATGTGTGTACTATTGATTCACATGCATGTACTATTAGGGGAGGTGGTGCAAGATTAATAATACTTGCATGACTAAATTAAAAATGGAGGTATAGATGAAGATACTATACTGTAATTATTTTTTTCACATGATTGTACTATTGATTCACATGATTGTACTATTGATTCACAAGATGTACTATTAGGGGAGGTGGTGCAAGTTTGATAATACTTGCAGGACTAAATTAAAAATAAAGGAAAAGATGAAGGTATTATACTGTAATATTTTGAGCCCCAAAACATGCAATAATCGAAACTATATTTTCCTATAAATAGAAGCTCATTCTTATTTCATTCTCACCAATTCACTAAGAATCACAAGAGCATTTATAGAGAGAGAAGCTATAGAGAGAGAAGCTATAGAGAGAAAGAAGAAGAGAAGTCTGCTACTTCACTATTCCAGTATCCAGTATTCTTCTGAGGTAAGTGATATTATTTTTTTCAGTATTCATAAAGAATAATATTTTCTTCCATACTTTGTAGTATGTGAGGAATATTATTTCGTCTCGTATTCCTGATTATACCCTCATTTTGTTAAATTATTGTTTCTATACTCCGTGAAATTAGTAGAATATCCTTGAAATTTGCGCTTCATCTAGTATCGTTTCCAAGGATGTTTTCTACACTTTCTTGTTAAATTTTAAGTTTTTCATGCCGGATTTGTAAGACCCCAACTATTATAAATAAAGATGAATTTTCTATAAATATCATTTTTGAATATTATTGAGTAAATTTGATATAATGTTATAGTTGTGGGTAATATTTATAAATTTTGCAAAGTACGTAAGTTGTTATATAATATTCGATTGGTCAGGGAATATTCGTTTTAACAGGGAATATTCGTACAATGGCATAATTATTGGTGGACCCCACAACGAAATTATTGTCGGATTGAGAAAATGACAAAAAAACTTTATGAAAATAACGGTGGAAGTTTTACCGTTAACTGTTGAAACACCGGTGTTAAAAAATGCGATGTCTGGCGTGGTTGCATAGTAGCACACGGTATTGATTATTGATGCTTACGTGAGAAGTCACTCGGTTTTGTTCAATTATTGCTACAGTAATTGCTGCATAGTATCTCACGTTATTTGATTCAATTATTGTCAATATTTTATATATTATTAAATCAATAATTGAGACAACAAGGTTATTAATATTATTATTTGCAATATTAACGATGTCTAGAAGTTTTCTCAAGGAAAGTTTTGGTCACCTAATTGCGCACCAATAAGGAGAAATTCTTATTGGAAAACCCCCTCTTTCCTGGGAACGACCTGGTCGACTAATATTGTGAATTATAATAATGATGATAAGTGTTGTTAAAAATACTGAGGAGATTTTTATGATGTATTTATGGGAAAATTTTTCTTATTATTTGGACCCCCACTTATTTTTAAAAGAAATCGAAAGTTATAATGTATACATGCGTATATATATATATATATATATATATATATATATATATATATATATATATATATATATATATTTATGTATGTGTGTGTGTGTGTTTACGTGTGTGTAGGACTGTGTGTGTGTGGTAGTGGGTTTTCAAGTGGGGGTTGGGTGAATATGGTATTCAGGTGGGAGTATTATTATTACACACATATGTATATATATATATATATATATATATATATATATATATATATATATATGGAGTTTGAAAAAAGTGGATGAGAGGAGTAAGATGATCAATTCACGGGGTTTCCACGTGAATTTTTTTTTCTCTGCATATGTTTTATATATATATATATATATTATATTTTATTTAAAAGTTTTGTTTTATTAGAATATTTTATGGATCGTTCGATTAAAAGTAAATCAATCTGGATAGTTCATGGATTAGTTATTATTAGGTCCATTCTTCATAAATAGAAGCTCATTCCTTCATTATTTCTTACTTAATTCATTGAAACTCTAGAGAGAGAAATTATATAGAGAAAGAAGAAAAAGTATTCGCTACTTCATTACTCCTATATCCGATTTCTTTTTTACTGTAAAGGGTATTATTTCTTTCTTATTCATGAAGAGAACTTACGTTATTCCATTTTTTATTATTCATTGGAATAACTTTTGTATAATGGGCTACCCTATACTTGGTGAAATTCTTACATTATTCCATTCTTTATCATTATGTTGGAATAACTTTATCATCTAAGTACCACATACATGGTGAAATCTTACATTATTCCATTTTATTATTACATTTGAACATCCTGTTTGTGCGTTATGCATGACCTGGTTCCGTTATTTATTATTCTGTTAGAACATCCAGTCTGTGCGTTTACGCATGACCTGGTTCCGTTGTTTATTATTTTGTTGGAATATCCTGTCTGTGCGTTTACGCATGACTTTGTTCCGTTATTTATTATTCTATTTGAATAACATGTCTGTGCGGTCTATCGCATGCCTGGTGATTTCTTTTGTTATTCCATTCTTTATTATACTCAGTTGGTTAAAGTTTTGACTTCTATACTCCATGAAATTAGTGGAATATCCTTGATATTTGCGCTTCATCCAGTATGTTTTTATGAAAATATTCTTCTGAGCAATCTTGAATTTTACTCCACAAAGATGTATCATGTTGACAATTTGGACGTTAATAGTTCCTGGATAAATTAATTCTTGAACTTGTTTTATTGAATTCTTATATCACTATCATCATCCTCATGTTTATATTATGTTGAAAGTCATATGTGGCCTGTAGTGCATAGATGGACTTGGTATGATTATGACCGAGGATTATTGATGTAATGTCTTAACCGTAATGTTTCAAATGATGTGGAAAAGTCCTCATTGGCCCGTAGTGCATTGATGGACAGTTGTTGGCATGATCATGACCATTGATGAATACACGAATATCCTTGGCCCGTAGTGCATGGATAATTTGTGGTTGTGATACTAATAAATATCCTTGGCCGTAGTGCAGGGAAGATGTAGATTATTTATTAAGCTGAGTCTCAATGATAAAAGTGATGAAAAGCCTTTTAAATCATAGAAGATAGTAGATTTTATTCTATACTTGATTCTTCTAATGGATTACTTGTTCCGCTGCAGTTAAACTTGATGTTTGTTATATTTTATCAGTTTAACACTGTTGAAGGCTAATGATAATTTATTCTGCATTATCTTAGTCATAATATTTCTTACTGGGCTAGTTGAGCTCACCCATTTTGCTTTCATTGTTCTCTTCAGGAAATGAGAACGTAGTAGGGACTAATCGGGGAACGGAGTGACGGTCCAGATGATATCATTAGTAGTCCTCACTATTCTATGAAATAGTGTGATAATAAATGTAATGAGGACCCATTGAGTTTGTATACTGTCTAGACGAAAATATTTGTATTAAAACTCACAGCTCGTGTTGTATAATTAAGTTTTTATTTGTATTGTGTACCATGTATTTGGCGACTCAAGATGGGTGATGTATACCTATTTTGGGGGCGTCACAGTTGGTATCAGAACTTAGGAATATGATCTATGGCTAAGATGTGAGACTAGAACTAGGAGGGGAGAGACGGAGAATTCCTTCGCTAGTATGACCTACCTAAGTTTATTTGGTATTTAATTGGTCGGTCAGAGTATAGTGATAATATGTTACATGTCAATTAACCCTTGTTTTGTGGCAGTATCTGAAAATGAAATCCGAGAATGTTGAGAATATCAATTGAGCACATGAGATCGTTGAGTCACCACAAATCAACACCCAGGATAATGTGCATCAGCATGGCAATAATCCTCAGGTGAACAACAACACCAACCAAATGGCGAACGACGGAATGTTTAGGAGCTTTCTGCAATTCATACAACATCAGCCAAGAGAGACTCCTGTCCAAAATGCAGGTGGAAACACTGGCAACTCTCGGACGGTCACCGCTAAACAGTTCAAGGAGCTGGGACCACCGGAGTTTATTGGAGAACCAAAACCACTTAAGGCGGAGACGTGGAAAAAGCAGACCACCAAGATATTTGATGTCTTGGGATGCTCCAAGGAGCAAAAAGTTCCCTTTGCCACCTTTATGTTGTGAGGAGAGGCAGATTACTGGTGGGAATCGGTAAAGCATACTCAACCTGCCGCACTGAAGATGTCTTGGGAGAAGTTCCAAGAACTATTCAATGACAAGTACTTTCCCAAAAGTATTCGTCACATGAAAGAGGTAGAGTTCATCAAGTTAGAGCAGAACAATATGACCGTGTCGTATTACGAAGCTAAGTTTGTCGAGTTGTCCCGGTTTGCGTCTCACTTGGTTAACAATGAGGAGAGAATGACGCGGATGTTTCTAAGAGGTTTGAAACCCGAGATACGTCGATATCTAATTTCTTATAAACTGTGTTTGTATTCAGATGTTATAAATAAGGCTCAGTTATTGGAGCGCGATAATGAGTCAACGCAACCAAGAGAAAGCAGCCGACAAAATGATAATACCAGTGAGAGTAGTCATCGAAGCGGTGACAACAAGCGTGGAGGGAATCAACAGGCCAGAAATGGTAACCACTTCGGTGGTAATCAGGGTCAAAACAATAAGAATGGACATTTCAAGAAGAGGAGATTCAACAATGATGGAAAGACGTCAAAGACCAAAGACCCGTTGTTAAGGAAGGAGAACGACCACCTATCATATGCTTTAAATGCGAAGGGGAGGACACATCAGTCCAAACTGCGTGATGCCGTCAAAGCATGTTATAATTGTGGAAGAGAAGGTCACCTAGCCCAATTTTGTCGTTCACTGAAGACAAGTTCAGCTAGGATGGAGGCACCAAAGGCCGTCCCAGAAAAGTCAAAGCCGATAGTGCAAGGGAGAGCGTTTGTAGTGACCTCCTAGAAAGCAAGGAACCCTAACGAGGTCATCATGGGTAAGCTTATCATAAACTCTAGCGAAGTCTATACCTTATTTGATACCGGTTCTACCCATTCTTTTATTTCTCCTACTTTCGCTTAACGATTAAATTTGACTCCAGAGAAATTAGACTTTGACTTATCTGTGGAAACTCTGTTAGGAGAAACCTTCATTACATCCACTGTTTATAAGTATTGTTTGGTTCAAATCGATACCCTCACATTACCTGTCGATCTTATTTCATTAAAAATACTTGCATTTGATGTGATTCTAGGGATTTATTGGTTAACTACTCATCATGTAAAAATTGATTATTTTTGTAAGGTTGTTAGCTTTCATATTCCTAACAAACCTATTATGCGAATTCAAGCAACCAAACCATTAAAATCAATCACTGTCATCTCAAGCCATAAAGCTATTCGTTTATTGAAAAATGGATGTCAAGCATTCTTAAATCATGTCACGGATCTAAACAATAATACGCCAGTTTTGAATGATATTTCTATTGTTAATAAATTTCCTGACGTATTCCCTGAAGAACTTCCTGGCCTACCCCCAGAGCGTGAAATTGAGTTTTGTATCGACCTTGAACCTGGTACAAAACCCATTTCCAAAGCCCCATATCGAATGGCTCCTATTGAACTTCAGGAGTTAAAGACCCAACTGCAGGAATTGTTAGACATTGGCTTTATTCATCTTAGTACTTCTCCTTGGGGTGCTCTTGTTCTATTCGTGAAGAAGAAAGATGGGAGTATGCGACTTTGTATTGAGTATCGGGAGTTGAATCATGTCACCGTCAAAAATAGGTACCCATTGCCACGTATTGATGACCTGTTTGACCAATTGCAAGGAGCCAAATTCTTTTTAAAGATTGATCTTCATTCCGAATATCATCAATTAAAGATTAGAACCAATGACATTCCAAAGACGGATTTTAGAACTCGGTACGGGCATTATGAATTCCTAGTCATGTCCATTGGATTGACTAATGCTCCTGCTGCCTTCATGGATATGATGAACAGAGTATTCAAGGAATATTTGGATCACTTTATGGTCGTCTTTATTGATGACATCCTTATTTATTCCAAAAGCCGTGAAGATCATGAGCAACACTTGAGGCTGATACTCCAAAAGCTTCGTGAATACAAGCTTTATGCCAAGTTGAAGAAATCGAGAGTTCGGCTTGAGGAAGTAGCATTCCTTGGGCACGTAGTATCAAGTCATGGAATATCAGTTGACCCAGCAAAGATTGAAGCTATTCAAAGCTAGGAGCAACCCAAATCAGTGGCCGAAGTACGTAGCTTTCTCGACTTAGCTGGTTATTATCGGAGATTCGTGGAAGGATTTTCTCGAATCGCTACTCCATTAACTCAGCTGACTCGAAAAGATACAAAATTCGGTTGGAGCGAGGAATGTGAGAAGAGTTTTCAAGAACTTAAGAGGAGACTCATTTCAACACCTGTTCTGACAATACCATCTGGCTCGGAGGGATTTGTCATCTACAGTGATGCTTCGGGCAAAGGGTTAGGATATGTTCTCATGTAACATGGGAAAGTCATAGCCTATGCCTCAAGACAACTCAAAGAATATGAGAGGAATTATCCTACTCATGATCTAGAGTTGGCAGCTGTTGTCTTCGCACTTAAAATTTGGAGGCATTACTTGTATAGAGAGAAAGTGGATATCTTTACGGATCATAAAAGCCTCAAATATTTCTTCACTCAAAAGGAACTCAACATGCGACAACGACGTTGGCTTGAACTGTTGAAATATTATGATCATACCATCCAATATCATCCTGGAAAAGCGAACGTGGTAGCTGACGCATTGAGTAGAAGATCATATGCAAGTACGAGTGCGATATTGTCAACGCAAAGGCCCATTTTGTGTGACCTGCAAAGGATATAAATAGAGTTAAAGATTCCATGGACCCATGTGATGATGACGAATATACGAGTAGAACCGACTTTAATTGATAAAGTTAAAATGCTCAAGCTACAGACCTGGAGCTGATGCGGATGAGGAAGAAAGTGCAGGAAGGTGCTATGTCGGAAGAAAAAATCGATGAAGAAGGAATACTTCGAGTCAACTCCAGACTTTGTGTTCCTAATGACCCTGATTTAAAGTATAAAATCATGATGGAGGCGCACAACACACCGTTTGCAATCCATCCTGGGAGTACCAAAATGTATCGTGATCTTCGTCATACATTTTGGTGGAGCAATATGAAGAGAGAGAGATAATACTGTTTATCTCGAGGTGTTTAACTTGTCAACGAGTCAAGGCGGAGCATCAAGTACCAAAAGGTCCATTGCAACCACTTGAAATTCCAGAATGGAAGTGGGAACACATTACTATGGATTTCGTTACTAGTCTTCCTAAGGTTTCTCAAGGCATAAATGCGATTTGGGTCATTGTTGATAGATTGACCAAGTCTGCTCATTTCTTACCTATACGAGAAACTTATACACTTGAACATCTTGCTCGTATGTACATAAACGAGATTGTAAGACTGCATGGTATGCCAGTATCCATAGTTTATGATCGAGACCCAATATTCACTTCACGATTTTGGGTTAGTTTGCAAAAAGCTATGGGCACGTATTTACGATTTAGTTCGGCATATCATCCTCAGATAGACGGACAATCAGAGAGAACTATTCAAACTCTGGAAGATTTATTAAGACTTTGTGTCCTTGACTTCAAGGGAAGTTGGGACAAGTTCTTACCATTGGTGGAGTTTTCCTACAATAACAGTTATAAAGCAAGTATTGGCATGGCTCCATTTGAGGCGTTGTATGGAAGAAAGTGTCGTTCTCTAGTATGCTGGGATGAGGCGGGTGAAGCAATGTTGTTGGGACCGGAGTTGGTACGTATGACTACAGAAAAGATTCAAACAATCCGGCAACATATAAAAACCTCACAAGATCGACAAAAGAGTTATGCTGATCTTCATCGAAAGGACGTGGAATTCGATATTGGAGATCATGTGTTGTTACGTGTTGCTCCATGGAAAGGAGTTACGAGATTTGGAAAGAGAGGAAAGCTCAATCCTCGATTCATTGGCCTATTTTTAATCCTTGATCGAGTAGGAACTGTGGCCCATAGACTCGCTTTACCGCAAAGTATGTCTCGTCTTCATAACGTTTTTCATATATCCATGTTACGTAAATATGTGAAAGACCCGAACCACATTATTGAGTTAGAATCGAACGAAATAGCGGAAGATTTAATGTATAAAGAGGTTCCTATTCAAATCTTGGATAAGAAGGAACATATTCTACGCTCCAAGGTTATACCTCAAGTCAAAGTTTTATGGAGAAACCACGATGTTGAGGAAATGACTTGGGAGTTAGAATCTGAAATAAAATCAAGGTATCCTTACCTCTTCGACATACCAGGTACGTACCCTAATTTCGAGGGAGAAATTTCATAAGAAGGGGAGGTTGTAAGACCCCAACTATTATAAATAAAGATGAATTTTTTATAAATATCATTTTTAAATATTATGGAGTAAATTTAATATAATGTTATAGTTGTGGGTAATATTTATAAATTATACAAAGTACGCAAGTTGTTATATAATATTCGATTGGTCGGGGAATATTTGTTTTAACAGGGAATATTCGTACAACGACACAATCATTGGTGGACCCTATTAATGGAATTATTGCCGGATCGAGAAAACGACAAAAATACTTTTTATGAAAATAACGGTGGAAGTTTTACCGTTAAGCTGTTGAAACACCGGTGTTAAAAAAAATGCGAATCTGGCATGGTTGCATAGTAGCACTACACCAGTATTGATTATTGATGCTTACGTGAGAAGTCACTCGGTTTTGTTCAATTATTGCTGATGGAATTCTTCGATAGTATCTCACGTTATTTGAATCAATTATTGTCAATATTTTATATATTATTAAATCAATAATTGAGACGACAAGGTTATTAATATTATTATTTGCAATATTAACGATGTCTAGAAGTTACATCGAGGAGAGGTTTGGTCACCTAATCGCGCGCTAATAGGGAGAAATCCTTATTGGAAAGCCCCCTCTTTCCTGGGAACGACCTGATCGATTAATATTGTGAATTATAATAATGATTATAAGTGTTGTTAAAAATATTGAGGAGATTTTTATGATGTATTTATAGGAAAACTTTGCTTATTATTTGGACCCCCCCCCCCACTTATTTTTAAAAAAAATCAAAAAGTTATAATGTATACATGCGTATTATATATATATATATATATATATATATATATATATATATATATTTGACATGTGTGTGTGTGTTTACGTGTGTGTAGGAGTGTGTGTGTGGTAGTTGATTTTGGTGGGGGTTGGGAGAATATTGTATTCAGTGGTAGTATTATATATATATATATATATATATATATATATATATATATATGAAGTTTGAAAAGTGGATGAGGGAGTAAGATGATCAATTCACTTGGGGTTTCCACCGTGAATTTTTTTTCTCTCGCATATGTTTTATATATATATATATATAATATTATATTTTATTTAAAAGTTTTGTTTTATTAGAATATTTTATGGACCGTCCGATTAAAAGTAAATCAATCTGGACCGTTCATGAATTAGTTACTATTCAGTCCATTCTTCTATAAATAGATGCTCATTCCTTCATTATTTCTTACGAATTCACTGAAACTCTAGAGAGAGAAATTATATAGAGAGAAAGAAGAAAAGTATTCTGCTACTTCACTACTCCTATATCCAGTTTCTTTTACGGTAAGGGGTATTATTTCTTTCTTATTCATGAAGAGAACTTTTGTTATTCCATTTTTTTATTATTCATTGGAATAACTCAGATACTGTGAGCTACCCTATACTTGGTGAAATTCTTACATTATTCCATTCTTTATCATTATGTTGGAATAACTTCGTCTATAACAAGCACCGCATACATGGTGAAATTCTTACGTTATTCCATTTTATTATTCATTGGAACATCCTGCATACATGAGTTACGCATGACTTGGTTCCATTATTTATTATTCTGTTGGAATATCCTGTCTGTGCGTTTACGCATGACCTGGTTCCGTTATTTATTATTCTGTTGGAATAACCTGTCTGTGCGGTCTATCGCATGCCTGGTGATTTCTTTTGTTATTCCATTCTTTATTATACTCAGTTGGTTAAAGTTTTGACTTCTATACTCCATGAAATTAGTGGAATATTCTTGATATTTGCGCTTCATCCAGTATCTTTTCATGAAAATATTCTTCTGAGCATTCTTGAACTTTACTCCACAAAGAAGTATCATGTTGACAATTTGGACGTTAATAGTTCCTGGATAAATTAATTCTTGAACTTGTTTTATTGAATTCTTATATCATTGTCATCATCCTCATGTTTATATTATGTTGAAAGTCATTTTTGGCCTGTAGTGCATAGATGGACTTGGTATGATTATGACAAGGAATTATTCGGTGTAATCATGACCGTAATGTTACAAATGATGTGGAAAAGTCCTCATTGGCCCGTAGTGCATTGATGGACAGTTGTTGGGATGATCATGACCATTGATGAATACACGAATATCATTGGCTCGTAGTGCATGGATAATTTATGGTTGTGATACTAATCAATATCCTTGGCCGTAGTGCAGGGAAGATGTGGATTATTTATTAAGCTGAGTCTCAGCGATAAAAGTGATAAAAAACCTTTTAAATCATAAAAGATAGTAGATTTTATTCTCTACTTGACTCTTCTAATGGATTACTTGTTCCACTGCAGTTAAACTTGATGTTTGTTATATTTTATCAGTTTAACACTGTTGAAGGCTAATGATAATTTATTCTGCATTATTTTAGTCATAATATCTTACTAGGCTAGTTGAGCTCACCCCTTTTGCTTTCATTGTTCTCTTCAGGAAATGAAAACGTAGCAGGGACTAGTCGGGGAATGGAGTGACGGTTCAGATGATAGCATTAGTAGTCCTCACTATTCTATGAAATAGTGTGATAATAAATGTAATGAGGACCCATTGAGTTTGTATACTGTCTAGAAGATAATATTTGTCTTAAAACTCACAGCTCGTGTTGTATTATAATTAAGTTTTTATTTGTATTGTGTAACATGTATTTGGCGACTTAAGATGGGTGATGCATACCTATTTTGGGGGCGTCACAAGTACTGTCCATGAGTAGGTCATTTTGACGGTACTATTCACAAAGTACTATTCATAAAGTACTATTCATGGGATACTATTCCTAAAGTACTATTCACGGGATACTATTCACTCGGGTACTATTCACCCAGAGAATTATTCATGACAAAAATTAATTTCTTTGCTGTCCAAATCATTTTTGATACAATATTATTCTTGAATTTTACTCCACAAAGCAGTATCATGTTGACAATTTGGACAATATTAAATTTTGGATAAATTAAATTATAAATCTTTAAATATTTATCCTTTGCTTGCTTTTAATCGAATTCTTATATCATTGTCACCATCCTCATGCTTATATTATGATAAAAGTAATCTGTGACTTACGTGCATAGATGTACTATTGATTGTGTCGACATCGGAATTTTTAAATGTCTCATTCAGTTACTTGTTCTTTGGTGTTCTCATTTTAGGTGTGGTTTGTTTGAAAAAACAAGTGAAAAAGGTCCGACATGTATAATGTCGACGATGGACTGTTAAGAGTCGCCAGTTGGTTTTTTAAATGGTTATACCAACACAACCGATAAAAAGTTTGCACATTGATCCAGTGATGTGACACTGTTAAACGGGTCGGTGAAACCGAGATTCATTTAGGGTCCGGGGACTTGGTTATATGGAGGGAAGGTGTTAGGCACCCCCCGACATCCGTGTTACCACGGTGACCGCCTCTTTTCAAAAAACTATTATCTGAATGTGTTTGTGTGTGGGTCAATGTGCTGTTATTTGGAAGTAGTGTGAGGCCTTGTTCGCACCTATATACACAGGGTTTAAATTTATGTAAAAATTCAGTTTTAGCAAGATATAGCAATTATGTTTTATAAAAAAGGTTTTTCAAACCCTGATGCTCAATAGTAATTGAGACCTTTTACACTCCCATTTTATTAAGTGTTCGGCTTGATTGATTTTATTTTACAGATGTGAGGCATCCGTACGAAAATAATATATAAAATAATGCCGACTTCCTCGTGGGTATGGAAACCATCTGAGAAAATTCAGACACCGCAGAATAATTTACAAGTCGCCATAATTTGAAAATGTCCATCACGGAACCGAATTTAGATTCATAAGTGAATCTGTGATCACATGATTCCTAAAGCATATATGATACGACAATTTGTATGAAAACAATAAGCATGTATATATATAAAAGCTGGAAATATATATATATACAGACATGATCACCAACCACGAAGCACCTCCATGGGGGATCAGAAATGTAAATAAAGCTATAAAAGCTATCAACCGCCACGAAGGAAGCTCCAGGCGGGACGAAATATAAATAAAGCTGTACAAAACAATCAACTGCCACGAAGTGAACTCCAGGTGGGACGAATATATATATATATATATATATATAAAAGTGAATAAACGCATCGGATGTAAAATCTGCACTCATCTAAGCGAGTCCAGACACACGTTATATATATATATATATATATATATATATATATATATATATATTAAAGCACTAAACGCACCAGACCAAAGTCTAGGCTCATCGAACAAAGTTCGACACACAGTTTATATATATATATAAGCAAATAAACGCTCCAGACCGAAGTCTAGGCTCAATCGAGGTATAACTCAATAATGTTAGTCTATATATATAAATATATATGTATATACAAACTGAAATAAAACCACGAACCGAAGTCCGGGCAAACACAAGCAACACGACTCTCAACGTGAAGAAGGGTGTGTGCAAAGATGAAGAGAAAGACTCTAAAGTGTGTGAGAAGGCTTACAGTGGGTTGCCAAAGAAGACTTCTATATCTTTAAAGTGGGTAAACACTGGCTTTTGTAGGTACAAAAGTAGCTATATATGAGCTAACAGGTGTTTAAAATGAGACAACACTCAGTATGGGGTGAGTACAGAGCAAATTGGATAGGGCTTCGTCGCCGTTTTCTCTTGCAAAATGGCCACCCCAAGCCCTCTATTTATAGATGGTGGAGCCGCAGGTGTACCAGAGGCTACCCGGGTTGCCCCTGATTTTTTGGGTCAGGTCGTCTCGTAGTACGTGCACTCGGGCACTATAATGTCCGCTCGAACTTTTAGAAGTGCAATCCGGGCATCCGATTGAGGTATACAGGACCTATTTCAGACCGCCTTTGTCGAGAGTTGTACAATGGCATGGGATTAAAGTTTGTACGAAGTCATTGAAGATGGAACGATGCCCTCCGGTCTTCAAGCTTCAAATTCCATCCGTTACCCTGCATAATAGTCACTCAGGATTGGTTATCCTTGATTCTTATGGGACATCGTTGTGTAGAGATGTGTGCATGAAATATTGAGACGACGTGGCGTGGCATCACATTGGCGAGATGACGATGTTGCCCCTCACTGGTGTTATCACCGGTTTGAAATGTCATGAGACGTTGCTCGAGGCTTCACCGAGATTGGATCTTCTTTGCCATTGTTGAAGGTCCTCAGTGTCATTTGAGGTGTGCCTTTCCTCCCGGTGTTATATCCGGGTTGGTCTCGAGTATCTCCGCCAGAGCCCGAGATTGAAAGTCGGTTGCATTTGAAACAAGCATTTCCGGGGTTATCGCTGAAACTACGTTCCTTGGGGTGATCACCAAGGTTGGTGGCTATTCCCATGATTGGGACTGAGGCTGGATACCTTGGGTTTATCTCTGAGATTAATCGGTCTACTCCGGTGTGTGTTCTGGTATTGGATCTGCATGCCTCGGGGTTATTTTTGAGGTTGGAATTGTTACTCCCAATGTGTGTTCCGAGGTTGATGCTGAACTTCCGGTAGTATCCGGAATGGATATGAACTATCTTCCAGGGTTCCTTCATGAAAGAAGAATCTGTCCTCCTGCAATGTTATTGACAGGCGTACATAAAATTTTGAGTGTCTACAGATGCCCCTTGTAAGACCCCAACTTTTTGAATAAAGATTAAATTTTCTCGAAATATATTTTTGAATATTATGGTGTGGATTTGATATAATGTTATAGTTGTGGGTAATATTTACAAATTTTGCAAAGTACGCAAGTTGTTATATAATATTCAATTGGTCGAGGAATATTTGTTTTAACAGGGAATATTTGTACAACGGCACAATCATTAGTGGACCCCCCATAATGAAATTATTGTCGGATTGAGAAAACGACAAAAATACTTTATGAAAATAACGGCGGAAGTTTTACCGTTAACTGTTGAACTACCCGGTAATAAAAGTACAGTAATACGCGTTGTTGCATAGTAGCACACAGTATTGATTATTGATGCTTACGTGAGAAGTCACTCAGTTATACTCAATTATTGCTATAGTAATTGTTGCATCATATCTCTCATATTATTGATTCGATTATTGTCGTAGTATCATTTACATAATATGTTATTTTATTAAATCAATAATTGAGACGACAAAGTTATTCATATTATTAAATTGCAATATTTACAATGTCTAGAAGTTTCATCAAGGAGAGGTTTGGTCACCTAATTGCGGCTGATAGGAGAAATCCTTATTGGAAAGCCCCCTATTTCCTGGGAATGACCTGGTTGATAAATATTGTGAGTTATAAAATTAATGATGAATGTTATTAAAATTGAAGTTGTGTTCGGAGTTGAATTTGGAGACGCGGACGTGATATTTGAGTCCGGAACGATGAAATTAGTAAAAATAGTCTATAAACACAAAATTTTCCGGAATTCACTATTTGGTCAAAAAGTCAACAGTTGACTTTTTTGGGAAAAGTCGAACTTCGAAATTTCAAAATTTATATTTTTGATAAAAATGGTTTCATTGTGTTGGAATTATTTGTGTTAGTGAAAATCGACAATTATTTCGATAATAATTAATGTCTGGAGGTTATATTGACCAATCGTATTTAACTTAGGATAAATGAGCAATTGATTGCTATTATTTCACATGATTATAACTATTTGTTCACATGTGTATACTATTATTTCACATTCTTGTTACTATTAGGGGAGTTGGTGCAAGATTGATAATACTTGCATGACTAAGTTAAAAATGGAGGTATAGATGGAGGTACTATACTGTAATTCGTATTTTCACATGTCTAGAACTATTGATTCACATAATTTACTATTGAATCACATTATTTACTATTAGGAGAGGTGGTGCAAGTTTGATAATACTTCCACGACTAAATTAAAAATAAAGGAAAAGTTGGAGGTATTGTACTGAAATTTTTCGAGCCCCAAAACGTGCAATTATCGAAACTATATTTTTCTATAAATAGAAGCTCATTCTTCCTTCATTTCTCACCAATTCACAAAAGCTTTAAAGCGATTATTATAGAGAGAAATTATAGAAAGAAGAAGAGAAGTCTGCTACCTCACTATTCCAGTATCCAATTTTTCTAAAGGTAGGGAGTATTATTTCTTTCTTATCTATGAAGAGAACTTCTGTCATTCCATTCTTTATTATTCTGTTGGAATAACCTGTATACGTGGGCTACCCTATACTTGGTGAAATTCTTCTGTTGTTCCATTCTTTATCATTCTGTTGGAACATCCACATGCATGCGTTCTCATGGGACCGGTTAAAATCTTTATTATTCTATTCGAATATCACGTCTGCATGCTTTTTACGCCGGACCGATTCCATCTTTATTATTCTCGTTGGAATATCACATGCATGCGTTTCACGCATGGGACCGATTTCGTCTTTATTATTATTCATTGGAATATATCACATGCGTGCTTTTCTGTTTGGAACTAATTCTATTATTTATTATTCGTTGGAATAACTTTTGCTTTGTCGATCTCATCGCATGCCTGGTGATTTCTTTTGTTATTCCATTCCTTATTATACTTAGTTGGTTAAAGTTTTGACTTCTATACTCCATGAAATTAGTGGAATATCTTTGATATTTGCGCTTCATCCAGTATCTTTTCATAGAAATATTCTTCTGAGCATTCTTGAATTTTACTCTGCAAAGAAGTATCATGTTGACAATTTGGACGTTATTAGTTCTTGGATAAAATAATTCTTGAACTTGTTTTATTGAATTCTTATATCATTGTCATCATCCTCATGTTTATATTTTGTTGAAAGTCATCTGTGGCCTATAGTGCATAGATGGACTTGGTATGATTATGACCAAGAATTATTCGGTGTAATCGTGACCGTAATGTTACAAATGATGTGGTAAAAGTCCTCATTGGCCCGTAGTGCATTGATGGATAGTTGTTGGCATGATCATGACCATTATTGAATTCACAAATTTTCTTGGCCCGTAGTGCATGAATAATTGTGGTCGTGATACTAAAGAATATCTTTGGCCGTAGTGCAGGGGTGATTCGATGATGTGGATTATTTATTAAGCTGAGTCCCAGCGATAAAAGTGATGAAAACCTTCTAAATCATAAAAGATAGTAGATTTTATTCTCTATTTGACTCTTTTAATGGATTGCTTGTTCCGCTGCAGTTAAACTTGATGGTTGTTATATTGTATCAGTTTAACATTGTTGAAGGCTAACGATAATATATTACGCATTATCTTAGTCATAATATTTCCCTCTTTGGGCTAGTTGAGCTCACCCTTTTACTTTCATTGTTCTCTTCTCGAAAAAATGAGAACGTGAAGCGAGGACTAGTCGGGGAACGGAGTGACGGGCCAGATGATAGCATTAGTAGTCCTCACTATTCTGTGAAATAGTGTGATAATAATTGTAATGAGGACTCCTTTTGAGTTTGTATAATCTCTAGTAGACAATATTTGTATTCAAACTCACAGCTTATGTTTTGTCGTATTGTACACGACAGTTGTATTATTAAGTTGTATTTGAATTCTGTACCATGTATCTGGCGACTCAAGATGGGTGATGTATACCTATTTTGGGGGCGTCACACCCCTCTTTATCATACTCATGCATGGCTATGCATGGGTAGGATAAAGAATCCTAGACACTTGAAATACGATAAGACAAACATGGTACTATATGTAGCAACATGATGCAAATGTATGATGCATGTGTACGGGGTTGTAGCCCAACAAGCTGGGGATGATTGCTAGCTCCCTGTTGCTTCAACTGGGGATTGACAATGATGACCAGATTTGATGTGTAATCTGAATCTATTTGGATGTTGACATTGGGGATATCACCAAATTCCTAGGTCTCTGGTAGCGACTTGATCCTGAAGATGTACCTCTTATATGTAAGAGATCTGTGGGGATAAAGCTTGGTCTGTTTGAGGATGTGTATACCATATTCCATCATCGATCCTCCTTGATAACATTGACCTTTCCTGGTTGTTATCGCCATGACATGTCAAGATTCTGTTAAATTTACTGCCAACAACAAATGTTGTCAGGGATGCCTGACCTTCGTTGATGTGTACTTCACCGACATGTGAATCCACGATTGAAAACCCTGTGGGATAAACTGTCAAGGTTGCTTGACCTTCGCTGATGTGTGAATCAACGGCCGATACTCTGTGGGTAGATTTTCAAGGTTGCTTGACCTTCGCTGACGTGTGAATCAACGGAACATTGCGTTGTGACCCCCGCCAGGGATCCGCTAGGGAATATGAGGAATCGAGAATGAAATCCTCGAATAGCTCTATAGCTCTGATAGGTTTAATCGCCATCGGCTGAGATAATGTCAAAGCTGCTTGACCTTCGTTGATATGGGTGTCAACGACTAAAATGTGCATTTTAATCCCCTACCGGGGCTTCACGTTGTAACCCCCATCGAGGATCCATGTTGTAACCCCCGTCGGGGATCCATGTTGTAAGCCCCATCGGGGATTACGTTGATCTTTTAGGGTAACGACCCGGAGTTGGCGGCATTGGACCTGCACAAGGTATTGTCGGATGTGATTTGTAACAAATGAGATCATTGGCAGGGTATACCTCGTTTTCGGGTGACTACCAATGCGCGATATACAGACTCAGAGTTTTATCTGAGAAGACCAGGATTGCATGCTATTTTGCTCAATCGCGTGGCATTTTTATTTCCGATTTAACCTTTCCAGTCCACAAGAACTCCTTTGTAACTCGAACTAGACCAAGCCAGAGGGGTAGGGCCCACATAGGGGTGCCGCAGGTGCACCTGTTTCAGCCATAGATGAGCCAGCGGCCAACCTTGGATGATATAATCCAACAGGTTGGTAACACAAGTCACTTTTAACTTGTTTCGCCAAGGAAAATCCGAGAGCCTCCTTGGATCTCTGGCGAGTTTGGGCTACTTTTACGCAAATTTCATCCTTTGTACAAGTGTTCTGCACTATCCTGGTAACGTATGCATGTATTTTTTCCAATTTTTATCCGTTGGACTTTGAGTTATCGCATGAAATGCATCTAAACACATAGTAGTGATTATGTATGCACAAATGACTTGATACAAAATATTCAACATAGTAAATGTTAGTATTAAACCGTGCTGAACATAATGATGTAAAAAAATTTAACTTTTGAGACAGTCAAATTGGCATCTTTTTATGCTATTTTTTGTCCTATTTGAGGTCCAATGAGCAAAAGGTAGAAATGCAAAGTACTCCTGATATTGAGGTTAACCTTATGCATGAATGATTTTGATTTTTAATGCATATATTATATATATGACTTTGGCGCAGGTGTGGTACTGAATGGCTACCTAGACATGCCTATGTGCATGTGGATAGTCCTATTTTCAAAGGGGACTAGTCAAAAATTTTCAAAATATAGGCATTAGGTAGTCATGCATTTTAACTTTATTATATGTTAAAGTAAATGCATGCATGCATATAGTCATAAAAATGCATTCTAGAAAGCTTCAGGTAAGGAAATACCACACCTTTTCTGAGGTCATTTGGAGACTTGTTGTCCAGATATTATGGATCCAGATCAGCCGAGTAGTTCCCGTAGGACCACTTTTGGTATATGGAGGAGGGCTTCTGAAGTGCCTCGACCCCGTTCTGTTAGACAGCCTCGTCGATTGGTAGAGGTCGTGATTCGTCCAGTCCGGGCTGATGTTCCAGACGTTGAGGACGAGGATGAGGATATTCAGGATCCCGCTCTTGCTGCACATGTTCCCCATAGGGAGCTCCCTTGTATTCAGGTGGCAAACCCAAAGCTTCTGGGTGATTTGAGAAGACATCCCTCGATGTACTTACATGATAACGAGGTATGATGTTAGATCTTGATCTTCCTTCTTCCCTATTGATGAGGATTAAAGGGCTTTGATGTTGATCTGCATTTTATGCAGGTTCCCGGCTTCACACAGCCTCGAGGGAATTGGTTTAGTATACACTTTATGTATCAGGCTCTTTATCCTGATTACAGAGCGGTAGTACAGGATTGGGGATTCGGGGCATTCTTCTCCATCCTTCCCCGTCGTTGTCCCTGGGGTTACCTCAGGGCATTGTCTGAGCGATGGTTTCATCAGACTCAGTCACTCCATCTGCTGGATTGCGAGGTGATGATGACGCTGATGGATTGACGATTTATCATAGGTATGGAGTTTGGAGGGGAGCCAGTGCCTTGCATGGCGAATATTATCCCTACTGCCGTCAGATCCTTGTTAGGAGTTCCGGCAGAGGCACTCAAAGGCAGGACTGTTCGTTCAGGTCCTTTGAGCGTAGATGCTATGAGCGGGCTTTTGAGTGAGCCCATGCCTGATGATATCAGAGTTAGGGATCGCATTCTTCCGCGATTGTTCCTGATGATCATTAGAGGCTGCTTCATAGCAGATAACTCTTCTACAATGTCATTCACTTTGATCAGTGCCACGCGTCATGTGGACCGTATTGGAGAGTATGATTGGGGTTTCTACACCTTTGCCTATTTCCTACGGGGCATGCGTATGCGCTCATAGGGTTTGACCGAGCCTTGGCTAAGATTTTACCCATTTCTACTGGTGAGTATTTCTCTTGTCATTTCCCATTTATAGGTTAAGAGTATTTATTGACCGCAGATGTTTTGCCATTGTGTTGACAGTTTTGGGCCTACGAGAGGCTCCCGTGCTTGCGTCCTGTGAGTGTGTTAGGTTTAGATACCTATCCACGAGGATGACGATGACATCATTCCATTTTGACGGAGGTCCCTGTAACTTAGGGTTTCACTCACTGCCGTATGCAGCTAGAGTTGCTGACAGCTGACACCATCACATGGATTCCTTATTCAGGGGAACACTTGACCATCAGTTTTAAGGATGGATACCCGACTGGAGTTGAGTATATGATTTCCACCAGGAGAGTTCCTCTCTTCACAGATGGAGGCTGGGAGCTCTATTTAGGAGAGCGTGCTTTTAGGAGCACCACAGGGGAGATTCGTATGCCGATCTTGCCTCTTGTCAGGCGTCATTGGCCTATATCGCAGTCACCCGTCACTGATATCCCATTGTTGGGGGTTGACGATTTTGTATTATCATAGGGTCCATGTACTCAGGAGACGTTCCAACATTGGTGGTTCCCTCGTACTATTGGAGCCCAGTCTCGCGCCACTCAGTTCATGGGGAATATGGTTCCAAGATCCGTGATGATGACGGATTGGATAGCTTGTGTACGAGATCCGACTCATATGACACAGATTGATAGTTTGACCCGACAGTTGGACCAGGCATACATATTTATCCGGCATTTGGGCAGAGATCCGGCAGAGGCAACTTCGTTTGATCCTTCCAGCTCAGGTGCTGGCCCCTCAGATGACCCATTCAGTTTTGCCGGTGCAGATCCTCCTCTATATAGGCCCGACATCCCTGTTGATAGAGATCCAGTGACTCAGGAGGAGTTACATCAGGTGGACATGATTGATGATGTAGATATTGACACCATTGTCTTCTTCTGATGTGTATTCTCGTTATATCTTTTGACAGGCCTCTGTTAGATATTGGGTGGCTGTACCTCAATCTTGCTATATCTTTTGATAGGCCTCTATTAGTAGCAGGGCGTCTGTGCCCCATTTCCCTATATTTGTAGCTGTACAGAGATGATGTATTAGATGATGATATACTTAGGAATGTATGCACAGTTTTTCATTCCCTATATCATATTGCCATCTATTATCTACTATGCATATATCATGTTATGCATATATATGTATGTCTAGAGATATTCAGCATTGACCCCTGGATGGTCTTATGACACGGCCCTTACAGTTGTCTTCTTCGACAGTTAGCCGTATTGATCATACCCCACCATCATTGGTGGCATCAGGTATGCGATCGTGGTATGATATCATGTCACCATCGGATGAGGGTGGTAGTAGATCATTCTTTATGACATACCATAACCTTATTGATGTTTGAGTTCCCCGAGATTTATGGATGGCATGCTAGAGCATTGGGTATCAGATAGGAAAGTTTTTTGATTCGGGACCCAGGAGTTGAGTCCTACTCTAGAAGAGTATGCACGGTTAACGATGCTGCCGCTAGATAGACCTTGCGTGCATATGGCTTTGGGGGACATGAGTCGACGGTTCATGACCCTCACTGGATTGAGGTGCAGAGTGGTGCAGGATGAACTTACATCGAGCCACGTTATATCCCAGCGTTTTCTGTTCGACATATTTGGCTCTGAGGATAATTATTCACGACATTCCGGGGATTTCACCGTATCGGAGGATCATTGGCGTTTAGCCAGGGTTGATGTACTGCTGTTATGCGTACTGTGGTATGTCTATATACCATGATACATGGATGAGATAGACATTGGTGTCATCATGGCGATGAGAGCTCTCAGGTAGGGTCGTACCATTATAACGATGATCATAGCAGAGACCCTGCGGTCAGCCACCTACTGTTGTACTTATCCAACAGGAGTGTTCACGGGTAGCTCGGTCATGCTATATGTATGATTTATGTCACATTTGAGACCGACTAGCACTCTTAGACGGCATGGGTATTGGTTCACCCACGATATAGCCATGTCATACTTCTTTCAGCCATCAGAGTGCATAGATGTTATGTCTTGGTCCATATTTTTGGTGGATATCAGAGATCCATTTGTCATATTGCCGTGTTCGGGGCTCAGCTCACCCTACAACTTTATTACTCATGCTCCAGGTATGGACTACCTCCCTCTGGCTGGTTTGAGGGGCGTGACTATTTATCACCCGCTGGTCGTGATGTCGCAGATTTGACCCGGGTTCGGGACTTTCATCCTTTCGAGGGGCGATAGGTCGGCGTTGACCTCTCGCTATCTTTCAATGAGAGGACCGATCCGTGTGTATGCATGGTGGGATCGTCGTGAGATAGCTGATTTTTCTGTGAGCCATCCGGGCTATTCAGCAGAGTTATCCGCATGGATGGAGACAGAGATTGCATCGGTTGCGGTAGTATCCACAGTACCGGATAGTGAGTCAGATGAGGGAGAGCCCATGGAGGACATTGATTCCCACATTGAGGAGGAGCCGGTCTTTGGGTTGCCAACATCTCTTTAGATTCTCCCGATTACGATCTTGTTGTGATTCAAAGATTCAAAGACATTACTTTGAAGCGAGTCTTCATCTGATGACCTTTGAGAGAGAGATCAGGCTCGATCTATGATGTTGACTGCCCTTGATGGGAGAGATGCAGCTCTATTAGAGAGAGACGAGTCATTAGCTCACTGAGATGCCGCTGTAGTTGAGCTGGATGAGGCTAGATCAGCCAGAGATGTAGTGATAGTTGAGCGGGATAGTGCTATATCTGCCCGGGATGTAGCCATCACAGATAGTACTGCAGTGAGGTCCCTTACCACTGGCATGATTGCAGAGATGAGCGCATATATTGATGATCATATGGTCACCATATAGATGGCTACAACTCTGTTGGGTCGTGTGGATACTCTCATACAGGAGACCATCGCTTTACCTTCTTCTTCTGAGAGGGATGCTATGTTGGGCTTGTTAGCTCGCATACACGCTGATTTGTAGATGGGCTTGGATTTTTCTGCACAGACTAGCTTAGCCATTTTGTCATGTACAATTTACATTGTATATATCAAACAACATTATATATATAGCAGGGAAATATATTTTTGATCACTTCCCTTTTAGATATGCTTTCTTTACTTGCTTGATATTTTGCTTCTTTGCTTGTGGCTTATGATCTTGATGTATTCTGAATTCCTCCTGGAGGGATGGACATTGAGATGTCTCTGGACAGTTCAGAATGGATCATTGATCTGTACGTATCCCTACCATCTTTGGTGTCTTGGGACTTGTTTCTGTATGGAAATGTGGAAAGGAGTGTGGCTTTCCTCTCTGAGATTGACCGCACCACAGATGGTCGCCAGTACTTCTATTCAGGAGAAGCTTAGTTAATTCCATATCTTATGTATTGGTGTTATTATTTAAGGTATGACCACAGCTTAGATAGTCGCCGAATCTCCTATTTGGGAGGAGTTCAGGTAATTCCATCTCTTTGGTCTGAAGCCGATGAAATGTAGTGGATTGATGTTTGATCCCAGTACCAACTGACAAGGGTTTGTGTTTTGGTAGGGGGTGAGACCGCACCATGAATGGCTGCCTACGTACTCCTATTGAAGAGGAGATCAGGTCTGCGTAGTTCGAACCTGGTGTGAGAGGTTCAACACTGTATGTGGCAGAAATGGTGTAGGAATTTGTTTTTATTTTTGTAAGGAGAAGAGGGTAGAAATGTTTTTGTTTTTTTTGTTTTATTACGACCGGGCCATATGAAATGGTTGCCTACGTACTCCTATTGAAGAGGAGATCAGGTCGACGTAGTTCGCCCCTCAGGGATAGTGGAAAAGCGTAATCCCATATGCAGATCAGAGTGCGGGGAGGAGAAAGATTAATCCTAGGTTGAGGATAAACTGTAGGTATGAGAAGTTTGATCCCATGTATGGGTAGCCAAACTGTAAACACAAGAGGTTCAATCCGTAGTGGGATGACCTAAGTTGTAGGAACGCAGAGAAGCCAGGCTGCTGGCTTGAAAAGTATGTTTTCCCGAGGGGCAAAGTGTGGAAGAATTGTATGTGGTAAAGGGTTAAAGAACCGGAATGACTGGTGATCTGATGGTCCAACACCAGGATGTTTGCTTGAGGACAACTTCAGACATTGTACCATTTCACGACGTCCGAATTGATGAGTTGTGGAAATTCATCACCGTCCATTTCTTGCAATCTGAGAGTGCCTCCTGTTAATATTTCTTTGACAACAAACGGGCCTTCCCAGTTAGGAGTGAATTTTCCTTTAGATTGATCTTGGTTGTCAATGATCTTCTTTAAAACCAAGTCATGTTGTTTAAACTATCGTAGACGGACTTTTCTGTTGTAGGATCTGGCGATCCTTTGTTGGTATAACTGACCATAGAAGATAGCCGCGGTTCGCCTTTCGTCTATTAGAGACAATTGGTGATACTTGTCTTGTACCCATTGGTCTTCATCCAGCTGAGCGTCTATCAACACTCTGAGGGATTCTATTTCAACTTCTATGGGGAGCATTGCTTCCATCCCATAGGTTAATGCGTAGGGGGTTGCCCCAGTGGAGGTACACATTGAGGTTCTGTAGGCTAACAGAGTAAGAGGCAATAGGTCAGGCCAATCTTTGTGGTTGGTGGACATCTTTTGCATAATCATCTTGATGTTTTTGTTAGCCGCTTCAACATCACCATTCATCTTCAGATGATAGATGACAGAGTTAAGATGTTTGATGTGGAATTTACTGCATAATTCCTCCATCATTTTATTGTTGAGGTTCTTAGCATTGTCTAACACAATCACCTCTGGTTGTCCGTATCGACAAACGACATTGTTTCTGATGAAAATAATAATGACTTCTTTGGTAACCCTGGCGAAAGAGGCTGCCTCTACCCACTTGGTAAAGTAGTCGATCATGGTGAAGATAAATCGATGTCCATTACTGGCTTTAGGCTCAATGGGCCCGATAACGTCCATCCCCCACATTGAGAAGGGCCAAGGTGAACTCATGTTATGGAGTTCCCTTGGAGGGGCGTGTATAGCATTCCCATGAATCTGGCACTGATAGCATCTCCTAACGTGGTCATTGCAATCAGCTTTGAGAGATAGCCAGTAATGTCCTGTCCTGAGGACCTTCCTGACAAGGAGGGGGCCACTCATGTGGGGGCCACTCATGTGGGGGCCACAGACTCCACCATGGATTTCATCCATAAGCCTTTAGGCTTGATCTTTGTCTAAACATCTGAGGAAACCTAGTCCTGCATCTCTTTTGTAGAGTGCATCTCCACTCAGGTAGAATTTCATAGCAAGTCGATGGATCCACCTTTTCTCAGTCGGGCTCGCTTCCGCGGGTGTAGATCCATCTCGTAGATATTCCTTGATATGCTGATACCAAGGATGCTAGATGGGAGGTAGCTCATCCGATACTTCTCCAACGTAGTTCCCATAGGCTGGTACCTTGTGCAGGGCAATTGTGACGCTTGGCAAATGTTCCTTGTCAGATTTGCAAATTAAGGAGGCCAAAGTTGCTAATGCGTCTGCAAAGTCATTCCTATTACGAGGAACGTGTAGAAAGGAGATTTCTTCGAACTGCAAAATCATCTGTAAAACCTGCCGATGGTAAGGCAGCAAATGTAGCTCTTTAGTTTGATAGATTCTGATGGATTGTCTGATTACCAACTCGAATCTCCAAAGGCGATTAACCGCCTTGATGCCCATTGAGCGGGCAAGTTTTATCCCCATGAGGCGACCTTCATACTCAACAGTGTTGTTGGTGCCGACAAACTACAATTTGACAAATGACGGATATCGCTCCCGTCTGGGATATTAGAAGCGCTCCGGCTCGAACCTTCCATATTCTGACTCCATCAAAATACATCTTCCGTGATTAGCGCGATATCGTCTTGATGGTGTTCTTTGAACTATCATTACTCCTTCATCTGGGAAATATGTTTCAAGGGTTTGAAATCCCACGAAGGTGCAACGACGAGTTGATCCGCAATTCCTTGACCTTTGATGGACTTTTGAGTCATATATACGATGTCAAATTGTTGTAGGATCAACTGCCATCTGGACAACCGACAATTTAACATGGGTTTGTTTAACACGTATTTGAGAGGATCCACGCGGGATATTAAATGGGTTGTGTGGCCATGGAGATAATGTTGTAACCTCATGGAAGCCCATACTAAAGCCCAACAAGTCTTCTCGATTAGAGTGTACTTGTGTTCACTGCTGCTGAATCTTTTGCTGAGGTAATAGATAGCTTGTTCTTTGCCTCTATCGTCTTTCTGTCCTAGCATACAGCCCATGGCATTGTCACTTATGAACAGGTACATGAATAGGGGAACATCATCCCTAGGTGGTACCAACGTGGTAGCTTTGACTAGCTGTTTCTTGATTGTGAGGAAGGCATCTTGACACAAATCATTCCATTTCATGGAGGAGTTCTTCCTTAAAAGCTTAAAGATTGGCTCACAGGTTGCCGTGAGTTGAGAGATAAACCTGCTAATGAAGTTGATTCTTCCCAAAAATCCCCGTATTTCCTTTTCTGTCTGAGGAATGGGCATTTCCGTGATGGCCTAGATTTTTGCAGGATCCAGCTCAATCCCTTTGTGGCTTACTAGAAGTCCTAGTAACTTGCCTGATTTAACGCCAAAGGCGCATTTAGCTGGATTCAACTTCAAGTTGTACTTACGCAACCTGTTGAATAACTTTCTGAGATGGTCTATATGGTCACCCTCCTTCTGGGACTTGATAATGATGTCATCCACGTAGATCTCGATCTCTTTATGCATTAAGTCATGGAAAAGAGCCATCATAGCTCGTTGATAGGTGGCTCCAGCATTGATGAGGCCGAATGACAACCGTCTATAGCAAAAGGTTCCCCAAGGCGTGATGAAAGCAATTTTCTCACGATCTTCCTCAACAACCATGATCTGATGATATCCCGCAAAGCAATCAGCAAAGGAGTACATGTCGTATTGCGCAGTATTGTCAATAAGAATGTGGATAAATGGCACGGGAAAGCTATCTTTTAAGCAAGCTTTGTTCAAGTCCTAGTAATCCACACAAACTCGTACCTTCCCTTCGGGTTTAGGCACGGGCACAATATTGGATATCCACTCAGGATACGTAGACACCATGATGATGCCAGCTTGAAATTATTTCACAATTTTTTCTTTCACCTTTAAACTCCACTCAGGTTTCAATCGCCTGAGCTTTTGCTTGACTGGCTTAAATCCCTCTTTAATGGGAAGGCGATGAAGGACAATGTCAGTGGATAAACCCACCATGTCTTCATGAGACCATGTAAACACATCCTGGAATTTGGTTAATAGCGTAAACATGTCATTCATTGGGTTTGGGGTAAGGTTTGAACCAATCTGGATTAAATTAGAGATTTCTAAGGTTCTGAGATTGAAAGAAGTGGTTTGATCAAGGTTGGATTTAGGTTTGTCTTTGACCCATTCTTAAATTTCTGGAGGCACCTCAATGTCATCCTGTATTTCCATCAAGGCTGAATTCATCTTTATATCAAAGGAACAATCATTGTGGAGAAGAGGCACCATATCAGCAAGTACAGACACATCTAAATTCAGGGTCCTGAAACAAAATATGTTTTCACTTAGTATATATAAAATGTTTTGATCATACACAGTGTTAGCATATACTGACAAAATAAACTGCTAATACTGTATAGAAAAGTAAGCAGTTATCATATCTACAGGGCAGAAAGAGTTTCTGCCCGCTTTACCCTTGACGACCAATGCAAGGAGTGCTGTTCGAATTGGCAAGGGCAAAGTCCGGGTGGACTGCAGTGATGGAGGGATTGTCATCGTCCTCCCTATCCCGAATGATGGCCATTACATTTGGGCAATCATCGTCTGGGGTGTATCTATTGGTATGTTCATCATGAACGACGATGCGTATGCCCGACATCATTCGGATGACGTCTTGTTTAATTCTTTGTTTCTCTTCCTCTACTCGGGGATCTGGAAGAAAGACTTCTTTCTCCTTCACCGGAACCGGCTTGGGAAATAATATAGCCATTACATTGGTTGGCTCCTTTATAGGAGGTTGTGCAGACTCAGAGTTTGAAGACAAAGATAAACGCCGCGCGTTTGAAGCTGAAGGAATCTGCTGATGCTTATGAGGATTCCTATGACTAGAACTGGCAGAATAGCCTAGTCCAGCTGTTCTAGTTTGCCTGGTTAATTGAATTGGGTATTTGATACCCTGGCGATCTTTACCCAGCCCTTGTCCTGGCTTATGACCCAATGACATCATTTCTTGAGTAGCCGACATTACCTCGGCAGAAATCTTGGGTTCGGGAAATGGTGTTCCAATAGCATGGTATTGGCTATTGCTTACTTCCAAGACATGAAAACTGATCGGTTCAATATTTGTATTGGCATTGATGTATGGTATGTCACTTTGTGTAGGACACTCTGGCTCAGCGTTGACGGTGACTAGGCTGTCATTGATAATGTATTTTGACTATTGATGAAGGGTGGAGGGGACTGCCCCTACCATATGAATCCATGGTCGTCCCAAGAGCAGGTTGTATCCCGAATCTATCTTGAGCACGTGGAAAGATACGCAGAATGTATGGGGACCAATTTCGATTGGCAGTTCAATTACTCCGACCGAATTCCGACGGGCTCCATCAAAAGCTTTGATGACGGTATGGCTACTCCGAAGTCGGTTGAGATTGATATTCATCTTCACCAAGGTAGCATATGGACAGATATTTAGAGATGAACCTCCATCTATCATGACTCCAGCTAGCATGTATCTCGAGGACAAGACCGCAATGTGCAACGGCTTGCAATGATCAGTCCCTTTGGGCGGTATGTCATCATCAGTGAAGGATATCACATTGTTGTTGAAAATGTGATCAACCAGATGTTTGAAATTTTTCCATATCAACTGATGTTGGTAGATAGGCTTCTTCCAAAACCTTTAGTAAGATCTTCCGCTGATCCTCGGAAGTTAGGACTAAGTTCAAAATTGAAATCTGATGTGGAGCTTCTCTCAAGCTTAAAACCACTTGATGACCCATAGTGCGGAGGAATTTTTCAATCTTCTCCATGGGTATTTTCCCCTTTGATTTGGTGGTAGACTTCATCACCCGTTAGGGAAGATACAGTGGATTTTCCTTCGACACTGCAGCAGTGGTATGTGAGGTAGATCCTTCACCTTCTCTATAATTCCACGGAACCTTGTGCAAGCTAACAATAGGGTATTGTGCTCTGTACGACAAGTTGATTGGCTCGGGAGCGGCCACTTTCAAAGGATTATTGCTTCTCTTGAGTTGAATTGTTGGCATTGTGAGTAATCTGTTAGCCCCATCAGTTTTAGTGGATATGACTGCTATCACACTCTTCCACTTAGTAGGACCTGTATTCTAACTTGCACGTAACACATTATCATCGTCCACTAGGTGTAGGACACCACTGTCAATTAGATTTTGGATGAGATGGCGGAGTGCCCAGCATTCTTCTGTACTGTGACCGCGAGAATGGGAGTGATATTGATATACTCCATCGAGTTTATCCGAATCTGAGCGGGGGTTGATTGGAGTAGAAGGAGGCGATCCTTCCTTCATTGATTAACATCTGAAGGATTTCCTCCACAGGTTGGCCCAGATATGTGAATTCCCTTTTGTTGGCAAAATCCCGACGAGCTTTGGCATTTGCTCTCTTTGTCACTTTGTCTTCTATCATTTCATTTTCTGAAAGTGACGAGGGAATATTCATGATAAGAGGTAGGAGACTGGCATGCTCCTGGCTGATTAATTGATGTGTCACTTGATGCTGATAAGTCACCAATTCTGCTAATTGTTTAATTTACTTACCTAAAGCTTTCATCTTTCGTTCCATTGTGAACTGAAACTTGGCATAATCCCATTTGTCAACACCGTCTTTGAGGGTCTGGGAGGATTTATAGTTAAAATTGGAATTCTGTCCATTGCTCCAATTGATCATGTTGACCTCTTCTTCTTTGTGTGGAGGAAGGGGGTTTTCTTGAACGTGAGGTTGATCTGGTTTGGTGACCACGATCTCACCGTTGTCTATCAGATCTTGGATCTAATGTTTCAAGGCCCAACAATCCTGAGTATCATGTCCAGGTGCCCCGGCATGATAAGCACATTTTCGAGCAGCATTGAAACCCCATCCATTCGGGCTGGCTGGTGGAAGAAGATGTGTAATTTTCTTCTGTGTTGTCAAAAGATTGAGAATGTTCTCGAGGGTGTCCCCTAAGGGTGTGAACCCTCGAGGGCGTTTGACTTCTCCACCTTTTGGTATTGGAGGGTTCGCAGACTGTGCTTGAAAGGGAGTGTAGTTTCTCCTTTGAATAGGCATGTTATGGTTGCCTTTTTGACCCTGTAGTATCAGGGAAACATCTTCCTCTTTCTTTTTATGGACCCTCCAGGGGTTGTTTCCATAATTTCCGGATTGGATGTGATCGAAGAATGACTTTAAGGGCGACTAGGTCTTGAATCTTTCCGGACTTCAAGCCCATCTCAGCTATCTCCCCATGTTTGACCATTTCAGAAAATGGTTTGCCAATGCCGACTAAAACTCTTTCATAGAAAGGAGCTTCTTGTATGTCAATGAAAGTCATGACCATTTCTGATTATGTCATGGAAGGACTAACTTGGGCAGCCAGGCATCTCCACCTTTGAGTATACTCTCTGAACGACTCGTTAGACTGTTTCTTGATCTTGGTAATTTGATCCGATCGGGGAGCCATCTCGAGGTGAAAAGTTGTATTGAGTGAGGAAAGCGTGTGCTAGATCTTCCCAGCTATGAATCTTTAAGTTGTCTAATCTTGTGTACCACGAACGGGCTTCTCCAGTTAGACTTTTCTGGAACAATTGCATTCTGAGCTTTTCTTCCTCTGCATAAGATCCAAGTTCTCCAATAAACACCTTTAAATGTGTGTAAGGATCTCCTAACCCGTCATATTTTTTGAAGTCAGTAGTTTTAAACTTTTCTGGATAATGAACACCAGGGAAAATGCAAAGATCAGCATATGACACACTCCCGTGTGTTCCAATTCCTTTGATAGCACAAAGGGTCTCTTCCATTTGGAGGACTTTTTTTTATGTCACCAGTGTCTGAATCTCCAGTGGGATGGGCAGCATCATGAGTTTTGTTGGTTGTATCCAACTGCAGTTCAGGTATTGTGATGACCTGGTTTCCCCCATGTGTAGAGGATTCAGCATGTATGGGTATTTTGGATACCGAGTAGGACTGGTGTAGTTCTTTGAGTAGAAACGACCAAATCGTAATTTGTTTGCTTAATCCAGTCAATTCTTTTCAAGAAATGGATTAATTTCGGATCTGGTGGGATGACGACATGATTAATTGTAGGCTGTAGCCTTTTGGATTTTGAATGGGGTAGTAGGTCCGATTGGTTCCCTGCAAAAGACTTACATAGTTTAGTCTTTAGGGAATGTGTATAATAACATGATATGTGATGTGCCCATTTTAGGAATTTTATCCTGCAAAACGGATGTCAGCTGTTTGTAGCATGTTAATTTAAATATGTATGTGTACACATTTCTTCATATTTCTCATTACATGGAGATAGATATGGAATGAATTTACAAGTAATTGAAATGAGAAAGAATGAAGAGACTTTCCTCCGTTTTGGGTTTATCTTAGGACTTCATCGCGGCTTTTTGGCATGAAGTTTCCCAAATCATCGCAATTTACTCAATGGGAAGTTAATACGGTCTTTCAACTGGAGCAAATTTGGGTGGTGCCTTTCCTGAGCCTCGGGGAATCAGTCTTCCCACGAGTCCAGTAATCAAACACCGACGGGATAGCCTCCTGGTGGAGGTGTAAGACTCCAACTTATTATTAATGAAATTTAATTTTCTCTATTTATTATTTTGAAATAGTAAGGGTTGATGTGATTAATGTGGATAGTTAGGGGTAAAATACGCAAATATTTCAAAATAAGCAAGTGGTTATAAAATATTCATTGTTGTTGGGGAATATTCGTTTGGTCGTGGAATATTAAATGCATTGTTAGGGAATATTAAATGCGACGGCCTTGACCATATGTGGGCCCCATAACGGAAAGCGATTGGATGAAGAAAGCGACATAAATATAAGTGGTTTAAAAATAACGGCGTAGTTATTCTGAATTAATCTTGTTAAAATACTAAATTGGTTAAAACACGGTAGCACTACGGTATTTCAACAATTATTGATTCTTACGTAAGAAGGCACTACTCAATAATGGTTACGAAATTCGCTTATTCGATATTTTATTTTATTGATTCAATAATTCTTTGCGTTGATATTTTATATTCTTTGTTGTTTCAATAATTGTCATTACCAATATTTTTCATTATCGAAGCAATAATTCATATTATCCGAATAATATTATTAGATAACATTATTGGCAATGTCTAGAAAGTTACATCTAAGGAGAGGTTTGGTCACATAATTGCTTGGCGCCAAGAAGAGAGAAATTCTTATTGAAAGCCCCTCTTTCCAAGGCGCCTGGTTGCCAATATTGTGATTACAGTAATATTATTTATGAATAATTAATTATTGATTCATATGATGAGAAAAATATTGATTTTATGTGGATATAGATGGAGAAAATTTTAATGTGACAATTGTTGAAAATTGAAATTTTATCTTTTTCGATAAAATAATTCATTTAAATATATTATTATATTTTAATAATATAATAATGGTGATATTTTTACAACGAATGTGGGATATATGAGTATACGAGGAGGAAGAGTATTTTTGTTGCAATAAATGTTTAAAACATGTTAAACATGTCGGTGGACCCCATTTATTAGACCGAAATTTGATTATACTGTATAAAATTGCCCGTTTGTGGATTTGGTCAATTTACATTTGGAATTTGGAAAACTTTCTTACGCAAAGTTGTAGAGAATTGAATTTCCTATAAAAACTCGTGAGATTGAATTTTCTGATAAAAAGAGCTATTTATTGTGAATTATTGAAGTTCCAAAGCTTCAAATAATTGATTTTGGAAGTTTAAATTATTTTAAATAAGAAAAACGTTTTTGGAATGTTTGGGGCATCTTTAACATGTGTTTGATGGCTGAAATCAGATTCTAGGCATGCGTAGGAAATTTATATAATTATATTATTAATTTATTAAATTTTACGCTTTAGTGTTCTAAGCAATTTCTATAAATAGGGTGCTTAGGTTAGAATTGAAAATCACACCGTAAATGAAGTTTTCTCTCTATATTATCGAGCGTATTCTTGTGAGTATTTTGAGTATACTTTGAGTATTGTTAGGCGGTGCAAGTTCCTTCAAAGACTATACTCAGTATTCCAAATTTTAAGTCTTAATCTTTCGAGGTAAGGGATATTATTTTTTCAGTAATGATATTATTTCTTCAATATCATTATGTTGAAATATTGATCTGAAGTTTTTATCAAATTTGGAACTTTTGGTGTGATTCTTATTCACGTATCACTGCCTTTATTCACGTATCGACCTTAATTATTCACTAATACGACATTATTCATCGAAAAATGAAAAATTTTCTTTTTCGTCAAAATATCTATTACGGATACTAGCTTTGATTGTATCCATGTTTTGATCATTCTTTAATTTTACACCAACTGCGATTATTTTTGAGGTATTTTTGGGCGTGTGAATAAAACAAAGTACGAATCCTTAATCCTTAATCCTTGTCATTTTGTTTCTTTGGATTCGTTTCTTTAAAAATATTTTTCATCATCTTGATCTTAAATGATGATATTATGGAATATCTTTGGCTTCGTAGTGCAAAGATGAATGATTTCTGAAGAATATCTTTGGCTCAGTAGTGCAAAGATGAGCAGTGTTTAGATGAACATGACGGTGATGAATATCTTTGGCCTATAGTGCAAAGATGAATATGTGATTCAGATATATATTGATTGATGTTACAGGGGATAAAAGATGAGCGGACGAACTTTTAAATTCATACATGGAAGATAGTAGTTTGCATTCTCTACTTAACTCTTCTAATGAATTATTATTTCCGCTGCGAATATTGATTTAAAATTTGTTGTCTATTGTATTCTATTAGATTTTTCCTGTTGAAGACTAACGGTAATTTGTTGTATATTATCTTAGTCATAATATTCTTTCTTGAGCTAGTTGAGCTCACCCTTTTCCTTTTGTTCCATTTTTCTCGGGAGGCGAGAATATAAGCGTAGTTAGTGCAGTGGGGTATGGAATGAAGGTCTAGAGAGAGTTGTTTAGTAGTCCTCACCATTTTGTAAAATAATGTATCAATAAATGTGATGAGGATTTATTTGAGTATAGATATTATCAGAAGATAATATTTGTATTTAAACTCACAGTTTTACTATTGTAATAATAAAGTTGTAGTTGTTTCTGTACCATGTATTGACAACTCAGAATGGGTGATGTATACCTATTTTGGGGGCGTCATAGTTGGTATCAGAGCTTAGGGATATGATCTCTGGCGGAGATCGGGGAATAGAACTAGGAGGGGGGAGTCGAGTAAATCCTTCGCTAGTGTGTCCTACCTAAGCTTATTTGTTAGTTGGTCAGTATATAGGGATATTATGTGATATATTGATTTCCTTAATTAACCCTTGTTTTATGACAGTATTTAAGAATGTCGACTGAGAATATTAACAATGGAAATGAGACCGTGGAGACGCCTGTACTCACCAACGAGGAGAAGCGCAACGTGACAATGTTCCTCCGTGAACAACACCACTCAAAGAGATGATGAACGAGGGATGTTTAGAGCTTTTTTGTAGTTCATGCAAAATCGACGAGGAGACTCGTGTTCAAAATACAAGAGGAAATGATAGCAATTCACGGGTTGTCACACCCAAGCGATTCAAAGAGTTGGGACCACCGAATTTAAGGGAAAGCGAGATCCGATCATGGAGGAAACATGGGTCAAGCAAATTACCAAGATATTCGATGTCTTGGGATGCACGGAGAACAGAAGGTTCCATTCGCCACCTTTATGTTCCGTGGCGAGGCAGACTCATGGTGGGAGTCGTAAAAGCGTACCCATCCAAAGTAAGACTCAAAGATATCTTGGGAGACGTTTGAAACTATTTAATGACAAATACTTTCACGAAAGTGTTCGTCATATGAAGGAAGTGGAGTTTATTAGATTGGAGCGAGAACAACATGGCGGTGTCTCGAAGACGAGGCAAAGTTTGCGAGTTATCCTGTGTTTGCACCTCATTTGGTGGAGAATGAGGAAAGTATGACACGGATGTTTCTTAGAGGTTTGAAACCCGGCGTCACGTCAATTATCTCATTTTTCATAAATTTTTCTCTATTAGGATGTTGTAAAGCAGGCTCAATTATTAGAAGCGAGATAACGAGTATGGTCAATTGAGGACCACAACCGAGGATCGTACGGAGATAGCGGTCAATGAATAATGATAACCGGCGGAGAAAGAAAGCAGACGGACAAAATGGTAACCACTCTGGTGGTAATCATGGCCATGAAAATAGAAGAAGCGAGTCGGGAGGAGATTTTTAAAGAGGAGATTTAACAACGACCATATGAAGGCACATGTCTTGCGTGAAGAATCGGTTCTAAGGGAGGAGAATGACCACCGGTCATATGTTACAAATACGGAAAAGAGGACATATCGATCCCAAGCGCCCACAATTCAGTCAAGGTATGCTATAATTGTGGAAAGGAGGACATATTGCTCGAGATTGTACAATAAGCGAAACCTAGTTCAATGAGGGGACGGTGACTCAAAAGACTATCCCGTAAAAGTCAAAGTCAACGATTAGGAAGAAGCGTTTGTTGTGATTTGGTCATAATGCGAGGAACCCAAACGAGGTGATCACGGGTAAGCTATTTATAAATTCTTGCGAAGTTTATACCTTACTTGATCTGGGGTGTTACCCATTCATTTATCTCTCCCTGCATGTGCTCAACGCGTTTAAACTTGACTCAGGAGAAATTAGACTTTGACCTATCTGTGGAAACTCCGTTAGGAGAAACTTTCATCACATCCATTGTTTATAAATCTTGTTTGATTCAAGTTGGCACCATCACCTTACCTATTGACCTTATCTCTTTAAAGATACTTGCTTTTGATGTGATTTTAGGGATTGATTGGTTAACTACTCATCATGCCAAAATTGATTGTTTTCGTAAGGTTGTTAGTTTTCATATTCCTAACTTGACGTTGTTAGACAATTCAAGCAACTAAACCATTAAAATCAATCAACATCATATCTAATCATAAAGCTATTCGTTTTATTGAAAAGCGGATGTCAAGTTTTCTTAGCCCATGTTATGGATTTGAATAAAGACACGTCAAATTTGAATAATATTCTGTTGTTATTGACTTTCCGGACGTATTTCAAGAAGAACTTCCCGGTCTACCCCGAGCGTGAAGTTGAATTCTTTATTGATCTTGAACACAGTACAAAGCCCATTTCTAAAACCCATATCGAATGGCTCCTATTGAACTTGAGAGGAGTAAAGGTCCAACTCTGAGGAATTGTTGGACATCGGTTTCATTATGGATTTCTAAAGACATCTCCTGGGGTGCTCCTGATTTATTATTAAAGAAAAGAAGAAAGCGGGAGATTCTTTCGCTTGACTTTGTACAGAAAGATTTCTATCGGAATTGAATCATGTCACCATCAAGAATAGGTATCCTCTACCTCGTATTGATGACTTGTTTGACATGTCACGATTGATGACTTGTTTGACCAGGCAAGGCACAATTCTTTTCAAAATCGATCTTCGTTCGGATATCATCGGTGAAGATTAGAACCGAGGATATTCAAAGGCGCCTTTAGAACTCGAGACGGGCATTATGAATTCTTAGTCATGTCTTTCGGATGACTAATGCTCTCCGCTGACTTTCATGGATATGATGAACCGAGTATTTAAGGAATATTTAGATCGGTTTGTTGTTGTTTTTATTGATGACATCCTCATATATTCCAAAAGTCGTGAAGATCATGAGCACCATTTGAAGCTGGTACTCCAAAGGCTTCGTGAAAATAAACTATATGCCAAATTGAAGAAATGCGAGTTCTGGCTTGAGGAAGTATCATTTCTTGGGCACATGGTGTCAAAACATGGAGTATCCGTGGACGGCGAAGATTGAAGCAATACAAAGTTGGGAGCAACCAAAGTCGGTGATCAAGTCACGTAGTTTTTGGGCTTAGTGGTTATTATCGGAGATTCGTGGAAGGGTTTTCTCGAATCGCTACTCCATTAACTCAAATTAACTTCGGAAGGATACAAAATTCGTTTGGAGCGAAGAATGCGAGAAGAGTTTCCAAGAGCTTAAGAGGAGACTTATTTTAAGACTGTTCTAACAATACCATCTGGTTCGGATGGATTTGTTATCTACAAATGATTCTTGAGCAAAGGGTTAGGATGTGTTCTCATGCAACGTGGGAAAGTCATAGCCTATGCCTCGCGACAACTTAAAGAGTATGAGAGGAATTATCCAACTCATGATCTAGAGTTGGCGGCGATCGTTTCAAGCGCTTAAAGATATGGAGGCACTATCTATATGGGGAGAAAATGGAGATATATTGAGACCATAAAAGCCTTAAATATTTCTTCACTCAAAAAGAACTCAACATGCGGCAAATGACGTTGGCTCGAGCTATTGAAAGACTACGACCACACTATTCAATACCATCACGGAAAAGCGAATGTGGTAGCCGACGCGTTGAGTAGAAGATCATATGCGGAGCGAGTGCGATGATGTCAAGTATACGCAGAGCCAACTTTAATAGAAAAAGTTAAGGTTGCTTCAAGCCACCGAGCCTTAGGAAATGATGCGTATGAAGAAGAAAGTACAAGAAGGAGCTATTAGGGCGAGAATTGATGAAGAAGGAATACTTGAGTCCACTCTAGACTTTGTGTCCCTAAAGACTCTGATTTGAAGTACAAGATTATGATGGAGGCACGCAATACACCATTTGCAATCCATCCTGGAAGTACTAAAATGTATCGTGATCTTCGACATACATTTTGGTGGAACAATATGAAGAGAGAGATTGCAAAGTTTATCTCGATGTGTTTAACTTGTCAACGTGTAAAGGCGGAGCATCTAGTACCTAAGGGTCCGTTACAACCACTTGAGATTCCAAAATGGAAGTGGGAACACATTACCATGGATTTCGTTACTGGTCTTCCTACGGTTTCTCAAGGCATCAATGTTGTTTGGGTTATTGTTGATAGATTAACAAAGTTTGCTCATTTCTTGCCGATACGGGAGACTTATTCCCTTGAACGTCTTGCTAGTATGTACGTGAATGAGATTGTGAGGTTGCATGGCATGCCTGTATCCATAGTTTCGGATCGTGACCCAAGATTAACTTCAAGATTTTGGGTTAGCTTGCAAAAAGCTATGGGCACGGATTTACGATTCAGTTCGGCATACCATCCTCAAACGGACGGATAATCAGAAAGGACTATTCAAACTCTTGAAGATTTATTAAGACTCTGTGTCCTAGACTTCAAGGGCAGTTGGGATAAGTATTTACCATTGGTGGAATTCTCCTACAACAACAGTTATCAGGCAAGTATAGGTGTGGCTCCATTTGAAGCATTATATGGACGAAAGTGTCGCTCTCCAAAGATGTTGGGATGAGGTGGGTGAAGCAACCTTTGTTGGGACCCGAGTTGGTACGTATGACTACGGAAAAGATCAAAATGATTCGACAACGTATACAAACGGCACAAGATCGACAAAAGAGTTATGCGGATCTTCATCGAAAGGACGTGGAATTTAGTGTAGGGGATCATGTATTGTTGCGAGTTGCTCCATGGAAGGAGTTACAAGATTTGGGAAGAGAGGAAAGCTCAATCCACGATTTATTGGTCCATTTCAAATTCTTGACCGAAAGTAGGAAATGTAGCCTATAGACTCGCGTTACCTCAAAGTATGTCTCGTATTCATAATGTGTTTCACATATTCTCACATTTCAGTAAATATGTGAAACACCCGAACCACGTTATAGAGTTAGAACCAGACGAGATAGCCGAAGACTTAACGTATGAGGAGGTACCTGTCAAGATCTTGGATAGGAAGGAGCATGTCCTACACGCAAAGGTCATACCACAAGTTAAAGTTTTGTGGAGGAATCATGCTATAGAGGAAATAACCTGGGAATTGGAAACGGAAATGAAAGCGAGGTATCCTCACCTTTTCGAAACACCAGGTACGTACGTCAATTTCGAGGACGAAATTTTATAAGGAGGGGAGGTTGTAAGACCCCAACTTATTATTAATGAAATTTAATTTTCTCTATTTATTATTTTGAAATAGTAAGGGTTGATGTGATTAATGTGGATAGTTAGGGGTAAAATACGCAAATATTTCAAAATAAGCAAGTGGTTATAAAATATTCATTGTTGTCGGGGAATATTCGTTTGGTCGTGGAATATTCGTACTGTCGGGGAATATTCGTATGACGGCGCAGCCATGTGTGGGCCCCATAACGGAAAGCGATTGGATGAAGAAAACGACAAATATAAGTGGTTTAAAAATAACGGCGTAGTTGTTACCAATTATCTTTGTTAAAATACTCTATGGTTAAAACACAAGAAGATTACTGCAGTATTGCACCAATTATTGATTCTTACGTAAGAAGGAACTACTCAATAATGGTTACAGTAATTATTGTTCAGTATTTTATTTTATTGATTCAATAATTGCTGCGTTGATATTTTATATTGTTGTTGTTTCAATAATTGTCATTACCCAATATTTTTATTATCGAAGCAATAATTCATATTATCTGAATAATATTATTAGATAACATTATTGGCAATGTCTAGAAAGTTCTGTCTAAGGAGAGGTTTGGTCACCTAATTGCGCGCCAGTAAGGAGAAATTCTTATTGGAAAGCCCCCTCTTTCCTGCGAACTGCTTGGTTGCCAATATTGTGATTCTGTAATATTATTTGTGAATAATTAATTATTGATTCATATGATGAGAAAAATATTGATTTTATGTGGATATAGATGGAGAAAATTTTTAATGTGACAATTGTTGAAAATTGAAATTTTATCTTTTTTGATAAAATAATTCATTTAAATATATTATTATATTTTAATAATATAATAATGGTGATATTTTTACAACGAATGTGGGATATATGAGTATACGAGGAGGAAGAGTATTTTTGTTGCAATAAATGTTTAAAACATGTTAAACATGTCGGTGGACCCCATTTATTGGTGAAATTTGATTATAAACGTAAAATACGCTTCGTTTGTGGATTTAGGTCAATTTACATTTGGAATTTGGAAAAACTTTCTCTCGCAAAGTTGTAGAAAATTGAATTTCCTATAAAAATTCGCGAGATTGAATTTTACGATAAAAGAACTATTTATTGTGAATTATTGAAGTTCCGAAGCTCCGAAATAATTGATTTTTGGAAATTTAAATTATTTTAAATAAGAAAAACGTTTTTGGAATGTTTGGGGGCATCTTTAACATGTGTTTGATGGCTGAAATCAGATTCTAGGCATGCGTGAGGAAATTTATATAATTATATTATTAATTTATTAAATTTTACGCTTTGTGTTCTAAGCAATTTCCTATAAATAGGGTGCTTAGGTAAGAATTGAAAATCACACCGTAAATCGAAGTTTTCTCTCTCTATATTATCGAGCGTATTCTTGTGAGTATTTTGAGTATACTTTGAGTATTGTTAGGCGGTGCAAAGTTCCTTCAAAGACTATACGGTATTCCAAATTTAGAAGTACTAATCTTTCGAGGTAAGGGATATTATTTTTTTCAGTAATGATATTATTTCTTCAATATCATTATGTTGAAATATTGATCTGAAGTTTTATCAAATTTGGAACTTTTGGTGTCTGAGTTACTATTCACGTATCTGACCACTATTCACGTATACGACACTATTCACGAATCTTACATTATTCATCGAAAAATGAAAAATTTTCTTTTGTCCAAAATATCTATTACGGATACTAGCTTTGATTGTATCCATGTTTTGATCATTCTTGAATTTTACACCACCGCGATTATTTTTGAGGTATTTTTTTGGACGTGAATAAAACAAAATACTAATCCTTAATCCTTAATCCTTGTCATTTTGTTTCAACCGGATTCGCTTTAAAAATATTTTCATCATCTTGATCTTAAATGATGATATTATGGAATATCTTTGGCTCAGAAGTGCAAAGATGAATGATTTGAAGAATATCTTTGGCCAGTAGTGCAAAGATGAGCAGTGTTTAGATGAACATGACCAAGTGATGAATATCTTTGGCTGTAGTGTAAAGATGAATATGTGATTCCGGATATATATTGATTGATGTTACTGGGGATAAAAGATGAGCGATGAACTTTTAAATTCATACATGGAAGATAGTAGTTTGCATTCTCTTCTTAACTTTTCTAATGAATTATTATTTCGCTGCGAATATTGATTTAAAATTTGTTGTCTATTGTATTCTATTAGATTTTTCCCTGTTGAAGACTAACGGTAATTTGTTGTATATTATCTTAGTCATAATATTCTTTCTTGAGCTAGTTGAGCTCACCCTTTTCCCTTTTTGTTCCATTTTTCCCGAGGAGGCAAGAATATAGCGAGTATTTAGCCTGGGGTATGGAATGAAGGTTCTAGAGAGAGTTGTTTAGTAGTCCTCACCATTTTTGTAAAATAATGTATCAATAAATGTGATGAGGATTTATTTGAGTATAGATATTGTCTAGAAGATAATATTTGTATTTAAACTCACAGTTTTACTGTTGTAATAATAAAGTTGTAGTTATTTCTGTACCATGTATTGACAACTCAGAATTGGTGATGTATACCTATTTTGGGGGCATCATAGGAGGGACCACACAACATACATTCACATACATCGCGTCTCACCGTATAAAAATGATGACATGTGCAAAGCACTAATATCACAAGCAGATATGGTGCGAAGCACTAAGTGCAATAAGTAAATGCATTTGTACACATTCATCATAAATGTAAATGCAACATCCACATACAAGTAGATAACAGTTTTAAAAAGATTTGTACTAGCGGCTTAAGTCCTCTTACTGGAGTCCCCAGCAGAGTCGGAATTTTTAAATGTCCCTTTCCGTTACTTGTTCTTTGGTGTTCTCATTTTAGGTGAGATTTGTTTGAAATAACAAGTGAAAAAGGTCCGACAGGTATAATGTCGACGATGGACTGTTAAGAGTCTTTAGTTAGTTTTTTAAATGGTTGTACCAACACAACCGATAAAAGGTTTGCACATTAACCCAGTGATGTGACACTGTTACCCGGGTCAGTGAAACCGAGATTCATTTCGGGTCTGGGGACTTAGTTATGCGGAGGGAAGGTGTTAGGCACCCCTCGACATCCGTGTTACCATGGTGACCGCCTCTTTTCAAGAAACTATTATCTGAATGTGTGTGTGTGTGGGTCAATATGCTGTTATTTGGAAGTAGTGCGAGGTCTCGTTCGCACCTACATACACAGGGTTTGAATTTATGTAAAAATTCAGTTTTAGCAAGATATAGCAATGATGTTTTATAAAAAAAGTTTTTCAAACCCTGATGCTCAATAGTAATTGAGACCTTTTACACTCACATTTTATTAAGTGTCCTATTGATTGATTTTATTTTACGATGATGTGAGGCATAAAATTTAAAAAATAATATATAAAATAATGCGAGACTTCCTCGTGAGTATGGAAACCATCTCGAGGAAATTCGCACACCGCAGAATAATTTATAAGTCGCAACATACATTTGAAAATGTCCATCACGGAACCGAATCTAGATCCAATAGGTGAATCTGTGATCACATGATTCTGGCGCATATGATACCGCATAATTTGTATAAAGCGAAGCAGTGTATATCTACAAAAGTGGATATATATATATATATATATATATATATATATATATATATATATATATATATATACTGATATGATCATCAACCACGAAGCACCTCCACGGGGGGATCGTAAATGTAAATAAAGTCGTAAAAGCTATCAAGCGCCACGGAGGAAGCTCCAAAGGACTAAACGTAAATAAAGCTGTAAAAGCGATCAACCACCACGAAGTGAACTCCACGGTTCGACCCGTCACAAAAGACTACATGGCTATGGCGATGGATCGAACCGTCGCCATAGACACCAAAGACGACGGTTCGTCTTTGGTTCACTCTTTAAGGTTCGCTTTAGAGAGACCATATATATATATATATATATATATATATATATATATATATATATATAAAAGCAAATAAACGCGCTCGCATCAAGTTCAGGCTCAATCGAGGCATAACTCGATAATGTTAGTCATATATATATATATATATATATATGTGTATATACAAACTGAAATAAAACCACGGATCAAAGTTCGGGCAAACACACGCAACACGACTCTCAACGTGAAGAAGGGTGTGTGCAAAGATGAAGAGAAAGACTCTAAAGTGTGTGAGAAGGCTTACAGTGGGCTGCCAAAGAAGACTTCTATATCTTTAAAGTGGGTAAACACTGGCTTTTGTAGGTACAAAAGAAGCTATATATGAGCTCACAGGTGTTTAAAATGAGAAAGCACTCAGTATGGGGTGAGTACAGAGAAAATTGGGCTGGGTTTCCTCACCGTTTTCTCTAGCAAAATGGCCACCCCAAGCCCTCTATTTATAGAGGGTGGAGTCGCACTGCTCACTCACCAGTAGGTGTCTTAGAGGCTACCAGGTTGCCCGGGTTTTTGGGTCAGTCGTCTCGTGAAGTCGCGTGCACTCAAGCACCTTTGTAATGTCTGCTCAAACTTTCAGAAGTACAATCCAGGCATCCGATTGAGGTATACAGGACCTATTTTGGACCGCCTTTGTCGAGAGTTATACAATGGCATGTGATTAGAGTTTGTACGAAGTCATTGAAGATGGGACGATGCCCTCCGGTCTTCAAGCATTAAATTCCATCCGTTACCCCGCACAATAGTCACTCGGGATTGGTTATCCTTGATTCTTGTGTGACATCATTGTGTAGAGATATGTGTATGAAATATTGAGACGACGTGACGTGGCATGGCATCACGTTGGCGAGATGATGATGTTGCCCCTCACCGGTGTTATCATCGGTTTAGGCTGATAAAGCAGACGTTGCTCAGGGCTTCGCTGAGATTGGACTGCTGCCATTGTTGAAGGTCCTCAGTGTCATCTGAGGTATGCCTGTCCTCCCGGTGTTATCTCCGGGTTGGTACTGAGTATCTCGTTGTGAGCGCCGAGATTGAAGCTGGTTGCATTGAAATAAGCATTTCCGGGGTTATCGCCAAAACTGCGTTCCTTGGGGTGATCACCAAGGTTGGTGGCTATTTCCATGATTGGGACTGAGGCTGGATACCTCGGGTTTATCTCCGAGATTAATCGGTCTACTCCGGTGTGTGTTCCGGTATTGGATCTGCATGCCTCGGGGTTATATCCGAGGTTGGAATTGTTACTCCCAGTGTGTGTTCCGGGGTTGATGCTGAACTTCCGGTAGTATCCGAAATGGATATGAACTGTCTTCCAGGGTTCCCTCTTCAAAGACGAATCTGTCCTCCTGCAATGTTATTGACAGGTGTACAGAAAATTTTGAGTGTCTACAGATTGGTATGATTATGACCAGGGATCATTCGGTATAATTATGACCCATAATGTTACAAATGATGTGGTAAAAGTCCTCATTGGCCTGTAGTGCATTGATGGACAGTTGTTGGTATGATTATAACCAGGAATTATTCGGTATAATCATGACCATTGATGATTACATGAATATCCTTGGCCGTTGTGCAGGGATGATTCGATGATGTGGTTTATTTATTAAGCTGAGTCTCAGCGATAAAGTTGATGAAAAACATTTTTAAATCATAGAAGATAGTAGATATCATACTCTACTTGACTCTTCTAATGGATTGCTTGTTCCGTTGCAGTTAAACTTGATGTTTATTGTATTTTATCAGGTTAACACTGTTGAAGGCTAATGATAATTTATTCTGCATTATCTTAGTCATAATATTTCTTACTGGACTAGTTGAGCTCACCCTTTGTTTTCATTGTTATCTTCAGAAAATGAGAATATAGCTGGGACTAGTCGGGGGATGGAGTGACGGTCCAGATGTTAGCATTAGTAGTCCTCACTATTCAGTGAAATAGTGTGATAATAAATGTAATAAGGACTCCATTTGAGTTTGAATACTGTCTAGAAAACAATATTCGTATTAAAATTTTCAGCTTATATTTTGTCGTATTTTACACGACAATTGTATAATTAAGTTGTATTTGAATTTTATACCATGTATTTGGAGACTCAGAATGGGTGATGTATACCTATTTTGGGGGCATCACAATAGAAGAATAATTCTCTGATTCTGGTGTGATTTTCAATTTTAAACTAAGCATCCTATTTATAGGAGAATGACTGGGCACTATTTGAATATGAAAATCACGGACGCATAGTGAAACCTTCACAGGCGATTGAATCGGCTGATTTTCTAAAAAAAATGATTTTACTATGCAGCACTATGCAATAAAATATTCTAATAAAAAGAAAACTTTAAATAAAATTATATATATATATATATATATATATATATCTACCATGCCTTATATAATATATATATATATATATATATATATATATATATATATATATATACACTAACATACTTTATAACTTTCACCGATTATTTTAAAAAATAGGTAAGTGGGGGTCCAAATAATACGCCAAACTTACAACAAATACTTCATAATAATCCCCTATATATATCTCAATTCACTAGGCTTCACAAAACACATTTTTAACAATATTTATTCATCATTATTATAACTCGCAATATTTAACAACGAGATCATTCCCAGGAAAGAGGGGGCTTTCAAATAAGAATTTCTCCCTATTGACGCGCAATTAGGTGACTAAACCCCTTTCCTCGACATAACTTTCTAGATATTGTCAATAATGCAAATAATAATATGAATAGATTTTCATCTCAATTATTGATTTAATAATATAAAATATTGTGACAATAATTGAATCAATAACGTGAGATACTATGCAGCAATTACTATGACAATAATGGAATAAAATTGAGTAACTTTTCACGTAAGCATCAATAATCAATATTGTGTGCTACTATGCAATCATGCGTATTACTGTACTTTTATCACCGGGTATTTCAACCGTTAATGGTAAAACTTTCGCCGTTATTTTTATAAAAAGATATTTCTGTCATTTTCTAACTCTAATGAGTAAATTCCGTTGTAGGGGTCCACCAATGATTGTCTTGTCATCGCATTTAATATTCCTCGATAAAATGAATATTCTCCGACCAATCGAATATTTTATGACAACTTGCTTACTTTGCAAAATTTGTAAATATTAGCCACAAGTATAACATTATATCAAATCAACACCTTAATATTCAAAAAAATATTTTGAGAAAATTAAATCTTTATTTATAAAAGTTGGGGTCTTACAATATCTCCCCATGGAATAATAAGTTAACTTACAACAAACTCCTCTTGACAAACCCCTCTATTTATATCAAAAAAATTGAATACATATTTATCACAAATCACTTATCTTCAATAAACATATTTTTAATCTTTTAACAATTATTCATCATTAATATTATAACTCACAATATTGACAACCAGATCATTCCCAGGAAAGAAGGGTTTTTCCGATAAGGATTTCTCCTTATTGGCGCGTAATTAAATAACCTAACCCCTTTCCTCGACAAAACTTTCTAGACATTGTCAATAATACAAATAGTAATATGAATAAATGTGTTGTCTCAATTATTGATTTAATAATATAAAATATTATGCATATGATACTGTGACAATAATTGAATCAATAATATGAGGTACAATGCATCAACTACTGTTGCAATAATTGAATAAAACTGGGTGACTTCTTACGTAAACATCAATAATCAAAGGTATTGTGTAATACCGTGTGCTACTGTGCAACAACGCGTATTACTGTACTTTTATCATCGTATATTTCAACAGTTTAACGATAAAACTTTTGTTGTTATTTTTATAAAAAGGTAATTTCTATTGCTTTCTATATCCGACAGTTATTCCATTGTGGGGTCCACCAATGATTGGGTCGTCGTACGTATATTCTTTGACAAAAAGAATATTCCCTGACCAAACGAATATTTTATGACAACTTGCTTACTTTAAAAAATTTGCACATATCACCCATAATTATAGCATTATATCAAATCAACACCTTATTATTCAAAATAATATTTAGAGAAAATTAAATCTTTATTCATAAAAAGTTGGGGTCTTACAACCTCCCCTTCTTATGAAATTTCATCCTCAAAATTAATGTATGTACCTGGTATGTCGAAGAGGTGAGGATACCTTGTTTTAATTTCAGATCCTAACTCCCAGGTCATTTTCTCAATATCGTGGTTTCTCCATAAATTTGAACTTGAGGTATAACCTTAGAGCGTATAATATGTTCCTTCTTATCCAAGATTTTAACAGGTACTTCTTCATACGTTAAATCTTCTGCTATCTCATCTGGTTCTAATTCAATAATGTGGTTCGGGTCTTCCACATATTTACGTAACATAGATATATAAAAAACATTATGAACACGAGACATACTTGTCGGTAAAGCGAGTCTATAGGCCACAGTTCTTACTCGGTCGAGAATTTCAAATGGCCAATGAAACGAGGGTTGAGATTTTCTCTCTTTTCAAATCTCGTAACTCATTTTCATGGAGCAATACGTAACAATACATGATCACCAACATTGAATTCCACGTCCGTTCGATGAAGATCATCATAACTCTTTTGTTGATCTAGTGAGGTTTGTATACGTTGCCGGATCATTTGAATCTTTTTCGTAGTCATGCGTACTAATTCTGGTCCCAACAACGTTGCTTCACCCACCTCGTCCCAGTATACTGGAGAACGACACTTTCGTCCATACAACGCCTCGAATGGAGTCATGCCTATACTTGCTTGATAACTGTTGTTGCAGGAGAATTCCACCAATGGTAAGTACTCTTCCCAACTTCCTTTGAAGTCTAGGACATAGAGTCTTAATAGATCTTCAAGAGTTTGAATAGTCTCTCTCATTCGCGCGTGTCAGTTCGAGGATGATATCTTGAACTAAATCGTAAATCAGTGCCCATAGCTTTCTGTAAGCTGACCCAAAATTGTGAAGTGAATCTTGGGTCTCGATCAAAAACTATGGATACTGGCATACCATGCAATCTTACAATCTCATCTATGTAGATACGAGCAAGACGTTCAAGTGAATATGTTTCTCGTATAGGTAAGAAATGAGCAGATTTGGTAAATTTATCGACAATGACCCAAATTGCGTCTATGCCTTGACAAACCTTTGGAAGACCAGTAACGAAATCCATGTTAATGTGCTCCCACTTCTATTATGGAATTTCAAGTAGTTGCAATGGACCTTTTGGCACATGATGCTCTGCCTTGACACGTTGACAAGTTAAACACCTTGAGATAAACTTCGCGATCTCTCTCATCATATTTGTAAGACCCCAACTTTTTATGAATAAAATTGAATTTCACCTATTTATTATTTTGATATAGTAAGGGGTTGATTTTATTAATGTGGTTAGTTATGGGTAAAATGCACAAATATTTTAAGTAAGCAAGTGGTTATAAAATATTCATTGTTGTCGGGGAATATTCATTTGGTCGTGGAATATTCTTGCTGTCGGGGAATATTCGTATGACGGCGCATCCATTTGTGGGCCCCATAACGGAAAATTGTCGGATGAAGAAAACGACAAGTATGAGTTTTTTTTAAATAACGACGTAGTTGTCTGAATTAAATATTAATGTTGAATACACGGTGGTTAAAGTACAAGAATGTCTGGCGTGGTCGCATAAAGAGAAGACACGATATTGTACATTATTTATGGATTATTGATTCTTACGTAAGAAGGCACTACTCAATAATTATTACACTAATCACTGTTCAATATTTTTTTTTATTGATTCAATAATTGCTACGTTGCTATTTTATATTATTGTTGTTTCAATAATTATCACTGCACATTATTTTCCATTATCAGATCAATAATTCATATTATTTGAATAATATTATTAGATAACATTATTGGCAATGTCTAAGGAAGTTCATGCAGAAAAGGGTATGGTCACCTAATCACTTGCCAAGAAAAGCGAAATCCTTATCTGAAAGCCCCTCTTTCCTCAGAAGCGACTGGTTGTCATTATTGTAATTCTGTAATATTACTTGTGAATAATTAATTATTGATTTATATGATAAAGAAATATTTATTTTATGTGGATATAAATGAAGGAATTAATGTTAAGGTGTTTTATCAGTATTTTGTCAAAATTGAGGTATTAAATATCATCCATGTGTGGATTTCGGTCATTTTCTGTTTAGAATTTGGAAAAACTTTCTTCTACAAAGTTGTAGAGAATAAAATTTCCTATAGAATGGACGTAAAATTCGTATTTTTCTGATAAAAGGGCTATTTATTATGATATATTGAAGTTTCAGAAATAAATTTTTTTATTAAAAACATGGATGGGCCCCATTTTTGTTTTTTTATGGAAAATGCTGAATTTCAAAGGTGGTGTGCATGAATAGCAATGGGTGTAATCCACCGGTAGCAGGTTAGTCAGCTTTGGTGTTCTAAGTATTTTCCTATAAATAGGGTGCTTAAGTTAGAATTGAAAATCATACCAGAATCAGAAATTCTCTCTCTATAATATCGAGCATATTTTGTGAGTATTTAGATTCTTTGAGAGTTGATAAGCAGTGCAAGTTTTCTTCAGTATTATATATTTGATATTCCAGTCAGAAGTACTGTTCTTTTGAGGTAAGGGATATTTTTTTTCTCCTATAAATAATGTTATTTCTTTCAATATCATTATACCGAAATATTGATATGAATTTTATTATGAAATTCTTACCTTTTCATGTCGAGGTTACTATTTACGTATACGACACTATTTACATATACATCACTATTCACGAATACGATACTATTCACGTGTACTATTCACGAATTATGATTTTTCTTATGAAATTTCTACCTTTTTTTGTCGGGGTTACTATTCATGTATACAACACTATTCACGAATACGACACTATTCATAGAAAAATTAAATTTTCTTTTCTTTGTTCAAGCTGTCTATTATGGTTACTTTCTTTGATTGTATCCATGTTTTGATCTTCATTCTTGAATTTTGCTCCACAAATGATTATTATGGAGTACTTTTGAACTTGGATAAACTAAAGTACGAATCCCTCATATTTGTCCTTTTATCTCACTGGATTCGTTTTCTTTAAAATATTTTCATCATCCTTAGTCCTAAATGGTGAAATAACTGAATATCTTTAGCCTGTAGTGCAAATATGAATGATTACTTGATGAATATCTTTGGCCCGTAGTGCAAAGATGGACAGGTGTTGAGATGAACATGACCAACTGGTGATACAAATGAATATCTTTGGCTCATGGTGTAAAGATGAATATTTGATTAAGGATGTATATTGATTGATGTTACAAGGATAAAATATTGATGATGGACTTTTAAATCATAGAAGATATTAGACTTCATTCTCTACTTAACTCTTCTAATGAATTGTTATTTCCGCTGCGAATATTGATCAAAAACTTGTTGTCCATTATATTTTATCTAATTTATTAAAGGCTAACGATAATTTGTTCTAGATTATCTTAATCATAATATTCTTTACTGGGCTAGTTGAGCTCACCCTTTTCTTTTTTGTTCCATTTTTCTTCTCAAGAGGCGAGAATATAGCAGGAACTAGTCGTGGTGTGGAGTGATGTTTCAGGGCAATTGTTTTAGCAGTCCTTACTATTTTGTAAAATAGTGTATCAATAATTATAATGAGGACTTATTTGAGTTTGGATATTGTCTAAAAGATAATATTTATATGTAAACTCACAACATATGTGTTGTCGTATTTTGCACGACAATTGTAATAATGAAGTTGTAGTTATTTTCTGTACCATGTATTTGGCGACTCAGAATGGGTTATGTGAACCTATTTTGGGGTCGTCACAGTTGGTATCAGAGCTTGGGGATATGATCTCTGATGGAAATTTGGGGTTAGAACTGGGAAGGGAGTGATGAGTAAATCCTTCGCTAATGTGTCCTACCTAAGCTTATTTGTGTTTAATTGGTCGGTCGGAATATAGGGATAATATGTGGAATGTCAATTTCTTTAATTAACCCTTATTTTATGGCAGTATTTGTGAATGACAGCTGAAAATTTTAACAACAGAGTGAATGAGACCGTGGAGACACCTTTAATCACCAACCAGGAGAACGTGCAACATGACGGCAATGTTCCTCTTGTAAATAACACCACCGATCAAACGATGAATGATGTGATGTTTAGAAGCTTTTTGCAGTTCATGTAAAATTAGACGAGGGAGACTCGTATACAACATACGGGTGGAAATAATAGCAACGCGTGACTTGTCACCGCCAAGCAGTTCAAAGAGTTGGGACCCTCAGTGTTTTTGGGAAAGCCGGATCTGATCAAGGCAGAAATGTGGGTTAAGCAAATTACCAAGATATTTGATGTCACGGGATGCACGGAGGAACAGAAGGTTCCATTCGCTACCTCTATGTTCCGTGGTGAGGCAAATTACTGGTGGGAATCTATGAAATGTACCCAGCCAGCCGCACTCAATATGTCTTGGGAAGCGTTCCAAAAACTGTTTAATGACAAGTACTTTCCTGAAAGTTTTCATCATATGAAGGAAGTAGAGTTTATCAGACTGGAATAGAACAACATGACTGTGTCCTAGTACGAGGCTAAGTTCGCAGATTTATCCAGGTTTGCACCTCATTTGGTTGAGAATGAGGAATGTATGACGCGAATGTTTCTAAGAGGTTTGAAAACCAAAATTCGTCAATACCTTATCTCTCACAAATTTTCTCTATATTCAGATGTTGTGAACATGGCTCAATTATTAGAGCGAGATAATGAGTATGTTCAACTGAGGGACCACAACCAGGGTCATACTGGTGGCAGCAGTCATCGGAGCAATGACAACCAGCGGGGAGGAAAAAATACGAACAAAAGCGGTAACCTCTTTGTGGTAATCGTGGCCATGATAGTAGAAGAAGAGAGTCGGGGGGAGATTTCAAAAAGAGAAGGTACAACAATGATAACGTGAAGACGTCTGCACCATCATCAACTATTTCTAGGGGAGGAGAACGACCACCAGTTGTATGTTATAAATGTGGGATAGTGAAACCAAGTCCAGTGGGGATGGTGACTACAAAGGCTGTCCCAGAAAAGTCAAAGTCAGCGATTCCTGGAAGAGCGTTTGTCGTGACTGGCCAAAATGTGAGGAACCCAAACGAGGTGATCACGGTTAAGCTAATCATAAACTCTTGTGAAGTTTATACCTTACTAGATACTACTTCTTCCCATTCTTTTATCTCTCCTGCTTGTGCTCAACGTTTGAACTTGACTTTGGAGAAATTAGACTTTGACTTATCTGTTGAGACTCCGTTAGGAGAAACTTTCATTACATCCATTGGTTATAAATCTTGCTTGATTCAAGTAGGGACCATCACATTACCTGTCGATCTTATTTCGTTGAAAATACTTGCATTTGATGTGATTTTAGGGATTGATTGGTTAACCACTCATCATACTAAAATTGATTATTTTCATAAGGTTGTCAGTTTTCATATTCCTAACCAACCTGTTATGCAAATTCAAGCAACCAAACCACTAAAGTCAATCATTATAATATCAAGCCATAAAGCCATTCGTTTATTGAAAAATGGATGTCAAGCTTTCTTAGCCCATGTCATGGACTTAAATAAAAATACGTCAGATTTGAATAATATTTCTGTTGTTAGTGAATTTCCGACGATTTCTCAAGAACTTCCTGGCTCACCCCGTAACGTGAAGTTGAATTCTTTATTGACCTTGAACCTGGTACGAAACCCATTTCTAAAACCCCATATCGAATGGCTCCTATTAAACTTTTGGAGTTAAAGGTCGAACTACAGGAGTTGTTAGACAACGGTTTTATTCGTCCTAGTACATCTCCTTGAGGTGCTCCTGTTTTATTCGTAAAGAAGAAAGATGGGAGTATGCGACTTTGCATTGATTATCAGGAATTGAACCATGTCACCATCAAGAAAAGGTATCCGCTACCTCGCATTGATGACCTGTTCGACCAGTTGCAATGAGCTTAATTCTTTTCAAAGATCGATCTTCGTTCTGGATATCATCAGCTGAAGATTAAAATTGAGGATATTCTGAAGACTGCCTTCAAAACTCGGTACGAGCATTATGAATTCTTAGTCAGATCTTTTGGATTGACTAATGTTCCTTCTGCTTTCATGGATATGATGAACAGTGTGTTCAAAGAATATTTGGATCAGTTTGTTGTCGTCTTTATTGATGACAGCCTCATCTATTCCAAAAGCCATGAAGATCATGAGCACCATTTGAAGCTGGTACTTAAAAGGCTTCGTGATAACAAGATTTATGCCAAGTTGAAGAAATGGGAGTTATGGCTTGAGGATGTAGCATTCCTTGGGCATGTAGTGTCAAAACATGGAGTATCTGTTGACCCGGCGAAGATTGAAGCAATACAAAGTTGGGAGCAACCAAAGTCGATGACCGAAGTACGTAGCTAGGGGTGGGCATGGTGCGGTTTGGTGCGGTTTGAAGTCCAAACCGCACCCGAAACCGCTTAGGTGCGGTTTGAAAAATTCAAAACCGCACCCGAAATCGCTTGTGATTGGTACGGTGCGGTTTTAAAGTGTGCGGTGCGGTTTTAATTGGTGTGGTTTTGGTTCCAAAACCAATTGAAACAACAAAAAAGTTTAAGCCTTCAATAAAATTTAACATAAAACTTACATCGAGCAATTAACTTAGTGACAAAGTTGGCAATGAGAATTATATCAAACATGTTTTAAAACTAAAACATACGCTATATAAAACAACGGAGACCATATATTCGATAACAAGCAAGAATGTTTATCTAGTTCCCCAAAAATTAAAAGTATATACTGGAGATAAAATGAAATTCTATCTCATATATTGTAGGGAGGACTTATAGAATATAATCCTAACTATACCTAATTTGAAAAATAATCTATTAGACTATTACTATTATAGCATTGATATTAACTAATGCATCAAGTGCTCGAGTGTAAAATCCAAATTTTACGAATAAAGATTTAATTTTTTCGAAATATTTTTTTCCAAAATTATGGTGTGGATTTGAGATAATGTTATAGTTGTGGGTAATATTTATAAATTTTGAAAAGTATGCAAGTTGTTGTATAATATTCGATTGGTCTGGGGAATATTCTTTTTGTCAAGAAATATTAAATACGACTAAGACAATCATTGGTGGACCCTAGCGGAATTATTGTTGGATCGAGAAAACGACAAAAATATTTTTATGAAAATAACGACGGAAGTTTTACCGTTAAAACCTGTTGAACTACTCTTAGTAGTAAAAGTAGTGAGAATCTGGCGTGGTTGCATAGTAGCACACGGTATTGATTATTGATGCTTACGTGAGAAGTCATTCATTTTGTTCAATTATTGCACATGATAATTATTGATAAGATCTCACGTTATTTGATTCAATTATTATCGATATTTTATATATTATTAAATCAATAATTGAGACGACAAAGTTATTAATATTATTATTTGTAATATTAACGATGTCTAGAAGTCCTGTCAAGGAAAGGTTTGGTCACCTAATTGCGCGCCAATAGGGAGAAATCCTTATTAGATAGCCCCCTCTTTCCTGGGAACGACCTGGTCGATTAATATTGTGAATTATAATATTGGTGATAAATTTTGTTTTATTATTATTATAAATGTAATAAAATAGAAAACTTTTTATATAAAACATAATACTTTTTATAAATTTTTGATTTATTTGATTATAAATAGAATATATTATATTTTATTATGCATAGTGTTTGTATAGTGCCTGCATAGTATTTGTATAGTAAAATCTTTTTATATAAAATAAAATATTTTTATAAAGTTATTTGTTTTATTAGATTTTAAATAAAATATATTATATTTTATTATGCATAAGATTGCATAGATAAGGCTGCGTATAAGTGTTTCAGATAGTAAAAACTTTTTATATAAAATGTAATACTTTTTATAAAGTTTTATTTTATTTGATTATAAATATAATATATTATATTTTATTGCATAGTGCATCATAGTATCCTTTCCATTCTCCTATAAATAGGATGCTTAGTTAGAATTAAAAATCACACCAGAAATTTAGAGAATTCTTCTTCTATAATCTTGAGCGTATTTCTTTAGAGTTTAAGAAAGCTCTGAGCATAGAAAATAGTGCAAGTTTTCTTCAAGTATGTCCCCGCCCTACCTGTCGAAATACTCTTTTTCTTAAGGTAAGGGGTATTATTCTTTCGTATTCATGAAGAGAGTTATTTTCTTTCAATACTCGTAAGGGTTGTTATTCCATTCTTTATTATTATGTTGGAATAACCTGTCTATGCGAAGTACTACATACATGGTGAAATTCTTCTATTATTCCATTATTTATTATTCTGTTGGATTAACCTGTTTGTGCGGTCTATCGCATGCCTGGTGAATTCTGTTGTTATTCCATTCTTTATTATTCATTGAATATCCTGTTTGTGCGGATTACGCATGACCTGGTTCCATTCTTTAATATTCTGTTGGAATATCATGTCTGTACAGATTACGCATGACCTGGTTCCATTATTTATTATTCTGTTAGAATAACCTGTCTGTGCAGTTTATTGCATGCTTGGTGAATTCTTCTGTTATTCCATTCTTTATTATTTTGTTGAAATGATCTATCTACGTGGATTACCGCATGGCTGGCAAAAATCCATTTGCAGTTTCATATATTCTTTTATACTCAGTTGGTTAAAGTTTTGGCTTCTATGCTCCATGAAATTAGTAGAATATCCTGGATATTTGCGTTTCATCCAATATCTTTTCATGGAAATATTCTTCTGAGCATTATTGAATTTACTCCACAAAGCAGTATCATGTTGACAATTTGGATGTTATTGGTTCCTGGATAAATTAATTTATAAATTTTTAAAATTTATTCTTGAACTTGTTTTATTTAATTGTCATCATCATCATGCTTTTATTATGTTGAAAGTCATCTGTGGCCTGTAGTGCATAAATGGACGTGGTATGATTATGACCAGGGATTATTCGGTATAATCATGACCGTAATATTACAAATGATGTGGAAAAAGTCCTCATTGGCCCGTAGTGCATTGATGGACAGTTTTTGGTATGATTATGGCTATGGATTCTCTTCGGCCAAGGGTGCAAAGATGAATTATTTTATGGCATGGTCAGGACCGTTGATGAAAACAAGATTATCTTTGGCCCGTAGTGCATGGATAATTTGTGGTCGTGATACTAAAGAATATCCTTGGCCTGTAGTGTAGGGATGATTTAATGATGTGGATTATTTATTAAGCTGAGTCTCATCGATAAAATTAATGAAAAACTTTTTAAATCATAGAAGATAGTAGATTTTATGCTCTACTTGACTCTTCTAATGGATTGCTTATCCCGCTGCAGTTGTTGATCTAAAACTTGTTGTCTATTATATTCTTTCAGTTGTTATACTGTTGAAGGCTAAGGATAATTTACTCTGCATTATCTTAGTCATAATATTTCTTACTAGGCTAGTTGAGCTCACCCTTTCTTTCAATGTTCTCTTCAGGAAATGAGAATATAGCTGGGACTAGTCGGGGAATGGATTGACAGTCCAGATGGTTGCATTAGTAGTCCTCACTATTCTGTGAAATAGTGTGATAATAAATGTATTGAGGACTTATTTTGAGTTTGAATACTATTTTGAAGACAATATTTGTATTAAAACTCACAGCTCATGTTGTATATTTAAGTTTGTATTTGTATTCTGTATACCATGTATTTGGCGACTCAGAATGGGTGATGTATACTGTTTTGGGGCGTCACATTGAGCCCCTCAGCTATAAGCCCCTCCAATAACGCATCAAACAAATTCAAAATTCTAAAACCCAATTGCTTAATTTTTGACTCTATAACCTCTAACATCTTCTTTCAATTGGTGAAAAAATGACAATGCAAGACTCGGGTTTTCTCTGAGCGTGTTCAAGTGAAAAGTAACTTTAGAATTTACTAGAGATAATACATACATACACACACATTGTAACACCCCCTTCCCGAAAAGGAAAGGGAGGTCACGAACAAAGCACAACAAACCTCAAAATAAGTAAATAGAGCACTAATAACTTCAAAATATTAATAATGATATTCATCAATGAAGTACTAAATATAATTCTCCAACTAGAATCAAAATAATCAAAACCAAAAATTTAATCAACCTAGATGGTCAAGGCAACACTCTCATCACACTAGCCCTTAATCACCCCTGCAAACCTGCCGGAAGAAAAACACAGCATGAGCCAATTGCCCAGTACGGATACAGATATACAAAAGATATACAACTGATATATAAAAATAACTGAGACAAAATACTGAACAAAGCCTCAAGTGTAAATACGGACGAAAATATAATCTCTAAAGATCTAAATGGAATATATCTGAATCAACAGAATTGACAAAACCAATAGAAGAATAAAGAATTAACGAACTGAAGTAACTAACTCAATGAACTGAATTGAACATGGATAAACAAAACTAATACAATGAAATAATAGGCTGAATCAAATGGTTGGGTGTTATTTCATACCGAGTGAGCTTAGAAATATACATTGCCACACAGGCAAGTTAAAATAATGCCACATAGGCAAGTCAAAATAATGCCACACAGGTAAGTCAAAATAATGCCACACAGACAAATCACACATTGGACCGCGAATCCAAATGTATGCAAATCGGATATGTGTGTTTGGCACAACATCACAAATCCGCAGAACAGAAAACTAGGGTTAACCCATACGCCTCCCACAACAAAACACCAAATGGCCCACTTCCTTTGGAGCCCAAAACGGAGATGCCATGGACTAATCACACCGCCACGGAAAGTGTCATGTCTCTCGTGCTAAGACGACATGCCTGTGGTACCCCCACAGGTGGTTATAGCTCAGGTATACCCTATGGTATATTCTAACAAAATATCATATCACAACACATGCGACATAATACCAACAAAAGGGTTCTATATGTACATGTTGAACAAAATCAAATTATAATCACAATGTCTCAATAGAAGGTAGCAACATATACCGCTCTACAGTTTTCAAAAATAAATATTAATTAAACATGATAACCTAATTCAAAGAGTACAAATTCGAGTCATATGTATCAACTCCAAAATGAAACTATTATATGAATTTCACAAGAAACAATTATGTGAAAGAATAACGAAATTTAAAATAAGGGACAAAACGAACAAATCAAATGTATCAAGAATGTCACTGAAAGAGTACGGAATCCGTACCTGATACTTCCAAACCATTTATAGCACACTCCACAAAATGTTACCCTCAAATGCCAACGATATCAAATACGAAACGTTATTCATAACCTAAACATATTCACCTCAAATTAAATATAATCCAATTCAATAATTCCAAAATAATTCATAATCTATTTAATATGCATTTAATCATCGCCTTATATCAATTATTAATACTTCAAAATTTATATTCCAAATATAACTCTTTAAGTTCCTTCCGTCCGAACTAATTACACAAATTAATAATACTAAATGTAAGTACATTTATAAAAATATGAACTCTTCTATTTGGTAATGCACTATAAAATATAATTACTTATAATATTAAGATTTAATTCATTCCATATATTCTTACATATTTATTTGTATAACATCTCTTGCAAATTATGCAAGTTTTAAGTAAACTTTAATTACTACTCGCTATATATTTTTTAATTTAAAGAAATCATCAATTTATTATATTAGGATCTCCAAAATCAATCACAGACTACTCCCTCCGTTCAATCTAATTGGAATAAAGTGATAATAATAATAAGTACATCCGTATAAGTATTACATTAATAAATAAACTCTCCCATCTTTAAAGATCGCTTTTAGTTCTTCAATTACAAAAGTACTTGCTCATAATGAAAAAAAACAACATACTAAATTTAATAATTTAATATGGAACCACGTGATTTATCCCCACTTTATATAATGTATAATATACTTACTTATTACTGATGAAATTTTCTCACTAGTGATCAAAATCTCTAGTCTTTCTTCACCCGAGCCCCCTTTGTAGCTGTTCCCTTTATCTCCAAAGTAACCACCTCTTCTTATTCAGTTTGTATATTGAAGTAATATTAGGTTTAGCTATTTATTAATTAAGTTGCCCTAATAAATTTCTATTTGGGTTAAATTAATATTAAGGCCCAAATTTTAACCACATAATATTATCTATCACTTATTAATATTTATTAGCCCACATAATTTAAATGACTACTTTAACCCAATTTAAAGACAAAAAAATTCAAACAATATATTTAAAACACAAACATAAATACTTCTTCTTCTTTTTTTTCCGGGTATTACACACATGGTGCGGTTTCGGTTTTATGTGTGTGGTTTTGGCTAGTAACCAAACCGAAACCGTAAATTTTGTTATTCAACCCGCCTAAAACCGCCACATATGCCAGAACCGTTAGTGCAGTTTTAATTGGTGCGGTTCGTGCAGTTTTTCGTGCGGTTTCGGTCCCAATTTGGTTACTTCCTCAGCCCTATACGTAGCTTTCTGGGCTTAGCTGGTTATTATCGGAGATTCGTGGAAGGATTTTCTCGAATCGCTACTTTGTTAACTCAGCTGACTCGGAAAGATACAAAATTTGTATGGAGCGAGGAATGCGAGAAGAGTTTCCAAGAGCTCAAGAGGAGACTCATTTCGGTACCTGTTCTGACAATACCATCTGGTTCGAATGGATTTGTTATCTACAACGATGCTTCAAGCAAAGGGTTAGGATGTGTTCTCATGCAACATGGGAAAGTCATAGCCTATGCCTCGTGACAACTCAAAGAATATGAGTGGAATTATCCTACTCATGATTTGGAGTTATGTTACAATGCGTACATGTTGAAGATCTGGAGACACTACCTGTATGGGGAGAAAGTGGAGATCTATACTGATCATAAAAGCCTCAAATATTTCTTCACCCAAAAGGAACTCAATATGCGGCAACGACGTTGGCTCGAGTTGTTGAAAGATTACGACTATACCATCCAATATCATCCGGGAAAAGTAATCGTGGTAGCTAACGCATTGAGTAGAAGATCATATGCGGGTACGAGTGCGATGTTATTAACACAAAGGCCCATTTTGTCTGACTTGCAAAGAATGAAGATAGAATTATAGGCTCCAAGTACCCACATGATGATATCAAATATACGAGTAGAACTGACTTTAATCGATAAAGTTAAAGCTGCTCAAGCTACGGACCTAGAGCTGATGCGTATGAAGAAGAAAGTGCAAGAAGATGCTATTCCAGAAACAAGAATCAATGAAGAAGGAATACTTTGAGTCTACTCCAGACTTTGCATTCCTAACGATTCTGACTTGAAGCATAGAATCATGATGGAGGCACACAACACACCATTTGCAATCCATCAGGTACGTACGTCAATTTCGAGGACAAAATTTCATAAGGAGGGGAGGTTGTAAGACCCCAACTTTTTATAAATAAAATTGAATTTCCTCTAATTATTATTTTGAATAATAAGGTGTTAATTTGATATAATGCTTTTGTTATGGGTGAAATGTGCAAATTTTGCAAAATAAGTAAGTGGTTATAAAATATTCATTGTTGTCGGGGAATATTCGTTTGGTCGTGGAATATTCGTACGATGACGCAGCCATTTGTGGGTCCCATAACGAAAAACGGTCAGATGAAGAAAATGATAAGTTTGAGTTTTTTTTAAATAACGGCGTAGTTATTACCGTTAACACTGTTGGAATACTCGGTGGTTAAAATACAGTAATACACGTGGTTTCACAGTAGCACACGGTATTGCACAATATTTTTGAATTATTAATTCTTACGTAAGAAGACACTACTTAATAATTGTTATAGTAATTACTGTTCAATATTTTATTTTATTGATTCAATAATTGCTACGTTAGTATTTTATATTATTGTTGTTTCAATAATTGTCACTGCACAATATTTCTCATTATCAGATCAATAATTCATATTATTTGAATAATATTATTAGATAGCATTATTGGCAATGTCTAAGGAAGTTACATCCAGGAAAGGGTTTGATCGCCTAATGCGCGCCAAGATGGAAAAATACTTATCTGAAGCCCCCTCTCTCGAAGGAACGACCGATCATCATAATTGTGATTCTGTAATATTATTTATGAATAATTAATTATTGATTTATATGATAAGGAAATATTTATTTTTATGTGGATACAAATGAAGGAATTAATGCTGAGGTATTTTATCAGTATTTTGTCTGAATGGAGGTATTAAAAATCGTATGTTTGTGGATTTCGGGCATTTTTTATTTGGAATTTGGAAAAAAAATTCTTTTACAAAGTTGTAGAGTATTAAATTTCCTATATAATAGACATGAGATTTGAATTTTTTTTTTGATAAAATGACTATTTATTATGAATTATTGAAGTTGTTGATTATTGTTTAAATTTAATACATTTTGGAAATTTTCTAGAATGGGTGAGCCCCACTTTTAGTTGGTGAGAAATGTGCTAAAATTTTATTTCAAAAGTGGTGGGCGTGAATAGTAGCAGGTAAAGCCATCAGGTACCAGGTTAGTCTGCTTTGGTGTTCTAAGCATTTTCCTATAAATATGGTGCTTAGTTAGAATTAAAAATCACACCAGAATCAAAAGTTTTCTTTTCTTTGTCCATTATATTTTATCTGATTTGTTGAAGGCTAACGATAATTTGTTCTATATTATCTTAGTCATAATATTCTTTACTGGACTAGTTGAGGTCACCCTTTTCCTTTTTGTTCCATTTTTCTTCTTAGGAGGCGATAATATAGCGGGAACTAGTCGGGGTGTGGAGTGATGGGTCTAGACAGGCAGTCCTCACTATTTTGTAAAATAGTTTATCAATAATTGTAATAAAGATTTATTTGAGTTTGAATACTGTTTAGATGATAATATTTGTATTTAAACTCATAGCATATATATTGTCGTATTTTACACGACAATTGTAATAATAAAGTTGTAGTTGTTTCTGTACCATGTATTTGGCAACTCGGAATGGGTGATGTATACTTATTTTGAGGGCATCGCAAAAATGGTCGGATGAAGGAAAATGATAAGTTTGAGTTTTTTTGTAAATAACGGCGTAATTGTTATTGTTAACACTGTTGGAATACCCGGTGGTTAAAATACAGTAATACCCGTGGTTGCACAGTAGCACACGGTATTGCACAGTATTTTTAGATTATTGATTCTTACATAAGAAGGCACTACTCAATAATTGCTACAGTAATTACTGTTCAATATTTTATTTTATTGATTCAATAATTGCTACGTTGATATTTTATATTATTGTTGTTTTAACAATTGTTACTGCACAGTATTTTCCATTATAAGATCAATAATTCATATTATTTGAATAATATTATTAGATAGTATTATTGGCAATGTCTAAGGAAGTTCTGTCTGGGAAAGGGGTTTGGTCACCTAATTGCGCACTAATAAAGAGAAATCCTTATCGGAAAGCCCCCTCTTTCCTTGGAACCACCTGGTTGTCATTATTGTGATTCTGTAATATTATTTATGAATAATTAATTATTAATTTATATGATAAGGAAATATTTATTTTATGTACATATAAATGAAGGAATTAATGCTGAGGAATTTTATCAGTATTTTATTGTAATGGAGGTATTAAAAATCATCTGTATGTGGTTTTCGGTCATTTTCTGTTTGGAATTTGGAAAAAATTTCTTCTACAAAGTTGTAGAGAATTAAATTTCCTATAGAGAGGACATAAAATACGTATTTTTTGATAAAAAGGCTATTTATTATGAATTATTGAAGTTTCAGAAATAAATATTTTTATTAAAAACATGGGTTGGCCCCACGTTTAGTTGTTGTGGAAAAATGATAAATTTGGTGGGCCCCACTTGTGGTGTGCTAATAATTTGGTCAAGAAGGTGTGCGTAGAATTTTTTTAAAATATTACTATATTAAATTTAGTCTACTTTGGCGTTCTGGCATTTTCCTATAAATAGGGTGCTTAGTTAGAATTGAAAATCACACCAGAATAATAAGTTTTCTCTCTCTATAATATCGAGCGTATTTTGTGAGTATTTAGATACTTTGAGAGTTGTTATTCAGTGCAAGTTCCTTCAGCGTTATATCTGATATTTCAGTCAAAAATACTATTCTTTTAAGGTAAGGAATGTTATTTTCTTCGTAAATGATGTTATTTCGTTTAATATCATTATGCCAAAATTTTGGTATGAATTTTTTACCTTTTTATGTCGAGGTTACTATTCACGTATACGATATTATTTATGAATACGGTACTATTCACGATGTATGATTTTTCTTATAAAATTTCTACCTTTTCGTGTCAGGGTTACTATTCACGTATACGACACTATTCACAGAAAAATTAAATTTTCTTTTCTTTGTCCAAGTTGTCTATTATGGTTACTATTTTTGATTGTATCCATGTTTTGATCTTCATTCTTGAATTTTACTCCACTATGATTTATTAAGGAGTATTTTTGAACTTTGATTATCTAAAGTACGGATCCCTAATTTTTATCATTTTATCTCACTGGATTCGTTTCTTTAAAATATTTTTCATCATCCTCAGTTCTAAATGATGATATAACTGAATATCTTTGGCTTGTAGTGCAAAGATGAATGATTATCTAATGAATATCTTTGGCCCGTAATGCAAAGATGAACATGTGTTGAGATGAACATGACCAACTGGTGATACGAATGAATATCTTTGGCTCGTAGTGCAAAGATGAATATTTGATTGAAGATGTATATTGATTGATGTTACATGGATAAAATATTGATGATGGACTTTTAAATCATAAAAGATAGTAGATTTCATTCTCAACTTAACTCTTTTAATGAATTATTATTTTCGCTGTGAATATTGATTTAAAACTTGTTATCCATTATATTTTATCTGATTTATTGAAGGCTAACGATAATTTTTTGTACATTATCTTAGTCATAATATTCTTTACTGGGCTAGTTGAGCTCACCCCTTCCCTTTTTGTTCCATTTTTCTTCTCAGGGGGCGAGAATACATTGGGAACTAGTTGGGGTGTGGAGTGATGTTCTAAGTCAGTTGTTTTAGCAGTACTCACTATTTTGTAAAATAGTGTATCAATAATTGTAATGAGAACTTATTTGAGTTTGAATACTGTCTAGAAGACAATATTTATATTTAAACTCATAGCATAAGTGTTGTCGTATTTTCTGTACCATGTATTTGGCGACTCAGAATGGGTTGTGTGGACCTATTTTGGGGGCATCACAGATTTCGTTACGGGTCTTCCCAAGGTTTCTCAAGGCATAAATGCGATTTGGGTTATTGTTGATAGATTAACCATGTCTGCTCATTTCTTGCCGATACGGGAGACTTATTCCCTTGAACGTATTGCTCATATGTACGTGAATGAGATTGTGAGATTGCATGGTATGTTGGTATCCATAGTTTCTGATCGAGACCCAAGATTCACTTCATGATTTTGGGTCAGTTTGTAGAAAGCTATGGGCACAGATTTACGATTCAGTTCGTCATATCATCATCAAACGAACGGGCAATCGAAAAAGACTATTCAAACTTTCGAAGATCTATTAAGACTCAGTGTCCTAGATTTCAAAGAAAGTTGGGATAAGTACCTACCATTGGTGGAATTCTCCTACAATAATAGTTATCAAGCAAGTATAGGTGTGGATCCATTTGAAGCATTGTATGGAAGAAATTATCGCTCTCTAGTATATTGGGACGAGGTGGGTGAAGCAACGTTGTTGGGACCAGAATTAGTATGCATGACTACGGAAAAGATTCAAATGATCCGGCAACGTATAAAGACCTCACAAGATCGACAAAAGAGTTATGTTGATCTTCATCGAAAGGACGTGGAATTTAATATTGGGAATCAAGTATTGTTACGTGTTTCTCCTTGGAAGGGAGTTACAAGATTTGGGAAGAGAGGAAAGTTCAATCCACGATATGTTGATCCATTTGAGATTCTTGACCAAGTAGAAAAGGTGGACTATAGACTCGCATTACCTCCAAGCATGTCTCGTGCTCATAATGTTTTTCACATATTTGTGCTTCGTAAATATATAAAAGACCCAAACCACATTATTGAGTTATAACCAGATGAGATAACCGATGATTTTACGTACGAGGACGTACCTGTCAAGATCTTGGATAGAAAGGAGCATGTCTTACGCACAAAAGTTATACCACAAGTCAAAGTTTTGTGGAGGAACCATGTTATTGAGGAAATGACCTGGGAGTTGGAATCAGAAATGAAAGTGAGGTATCCTCTCTTTTTCGAAACACTAGGTATGTACGTTAATTTTGAGGACGAAATTTCATAAGGAGGGGAGGTTGTAAGACCCCAAATTTTTATGAATAAAATTGAATTTCCCCTATTTATTATTTTGATATAGTAAGGGGTTGATTTGATTAATGTGGTTAGTTATGGGTAAAATGCACAAATATTTTAAGTGAGCAAGTGATTATAAAATATTCATTGTTGTCGGAGAATATTCGTAAGACGACGCAGCCATTTGTGGGCCCCATAACGGAAAACTGTTGGATGAAGAAAACAAAAAGTATGAGTTTTTTTAAAATAACGGCGTAGTTGTTACCGTTAACACTGTTGGAATACCTGGTGGTTAAAGTACAGTAATATGCGTGGTAGCACAAAAGCACACGGTATTGCACAATATTTGTAGATTATTGATTCTTACGTAAGAAGGCACTACTCAATAATTGTTACAGTACTTAATGTTCAATATTTTATTTTATTGATTCAATAATTGCTACGTTGATATTTTATATTATTGTTGTTTCAATAATTGTCACTGCACAGTATTTTTCATTATCAGATCAATAATTCATATTATTAAAATAATATTATTAGATAGCATTATTGGTAATGTCTAATGAAGCTTTGTCTAGGAAAGGGGTTTGGTCATCTAAGTGCGCGCCAGTAAGGAGAAATCCTTATTGGAAAGCCCCCTCTTTCATGGGAACGACCTGGTTGTCATTATTGTGATTCTGTAATATTATTTGTGAATAATTAATTATTGATTTATATGATAAAGAAATATTTATTTTATGTGGATATAAATGAAGAAATTAATGTTAAGGTGTTTTATCAGTATTTTGTCAGAATGGATGTATTAAATATCATCCGTATGTGGATTTCGGTCATTTTCTGTTTAGAATTTGGAAAACCTTTCTTCTGCAAAGTTGTAGAAAATTAAATTTCCTATAGAATAGACATAAAAAATCATATTTTTCTAATAAAAGGGCTATTTATTATGATTTATTGAAGTTTCGAAAATAAATGTTTTTATTAAAAATATGGGTGGGCCTCACTTTTCTTTTTTGTGGAAAAATACTGAATTTCAAAGGTGGTGTGCGTGAATAGCAATGGGTGGAAGCCACCGGTAGCAGGTTTGTCAGCTTTGGCGTTCTAGACATTTTCTTATAAATAGGGTGCTTAGGTTAGAATTGAAAATCACATCAAAATCAGAAAATTTCTCTCTATAATATCGAGTTTATTTTTGTAAGTATTTAGATACTTTGAGAGTTGATAAGCAGTGCAAGTTTTCTTCAGCATTAAATCCGATATTCCAGTCAGAAGTATTGTTCTTTTGAGGTAAGGGATGTTATTTTCTTCGTAAATGATGTTATTTCTTTTAATATCATTATACCGAAATATTGGTATGAATTTTATTATAAAATTTTTACCTTTTCATGTCAAGGTTACTATTTACATATACAATACTATTCATGTATACGGCACTATTCATGAATACGGTACTATTTATGAGTACTATTCACGAATTATAATTTTCTTATGAAATTTTACCTTTTTGTGTAGGGGTTACTATTCACGTATACGATACTATTCACGTATACGGCACTATTCACGAATACGACACTATTTACAGAAAAATTAAATTTTCTTTTCTTTGTCCAAGTTGTCTATTATTGTTATTATCTTTGATTGTATCTATGTTTTGATCTTCATTCTTGAATTTTGCTCCACAATTGATTATTATGGAGTACTTTTGAACTTGGATAAACTGAAGTACGAATCGCTAATCTTTGTCCTTTTATCTCACTGGATTCGTTTTCTTTAAAATATTTTCATCATCCTTAGTCCTAAATGGTGATATAACTAAATATCTTTGGCTTGTAGTGCAAAGATGAATGATTACTTGATGAATATATTTGGCCGTAGTGCAAAGATGGACAGGTATTGAGATGACCATGACCAACTAGTGATACAAATGAATATCTTTGGCCCGTAGTGAAAAGATGAATATTTGATTCAGGATGTATATTGATTGATGTTAAAGGGATAAAATATTGATGATGGACTTTTAAATCATAGAAGATAGTAGATTTCATTCTCTACTTAACTCTTCTAATGAATTGTTATTTCCACTGCGAATATTGATCTAAATCTTGTTGTCCATTATATTTTATCTGATTTATTGAAGGCTAACGATAATTTGTTCTATATTATCTTAGTCATAATATTCTTTACTGGGTTAATTGAGCTCACCCTTTTCCTTTTTGTTCTATTTTTCTTCTCAGGAGGCGAGAATATAGCGGGAACTAGTCGGGGTGTGGAGTGATGTTTCAGGGAAGTTATTTTAGCAGTCATCACTATTGTGTAAAATAGTGTATCAATAATTATAATGAGGACTTATTTGATTTTCGATATTGTCTAGAAGACAATATTTGTATTTAAACTCACAGCATATGTGTTGTCGTATTTTGCACGACAATTGTAATAATGAAGTTGTAGTTATTTTTTGTACCATGTATTTGGCGACTCGGAATGGGTTGTGTGGACCTATTTTGGGGGCGTCACAATATTGTTCCACCAAAATATATGTCGAAGATCACGATACATTTTGGTACTCCCAAGATGGATTACAAACGGTGTGTTGTGTGCCTCCATCATGATTTTGTACTTCAAATCAGAGTTGTTAGGAACACAAAGTCTGGAGTTGACTCAAAGTATTCCTTCTTCATCGATCCTTGTTTCTGGAATAACACCTTCTTGTACTTTCTTCCTCATACACATCAGCTCCGATTTTGTAACTTTAGTAGCTTTAACTTTATCGATTAAAGTCGGTTCTACTCGTATATTCGACATCATCATGTGGGTACTTAGAGTCTTTAACTCTATCTCCATCCTTTGTAAGTCATACAAAATGGGCCTTTGTGTTGACAATATCGTACTCGTACCCGCATATAATCTTTTACTCAATGCGTCAGCTACTACGTTCGCTTTTCCAAGATGGTATTGAATGACATGGTTGTAATCTTTCAATAACTCAAGCCAACGTCGTTGCCGCATGTTAAGTTCTTTTTGGGTGAAAAAATATTTGAGACTTTTATGATCTATATAAATCTCTACTTTCTCCCCATATAGGTAATGTCTCCAGATCTTTAACGCAAAAATGATTCCTACCAACTCTAGATCATGAGTAAGATAATTTGTAACATTCCAGAATTTTAAATTATAATATTAAATATTTATTGAATTATATAAGTATTTAATGTGATATGTTTATTGTTGAATAAATAATTGTTCAATTTGATTTGATTTAATTTAGTTAATTATTTGTTAAGTAAATAATTAAGGACTTAAGAAAATTAATTATTAATTTAATTTAATAGTTAAGTTAGAGAGTTTATAATAATTAAATGAATTATTACATTTTAAATTGAATTTGTAGTTAAAATGAAGTGGTAGTTAATTAAATAAAGTTTTAATTATAAAGGAAATTATAATTTTGTGGTATTGATTTATGTGTTTAAGTAATTTAATAAATTAGTATTAGAATTAATTAAATTGATTATTAAAATCTAATTAAACAAAAGTATAACAAATAAACTTACTATAAAGGAGTTATTAAAATAAATTAAAGGAGTTTAATTACATTTTTTACAAACAAGACTTAATGCATATTAAGTCTTTATTTTTAATGTGTTTTACCAAACAAGGTATAAGGATTAATTGATTAATTTTATTATGTTAGCCAAACAAGCCTTATGGCTTTTGATTTTCAAAACTTAGATAACTGATATCAGTTATATCTATATTTATATTATATAACTAATATATATTATTACCATACGTTATCTTTTTGTTAATACGTAAGTTAGAATAGAGTTAGGAGAAAGACTCAGAAGAAGAGAAAAAGAAAAGAAGAAGAGAAAAATTGAGAGAGAAGTTGAGAGAATCCTAGAGAGTTTTGTGAGAAGAATTGGAGAAAAGAAGTCTTGTTGATCAAAGGAAGAAATCTATCATCTTCTAAGAATACAAGGTATCATCTAAACCCTTTTAAATTTCTTTAAAGCCTTAGTTGTTTTCTCTTCTAAGAATTCTCTGTAAAATCTTTGTGAAGGATAAATTGTGTGTGGTTTATGATTTTGTATGATAAAATTGTTTTTCATAAGTTATATATGTGAATTAGTCAATTAATTCATGTATGTTTGTAGTTTGGGAAGAAACCCATATTATAGTGAGTTTATATGAATATGGCTTAGTTTAAAAATAAAATTAAGGTTTTAGTAGTTGTTTAAATTATAACTTTAACTATTGAAAAAGGATGAATAAACATAAACAAAGTATTTTTAATTAATTATTTTGTTTGAAAAACAAAGTTACAGTGATGAGTTTCACTGAAAATGTCAAAAGTGAAGTTTTATCAAAAACAGTGTAATTGGGTGTTTTAAATTTGATGTTTATGATTGTTTTATGGGTAGAATCTTGTTAAGAGTCTTTACATTATGTTTATATGAAGTCTCTATATGTATTACATGTTAATTAGGTTGTTAGAAAGGAGCTTGTAGGCCAAATTGGCTTTTCGTTCATCTTTGTTTAGAAATTTGGTCGTAGAAGTTCAGAGTTCGGTATACATAACGCTGACCAATGATGTAAGTTTATGTAGCAGTCACTTGGCCTTGCGCCAATCGTTGGCTGTGTGTCTCGTGCAATGCTAGAGCAAATACATTTACCACAAATGTAAATTGTGGTATTGCGATCATGAAGTTAAAGAATGGCCAGACAGTGTGATTTATTTACACAAAGTCTAAAAAAGTGTTATGTGTTAATAGTAGGACTGTTATGTTGTGATTTCAGTATTTCTATACTAAGAATGAACATGTTATTAACGATTAACTAGTTTTATTACTAATGTAATTTGATTGTGTGATTAAGAATCAAAACTTACATGATAAATGTACTTAGTTATATATAATGTGGTAGTGACTAATTATGTTATGATGACATATATATAGGGTATTGTGATTCAAGTTAAGTCGGTATAGCTTATACGCAAGGCAAATTCTTCTAACCCTAAAACTCCGTTGCGCAAATTTATTTTCACTGTGCAAGTTTACTTACCTTATCTTGATTATATTGACCAAATCATTCTTGTTGTTAACTTGTTTCGTTGAACAAGTTATTATTTCTAGTTCGATTACAATTATGCAAGTTTTGCTAACTCAACACTTTCGTTGAGTTAGTTCTATTATTATGTTGTGCATGTTTTTCTAAACCTAAACTTGTTATTTAGCATGCAATTATCTTTATTCTGATGAATAAGTTTATCGTTCAAGTTATTACTTATTATGCATGCTTAATATTCAATTCTAAGATTTAACCTTAGCTTAATGTTGTTTAAAGCAAGGTATGATATATTATTCAATCTGTATGCTATTAGATTATTCCTAAATCATGAACTTAGTATACAATGTTGATTCAATTATGGTTTATTCCCTAACATAAAGTTATTACCTTTTTATTCAACTAATCCTTAGTTGATGATCGTTGAATTCCAAATTACCTTGAAATGTATCCAAACCAAACTTACTTTGGTGCGGACTTGTAACCTAAATACTGAGATGAACAACCCTATTATTAGGGGTTTACGCTTAGCGTTGAAATGTTTGTGCACAATACATTGTACGGAGGGCTGATCCCCCTAAGTACGTGGAGTCCTTATAGTCTTATGACCATTAAAGTTTAAGTTGAAAGATTACTTATAACTGTGGACATGGTTCATGGTCATTAGACCCTCAGTTATATGTTTCAGAATGTAATAGAACTTATTTCTTTCCAGTTCTATTGAGCCTATTATTTGGCAGTTGTTTTAAAGATTTTATTCATTGTTATTTCAAGTGAGCTTTGTTTGCTCACTCTTGCTTATATAACTATTGAGAAGGTAGATGTACCTAGCACTAGTAAGGGAAAGGGAAAGATGAACAAGTATTGAAGACTTGTAATATGTTGACAGTTATTAATCAGACTTTAATTTGATTGATGTAATGAAGTATTTATTTAATTTCCGCATTTAAATGATTGTATTTAAAGGTTAGATAACCTGGGAGATTTTTTTATTAATGTAATCCCTTAAGGGAAGGTTGATTATTCAATTTTTATTATGATTGGGTAGTTAGGTATGAATCTTTTGATTAAGTGAACACCAAATCTTGAGGTAATGAAGTACCGGGATTTGAGGGTGTCACAAGTTGGTATCAAAGCTTTAGGTTATGACCCTTAGGTGGGGGAAAAACCTTAGGAAGTAACATTTGTCTTCTTGAGTTTTGATATTGTCTACGAGACAATATTTGTATAAAATCTGATAGAAAATAATAGATAACAAGTTTAGATCAACAACTGTAGCGGAACAAGCAATCCATTAGAATAGTCAAGTAGAGCATGATGTCTACTATCTTCTATGATTTAAAAGTTAATCATCAATATTTTATCTCTGTAACACAACTCAATAAATATTTCACATCAACGAATTATTCATGCACTACGGGCCAAGGATATTCGTTAGTATCACCAGTGGTCATGATCATGCCAAACAACTATCCATCTATACACTACGGGACAAAGAGGACTTTCACCACATCTTTGTCTGTAACATTACAGGTCATGATTATACCAATACAAAATTTTTGGTCAAAATCATACCAATCAGCAGTTCATCTATGCACTACGGGCCAAAGATGACTTTCACCACAATATAAGAACGATGATAATGACAATGATATAAGAAATCAATCAAGTGAGATCAAGGATAAATTTTAAATATTTATAATTCAATTTATCCAGAGTTCAAGAATGTCCAAATTGTCAACATGATAACTAATTGTGGAGTAAAATTCAATAATGATACTCATGTATCAAAAATAATTTGGACAAAAAAGAAACCAATTTTGTCGTAAATAGTACCCCGTGAATAGTACTCGAGTGAATAGTACCCTGACATGAAAAGATTAAAATTTAATAAGAAAGTTCAGAAAAATATTTCAGTGAAACGATACTAGATGAAGCGCAAAATTCAAGGATATTATACTAATTTTAGGGAGTATAGAAGTAATACTTATCAAAATAAGTGAAGATTTAGGAATAAGAAATGAAATAATATTACTTACATACTACAGAGTATGAAAGAAAATAATATTTCTTATGAATATTGAACGAAAATAATATCCCTTATGAGTACAAAAGAAATGATATCCCATACAAGTATGAAAGAATATACAAAACTGCAAATGAATTTTCACCCGTTATGCGGTAATCCGCGTAGACATGTCATTTCTACAATTTAATAAAGAATGAATACGTAGGGTTATTCACTATGCATGCGGTAATCCGCGCAGACAAGTTACTCCCGCATATTAATAAAGAATGAATACGAATGGTTATTCACCATGCATGTTGTAATTCGCGTAGACATGTTACTCCCACAGATTAATAAAAAATAGAATGACAACCTTTATGAGTATAAAAAAATAACATCCTTTACGAATACGAATGAAAAAATATGTAAGACCCCAACTTTTTATGAATAAAATTGAATTTCCCCTATTTATTATTTTGATATAGTAAGGGGTTGATTTGATTAATGTAGTTAGTTATGGGTAAAATGCGTAAATATTTTAAGTAAGCAAGTTGTTATAAAATATTTATTATTTTCGGTGAATAATCGTTTGGTCATGGAATATTCTTGCTGTCGGGGAATATTCGTACGACGACGCAGCCATTTATGGGTCCCATAACGGAAAACTGTCGGATGAAGAAAACGACAACTATGAGTTTTTTTTTAAATAATGGCATAGTTGTTACTGTTAACACTGTTGGAATACTTGGTGGTTAAAGTACGATGTCTGGCGTGGTTGCACTGATAAAGTACACAGATTATTGCGAAAGATTTATGGATTATTGATTCTTACGTAAGAAGGCACTTACTCAATAATTGTTATAGTAATTATTATTCAATATTTTATTTTATTGATTCAATAATTGCTACGTTGATATTTTATATTATTGTTGTTTCAATAATTGTCTTTTGCACAAGATTTTCCATTATCGGATCAATAATTCATATTATTTGAATAATATTATTAGATAGCATTATTGAAAATGTCTAAGGAAGTTACAATACAGGAAATGGGTTTTCGTCACCTAATTGCGTGTCGAGAAGGAGAAATCCTTATATCTAAAGCTCCCACTTTCTTGGGAACGACCTGGTTGTCATTATTGTGATTCTGTAATATTATTTGTGAATAATTAATTATTGATTTATATGATAAGGAAATGAAGGAATTAGTGATGAGGTGTTTTACCAGTATTTTGTCGGAATGAAGGTATTAAATCATCCGTATGTGAATTTCGGTCATTTTCTGTTTGGAATTTGAAAAAACTTTCTTCTACAAAGTTGTACAGAATTAAATTTCCTATGGAGTGGACATAAAATTAAAAATTTTCTGATAAAAGGGCTATTTATTATGAATTATTGAAGTTTTAGAAATAAATATTTTTATTAAAAACATGGGTGGGACCCACTTTTGTTTTTTGTGAAAAAATAGTTAATTTCAATGGTGGTGTACGTGAATAGCAATGGGTGGAAGCCACCGGTAGTAGGTTAGTCAACTTTGGCATTCTAAGTATTTTCTTATAAATAGGGTTCTTAGGTTAGAATTGAAAATCAAACCAGAATCAGAAATTTTCTCTCTCTATAATATAAGCGTATTTTTTTGAGTATTTAGATACTTTAAGAGTTAATAAGCAGTGCAAGTTTTTTCTTAACATTATATCCGATATTCCTGTGACGCCCCTAAAACAGGAATACATCACCTATTCTGAGTCGCCAAATACATGGTACAGAATACAAATATAATCTTAAATATACAACATGAGCTGTGAGTTTGAATACAAATATTGTTTACTAGAGAGTATACAAACTCAAGGGAGTCCTCATTACATTTATTGTTACAGTATTTAACAGAATAGTGAGGACTACTAATACAAACATCTAGGACCATCACTCTATTCCCCGACTAGTCTCAGCTACGTTCACATTTCCTGAAGAGAACAGTGAAGGAAAGGGTGAGCTCAACTAGCCCAGTAAGAAATATTATGATTAAGATAATGCAGAATAAATTATCATTAGCCTTCAATAGTATAACAACTGTTAGAATATAATAGACAACAAGTTTTAGATCAAACACTGCAGCGGAATAAACAATCCATTAGAAGAGTCAAGTAAAATATAAAATCTACTATCTTCTATGATTTAAAAAGTTTTTCACCAACTTTATCGTTGAGACTCAGCTTAATAAATAATCAAAATCATTAACTCATCCCTGCACTACAAGCCAAGGATATTTTTAGTATCACGAACACGAATTATCCATGCACTACAGGCCAAAGATAATCGTATTTTCATCAACAGTCCTGATCATGCCATAAAACAATTCATCTTTGCACCCTTGGCCGAAGAGAATCCATAGCCATAATCATACTAAAAACTGTCCATCAATGCACTACGGGCCAATGAGGACTTTTACCACATCATTTGTAACATTACGGGCCATGATTACAACCGAATAATCCTCGGTCATAATCATACCAAGTCCATCTATGCACCAAAAGCCACGGATGACTTTCAACAAAATATAAACATGAGGATGATGACAATGATATAAGAATTCAATAAAACAAGTTCAAGAATTAATTTATCCAGAACTAATAATGTCCAAATTTTCAACATGACATCGCTTTGTAGAGTAAAATTCAAGAATGCTCGTAAGAATATTTCAATGAAAAGATATGGATGAAGCGCAAATATCAAGGATATTCCACTAATTTCATGGAGTATAGAATTCAAAACTTTAACCAACCGAGTATAATAAAGAATGGAATAACAAAAGAAATCACCATGTATGCAGTACTTCTCATGATAAAAGTTACTCCAATGTAATACTAAATAACGGAACCAAAGTCAAAGTAAATTGCAGAATCGGTTGGGATGTTCCAATGTAATAATAAAGAATGAAATAACAATGTAAATCACCATGCATGCAGACTTCAGATGTATAAATGTGTGTTTCCAACAGAATACTAATAAGGATTTTAATCAGTCCTGCACAGAAATGCATGCAGATATGATATTCCAAAGAATAATAATAAAAAGCGGAACCAGTCCCGCCAGAAATGCATGCACAGGATATTCCAATGTAATAATAAAGACGGAACTGTGTCCCACAGTAAAAAAATGCATGCATGTGATATTCCAATGTAATAATAAAGACTAATAATAGAAGAATGTCACCAAGTATAGGTAGCTCACAGATATACAAAGTTATTCCAATGTAATAATAAAGAATGGAATAATGTAAGTTCTCTTCATGGATAAGAAAGAAATAATACTCCCCTACGAGTACAACAAATAATATTCCCTACCTTAAAAAAATCGGATAATCGTAATAGTGAGGTAGCAGACTTTCTTCTTCTTTTCTCTATAATTTCTCTCTATAATAATTGCTCTAAAGCTTTTGTGAATTGGTGAGAAATGAAGGAAGAATGAGCTTCTATTTATAGGAAAATATAGTTTCGATAATTGCGCATTTTGGGGCTCGAAATATTACAGTATAATACCTTCTTCTTTTTCTTCATTTTTAATTTAGTCCTGCAAGTATTATCAAACTTGCACCAACTCCCCTAATAGTAAATAATGTGAATCAATAGTAAATCACGTGACTCAATAGTTCTAATCATGTGATAAAAATAATTACAGTATAGTACCTCCATCTATACCTCCATTTTTAACTTAGTCATGTAAGTATTATCAATTTTGCACCAACTCCCCTAATAGTACAAGAATGTGATTCAATAGTACACACATGTGAAGAAATAGTTATATAAGCATGTGAATTAGTAGCAATTAATTGCTCATTTATCCGATAAATTACTCGATTTATCAATATAACCCCAGCACATCAATTATCATCTAATAGATGTCGATTTTCACTAACACAAACAATTCCAACATAATGAAACTATTTTTATCAACAATATAAATTTTGAAATTTCAAAGTTTGACTTTTCCCGAAAAAGTCAACTGTTGACTTTTTGACCAAATAGTGAATCTCGGAAAATTTTATGTTTATTGACTATTTTTACTAATTTCATCGTTTCGGACTCAAATATCACGTCCGCATCTCCAAATTCAACTCGTAACACAACTTCAATTTTAATAACATTCATCATTAATATTATAACTCACAATATTTAACAACCGTGTCGCTCCTGTGAAAGAGGGGCTTTTTGATAAGGATTTCTCTTTATTATGCGCCGCAATTAGGTGACCAAACCTCTCCTTACGATGTAACTTCTAGACACATTGTCAATATTGCAAATAATAATATGAATAACTTTGCCGTCTCAATCATTGATTTAATAATATATCATATTATGCGGATGATACTGTAACAATAATTGAATCAATAATATGAAAGATATGATGCATCAATTACTATAGCAATAATTGAGTATAACTGAGTGACTTCTCACGTAAGCATCAATAATCAATACCGTGTGCTACTATGCAACCCAATGCGACACATGTATTTTTAACACCGGTGTTTCAACAGCTAATCAGTAAAACTTCCGCCGTTATTTTCATAAAGTATTTTTGTCGTTTTCTCAATCCGACAATAATTCCGTTGCGAGGTCCACCAATGATTGTACCGTCGTACGGATATTCCCCGACCAAAAGAATATTCCCCGACCATTCGAATAATATAGAACAACTTGTGTACTTTGCAAAATTTATAAATATAACCCACAACTATAACATTATATCAAATCCACACCATAATATTTAAAAAAATTATTTTGAGAAAATTAAATATTTATTCATAAAAACTGGGGTCTCACAATCTCCTCCTTATGGAATTTCGCCTCAAATTTACGCACGCATTTTGGTATGTCAACGAATGTGAGGATACCTCGACTTCATTTCAAATTCTAACTCTTGAGGTATAACCTTTGAGTATTGAATACGATTATTCTTATCCAAAATTTTAACACGTATCTCCTCAAACGTTAAATCAGCCGTTATCTCGTTCGGTTCTAAATTAATAATGTGGTTTGGGTCATCCACATATTTACGTAACGTCGATACGTAAAAAAACGTTATGAACACGTGACATACTTGGCGGTAAAACGAGTCTATAGGCCACAGTTCCTACTTCATCGAGGATTTCAAATGGACCAATTAAATCGAGGGTTGAGATTTTCTCTTCATCAATTCTTGCTTCTAGAATAACGCCTCTTGAACCTTCTTCTTCACATTTATCACCTGGGTGTGTAGCTTGAAATGCTTTAACTTTATCGATTAAAGTTGATTCTACTCGTGATATTCGTTATCTTCACTGGGTTCCTAGAGTCTTTAACTCTATCTTCATCATTTGTAAGTCGCATTTAAATGGGCCTTTGTGTTAACAACATCGCACTCAGAACGATACGATCTTCTACTCAACGCGTCACTACCACGCTCGCTTTTCCCACGATGGTATTGAATGGTACGATCGTAATCTTCAACAACTCGAGCCAACGCTCTTTGGCGCATGTTACGCTTTATTTTAAGTAAAAAAATATTTGAGGGTTTTAGAAATGTGTTTTCAGACGGGGTCAATACAAAATTCGATTTCACGCCTAGGTAGGTAAAGCTAAGAAGTCTTCAAGAATACGTCAGAAATCTATTAACAATAGAAATGTCATTCAAAATCGCGTAACTCTCATCCGAGACTTGGATAGTACGTCACATTGATACCTATCAACTTGCCATCGTCATTCACGACATCACCTACGAAAAAGTCCCGCTTTGCAGCATTCCACACAAGGAAGTCAACAAACTAAAGGCTCGGGGCTCTTTACTTATGGCTTGATATGACAAGTGATCGATTTTAGTGGTTTGGTTACTTAAAAGTTAGGAATATGAAAGCTAACAACCTTACAAAAAGCATGATTAGTAGTTAACCAATCGATTCCAAAAATCACATCCATGCAAATATTTTCAAAGAGATAAGATCGATGTGTAACGTGAAAGTGTTGATTTGAATCAAACAAGATTTATAAATAGTAGAGGTAACGAAGGTTTCTCCCAACCGAAGTTTCAACAGATAAATCAAAGCCTAACTTCTCCTAGGAGTTAAATTCAAACATCGAACACAACTAGGTGAAATAAAAGAGTGAGTAGAACCCAGATTCAACACAGATAGATTTTCGCAAAAAGTTTATGATTAACTTACCCGTGATAATTTTATTCGTGTTCCTCGTTAAAAAAAACGCTCTCTCTTAAACTACCGCTTTTGGCTTGTTCGGGACATCCTTTGGCATCACTATCCCAAATTGGACTTCGACTTCACCATACAACAAAATCGAGGTAGGTGACCTTTCTTCCACAATTGAAACACGCTTTGATTGTCACAGCATGCAGTTTGACGGATGATGTGTCCCTCCCGTCCGCATTTGGAACATAATGACGATGATCTTTCTTCTTCCTTTGAAAAACGGGTGCTCGTGTGTCATTGTCTTTCCATCATTATTGAACCTTCTCTTCTTGAAATTTCCACTTCTATTTCGCCATGATTACCATGAAATGGTTATCATTCTTCGCATGATAATTTCCCCACGATGGTTATCATTATTCCGACGATCGCTGCCAATTGCAGACGATTATTATCGTGTTGTTGGTTGTTGCCTTTTGGTCAGGCCGACTCATTATCGCGCTCCAATAATCGATCCCTATTCACAACATCTGAATATAAAAAAAGTTTGTGAGAAATAAGATATTAACGTATCTTAGGTTTTAAACCTCTTAGAAACATTCGCGTCATTCGCCTCCTCATTATCAACCAAATGGGATGCAAACCGACAACTCTCGCAAATTTAGCCTCATCATCATCGCGACACGGCCATATAATTTTGCTCCCATTGATAAACTCCACCTCCTTCATGTGATTTAATACTTTTGGGAAAGTACTTGTCGTTGAATGACTCTTGGAACTTCTCCCAAGACATCTTCGAAAAGGCCACCGGGTACGCTTTTACATATTCCCACCAATGATCCGCTTCTTCACGCAACATAAAGGTGGCAAAGGAAACCTTTTGCTCCTGAGCATCCCAAGACCTCAAATATCTTGGTGATCTCGCTTTAACCACGCCTCCGCCTTTAAGTGGTTCGCTTTCCCAAAACTCCGGTGGTCCCAACTCCTTTAATCGCTTAAGCGGTGACCAACCGTGGGTTGCCATTGTTTCCTCCTCGCATTATGAACAGAGCGCGATTTACCGATGTTGCATGAATTCTAAAAAGCTCCTAAACGTACCATCGTTCGTCAATTGATTAATGTTGTTGTTTACAGGAGGATTATCGCCATCCTGTTGTACATTGTCCTAATTATTGATCTGTGGAGACTCAATGGTCTCTTGTGCTCCATTGCTATTCTCAACATTCTCGGATGTCATTTTCAAACACTGCCACAAAACAAGGGTTAATTAACATATCACATATTATCCCTATACTCTGACCGACAAATTAAATACCAAATAAACTTAGGTAGGTCATACTAGCGAAGGAATTCCCCGTTTCTCCCCTCCTAGTTCTTATCTTATATCTCAGCCAGGGATCATATTCCTAAGCTCTGATACCAACTGTGACACCCCCAAAATAGGAATACATCACCTATTCTGAGTCGCCAAATACATGGTACAGAATACAAATACAATCTTAAATATACAACATGAGATGTGAGTTTGAATACAAATATTATTTACTAGAGAGTATACAAACTCAATAGAGTTCTCATTACATTTATTGTTACACTATTTAATGTAATAGTGAGGACTACTAATGCAAACATCTAGGACCATCACTGCTTTCCCGACTAGTCCTAACTACGTTCTCATTTCTCAAGAGAACAAAGGAAAGGAAGGGGTGAGCTCAACTAGCCCAGTAAGAAATATTATGACTAAGATAATGCAGAATAAATTATCATTAGCCTTCAATGTATAACAACTGTTAGAATATAATAGACAACAAGTTTTAGATCAAAAACTGCAGAGGAATAAATAATCCATTAGAAGAGTCAAGTAAAATATAAAATCTACTATCTTCTATAATTTAAAAAGTTTTTCACCAACTTTATCACGAGACTCAAATTTTAATAAATAATCCACATCATTAACTCATCCCTGCACTACAGGACAAAGATATTTTTAGTATCACGACCATTTAATTATCCATGCACTACAGTGCCAAAGATAATCGAAGTTTTCATCAATGGTCCCGATCATGCCATAAAACAATTCATCTTTGCACCTTGGGTCAAGAGAATCCATAGCCATAATCATACCAAAATTGTCCATCAATGCACTACGGGCCAACGAGGACTTTTACCACATTATTTGTAACATTACGGCCATGATTACAATCAATATTCCTCGGTCATAATCATACCAAGTCCATCTATGCACTATGTGCCACGTATGACTTTCAACAAAATATAAACATGTGGATGATGACAATGATATAAGAATTCAATAAAACAAGTTCAAGAATTAATTTATCCAGAACTAATAATGTCCAAATTGTCAACATGATATCGCTTTGTAGTAAAATTCAAGAATGCTCGTAAGAATATTTCCATGAAAAGATATCTTTGGATGAAGCACAAATATCAAGGATATTCCACTAATTTTATGGAGTATAGAAGTCAAAACTTTAACCAACCGAGTATAATAAAGAATGGAATAACAAAAGAAATCACCATGTATGCAGTACTTCTCATGACAAAGTTATTCCAATAGAATACTAAATAATCGGAACTGTGTCAAAGTAAATCAAAACCGACAAGATGTTCCAATGTAAAATAATAAAGAATGAATTAATAATGTAAATCACCATACATGCAGTATCAGATGTATGTAAAGTTATTCCAACAAAATACTAATAAGTATTTTAATCAGTCCGCCAGAAAAGTGCATGTGAAAACGTCATATATATGATATTCCAATGTAATAATAATAAAGATTTAAACAGTCCCAGTAAAACGCATGCATGTGATATTCCAATGTAATAATAAAAGATTTTAATAATAGAAGAATGTCACCAAGTATAGGGTAGCTTCACGTATATAAGTTATTCCAACATAATAATAAAGAATGGAATAACAGAAGTTCTCTTCATGGATAAGAAAGAAATAATACTCCCTACGAGTACAACAAATAATATTCCCTACCTTAAAAAAAATTGGATATCGGAATAGTGAGGTAGCAGTATTTCTTCTTCTTTCTCTCTATAATTTCTCTCTATAATAATTGCTCTAAAGCTTTTGTGAATTGGTGAGAAATGAAGGAAGAATGAGCTTCTATTTATAGGAAAATATAGTTTCGATAATTGCGCATTTTGGGGCTCGAAATATTACAGTATAATACCTTCCTCTTATTCTTCATTTTTAATTTAGTCCTGCAAGTATTATCAAACTTGCACCAACTCCCCTAATAGTAAATAATGTGAATCAATAGTAAATCATGTGACTTAATAGTTCTAATCATGTGATAAAAATAATTACAAGATATAGACCTCCATCTATACCTCCATTTTTAACTTAGTCATGCAAGTATTATCAATTTTGCACCAACTCCTCTAATAGTACAAGAATGTGATTCAATAGTACACACATGTGAAGAAATAGTTATATAAGCATGTGAATTAGTAGCAATTAATTGCTCATTTATCCGATAAATTACCGATTTATCAATATAACCCCTGCACATCAATTATCATCTAATAGATGTTGATTTTCACTAACACAAACAATTCAAACATAATGAAACTATTTTTATCAACAATATAAATTTTGAAATTTTGAAGTTTGATTTTTCCCAAAAAAGTCAATCTGTTGACTTTTTGACCAAATAGTGAATCTCTAAAAAATTTTGTGTTTATAGACTATTTTACTAATTTCATCGTTCTGGACTCAAATATCACGCGTCTCCAAATTCAACTCCAACACAACTTCAATTTTAATAACATTCCTCATTAATATTATAACTCACAATATTTAACAACCGTGTCGCTCCTGTGAAAGAGGGGCTTTCCGGATAAGGATTTCTCTTTATTGGCGCCGCAATTAGGTGACCAAACCTCTCTCGATGTAACTTCTAGACATTGTCAATATTGCAAATAATAATATGAATAACTTTGTCGTCTCAATCATTGATTTAATAATATATCATATTATGCAGTGATAATCAGAATAATAATTGAATCAATAATACGAAAGATATGATGCAAAGAATTATCAGAAAGTAATAATTGAGTATAACCGAGTGACTTCTCACGTAAGCATCAATAATCAATACCGTGTGCTACTACGCAAACCACGCCAGATTATTATACTTTTAACACCGGTGTTTCAACAGTTTTAACCAGAAAACTTCCGCCGTTATTTTCATAAAGTATTTTTGTCGTTTTCTCAATCCAACAATAATTTTGTTCATGGGTCCACCAATGATTGTACCGTCGCACGGATATTCCCCGACAAAAAGAATATTCCCCACCAATCTAATATTATATAATAACTCATGTGATTTTGCAAAATTTATAAATATAACCCACAACTATAACATTATATCAAATCCACACCATAATATTTAAAAAAATTATTTTGAGAAAATTAAATATTTATTCATAAAATTCGGGTTCTCACAATTCCAGTCAGAAGTATTGTTCTTTTTAGGTAAGGGGTGTTATTTTTTTTCGTAAATGATGTTATTTCTTTTAATATCATTATACCGAAATATTAGTATAAATTTTATTATTAAATTCTTACATTTTCATGTCGAGGATACTATTCACGTATACTACACTATTCACGAATACAGTACTATTCACGAGTACAATTCACGAAGTATGATTTTTCTTATGTTTTACCTTTTTGTGTCGGGGTTACTATTCACGTATACGACACTATTCACAGAAAAAATAAATTTTCTTTTCTTTGTCCAAGTTGTCTATTATGGTTATTATCTTTGATTGTATCCATGTTTTGATCTTCATTCTTGAATTTTGCTCCACAATTGATTATTATGGAGTACTTTTGAACTTGGATAAACTGAAGTACGAATCCCTAATATTTGTCTTTTTATCTCACTGGATTCGTTTTCTTTAAAATATTTTCATCATCCTTAGTCCTAAATGGTGATATAACTGAATATCTTTGGCCTATAGTGCAAAGATGAATGATTACTTGATGAATATATTTGGCCCGTAGTGCAAAGATGGACAGGTGTTGAGATCAACATGACCAACTGGTGATACAAATGAGTTTCTTTGGCTCGTACGTAGTGCAAAGATGAATATTTGATTTAAGATGTATATTGATTGATGTTACAGGGATAAAATATTGATGATGGACTTTTAAATCATAGAAGATAGTAAACTTCATTCTCTACTTAACTCTTCTAATGAATTGTTATTTTCACTGCGAATATTGATCTAAAACTTGTTGTCCATTATATTTTATCTAATTTATTGAAGGCTAACAACAATTTGTTATTCATTATCTTAGTCATAATATTCTTTACTATCCTTTTCCTTTTTGTTCCATTTTTCTTCTAAGGAACCGTGAATATAGCGGAACTAGTTGGGGCGTGGAGTGATGTTTTAAGACAATTGTTTTAGTAGTCCTCACGATTTTGTAAAATAGTGTATCAATAATTGTAATGAGGACTTATTTAAGTTTGGATACTGTCTTGAAGATATTATTTGTATTTAAACTCACAACATATGTGTTGTGAGACCCCAAATTTTATGAATACATATTTAAATTTCTCAAAATATTTTTTTAATATTATGGTGTAAATTTGATATAATGTTATAGTTGTGGGTAATATTTATAAATTTTTGCAAAGTATGCAAGTTGTTATAAAATATTCGTTTGATCGGAGAATATTCTTTTTGTCGGGGAATATTCGTACGACGGCACAATTATTGGTGGACCCCACAACGGAAGTATTGTTGTAGTTAGAAAACGACAGAATTATCTTTTTATAAAAATAACGGCGAAAATGTTACCATTAAAACCGTTGAACTACCCGGTAGTAAAGTATAAAGAATGTCTGGCGTGGTCGCATAAGAGCAATACAGTATTGATTATTGATGCTTTCGTAAGTAGTCACCGGTTATACTCAATTATTGCTACAAAGAATTAACGTGATCATATCTCTCATATTATTGATTCAATTATTGTCACAATATCATCTGTATAATATGTTATATTATTAAATCAATAATTGAGACGACAAAGTTATTCATATTATTATTTGCAATATTAACAATGTCTAGAAGTTCTGTTAAGGAGAGGTTTGGTCACCTAATTGCATGCCAATAGGGAGAAATCCTTATCGAAAAGCCCCCTCTTTCCTGGGAATGACTTGGTTGTTAAATATTGTGAGTTATAATATTAATGATGAATAAGTTTGTGTTGATTAAAGATGAAATTTATATTTTCATTGTGTTGGGATTATTAGTCTTAGTGGAAATTGACATCTATTCTGATAATAATTGATGTCTGGATGTTATATTGACCAATCGAATAATTAATCGGATAAATGAGCAATTAATTGCTATTAATTCATATGTTTATAATTGATTCACATGATTTACTATTAGGGGAGTTGGTGCAAGATTGATAATACTTGCATGACTAAATTAAAAATGGAGGTATAGATGAAGTTACTATATTGTAATTAGTTTTTTTACATGATTAGAACTATTGAGTCACATGATTTACTATTAATTCGCATTATTTACTATTAGGGGAGGTGGTGCAAGTTTGATAATACTTGCAGGACTAAATTAAAAATGAAAAAAAAGAGGAAGGTATTATACTGTAATATTTCAAGCCCCAAAACATGCAATTATCGAAACTATATTTTCCTATAAATAGAAGCTCATTCTTCCTTCATTTCTCACCAATTCACTAAAGCTATAGAGCAATTATTATAGAGAGAAATTATAGAGAGAAAGAAGAAGAGAAGTCTGATACCTCACTTATTATATATCACACATTCATTGTAAAATATCACCATTATTATATTATTATAATATAATAATATATTTAAATAAATTATTTTATCGTAAAAGATAAAATATCAATTTTAACAATTGTCACATTAAAATTTTCTCCATCTATATCCACATAAAATGAATATTTTCCTTATCATATAAATCAATAATTAATTATTCATAAATAATATTACGTAATCACAATATCGATGTACCAAACTGCTCCTGTGAAAGAGGGGCATTCCAATAAGGATTTCTCCTTACTGGCGCGCAATTAGGTGACAAAACCTCTCCTTAGACAAAACTTTCTAGACATTGCCAATAATGTTATCTAATAATATTATTCAAATAATATGAATTATTGATCTGATAATGGAAAATAATGTGTAGTGACAATTATTGAAATAACAATAATATAAAATATTACCGTAGCAATTATTGAATCAATAAAATAAAATATTAAACAGTAATTACTGTAACAATTATTGAGTAGTGCCTTCTTACATAAGAATCAATAATTGGTGCAATACCGTGTAGCTTCTTGTGTAACAACGCCAGACATCGTGTTTTAACCATCGGGTGTTCCAACAAGATAATCTGTGAATAACTACGTAGTTATTTATAAACAACTTATACTTGTCGTTTTCTTCATCCAATCACTTTTTCGTTATGGGGCCCACATATAAGGTTTTGTGTGGTCGCATTTAATATTCCCACAAAGAAGAATATTCCACGACCAAACGAATATTTTATAACCACTTGCTTATTTGAAATATTTGCGCATTTTACACATAACTAACCACATTAATCAAATCAACCCCTTACTATTTCAAAATAATAATTAAAGAAAATTAAATCTTTATTTATAAAAAGTTGGGGCCTTACATAAAGACTCTAGAGACCCATGTGAAGATAGCAAATATACGAGTAGAATCGACTTTAATCGATAAAGTTAAAGCCGCTCAAGCTACTCACCCAGAGCTGATGAATGTGAAGAAGAAGGTTCAAGAAGGCATTACTCTAGAAGCAAGAGTCGATGAATAGAGGAAATCTCAACCCTCGATTTAATTGGCCTATTTGAAATCCTCGATCGAGTAGGAACTGTGACCTATAGACTCGTTTTACCGCTAAGTATGTCGCGTGTTCATAACATTTTTCACGTATCGATGTTACGTAATTATGTGGACGACCCGAACCATATTATTGAATTAGAACTAGATGAGATAGCAGAAGATTTAACGAATGATGAGATATGTGTTAAAATCTTGGATAAGAAGGATCATATTCGACACTCAAAGGTTATACCTCAAGAGTTAGAATCTGTCAAGGTATCTTTATCTCTTCGGCATACCAGGTACGTACGTAAATTTCGAGGGCAAAATTTCATAAGGAGTGGAAATTTTGAGACCCCAAATTTTATGAATAAAGATTTAAATTTCTCGAAATATTTTTTTAATATTATGGTGTGGATTTGATATAATGTTATAGTTGTGGGTAATATTTATAAATTTTTGCAAAGTATGCAAGTTGTTATAAAATATTCATTTGGTCGGGGAATATTCTTTTTGTTGGGGAATATCAGTACGACGACACAATCATTGGTGGGCCCACAACGGAAGTATTGTCGTAGTTAGAAAATGACAGAATTATCTTTTTATAAAAATAACGGCAAAAGTGTTACCGTTAAATTACTGTTGAACTACCCGGTAGTAAAAGTACAGTAATATGTGTGGTTGCATAGTAGCACACGGTATTGATTATTGATGTTTGCGTAAGAAGTCACTTAGTTATACTCAATTATTACTATAGTAATTGCTACATCATATCTCTCATATTATTGATTCAATTATTGTCACAATATCATCTGTATAATATGTTATATTATTAAATCAATAATTGAGACGACAAAGTTATTCATATTATTATTTGTAATATTGACAATGTCTAGAAGTTCTGTCAAGGAGAGGTTTGGTCACCTAATTGCGCGCCAATAGGGAGAAATCCTTATCGGAAAGCCCCCTCTTTCCTGGGAACGACCTGGTTGTTAAATATTGTGAGTTATAATATTAATGTTGAATAAGTTCGTGTTAATTAAAGATGAAATTGATATTTTCATTGTGTTAGGATTATTAGTGTTAGTGGAAATTGACATCTATTCCGATAGTAATTGATGTCTGGAGGTTATATTGACCAATTGGATAATTAATCGGATAAATGAGCAATTAATTGCTATTAATTCACATGCTTATAATTATTTATTCACATGTGTGTACTATTGATTCACATGATTTACTATTAGGGGAGTTGGTGCAAGATTGATAATAATTGCATGACTAAATTAAAAATGGAGGTATAGATGAAGTTATTATACTGTAATTTGTTTTTTCACATGATTAGAACTATTGAGTCACATGATTTACTATTGATTCAAATTATTTACTATTAGGGGAGGTGGTGCAAGTTTGATAATACTTGCAGGACTAAATTAAAAATGAAGAAAAAGAGGATGGTATTATACTGTAATGTTTCGAGCCCCAAAACGTGTAATTATCGAAACTATATTTTCCTATAAATAGAAGCTCATTCTTCCTTCATTTCTCACCAATTAACTAAAGCTATAGAGCAATTATTATAGAGAGAAATTATAGAGAGAAAGAAGAATAGAAATCTGCTACCTCACTATTCCAGTATCCAATTTTCTTCTAAGGTAAGGGTATTATTTCTTTCGTATTCATGAAGAGAGCTTCTGTTATTCCATTGTTTAATATTATGTTGGAATAACCTGTCTATGCGAAGTACCGCATCCATGGTGAAATTCTTCTGTTATTCCATTCTTTATTATTATGTTGGAATAACCTGTCTATGCGAAGTACCACATATATAGTGAAATTCTTCTATTATTCCATTCTTTATTATTCTGTTGAATATCATATCTCATGTAATTTACGATGACCGATTCCATTCTTTATTATTCGTTAGAATATCCCGTCATGCATGCGGATTACGCATGACCGGTTCCATTCTTTATTATTCATTTTGAATATCCGTCTCATGCGATTACGCATAACCTGGTTCCATTAATTATTATTATGTTGAAATAACCTGTCTGTGCAGTCTATCGCATGCCTGGTGAATTCTTCTGTTATTTCATTCTTTATTATTATGTTAGAATAACTTGTCTATGTGGATTACCGCATGCATGGTGAATGATCCTTTATATTCATTCTTTATTAAATTATGGAAATGATCTGTCTACGTGGATTATCGCATGGCGGGTGAAAATCCATTTGCATTTTCGTATATTCTATTATACTCGTATAAGATATCATTTCTTTTATACTCATCATGAAATATCATTTTATTTGGTATTTTATTTATGAGTTACTATTCATGGGTTACTATTCACCTGATTACTATTCACTCTAGTATTATTCACTCGGGTATTCGGGACACTTTTCATGTAGGAGTACTATTCACGAGTTACTATTCACGGGTTACTATTTACCCGAATATTATTCACCTAGGTATTTGGGGTACTTTTCATGTTGGGGTACTATTCACGAGGTACTATTCTCGAAATACTATTCACAGGGTACTATTCACGGGGTATTATTTACCCGCAAAAATACATTTCTTTTCTGTCCAAATTATTTTTGGTACATGAATATTATTCTTGAATTTTACTCTACAAAGCAGTATCATGTTGACAATTTGAACGTTATTGATTTCTGGATAAATTAAATTGTAAATCTTTAAAATTTATCCTTGAACTTGTTTTATTGAATTATTATGTCATTGTCATCATCCTCATGCTTATATTGTGATGAAAGTCATCTTTGGCTTACATGCATAGATGGACTTGGTATGATTATGACTAGGATTATTCCGGTATAATCATGACCGTAATGTAACGAATGATGTGGTAAAAGTCCTCATTGGCCTATAGTTCATTGATGGACGAGTTGTTGGTATGATTATGACCGTGGATTATTCGGTATAATTTCATGACCATTGATGATTACATGAATATCCTGGCCGTAGTGCGTGGATGATTTGATTTTATTTATTAAGTCGAGTCTCAAATGATAAAGTTGATGAAAACTTTTAAATCATAGAAGATAGTAGATTTTATGCTCTATTTGACTCTTCTAATGGATTGCTTATTCTGCTGCAGTTGTTGATCTAAAACTTGTTGTCAATTATATTCTATCAGTTGTTATACTGTTGAAGACTAAGGATACTTTATTCTGCATTATCTTAGTCATAATATTTCTTACTGGGCTAGTTGAGCTCACCCTTTATTTCATTGTTCTCTTCAGGAAATGAGAATATAGCTGGGACGATTCGGGGAATGGAGTGATGATCTAGTATAAGTGGCTTTAGTTGTCCTCACTATTCTACGGAATAATGTGATAATAATTGTAATGAGGACTCCATTGAGTGTGGATATTGTCTAGATGATAATATTCTTGTTTAAACTCTCAGCTATGTTTTGTCGTATTTTACACGACTGTTGTATAATTAAGTTGTATTTAAATTTATGTACCATGTATCTGGCGACTCAAGATGGGCAATGTATACCTGTTTTGGGGGCGTCACATGTGTTGTCATATTTTACATGACAATTGTAATAATGAAGTTGTAGTTATTTTCTGTACTATGTATTTGGCGACTCGGAATGGGTTGTATGGACCTATTTTGGGGGCATCACAGTTGGTATCAGAGCTTAGGGATATGATCTCTGATGGAAATCTGGGGTTAGAACTAGGAAGGGAGTGACGAGTAAATCCTTCGCTAGTGTGTCCTACCTAAGCTTATATGTATTTAATTGGTCGGTCGGAATATAGAGATAATATGTGAAATTTCAATTTCTTTAATTAACCATTGTTTTATGGAAGTATTTGAGAATGACAACTGAAAAAATGTTAACAATGGAGTGAATGAGACCGTGGAGACACCTTTAATCACCAACCAGGAGAATGTGTAACATGACAACAATGTTCCTCCTGCAAACAACACCACCGATCAAACGATGAATGATGTGATATTTAGAAGCTTTTTGCAGTTCATGCAAAATCAGACAAGGGAGACTCGTGTACAAAATACGGGTGGAAATAATAGCAACGTACGGTTTGTCACAGCTAAGCAGTTCAAAGAGTTGGGACCACCAGAGTTTTTGGGAAAGCCTGATCCGATCAAGGCGAAAACGTGGGTTAAGCAAATTACCAAGATATTTGATGTTTTTGGGATGCACGGAGGAATAGAAGGTTCCATTCGCCACCTTTATGTTCCATGGTGAGGCAGATTACTGGTGGTAATTTGTGAAGCGTACCCAATCAGTCGCACTCAATATGTCTTGGGAAGAGTTCTAGAAACTGTTCAATGACAAGTACTTTCCTGAAAGTATTCGTCATATGAAGGAAGTAGAGTTTATCAGACTGGAATATAACATCATGACTGTGTCCGAGTATGAGGCTAAGTTCGCGGAGTTATCCAGGTTTCCACCTCATTTGGTAGAGAATGAGGAACGTATGACGCGGATGTTTCTAAGAGGTTTGAAACCCGAAATTCGTCAATACCTTATCTCTCACAAATTTTCTCTATATTTAGATGTTGTGAACAGGGATCAATTATTAGAGCGAGATAATGATTCTGTTCAACCGAGGCACCACAACCAGGGTCATACCGGTGGCAGCAGACATCAGAGCAATAATAACCAGCGGGGATAAAAATATCTGAACAAAAGCGGTAACCACTCTGGTGGTAATCGTGGCCATGATAGTAGAAGAAGCGAGTCGGGGGGAGATTTCAAAAAGAGAAGGTACAACAATGACAACGTGAAGGCGTCAGCACTAGCATCAACTGTTTCTAGGGGAGGAGAACGACCACCGGTCGTATGTTATAAAGGCGGGAAAGAGGGACACATCAACCCAAACTGCACACAATAATTCAAGGTGTGTTATAACTGTGGAAAGGAAGGTCGTATAGCTCGAGATTGTCCTGTAGTGAAACCAAATCCAGCGGGGATGGTGACTCCAAAGGCTGTCCCGGACAAGTCAAAGTCAGTGGTTCCTGGAAGAGCATTTGTCGTGATTGCCCAAAACGTGAGGAACCCAAACGAGGTGATCACGGGTAAGCTAAACATAAACTCTTGCGAAGTTTATACCTTATTAGATACCGGTTCTACCCATTCTTTTATTTCTCCTACTGTTGAAACTCCATTAGGAGAAACTTTCGTTACATCCACGGTTTATAAATCTTGCTTGATTCAAGTTGGGACCATCACATTACCTGTTGATCTCATCTCTTTAAAGATACTTGCATTTGATGTAATTTTAGGGATTGACTGGTTAACCACTCATCATGCTAAAATTGATTGTTTTCGTAAGGTTGTTAGTTTTCATATTCCTAACCAACCTGTTATGCAAATTGAAGCAACCAAACCACTAAAGTCAATCACTGTCATATCAAGCCATAAAGCCATTCGTTTATTAAAAAACGGATGTCAAGCTTTCTTAGCCTATGTCATGGACTTGAACAAAAATACTTCAGATTTGAATAATATTTCTGTTGTTAGTGAATTTACTGACGTATTTCCTGAAGAACTTCCCGGTCTACCCCCAGAACGTGAAGTTGAATTCTTTATTGACCTTGAACCTGGTACAAAACCCATTTCTAAAACCCCATATCGAATGGCTCCTATTAAACTTTTGGAGTTAAAGGTCTAACTACATGAGTTGTTAGACATCGGTTTCATTCGTCCTAATACATCTCCTTGGGGTGCTCTTGTTTAATTCGTAAAGAAGAAAGACGGGAGTATGCGACTTTATATTGACTACCGGGAATTAAACCACATCACCGTCAAGAATAGGTATCCGCTACCTCCCATTGATGACTTGTTCGACCAGTTACAAGGAGCACAATTCTTTTTAAATATCGATCTTCGTTCTAGATATCATCAGCTGAAGATTAAAACTGAGGATATTCTGAAGACTGCCTTCAGAACTCGGTAAGGGCATTATGAATTCTTAGTCATATCTTTTGGATTGACTAATGCTCCTGTTGCTTTCATGGATATGATGAACCGTGTGTTCAAGGAATATTTGGATCAGTTCATTGTTGTCTTTATTGATGGCATCCTCATCTATTCCAAAAGCTGTGAAAATCATGAGCACCATTTGAAGCTGTCAAAGGCTTCGTGATAACAAGCTATATGACAAGCTGAAGAAATGTAAGTTCTGGCTTGAGGAAGTAGCATTCCTTGTGCACGTGGTGTCAAAACATGGAGTATCTGTTGACCCAGTGAAGATTGAAGCAATAAAAAGTTAGGAGCAATCGAAGTCGGTGACCGAAGTACGTAGCTTTCTGGGCTTAGCCGGATATTATCGGAGATTCGTGGAAGGATTTTCTTGAATCTACTCTGTTAACTCAGCTGACTCGGAAAGATACAAAATTCATATGGAGTGAGGAATGCGAGAATAGTTTCCAAGAGCTCAAGAGTTGACTCATTTCGACACTTATTCTGACAATACCATTTGGTTCGAATGGATTTGTTATCTACAGCGATGCTTCGGGCAAAGGGTTAGGATGTATTCTCATGCAACATGGGAAAGTCATAGCCTATGCCTCGCGACAACTCAAAGAATATGAGAGGAATTAACCTACTCATGATCTGGAGTTGGCAGCAGTCATTTTCGTGTTGAAGATCTGGAGACACTACCTGTATGGGGAGAAAGTGGAGATTTATATGGATCATAAGAGCCTTAAATATTTCTTCACCTAAAAGGAACTCAACATGCGGCAACAACGTTGGCTCAAGCTATTGAAAGATTACGACCATACCATCCAATACCATCCTGTAAAAGCAAACGTGGTAGCTGATGCATTGAGTAGAAGATCGTATGCAGGTACGAGTGCGATGTTGCTAACATAAAGACCCATTTCGTATGACTTGCAAAGGATGGAGATAGAGTTAAAGGCTCCAAGTAACCACATGATGATATCAAATATACGAGTAGAACCGACTTTAATTGATAAAGTTAAAGATGCTCAAGCCACAGACCCAGAGTTGATGCGTATGAAGAAGAAAGTACAAGAAGGTGTTATTCCAGAAGCAAGAATCAATGAAGAATGAATACTTCGAGTCAAGTCCAGACTTTGCATTCTTAACGATTCTGACTTGAAGCATAGAATCATGATGGAGGCACACAACACACCGTTTGCAATCCATCTTGGGAGTACCAAAATGTATCATAATATTCGACATACATTTTGGTGGAGCAATATGAAGAGAGATCGCGTAGTTTATATCGAGGTGTTTAACTTGTCAACGTGTAAAGGCGGAGCATCAAGTGCCAAAGGATCCATTGCAACCACTTGATATTCTGAAATAGAAGTGGGAACACATTACCATGGATTTTGTTATGGGTTTTCCCAAGGTTTCTCAAGGCATAGATGCGATTTGGGTTATTGTTGATAGATTAACCAAGTCTGCTCATTTTTTGCCGATACGGGAGACTTATTCCCTTGAACGTATTGCTTATATGTATGTGAATGAGATTGTGAGATTGTATGGTATGTCGGTATCCATAGTTTCTGATCGAGACCCAAGATTCACTTCACGATTTTAGGTCAGTTTGCAGAAAGCTATGGGTACAGATTTACGATTCAGTTCGTCATATCATCGTCAAACGAACGGGCAATCGGAAAGGACTATTCAAACTCTTGAAGATCTATTAAGACTCAGTGTCCTAGATTTCAAAGGAAGTTGGGATAAGTACCTACCATTGGTGGAATTCTCCTACAATAATAGTTATCAAGCAAGTATAGGTGTGGATCCATTTGAAGCATTGTATGGAAGAAATTATCGCTCTCCAGTATGTTGGGACGAGGTGGGTGAAGCAACGTTGTTGGGACCAAAATTAGTACGCATGACTACGGAAAAGATTCAAATGATCCGGCAATGTATAAAGACCTTACAAGATCGACAAAAGAGTTATGTTGATCTTCATCGAAAGGACGAAATATTAGTATGAATTTTATTATGAAATTCTTACCTTTTCATGTCGAGGTTACTATTCACGTATACGGCACTAGTCACGAATACGGTACTATTCATGAAATATGATTTTTCTTCTGAAATTTCTACCTTTTTGTGACGGGGTTAGTATTCACGTATACGGCACTATTCACGTATACGACACTATTCACAAATACGACACTATTCACAGAAAAATTAAATTTTCTTTTCTTTGTCCGAGTTGTCTATTATGGTTACTATCTTTGATTGTATCCATATTTTCAATAAACGAATGGCTTTATGACTTGATATGATAGTGATTGACTTTAGTTGTTTGGTTGCTTGAATTCACATAATAGGTTGGTTAGGAATATGAAAGTTAACAACCTTACGAAAACAATCAATTTTAGCATGATGGGTTGTTAACCAATCAATCCCTAAAATCACATCAACTGCAAGTATTTTCAAAGAGATGAGATCAACAGGTAATTTGAAAGTTTTGATTTAAATCAAACAAGATTTATAAATAGCAGATGTAATGAAGGTTTCTCCCAACGGAGTTTCAACAAAAAAGTCAAAGTCTAATTTATTTGGAGTCAAATTTAAACGTTGAGCATAAATAGGTGAAATAAAAGAATGGGTAGAACCGGTATCTAATAAGGTATAGACTTCACAAGAGTTTATGATTAGCTTACCCGTGATAACTTCATTCGGGTTCCTCGCTTTTTGGGAGGTCACGACAAATTCTCTCCCTTGAACTACCGGCTTTGACTTATCTGGAACAGCCTTTGGTGTCACCATCCCAACTGGACTAGATTTCGCTGCACAAAAAAATCGAGCTAAATGACATTCATTTCCGCAATTGAAACAAACTTTGGGTTGCTGCATATAGTTTGGACTGATGTGTCCTTCCTCTCCGCATTTGTAGCATACGACCGGTGGTCGTTCTCTTTCCTTAAAAATGGGTGTTGGTGCTGTTGTCTTTCTATCATTGTTGAATCTTCTCTTTTTCAAATTTCCACTTGACTCATTTCTTCTATTATCTTGGCCAGGATTACCACTGAAGTGGTTACCATTTCTGGCATGATAATTTTCTCCACGTTTGTTATCACCGCTTCGATGACTGTTACCACTGGTATGACCATTATCATTTTACCGACAGTTATCTTTTGGTTGGGCTGACTCATTATCACGCTCCAATAACTGAGCCCTATTCACAACATCTAAATACAAACACAGTTTGTGAGAAATGAGGTATTGACAAATTTTGAGTTTCAAACCTCTCAGAAACATTTGTGGCATTCGCTCCTCATTATCTACTAAATGGGATAGAAACTGGGATAACTCTGCAAACGTAGCCTCGTATTGCGATATGGTCATATTTTTTTGTTCCAGCTTGATGCATTTCACCTCTTGCATGTGATGAATACTCTCTGGAAAGTACTTGTCGTTGAATAATTCTTGTAACTTCTCCCAAGACATCTTCAGTGTGGAAAGATGAGTACATTTTACAGATTCCCACCAGTAATTTGCCTCTCCTCGCAACATAAGGGTGGTGAAGGAAACCTTTTGCTCCTCTGAGCATCCCAGGACATCAAATATCTTGGAGATCTTCTTAATCCATTCGTCTGCCTTAAGTGGCTCTAGCTTTCCCAAAAAATCCGGTGGTTTCAACTCCTTGAATTACTTAGCAGTGACTAGCCATGAGTTGCCATTGTTTCCACCTGCATTTTGAACAGGAATCTCTCTCGTTTGGTAATGCATGAATTACAGAAAGCTCCTAAACATCACATCGTTCATCATTTGGTCGGTGTTGTTGTTTATATGAGGATTATTGCCTTCCTGATGCACATTATCCTGGTTATTGAATGACGGTGTCTCAACGGTCTCATATGCTCCATTGTTTATCTTAAAATTTTCATATGCCATTTTCAAACACAGCCACAAAAAAAGGGTTAACTGACATGCCACATATTATCCCTATATTTTGATCGACCAATTAAATAACAAATAAACTTAGGTAGGACAAACTAGCGAAGGATTTACTCGTCTCTCCTCTCCTAGTTCTAGCCTCAGATATCCGTCAGGGATCATATCCCTAAGGTTTGATACCAACTGTGACGCCCCCAAAATAGGTCTACACAACCCATTCTGAGTCACCTAATACATGGTACATAATTAAAATATAAACTTCATTTATACAACTATTGAACTGTCTTGCAAAATATTACAAAACATAAAATGTGAGTTTTAATACAAATATTGTCTCGTAGACAATATCAAAACTCAAAATAAGTCCTCATTAAAATTATTATCACACTATTTTATAGAATAATGAGGACTACTATAGCCACCATCTTGGACTATCACACCATTCCCCGACTAGTCCCAGCTATATTCTCATTTCCAGAAGAGAATAATGAAAGAAAAGGGTGAGCTCAACTAGCCAAGTAAAGAATATTATGACTAAGATAATGTATAATAAATTATCCTTAGTCTTCAACAATGTAAAATCTGATAGAATACAATAGACAATAAGTTTAGATCAACAACTCCAGCGGAACAAGCAATCCATTAGAAGAGTCAAGTAAAGCATAATGTCTTCTATCTTCTATGATTTAAAAGTTCATCATCAATATTTTATCTCTGTAACACAACTCAATAAATATTTCACATCAACGAATTATCCATGCACTACGGGCCAAGGATATTCGTTAGTATCACCAGTGGTCATGATCATGCCAAACAACTGTCCATCTATGCACTACGGGCCAAAGAGGACTTTCACCACATCATTTGTCTGTAACATTACAGGTCATGATTATACCAATACACAATTTTTGGTCATAATCATACCAATAAACAGTCCATCTATGCACTACGGGCCAAAGATGACTTTCACCACAGTATAAGCATGAGGATGATGACAATGATATAAGAAATCAATCAAGTGAGATCAATGATAAATATTAAAGATTTATAATTCAATTTATCTAGAGTTCAAGAATGTCCAAATTGTCAACATGATAACTAATTGTGGAGTAAAATTCAAGAATGATATTCATGTATTAAAAATAATTTGGACAGAAAAGAAACCAATTTTGTCATAGATAGTACCCCCTGAATAGTACCCGAATAAATAGTACCCGAGTGAATAGTACCCCGACATGAAAAGATTAAAATTTAATAAGAAAGTTCAGAAAAATATTTCAGCGAAACGATACTAGATGAAGCACACAATTCAAGGATATTCTACTACTTTTAAGAAGTATAGAAGCAATACTTATCAAAATAAGTGTAGATTTAGGAATATGAAACGAAATAATAATACTTACATATTATAGAGTATGGAAGAAATTAATATTTCTTATGAATATTGAATGAAAATAATATCCCTTACGAGTACAAAAGAAATTATATCCCATACAAGTATGAAAGAATATACAAAACTGCAAATGGATTTTCACCCGTCATGCGGTAATCCGCGTAGACATATCATTTCCACAACTTAATAAAGAATGAATACGAAGGATTATTCACCATTCATGCGGTAATCCGTGTAGACAGGTTACTCCCGTAGATTAATAAAGAATGAATACGAATGGTTATTCACCATGCATGCGGTAATCCGCGTAGACAGGTTACTCCTACAGTCCGCATATTAATAAAGAATAGAATGAAAACCTTTATGAGTATGAAGAAAATAACATCCTTTACGAATACGAAAGAAATAATACCCCTTACCTTAATAGGAGAGTAATTCCGACTGGTAAAGCGGAGATATTCTTGAAGAAAACTAGCACTATTTACTACACTTAAAGTATTCTTATGCTCAAAAGAAATACGTGCAATATTATAGAAGAAGAATTTTCTGATTCTGGTGTGATTTTCATTTCTTAACTAAGAATTCTATTTATAGGAGAATGGCAGGGCACTATTTAAGAAAATCACGGATGCACAGGTAAGAAAATTCACAAGCGCAGTCACGGAGAATTCGTCAAAAATTTTGATTTTACTATTAATCACTGTGTAATAAAATATTCTAATAAAACAAAAACTTTATATATAATATATTATATTAATAATCTAATAAAATAAATAACTTTATATATAATATAAAAAGTATTCTGTTTTATATAAAAAAAAATTCAATTTTATTACTATTATAATAATAATAAAATAAAACAAAACTAAGATAACTTTCTACCGATGATTTTGAAAAATGAGTAAGTGGGGGTCTATGTAATAAGCCAAACTTACAACAAATACTTCATGAAAACCCCCTCTATTTATATCAAAAATTGAATAAATATTTACCATAAATCACTTATCTTCAATAAATACATTTTTAATCTTTCAACAATTATTCATCATTAATATTATAACTCACAATATTGACAACCAGATCATTTCTAGGAAAGAGGAGGCTTTTCGATAAAGAATTCTCCTTATTGGCACGCAATTAAATAACCTAACCCCTTTCCTCGACAGAACTTTCTAGACATTATCAATAATGCAAATAATTATATGAATAACTATGTCGACTCAATTATTGATTTAATAATATAAAATATTGTGTAGATGATACTGTGATAATAATTGAAACAATAGTATGAGATACTATGCAGCAACTACTATGACAATAATTGAATAAAACAAAGTGACTTCTTAAGTAAGCATCAATAATCGTAGATATCTTGTACAATATCATGTCTTCTCGCAAACAACCACGCCAGACATCGTACTTTTATCACCGGGTATTTCAACAGTTAACGGTAAAAGTTTTACCATTATTTTTATAAAAAGGTTATTTCTACCGCTTTCTATATCCGATATTAACTCCGTTATATGGGGTTCACCAATGATTGTGCCGTCGTACGAATATTCCCCGACAAAAAGAATATTCCCCGACCAAACGAATATTTTATGATAACTTGCTTACTCTGCAAAATTTTCACATATTACCCATAACTATAACTTTATATTAAATCCACACGTTATTATTCAAAATAATATTTAGAAAAAATTAAATCTTTATTCATAAAAAGTTGGGGTCTTACAGTAGCGATTCGAGAAAATCCTTTTACGAATCTCCAATAATAACCAGCTAAGCCCAGAAAGCTACGTATTTCAGTTATTGACTTGGGTTTCTCCCAACTTTGTATTACTTCAATTTTCACCGAGTCAACTGATATTCCATGTTTTGATATCACATGCCCAAGGAATGCTACTTCCTCAAGGCAGAACTCGCATTTCTTTAACTTGGCATATAGCTTGTTTTCACGAAGCTTTTGGAGTATCAGCCTCAAGTGTTGCTAATGATCTTCACTGCTTTTGGAGTAGATAAGGATATGATCAATAAAGATAGCCACAAAATAATCCAAATATTCCTTGAATACTCGATTCATCATATCAATAAAAGCAGCAGGAGCATTAGTTAATCCAAAAGACATAACTAGGAATTCGTAATGCCCGTACCGAGTTCTGAAAGCAGTCTTTGGAATGTCATCAGTTTTAATCTTTAACTGATGATATCTGGAACAAAGATTGATCTTTAAAAAGAATTTAGCACCTTGCAACTGGTCAAACAGGACGTCAATGCGAGGTAACGGGTACCTATTTTTTAGGGTGACATGATTCAACTCTCGATAGTTAATGCAAAGTCGCACACTCGCATCTTTCTTCTTTACGAATAGAACAGGAGCACCCCAAGGAGATGTACTAGGACGAATGAAACCGATGTCTAACAATTCTTGCAATTGGGTTTTTAACTCCTGATGTTCAATAGGAGCCATTCGATATGGAGTTTTGAAAATGGGTTTTGTACCAGATTCAAAGTCAAAACAAAATTCAATTTCACGCTCTAGGGGTAGGTAAGGAAGTTCTTCAGAAAATACTTCAGGAATTTTATTAATAATAGAAATATCATTCAAATCTGACATTTTTTTGTTTAAATTTGTGGCATGGGCTAAGAAAGCTTGACATCCATTTTCAATAAATGAATGGCTTTATTGCTTGATATGAAAGTGGGAGCTGTCGTTGACACTCCTAAATTAACCTCACTTTCACTTCACATTTTATAATAATTAGCAAAGTAGCAAGTAAAGATCTATCCCACAGAGAGTAAAGTTATTTTAGAATTATTCTACTATTTCAACAGAAAATAAAGATGGGGGTTTTTGAAAATTATTTTTAAACTAAGAGAACAAGAATTAATGATGAAATTTACCAAATATAAAAATCTTCAGTTCTGCAGTTCAGTTTCACCAAGTACATCAATCAATTAATCAAGTTATTATTATTTTCCCTTCAATGAAAATATTAGCCCTAGATAACAATAAGCTCTGCTATCCAAAATTCTCCTTAGATTTTCACTGTATGAAATAAGCTCTTCACCAGATTCTAACTAGCATACAACCTAGAACAAGCTCTCTAGATTTAATATGATAGAAGCATTAAAAAATAGAGAATTAGGCTAATCCAAGCAACAAACACATATGCTCGAGTTTTTTAACTTATTTTCTGATAATCTTAGCAATAAACAAAAACTTGTCCACAATTATTATTACCAAGTTGCTACTTATGATGAAGACAAATATCTATTACACGTAATACCAATCTTAATCTAGCATATGATAATGATCAAACTAATTCAATTGGTCATATCAAATTAATTAGATCAATTAGCATGCAATCAATGAAAACAGATTATCAGAAGAAATTTCACACAAGAAGAAATAAATAATAATACTCAATTAATCAATTACTTGTAACAAGAATTCACCTCCCTTTAGAACTGAATAAAAAGAACTAGCCTGACATGCTCTTGAGTCTGCACTCCAATAGATGATAGTTGATAGTTGAATGCTTAAAACCCTGACTCTCATCATCTATTTATAGTGCTAGACAAAGTCCTAAATCCTATAGGAAGTAGAAATCCAAATCCTAAAAGGAATTACAAATCATAACTAGTTTTAATAAAGAAATAGAATCCAATTTGGAAATAAATCTTAGTCTAAAGATATCCTAATTCTAAAAGAAATATCAATCCAATTCCATGTAGAAATCTATCAAAATTTGTTTTTAGAAACTTTCCAAAATCCAAGATTCCCAATTTTCCGCTTTCAAATTCATTTGGGGCAAATTTTCATTTTTCGTCATGCGACGTCCTTTGGTAAAATGAGCATAATTTTTGATCTGGGAGGAGTTACGGGGCCTACTACCTATCAAACCGGAGATATCGACGAGATATATAACTTTCATGCTTTGAGATTAGAAAGATTCTGGTTGTATCAAGGTCGAAATTAGGCTCCAAGTGACTGCTATGCAAATTGCAACTTCCAAACTTTGAGGTTCAACTTCCGTATGGTAAAAAGATCATAACTTCTACATACGAACTCTGATTAGGACGATTCAAAATGTTCTGGAAAGCTAAGGAAGAGCTCTACAATAAAATCCAAGTCCCAAGCTAAAACCATACATCCAACTTAATGCTAAAAACCCTACAATTTTTCCCTTTTTCATTTCAGCTCCAATTCTTTCTGGAATCATTAAACACCTTAATAAGCTCATATACACAAGAAACATGCAATAAAACTAAATATAAAGGAATCAAAATAAATAAATAATATGCACATCCTTGTGTAAAACAAAAGTTTGATTTCCAAAAAAATTCTATTCAACCATTATGTAAAAAGATTTCAAGATACAAATCATGACTTTTTAACACTAAACTCACAGAAATCTAATCAATGCATCATCAATTATTTCACAACGAACAACCTTACCATTTCATCAACGAATTTCATTAAACCAACCTGTAACCACATAAGAAACTTATGTACAGTCCACATACTTACTCTACTCGGTTATTATGGATTAAAAATCGTGCACACTGACTCATAACCAAGAACAAATTTTTCTTTGCTTTTTAATTTTTTTTATAAAACCTTCTCTTTAGCACAGATGAATGTATTTTCATGATTTTCTCGTATATTTTTTTCTTTTCTTGACATGTGCAGTGTCTCCTTTTTTTAGGCTTTTCAGAGTTACCCATTAGCGAACTTTCCATCAACGACTCCTAAACTAGATGATCTTAGGGCGCTAGGTGTAGAGACAACCCTAAGGCTTACTTATTCAAGTAACAAAGGCCACAAAAGTCGATTAATTAAGCTGTTTTTATCCATCACACATTTCTGCGTGAATACCGATGCTTCCCGAGGCTTGGATACCCAGTTATTTCACACAATGGACATTGAAGCAGATTTTCATTTTTCATTTTTTTTCCTTCTCTTTTTTTTCTTTTTTTCATTCATCATTTTTTTTTCACATGGTTCTGCAACAACATAAGCAAGTTAAACAATTCTAAGTAATGAAATCAGTGCACATAGACAACTCCACAAATAACTTAGCCAAATAAACATGTTTCTCATATTCAAGTACTCATGTATCACAAATTCAATTCAAATCAATTACTATGGATCATGGCTTAGTTGTTATCATTCATTAAAAAATTAAACATAAATTAGATTCTGAAATTTAGCATTAATTTTTAATCTTTGACTTTAATCTTTTTAACACTTAGCCAAATAGAATTATAAAACCAAAATTTTCAAAAATTTTCAAAAGCATTAATTTTTTTCAAATTCCCCATTAAAATCAGATCAATATCCCCTAATAAAATAAAAATATAAATCTTTCCCCCCACTAAAACCTTACATTGTCCCCAATGTAAGAAAATTATGCAAAAAAGAAAAAAACTACTAACTAACATGCAAAAACTAAAAAGTAAAGGGATAGAAAAATCAAATCTGGAATCTTAGGTTGCCTCCCAAGCAGCTGCCCTTGTTTATTGTCATTGGCTTGACATCATCCTTCTCATTCTATGTAATTGGACTTGTGAACTTCAAGTGAACTGGTAACAACTTCAATTCTTCATTAAGAGCATCTTTTAGATCATGATTTTGCTCCATTACAGCCCTCAAATCCTTCTCGTATAATTGTATTTGACCAAAAGATTCATGCACTATAGAGTCAACAACATCAGTAAAAAAAACAAAATCAACAATACCAAGATACCTTTTAGTCTCATATGTGCTGAACTGGACATGTGCCTCATCCAATTCTATAGTTAAGGTCCTATGATATGTATCATGTAGTGTTTTTGTTGTTTGCAACGCTGTATCACCTATATCCTCTTTGTAAAGATCTGCAAAACTTATCCAATTGTTCTCCTGTTCCTCTTGTTCATCCTTTTCAGACTTTGAATACCTGATTTCTTCTTCAAATTCAGTAGTAGCCTCAAGCACTTTCAACTGGTTTCCACGAGTGAACTCCTCATCATCTTTAAGTTTTTGTTCCCTATTCGCCATTTCTTCCAGGAATTTTTCATTACTCTTATACTACGTTGAATTCTTTCCAACTTTCAAATTCCTCGTTAGAACTTGAGGAAAAGGTAGTTTCGGTTCATAAGCTGAAATAGGTGAAAATTTGTGCTTGAGTACATCACTGCTGTCTTTTTTACTATTATTGGACTTGCTTTGTATTGAATTTCCTTGCTGTTGATCCCCTGCACCACATCTCAATTTTATGGCACTTATATTTTCAACAGTTTGAAAAAGTGACCTTCCTACTGTGGTTGCAAGCTGACTAACTTGGTCCCTTAGATCTTGAACAGAAGTTCCTGTCTCCTGCTGGAATTGTTGTGTTTGACTCATGAACTGTTGTGTTTGGTTCATGAATGCCTTAAACATATCCTCCATAGATGTCCCAAAACTGACAGGTACTTGTTGGTTCTATGTGTAGTACTGAGGTTGAGCTTGCTGAAAACCTTGCGTATTCCTTGCAGCCATTTGTCGAACTATAGCAGTTAATTCATAAATTTGTTGCTCAATATTATAAGTGCTCACCTCTTTTACCCTTTGTGATGCATAAGTCATCCTAGTACCATATTGATGTGAGTTGGCTTCCATGGTTATAATTAAGTTCTTTGCAATGTCTGGAGTTTTATCTACCAGTGCTCCTCCACTAGCCGCATCGATCATACTTCTTTCCATTGGTAGCAACCCCTCGGAGAAGTACTGGATCAAGTGATGGTCATCAACTCCGTGAGGTGGACAGCTTGAACACAACTTCTTGAACCTTTCCCAATACTCGTAGAGAGTTTCTCCATTGAACTGCCTGATTCCACATATCTCCTTCCTTGTATCAGCAACTCTTGATGCAGGGAAATACCTCTCCAAGAATAACATTTGCATATCAGTCCATGACCTTATTGATCCTGATGGTAGATAGTATAACCAGTCTTTAGCCAAATCTGTTAAGGAGAATGGAAAAAGTCTAAGCTTGATCTGCTCATTTGTCACTCCTTGTGATTTCATCGTGGAACACACCACATGGAACTCCTTTAGATGCTTATATGGATTTTCACCTATAAGACCACGACAAAATAGGCAAAAGACGAATTAGTCCGAAGTTAAGTTCAAAAGCAACATCTAAAGTAGGATACTCAATACAAAAAGATGGTTTAGTCAGATCAAGAGTAGCTAGTTCTTTCAAAGTTTTGTTGTTATGTGGCACCGCCATCTCTTCCACTTCAAGTGATGGAACAAAAGCTTCTTTTGTATCTGCAGTTTTCTTTATCTCTTAAACAAAATTTTAGTCAATAATGTTAGAGGATTGAGTCATAAAACAAAAACAAAAAGCCAATAATAAAAATAAACGAAAACAAAGAATAAACAAAGACAAATAACACTCCCCGACAACGGCGCCAAAATTTGGGAGCTGTCGTTGACACTCCTAAATTAACCTCACTTTCACTTCACAATTTATAATAATTAGCACAGTAGCTAGTAAGGATCGATCCCACAGAGAGTAAAGTTATTTTAGAATTATTCTACTATTTCAACAGAAAATAAAGATGGGGGTTTTTGAAAATTATTTTTAACTAAGAGAACAAGAATTAATGATGAAATTAACCAAATATGTAAAAACTTCAGTTCTGCAGTTCAGTTTCACCAAGTACATCAATCAATTAATCAAGTTATTATTATTTTCCTTTCAATGAAGCTATTAGCCCTAGATAACAATAAGCTCTGCTATCCGAAATTCTCCTAAGATTTTCACTGTATGAAATAAGCTCTTCACCAGATTCTAACTAGCATACAACCTAGAACAAGCTCTCTAGATTTAATATGATAGAAGCATTAAGAAATAGAGAATTAGGCTAATCCAAGCAACAAACACATAAGCTCGATTTGTTTAACTTATTTTCTGATAATCTTAACAATAAACAAAAGCTTGTCCACAATTATTATTATCAAGTTGCTACTTATGATGAAGACAGATATCAATTACACATAATATCAATCTTAATCTAGCATATGATAATGATCAAACTAATTCAATTGGCCATATCAAATTAATAAGATCAATTAGCATGCAATCAATGAAAACAGATTATCAGAAGAAATTTCACACAAGAAGAAATAAATAATAATACTCAATTAATCAATTACTTGTAACAAGAATTCACCCCCCTTTAGAACTGAATAAAAAAACTAGCCTGACATGCTCTTGAGTCTGCACTCCAATAGATGATAGTTGATAATTGAATGCTTAAAACCCTGACTCTTATCCTCTATTTATAGTGTTAGACAAAGTCCTAAATCCTATAGGAAGTAGAAATTCAAATCCTAAAAGGATTTACAAATCATAACTAGTTTCCATAAAAAAATAGAATCCAATTTGGAAATAAATCTTAATCTAAAGATATCCTAATTCTAAAAGAAATATCAATCCAATTCCATGTAGAAATCTATCAAAATATGCTTTTAGAAACTTTCCAAAAAACCAAGATTTTCCAATTTTCCCGCTAAAATTCGCTGGGGCGAATTTTCATTTTCTGTTGCGACGTCCTTTGGTAAAATGAGCATAACTTTTGATCTGGGAGGAGTTACAGGGCCTGCTACCTATCAAAACGGAGATATCGACGATTTCTACAACTTTCATGCTTTAAGATTAGACATATTCTGGCTTTATCAAGGTCGAAATCAGGCTCCAAGTGACTGCTATGCAAATTGCAACTTCCAAACTTTGAGGTTCAACTTCCGTCTGGTAAAAAGATCATAACTTCTTCATAAAAATTCCGATTGGAACGATTGAAGATGTTCTGAAAAGTTAAGGAAGAGATCTACAATAAAATCCAAGTCCCAAGCCAAAATCATGCATCCAACTTAATGCTAAAAACCCTGCAACTTTTCCCTTTTTTCATTTCTGCTCCAATCTTCCTGAAATCATTAAACACCTTCATAAGCTTATATACACATGAAAATTGCAATAAAACTAAATATAAAGGAATCAAAATAAATAAATAATATGCATTCATCAGAAAGTGATTGACTTTAGTGGTTTGGTTGCTTAAATTCGCATAATAGGTTGGTTAGGAATATGAAAGTTAACAACCTTACGAAAACAATCAATTTTAGCATGATGAGTAGTTAACCAATCAATTCCTAAAATCACATCAAATGCAAGTATTTTCAAAGAGATGAGATCAATAGGTAATGTGAAAGTGTCGATTTAAATTAAACAAGATTTATAAATGGTGGATGTAACGAAGGTTTCTCCCAACAGAGTTTCAACAGATAAGTCAAAGTCTAATTTCTCTGGAGTCAAATTTAAACGTTGAGCATGGGTAGAACCGATATCTAATAAGGTATAGACTTCGCAAGAGTTTATGATTAGCTTACCCGTGATAACTTCATTCGGGTTCCTCTCTCTTTGGGAGGTTACGACAAACGCTTTCCCTTGAACTACCTATTTTAACTTGTCCAGGACAGAGTCCCAGCTGGACTTGACATCACTGTATGACAAAATCGAGCTAAATGACCTTCCTTTCTGTAATTGAAACATACTTTGGGTTGCTGCGTACAGTTTGGACTGATGTGTCCCTTCTGTTTACATTTGTAGCATATGACCGGTGGTCGTTCTCCTTCCTTTAAACGGGTGTTGGTGCTGCTGTCTTTCCATCATTGTTGAACCTTCTCTTTTTAAAATTTCCACTTGACTCATTTCTTCTATTATCTTGGCCAAGATTATCACCGTAGTGGTTACCATTTATGGCATAATGATTTCCTCCACGTTTGTTATCATAGCTTCGATGTATATTGCCACTGGTATGACCATTATGGTTTTGTCGGCTACTATCTTTTGGTTAGACTGACTCATTATCGCACTCCAATAACTGAGCCCTATTTACAACATCTGAATATAAACAAAGTTTGTGAGAAATGAGGTATTGACGAATTTCGGGCTTCAAACATCGTAGAAATATTCGCGTCATACGCTCCTCATTATCTACCAAATGGGATACAAACCGGGATAACTCCACAAACTTTACATCATATTGCGATACGGTCATATTGTTATGTTCCAGCTTGATAAATTCCACCTCTTTCATGTGACGAATACTTTCTAGAAAGTACTTGTCGCTAAACAATTCTTGAAACTTCTCCCAAGACATCTTAAGTGTGAACAGATGAGTACGTTTTATAGATTTTCACTAGTAATCTGCCTCTCCGTGCAATATAAAGGTGGCGAATGGAACCTTTTGCTCTTCAGTGCATCCCAAGACATCAAATATCTTGGTAATCTGCTTAATCCATGCCTCTTCCTTAAGTGGCTCTGGCTTTCCCAAAAACTCTGGTGGTCCCAACTCCTTGAATTGCTTAGCAGTGACCAACCGTGACTTACCATTGTTTCCACCTGCATTTTGAACAGTAGTCTCTCTCATTTGGTGTTGCATGAATTGTAGAAAGCTCTTAAATATCACATCGTTCATCATTTGGTCGGACCATAGGCATCCATTCGTTGAGGGGTTCAAAAATATACCATATGATTATGAGTCACGAACTTACAATATGCATGAGCTTTAAGAACTCGCGCCCAATCTTAATATTCTCTACCTTAATCTTAATAGTCTCTATCTATCAAATATGATATGAGAAAAGAATCACCTTCTCATCATAAGCACATCGATAGCGCGACACCGACATTCCATTGATTATCATTGTGAGGAACCGAGTGTGAGCACAAAGCCTCTGCCCACACAAAGGTTTGTACAACTCAGCTCTCACATGAGTCCTCAACTGAAATTCCACTTAACTATATCTTACTCTTAACTTTCTCTTTGCTCGACACGAATTCTTCGTATCTCAACATGTACAACCCCTCATGAGTTCATCTCATACCATTTTATAACACATTTTCTTATAACATCAAGCTATACACACTTAGTCGTTACAGACTATTTATCACTTCATAGCTCAATCCGATCACGCCGTGATCATAAATTTATCTTAGGGTTCTTTCCCTATTATCAACAAAACTCCACTCGAGTTCATTCTTATTATCTTTGTCATCTTCATCTTATAGACATCATCCTAAAATCTTTATTACCAGAGTTGGGAAAATCCTAAATTCTCATTCTCTAGATACTTCAAGATTCTTCTTTGAATATTCACATATATATTTTAATCTTTATCTTTCTCTCCCTCTCAGGTTATAGCCTAAGATACACTTACCAAAAGTTTATAACCTACAGCTTTGATACCAACCTGTGACTCCCCCAAATTCGGGTCCCTTCGAACCTCGGATCAGGTCCCCCACGATACTACTATCGTAAAACTAATTATATTTTTCATTCATAACTTAATGAATAAAACTTTACTTATTACAATTTAGAATATAAATTCATTCCATTTCCAGGATCTGCACAATGACCCCAAACTTTTATAAGTTTCTAATCCTTGTCATTTACTATTCCTGTATTACATCACATTCGATATTATAAAAACGCAGAATAATTTAAACTTTTTCAATCTCTTGAATAAAATCTTTTATTGATTTCATAACTTTGAACCAATTACAATTCTTGAATCAACTATATAATATGGTTCAGTCTATTGGAATTACTGTATAAGATTCTACATCTTTATTCGATATCCTCTATGTATTAACTAATACATCCTTATAATACAACAAGTATTAAACATCGTAAGTATATATCAAGTACACTCCTAGAACCTAAACATGGTTCAAGTAATAATCTAAATAGTATCATTCGTTGCGAAACTATCTACTTTGTCAACCAAGAAGTATGAAATCGTTACCGTGAGTCCTTAACCTGCAGAAGTGGTTATTTGCAAGGGTGAGCTCGACAGCCCAGCAATTCTAACAGTTTTCATGCAGCACATAGCATATAATAGCATATTCAGTTCATACATTCATAATCAATTAATATTAACTACGCATGTTACTTCACACATAACATGCATATAAATTTACTTCATAAGCATATCATCAAAGATCAACATTCAAATTTCATACATAGCACATATGCATTTCATATATATACATCAACATTCTCATAGCATAATATAGCACAACTACTAGTTATAGAATTCATATATCAAATAGGAACTGAAAGACTTGCCTGATTCATAGTTTATCAACTACGACTTAACTGCTTAAAGCTTATCTGCACTGCGTATATTCCTACATAGTTATATAATCATGGATTTATATCCATTAGTCATACATTTCATACGTTCTTAATATAACAATAAATATTACATTGTTTCCTAACTAGGTTTGTAAAACCTTCATTTCACTTTCTCATCATACTTTTAGAATTGCTAAGTATGTATAGGTATTCCTTAACCATCTGTACTTGACATCAACTTCATATATATTTATCACACACTTGACTCGCTATGTGTTCGACACATATTTAAAGTTTATAGATACGTGATCTACGTCATTCATATTCAAACTACTTAGTTTCATAATGATTTATTTCAATCAATAAAGCTTAAAAACTTTCTTTAACAAGATTCGATGATATAAGCTTTTAAACCATATATTGGTACTAATATGCCTTTAATAGCATGCTTCACATAGACATATCATAGTTCATTATTTGAAAACATTTTTTAAACCACACTTGAAACGTCCAATTCATGCTTAGTTAAAAGATGAACATATTCGTCATGTCTAGGGGCATAAGGCGTTCAAGTTCACTTTTAAAAGTTATTCTAGGCCAAGGTAAAGCAACTAGGTGCACCTTTTAATCTCATTTCATGGCTAACTAATCCATGAATAAATGTTATCATGTTTAGAACTTTAAGTACACAAATTTCTTTAAGTTCGTTCTTAAAGTTTCAAGTTTTCTTTAGAAATCATTTTCAACTAAGCTATTGTAAGTTGATAATAAGTAAAGTAACTTTAAATCACTTCTCATTCTTAATTATACTCATAACTCAAAAAGATGTATGTGTTAAAATATCATAACTTCGAAGACTCAAGGTTCGTCAATATTCATTTTTCAAAACTCCAAGTTTCTTTTCAAAACACATACAAAGTCATGCTAAAGAATTCTATTATGAGTAAGGTAATCTTTTATGTCATGTCTATTATCATGCATATTTATGTTTTATCACTTGGAATAATATATTCCATCGTCGGGAGCACTATACTTGCGTATGTGCTCGCTCGACGCCCTCCGATGGCCTTTGATTACGTAACAGTCACAAAGATGACTACTGTGACCCTTCCTAATGACCTCAAATTGAAAAACTTAAAGAACAAAAGTTATAGGTCTATTCGTTCTCGTTATGGATCATCTTCAATCTCCTTAATCGGAGTTCGTATGAAAATGTTATGGCCATTTTAGTAAAAACATGTTCTGTCAGATTTTTTTCAACATATGTAATCACACACCCCCCACCCATTTGGGAGGGGTTTTACCATAAAATAGTCACGGCGGGCCTAACTCTTCTTGTAACACGAAATTTCCTTCCCTGTTATGAACCATTATGCCCAAAATTTCTTTCTAACCTTCATAATTTGAGTTATACATGTTCAAATTAGTTCATTTTGGATTCTATGGGTTTGTAACTCATAAAACTACAACATACCAAATACCCATCAACTAACATAAACATTAACTAACCCAAATATGAATTTACAACTCATGTTCATACTAATTGTTCATATTTTGACAATTTAGCGAATTCGTTCATTACGAATTCGTTTCTCAACCAATTTGGTTCGTTTAACTTCCGTTGTTTTCAGACTTGACTATATTACCAATATCTAACAACAATTAATGGATTATAAAAATCCTTACCCATCAATTTTATGACTCAAAAGCTACTTTTTTAAAGAACTTTGTAAAACTTGAATTTAAGAACACATAGAGGGATGTTACCATCTTAATGCTTGATTGGCTAACTATTGCTCACTCTAATTTCCACTTACTCTCTATATAGAACTCATCAAGAACACAATCAACCCAATTAGATAAGAGAAGGCTCCAATTTACAGAGAATCTCTTACCTAGACCATGGCTTTACTCGAAAATTGAATCCAATAGGAGATGGAAGAAGATGTTGGTTAAGGAGAAGTTGTTGGAAAGTTGATACCAACTCCCTCCCCTCCATTCTTCTAGCCATCACCAGTCTCCTTGTTTATATGCAATAGAGGAGGATAGGCCAATGGCCTATTCACGTGTATGAGAGAAATGAGACTCTCTATTTGGGACAAAAGCTTATAACTCAGCATTTTAGCAATTTGGCTCATCTAGTAAATTTTCCTAGCTCAATATTGCTACATTAAATTAATTTATGGGCACATATATACACATATATATGCACCTACCCACATATAAGAAGGATACTTATATTTTAAATATACACCAATATAATCTTATATCTCATGTACAATGTTTTATTCCAATTAATATTTTAATTGGGCTAATTATAAAATAGTTGGATATTCTCAATCCATCATTTTCCATAAGAGTTATCATCTCAAATACACTTAATTATTATAATGATAATTAATATCAATTATTTATTAACTCACCATTTATTTTCTTTTAATACTTCCCATTAAATCTCCTTTGTTTTAACTCCCATAGTTATGTCACACAAGACATAATTATGTGAACTTAGTAATTAATAGTCCACAAGCTTATAATAATATAATGTCACAAAATAATATTATTCTTAACTTTTTATCATATAATATGGTCATGGAAGTGGTCTATTGAGCCATGTTACATTTTATTATCTCACTTGTACATAATGTTAACATACAAGCCTTTATACATATATATTCAAATACTTCCTATATTATATAGTTATCATTGAAGTGTCACACTTCAATTCATATCATATAGATGTAGCTACTATATAATATAAAATCATTGCACATACAAATTAATTCCTTCAATTATTCATTCATTAAATTATTTGATGAATGCTTATTCCTTCACTTTGCCACACTAGGCATATCTCAAAAGCTCGCTTATCCTTATTCTCATTACTTATTCATTTCCGACCATATTACTATAATCAAAATTATGTGCTTCGCCATAACATAACATAAGATATTTTTATCATGTTTTCTCTAAATATAGGAACTAATCATAATAAAATGATTTACTCATTTTCTCAAGATATTACTCTTAATATAATATCTATGTATTATTAAAATATTTTCATGCACTACACGCGCATATACACTATATATAGAAAATAAGTTTATGTCTTATTATGATAAATTGTTTCCATTAACTATATATAGCAAATATGTTTTAATGTATTTACCATATTACTTACCCACACACATTACCTCGCATAAAGCTATATAAGGTAATATCAAAATAATATTCCCCTTTTATTAAAATAATCAAATTCTAGAATTTATTTTAATATCCTTTAGTAGAAATATGCAATAACTATTTCTCTTCCATTTCTATAAATTGTCTCAACACAATTCTTTAATCTATAAAATATTTAACCATATCTCAATATTAATCAATAAATCTCTAACCAATATTTATCTAAATATATATCGATTTTCTTCTCTCGTCAACAACGTACATATATACAAGTCTAAACCTAACACACATCGAGTCTTTAATAGTATTCAATATAGTACACTGAGTGGTTTCCCACAAACAACCAACAAATTGGTTTCCGTCTCGTCTACACTGCTTTCACAGTGAGTTAGATCGGTTACTAATTCGTATATACCTCTGCTCTCTGAAGGAATTATTTAGCCCAACTCATATACATCCACCATTAAAGAGTACGGTTGCACTGCCTTAGACTTGATACTCACTCGTACATATACTTAAGAAATTGGTTATTATCAAAGATATTTAATATTACCAACTTACTCTTATAAAATAATTTCACATAAAATATTTAATATCAATAGATAATTTTTATCCATCTTCTTACTAATTCATCTCTACAATTCATAATAAATATATAATAATGATATATATATTTATTAAACACACCATCACTTATTACATAGCTCATATTACCCTATGTAACACAATACCACATACCTCGTATCACATAAGTATATATATATATTCTTATTCGAACCCATCTCATACTTCAGGAATTTTATTTACTAAATTCTTATTTTAATATTTTCTAAAAATTCGGGTTCTTACATCCTCTCCCCTTATAAGGATTTTGTCCTCGGAATCACCTAAACCTCCTCTCCTCAATGCTATTCTGAATATTACATATTCTTTTTGAATAATTTTATCCATTCTCTTTTCGGAAGTTTTATTATAACTTGCTCACTTGCAATCTACCACATTCTCTTTTCTAAGGAATATTCTACATACTACATTCATCCTTCAGAAGAATAAGAATCTTCCACGATTTTTTCAATAATCGAGAAGTAGTATGAATAACTCAGATTCCAAATTATGTTGAGGGGTCACAAGACCATGAACTCTTTTCCAGGTTTACAAATGCTTTAACAAAATCCTTCACACTGCAAACCAGAGTATTTATCAATCACAAAGACTGAAAACACCCCCACACGTACACTAGGTGGCCAACCTATTGTACCACTACATTGGGCCGCAACGTAGTGTTTTATAATGACTATATGCGTTACGTTCGGAACCATTGTCCCAGAAAATATGTCCCCTTATAGGGTTGTTCACCTCAGCTTTTCAACATCTGAATCCGCACCAGAGCAATCTGGTTTGGCATAAATACTCAAGAATGCTCGAAATCCATTAATATTTTTCAACAGCCGTCTAGCCGAATCAAATAGCTTAGACTTTCAACAAGTCGGAAATCAATCGAAAAAATTTAGTCAACGTAATTGAAATTCTTCATAATTTAAAAGAAAACCAAAAATTCTTTTATGACGTTATGATACCGTACCAAATTAGTAGTACGTTGAGGATTCATCCATTATGTGACTTTGTTATATTACATCATACCATAGTGGGCTGTCGATCTTTCGATCACAACCAACACTAGGTTCAACTTCATTGATGACTCCGTCATTTACCATACACCATATCAAATGATGCACATGGTTAGAAATACATTTCAAAAATTTTTAAATCATTTTTGTCTTAGCCGAAACAATTAGCATAGACAGAAGAATAACGGTATTATTTTTAAACATCATTGGTTCAATCACATGATCCAATGTTTTTCAAGAAAATAGAAGTGCAAACATCAGCACGAAGCCAATATATTTTGAAAATCTAGCAGAGCTAGAAGATTTAGAAAATCCATGTTTCTCCATTAACTTCAATCTTTACTCTATTACTTCATTCTATCGATCTCTAACACCATCAATGCTTACTATTCCATAATTTCTAACTTCATAACATATATATACCCGATATAGTTCATCAAACTTACCACACTTTGGAAATCCAGGAACTTGCCATAATCATACGAGTTTAAGAACTTATCCTAGTCAGACCATAGGCGTCCATTCGCTGAGGAGTTTAAAAATATACCATATCATTATGAGTCACGAACTTACAATATGCATAAGTTTTAAGAACTCGCGCCTAATCTTAATATTCTCTACCTTAATCTTAATAATCTCTATCTATCAAATATGATATGAGAAAAGAATCACCTTCTCACCATAAGCACATCGATAGCGCGACACCGACATTCCATTACCAAGCGTGAGCACAAAGCCTCCGCCCACACAAAGGTTTGTACAACTCAGCTCTCACATGAGTGCTTAACTAAAATCCCACTTAACTATATCTTACTCTTAACTTTCTCTTTGCTCGATACAAATTCTTCGTATCTCAACATGTACAACCCCTCATGAGTTCATCTCGTACCATTTCATAACACAATCTCTTATAGCATCAAGCTATACACACTTAGTCGTTACAGACTATTTATCACTTCATAGCTCAATCCGATCACGCCGTGATCATTAATTTATCTTAGGGTTCTTTCCTTATTATCAACAAAACTCCACTCAAGTTCATTATTATTATCTTTATCATCTTCATCTTATAGACATCATCTTAACATCTTTATTATCAGAGTTGGGAAACTCTTGAATTCTCATTCTCTAGATACTTCCAGATTCTTCTTTAAATCCTCACATATATATTTTAATCTTTATCTTTCTCTCTCTCAGGTTATAGCCTAAGGTACACTTACCTAAAGTTTATAACCTACAGCTTTGATACCAACCTGTGACGCCCCCAAATTCGGGTCCCTTCGAACCTCGGATCCGGTCCGCCACGATACTACTATTGTCAAACTATTTATATTTTTCATTCATAAATTAATGAATAAAACTTTACTTATTACAATTTAGAATATAAATTCATTCCATTTCCAGGATCTGCACAATGACCCCAAACTTTTATAAGTTTCTAATCCTGGTCATTTACTATTCTCAGTATTACATCACATTCGATATTATAAAACGCGGAATAATTTAAACTTTTTCAATCTCTTGAATAAAATCTTTTATTGATTTCATAACTTTGAACCAATTACAATTCTTGAATCAACTATATAATATGGTTCAGTCTATTGGAATTACTGTATAAGATTTTACATCTTGATTCGATATCCTCTATGTATTAACTAATACATCCTTACAATACAACAAGTATTAAACATCGTAAGTATTTATTAAGTACACTCCTAGAACCTAAACATGGTTTAAGTAATAATCTAAATAGTATCCTTCGTTGCGAAACTATCTACTTTGTCAACCAAGAAGCACAAAATATTTACTGTGACACCCCCAAAATAGGTCTAATCCATCCAACCTATTCTGAGTCGCCAAATACATGGTACAGAACAACTACAACTATATTTCTACAAATGTCGTACAAAATAAAATAACACATATACTGTGAGTTTTAATACCAACTATAACCCATGTCCCAATTATGGACAACACCTCACATTGATACATTACATAAAGGTACGGTCAATAAATATTTTAGAAATTAAAATCTTTGGGAAGTGCTCAAGGAAACCTTCGTACATGGGAGGCCATGCGTCTAGGTTATGATAGATATCATATGCCCACAGAATTATCCTTGGTTGACCCAATAAACCCCAAAAAAAACAAGAATATTACTATCATATTCTTTCCAATGGCAAGTCTTCTCTTGACATATCATTATCTACACTGTCTCTAATTGAGAATTATACTTCAACCAAACACCAAGATTATATAGGTAGTGCTCATAGATATACTCAGTAAGTGGATGTGCACAACCCTGTCTTATGATAACACGAGGTTGTATGTCATTAAACATCTTGTATGATAGTGGCGAAACACCATTCCAACGTTGGGTTCGCCTCACCCTATTTGATTCATCAAATATAACTACTAAATGATGTATAAAATACAACAAACTTTTCAATACTATTTAGGGAGAACTTCCACCGCTAGAGACCACCGTTCTATTCCCCTGTTACCCCCGCTCGACCCAGCTACACTCTTATTACCTGAAAGGAATTGTGAAGCAAAAGGGTGAGCTCAACTAGCCTAGTAAAGAATATCATGACTAAAGATAAATAAATTATCAATAGCCTTCATCAGTAATAAATTAGAGATTTAGAACATATGGTAGATGATAAAACTTTTCAACCATAGTTGTATGCAGCGGAACGAGCAATCCATTAGAAGAGTCAAATAGACTAAAAAGTTTATTATCTTCTCCACGTTAAAAGTCCACCAACAATGTTTTATCCTTGTAACATCAATCAACAGTTCCTTTCCACAATCATATGAATAACTTATAATCATAATTGTGATTCTAAATTCCTCTTCTCATCCCGGACGAAGATAATTTTTATCACATGTCTTTACCTGAAACATCAAAGATCATGGTTATACCAAATCACAGTTCCTGTTCATAATCATACTAATAAATTCATCTTTACACTACGGGCCAAAGATATTCATCAACAGTTCATCTTTGCACTCACAGCCAAAGATATTCAACAACAGTCATCTTTCGTTGTAAGACCCCAAACTTTTATAAATAAAGATGAATTTTTCTATAAATATTATTTTGAATATTATGGAATAAATTTGATATAATGTTATAGTTGTGGGTAATATTTATAAATTTTGCAAAGTATGCAAGTTGTTATAAAATATTCGTTTGGCCTGGGAATATCTCTTTTGTTAGGGAATATTCGCATAATGGCTCAATCATTGGTGGACCCTACAACATTATCATTTGATTGAGAAAACGACAAAAAATATTTTTATAAAAATAACTACGAGAGGTGTTACCAAGTAAAACCGTTGAACTACCCGGTGGTAAAGAAATAAAGAATACGCTGTGGTCGCATAAGAGTAGTACACGCAGATTGATTATCGATGCTTACGTGAGAAGTCACTCACCTATGCTCAATTATTGCCACAAAGAATTCTTGCATCATATCTCTTATATTATTGATTCAATTATTGTCACAAAGATCATCCTCAGATAATATGTTATAGTATTAAATCAATAATTGAGACGACAAGTTATAAATGATTAATAATTATTGAAAGATTAAATATGTGTTATGATTTGTGGTAAGTTTGATTATTTTATGGGGGCCTATATGTCATCATCTAAGAGTCTCTTCATCAATAGTATTTACCTTCATCAATAGTAATTACCCTTGTGAATAGTATTTACCTTCGTCAATAGTAAGTAATTACCCTTGTGAATAGTATTTACCTTCGTCAATAGTAATTACCCTTGTGAATAGTATTTACCTTCGTCAATAGTAATTATCCTTGTGAATAGTATTTACCTTCGTCAATAGTAATTACCCTTGTGAATAGTATTTACCTTCAATCAATAGTATTTACCTTCGTTAATAGTAATTACCTTTACCAGACGTCGAACCACTTGTCGCTTCACATTACAAAGCGCCGAACCACTTGTCGTTTCACATTACAAAGCGCCAAACCATTCGTCAAGCCACTTGCCTTTTCACACTAAGAAGTGCTAAGCTAGAAATCTTCTATAAATAGAGGCCTAGGGCTTCATTATTTTTCATTTAATTCATTCAAGCTATAGAGAGAGAAAGTATAGAGAGAATAAGAGAGAAAGAAGAAGAGTATTTTGTTACTACACCTTCAAGTAAAGATTCAATCTCCTACCAAATGTAAGGGTGTTATTCTTTCTTATTCATGAAGAGAACTGTTGTTATTCCATTGCTTATTATTCATTGGAATAACCGTATAAGTGGTTTACCCTATACTTGGTGACATTCTTCTATTATTCATTGGAACATCCACGTCTCTGTGTGTTTTTACAGGACCGGTTCCATCTTTTATCATTCTGTTGAAACATCTCATCAGGTGTTTTACACCGGACTGGTTCCGCCTTTTATTATTATTCCGTTGGAACATCTCGCTCGCAGGTGTTTTACACCGGACTCTGGTTCCGCTCTTTATTATTCTCATTGGAATATCCTATCGTGTGTTTTACAGGATCCGGGTTCCATCTTTATTATTCTGTTGGAACATCCCGCTTGGTGAATTTCACCGACTGGTTCCGTTATTTATTATTCGTTGGAATAACCGTCTGCATGCGGGTCTATCGATGCATGGTGATTTCTTTTGTTATTCCATTCTTTATTATACCCGGTTGGTTAAAACTTTGACTTCTATACTCCATGAAATTAGTAGAATATCCTCGATATTTGCGTTTCATCCAAAGATCTTTTCATGGAAATATTCTTCCGATCATTCTTGAATTTTACTCTACAAAAAAAAGATCATGTTGACAATTTGACGTTAATAATTTCTGGATAAAATAATTCTTGAACTTGTTTTATTGAATTCTTATATCATTGTCATCATCCTCATGTTTATATTTTTTGAAAGTCATCGTATTCTGTGTAGTGCATAGATGGACTTGGTATGATTATGACCGAGAGACTATTCGGTGTAATCATTAACCGTAATGTTACAAATGATGTGATAAAAATCCTCATTGGTAGTAGTGCATTGATGGATGATTGTTGGCATGATCATGACCATTAATGAATACACAAATATTCTTGGCCCGTAGTGCATGAATAATTGTGGTCGTGATACTAAAGAATATCCTCGTCAGTAAAAAGGGGTGATTCGATGATGTGGAATATTTATTAAAGTCGAGTCTCACTATATAAAATTGATGAAAAACCTTTAAAAACCTAAAAGATAGTAGACTTTATTTTCTACTTGACTCTTTTAATGGATTGATATTCACGCAGCTTAAACTGGTTGTCTATTGTATTTTATCGCTTTAACATTATTCAAGACTATTGATAATTTATTCGCATTATTATCTTAGTCATAATATTTCTTTACCGGGCTAGTTGAGCTCACCCTTTCTTTCACCGTTTCTCTTCGTGAAATGATAATATATTTGGGACGAGCCTGGGAAACGAAAGTGATGGTCCTCAAGATAGCATTAGTAGTCCTCACTATTCTCGTAAAATAGTGTGATAATAATCTGTAATGAGGACTTTTTGTTTGAGTTTGTATAATATCTAGTAGATTTATATTTGTATTTAAACTCACGCTTTATGTCGTATTGTACTTTACGTTATGTTAATAAGTTGTATTTAAATTCGCACCATGTAAGTGGCGACTCAAGATGGGTGATGTATACCTAATTTTGGGGGCGCGCGGTTGGTATCGAGAGCTTAGGATGTGATCCTCGCTAAGATGTGAGAATAGTACTAGGAGGGAGAGATCGGGAATACCTTCGCTAGTATGACTCTACCTAAGTTTATGTATATTTTATTGGTTGGTCGGAAGATAAGGATAATTTGTTACATGTCAATTAACCTTTTGTTTTGTGGCGATGATTCGAAAATGACATCCGAGAATGTTGAGAATAAGAATGAGCGCAGCGATCGTTAATTCACCACATATCAATAATCAAGATAATGTGCATCGAAGGCGACAATCCTCATGCAAACAACAACACCGACCAAATGACAAATGATCAAATGTTCGGAGGCTTTATGCAATTTATGCAACAAAGAAAGTAGAGCGACTCCCTCGCCCAAAACGTAGGTGGAAACACTTGAAACTCTCTCGGCGGTCACCGCTAAACAATTTAAGGAGCTGGGACCACCGGAGTTTAAGGAGAGCCAAAACCACTTTCGCGTAAGCATGGATAAAACAGATTACCAAGATATTTGATGTCTTGGGATGCTCCGAGGAGCAAAAGGTTCCCTTTGCCGCCTTTATGTTGCATGCGAGAGGCGGATTCATTGGTGGGAATCAGAAACGTACTCAACCAAATTGTCATCAAGATATCTTGGGAGAAGTTCCAGAGTCGCATTCAACGACAAATACTTTCCCGAAAGTATTCGCCACATGAAGGAGGTGGAGTTTATCAAGTTGGAACAAAACAATATGACCAGGTCGCAATACGAGGCTAAATTTATGAGTTATCACGGTTTCGTCCCCACTTGGTGGATAATGAAGAGAGAATGGCGCGAATGTTTTTAAGAGGTTTGAAGCGGGAGATACGCCAACATCTTATTTCTCATAAACCGTGTTTGTATTCAGATGTTGTAAATAGGGCTCGATTAGTGGAGCGCGATAATGAGTCAACGCAACTAAAAAGAGAGTAAGCAAAATTATAATACCAATGAGAATAGTCATCGAGGCGGTGACAACAAGCGTGGAGGGAATCAATAAAGCGATATGGTAACCACTTCCGGTGGTAATCGTACAAAACAATAAGAATGGACATTTCAAGAAAAGGAGATTCAACAATGATGGAAAGACGCCAAGACCAAAGACCCATTGTTAAGGAAGGAGAAAGACCACCCATCATATGCTTCAAATGCGGAGGAGAGGGACACATCATCAAATGCGGCCATGCCGTCAAAGCATGTTATAATTGTGGAAGAGAAGGTCACTTAGCTCGATTTTGTCGCCATCAAGACAAATTCACTAGGATGGAGGCACCAAAGGCCATCCCGGAAAATTCAAACCTAGTAGTGCAAGGGAGGAGAGCATTTGTTGTGACCTCCCAAAGAGCAAGGAACCGAATGAGGTCATCACGGGTAAGCTTATCATAAACTCTAATGAAGTCTATACTTTATTTGATACCGGTTCTACCCATTCTTTTATTTCTCCTACTTGCGCCATCGATTAAATTTGACTCGGAGAAATTAGACTTTGACTTATCTCGTGGAAACTCCGTTGGGAGAAACCTTCACTACATCCATCGTTTATAAGTCTTGTTTGGTTCAAATCGGTACCTCACATTACCCGTCGATCTTATTTCATTAAAAATACTTGCATTTGACGTGATTCTGTGGATTGATTGGTTAACTACTTATCATGCAAAAATTGATTGTTTTCGTAAGGTTGTTAGCTTTCATATTCCTAATCAACCTATTATGCTAATTCAAACGACCAAACCATTAAAATCAATCACGGTCATCTCAAGCCATAAAGCTATTCGCTTATTGAAAAACGGATGTCAAGCTTTCTTAGCTCATGTCACGATTTAAATAAAAATACGCCGCTTTTAAACGATATTCCTATTGTTAATAAATTTCGACGATTCTCAAGAACTTCCCTGGCCTACCCCAGAGCGTGAAATTGAATTTTGTATCGACCTTGAACCCCAGACAAAACCTATTTCCAAAGCCCCATATCGAACGGGCTCTATTGAACTTCGTGGAGTTAAAGACCCAATCGCAGGAATTGTTAGACATTGGCTTTATTCGCCCCTAGTACTTCTCCTTGGGTGCTCCTGTTTCTATTCGTGAAGAAGAAAGATGGGAGTATGCGACTTTGTATTGATTATCTGGAGTTGAATCACGTCACCATCAAAAATAGGTATCCATTGCCACGTATTGATGACCTGTTTGACGGTTAAGGAGCCAAATTCTTTTCAAAGATTGATCTTCGCTTAGGATATCACCAATTGAAGATTAGAATCACGACATTCCAAAGACGGCCGTAACTCGACACGGGCATTATGAATTCCTAGTCATGTCCTTTGGATTGACTAATGCTCCCGCCGCCTTCATGGATATGATGAACCGAGTATTCAAGGAATATTTAGATCACTTTGTGGTCGTCTTTATTGATGACATCCTTATTTATTCCAAAAGCCGTGAAGATCATGAGCAACACTTGAGGTCGACACTCCAAAAGCTTCGTGAATATAAGCTTTATGCCAAGTTGAAGAAATGCGAGTTCGGCTTCAAGAAGTAGCATTCCTTGGGCACGTGGTATCAAGTCATGGAATATCCATTGACCCAAAGAAAGATTGAAGCTATTCAAAGTCGGGAACAACCTAAATCGATGGATCAAGCACGTAGCTTTCTCGGTTTAATTGGTTATTATCGGAGATTCGTGGAAGGATTTTCTCGAATCGCTATTCCATCGACTCAAATTTGACTCGGAAAGATACAAAGTTCTATTGGAGCGAAGAATGTGAGAAGAGTTTTCAAGAACTCAAGAGGAGACTTATTTCAAAGACTGCTCGACAATACCATCTCGGCTCGGAGGATTTGTCATCTACAAATGATGCTTCTAGCAAAAGGTTGGGATGTGTTCTTATGCAACATGGAAAAGTTATAGTTTATGCCTCATGACAACTCAAAGAATATGAGAGGAATTATCCTACTCATGATCTAGAGTTGGCAATTTGTTGTCTTTGCACTTAAAATGTGGAGGCATTACTTGTATGGGGAGAAAGTGGAGATCTTTACGGATCATAAAAGCCTCAAATATTTCTTCACTCAAAGGAACTCAACATGCGACAACGACGTTGGCTTGAACTGTTGAAAGATTATGATCATACCATCCAATACCATCCCGAAAAGCAAACGTGGTAGGCGACGATTGAGTAGGAAATCATATGCAAGTACAAGTGCGATATTGTCAATATAAAGGCCCATTTTGTGTGACTTGCAAAGGATGGAGATAGAATTAAAGACTCAGGACACATGTGATGACGGCGAGTATACTGAGTAGAACCGACTTTAATTGATAAAGTTAAAGTCGCCAAGCTACGGACACGAGCTGATGCGTATGAGGAAGAAAGTGCAAGAAAGGTGCGCGGAAGCAAGAATCGATGAAGAAGGAATACTTGAGTCAACTCCGGACTTTGTGTGTTCCTAACGACCCCGATTTAAAGTATAATATCATGATGGAGGCGCACAACACACCATTTGCAATCCATCTCGGGAGTACCAAAATGTATCATGATATTCGCCATACATTTTGGTGGAGCAATATGAAGAGAGAGATAGCGCTGTTTATCTCAAGGTGTCTAACTTGTCAACGAAGTTAAAGCGAGCATCAAGTACCAAAAGGTCCATTGCAACCACTTGAAATTCCCAGAATGGAAGTGGGAGCACATTACCATGGATTTCGTTCACGGCCTTCCTAAAGTTTCTCAAGGCATTGATGCGATTTGGGTCATTGTTGATAGATTGACCAAGTCCGCTCATTTCTTACCGACACGAGAAACTTATACACTTGAACGTCTTGCTCAGATGTACATAAACGAGATTGTAAGATCGCATGGTATGCCCGGTATCCATAGTTTCGATCGAGACCCAAGATTCACTTCACGATTTTGGGTTAGTTTGCAAAAAGCTATGGGCACAGACTTACGATTTAGCTTCAAGATATCATCCTCAGACGGGACGGACAATCGGAGAGGACTATTCAAACTCTTGAAGATCTATTAAGACTCGTGTCCTTGATTTCAAGGGGAGTTGGGACAAGTTCTTACCATTGGTGGAGTTTTTTCCTACAACAACGCTTATCAAGCAAGTATTGGCATGGCTCCATTCAAGCATTGTATGGAAGAAAGTGTCGTTCTCAAAGATCTTTGGGATGAGGTGGGTGAAGCAACGTTGTTGGGACCGGAGTTGGTACGTATGACTACGGAAAAGATTCAAATGATCCGACAACGTATAAAAACCTCACAAAATCGACATAAAGAGTTATGCCGATCTTCATCGAAAGGACGTGGAATTCGATATAGGAGATCATGTGTTGTTAAGAGTTGCTCCATGGAAAGGAGTTACAAGATTTGGAAGGAGAGGAAAACTTAATCCTCGATTCATCGGTCCATTTTAATCCTCGATCGAGTAGGGCGTGGCCTATAGACTCGCTTTTACCGCCAAATATGTCTCGTGTTCATAACGTTTTTCACATATCTATGTTACGTAAATATGTGAAAGACCGAACCATATTATCGAAAGTTAGAACCGGATTTAAATAGCGGAAGATTTGACGTATGAAGAGGTTCTGTTCAAATTTTGGATAAGAAAGAACATATTCTACGCCCAAGGTTATACCTCAAGTCAAAGTTTTATGGAGGAACCACGATGTTGAGGAAATGACTTGGGAGTTAGAATCTGAAATGAAATCAAGGTATCCTTACCTCTTCGACATACAGTATCGCACCCTAATTTCGAGGGCTTAAATTTCATAAGAAGGGAGGTTGTAAGACCCAAACTTTTATAAATAAAGATGAATTTTTCTATAAATATTATTTTTGAATATTATGGAATAAATTTGATATAATGTTATAGTTGTGGGTAATATTTATAAATTTTGCAAAGTATGCAAGTTGTTATAAAATATTCGTTTGGTCTGGGAATATTCTTTTTGTTAGGGAATATTCGCATACAATGGCTCAATCATTGGTGGACCCCACAACATTATTGTCGGATCGAGAAAACGACAAAAATATTTTTATAAAAATAACTACGTGAGTGTTGTTACAGATTAAAACTGTTGAACTACCAATGGTAAAGTAAATGAATACGCGTGGTTGCGTAGAAGCACTAAGATTGATTATTGATGCTTACGTGAGAAGTCACTCATTATGCTCAATTATTGCTACATGAAGAATTCTTTGATCATATCTCTTATATTATTGATTCAATTATTGTCACAGTATCATCTGTATAATATGTTATAGTATTAAATCAATAATTGAGACGACAAGTTATAAATGATTAATAATTATTGAAAGATTAAATATGTGTTATGATTTGTGGTAAGTTTGATTATTTTATGGGGGCCTATATGTCATCATCTAAGAGTCTCTTCATCAATAGTATTTACCTTCGTCAATAGTAATTACCCTTGTGAATAGTATTTACCTTCGTCAATAGTAATTACCCTTGTGAATAGTATTTACCTTCGTCAATAGTAATTACCCTTGTGAATAGTATTTACCTTCGTCAATAGTAATTATCCTTGTGAATAGTATTTACCTTCGTCAATAGTAATTACCCTTGTGAATAGTATTTACCTTCGTCAATAGTATTTACCTTCGTTAATAGTAATTACCTTTACCAGACGTCGAACCACTTGTCGTTTCACATTACAGGCGTCGAACCACTTGTCGTTTCACATTACAAGCGTCAAACCAGTCGTCAAGCCACTTGCCTTTTCACACGGCAGGTGCTAAGCTAGAAATCTTCTATAAATAGAGGCCTAGGGCTTCATTATTTTTCACGAATTCATTCAAGCTATAGAGAGAGAAAGTATAGAGAGAATAAGAGAGAAAGAAGAAGAGTATTTTGTTACTACACTGCTGCAGTATTCAATCTCCTACCAAATGTAAGGGGTGTTATTCTTTCTTATTCATGAAGAGAACTGTTGTTATTCCATTGCTTATTATTCTGTTGGAATAACCTGTATAAGTGGTTTACCCTATACTTGGTGACATTCTTCTATTATTCTGTTGGAACATCCCTGCTCGTGTGTTTTACACAGGACCGGTTCCGTCTTTATCATTCGTTGGAACATCCATGCGTGTGTTTTACAGGACTCGGTTAAAATCTTTATTATTCTCGTTGGAACATCCTGTCTCGTGTGTTTTACGGACCGGTTAAAATTTTTATTATTCTCATTGAATATCCTATCGTGTGTTTTACACGGATCCGGGTTCCATCTTTATTATTCATTGGAACATCCGCTTGTGTGAATTTCACCGACCGGTTCCGTTATTTATTATTCATTTGAATAACCGTATGCATGTAAGGCCTATCGCATGCATGGTGATTTCTTTTGTTATTCCATTCTTTATTATACCCCGGTTGGTTAAAACTTTGACTTCTATACTCCATGAAATTAGTAGAATATCCTCGATATTTGCGTTTCATCCAAAGATCTTTTCATGGAAATATTCTTCCGATCATTCTTGAATTTTACTCTACAAAACAAAAAGATCATGTTGACAATTTGGACGTTAATAATTCTCGGATAAAATAATTCTTGAACTTGTTTTATTGAATTCTTATATCATTGTCATCATCCTCATGTTTATATTTTTTTGAAAGTCATCGTATTCTGTAGTGCATAGATGGACTTGGTATGATTATGACGAGAGACTATTCGATTGTAATCAACACCGTAATGTTACAAATGATGTGATAAAAAAATCCTCGGGTGGTAGTAGTGCATTGATGGACGATTGTTGGCATGATCATGACCATTAATGAATACACAAATATTCTTGGCCCGTAGTGCATGAATAATTGTGGTCGTGATACTAAAGAATATCCTTGGTCAGAAGTAGTGCGGGGTGATTCGATGATGTGGAATATTTATTAAAGTCGAGTCTCGGCTATAATAAATGATGAAAAACCTTTTAAAACCTAAAAGATAGTAGACTTTATTTTCTACTTGACTCTTTTAATGGATTGCAGATATTCCGCCGCAGCTAAACCGGTTGTCTATTGTATTTTATCGGTTTAACATTATTGAAGACTATTGATAATTTATTCGCATTATCTTAGTCATAATATTTCTTCTTGGGCTAGTTGAGCTCACCCTTTCTTTCACCGTTTCTCTTGTGAAATGATAATATAATGGGACGAGCCTGGGAAACGAGTGATGGTCCCAAGATAGCATTAGTAGTCCTCACTATTCGTAAAATAGTGTGATAATAATCGTAATGAGGACTTTTGTTTGAGTTTGTATAATATCTAGTAGACGATATTTGTATTTAAACTCACGCTTTTATATCGTATTGTACCTACAGCAGTTATGTTAATAAGTTGTATTTAAATTCTGTACCATGTAAGTGGCGACTCAAGATGGGTGATGTATACCTAATTTTGGGGGCGTCACATTTGCACTACGGGCCAAAGATATTCAATAGGTCATCTTTACACTACGGGCCAAAGATATTCAACAACAGGTCTTCTTTGCACTACAGGCCAAAGATATTCATATCTCAAAGAAATATATAATCATTTCAGAATTTATATAAACAATAATTATAACCATGTTGATCAATTCACCTTTGCACTTAAGCTAAAGATATTCAATTATAAATTCAATGATCATGATCATACCAGTCAACAATTCATCTTTGCACTACTGGCCAAAGAGAACTCATAGTCACGATCATACCAATAATCTACCCATCTTTACACTCAAGTCAAAGAGAAATATCATCATTAGGTTTATAAAAATGTTATATATGATAATAAAAATAATATAATCAACATATAGATTTAATCTCAAGAGCTCATAAATCAACGATAATTTGGTCCGAAAAAGAAACCAATTTTGTCGTGAATAGTAACTCGTGAATAGTAATTCATGAATAGTAACCCCGACACGAAAAGATAAAGTTTCACAATAAAATCCATATCAATATTTACAACATATTAATCCAAATGTTATAAATCACTTAATAATCTCATAATCTAATATTATTAATATTACAATAATATTTTAATCATTTCTTTAACTTATAAACAATTTATTTTAATTGTTTACACTTTACTAATTAATGCATTTAAGCATCCTAAAATTTCAAATTCATAAGATTTTATCACCAATAACCAAAACTCTCATCAAAAATCTACATATACCTTATATAGGATTCTCAAGCCATAAAATCCTATTTTCCAATTTTCTTACTTCACATAACATATTTAATTCATTTACTCATAACTAGTCCATTTTCATGAAAAATACCAAATCAGTACAAATAAATTTTCTTTTCTGGGATTTAACAGAATATAGTCTCATATTGAACATATATTTTTCTCAGAATTATTAAAATTCATTTACTATTTTTCATATGGCCAAAACTGCCGAATATTTAGATATTTATCATAAATTGTACTTTTGTCCAAAATTTACAAAGTATACTTCTGTTATATACATCTACTCCCAATAAAACTTTCACTAATTTTGGAGTTAAGCACAAGGAGTTATAAGGGTTTACTTTTAAAATAGTCTTTTCCCATAAAATTCATAATTCCTAATCTATACATCCAAAAATCGCCATTTTTGGACACAGTCTAGAAAACTCATCAAATTATCATTTCAAATTTTTCCAAAATTTTTTGAGGGTCAGAAAAATTACGAAACTGAAAAACATAATAACCCTTACAATCTCTTACCTCACAAGAGCAGTATTTCTAACTGGAATATCGGATGTAAAGTCGAAGGAAACTTGCACTGAATAGCAACTCTCCAAGTATCTAAATACTCACAAAAATACGCTCGATAATATAGAGAGAAAGAAAACTTGTTTTTGGTGTGATTTTCAATTCTAACTTAAACACCTATTTATAGGAAAATGCTAGAACGCCAAAGGAGACTAAAATAATAAAATTTTATTATTTTATTTTTTCTTACACACCAACCATTTGGAAACTCAGCAGCCAGCCATCTTGGACACCAATTAGCAGTCCACATGCTAAAAACCAAAGTGGGTCTCACCCATAAATTTAATAAAAATTATTTTATTTATCGAAACTTCAGTAATTCATAGAAAATAGCCTGTTTATCAGAAAAATACGAATTTTATGTCCATTCCACACGAAATCGAATTCTCTACAACTTTGCAAAAGAAAGTTTTTCTAAATTCCAAACAGAAAATATCCGAAATCCACAAACGGATATTTTCAACACCTCTAAAAATCCATAACAAATCATTCGTTCATTTTTAACGGTTCAAAATTTGTGGATATATACTCAACTTATATATGTATAACATATCCTAAAATCACAGCGATCCAACGGTCGGATCAAAATTATAACTCACGCAATAGAGCTTTAAGAACACCGATTTGATTTTTAATACCTCCAATCCGAAAAAATACTAATTAAACACATCAACATTAATTCCTTCATTTATAACCACATAAAATAAATATTTTCCTATCCATCATTCATTTCCACCTAAAATAAATATTTTCTTATCATATAAATCAATAATTAATTATTCACATATAATATTACAGAATCACAATAATGACAACCAGTCAGTTCCCTGGAAAGAGGGGGCTTTTTGATAAGGATTTCTCCTTCTTTGGCGTAATTAGGTGACAAACCTCTCCTCGATGTAACTTTTAGACATTGCCAATAATGATATCTAATAATATTATTCAAATAATATGAATTATTGATCCGATAATGGAGATATCTTTGTGCGGTGACAATTATTGAACAACAATAATATAAAATATCAACGCAGCAATTATTGAATCAATAAAATAAAATATTGAACAGTAATAACTATAACAATTATTGAGTTGTGCATCCTTACGTAAGAATCAATAATTCAACAATACTGTGCAATACTGTGTGCTACTGTGCAACCACACGTATTTCTGTATTTTAATCACCAGGTATTCCAACAGTGTTAACGGTAACAACTACGCCGTTATTTATAAAAACTCAAAATTCACATAGACATATCATAGTTCATTATTTGAAAACATTTTTTAAACCACACTTGAAACGTCCAATTCATGCTTAGTTAAAAGATGAACATATTCGTCATGTCTAGGGGCATAAGGCGTTCAAGTTCACTTTTAAAAGTTATTCTAGGCCAAGGTAAAGCAACTAGGTGCACCTTTTAATCTCATTTCATGGCTAACTAATCCATGAATAAATGTTATCATGTTTAGAACTTTAAGTACACAAATTTCTTTAAGTTCGTTCTTAAAGTTTCAAGTTTTCTTTAGAAATCATTTTCAACTAAGCTATTGTAAGTTGATAATAAGTAAAGTAACTTTAAAACACTTCTCATTCTTAATTATACTCATAACTCAAAAAGATGTATGTGTTAAAATATCATAACTTCGAAGACTCAAGGTTCGTCAATATTCATTTTTCAAAACTCCAAGTTTCTTTTCAAAACACATACTAAGTCATGCTAAAGCATTATATTATGAGTAAGGTAATATTATATGTCATGTCTATTATCATGCAAATTTATGTTTTATCACATAGAATGACATATTCCATCGTCGGGAGCACTATACTTGCGTATGGGCTCACCCGACGCCCTTCGATGGCCTTCGATTACGTAACAGTAACAAAGATGACTATTTTGACCCTTCCTAATGACCTCAAATTGAAAACCTTAAAGAACAAAAGTTGTAGGTCTATTCGTTCTCGTTCGGGATAATCTTCAATCTCCTCAATCGGAGTTCGTATGAAAACGGTATGGCCATTTTAGTAAAACATGTTCTGTCAGATTTTTTTCAACATATGTAATCGTAGACCATTTCGCTTTCTACCGGGGTGGGGGTTTTACCTTAAAAATAGCTCGTCGGGGCGGGCCTAGCTACTGTAAAATGAAATTTCCTTCCCTGTTATGAACCATTTTGCCTAAAAGTTTTTTTCTAACCTTCATAATTTGAGTTATAGATGTTCAAATTAGTTCATTTTGGATTCTATGGGTTTGTAACTCATAAAACTACAACATACCAAATACCCATCAACTAACATAAACATTAACTAACCCAAATATGAATTTACAACTCATGTTCATAATAATTGTTCATGTTTTGACAATTTAGCAAATTCGTTCACTACGAATTCGTTTCTCAACCAATTTGGTTTGTTTAACTTCTGTTGTTTTCGCACTTGACTATATTAACAATATCTAACAACAATTCATGGATTATAACAATCCTTACCCATCAATTTTATGACTCAAAAGCTACTTTTTCTAAGAACTTTGTAAAACTTGAATTTAAGAACACATAGAGGGATGTTACCTTCTTAATGCTTGATTGGCTAACTATTGCTCTTCAATCTTCCAATCTCAGATTGCTCACTCTAATTTCCACTTACTCTCTATATAGAACTCATCAAGAACCCAATCAACCCAATTAGAGAAGAGAAGAATCCAATTTATAGAGAATCTCCTACCTAGACCATGGCTTTACTCAAAGATTGAATCCAATGGGAGATGGAAGAAGATGTTGGTTAAGGAGAAGTTGTTGGAAAGTTGATACCAACTCCCTCCCCTCCATTCTTCTAGCCATCATTAGTCTCCTTTTTTATATACAATAGAGTAGGATAGGCCAATGGCCTATTCACGTGTATGAGAGAAATGAGACTCTCTATTTGGGATAAAAGCTTATAACTCATCATTTTAGCAATTTGGCTCATCTAGTAAATTTTCCTAGCTCAATATTGCTACATTAAATTAAGTTATGGGCACATATATACACATATATGCACCTACCCACATATAAGAAGTATAATTATATTTTAAATATACACCAACATAATCTTATATCTCATGTACAATGTTTTATTCCAATTAATATTTTAATTGGGCTAATTATAAAATAGTTGGATATTCTCAATCCATCATTTTCCATAAGAGTTATCATCTCAAATACACTCAATTATTATAATGATAATTAATATCAATTATTTATTAACTCACCATTTATTTTCTTTTAATACTTCCCATTAAATCTCCCTTTGTTTTAACTCCCCTAGTTATGTCACACAAGACATAATTATGTGAACTTAGTAATTAATAGTCCACAAGCTTATAATAATATAATCTCATAAAATAATATTATTCTTAACTTTACATCATATAATATGGTCATGGAAGTGGTCCATTGCACCATGTTATATTTTATTATCTCACTTGTACATAATGCTAACATACAAGCCTTTATACATATATATTCAAATACTTCCTATATTATATAGTTACCATTGAAGTGTCACACTTCAATTCATATCATATAGATGTAGATACTATATAATATAAAATCATTGCACATACAAATTAATTCCTTCAATTATTCATTCATTAAATTATTTGATGAATGCTTATTCCTTCACTTTGCCAGACTAGGCATATCTCACAAGCTCGCTTATCCTTATTCTCATTACTTATTCATTTCCCACCACATTACTATAATCAAAATTATGTACTTCGCCATAACATAACATAAGATGTTTTTATCATGTTTTCTCTAAATATAGGAACTAATCATAATAAAACGATTTACTCATTTTCTCAATATATTACTCTTAATATAATATCTATGTATTATTAAAATATTTACATGCACGACACGCGTACACACTATATATAGAAAATAAGTTTATGTCTTATTATGATAAATTATTTCCATTAACTTATATGGCAAATATGTTTTAATATATTTACCATATTACTTACTCACACACATTACCTCGTATAAAGCTATATAAGGTAATATCAAAATAATATTCCCCTTTTATTAAAATAATCAAATGCTTGAATTTATTTTAATATCCTTTGGTAGAAATATGCAATAACTATTTCTCTTCCATTTATATGAATTGTCTCAACACAATTCTTTAATCTATACAATATTTAACCATGTCTCAATATTAATCAATAAATCTCTAACCAATATTTATCTATATATATATATATATATATATATATATATCAATTTTCCTCTCTCGTCAACAACGTACATATATACAAGTCTAAACCTAGCACACATCGAGTCTTTAATAGTATTCAATATAGTACACTGAGTGGTTTCCCACAAACAACCAACAAATTGGTTTCCGTCTCGTCTACACTGCTTTTACAATGAGTTAGATCGATTACTAATTCGTATATACCTCCGCTCTCTGAAGGAATTGTTTAGCCCAGCTCCTATACATCTACCATTAAAGAGTACGGTTGCACTACCTTAGACTTGATACTCACTCGTACATATACTCAAGAAATTGGTGATTATCAAAGATATTTAATATTACCAACTTACTATTATAAAATAATTTCACTAAAATTATTTATTATCAATAGATAATTTTTATCCATCTTCTTACTAATTCATCTCTCTATAATTCATAATAAATATATAATAATGATATATATATTTATTAAACACACCATCACTTATTACATAGCTCATATTACCCTATGTAACACAATACCACATACCTCGTATCACATAAGTATATATATATTCTAATTCGAACCCATCTCATACTATACTTATTTTATTTACTAAATTCTTATTTTAATATTTTCTAAAAATTTGGGTTCTTACACTACGAGCAAAAGAGGACTTTTACCACATCATTTGTTTGTAACATTACAGGTCATAATTATACCAATATACAATTCATGGTTATAATTATACCAATAAATAGTCCATCTATGCACTACGGGCCAAAGATGATTTTTACCACAATATAAGCATGAGGATGATGACAATGATATAAGGAATCAATCAAGTGAGATCAATGATAAATATTAGAGATTTATAATTCAATTTATCCAGAGTTCAAGAATGTCCAAATTGTCAATATGATAATTAATTGTGGAGTAAAATTTAAGAATGATATTCATGTATAAAAAATAATTTAGACAGAAAAGAAATCACTTTTATCGTGAATAGTATACCGTGAATAGTACCCGAATGAATAATACCAAATGAATAGTACCCCGTTATGCAAAGTACCCCGAATAAATAGTACCCCAAGTGAATAGTACCCAAGTGAATAGTACCCCGAATGAAAATATTGAAATTTAATAAGAAAGTTCAGACTAATATTCCAATGAAAGGATACTAGATGAAGCGCAAAACTTAAGGATATTCTAATACTTTCAGGGATTATAGAAGCAATATTTACCATAGTGAGTTTAGATTTAAGAATATGAAAAGAAATAATATACGAAACTGCAAATTGATTTTCATCCGTCATGCGGTAATCCGCGTAGACATATCTTTTTCACAAATAAAGAATGAGTACGAAGGGTTATTCACCATACATGCGATAATCCACGTAAATAGGTTATTCCCACAGATTAAAGGATGAATACAAAAAAATAATATCCCTTACAAATACGAAAGAAATAATACCCCTTACCTTAGTAGAAGATTAGATATTGCAATAGTGATGTAGCAGAATACTCTTCTTCTTTCTCTATATAGTTTTTCTCTCTATAGTTTCTCTTGTGAGTCTTAGTGATTTGGTAAAAAAGAAAGAAGAAATAAGCTTATATTTATAGGAGAATGGACTAAATAATAACTGATTCACGGACGGTCCAAATTGATTTACTATTAAAACGGACTATCCATATTGATTTACTATAAAAACCACAACCGACGTACGGTTCAGATTGATTTACTATTAAAACCACAATCGACGGTCCATATTAATTTACTATTAAAACCACAACTGACGATCCAGATTGATTTACTATTAAACCCACAACCGACGGTCCATAAATTAGTACATCTCCCCATGGAATAATAAGTCAACTTACGACAAACGCCTCATGACAAACCCCTCTATTTATATTTAAAAAAATTGAATAAATATTTACCATAAATCACTTATCTTCAATAAACACATTTTTAATCTTTTAACAATTATTCATCATTAATATTATAACTCACAATATTGACAAATGACGGATCATTCCGTGAAATAGGGGCTTTTCGATAAGGATTTCTCCTTATTGGCGCGCAATTAAATAACCAAACCTCTTTCCTAGACAGAACTTTCTAGACATTGTCAATAATACAAATAATAATATGAATAAATGTGTTGTCTTAATTATTGATTTAATAATATAAAATATTATGCAGATGATACTGTGACAATAATTAAATCAATAATATGAGGTACTATGCAGTAACTACTGTTCCAATAATTGAATAAAATTGGGTGACTTCTTACGTAAGCATCAATAATCAAAGATATTGCGTAATACCGTGCGCTACTATGCAACAATGCGTATTACGGTACTTTTATCACCGTATATTTTAACAGTTTAATGGTAAAAGTTTTGTCGTTATTTTTATAAAAAAGTTATTTATGTCACTTTCTATATCCGACAATTATTCCATTGTGGGGTTCACCAATGATTGTGTCGTCGTACGGATATTCCCCGACAAAAAGAATATTCTCCGACCAAACAAATATTTTATGACAACTTACTTACTTTGAAAAATTTGCACATATCAACCATAACTATAACATTATATCAAATTAACACCTTATTATTCAAAATAATATTTATAAAATTAAATCTTTATTCATAAAAAGTTGGGGTCTTAAACTGCGTACCAAGGTGTCCCACAAGAACCATAGCTCAAATCCTGAGTGATAACTGCACAAGACAGTACAACGAATAGACTTTGAAGACTTGGAGATCTGGTTGTGGACCCATCTTCCCGGCTTCGTACAACCTTTAATCATATGTCATTGTGTAGCTCTCAACAACAACATTCTGAGAAGGTACATCACCCCTTTATCGGATGCCCGAATTAAAAGTTATAAAGGTTCGAGTGGACAACGCGTAGCCCAAGTACACGTACTTCAAGACGACAGGACCCGCATGGCCCGGGGCAGCCCAGGCAGCCACAGGTAGACCCGCGGCCATCTACTCTTTAAATATGAGCTCTTAGCAGCTCATTTAGAAAAAAAAAAGAGAAAAGGAGAAAAAAATCTATCCATTTCAGCCTGTAACCCCTGCTAGAGTGCTCTAAACTGAGTGATTCTTCTTTCTAAACACTTGTAAGCTCGTGTTTTGTAACATACTAAAGTTTAACCGGTTGAACCGAGTTTTCAGGCATCAAAAGCTATATGAAATCTTCCTGGCAGCCCACTGTAAGATTTTTTAGATTTTTAAGCTTTCTACTACTTTTATATATATAAATATATATATATGTGTGTGTGTGTGTGTGTGTGTGACGCCCCCAAAATAGGTATACATCACTCATCTTGAGTCGCCAAAAACATGGTATAGAATTCAAATACAAATTTAATTATATAATACAACAAAAGCGTAGCTGAGAGTTTTTACACCTATATTGTCTCATAGACAATATCCAAACTCAAATAGAGTCCTCGTTACATTTATTATCACACTATTTCATAGAATAGTGAGGACTACTAAAGCCACCATCTCGGACCATCACTCCGTTCCCCGACTAGTCTCGGCTACGTTCTCATTTCCTAAAGAGAACAATGAAAAGGGTGAGCTCAACTAGCCCAATAAGAAATATTATGACTAAGATAATGCAGAATAAATTATCGTTAGCCTTCAGTAGTGTTAAACTGATAAAATACAATAAACATCAAGTTTAACTGCAACGGAATAAGCAATCCATTAGAAGAGTCAAGTAGAGCATGATATCTACTATCTTCTATGATTTAAAAGTTTATCATCAATTTTATCATTTGAGACTCAAACTTAATAAATAATCCACATCACTTTGAATTATCCTCCCACTACTGGTCGAGGATATTCATTAGTATCATGTCCATTTAATTATCCATGCACTACATGTGCCAAGGATAATCGTGTTATCACCAATGGTCATGATCATGCCAACAAGCAATCGTCCATCAACCTCACTTGGCCAATAAGGACTTTTACCACATCATTTATAACATTACAGGTCATGATTATACCGAATAATGTAAGACCCCGAATTTTATGAAATAAAAGTATTCAATTTTCTTATAATTATTATTTTTTTGTAAATGGTTAAATTGATAAAAGGTTAAAGTTAAGGGTGATATGTGAAAATTTTACAAAGTATGCAAGTTGTTATAAAATATTTGTTTGGTCGGGGAATATTCTTTTTATCGGGGAATATCCGTATGACGGCACAATCATTGGTGGACCCCACAACGGAAGTATTGTCGTAGTTAGAAAATGACAAAATTATCTTTTTATAAAAATAACGGCGAAAGTGTTACCGTTAAAACTGTTGAACTACCCGGTAGTAAAAATACAGTAATACGCGTGGTTACACACGGTATTGATTATTGATGCTTACTTAAGAAGTCACTTAGTTATACTCAATTATTGCTACAGTAATTGCTGCATCATATCTCTCATAATATTGATTCAATTATTGTCACAAGATCATCATCAGATAATATGTTATATTATTAAATCAATAATTGAGATGGCAAAGTTATTCATATTATTATTTGCAATATTGACAATGTCTAGAAGTTCTGTCAAGGAGAGATTTGGTCACCTAATTGAGCGCCAATAAGGATAAATCCTTATCGGAAAGCCCCCTCTTTCCTGGGAACGACCTGGTTGTTAAATATTATGAATTATAATATTAATGATGAATAAGTTCGTGTTGATTAAAGATGAAATTAATAGTTCCATTGTGTTGGAATTATTAGTGTTAGTGGAAATCGACATTTATTTCGATAATAATTGATGTCTGGAGGTTATATTGACCAATCGGGTAATTAACCGGATAAATGAGCAATTAATTGCTATTAATTCACATGATTATAACTATTTGTTCACATGTGTGTACTATTGATTCACATTCATTTACTATTAGGGGAGTTGGTGCAAGATTGATAATACTTGCATGACTAAGTTAAAAATGGAGGTATAGATGGAGGTACTATATTGTAATTGTATTTTCACATGATTAGAACTATCTCAGAACTATTAATTCACATGATTTACTATTAGGGGAGGTGGTGCAAGTTTGATAATACTTGCAGGACTAAATTAAAAATGAAGAAAAGAGGAAGGTATTATAATTGTAATATTTCGAGCCCCAAAACGTGCAATTATCAAAACTATATTTTCCTATAAATAAGCTCATTCTTTCTTCATTTCTCACCAATTCACTAAAGCTTATAGAGCAATTATTATAGAGAGAAATTATAGAGAAAGAAGAAGAGAAGTCTCGCTACCTCACTATTCCAAAGATCCGCTTTTTCTTCTAAGGTAAAGGGTATTATTTCTTTCGTATTCATGAAGAGAGCTTCGTTATTCCATTCTTTATTATTATGTTGAATAACTCCGCTCATGCCAAGTACCGCATACATGGTGAAATTCTTCGTTATTCCATTTATTTATTATTATTCATTGGATTATCCCGTCATGCGCGTATTATGCATGTGATTCGGTTCCATTATTTATTATTTTATTGGAATAACTTGTCCGTAAGCGATTCATCGCATGTCGGTGAATTCTTCATTATTCCATTCTTTATTATTACATTGAATAACATTCTTTATTACGCGAATAACACGCCGCATACCGATGTGAATTCTTTCGTTATTTCATTCTTTATTATTCTTTTGGAATAACTTGTCTATGTGGATTACCGATGCATGGTGAATGATCCTTCGTATTCATTCCTTATTAAATTGTGGAAATGATCCGTCTCACGTGGATTACCGCACGGCGGGTGAAAATCCATTCATAGCTTTCAGATATTCTATTATACTCGTATGAGATATCATTTCTTTTGTACTTCATCATGGAATATCATTTTCTTTGGTATTTTTTTTTACGAGTTACTATTCATGGGTTACTATTCACCCTAAGTTATTATTCACTCTAGTATTATTCACTCGGGTATTGGGCACTTTTTTTTTTCGTTTGAGTACTATTCATTAAAGTTACTATTCACGAAATATTATTCACTCGGGTATTTGGGATACTTTTTTCGTATTCGGGGTACTATCGACGAGGTACTATTCTCAAGTACAATTCACATGGTACTATTCACTTGGGTACTATTTAATTGGAAAAATATATTTCTTTTCTCATCCAAATTATTTTTGATACATGAATATTATTCTTGAATTTTACTCACAAAGCAAAGATCATGTCGACAATTTGGACATTATTGATTTTCGGATAAATTAAATTTTAAATCTTTAAAATTTATCCTTGAACTTGTTTTATTGAATTATTACGTCATTGTCATCATCCTCATGCTTATATTGTGATTAAAGTCATCATTTGGCTTTTACGTGCATAGATGGACTTGATATTATTATGACTGTGGATTATTCGGTATAATCATGACCGTAATGTAACGAATGATGTGGTAAAAGTCTTCATTGGCTCGTAGTTCATCGATGGATGGATGGTTGTTGGTATGATTGTGACCGTGGATTATTCGGTATAATAACTTGACCATTGATGATTACATGAATATCCTCGTCGTCAGAAAAGTGTGGATGATTCGATGATGTGGTTTATTTATTTGTCGAGTCTCAAACGATAAAGTTGATGAAAATTTTTTAAATCATAGAAGATAGTAGATTTTATGATCTACTGACTCTTCTAATGGATTGCTTATTCGCCGCAGCTTGTTGATCTAAAACTTGTTGTCAATTGTATTCTATCGGTTGTGATACTATTGAAGGCTAAGGATAATTTATTCTCGCATTATCTTAGTCATAATATTTCTACTTAGGCTAGTTGAGCTCACCCTTTTCTTTCATTGTTCTCTCTTCAGAAATGAGAATATAGCCGGACGAGTCTGGGAATGGATTGACTGGTCAAATGATGGTTGTTTTAGTAGTCATCACTATTGTATGAAATAGTATGATAATAAATGTATTGAGGACTCCATTGAGAGTGGATATCATTCTAGAAGGCAATATTCTTGTTTAAACTCTCCTTTATGTTTTGTCGATTTTACACGCATCGTTGTATTATTAAGTTGTATTTGAATTTTGTACCATGTATTCTGGCGACTCAAGATGGGTGATGTATACATGTTTTGGGGGGCATCCACAATTGGTATCAAAGCTAGGAATATGATCCATGGCCGAGATGTGAGACAAGAACTAAGAGGGGGAGAGACGGGGAATTTTTTTCTAAGTATGACCTACCTAAGTTTATTTGGTATTTAATTGGTCGGTCAGAGTATAGGGATAATATGTTATATGTCAATTAAACCTTGTTTTGTGACAGTGTTTGAAAATGGCATTTGAAAATGTTGAGATAAGCAATAAAGCACATGAGACCGTTGAGTCACCAACGATCAATACCCAGGATAATGTGCAACAGGAAGACAATAATCCATAGGTAAATAACAACCCCGGTCAAATGATGAACGATGGAATGTTCAGAGGCTTTATGCAATTCATGCAACATCAGGTAAGAGAGACTCCTATTCAAAATATATGTGGAAATAATGGCAACCCACGGTCAGTCACCGCTAAGCAGTTCAAGGAGCTAGGACCACCAGAATTTTTGGGAAAGCCAGAACCACTTAAGGCAGAGACGTGGTTCAAGCAAATCACCAAGATATTTGATGTCTTGGGATGCTCCGAGGAACAAAAGGTTCCCTTTGCCACCTTTATGTTGCGTGAAGAGGCGAGACATTGGTGGGAATCTAAAAACGTACTCAAATTTAACGCACTCAAGATGTCTTGGGAGAAATTCCAAGAGCTGTTCAACGACAAGTACTTTCCCGAAAGTATTAGTCACGTAAAGGAGGTGGAGTTTATCAAGTTGGAGCAAAATAATATGACCGTCGTCGCAATACGAGGCTAAATTTATGAGTTATCCCGGTCAGATCCCATTTGGTCGATAATGAGGAGCGAATGACGCAAATGTTTCTAAGAGGTTTGAAACCCGATATACGCCAATACCTCATTTCTCACAAACTTTGTTTATATTCAGATGTTGTGAATAGGGCTCGATTATTGAGAGCGCGATAATGAGTAAACACAACCAAAAGGCAACGACCAACAACACGATAATAATAATAATCAAGTGGCAACACCATCGGAACAATGATAACCATCGTGGGGAAATTATCATGCCAAGAATGGTAACCACCGGTGGTAATCATGACCAAGATAATAGAAGTGGAAATTTCAAGAAGAAGGTTTAACAACGATGGAAAGATGCAAAGACCAACACCGCGTTGTTAAGGAAGGAGAACAACCACCCATCATATGCTTCAAATGCGAGGGAGGGACACATCGGTTCAAACTGCATGCAGCAAAATCCAAAGCATGTTACAATTGTGGAAAAGAAGGTCACCTAGCCCGATTTTATCGCGGCACCAAAGTCAAGTCCAAATTGGGACGGTGGTACCAAAGGCGGATACTGGACAAAACAAAGTCGGTTGTTTCAGAAGAGCGTTTTCGTGACTTCAAAAAAGTAAGTAACCCGAACGGTTAGCACTCAAGTTAGTTAATTATAAATTTCATGAAGTCTATACCTTATTAGATTCCAGTTCTACCCATTCTTTTATCTCTCTTGCTTGCGCTCAACGTTTAAATTTGACTCCGGAGAAATTAGACTTTGACTTATCGGTTGAAACTCTGTTAGGAGAAACCTTCATTACATGTGTTATCCAAGTCTTGGATGAGAGTCACAGTTTTGAATGATATTTCTATTGTTAATAAATTTCCTGACGTATTCTTGAAGACTTCCTGGCCTACCCCCAGAGCGTGAAATCGAATTTTGTATTGACCCCAGTACAAAACTCATTTCTTCAACCCTTAAATATTTCTTCAACCAAAACAAACGTATAATGTGCCAAAGACGTTAGCTCGAGCTGTTGAAGATTACGATTATACCATTCAATATCATCGTGGAAGAGCGAACGTGGTAGCTGACGCGTTGAGTAGAAGATCGTATGCATTTACGAGTACGATGTTGTTAACACAAAAACCCATTTCGTATAACTTACAAATGATGAAGATAGAGTTAAAGACTCTAGGGACCCACGTGAAGATAACGAATATATGAGTAGAATCGACTTTAATCGATAAAGTTAAAGTCACTCAAGCTACACACCCGAATCTGATGAATGTGAAGAAGAAGGTTCAAGAAGGCGTTATCTCAACCCTCGATTTTATTGGTCTATTTGAAATCCTCGATCGAGTAGGAACTGTGGCCTATAGACTCGTTTTACAGCCAAGTATGTCGCGTGTTCATAACGTTTTTCACGTATCGATGTTACGTGAATATGTGGATGACCCGAACCACGTTATTAAACTAGAACTAGATGAGATAGAAGAAGATTTAACGTATAAGGATATACGTGATAAAATCTTGGATAAAAAGGATCGTATTCAACACTCAAAGGTTATACCTCAAGAGTTAGAATCTGAAATGAAGCCAAGGTATCCTCATCTCTTCGGCATACCAGGTACGTACGTAAATTTCTAGGGCTAAATTTCATAAGGAGGGAGATTGTAAGACCCCGAATTTTATGAAATGAAAGTATTCAATTTTCTTATAATTAATTATTTTTTCGTAAATGGTTAAATTGATAAAAGGTTAAAGTTAAGGGTGATATGTGAAAATTTTGCAAAGTATTCAAGTTGTTATAAAATATTCGTTTGGTCGGGGAATATTCTTTTTATTGGGGAATATCCGTACGACGGCACAATCATTGGTGGACCCCACAACGGAAGTATTTTCGTAGTTAGAAAACGCATGTAATTATCTTTTTTAAAATAATAAGCGAAAGTGTTACCATTAAAACCGTTGAACTAACTTAAGTAGTAAAAGTACAAGAATAATACGTGTGGTCATAGTAGAGCAATACAAGTATTGATTATTGATGCTTACAAAAGAAGTCACTTAGTTATACTCAATTATTGCTACAAGAGAATTGTCGCGATCATATCTCTCATATTATTGATTCAATTATTGTCACAGTATCATTTGTATAATATGTTATATTATTAAATCAATAATTGAGACGGCAAAGTTATTCATATTATTATTTGCAATATTGACAATGTCTAGAAGTTCTGTCAAGGAGAGGTTTGGTCACCTAATTGCGTGCCAATAAGGAGAAATCCTTATCGGAAAGGCCCCTCTTTCCTGGGAATGACCTGGTTGTTAAATATTGTGAATTATAATATTAATGATGAATAAGTTCGTGTTGATTAAAGATGAAATTGATAGTTCCATTGTGTTGGAATTATTAGTGTTAGTGAAAATCGACATTTATTTCGATAATAATTGATGTCTGGAGGTTATATTGACCAATCGGGTAATTAACCGGATAAATGAGTAATTAATTGCTATTAATTCACATGATTAATTATAACTATTTGTTCACATGTGTGTACTATTGATTCACATTCATTTACTATTAGGGGAGTTGGTGCAAGATTGATAATACTTGCATGACTAAGTTAAAAATGGAGGTATAGATGGAGGTACTATATCGTAATTACATATTTTAACATATCAGAACTATTGATTCACATGATTTACTATTAGGGAGGTGGTGCAAGTTTGATAATACTTGCAGGATTAAATTAAAAATAAAGAAAAGAGGAAGGTATTATATTGTAATATTTTTCGAGCCCCAAAACGTGCAATTATCAAAACTATATTTTCCTATAAATAAGCTCATTCTTTCTTCATTTCTCACCAATTCACTAAAGCTATAGAGCAATTATTATAGAGAGAAATTATAGAGAGAAAGAAGAAGAGAAGTCTGCTACCTCACTATTCCAAAGATCCAATTTTCTTTCTATAGTAAGGGTATTATTTCTTTCAGATTATTCATGAAGAGAGCTTCATTATTCCATTCTTTATTATTATGTTGGAATAACCTGTCTATGCCAAGTAATTTATATACATGGTGAAATTTTTTGTTATTCCATTTATTTATTATTTCATTGAATATCTCGTCATGCGCAGATTACGCATTGAATTCGGTTCCATTATTTATTATTTTGTTGGAATAACTTGTATGTGCGGTCTATCGCATGCCTGGTGAATTCTTCTGTTATTCCATTATTTATTATCCTATTGGAATAAACTGTTTACGTGGACTACAGCATGCCTGGTGAATTCTTCTGTTATTCAATTCTTTATTATTTTGTTGGAATAACCTATCTATGTGGATTACCGCATGCATGGTGAATGATCCTTCGTATTCATTCCTTATTAAATTGTGGAAATGATCTGTCTACGTGGATTACCGTATGGCGGGTGAAAATCTATTTGCAGTTTCGTATATTCTATTATACTCGTATGAGATATCACTTCTTTTGTACTCGTCATGGAATATCATTTTTTTGGTATTTTTCTTTTACGAGTTACTATTCACGAGTTACTATTCACTCGATTACTATTCACTCTAGTATTATTCACTCGGGTATTCGGGGCACTTTTCGTGTTGGAGTACTATTCACGAGTTACTATTCACGGATTACTATTCACCCAAATTACTATTCACCTGAATATTATTCACTCGGTATTTGGGGTACTTTTCATGTCGGGGTACTATTCACGAGGTACTATTCTCGAAGTACTATTCACATGGTACTATTCACGGGGTACTATTTGTGACGCCCCCAAAATGGATATACAACACCCATTCTGAGTCGCCAAATACATGGTACAGAAAGCAAACTACAACTTTAATAATACAATTATCGTGCAAAATACGACAACACATACTATAAGTTTAAATACAAATATTGTCTTCTAGACAATATCCACACTCAAATAAGTCCTCATTACAATTATTCAAACACTATTTTACAAAAATAGTGAGGACTGCTAAAACATCTTTCTAGAACCATCACTCCATACCCCGACTGGATCCTGCTATGTTCTCACCTCCTAAGAAGAAAAATGGAACAAAAAAGAAAAGAGTGAGCTCAACTAGCACAGTAAAGAATATTATGACTAAGATAATATACAACAAATTATCATTAGTTTTCAACAGGAAAACTCGATAAAATATAATGTACAACAAGTTTTAGATCAACAATCGCTAAAGGTGAAAGAATCCATTAGAAGAGTCAAGTAGAGAATGAGTTCTACTATCTTCTAAGATTTAAAAGTCCATCATCAATATTTTATCCCTGTAACATCAATCAATATACATTTTTAATCAAATATTCATCTTTGCACTACAGGCCAAAGATATTCATTTGTATCACCAGTCGGTTATGTTCATCTCAACACCTGTTCATCTTTGCACTATGGGCCAAAGATATTCATCAGTTAATCATTCATCTTTGCATTATAGGCCAAAGATATCCAGTAATATTGTAAGACCACAAATTATTAATAAATGAAATTTAATTTCCTCTATTTATTATTTTGAAATAGTAAGGGTTGATTTGATTAATGTGGTTAGTTATGGGTAAAATGCACAAATATTTTAAATAAGCAAGTGGTTATAAAATATTCATTGTTGTCGGGGAATATTAGTTTGGTCGTGGAATATTCTTCCGTTGGGAATATTCGCATTGACAATGACATGATCTTTTTGTGGGCTCCATAACGGAAAGCGATTGGATGAAGAAACGACAAGTATAAGTTGTTTATAAATAACCATGTAGTTGTTATTCAAGTATTATCTTTGTTGGAATACCTTATGGTTAAAATACGATGAATGCGCGTTGTTGCACAAGAATACACAAACGGATGATTTTCAACACCTCTAAAAATTCATAACAAATCATTCGCTCATTTTTAACGGTTCAAAATTTGTGGATATATACTCAACTTATATATGTATAACATATCCAAAAATCACAAAGATCCAACGGCCGGATTAAAATTATAACTCACGCAAAGAGAGCTTTAAGAACAATCGATTTGATCTTTTAATACCTCCAATCCGACAAAATATCGATAAAACACCTCAACATTAATTCTTTCATTTATAACCACATAAATAAATCCATCATTTATATCCGCATCAAATAAATATTTTCTTATCATATAAATCAATAATTAATTATTCACAAATAATATTATGTAATTCTATTATGACAACCAAAGCCGCTCCGTGAGAGAGGGGCTTTCCAATAAGGATTTCTCTTTACTAGCGCGCAATTAGGTGACCAAACCTCTCCTTGACAGAACTTTCTAGACATTGTAAATAATGCTATCTAATAATATTAATCAAATAATATGAATTATAGATCTGATAATAGGAAATATTGTTCAATGACAATTATTGAAACAACAATAATATAAACTATCAACGCAGCAATTATTGAATCAATAAAATAAAATATTGAATAGTAACTACTGTAACAATTATTGAATAGTGTCTTCTTAAATAAGGATCAATAATTTAAAATACTGTGCAATACCGTGTGTTACTGTGCAACCACGCGTATTACTGTATTTTAACCACCAGGTATTCCAACAGTGTTAACGATAACAATTACGCTGTTATTTATAAAAACTCATACTTTGTCATTTTCTTTCATCCAACCGTTTTCTGTTATGGGGGCCCACAAATGGTTGCGCCGTCGTACGAATATTCCCCGATAAAAAGAATATTCCATGACCAAACGAATATTCCCCGACAAAAATGAATATTTTACAACCACTTGCTTATTTTGTAAAATTTTCACATTTCACACATAACCAAAGCATTATATCAAATTAACACCTTATTAATTTAGAATAAAGAATAAAGAAAAATTCAATTTTATTATAATAAGTTGGGGTCTTACAACCTCCCCTCCTTATAAAATTTCGTCCTCGAAATTAACGACGATACTGTGTGTTTTCGAGCAGTGAGGTACCTCGCTTTCATTTCGATTCCAACTCCCAGGTCATTTCCTCAATAGCATGGTTCCTCCACAAAACCTTAACTTGTGGTATAACCTTGGTGCGTAGGATATGCTCTTTCCTATCCAAGATCTTAACAAGTACCTCTTCGTACATTAAATCTTCAGCTATCTCGTCTGGTTCTAACGTAATAATGTGGTTCGGGTCTTTCACATATTTACGAAGCATAGATATGTGAAAAACATTATGAACACGAGACATGCTTGGAGGTAACACGAGTCTATAGGCCGCATTTCCTATTCGGTCAAGAATCTAAAATGAACCAACAAATCGTGGATTGAGCTTTCCTCTCTTCCCAAATCTTGTAACTCCCTTCCATGGAGAAATACGTAACAATAAATGATCCCCAATATCAAATTCCACATCCTTTCGATGAAGATCCGCATAACTCTTTTGTCGATCATGTGCCGTTTGTATACGTTGTCGAATCGTTTGGATCTTCTCTGTAGTCATTCGTACCAACTCTGGTCCCAACAACGTTGCTTCTCCCACCTCATCCCAGCATACTGGAGAGCGACACTTTCGTCCATACAATGCTTCAAATGGAGCCACTCCTATACTTGCTTGATAACTGTTGTTGTAGGAGAATTCCACCAATGGTAGGTACTTATCCCAACTCCCTTTGAAATCTAGGACACAGGGTCTTAATAGATCTTCAAGAGTTTGAATAGTCCTCTCTGATTGTCCATCCGTTTAAGGATGGTATGCCGAACTGAATCGTAAATTCGTGCCCATAGCTTTCTGTAAGCTAACCAAAAATCTTAAAGTGAATCTTGGGTCACGATTCGAAACTATGGATACTGGCATGCCATGCAATCTCATAATCTCATTCATGTACATACGAGCAAGACGTTTAAGGGAATAAGTCTCACGTATCGGCAAAAAATGAGCAAACTTGGTTAATCTATCAACAATAACCCAAATCGCATCTATGCCTTGAGAAACTTTGGGAAGACCTGTAACGAAATCCATGGTAATGTGTTCCCACTTCCATTCCGAAATCTCAAGTGGTTACAATGGACCTTTTGGCACTTGATGCTCCACCTTTGCTCGTTGACAAGTTAAACACCTCGAGATAAACTCCGCGATCTCTCTCTTCATATTGTTCCACCAAAATGTATGTCGAAGATCATGATACATTTTGGTAATCCCAGGATGGATTGCAAACGGGGTGTTGTGTGCCTCCATCATGATTCTATGCTTCAAGTCAGAATTGTTAGGAATACAAAGTCTAGAGTTGACTCGAAGTATTCCTTCTTCATCGATTATTGCTTCTGGAATAGCACCTTCTTGCACTTTCTTCTTCATAACGCGATCGCCTTTGTGTCCGTAGAGCTTGAGCGAAACTTTTAATTTTATCGAATAAAGTTGGTTTTACTCGTATATTCGCCATCATCATTTGGGTCCCTGGAGTCTTTAACTCTATCTCCATCCTTTGTAAGTCGTACAAAATGGGCATTTGCGCTAACAATATCGCACTTGTACCCGCATATAATCTTCTACTTAATGCGTCAGCTACTACGTTCTCTTTTAAGGCTTTTATGATCCGTATAGATCTCCACTTTCTCCCCATACAAGTAGTGTCTCCAGATTTTCAACGCGAAAACAACTGCTGCCAACACTAGATCATGAGTAGGATAATTCCTCTCATATTCTTTGAGTTATCATGAGGCATAGGCTATGACTTTCCCATGTTGCATGAGAACACACCCTAACCCTTTTTTCAAGCATCGTTGAGATAACAAATCCATCCGAACCAGATGGTATTGCTTAACAAAGTGCGAAATGAGTCTCTTCTTGAGCTCTTGGAAACTCTTCTCGCATTCCTCGCTTCCATACAAATTTTGTATCTTCCGAGTCACTAAGTTATCTGAGTAGCGATTCGAGAAAATCCTTCCACGAATCTCCAATAATAACCAATTTAAGCCCGAAGTTAAAGTTACGACTTCACCACCACCGACTTCTACCGCTCCCAACTTCAGATTGCTTCAATCTTCACCGGGTCAACAGATACTCCATGTTTTGATACCACTTGCCCAAAGAATGCTACTTCCTCAAGCCAGAACTCGCATTTCTTCAGCTTGGCATATAGCTTATTTTCACGAAGCCTTTCAAGTATCAACTTCAAATGGTGCTCATGATCTTCACGGCTTTTGGAATAGATGAGGATGTCATCAATAAACACAACAACGAACTGATCCAAATATTCCTTGAATACACGGTTCATCATATCCATGAAAGCAGTAAAAGCATTAGTCAATCCAAAAGACATGACTAAGAACTCATAATGCCCGTACCGAGTTCTAAAGGCAGTCTTCGGAATATCCTCAGTTTTAATCTTCAGCTGATGATATCCATAACGAAGATTGATCTTTGAAAAGAATTGTGCTCCTTGCAACTAGTCAAACAGGTCATTAATGTGAGTTAATGGATACCTATTCTTGATGGTGACATGGTTTAATTCTCGATAGTCAATACAAGTCGCATACTCCCGTCTTTCTTCTTTATGAATAAAATAGGAGCACCCCAAGGAGATGTACTAGGATGAATGAAACCGATGTCAATAACTCTTGTAGTTGGACTTTTAACTCCTGAAGTTCAATAGGAGCCATTCGATATAGGGTTTTAGAAATGGGCTTTGTACCCGGTTCAAGATCAATAAAGAATTTAACATCACGTTCTGGGGGTAGACCGAGAAGTTCTTCAGAAAATACATCAGGAAATTTTCTAACAACATAAATATTAGTCAAATCTAACTTGTCTTTGTTCAAATCCATAACATGGGCTAAGAAAGCTTGACATCAGTTTTTCAATAAACGAATAGCTTTATGGCTTGATATGACAGTGACTTATTTTAGTGGTTTAGTTGTTTGAATTGCATTATGACAAAGTTGGTTAGAATATGAAAACTAACAACCTTACAAAAACAATCAATTTTGGCATGATGAGTGGTTAACCAATCAATTCCTAAAATCACATCAAAAGCAACTATCTTTAAAGAGATAAGATTAACATGTAATGTGATAGTGCCAACTTGGATTAAGAAAGATTTATAAACAGTGGATGTAACGAAAGTTTCACCCAACGGAGTCTCCACTGTTAAATCATAGTCTAATTTCTCTAGAGTCAAGTTTAAACGTTGAGCACAAGCAGGAGAGATAAATGAATGGGTAGAACCAGTATCTAGTAAGGTATAAACTTCGCAAGAATTCAAGATTAGCTTACCCGTGATAACCTCGTTCGGGTTTTTCGCGTTTTGGCCAGTCACGACAAACGCTCTTCCAGGAACCGCTGATTTCAACTTATCCGGGATAGCCTTTGGAGTTACCATCCCTGCTGAACTTGGTTTTGCTATAGAACAGTCTCTAGCTATATGGCCCTCCTTTCCACAGTTATAACATACCTTGGATTGTTGTGGGCAGTTTGGGTTGATATGTCCCTCTTTCCCGCATTTGTAACAAACGACCGGCGGTTGTTCTCCTCCCCTAGAAATAGTTGATGTTTGTGTTGACATCTTCACATTATCATTGTTGTACCTTCTCTTTTTGAAATCCCCTCCTGACTCGCTCCTTCTATTATCACGGCCACGATTACCACCTAAGTGGTTACCACTTTTGTCCGTATTTTTCCCTCCTTACTGGTTTTCATTGTTCCGATGACCGCTGCCACCGGTATGACCCTGGTTGTGTTCCCTTGGTTGAACATACTCATTATCTCGCTCTAATAATTGAGCCCTGTTTACAATATCTGAATATAAAGAAAATTTATGAGAGGTAAGATATTGCCAAAACTCGGGTTTTAGACCTCTCAGAAACATCCTTGTCATTCGTTCCTCATTCTCTACCAAATGAGGTGCAAACTCGATAAGTCAAATAACTTTGCTCTCACATCGATACCGTCACCATGTTGTTTTGTTCCAGTCGATAAACTCTACCTCCTTCATATGACTAATACTTTCGAGGAAAGTACTTGTCATTGAATAATTCTCAAATGTTTCCCAAGACATGTTGAAAGGCGGCAGTGAGTACGCTTCATGACTCCCCACCAAGAGATAATCGCCTCACCGCTGAACATAAAGGTGGTGAATGGAACCTTATGTTCTCCGCGCATCCCAAGACATCAAATATCTTGGTAATTTGCTTGACCAACGTTTCTGCCTTGATCGGATCTGGCTTTCCAATAAATTCTGGTGGTCCCAACTCCTTAAACTGCTTGGCTGTGACAGACCGCGTGTTGCTAACTTCCACCCGTATTTGGTACACGAGTCTCCTTTGTCTGATTTTGCATGAACTGCAAAAAGCTCATAAACATTCCATCATTCATCGTTTGCTCTGTAGTGTTGTTTATAGGAGGAATATTGCCTTCCTGTTGCACGTTCTCCTGGTTCGTGACTAAAGGTTGTTCCACAATCTCATACACTCCATTATTAACGTTCTCAGCAGCCATTCTTAAATACTACCATAAAATAAGGGTTAATTAAACAAATTAACATATCACATAATATCCCTATATTATGACCGACCAACAAATAAGCATAGGTAGGACATACTAGCGAAGGATTTACCCGTCTCTCCCCTCCTAGTTCTAGTCTCACATCTCAGCCAGGGATCATATCCATAAGCTTTGATACCAATTGTGATTCCCCCAAAATAGGTATATAACACCTATTTTGAGTTGCCAAATACATGGTACAAAAAACAAACTACAACTTCAATAATACAATTCTCGTGCAAAATACGACAACACATACTGTGAGTTTAAATACAAATATTGTCTTCTAGACAATATCCACACTCAAATAAGTTCTCATTACAATTATTCAAACACTATTTTATAAAAATAGTTAGGACTGCTAAAACATCTTTCTAGAACCATCACTCCATACCCCAACTAGATCCTGTTATGTTCTCACCTCCTGAGAAGAAAAATGGAACAAAAAGGAAAAGGGTGAGCTCAACTAGCACAGTAAAGAATATTATGACTAAGATAATATAAAACAAATTATCATTAGTTTTCAACAGGGAAAAATCTAATAAAATATAATAAACAACAAGTTTTAGATCAACAACTGCAGTGGAAACAGCAATCCATTAGAAGAGTTAAGTAGAGAATGAGTTCTACTATCTTCTAAGATTTAAAAGTCCATCATCAATATTTTATCCCTGTAACATCAATCAATATACATCTTTAATCAAATATTCATCTTTGCACTACAAGCCAAAGATATTCATTTGTATCACCAATCGATCATGTTCATCTCAACACCTGTTCATCTTTGCACTACGGGCCAAAGATCTTCATCAGTTAATCATTCATCTTTGTACTACAGGCCAAAGATATTCAGTAATATTGTAAGACCCCAAATTATTAATAAATAAAATTTAATTTCCTCTATTTATTATTTTGAAATAGTAAGGGTTGATTTGATTAATGTGGTTAGTTATGGGTAAAATGCGCAAATATTTTAAATAAGCAAGTGGTTATAAAATATTCATTGTTGTTGGGAATATTCGTTTTGGTCATAGAATATTCTTCCTGTCGGGAATATTCAGATGACGACAGTGCTCTTTTATGGGCCCCATAATAAGTAAAAAGCGATTGGATGAAAAAAATGACAAGTATAAGTTGTTTATAAATAACTCAGCGTAGTTATTATCAATTAATCATTGTTGGAATACCGGTGGTTAAAACACAATAATACGCGTTGTTCAGACAAGAAGATTATACCAGATTGCACCAATTATTGATTCTTACGTAAGAAGGCACTACTCAATAATTATTACAAAGAATTATTGTTCAATATTTTATTTTATTGATTCAATAATTGCTACGTTGATATTTTATATTATCGTTGTTTCAATAATTGTCACTACACAGTATTTTCCATTATCGGAGCAATAATTCATATTATCTGAATAATATTATTAGATAACATTATTCGCAATGTCTAGAAAGTTCTGTCTAAGGAGTGGTTTGGTCACATAATTGCTCGCCACTAAGGAGAAATCCTTATTAGAAAGCCCCCTCTTTTCTGGGAACGGCTTGGTTGCCAGTATTATGATTCTGTAATATTATTTGTAAATAATTAATTATTAATTTATATGATAAGGAAAATATTCATTTTATGTGGATGTAGATGGAGAAAATTTTTAATGTGACAATTATTGAAAATTAATATTATATCTTTTTCTGATAAAATAATTCATTTAAATATATTATTTTAATAATATAATAATGGGGATATTTTTACAATGAATGTGGGATATATGGGTATATGAGGAGAAAGAGTATTTTTGTTGCAAAAGTTGTTTAAAACATGTTAAACATGTCTGTGGGCCCATTTCTTGACTGAAATTTGATTATAGCCTGTAGAATCGCCCGTTTGTTGATTTCGGTCAATTTCTGTTTGGAATTTCGAAAAACTTTCTTCTGTAAAGTTGTAGATAATGGAATTTCCTATGAAAAAGACATAAGGTTTGAATTTTTCTAACAAAAGGGCCATTTATTATGAATTATTGAAGTTCCAAAGTTTCGAAATAATTGATTTTTGGAATTTTAATTATTTTTTTAAAGAAAAACATTTTTTACAATTTTGGGCCTCATTAAACATGTGTTAAGTTGCTGAATTCAGATTCTTGGTATACGTAGGAATTTATATATAATATATTAATATTATATTAAATTTTCTGCTCCGGTGTTCTAAGCATTTTCCTATAAATAGGGTGCCTTAGGTTAGAATTGAAAATCACACCTTAAAACTGAAATATCTCTCTCTCTCTCGATATATTGAGTGTTGTTATTTTGATACTTTGAGTGTTGTATATATGCAAGTTCCTTCAAAGACTATATTCAAGATTCCAAATGTAAGTACTATTCTTTTCGAGGTAAGGGATGTTATTTTCTTCTTAAATGATATTATTTTCTTCAATATCATTACGCCGAAATATTGGTTTGAACTTTTTATCAAATTTGGAACTTTTTTGTGCTCGGGTTATTTATTTCACTATATATAATGACTATTCAATTAAAAAATAAAAATTTTCCTTTTTGTCCAAGATGTCTATTATGGTTACTATCTTTGATTGTATCCATGTTTTGATCATTCTTGAATTTTACTCCACTATGATTATTTATGAGGTATTTTTGGACATGGATAAACGAAATACTTAATCCTTAATATTTGTTATTTTGTTTCATCGGATTCATTTCCTTTAAAATATATTTTCATCATCCTCGGTCCTAAATGATGATATTATCGAATATCTTTGGCCTCTGTAGTGCAAAGATGAATGATTTTTCGATGAATATCTTTGGCCGAAGAGTGCAAAGATGAACATGTGTTTTGATAAACATGATTAATGATGAATATCTTCGCTTCTGTAGTGCAAAAAAGATGAATATTTGATTCAGATATATATTGATTGATGTTACAGGATAAAATATCGACGATGAACTTTTAAATTCATTTATATAAAAGATAGTAGATTTCATTCTCTACTTAACTCTTCTAATGAATTATTATTTCCGCTGCTAATATTGATTTAAAACTGGTTGTCTATTGTATTCTATTAGATTTTTTCCTGTTAAGGACTAACGATAATTTATTCTATGTTATCTTAGTCTAATATTCTTTACTGGGCTAGTTGAGCTCACCCTTTTCCTTTTTGTTCCATTTTTTCTTCTCGTGGAGGCGAGAATGTAGCGAGTACTAATGGGGTATGGAATGAAGGTTCTAGAAAGTCGCTTTTTAGTAGTAGTCTCACCATTTTTGTAAAATAATGTATCAATAATTGTAATGAAGACTTATTTGGGTATGAATATTGTCTAAATGGCAATATTTGTATTTAAACTCACGCTTTTATATGTTGTATTATTAAAGTTGTAGTTGTTTTCGCATTCATATATTTTGACGACTCGAATGGGTATTGTATACCTATTTTGGGGGCGCCATGATTGGTATCGAGCTTAGGATATGATCTGGCGGAGATCGGGGAATAGAACTAGAGGGGAGAGACGAGTAAATCCTTCGTTAGTGTGTCCTACCTAAGCTTATTTGTTGGTCTGGTTATAATATATGGGTATTATGTGATTTGTTAATTTATTTAATTAACCCTTGTTTTATGGCAAGATTTAAGAATGGCAAATCGAGAATGTTAATAAGTGGAGTAAATGAGACCGTGGAGACGCTTTGACTCACCAACGAGGAGAACGTGCAAACAGTGGCAATGTTCCTCCCGTGAACAACACCATTTGAAAGCAGATGATGAACGATGGGATGTTTAGAAGCTTTTTATAGTTCATGCAAAAATCGCACGAGGGAGACTCGTGTTCAAAATACGAGAGAAATGATAGCAATTCACGGTTTATCACAACCAAGCAGCTTTAAGGAGTTGGGACCACTGTAACTCGGGGAAAGCCGGATCCGATTAAGGCGGAGACGTGGGTCAAACAAATTACCAAGATATTTGATGTCTTGGGATGCATGGAGGAATGTAAGGTTCCATTCGCCACCTTTATGTTCCGAATGAGGCAGACATCGGTGGGAATCTGTGAAGCATACCCATCCAACCGCACTTAGCATGTCTTGGGAAACGCTTTCAAATCGTTTGACAATGACAAGTACTTTCCGAAAGTATTATTCGCTATATGAAGGAGTTAGAGTTTATTAGATCGAGCAGTAATAATACGACGCATGTGTCAAAGAAGACGAGGCGAAGTTTGCAGAGTTGTCTGTGTTTGCACCTCATTTGGTGGAGAATGAGGAACATATGACGCAGATGTTTCGAGAGGTTTGAAACCCCCGCATACGTCAATATCTAATTTCACATAAATTTTTCTCTATTCAGATGTTGTCAACAGGCTCAATTATTAGAGCGAGATAACGAGTAACGCTCAACCGAGGGACCACAACCAGGATCATACTGGTGTGATAAAGTAGCCATCGTAACAACGATAACCAAATGGAGAAAGAAAAATACTTGAAAGAGCTTGCAAGAACCACTGGTGGTAATCATGGCCATAAGAATGAAGAAGAAGTGAGTCGGGGAGATTTTAAAAGAGGAGATTCAACAATAACAATGTGAAGACGTCAAAGACCAACAATCAATCGGTTCTAAGGGGAGGAGAACGACCACCGGTCGTATGCTATAAATGTGGAAAAGAGGGACATATCAGCCTAAACTATCCACAACAGTTCAAGGTATGTTATAATTGTGAAAAGGAAGGACATATCGCTCGAGATTGTACTGTAGCGAAACCAAGTCTAGTAGGGATGGTGACTCAAAAGGTCGCCCCGTAAAAGTCAAAGTCAATCTGCCTCGGAAGAGCGTTTGTCGTGACTAGTCAACATGCGAGGAACCCAAATGAGGTGATCACGGGTAAGCTAATCATAAATTCATGCGAAGTTTATACCTTACTAGATACCGGTGCTACCCATTCATTTATTTCTCCCCGGCCAGGCTCAACGCTTAAACTTGACTTCAAGAAATTAGACTTTGATTTATCTCGTGGAGACTCAGTTAGAGAAACTTTCATCACATCCATCGCTTATAAATCTTGTTTGATCCAAGTTGGCACCATCACCTTACCTGTTGACCTTATCTCTTTAAAGATACTTGCATTTGACGTGATTTTAAGGATTGATTGGTTAACTACTCATCATGCCAAAATTGATTATTTTCGTAAGGTTGTTAGTTTTCATATTCCTAACCAACCTGTTGCGCAAATTCAAGAAACTAAGCCATTAAAATCAATCACTGTTATATCAAGTCATAATGCTATTCGTTTATTAAAAAACGGATGTCAAGCTTTCTTAGCCCATGTTATGGATTTGAATAAAGACACGTCATATTTGAATAATATTCCCGTTGTTATCGATTTTCCGACATATTTCCAAGAACTTCCGTCTACCCCGTAACGTGAAGTTGAATTCTTTATTGATCTTGAACTCGGTACAAAGCCCATTTCTAAAACCCCATATCGAATGGCTCCTATTGAACTTCGTGGAGTTAAAGGTCCAATTACATGAGTTGTTGGACATCGGTATCATTGGCCCTAGTACATCTCCTCGGGGTGCCCTGTTTTATTCAGTAAAGAAGAAAGACGGGAGTATGCGACTTTCAGATCGACATCGGGAATTAAACCATGTCACTATCAAGAATAAGTATCCGCTACCTCGTATTGATGACCTGTTTAACTAGATTATAAGGAGCACAATTCTTTTCAAAATCGATCTTCGCTTCCGATATCATCATTGAAGGTTAAAACCGAGGATATTCCAAAGACATCCTTTAGAACTCCCTGTGACGGCATTATGAATTCTTAGTAATGTGTTTTGATCGACTAATGCTCCTACGGCTTTTTTCATGGATATGATGAACCGAGTATTCAAGAAATATTTGGATCATTCGTTGTTGTCTTTATTGATGACATCCTCATATATTCCAAAAAGTCGTGAAGATCATGAGCACCATTTGAAGTCGGTACTCCAAAGGCTTCGTGAAAACAAGTTATATGCCAAGTTGAAGAAATGCGAGTTCGCTTGAGGAAGTAGCATTCCTGGGCACGTGGTGTCAAAACACATGGAGTATCCGCTGACCCGTTGAAGATTGAAGCAATACAAAGTTAGGGCAACCAAAGTCGATGATCAAGCACATAGCTTTCGGGCTTAGTGGTTATTATTATGAGATTCGTGGAAGGATTATCTCAATCGCTACTCCATTAACTCAAATTTGACTCTAAAAGATATAAAATTTGTATGGAGCGAGGAATGCGAGGAGAGTTTCCAAGAGCTTAAGAGGAGACTCATTTTAAGCACTGCTCGACAATACCATCCGGTTCGGATGGATTTGTTATCTACAGCGATGCTTCAGGCAAAGGGTTAGGATGTGTTCTCATACAATGTGGGAAAGTCATAGCCTATGCCTCACGACAACTTAAAGAATATGAGAGGAATTATCTTACTCATGATCTAGAGTCAAGCAAAGATCATTTCATTTTCGCGCTTAAAGATCCTGGAGGCACTATCTATATAGGGAGAAAGTGGAGATATATTCGCACCATAAAAGCCTCAAATATTTCTTCACTCAAAAAGAACTCAACATGCGGCAACGACATTGGCTCGAGCTATTGAAAGACTACGACCATACCATTCAATACCATCCTGGAAAAGTAAACGTGGTAGCTGACGCGTTGAGTAGAAGATCATATGCGTGAACGAAAAAGCGATGATGTCAAGTATACGATAGAACCAACTTTAATCGATAAAGTTAAAGTTGCTCAAGCCACGCACCTGAGAAATGATGCGCGTATGAAGAAGAAAGTGCAAGAAGGTACTATTCTAGAAGCAAGAATCGATGAAGAAGGAATACTTGAGTCCACCTCGCACTTTTTGTGTTCCTAACGATTCTGATTTGAAGTACAGGATCATGATGGAGGCGCACAATACACCATTTGCAATCCATCCTGGAAGTACCAAAATGTATCGTGATCTTCGACATACATTTTGGTGGAACAATATTAAGAGAGAGATTGCAAATTTTGTCTCGAGGTGTTTAACTTGTCAACGTGTAAAGGCGAGCATCAAGTGCCTAAGGGTCCATTGCAACCACTTGAGATTCCAAATGGAAGTGGGAACACATCACCATGGATTTCAGTATGGTCTTCCCACGGTTTCTCAAGGCATAAATGTTATTTGGGTTATTGTTGATAGATTAACCAAGTTCTGCACATTTCTTGTCGATAGGGAGACTTATTCCTTGAACGGTCTTGCTCATATGTATGTAAATGAGATTGTGAGATTGCATGGCATGCCAAGATCCATAGTTTGGATCGTGACCCAAGATTCACTTCAAGATTTTGGGTTAGCTTGCAAAAAGCTATGGGCACGGATTTACGATCTGGGCTTCAAAGATACCATCCTCAAACGGACGGACAATCAGAGAGGACTATTCAAACTCTTGAAGATTTATTAAGACTCTGTGTCCTAGACTTCAAAGGAAGTTGGGATAAGTATTTACCATTTGTGGAATTCTCCTACAACAACAGTTATCAGGCAAGTATAGGTGTGGCTCCATTCGAAGCATTGTTTGGACGAAAGTGTCGCTCTCCAATATGTTGGGATGATGTGGGTGAAGCAACATTGTTGGGACCCGAGTTGGTACGTATGACTACAGAAAAGATCCAAATGATTCGACAACGATACAAACGCAAGCACAGGATCGCATAAAAGAGTTATGCGGATCTTCATCGAAAGGACGTGGAATTTAGTATTGGGGATCATGTATTGTTGCGTGTTGCTCCATGGAAGGGAGTTACAAGATTTGGGAAGAGATGAAAGCTCAATCCACGATTTATTGGTCCATTTCAGATTCTTGACCGAGTAGGAAATGTGGCCTATAGACTCGCGTTACCTCCAAGTATGTCTCGTGTTCATAATGTTTTTCATATATCTGTGCTTCATAAATATGTAAAAGACCCGAACCACGTTATTGAGTTAAAACCGGACGAGATAGCCAAAGACTTAACGTACGAGGAGGTACCTGTCAAGATCTTGGATAAAAAGGAGCATGTCCTACGCACAAAGGTCATACCACAAGTTAAAGTTTTGTGGAGGAACCATGCTATTGAGGAAATGACCTGGGAGTTAGAAACAGAAATGAAAGCAAGGTATCCTCATCTTTTCGAAACACCAGGTACGTACGTTAATTTCGAGGACGAAATTTCATAAGGAGGGGAGGTTGTAAGACCCCAAATTATTAATAAATGAAATTTAATTTCCTCTATTTATTATTTTGAAATAGTAAGGGTTGATTGATTAATGTGGTTAGTTATGGGTAAAATGCGCAAATATTTTAAATAAGTAAGTGGTTATAAAATATTCATTGTTTTTGGGAATATTCGTTTGGTCGTGGAATATTCTTCCGCTCGGGAATATTCGTGACGATTTTGCGTATGATCTTTTGTGAGCCCCATAACTGAAAGCGATTGGATGAAGAAAACGACAAGTATAAGTTGTTTATAAATAACTGGCGTAGTTATTCACCAATTAATATTGTTGGAATACCCGTTGGTTAAAACACAAGAATGGCGCGTTGTTGCACAAGAAAAGACAATCGATTGCACCAATTATTGATTCTTACGTAAGAAGGCACTACTCAATAATTGTTACAAAGAATTATTATTCAATATTTTATTTTATTGATTCAATAATTGCTACGTTGATATTTTATATTATTGTTGTTTCAATAATTGTCACTACACAAGATTTTCCATTATCGAGCAATAATTCATATTATCCGAATAATATTAGATAACATTATTGGCAATGTCTAGAAAGTTCTCATCTAAGGAGAGGGTTTGGTCACCTAATTGCATCGCCAAGAAAGGAGAAATTCTTATTCGAAAGCCCCTCTTTCCGAGGGAACTACCTGTTTCACAAGATTGTGATTTCGTAATATTATTTGTGAATAATTAATTATTGATTTATATGATAAGGAAAATATTCATTTTATGTGGATATAGATGGAGAAATTTTTTAATGTGACAATTGTTGAAAATTAATATTTTATCTTTTTCTGATAAATAATTCATTTAAATATATTATTTTAATAATATAATAATGGAGATATTTTTACAATGAATGTGGGATATATGGGTATATGAGGAGGAAGAGTATTTTTGTTGCAAAAGTTGTTTAAAACATGTTAAACATGTCTGTGGGCCCATTTCTTGACTGAAATTTGATTATAGCCTGTAGAATCGCCCGTTTGTGGATTTCGGTCAATTTCTGTTTGGAATTTGGAAAACCTTTCTTCTGCAAAGTTGTAGATAATGGAATTTCCTATAGAAACGACATAAGGTTTGAATTTTACTGACAAAAGGGCCATTTATTATGAATTATTGAAGTTCCAAAATTTCAAAATAATTGATTTCTGGAAATTTTAATTATTTTTTTAAAGAAAAACATTTTTTACATTTTTTGGGCCTTATTAAACATGTGTTAAGTTGATGAATTCAGATTCTTGGTGTACGTAGGAATTTATATATAATATATTAATATTATATTAAATTTTCTGCTTTAGTGTTCTAAGCATTTTCCTATAAATAAGGTGCTTAGGTTAGAATTGAAAATCACACCAGAAACTGAAATCTTCTCTCTCTTTCTCTCTCGATATATTGAGCGTATTCTTGTGAGTATTTTGATACTTTGAATGTTGTTATACGGTGCAAGTTCCCTTCAGCACTATATTCAGTATTCCAGCCAGAAGTACTATTCTTTCGAGGTAAGAGATGTTATTTTCTTCTTAAATGATATTATTTTCTTCAATATCATTATGCCAAAATATTGGTTTGAACTTTTTATCAAATTTGGAACATTTTGTTTCGGGGTTACTATTCACGTATACGGCACTATTCACGTATACGGCACTATTCACCAAAAAATAAAAAATTTCCTTTTTGTCAAAGATGTATATTATGGTTACTATCTTTGATTGTATCCATGTTTTGATCATTCTTGAATTTTACTCCACTATGATTATTTATGAGGTATTTTTGGACATGGATAAACCGAAATATGAATCCTTAATATTTGTTATTTTGTTTCACCGATTCGCTTTCCTTTAAAATATATTTCATCATCCTCGGTCCTAAATGATGATATTATTTGAATATCTTTGGCTCTGTAGTACAAAGATGAATGATTTTCGATGAATATCTTTGGCCCGTAGTGCAAAAGATGAGCAGTGTTTAGATGAACATGATTAATGATGAATATCTTCGCCCGTAGTACAAAGATGAATATTTGATTTATATATATATATTGATTGATGTTACAGGATAAAATATCGACGATAAACTTTTAAATTCATATATAGAAGATAGTAGATTTCATTCTCTACTTAACTCTTCTAATGAATTATTATTTCCGCTGCGAATATTGATTTAAAAATTGTTGTCTATTGTATTCTATTAGATTTTTCCCTGTTGAGGACTAAAGATAATTTGTTCTATGTTATCTTAGTCATAATATTCTTTACTGGGCTAGTTGAGCTCACCATTTTTCTTTTTGTTCCATTTTTCTTCTCAAGAGGCGAGAATGTAGCGAGTACTAGTCGGGATATGGAATGAAGGTTCTAGAAAGTCGTTTTAGTAGTCCTCACCATTTTTGTAAAATAATGTATCAATAATTGTAATGAAGACTTATTTGGGTATGAATATTGTCTAGATGGCAATATTTGTATTTAAACTCACAGTTTTTATGTTGTATTATTAAAGTTGTAGTTGTTTCTGTACCATGTATTTTGACAACTCAGAATGGGTGTTGTATACCTATTTTGGGGGCGTCACAAATATCATCATTTAGGACTGAGGATGATGAAAAATATTTTAAAGAAAACGAATCCAGTGAGACAGAAGGACAATTATTAGGGATTCGTATAACTGTTTATCCAAGATCAATAATACTTCATAATAACCAATTGTGAAGCAGAATTCAAAAATAAAGATCAAAACATGGATACAATCAAAGATAGTAACCATAATAGACATCTTGGACAAAAAAGAAATTTTTCATTTTTTGGTGAATAGTGTCATATTCGTGAATAGTGTCGTATACGTGAATAGTGCTGTATACGTGAATAGTAACCCCGACACAAAAAAGTTCCAAATTTGATAAAAAGTTCAGACCAATATTTCGGCATAATGATATTGAAAAAAATAATATCATTTACGAAGAAAATAATATCCCTTACCTCAAAATAACCGTACTTCTGACTGAATTTCGGATATAATGCTGACAAAAACTTGCACTGAATAGCAACTCTCAAAGTATCAAAATACTCACAAATATACGCTCGATAATCTAGAGAGAACGAAAACTTGTTTCTGGTGTGATTTTCAATTCTAACCTAAGCGTCTATTTATAGGAAAATGCTAGAACGCCAAAGGAGACTAAAATAATAAAATTGAATATATATTTCTTCCTTCCACACCACCTACCAAGACCAGCCATCAAGCATGCCAAATCTAAATTTTTTTGGCAGCCCACATGTTTAAAACAAAAGTGCGTCCCACCCATAATTTAATAAAAATTATTTTATTTTCTGAAACATCAGTAATTCATAAAAAATAGCCCGTTTATCAGAAAAATACAAATTTTATGTCCATTCCACACGAAATCGAATTCTCTACAACTTTACAGAAGAAAGTTTTTCTAAATTCCAAACAGAAAATATCTGAAATCCACAAACGGATGATTTTCAATACCTCTAAAAATTTATAACAAATCATTCGTTCATTTTTAACGGTTCAAAATTTGTGGATATATACTCAACTTATATATGTATAACATATCCAAAAATCACAACAATCCAACGGTCGGATTAAAATTATAACTCACGCAGTAGAGCTTTAAGAACACCGATTTGATCTTTTAATACCTCAAATCCGATAAAATACTGATAAAACACCTCAACATTAATTCCTGCATTTATAATCATATAAATAAATCCATCATTTATATCCGCATCAAATAAATATTTCCTTATCATATAAATCAATAATTAATTATTCACAAATAATATTACAGAATTACCATTATGACAACCAGGCCGTTCCCAGGAAAGAGGGGACTTTTCAATAAGGATTTCTCTTTACTGGCGCGTAATTAGGTGACCAAACCTCTCCTTGACAGAACTTTCTAGACATTGTCAATAATGCTATCTAATAATATTAATCAAATAATATGAATTATTGATCTGATAATGGGAAATATTGTGCAATGATAATTATTGAAACAACAATAATATAAACTATCAACGCAGCAATTATTGAATCAATAAAATAAAATATTGAATAGTAACTACTGTAACAATTATTGAGTAGTGTCTTCTTACGTAAGGATCAATAATTCAAAATATTGTGCGATATCGTGTGCTACTGTGCAACCACGCGTATTACCGTATTTTAACCACCAGGTATTCCAACAGTGTTAACTGTGACGCCCCCAAAATAGGTATACATCACTCATTCTGAGTCGCCAAATACATGGTACAGAAACAACTACAACTTCATTAATACAATTGTCGTGCAAAATATGACAACATATAAACTGTGAGTTTAAATACAAATATTGTCTTCTAGACAATATCCACACTCAAATAAGTCCTCATTAAAATTATTGATACACTATTTTACAAAATAGTGAGGACTACTAAAACAACTGTCTTGAACTATTACTCCACATCCCGACTAGTTCCCGCTATATTCTCGTCTCCTGAGAAGAAAATGGAACAAAAAGAAAAAGGGTGAGCTCAACTAGCCCAGTAAAGAATATTATGACTAAGATAATGTACAACAAATTATCCTTAGTCTTCAACAGGGAAAAATCTGATAGAATACAATAGACAACAAGTTTTAGATCAATCTTCGCAGCGGAAATAATAATTCATTAGAAGAGTTAAGTAGAGAATGCAAACTACTATCTTCTATATATGAATTTAAAATTTCATCGTCTATCTTTTATCCTTGTAACATTAATCAATATATATCTGGAATCAAATATTCATCTTTTGCAGATATTCTGTGCCAAAGATATTCATCAGTTGGTCATGTTCATCTAAACACATGTTCATCTTTGCACTACGGGCCAAAGATATTCAGTTATATCATCATTTAGGACGGAGGATGATGAAAAATATTTTAAAGAAAACAAATCCAGTGAAACAAAAGAATAAATATTAGGGATTCGTATTTCAGCTATTCCATATCCAAAAATACCTCATAAATAATCATAGTGGAGTAAAATTCAAGAATGATTAAAACATGGATACAATCAAAGCTAGTATCCATAATAGATATTTTGGACGAAAAACAAAAATTTAATTTTTCTGTGAATAGTGTCGTATTCGTGAATAGTGTCGTATACGTGAATAGTAACTCCAACACCAAAAGATAGAAATTCCACAAGAAAATCATCATGCTTCGTGAATAGTACTCGTGAATAGTAACTCGTGAATAGTAACTCATGAATAGTAACTCGTGAATAGTAACTCATGAATAGTAACTCATGAATAGTAACCCCGATATGAAAAGTTCCAAATTTGATAAAAATTCAGACCAATATTTCGACATAATGATATTGAAGAAATAATATCATTTACGAAGAAAATAACATCCCTTACCTCAGAAAGAATAGTACGTCTGACTGAAATACTGAATATAGTGCTAAAAGAACTTACACCGTATAGCAATACTCGAAGTACTAAAATAATCACAAAAATACTCTCGATATATAGAGAGAGAGAGAGAACAAGAGAGAGAAATCTGTAGTTTCTGGTGTGATTTTCAATTCTAACCTAAGCACCCTATTTATAGGAAATTGCTTAGAACACCAAAGTAGAAAATTTAATATAATAATAATATATATTATAAATTCTTACACACACCCTCATTGATCCAAACATATCAGCCACATATGTGCCAAACTTGCCAAAAATGTTTTTGTGATTTAAAATATTTTAAACTTACAAAAATTAATTATTTCGGAACTTCAGAACTTCAATAATTCATAATAAATAGCTCTTTTATTAGAAAATTCGAATCGCACAACTTTTTATAGGAAATTCAATTCTCTACAACTTTGTAGAAGAAAGTTTTTTCAAATTCCAAACAGAAATTGACCGAAATCCACATACGGACGATTTTTCAGGCTATAATCAAATTTCAGTCAAGAAATGAGGTCCACCGACACACAAAACATGTGTTAATCATTTAATGCAACAAAAATACTCTTTCTCCTCATATACTCATATATCCCACATTCATTGTAAAAATATCATCACTATTCTATTATAATAATATAATAAAATATTATTTTATCAGAAAAGATAAAATATCAATTTTTAACAATTGTCACTTTAAAAATTTTCTCCATCTATATCTACATAAAATCAATATTTTCCTCATCATATAAATCAATAATTAATTATTCACAAATAATATTACAGAATCACAATATTGATAACCAGCAGTTCAGGAAAGATGGGGCTTTCCAATAAGAATTTCTCTCTCATCAATGCCTTGCAATTAGGTGACCAAACCTCTCCTTAGATGTAACTTTCTAGACATTGCCAATAATGTTTTCTAATAATATTATTCAGATAATATGAATTATTGCTTCGATAATGGAAAATCTTTGTGTAGTGACAATTATTGAAACAACAAATAATATAAAATATCAACGCAAAGCAATTATTGAATCAATAAAATAAAAAATACGAGCAAAGAATTCTCGTAATAGCTTATTTAGTAGTGCCTTCTTACATAAGAATCAATAATTGGTGCAATCATCAAGTATCATCTTGTGCAACAATAGCGACATCATGTGTTTTAACCATTTGGATATTCCAACAAGATAATCTGTGAATAACTACGCCTGTTATATTTATAAACAAAATATACTTGTCGTTTTCTTCATCCAATCGCTTTCCGTTATGGGGCCCACAAAAGACTGCGCCGTCGTATGAATATTCCCCGACAGCAAGAATATTCCACGACCAAACGAATATTCTCCGACAACAACGAATATTTTATAACCACTTGCTTATTTGAAATATTTGCGCATTTTACCCATAACTAACCACATTAATCAAATCAACCTCTTACTATTTCAAAATAATAAATAGAGAAAATTAAATCTTCATTTATAAAAAGTTGGGGCCTTACAACCTCCCCTCCTTATTAAATTTCGTCCTCAAAATTGACATGCGTAGGACATGCTCCTTCCCATCCAAGATCTTGACTGGTACCTCCTCGTACGTTAAGTTTTCGGCTATCTCATCCGGTTCTAACTCAATAATGTGGTTCGGGTCATCCACATATTTACGTAACATCGATACGCGAAAAACGTTATAAACACGCGTCATACTTGGCGGTAAAACGAGTCTATAGGCCACAGTTCCTATTCGATCGAGGATTTTAAATGGACTAATAAATCGAAGGTTTGAGATTTCCTCACATCGTCGATTCTCGCTTTTGGAATAACGACTTCTTGCATCTTCTTCTTCATATTCATCAACTCTAGGTCTGTAGCTTGAACAGCTTTAAATTTATCGATTAACGTCGATTTTACTCGTATATCATCACATGATCCATAGAGTCTTTAACTCTATCTCTATCATTTGTAAGTCATACGAAATGGGTCTTTTTGTTAAAAACATTGCACTCGTAACCACATACGATTTTCTACTCAACACGTCAGCTACCACGTTCGTTTTTTTTTCAAGATGGTATGGTCAGAACAGGTGCCAAAATGAGTCTCCTCTTGAGTTCTTCGAAGTTCTTCCCACATTCCTTACTCCATTCAAATTTTGTATCTCTACGAGTCAGCTGCATTAATGGAATAGCGATTCGAGAAAATCTTTCCACGAATCTCCGATAATAACCAACTAAGCCTAGAAAGCTACGTATTTGATTCATCGACTTAGGTTGCTCTCAACTATGACTCATATCCCAATCTTGGATAAGACGTCACCATGGTACCTATCGGGTTTAATCATTCGCACGAATATGGCGTCCCCTACGGAGAGTCTGGCTTCGGTGCATTCCATAAAAGAAGTCACCAGATAGAGGCTAAGGTACCAAATTCTATAGTTGAATTTTTAACTCCTGAAGTTCAATAGGAGTCATTCGATATGAGATTTTAGAAATGAGTTTTGTACCGGGTTCAAAGTCGATACAAAATTCAATATTAAACTTTGGGAGTAAGCCGAGAAATTCTTCAGGAAATACATCAGGAAATTTACTAACAATAGAAATATAATTCAAATCTGACGTATTTTTGTTCAAGTTCATAACATGGACTAAGAAAACTTAACATCCGTTTTTCAATAAACGAATAACTTTATGGCTTGATATGAAAGTGTTTGACTTCAATGGTTTGGTTGCTTGAATTCGAATAACAGGTTGCTTAGGAATATGAAAACTAACAACCTTACGAAAGTAATCAATTTTGGCATGATGAGTAGTTAATCAATCAATCCCCAAAATCACATCAAAAGCAAATATCTTTAAAGAAATAAGGTCAACAGGTAATGTGATGGTGCCAACTTGGATCAAACAAGATTTATAAACAGTGGATGTAACGAAAGTTTCTCATAACGGAGTTTCAACAGATAAGTCAAAGTCTAATTTTCTCCGGAGTCAAGTTTAAACGTTGAGTATAAGCAGGAGAGATAAATGAATGGGTAGAAGCCAGATATCTAATAAGGTATAAACTTCGTAAGAATTTATAATTAACTAACTGATGCTAACCCGTTCGGGTTCCTCGCATTCGACCGAGTCACGACAAACGCTCTTCTAGAACCGATTGACTTTGACTTTTCTCGGGACATCCTTTTGAGTCACCATCCCATTGGGTGGGTTTCGCTACCGTATAATCTCGAAAGCGATATAACCTTCTTTTCCACAATTATAACATACCTTGGAAGGTTGTGAACAGTTTGGACTTATGTGTCCTCTTCTCCTTGATCTGTAGCATCTAATCTGGCGGTCTTTCTCCTCCTCTAAAATTCGTTCTTTGGTGTTGGTCGACGTCTTCCGTCATTGTTAAATCTTCTCTTCTTGAAATTTTCACTTGAGTTATTTCTTCTATTATCTTGGCCATGATTACTACCGAAGTGGTTACCATTTCTGGCATGATAATTTCCTCCACGATGGTTATCATTGTTCCGATGACCGTTACCACCGATATGATTATCATCGAGTTGTTGGTCATTATTCTTCAGTTGAGACGACTCATTATCGCGCTCCAATAACTGAGCCCTATTCACAACATCTGAATATAAACAAAGTTTGTGAGAAATGAGGTATTGACGTATTTTGGGTTTCAAACCTCGCAGAAACATTCGTGTCATTCTCTCCTCATTATCAACCAAATGGGATGCAAATCGAGACAACTCGGCAAACTTAGCTTCTTACTGCGACACGTTCATATTTTTTTGCTCCAGCTTGATGAACTCTACCTCCTTCATGTGACGAATACTTTCGGGAAAGTACTTGTCGTTGAACAATTCTTGGAATTTCTCCCAAGACATCTTCAGTGCGGCAGGCTGAGTACGCTTTACGGATTCCCACCAATAATCTACCTCTCCTCGCAACATGAAGGTGGCGAAATGAACCTTTTGCTCCTCTGAGCATCCCAAGACATCAAATATTTTAGTGATCTGCTTTATCCACGTCTCTGCCGTAAGTGGTTCTGGCTTTCCCAAAAACTCCGGCGGTCCTAAATCCTTGAACTGCTTAACGGTGACCATCCGTGAGTTGCCATTGTTTCCACCTGCATTTTGAACAGTAGTCTCTCTCGTTTGGTTTTGCATGAATTCTAGAAAGTTCCTAAACATACCATCGTTCATCATCTTCTCAGTGGTGTTGTTCACAGGAGGAACATTGCCAGCCTGTTGCACGTTCTCCTCATTGGTGAGCAAAGGTGTCTCCACGGTCTCATTTACTCAACTGTTAACATTCTCAGTCGACATTCTTAAATCTGCTTATAAAACAAGGGTTAATTAAACAAATTAACAAATCACATAATACCCTATATTATGATGCACCAACAAATAAGCTTAGGTAGGACACACTAGCGAAGGATTACTCGTCTCTCCCTCCTAGTTCTATTCCCGATCTTCGCCGGAGATCATATCCCTAAGCTCTGATACCAACTGTGACGCCCCCAAAATAGGTATACATCACCCATTTACGAGTCGCCAAATACATGGTAGAGAAACAACTACAACTTCATTAATACAATTGTCGTGCAAAAATCGACGACAACACATAAACTGTGAGTTTAAATACAAATATTGTCTTCTATACAATATCCACACTCAAATAAGTCCTCATTACAATTATTGATACACTATTTTACAAAATAGTGAGGACTACTAAAACAACTGTCTTGAACCATTACTCCACACCCTGACTAGTTCCCGCTATATTCTCGTTTCCTGAGAAGAAAATAGAACAAAAAGGAAAAGGGTGAGCTCAACTAGCCCAGTAAAGAATATTATGACTAAGATAATATACAACAAATTATCCTTAGTCTTCAACAGGGAAAAATCTGATAGAATACAATAGACAACAAGTTTTAGATCAATCTTCGCAGCGGAAATAATAATTCATTAGAAGAGTTAAGTAGAGAATACAAACTACTATCTTCTATATATGAATTTAAAAGTTCATCGTCTATCTTTTATCCCTGTAACATCAATCAATATATATCTGGAATTAAATATTCATCTTTGCACTACAGGCCAAAGATATTCATCAGTTGGTCATGTTCATCTAAATAGATGTTCATCTTTGCACTACGGGCCAAAGATATTCATCATAAAATCATTCATCTTTGCACTACGGGCCAAAGATATTCAGTTATATCATCATTTAGGACGGAGGATGATGAAAAATATTTTAAAGAAAACGAATCCAGTGAAACAAAAGAATAAATATTAGGGATTCGTATTTCAGCTATTCCATGTCCAAAAATACCTCATAAATAATCATAGTGGAGTAAAATTTAAGAATGATCAAAACATGGATACAATCAAAGCTAATATCCATAATTGATATTTTGGACGAAAAACGAAAATTTAATTTTTCTGTGAATAGTGCCGTATTCGTGAATAGTGTCATATACGTGAATAGTAACTCCGACACCAAAAGATAGAAATTCCACAAAAAAATCATCATGCTTAGTGAATAGTAACTCGTGAATAGTAACTCATGAATAGTAACTCGTGAATAGTAACTCATAAATAGTAATCCCGACATGAAAAGTTCTAAATTTGATAAAAATTCAGACCAATATTTCGGCATAATGATATTGAAGAAATAATATCATTTACGAAGAAAATAACATCCCTTACCTCGTAAAGAAGAATAGTACTTACATTGAAATACTAGATATAGTGCTAAAAGAACTTGCACCGTATAGCAATACACGAAGTACTAAAATACTCACAAAAATACGCTCGATATATATATATATAGAGAGAGAGAGAGAAAGAGAGAGAAATCTGTAGTTTTTGGTGTGATTTTTAATTCTAACCTAAGCACCCTATTTATAGAAAATTGCTTAGAACACCAAATCAGAAAATTTAATATAATAATAATATATATTATAAATTCTTACGCACACCCTCATTGATCCAAACATATCGATACCACACATGTGCCAAACTTACAAAAACGTTTTTGTGATTTAAAATATTTTAAACTTAAAAAAATTAATTATTTCGGAACTTCAGAACTTCAATAATTCATAATAAATAGCCCTTTTATCAGAAAATTCAAATCTCACAAGTTTTTATAGGAAATTCAATTCTCTACAACTTTGTAGAAGAAATTTTTTCCAAATTCTAAACAGAAATTGACCGAAATTCACATACGGACGATTTTTCAGGCTATAATCAAATTTCAGTCAAGAAATGAGGTCCACCGACACACAAAATATGTGTTAATCATTTAATGCAACAAGAATACACTTTCTCCTCATATACTCATATATCCCACATTCATTGTAAAAATATCATCACTATTCTATTATAATAATATAATAAAACATTATTTTATCAGAAAAGATAAAATATCAATTTTTAACAATTGTCACTTTAAAAATTTTCTCCATCTATATCTACATAAAATCAATATTTTCCTCATCATATAAATCAATAATTAATTATTCACAAATAATATTACGAGAATCACAATATTGGCTGAGTGCGGTTCCTGGGAAAGAGGGCTTTCAATAAAATTTCTCCACTCTGGCGCTTGATTAAGTGACCAAACCTCTCTTGAAGCGAACTTTCTAGACATTACCAATAATATTTTCTAATAATATTATTCAGATAATATGAATTATTGCTTCGATAATGAAAAAATCATGTGTAGTGACAATTATTGAAACAGCGGTAAGAATATAAAATATCAACGCAGCAATTATTGAATCAATAAAATAAAATATCGAATAAAGATAATTCATCGTATAATGATTATTGAGTAGTGCCTTCTTACATAAGAATCAATAATTGGTGCAATGTCAGTATGCTCTCTTGTGCAACAACGCGATATTCGTGTTTTAACCAATTGGGATATTCCAATGAAAGATAATCGGTGAATAACTACGCCATTATTTATAAACAAATTATACTTGTCGTACGAATATTCCCCGACAGCAAGAATATTCCACGACCAAACGAATATTCCCCGACAACAATGAATATTTTATAACCACTTGCTTGTTTGAAATATTTGCGCATTTTACCCATAACTAACCACATTAATCAAATCAACCCCTTACTATTTCAAAATAATAAATAGAGAAAATTAAATCTTCATTTATAAAAAGTTGGGGCCTTACATTAACGATAAAAATTACGCCGTTATTTATAAAAACTCATACTTTGTCGTTTTCCTTAACCCACAAATGGTTGCGCCGTCGTACGAATATTCCCCGACAAAACAAAAAGAATATTCTACGACCAAACGAATATTCCCCGACAAAAATGAATATTTTACAACCACTTGCTTATTTTCTAAAATTTTCACATTTCACCCATAACCAAAGTATTATATCAAATTAACACCTTATTAATTTAGAATAATGAATAGAGGAAAATTCAATTTTATTATAATAAGTTGGGGTCTTACATTATTTACCCGAAAAATATATTTCTTTTTTCTGTCCAAATTATTTTTGGTACATGAATATTATTCTTGAATTTTACTCTATAAAGCAGTATCATGTTGATAATTTGGACGTTATTGATTTCTGGATAAATTAAATTATAAATCTTTAAAATTTATCCTTGAACTTGTTTTATTGAATTATTATGTCATCAATCATCATCCTCATGCTTATATTGTGATTAAAGTCATCTTTGCTTTTATGCGTAGATGGACTTGGTATGATTATGACCATAAATTATTGGTATAATCATGATAACCGTAATGTAACGAATGATGTGGTAAAAGTCCTCATTGTTATGAAGTTCATTGATGGACAGTTGTTGGTATGATTATGACCAGGTATTATTCGGTATAATCATAACCATTGATGATTACATGAATATCCTTGGCCCGTAGTGCGGGGATGATTCGATGATGTGGTTTATTTATTGTCGAGTCTCAATGATAAAGTTGATGAAAAACTTTTTAAATCATAGAAGATAGTAGATTTTATGCTCTACTGACTCTTCTAATAGATTACTTATTCACCGCTGATTGTTGATCTAAAACTTGTTGTCTCATTGTATTGTATCGGTTGTTATATTGTTGAAGGCTAAGGATAATTTATTACGCATTATCTTAGTCATAATATTTCTTCTTGGGCTAGTTGAGCTCACCCTTTTCTTTTATTGTTCTCTTCAGGAAATGAGAATATAGCTGGGACGAGTCGGGAAACGGATTGACGGTCCAGATGGTTGTTTTAGTAGTCATCCCTATTCTATGAAATAGTGTGATAATAAATGTATTGAGGACTCCATTGAGAGTGGATACTGTCTAGAAGGCAATATTCTTGTTTAAACTCTCAGTTTATGTTTTGTCGTATTTTACACGACAACTATATTATTAAGTTGTATTTGAATTTTGTACCATGTATCTGGCGACTCAAGATGGGTGATGTATCCACATTTTTGGGGCATCACAAAAATAATCCTCAGTCATAATCATACCAATCAACGATCCATCTATACTACGGTAAAGATGACTTTCATCACAATATAAGCATGAGGATGATGACAATGATATAAGAATTCAATTAAATAAAAACAAAGATAAATTTTAAAGATTTAAAATTTAATTTATCCGAATTCACTAATTGTCCAAATTGTCAAAATGATACTGCTTTGTGGAGTAAAATTCAAGAATAATATTGTATAAAAAAAATAATTTGGACAGAAAAGAAATCAATTTTATCATGAATAATACCCGGGTTAATAATACTAGAGTGAATAATACTGCGTGAATAGTCTTTCAAGTGAATAGTACCTCGTGAAATCAATTTTACCATTATTTTTATAAAAGATATTTCATTATTTTCTAACTCGATAATAATTTCGTCATGGGGTCCACCAATGATTGTCTTGGCAATCATGAATATTTCCTGTTAAAATGAATATTCCCTCACCAATCAAATATTTTATAACAACTTGCGTACTTTGCAAATTGGCCAATAGAATGCTGACACATATAGAACCTCGCCTGCGTGTCAGCACTCTATTGATCAATTGACTAACTTACCCAAAAATAAACTTCATGCTAACCACTTCCGTTCTCCAACGAACTAGTCCAATTAGATTTTAGCCCATAATCCTTATGGGTTTGGACCAATATGCCCAACACATCCCACTAAGCTGAATTGAAGAATCATGGGTTGTAATACATCTTCGCACTTGTTCGCTATCTCCCATGCATTTCTCCACTTTCTCCCTAATTTTTCGGCTTAGCTGACAACCTCTGTCCGAACCATTTCAGTCAAGTTGGCTTAGTTATATGTTGTAATAGTTAGTTATATTGGACTTACAACTTGTTATGTCCATTTGAACTTAGTAGTGTATTCAATCTTGGATCTGCATTTTGTTACGTTAATACGAATTTAGTTGTATATTCAACCCCAGTTGTTTATTTACATCTACACTGTCATATGGTGACGCTGAATTCCTCTTTACTTTGCCAACAATGTATTGATCTGAGTTATTAGACTGGTAATAATGGCTAGGCTCATTTTACCCTACCACCACTAAAAATCGGGTTTTTAGATATTTTTCAAATTTCACCAAAATTAGAGTCTTTTGGCACCGTGCTACGAATTACCATGTATGCATTCATGAACTTTTAGTGCGGTTTAGCCACTCAAAAGCCCAGTAATTACATGAACCTTTTTTTTTTTTCAAAATAAAAATGTTCTTCTTGTGGGTTTGAAACTTGAAACTTGTAAATAAATAAATAAGAGTTCAAACCAATTGAACTACAATATTTATTTATTTTTAATGCAATCTTCAATATATTTTAACTATAATTGAAAATTATAATTAAGATATGTAGTTAATATAGGTAATTAAATTAATACTTGGCAATTAATTAACTACATATCCTTTATTCAATTTTTCACTCTACTTATGTATAATAATTTAACTGAACAAATAAATATGTAAGAATATATATCCGTTTATCAACAAATTAAAGTGCATAAATTATGTAAGGGAATGAGAAAGAAAATACTGACTGACTTGAAGAGATGGAGAAGAAACATGCATTTACACTGAAAGAGGAGAGAACATAAAAGGATTGCCAATTAATTAATTAAATTAATTAATAATACTAATTTATAATACTATTAAAATTTTAATTGATTAAGATATTTAGTTAATGTAAGTAATTAATTAATCGTGTTTATATGTATTATTGTTTATTATTAATTATTTTATTATTTTTAATATTTATTATTATTACTACTTTTTGTGTATATGAAGTTTAAAAAAAAAAAATTAAAGGAGAAGTTTCATGTACGCCAGAAATTAAATTTCACCACGGACCTGAGCTTCATAATTTCAGCCACCAAAATCTTGGCTTTTTTATTGGACTGCTTTTCGCTTAAAGTGTACGAGTTATAAAATTTGCAAACACATCCAACAAATTTTTTAGCTTTTTAGTCAAATGTCTATCATTAGTAATTAAAATTCTTGCATGTATCTATGTAGGTGTTTAATTGATACTTGCTATACAAACAGATAGACCATTTTAACTTGATTTTAATTACAATTATCATTTTACTTGTTTATCTTGGTTTCATGCTTAACTGAACTTGATCATAAAATCAACGAATTAAGATAACTAAACTGATAATAGTTTTGCTTGTTATTAATAATATAGTTTAACTGGCTATAAATCAACGAGTAGACAACTAGAGTTAGTTAACCATAAAATTAATTGTCTAACATTAAAATACTTAGTTAAAGACAAAAAAAACTATAAAGAATCAGTTCTTTCATCTCTTTAATCGTCTGATCAGTTTCAACTAATTAGTAGTTGGCCAATCTTTTTTGAACAGAGTTAACTAAATATAATCTTACTAGTTAGAAAAAAATACTTTCTCACGAAATTTGGCACGTCCGCACACAAAATTATTCAGGCACAACATGACCTCATTGACTTTGAAGGTTGCTTGTAAAATAAAAAATTAGGATGATGTTAAGGATCTCAAATTTTTTATTATAAATGATGTATTGATTGGATAAATCTTATGTGATTGACTATATCATAATTATTATTAAAATATTTAATGTCATATTATTTGAGACTACCATCACTCAAAATTTAAGATGAAATTGCTTTTGTATGTAATTTTTCTATTTTAAATAGAAAATAAATATACAAATCAAATCAAACCAAACCCTTTTCTTTTTGTGAACAGTAATTTGTGTATTCAAAACTATGGTGACCTTTTTACCTTTATTATCACCTGTCCCAGTTTATTGATGCTTATTTTGACCTACTAGAAAACAATGAATAGATGGGTTCTTCAAACTAACCTGACTTCTAAGCTAAGCTAGCTCTCTATTTCATAATGGGTTACCAACCAACCTGTCTGCAAGACAGAGAGTCAAATAATGCTTTAAACTCTTTCCAGATGTAAAAGAAATATGTCTTAAATAAAAAGATGTAAAAGGAAAATGTCTTTTTAATTAAAGAGTAAAATTTATTCATTTTTATCCCTCGTTTATATATTTAAAAGAAAATATTAATAATTTAATTTTACACAACATTCTACATTAAATACTACGAGTAGTTTCTTTACCTGATATTCGTTCTAACGAGAAACAAAACAAATCGATTGATATTATTCTTCCCATAAAAAGATTTGTTTTCTTTATAGTGAATTTAAAAATGTAATATTGAGATTTATATTCAATTTGATTACCTAGATAAAATATTAATTATATTTCTTAATTTTTAGGAAGTAAGTATTAAAATATATATCTAGAATATCACATTTGATTTAAATAAATAATTAAATTATAATAGCATAATTTGTTATTATTGTTTAGGTCTCTTTCTTTACGAGTAAATGGTAAGTAGTAACTACAACCACCATGGAGTTGCAGCCGAGTCTGCCGTGGAGGCAGTAGATTTAGTAGCAAGAAATTATGGAGATCCTAATATATAGTGGATAATTTGTTACATTTTATAATTGTAAATGATTTTACTTGATCAGCAAACTAAATCTACTTAAATCATATATACAGATACATCCAACCGTATGACCCTTATATAGAGTATATATTATTTTATTTAATAAAAAAACATATATAATATATATTTTAATATATATATATTATAATATATATATAAATACTATCATCTCAACATCATTATAGTTGTAGTATTAATATTTCTATTATACTATATATATATATATATATATATATATATATATATATATATATATGTTTTCTTCTAAGTTAGGTGGATATGGATAAATTAGCGTTAGGTTAAATTTGTGTTAAGTCGGTTGGTGGGATATGTTATAGGCTAATTATGTAACGTGAACCCCATTAATTAAGAAATATTATCCTAACTAATCTTTATGGATAAGTAAAAATGATAATTAATTACAAATTTATATCCCCATGTTATTATTATTGTAATGTAATTTTCATTAATATTTTACTTCATTTTTTTAATAATAAATCTTTCATTATCTCTTCATATTTTGTAATATTTGCATTAAAATTGGGGAAATAATTAATTCCCTATTTCATTTAAGAGTACTATAAATTCAGAAACTTTCTAGCTCAAATTAGAATTCTAAATTTGGCTATCATATTTACGAAAAAAATATCTTCAAATTTGAGGGAAAATTCTCCCAAATTGATAAAATAGAGGGGACAAATTTGACGCAATCAATATATATAGATAAAGATAAGATAGGATATATAATTCCCTATTTCTATATAAAGACTAACTCTCGTATAAAAATATATAAAGAGGAGATCTCTAATTTCTAGCTACAAGTATATATTTACCATATATTTACCCTATAAAGTGCAACAACTCTAGCTAACTAGCGGAGTGATTTAGTTTTTATATATCCTTTAGAAGAGAGAAAAGGAGAGAAAACAAGAAGAAGAAAATGGCAGGGAGTCCACAAATAGTGTGTTTTGGGGAGATGCTTATTGATTTTGTGCCGGACACCGCCGGAGTGTCGTTGGCGGAGTCTCGGGGATTCATTAAAGCCCCCGGTGGTGCTCCGGCCAATGTTGCTTGTGCCATTACTAAGCTCGGTGGTTCATCGGCTTTCATCGGAAAGGTTTGATCTAATTAATCTCTCCGGCATATATTTCTCCGGTTTAGATCCAATTAATTATGATTAATTGTATGCAATGTGTAGATCTAGCTACCATATATGTAATCATTATGGATATTTTAGTTTGCAGTCTTTTTTATTTATTTTTTGAAAAAAAAATAGAATTGTTATTTCAGATCAAATACTCCCTTTATTCCGAAATATAGGTCATTATAGAATTTTTGAAAATCAGTCTGAAACACTTTTTAGCTTAAAATTGATACATATTTGTTTAACTTGAGTTAATTTAACAGTAAGTTATTTTAAAATAATATTAATTAAAATTAAATCACACCGATTCCGAATTTGAAAATGATTTGTCTTATATTAGGAACCTAGGGGGTATTTTTTGAAACCAAGGAAATATCAAAATTTAATTTAGAGTAATACAGATGTGATAAATTCAAAAGATTTAGATGGTGCCACAAAAATTGCATTGCGATAAGAGCTAGTAAATAGAAAAGCTTTGAAAAAGGGTATTAATGGTCATACAAATTTGTGTATATTTTATTTGTATAAAGTCGTCAAAATTACGTCGTTTTGATAAATTTGTTTTTAAATTTTAATTTGGGTTAAAAAAACAAATCATAGTTTTGAGAAACTGTACATAAATAAAACATACACAACTACATGTGTATGACCATATTGAACTTGAAAAAAATATATTTAATATTTTTTGTTTTGATTTGGGCTAAAAAATAAATCTTCTAAAATGACATAGTTTTGATAAACTATACCTAAATAAAATATACACAACTGCATGTGTGTATCAGTGTATGACCATATTGAACTTGAAAAAAATCTATGTAATATTTTTTGTTTTTCATCATGATTCATATAACCACGCAGAATGATTGATGATCATCATGTATCATTTAATTTAATTGTATCATTTAATTTAATTCTACGTTTTGTTGGATCTAGTAATTTTATTTTATTTTTTTGAAAGAAAACTCCCCCATATATACGTAGAGCCTGTTCATTTGCTATTATTCATCAGTTTGACAATAATTTATTTTTTTACTTATAAATTGATTTTTAAGTCAAAAAAATAAATAAGTATTTATAATTTATTTTAAAATGACTTATAAGTCATTTAAAATAAGTTAATTTGACCAAATGTAATGTCGATTTTGCTTCTCTTCTATTTTGCTCCTCTTTTTATTAATGTTTTTTTAGTAATTTTTACTTTTGATAACATCTTCATAACTTATTTTACCTTATTTCTGACTTATAAATCAAATTGATAATCAATTTATATTTTAACTATTAAGCCTTTAAATTAAAATTTATACACTGTGTGTGGGTGGAAATAACAATGCGGTGTCTATTTATATCTTTCTATATATATAGTTATATTTATAAATGAATAGTTGCATAACAATGCATGGTTAGTTTATGTTACTAAAAACATTGATGGTGTGTGGGTGGAAATAACAATGGGATGTCTATTACTCATTCTCTCTCTCTCTCTCTCTCTCTCTCTCTCTCTCTCTATATATATATATATATATATATATATATATATTCTGCATCGTAGTGCATGCATGGTTAGTTTAGTTTATGTTACTAAAAAAATTTGTTTAGTTTATACAAAATTATAAAAATTAATAATTCCTAAATAATCTTATACATCTCATGGAGAACTTGACAAGTGAGATACCCTCTTTTTCATGATTAGAAAGTATTTGTCTAGTTATCTAATTCTTACTAAAACGAGTAGGAAATATATAACAGGTGGGAAATGATGAATTCGGAATTATGTTGGTGAATATCCTGAAAAAGAATGGCGTGAACAGCGACGGAGTGTGTTTCGATGAGCAAGCAAGAACCGCATTGGCTTTCGTGACCCTGAAGAGCGACGGAGAGAGAGAATTCATGTTTTATAGAAACCCTAGCGCCGACATGTTGCTCAAGGAATCGGAGCTGAACATGGACATGATCAAGAAGGCTAAAATCTTTCATTATGGCTCCATTAGTCTTATTACTGAGCCATGCAAAGGGGCCCACATGGCCGCCATGAAGGCCGCCAAGGAAGCCGGGGTTTTGCTCTCTTATGACCCTAATGTCCGGCTTCCCCTTTGGCCGTCTGCTGAGGCTTGCAGGAATGGGATCAAGAGCATTTGGAATGAAGCTGATTTCATCAAGGTAGTATATTTTTCATGTTTTATACTAAAAAAAAGGTCTCATTTTGACTTTTTAAAATCAATTGACAAAATGTTAAATTTTAAAACTGATATAGTTCATGTTAGTTTTAGAAAAATGTTATATTTGTTGCACTTTTTAGAAAGTTTTTTTAAATTATGATTGCATTATATATATGTATGAATTCATGTATCAACTTTTTGTTAACAATTACATAGATAAGTATAATGGAGTATTAAATAACCATTGTTAAAATATATATAATATGGCGGACCACTCTTAAAGTAATATTCAATCTAATGTACATTAATATAGTATATATTACTGAAAATTTTCGCAATTTATAAACTCCAAACAAAATGAATTTATATTTGTTTGAAATTTTAATACTCACAATTGAACTTTAAAAAGTCAAATTACCGACTCTTTTTTTTTGTGAAACGCATAGAGTAGATACCAACACATCAACTATATTGGGGTTGCTCCAATTTTAATTGGCCATCATGATTTCATTATTCTACATCTACGTATTAATCAATACATTTGACCAACCTAAACTTGTGCTATTTGTAAAGAAGGTAAATTAAAGTGGAACATATTGAGTACGTAGATTTGTGAGCTCAGGGTTTTTAATTTAACCACGAAAAGAACATTACATATGTTGTATATATAGGTTAGTGATGATGAGGTGACATTCCTCACACAAAAGGATTCTGACAATGAAGAAGCAGTCATGTCTCTGTGGCATGATGGCCTCAAGCTTCTAGTGGTCACCGATGGCGAGAAAGGTTGCAGATATTATACCAAGGTACGTACGTACATACACTATTTTTCTGTAATATATATATATATATATATATATATAGAATTTCCTGTCCGGATTCCCAGACATGTCCTAATATGAAATATATAGGAATTTTCATATGTTTTTGTGGAGACCTATAAAAAAATGTATGTATTTCCACGTTCCAAAACCCAAAACAATCTATTCTTCATAAACTATTTCAAAAAAAAAAAAAAAAAACTACTTCTATTTTATAAAGTCCGGGATTTGGAATACTATATATATATATCGTATATATATATATAATTATTATTTAAACTAACGTTAAAATATACTCTACTATATAGAAAGAACTTTTTCCAATATATATATATATACTCAATTCATTATATATATATTATTATATATATATATATATATATATATGATATTTGATTATTGGTGATAATTTTTTTTTAAAAATAACACAACAGAAATGCAAAGGAAAAGTGATCGGGTTTTCAGTGAAGGCCGTTGACACAACAGGAGCTGGTGATTCGTTTGTCGGGTCACTTTTGACTTCCATTGTCAAAGACAAATCCATTTTTGAGGTCTATTTTTATTCTATTCTTTTATACTTTTATTTTATTTCTTTTGCTATTTGGATTAGTACGAAATTCAAAGAGAATAAACTCTAAAAAGACTGTATATTATAAACTAATAATTTAATATTATCCAATTAGAACTACTCAACTCTTCATTTTGAGAGAATCAAATAGTTTCGATTCTGTTAACAATAACTAAATTAATTGTACCACGGTAAACAATTTTACGTAATCTTTTAATACAAATCAGAAGAACTTACTGATTTTTTTTCCCTGAAATATACATTATTTTCATATTCCTATAAAATTTTAAAATTTGGTGTTGTACGTTCAGGATGAAGGGAAGCTGAAAGAGGCTTTGAGTTTTGCAAATGCGTGTGGAGCACTTTGTACAACTCAGAAAGGAGCAATTCCAGCCCTTCCGACTCCAGCAGATGCCCAAGCACTCATGTCCAAGAAATAAAAGAGAGAGACGTTTTATATATCTGCTTAATCTGCTTTTGAGTTTAATTCCCATTTCAAAAACTGAGGTCCTTTTGTTTAAATTTTTGTATTGGTTTATGTAGTTAAAACTACTCTCCATTTTTTCCGGGCAAAAATAAATAAGTAAACGTTGAGTAAATAATTTTACCATAAAATTTGTGTTTGTTTCAATCTATTTCTTCTTATTTTTTGAAAGCCTCACTTTTTTAAAAACACAATATAATTCATAATCAAATATTTAATCACTATTATAATATTAAGATTAATCAAATCTCACTAAAAGAGGAATAAATAAATTTACAAACAAGTCTCATATAAAGAGAAAACAAATTTCTCATAACAAAAAAAAAATAAACTCACCCAAGTGAAAATCAAAACTTATACTTAAATATCTCAGTAGTTAGTACATCAATTTTAACTACTAAACTAAGGTGTTATCGGCAATTCATTTCTACTTGTTGATGGATGTTATTTGTACAAGGGATAATGACAAAAGTGTCCCTTCAAGTTGTGGTTAAAGGGACTTAGGTCGTGTTTGATAAAATTGAATAATTAAATCCAAATATTTTAATAAATTAAATCATTTGAGTGAAATAACATTTAAATTTAAAAAGTTATTTGATAAAAAGTATAAAAATTTGAAATGGAGGGAGTACAATATTTATAGTGGCTCCATAGATTTAAAAAAATTATTTTATAACTAAAAAGTAAAAAAAAAATTGAAATGGAGGGAGTATAATATTTATAGTGGATCCATAAATTTAAAATTTTCATTAAGAAAGCGCTTTGGATTTATATCTTCTCTTGTATTCAAATTCTATTCATTGGTCAGTTCACTTTCGGTTAGGGTGAAATTGTTACATCACTTTTGTTATATTTGTTATAGTAAATGTTACATTTTAATTCTAGCGTTCTATTTGTGGGCCAACACAATACAACATTTTCTATAATTAATGTAGCAAAAATGTATAGAATTTAAAAGTAATATGTAATGTGACAACTCCATTCTAATAGGATCCCCTCTTTATTTATTGACGGATCAATAGATGAAGTTAATTATAATCACTAACGCTTAACTTATTTTGATAAGGTATTTTGTAAATGTTATAAAAGATTACTAAAAATTAAGAACAAAATGATTAGAGAAAAGAGGCATGTCTCATAATATTTTCATATATCCATCATCATCTATTACAATGCTCATGCTCTTATTTATAGATACATGGACTTGGAAGTTTCAAAACTCAAAAGTCATGAGTTTAAAACTTAATGAACATGGGAGTTACTTAATGAACTTGGGAGTTCTAAAATACCAAAGAGCATTACAATTAAATATAAATCTAGACATCCATAAATATATATGTTATAATTTTATAACACTCCCCTTGGATGTCTATCAGATAACCATACGACAGAAAATCGCCTCATTAAAAACCTTACCAAGAAAAAACCCAATGGAAAAAAAAAACATTGGTTAAGGAAAAAGAGCAGAAGCATGATAAGCTCCCCTCACTTAATGTATCATTAAGTCCTCCAAATTTTTGCATTCCAATATTAGGACGCAATCCTTCAAACATGTAGTTGATAATGCCTCATCGAATAAATCGCTAGATTGTTCAATGTCACCACACTTATCAAGGTCATGTGTGAAAAGAATTTTGGTGAGATATGTTTTCTTCTATCTCCTTTGATGTATCCTCCTTTAATTGAGCTATACATACAAAGATTGTCTTCATACGTAATGGATGGAGTCCTTTTATAGTAATTTTCTAAGAATATGCCTCGTTAAAAACCTTACCAAATAAAAACCCAAAGTGGGAAAAAAAATTTGCTAAGGAAAAGAGTACAATATTCTTGTATAACTTCTAGTGCCTTGAGATTGCCTCATTAAAACCTTGCAAAGGAAAACCCAGTGGGAAAAAACCTTAGCGAAGAAAAAGAGTACAATCAAAGCACATATCCTTTTTACTCCCCTTCATAAGTACATAGAATTTCCATTATTCATGGTAAAAATATCATTAAGTCAAAATATGCCAATATTGTGCACAATCTTCTTCAAAATCATAGTTGGTAATGACTTAATGAATCTATCAACCAAATTATCACATGATCATATATGCTTGATATCAATATCGCCATTCTTCTGGGGCTCAAAATAATTTTTGGTGCAATATGCTTGGTTCTATCACCCATGATATAGCATCCTCTAATTTGAGTGATACAAGCAACATTATCTTCATATAATATCGTTGGACTATTTATGATTGATGATCATCCACAGTTCACACAAATATGTTGAATTACTGATCTCAACCAAATACATTCACAACTTACTTCATAAATTGTGATAATCTATGCATCAGCAGATCCAACTAACTGTGGTTTTGATCCATAATTATAATTTAACTGCAAATGCTATATCAGGTCATGAGAAATTTTACAATATATATCAAAGCACCAATTGTACAAAGATATGGTACTTCAGGACCAAGAGTTTCTTCATTATTTTCTTGTGATCAAAACGGATCTTTCTTGATATCAAGTAACTAATCTATCATCAAGTACTTAAAGGATTAACATTATCCATGTAAAGTTACTTGAGGACTTTTTTCTATGTATGTTGATTGATGAACAAGAATTCCATAGCTCAATTTGTAGGCCAAGACAAAAATTTGTCTTACCAATGTCTTTCATCTCAAATTTGTTATTTTTGTCAACTCTTTCCGAGCAAGATCTTTCATCAATAAATACAAAGAATAATAGCAAATCCATATTATGATCTTTTGATAAAATGCATGCACAAATTGGATTATTCTCAAATCCTTCTTTCAAAAGATATCTATTTAGGCGATTATTCCACAATATGCATCTGGATTGCTTTAACTTATATAAAGATCTTTGTAACTTAATAGAATACATACTTCGAGATTTAGAATTATATGCTTCAGGTGCATTTTATATCCTTCGTGGATTTTCATGTATATATGATCATTATCTAATGATTCATACGTATATGTTGTAACAACATTCATTAATCGCATATCCAAATTTTCTTTTGCTACCAAGCTAATTAAAAATTTGAATATAATCAAGGCCCATTACAGAACATATGTTTCTCCATAATTAATACCAGTCTCTGCGAGAAACCTTGTGCTACAAGTCGCGCTTTGTACCATATAATTTCATTTTTCTTATTTCGCATAAATACCCATTCAGTATCTAATAAGTATTACACCTTCGTGTGTTCTGGCCTACATGTGTCCAAAATTTTCACGCTTACTTTGTGAATTTAGTTCTATTTGAATCGCCTTTTTTCACATCGCCAAATATTTCTACATTCATCAACAATTTGTGGTTCATATTCATTATCATTACTTCGGTAATATCAAGAACAACTTTATACAAAAATATATGTCATCGACAACAATTTTATTTCTATCCAATATATTCGCTCTCAGATATACATAATGTATCGAGATCTCGTTATTTTCAGGTACCTGATCCTCTTCAGGGGATAACTCATCCTCTTTAGGAGATAACTCTTCAAGAGTTTTATTTACAAGAGATTTTTGTTCATAAGTTTTGGATAGATCAATAACTTTTGTAGCCTGTTTCATGGGTATAGCCTCTTTATAGTCGCAACTTGTTTTTCTTGTACTTTCTTCTTCTGGAAAATTTTATCTTTAACACCGATCATTCTTCCATGTTTCAAGTGTGATTTTGATTCAATTTGCTGATGTATTAACAGATTGTCCTACAGGGACTTCAATCTCTTCTAGAGTATTAGCAGCTAAAATGTAAGATATCATAATTTTCTTATTATCGGTGAATAATTCTGGTAATTGATTTGCAATTCATTGCAAATGAATAATCCTTTGAACTTCTAGTTCATATTGATTTGTATGAGAATCAGGATTAAATAACGTTGAAACATTCCAATTTGAAACATTCCAATTAATCTCCTGTCGTGCTTCAGGCAACGATCTCACGTCGTACTTTAGGCAACAAAACATTCCAATTAATTTCCCGTCGTGCTTCAGGCAATGATCTAATGTCCTGCTTCAGGCAACGACTTTTCTCCCCCTAATGGTGGGAAGACTGTTTCATTAAAATAACAATCCTCAAATTATACCTTAAAAATATCACTTATCGAGGTTATGAATAAGATGAATTCACGCATGTATTGGTAATTAACTTACTTTGATATAATCAACAAGTAAATGAATCTTCCGTTCCTTACGGATGTTCATGGAGTTTTCAATAATTAAACGCAACATTATTGATCCCGAATGTCAAATCATAAAACCTTTTGGATACGTAACACTTTCGTGTATTATACACTTCGGTGTATTACAACATTTGTTTCAACTATTCTCATTTTAGTATAATATATCCCGTAAGAGAAAATATACGCTTTTTCTAATATGAGCTTTCGTCCGATAGTATTGAAGTAATATAAAGAAATTACTTTACTATCTTCAATGTTGGTTTCAATATGATAACCATTATAACAATATCCTTAAAATCGAGTAAATTTCGTCATTTCGTAAGAATATAAAGAATCATCAATACAAAGTTTTGTGCCCTTTTGACAACATTATAATCGCTCTTCCAGAGACTTTAATTAAGTTTGATGAATAATCGCTCTTCTAGAGCTTTTAATTATGTTTGATGAATAATCGCTCTTCTAGAGCCTTTAATTAAGTTTGATGAGCTTCTGGCCCATACAACTTCGTATATGCAAAACATAAATTTAACTTTATTACTTGAAACATAAATAAAACATATAATAAAAATACTTATTATAATGTCATAATATAATGAAATAAAAATAATTAATTGGTATGAACATTTCTATCAACATATCATCAAGGAAACCATAGATATCAAAATTAGTTATATCCACTCCATTTGAAAAGTCAAAATAATTCATGGGATCTTCAGGATCATTCCATTTCTTTTTCTTTTATGGAGTCTTGGTACAAATCTACCAAATGTTTAGGAGTACGACGGGTACATTCCCTTTTATATATTGATTGTTCTTTTCAAGTCCACTACCACAACTACAACCATAATTTTCTCTATGATTATCAAATGAGGTTCAATTCACTTGTGGAATGTAATAAAATCCATCGAGCTAGATTGTTGGTTTTTAATAAAACTCATTATTTTTTGTACAACCATTAGAAGACATAATATCACTTCGGGAACATAGTTTCTTTATCGCGCTCGTAAAATATTTTGAAAACTTACTCTCTCAATATTGCTACTACAGAGCATATTTGAGGCATGAAATATAATAAATATTTTTCTAACATGTCTTCATCGTTGTTTTTCACTCAACACTTTTAAAATCTTGCAACTTCAGTGTAAACCAATTATAATGAGCTTTTAAAATCTTTCCTTTAAATCATTTCATAAGACAAGTAAGTCTTTTACTCTAATGTACTCAACTTTTAATTTTTCATGGAGATGATAATAATAAAAATCATTAATTTTTCATGATCATGCAAAGTTGATGCATGATAGTCAACTACAATTGTATCTCCAAGGTTCTTTGCCTTTATATGAATCTCATCATTAAGAGTACATGATAAATAATTTTGCTTGCTCGATATAAATCAAGAGCAACAAATTCAAATTTATAATATTTAAATATTAAATAACTAAACATATTTCCCATCAAATTAAATAATTATATATGTTCGATTTAATTGTAATGAAACAATTTATAGAAATGCAAGAAACACTTAAACTAAATTTGTCCACTAAAATAACAAACCAATATTACTAAGCATATTTGTCATTGTAACTTCATACAAAAATTTATCAAAAGGTTATTAGAAATATATCAAATATGCTATCATGCATGCCAAAAGGAAATATATCAAAATCATTAGAAATATATCAAATATGCTACCATACATACCAAAAGGAAATATATCAAAAATCATTAGAAATATATCAAAAGATTGTTTTAGTACATGAACTAAAAAGAACTAAAACATCATGTATTTTATCGAATCCCTTTTGATTTATTTAGATTGGAAGAAATGCAAAATTACAATACACTTCTATAAAAATAAACACTGCACAATAATTGAGGTTAGATATTTCACCGTATAATAACAAGACAACTTGAGGGTGGTGTGATGATGATGACTTACATATGAGTATGACAGTCATTAGCATGCTAGAATCAAGAACAACAAACTCTAATAATAGATTATGAATGGAATAACATGCAGTATGTTATACTAAAAAAATTTGTGTATCCATATATATATAATTGATAAACATACCTTCTCCTTCAAATCAAATATGATTATCTTCAAGATGAATGTGAGAAGCAATTCGTGCTGATAACGTGTTATAAAAGATTACTAAAAATTAAGAACAAAATGATTAGAGAAAAGAGGCATGTCTCATAATATTTTCATATATCCATCATCATCTATTACAATGCTCATGCTCTTATTTATAGATACATGGACTTGGAAGTTTCAAAACTCAAAAGTCATGAGTTTAAAACTTAATGAACATGGGAGTTACTTAATGAACTTGGGAGTTCTAAAATACCAAAGAGCATTACAATTAAATATAAATCTAGACATCCATAAATATATATGTTATAATTTTATAACAGTAACTACTTTTTTGAAGTTATCTTTAATTCGTCACCATTTATAGATGAGAAAAATTAATTTGGTTGAACATCCTAGGAGTAATTGATCATTAACATATAATTTTTAAATACAAATTACATAATAATAATAAAATAAAAACAATATATTATTATTATTATTATTATTATTATTATATTATCTTTAATCATAATATGATACTTATTGTGAGACGGAGGGACTATAATTAATGATATTCATATTCTTAGTTTCTATTATATTAAGTTTTATTAATTTTATCATGAGATCATTTGATAGAACAAAATAATATAATATAATATAAAATGATAAAAATAAAACGATGATAACAATACACACACACACACACACACACACACACACACACATATATATATATATATATATATATATATATATATATGTAAGACCCCAACTTTTATGAATAAAGATTAATTTTTTTTGAAAAATATTTTTGAATATTATGGTGTGAATTTGATATAATGTTATAGTTGTGGGTATTATTTATAAATTTTGCAAAGTAAGCAAGTGGTTATATAATATTCGATTGGTCGGGGAATATTCATTTTAATAGAGAATATTCGTATGACAACACAATCATTGGTGGACCCCACAACAGAAGTATTGTCGTAGTTAGAAAACGACAGAATTATCTTTTTATAAAAATAACGGCAAAAATTTTACCGTTAAAATGTTGAACTACCTGGTGGTAAAAGTACAGTAATATGCGTGATTGTATAGTAGCACACGGCATTAATTATTGATGCTTACGTGAGAAGTCACTCAGTTATACTCAATTATTGCTACAAGAATTGCCGTGATAATATCTCTCATATTATTGATTCAATTATTGTCACGAAGATCATCTCGTGATAATATTTATTATTATTAAATCAATAATTGAGACGACAAAGTTATTCATATTATTATTTGCAATATTGACAATGTCTAGAAAGTTCTGTCGATGAGAGGTTTGGTCACCTAATTGCGCGTCAATAGGGAGAAATCCTTATCGGAAAACCCTCTCTTTCTTGAGAATGATCTGGTTGTTAAATATTGTGAGTTATAATATTAAAGATGAATAAGTTCGTATTGATTAAAGATGAAATTGATATTTTCAATGTGTTGGGATTATTAGTGTTAATGAAAATGAACATCTATTTCGATAATAATTGATGTCTGGAGGTTATATTGACCAATCGGGTAATTAATCGGATAAATGAGCAATTAATTACTATTAATTCACATGCTTATAACTATTTGTTCACATATATGTACTATTGATTCACATGCATGTACTGTGACGCCCCCAAAATAGGTATACAACACCCATTCTGAGTCGTCAAATACATGGTACATAAAGCAAACTATAACTTCAATAATACAATTGTCGTGCAAAATACGACAACACATACTGTGAGTTTAAATACAAATATTGTCTTCTAGACAATATCCACACTCAAATAAGTCCTCATTACAATTATTCAAACACTATTTTACAGAAATAGTGAGGACTGCTAAAACATCTTTCTAGAACCATCACTCCATACCCCGACTCAGATCTCTATTATGTTCTCACCTCCCGAGAAGAAAAATAGAACAAAAAGGAAAAGGGTGAGCTCAACTAGCCCAAGAAAGAATATTATGACTAAGATAATATACAACAAATTATCATTAGTTTTCAACGAGAAAAAATCGATAAAATATAATAGACAACAAGTTTTAGATCAACAACCGCTGCAAAAAACAAAGAATCCATTAGAAGAGTCGAGTAGAGAATGAGTTTTACTATCTTCTAAGATTTAAAAGTCCATCATCAATATTTTATCCCTGTAACATCAATCAATATACATCTTTAATCAAATATTCATCTTTGCACTCTACAGCCAAAGATATTCATTTGTATCACCCGATCCAATATGTTAATCTCAACACTGTTCATCTTTGCACTACGGGCCAAAGATATTCATCGATTAATCATTCATCTTTGCTTCATAAAGTCAAAGATATTCAATAATATCATCATTTAGGACTGAGGATGATGAAAAATATTTTAAAGAAAACGAATCCAGTGAGACAGAAGGACAAATAGTAGGGATTTGTATAACAGTTTATTCAAGATCAATAATACTCCATAATAACCAATTTTGAAGCAAAATTCAAGAATAAAGATCAACATAAGGATACAATCAAAGATAGTAACCATAATAGACATCTTGGACAAAAAAGAGAAAATTTTATTTTTTGGTGAATAGTGCCGAATTCGTGAATAGTGTCGTATACGTGAATAGTAACCCCAACACAAAAAATTCTAACTTTGATAAAAAGTTCAGACCAATATTTTGGCATAATGATATCGAAAGAAATAATATCATTTACGAAGAAAATAACATCCCTTACCTCAAAATAACCGTATTACATCTCAATTTGGATATAATCTTGTAAACTTGTCTTGAATAGCGACTCTCAAAGTATCAAAATACTCACAAAAATACGCTCGATAATCTAGAAAGAAAGAAAACTTATTTCTGGTGTGATTTTCAATTCTAACATAAGCGCCTATTTATAGGAAAATGCTAGAACGCCAAAGGAGACTAAAATAATAAAATAATATTATTTCTAAAATCAATTCTATGCACCAACCAAGACTAGCCACCAGCCTGCCAATTCTGAAAAAAAATTCAGTAGCCCATGTTTTAGAAAATCAAAAGTGGGTCGCACCCAATTTTAATAAAAATCATTTTATTTTCAGAAACTTCAGTCATTCATAGAAAATAGCCCGTTTATCAAAAAAATACGAATTTTATGTCTATTCCACATGAAATCGAATTCTCTACAACTTTGCAGAAAAAAGTTTTTCCAAATTCCAAACAGAAAATATCTGAAATCCATAAACGGGTGATTTTTAATACCTCCACTCCGACAAAATACTGATAAAACACCTCAACATTAATTCCTTCATTTATAACCACATAAATAAATCCATCATTTATATCCACATCAAATATATATTTTTTTATCATATAAATCAATAATTAATTATTCACAAATAATATTACAGAATCACAATAATGGCAACCAGGCCGTTCCTAGGAAAGAGGGGGCTTTACAATAAAGATTTCTCCTTACTAGCGCGCAATTAGGTGACCAAACCTCTCATTGACAGAACTTTCTTGTGACGCCCCCAAAATAGGTATACATCACCCATCCTGAGTCGCCAGATATCACACTATAAAAATCAAATACAAACTTCATTAATACAACTGTTGAACTGTCGTATAAAATACGACCACAGTTACTGTGAGTTTTAATACAAATGCACGTAACTCTCATGGTACCTCGACCACAAACTTACAACGATACTTTACATAAAAGTATAGTCAAAAACTGTTTTAGGAATTAAAATCTTTGAGAAGTGCTCAATGAAACCTTCGTACATGGGAGGCCGTGCATTACAGGTTATGATAGATATCATATGTCCACGTAATTATCCTTGGTTGACCTAATAGACCCCAAAGAAAAACGAGAAGATTACTATCATCTTCTTTCCAATGGTGAGTCTTCTCTTGACATATAACTATCTCCACTGTCTCTAAGTGAAAATTATATTTCAAATAAACTCCAAGATCATATAGGTAGTGCTCGTAGATATACTCAATAAGTGGATGTGCACAACTCTATCTTATGATAACACGAGGTTGTATGTCATTAGACATCTTGTATGATAGTGGCAAAACACCCTTCCAAAGTTGGGTTCACCTCACCCTATTTGGTTCGCCAAAATTAAATATCAAATGACATATACAATACGACACACTTATCTAAAGTTCTCAATAAAATTATTTCCAAACTATTTAGGGAGAACCTCACCAACTATACACCACCATTCTATTCCCTTGTTATCCCCGCTCGACCCAGCTACACTCTTATTACCTTAAAGGAATTGTAAAGCAAAAGGGTGAGCACAACTAGCCCAGTAAAGAACATCATGACTAAAGATAATTACATTATCAACAGCTTTCATCAATAATAACTCAGAGATTTAGAACATATGGTAGATGATAAAACTTTTCAACCATAGTTGCAGCGGAACGAACAATCCATTAAAAGAGTCAAATAGACCATCAGGTCTATTATCTTCTCCAAGTTAAAAGTCCACCAATAATGTTTTATCCCTATAACATCAATCAATAATTCCTGTCCACTATCATATGAATAACTCATAATCATAATTGTGATTCTAAATTCCTCTTCGCACCCAGGACAAAGATAATTTTCATCACCTATCTTCACCTGAAACATCAAAAATCATGGTTATACCAAATCACAATTTCTACTCATAATCATACTAATAAATTCATCTTTGCACTACGGCCAAAGATATTCATTAACAATTCATCTTTGTACTACAGGCCAAAGACATACAACTGTATTTTAGAAGAGTCAAGTAGAGCATGATATCTACTATCTTTTACGAATTAAAAGTTTATTAACAATATCTTATCATTTGAGACTTCGACAATTTTAATAAATAATCCACATCATCGAATCACCCCTCGCACTACTACGGCAAGGATATTCGTTAATATCACATCCATGAATTATCCATGCACTACTACCGAGGATATTCATTATTATTACATCCATGAATTAATATTTCATTCTTTGAGACTCAAATTTCAATAATTAATCCACATCATCGAATTATCCCTGTACTACAGGCCAAGGATATTCGTTAATATCACGACCACGAATTATCTATGCACTACGACCAAAGATAATCGTGTTTTCATCAACGATCTTGATCATGCCATAAAATAATTCATCTTTTCACCCTTGGCCGAAGAGAATCCATAGCCATAATCATACCAAAAAAACTTTCCATCAATGCACTACGGGCCAATGAGGACTTTTTCCACATCATTTGTAACATTACTACCATGATTATACCAAGAATAATCCCGGTCATAATCATACCAAGTCCATCTATGCACTCTGTGCCACGAGATGACTTTCAACATAATATAAGCATAAGGATGATGACAATGATATAAGAATTCAATAAAACAAGTTCAAGAATTAATTTATCCAGAATTCAATAACGTCCAAATTGTCAACATGATACTTCTTTGTGGAGTAAAATTCAAGAATGCTCAGAAGAATATTTCCATGAAAAAATACTGGATGAAACGCAAATATCAAGGATATTTCACTAATTTCATGGAGTATAGAAGTCAAAGCTTTAACCAATTGAGTATAAGAGAACATATGAAACTGTAAATAGATTTTTCGTTCGCCATGCGATAATCCACTTAGACAGATCATTTCCACAATTTAATAAGGAATGAATATAAAGGATCATTCACCATGCATGTGATAATCCACATGTATAAAAGTTATTCCAATGTAATAATAAAGAATGGAATAATGAAGAAATCACCATGCATGCGATAGTAACCGCATGCAAAAGTTATTCCAACAAAATAATAAAGAATGGAACCAGTCATGCATAAACGCATCGACAAGATATTAAACGGCGAATAATAAATAATGGAACCATGTAAAGCATAAACGCATGCATGTGATATTCGGCGAATAATAATAAATAATGGAACGAGTCCCACAGAACGCACGCAGACGGATATTCCGGCAGAATACGCGCAAACATGATATTCGGCGAATAATAAATAATGGAACCAGCCCGGCTTAAAAGCACGCATGAGGATATTAAACAGTAATAATAAAGAACGGAATAATAGAAGAATTTCACCATGTATGCGATATCAGACATAAACAAAAGTTATTCCAACATAATAATAAAGAATGGAATAATGAAGAATTTCACCAAGTATAGGGTAGTCATGTATACAAAGTTATTCCAATAGAATAATAAAGAATGGAATAATGAAGTTCTCTTCATGAATACAAAAGAAATAATACCCCTTACAAGTACAACAAATAATATCTCTTACCTTTGAAAGAAGAGTATTAGAAATTGGTAGTAGGCGAGGATATACTCGAAGAAAACTTGTACTTACGCTTCAAAGCTTTCTTAAACTCTAAAGAAATACGCCAAGATTATAGAAGAAGAATTCTCTCTATAGTTTTCTCTCTAGAGTTTCAAATTGAATTCGTAAGAAATAATGAAAGAATGAGCTTCTATTTATGAAGAATGGACGCATAATAACTAATTCATGAAAGCGGTCCAGGTTGATTTACTTTTTAATCTGGACGGTCCATATTTAAAGCAAAATATTTTAAATAAAATATAATATATTCTATTTATAATCTAATAAAACGAATAACTTTATAAAAGTATTATGTTTTATATAAAAAGATTTTACTATGCAAAACACTATGCAGGCACTATGCATAATAAAATATAATATATTCTATTTATAGAATAACTTTATAAAAGTATTACATTTATATAAAAAGATTTTACTATGCAAAACACTATGCATAATAGAATATAATATATTCTATTTATAGAATAACTTTATAAAAGTATTCATTTTTATATAAAAGCTTTTACGCTTTTATTACATTAATAATATCAATAAAACAAAACCGAGTGACTTATCACGTAAGCATCAATAATCAAATACCGTGTGCTACTATGCAAATACGCCAGACATCATTCTTTTACTACCTAAAGTAGTTCAACAGTATTAACGATAAAATTTCCGCCGTTATTTTCATAAAATAATTTTATCGTTTTCTCAATCCGACAATAATTCCGTTATGAGGTCCACCAATGATTGTGTCGTTGTACGAATATTTCCTGTTAAAATGAATATTCCCCGACCAATCGAATATTATATAACAACTTGCATACTTTTCAAAATTTATAAATATTACCAACAACTATAACATTATATCAAATCCACACCATAATATTAAAAAATTTATTTCGAGAAAATTAAATATTTATTCATAAAATCTGGGGTCTCACTATCTCCCCTCCTTATGGAATTTCGCCCTCAAAATTTACGTATGTACCTGATATTTGAAGGGATGAGAATACCTTGCTTTCTTTTCAGATTGTACCTTCCCGGTAATTTCCTCGCTATCATGATTTTCCCATTTCTCATCTCCTGTATTTCAGATATCATTCTAGAATATAGCTTCAAAATAAAGGTTAATTGACATATCACAATTTGTCAACTTATCAAGTAAACAATTTCAGCTTAGGTAAGTCACACACTAGCGAAGTATATAACTTGTCTCTCCCCTCCTAGTTCTAGACTCTTATCTCCGCCAGCGACCATATCCCTAAGCTCTGATACCAATTGTGACGTCCCCAAAATAGGTATACATCACCCATCCTGAGTCGCCAGATATCACACTATAAAAGTCAAATACAAACTTCATTTATACAACTGTTGAACTGTCGTATAAAATACGACCACAGTTACTGTGAGTTTTAATACAAATGTATATAACTCTCATGGTACCTCGACCACAACCTTACAACGATACTTTACATAAAAGTATAGTCAAAAACTGTTTTAGGAATTAAAATCTTTGAGAAGTGCTCAATGAAACCTTCGTACATGGGAGGCCCGTGCGTACAGGTTATGATAGATATCATATGTCCACGTAATTATCCTTGGTCACCCTAATAGACCCCAAAGAAAAACGAGAAGATTACTATCATCTTCTTTCCAATGATGAGTCTTCTCTTGACATATAAATATCTCCACTGTCTCCAAGTGAAAATTATATTTTAAATAAACTCCAAGATCATATAGGTAGTGCTCATAGATATACTCAGCAAGTGGATGTGCACAACACTGTCTTATGATAACACGAGGTTGTATGTCATTAGACATCTTGTATGATAGTGGCAAAACACCCTTCCAAAGTTGGGTTCACCTCACCCTATTTGGTTCACCAAAATTAAATATCAAATGACGTATACAATACGACACACTTATCTAAAGTTCTCAATAAAATTATTTCCATACTATTTAGGGAGAACCTCAACAGCTATAGACTACCGTTCTATTCCCTTGTTATCCCCGCTAGACCCAGCTACACTCTTATTACCTGAAAGGAATTGTGAAGCAAAAGGGTGAGCACAACTAGCCCAGTAAAGAACATCATGACTAAAGATAATTACATTATCAATATCTTTCATCAATAATAACTCAGAGATTTAGAACATATGGTAGATGATAAAACTTTTCAACCATAGTTGCAGCAGAACGAGCAATCCATTAAAAGAGTCAAATAGACCATCAGGTCTATTATCTTCTCCAAGTCAAAAGTCCACCAATAATGTTTTATCCCTGTAACATCAATCAACAATTCCTGTCCACAATCATATGAATAACTCATAATCATAATTGTGATTCTAAATTCCTCTTCGCACCTGTGACAAAGATAATTTTCATCGCCTATCTTCACCGAAACATCAAAAATCATGGTTATACCAAATCACAATTTCGCTTTCATAATCATACTAATAAATTCATCTTTTGACTACTACCAAAGATATTCATTAACAATTCATTTTTGCACACTGGTGCCAAAGACATACAAATTGTATTTTAGAAGAGTTAAGTAGAGCATGATATCTACTATCTTTTACGAATTAAAAGTTTATTAACAATATCTTATCGCTGAGACTCAGCTTAATAAATAATCCACATCATCAAATCACCCCTGCACTATGGCCAAGGATATTCATTATTATTACATCCATGAATTAATATTTCATTGCTGAGACTCAGCTCATTAATTAATCCACATCATCGAATTATCCCTGCACTACAGGCCAAGGATATTTGTTAATATCACGACCATGAATTATCTATGCACTACAGCCAAATATAATCGTGTTTTCATCAACGGTCCTGATCATGCCATAAAACAATTCATATTTGCACCCTTGGTCAAGAGAATCCATAGCCATAATCATACTACCAAAAAATCATCCATCAATGCACTACGGCCAATGAGGACTTTTTCCACATCATTTGTAACATTACTACCATGATTATACCGATTAATCCCTCGGTCATAATCATACCAAGTCCATCTATGCACTATGTGCCATGTAGATGACTTTCAACATAATATAAGCATAAGGATGATGACAATGATATAAGAATTCAATAAAACTAGTTCATGAATTAATTTATCCAGAATTCAATAACGTCCAAATTGACAACATGATACTTCTTTGTGGAGTAAAATTCAAGAATGCTCAGAAGAATATTTTCATAAATAGATACTGGATGAAGCGTAAATATCAAGGATATTCCACTAATTTCATGGAGTATAGAAGTCAAAGCTTTAACCAACTAAGTATAAGAGAAAATATGAAACTGCAAATGGATTTTCGTCCGCCACGCGGTAATCCACTTAGACAGATCATTTCCACAATTTAATAAGGAATGAATATAAAGGATCATTCACCATGCATGTGATAATCCACATATAGCAAGTTATTCCAATGAGAATAATAAAGAATGGAATAATGTAAGAAATCACCATACATACGATGTAATCGCATGCAGAAAGTTATTCCAATGAATAATAAAGAATGGAACCAGTCATGCGAACGCATCGACAAGATATTCGGATGAATAATAAATAATGGAACCTGAGTCCCACAGAACGATGTATGTGATATTCCGGCTGTAATAATAAATAATGGAATCAGTCCCACAGAACGCACGCATGTGATATTCCGACGTAATAATATAAAACGGAATAATAGAAGAATTTCACCATGTATGCAGATTTAGATAAATAGGTTATTCCAACATAATAATAAAGAATAGAATAACAGAAGAATTTCACCAAGTATAGGGTAGTCCGCGTATACAGGTTATTCCAACAGAATAATAAAGAATGGAATAATAGAAGTTTTCTTCATGAATACAAAAGAAATAATACCCCTTACGAGTATAAAAATAATATCCCTTACCTTTGAAAGAAGAGTATTCCGACTGGTAGGGCAAGGATATACTCGAAGAAAACTTGTACTACGCTCAAAGCTTTCTTAAACTCTAAAGAAATACGCTCAAGATTATAGAAAAAGAATTCTCTCTATAGTTTCTCTCTCTAGAGTTTCAATGAATTCGTAAGAAATAATGAAGGAATGAACTTCTATTTATAGAAGAATGGACTGCATAATAACTAATTCATGAACGGTCCAAATTGATTTACTTTTAATCAGACGATCCATATTTAAAGCAAAATCTTTTAAATAAAATATAATATATTCTATTTATAATCTAATAAAACGAATAACTTTATAAAAGTATTATGTTTTATATAAAAAGATTTTACTATTAAAAAACACTACGCAGCACTATGCAACACTATGCATAATAAAATATAATATATTCTATTTATAGTAATAACTTTATAAAAGTATTCTGCTTTTATATAAAAGTTTTTACATTTTATTACATTAATAATATCAATAAAACAAAAGTGAGTGACTTATCACGTAAGCATCAATAATCAATACCGTGTGCTACTTATGCAACTCACGCCAGACATCGTATTTCTTTACTACCGAGTAGTTCAACAAGATAATCTGGTAAAATTTTCCGCCGTTATTTTCATAAATTTTTTTGTCGTTTTTCAATCCGACAATAATTCCGCTAGGGTCCACCAATGATTGTCTTGGTTAATACGAATATTTTCTGTTAAAACGAATATTCCGCTTAATCGATCGAATATTATATAACAACTGCATACTTTTCAAAATTTATAAATATTACCAACAACTATAACATTATATCAAATCCATACCATAATATTAAAAAATTTATTTCGAGAAAATTAAATATTTATTCATAAAATCTGGGTCTCACATTTTTAGATATTGCTAATAATGCTATCTAATAATATTATTCAAATAATATGAATTATTGATCCGATAATGAGAAATATCTGTTCGTTGACAATTATTGAAACAACAATAATATAAAATATCAACGCAACAATTATTCAATCAATAAAAAATAAAATATTGAACAAAGAATTATTGTAACACTTATCGAGTAAAGGCCTTCACGTAAGAATCAATAATTCAACAATATCATGCAAAACCGTGCATCGCAAGCAACCACGCCAGACATTACTATATTTTAACCAACGGGTATTCCAAAAAAGGTTAATTCAGTAATAACTACGCCGTTATTTGTAAAAACTCAAATTTGTCGATTTCTTCATCCGACCGTTATCCGTTATGGGGCCCACAAATGGCTGCACCATCGTACGAATATTCCCCGATAGAAAGAATATTCCACGACCAAATGAATATTCCCCGACAACAATGAATATTTTATAACCACATGCTTATTTTGCAAAATTTGCACATTTCACCCATAACCAAAGCATTATATCAAATTAACACCTTATTATTCACAATAATAATTAGAGGAAATTCGATTTTATTTATAATAAGTTGGGGTCTTACAACCTCCCCTCCTTATAAAATTTTGTCCTCGAAATTGACGTACGTACCTGGTGTTTCAAAAAGATGAGGGTACCTCGCTTTCATTTTCGATTCCAACTCCCAGGTCATTTCCTCAATAGCATGGTTTCTCCACAAAACCTTAACTTGTGGTATAATCTTGGTGTGTAGGACATGCTCTTTCCTATCCAAGATCTTAACAGATACCTCTTCGTACGTTAAATCTTCGACTATCTCGTCTGGTTCTAACGCAATAATATGGTTCGGATCTTTCACATATTTACAAAGCATGGATATGTGAAAAACATTATGAACACGAGACATACTTGGAGGTAATCTTGAGTCTATAGCCACATTTCCTATTCTATCAAGAATCTCAAATGGACCAACAAATCGTGGATCGAGCTTTCCTCTCTTCCCAAATCTTGTAACTCCTTCCACGCATGCAACACGTAACAATACATGATCCCCAATATTAAATTCTACGCCTTTTCGATGAAGATTCGTGATAACTCTTTTGTCGATCCTGCATCGCTTTTGTATACGTTGTCGAATCGCTTGGATCTTTTCGTAGTATGCGCGTACTCAATTCTCGGGTCCCAACAACGTTGCTTCTCCCACCTCATCCCAACATATCCGGAGAGCGACACTTTTGTCCATACAATGCTTCAAATGGAGCCATGCCTATACTTTTCTCGATAATCGTTGTTGTAGGAGAATTCTACCAATAGCAAGTACTTATCCCAACTCCCTTTAAAATCTAGGACACAAAGTCTTAATAGATCTTCAAGAGTTTGAACAGTCCTTCGATTGTCCGTCTGCTTTGAGGATGGTATGCCTAGTCAATCATGAAATTGCGCCCATAGCTTTTGCAAGTTAACCCAAAATCGTGAAGTGAATCTTGGGTCACGATCCAAACTATGGATATTGGCATGCCATGCAATCTCACAATCTCATTCACGCATATACTAGCAAGACGCTCAAGGGAATAAGTCTCCGTGATAGGCAAGAAATGGGCGACTTGGTTAATCTATCAACAATAACCCAAATCGCATCTATGCCTTGAGAAACCTTGGGAAGACCCGTAACGAAATCCATAGTAATGTGTTCCCACTTCCATGTCGGAATCTCAAGTGGTTACAATGGACCCTTTGGTACTTGATGCTCCGCCTTTACATGTTGACAAGTTAAACACCTCGAGATAAACTCCGCGATCTCTCTCTCCATATTGTTCCACCAAAATGTATGTCGAAGATCATGATACATTTTGGTACTCCCATAATGGATTGCAAACGGTGTGTTGTGTGCCTCCACCATGATTTTATACTTCAAGTCAGAATCGTTAGGAACACAAAGTCTGGAGTTGACTCGAAGTATTCCTTCTTCATCGATTTTTGCTTCTAGAATAGCACCTTCTTGCACTTTCTTCTTCATACGCATCAGCTCCGTGTCCGTAGCTTGAGCAGCTTTAACTTTATCAATTAAAGTCGGTTCTACTCGTATGTTTGATATCATCAAGTGGGTACTTGGAGCCTTTAACTCTATCTCCATCCTTTGCAAGTCATACAAAATGGGCCTTTGTGTTAACAACATCAGACTGCATGCGTGATATGATCTTCTACTCAATGCATCAACTACTACGTTTGCTTTTCCAGGATGATATTGGATGGTATGATCGTAATCTTTCAACAGCTCAAGCCAACGTCGTTGCCGCATATTGAGTTCCTTTTGGGTGAAAAAATATTTGAGGCTTTTATGATCTGTATAGATCTCCACTTTCTCCCCATACAGGTAGTGTCTCCAAATCATGAGTAGGATAATTCCTCTCATATTCTTTGAGTTGTCATGAGGCATAGGCTATGACTTTCCCATGTTGCATGAGAACACATCCTCACCCTTTGCCTGAAGCATCACTGTATATAACAAATCCATCCGAACTAAATGGTATTATCAGAACAGGTGCAAAAATGAGTCTCCTCTTGAGTTCTTAAAAAATCTTCTCACAATCCTCGCTCCAACCGAATTTTATATCTTTACGAGTCAGTTGAGTTAACGGAGTAGCGATTCGAGAAAATCCTTCCACTAATCTCCGATAATAACCCGTTAAGCCCGTAAAGTTAACGTGACTTCACCACCGACTTTTGGTTGTTCCTAACTTTCAGATGGCTTCAATCTTTCACGGGGTCGACAGATACTCCATGTTTTGACACCACGTGCCTAAGGAATGCTACTTCCTCAAGCCGTAACTCGATTTCTTCAAATTTTGGCATTTAGCTTATTTTCACGAAGCCTTGGCAGTACCAGTTTCAAATGGCGCTCATGATCTTCACGGCTTTTTGAATAGATGAGGATGTCATCGATAAAGACAACAACGAATCGATCCAAATATTCTTTGAATACACGGTTCATCATATCCATGAAAGTAGCAGGAGCATTAGTCAATCCAAAAGACATGACTAAGAATTCATAATGCCGTCATCGAAGTTCTCAAGGCGGTCTTGAATATCCTCGCTTTTAATCTTCATTGATGATATCCGTAAATCTAAGATCGATCTTTGAAAAGAATTGTGCTCCTTGAACCGGGTCAAAACAGTCATCAATGTGAGGTAATGGATACCTATTCTCGATGGTGACATGGTTTAATTCTCAGTAGTCAATACAAAGTCGCATACTCGCCTTTCTTCTTTACTGAATAAAACAAGAGCACCCCAAGGAGATGTACTAGGACGAATGAAACCGATGTCTAATAACTCCGTAGTTGGACTTTTAACTCCTCAAGTTCAATAGAGCCATTCGATATGGGATTTTAGAAATGGGCTTTGTAATTCGGCTCAAGATCAATAAAGAATTCAACATCACGCTCGGGGTAGACCGGAAGTTCTTTAGAAATACATCGAAATTCTCTAACAATGTAAATATTATTCAAATCTGACTTGTCTTTATTCAAATCCATAACATGGGCTAAGAAAGTTTGACATCCATTTTTCAATAAACGAATAGCTTTATGGCTTGATATGATGAAGAATCGATTTTAGTGGTTTAGTTGTTTGAATTCGTATGACAAAGTTGGTTAGGAATATGAAAACTAACAACCTTATTTAAAATAATCAATTTTGGCATAATGAGTGGTTAACCAATCAATTCCTAAAATCACATCAAAAGCAAGTATCTTTAAAGAGATAAGATCAACAGGTAATGTAATAGTGCCAACTTGGATTAAGCAAGATTTATAAACAGTGGATAACGAAAGTTTCACCCAACGGAGTCTCCACTGATAAATCAAAGTCTAATTTCTCTAGAGTCAAGTTTAAACGTTGAGCACAAGCAGGAGAGATAAATGAATGGGTTAAACCAGTATCTAGTAAGGTATAAACTTTGAAAGAATTCAAGATTAGCTTACCCATGATCACCTCGTTCGGGTTTCTCGCGTTTTGGCCAGTCACGACAAACGATCTTCCAAGAACCGCTGATTCCGACTTATCCGGGACAGCCTTTGGAGTTACCATCCCTGCTGAACTTGGTTTTTCTACAGAACAGTCTCGAGCTATATGGCCCTCCTTTCCACAGTTATAACATATCTTGGATTGTTGTGGGCGCCAATGATATATCCCTCTTTCTCAAGATTTGTAACAAACGACCAAGGCTCGCGTTCTCCTCCCCTAAAAATAGTTGATGTTTGTGATGACGTCTTCACATTATCATTGTTGTACCTTCTCTTCTTAAAATCTCATCCTGACTCGCTCCTTCTATTATCACGGCCACGATTACCACCAGAGTGGTTACTGCTTTTATCTGAATGTTTTCCTCCCTGCTGGTTTTTATTGCTCCGATGGCTGCCGCCACCAGTATGACCTTGGTTGTGGTCCCTTGGTTGCACATACTCATTATCTCGCTCAAATAATTGAGCCCTGTTTACAACATCTGAATATAAAGAAAATTTATGAGATATAAGATATTGTCAATCTCTAAGCTTTTAGACCTCTCGTAAACATCCTCGTCATTCGTTCCTCATTTTCGACCAAATGAGGTGCAAACCTGGATAACTCTGCAAACTTCGCCTCGTACTGGGACACCGTCATGTTGTTTTGTTCCAGGTTGATAAACTCTACCTCTTTTATATGACGAATACTTTCAGGAAAGTACTTGTCATTGAACAGTTTCTGAAATTTTTCCCAAGACATGTTGAGTGCGGCAGGCTGGGTACGCTTCACAGACACCCACTAGTAGTCTGCCTCACCCCGGAACATAAAGGTGGCGAATGGAACCTTCTGTTCCTCCGTGCATCCCAAGACATCGAATATCTTAGTAATTTTCTTGACCCACGTTTCGCGCTTTCGACGGATCCGCTCTTTCCAATAAATTCGTGGTCCCAACTTTGAACTTCTTTGGTCGTGACAAGTCGCAGCATTGCATATCATTTCCACCGTATTTTGTGCACGAAGTCTCCCTCGCCTAATTTTGCATGAACCGCAAAAGCTCCTAAATATTCCATCATTCATCGCTTGCTCAGTAGTGTTGTTTTTACAGGAGGAATAAATCCTTCATGTCAGACGTTCTCCGGTTTGTGACTAAAGGTTGTTCCACGCCTCATAAACTCCATTGTTAACGCTCAAGCAGCCCATTCTTAAATAATCATAAAATACCGGTTAATTAAACAAATTAGCATATCACATAATATCCCTATATTATGACCGACCAACAAATAAGCTTAGATAGGACACACTAGCGAAGGATTTACTCATCTCTCCCCTCCTAGTTCTATTCCCCGATCTCCACCAGAGACCATATCCCTAAGCTCTGATACCAACTGTGACGCCCCCAAAATAGGTATACAACACCCATTCTAAGTCGCCAAATACATGGTACATAAAGCAAACTATAACTTCAATAATACAATTGTCGTGCAAAATACGACAACACATACTGTGAGTTTAAATACAAATATTATCTTCTAGACAATATCCACACTCAAATAAGTCCTCATTACAATTATTCAAACACTATTTTACAGAAATAGTGAGGACTGCTAAAACATCTTTCTAGAACCATCACTCCATACCCCGACTAGATCCTGCTATGTTCTCACCTCCTGAGAAGAAAAATGGAACAAAAAGGAAAAGGGTGAGCTCTAACTAGCCCAAGAAAGAATATTATGACTAAGATAATATACAACAAATTATCATTAGTTTTCAACAAGGAAAAATCGATAAAATATAATATACAACAAGTTTTAGATCAACAAATGCAAATGAAAAATAGCAATCCATTAGAAGAGTCAAGTAGAGAATGAGTTCTACTATCTTCTAAGATTTAAAAGTCCATCATCAATATTTTATCCATGTAACATCAATCAATATACATCTTTAATCAAATATTCATCTTTGCACTACAGGCCAAAGATATTCATTTGTATCACCAGTCGGTCATGTTAATCTCAACACCTATTCATCTTTACACTACGGGCCAAAGATATTCATCAGTTAATCATTCATCTTTGCACTATGTGCCAAAGATATTCAATAATATCATCATTTAGGAATCGAGGATGATGAAAATATTTTAAAGAAAACGAATCCAAATGAGATGTAAGGACAAATAGTAGGGATTCAGTATAATAGTTTATCCAAGATCAATAATACTCCATAATAACCAATTTTGAAGCAAAATTCAAGAATAAAGATCAACACATGGATACAATCAAAGATAGTAACCATAATAGACATCTTGGACAAAAAAAGGAGAAAATTTTATTTTTCTATGAATAGTGTCGTATTAGTGAATAGTGTCGACACGTGAATAAGGCCAGATACGTGAATAAGAACTCCCGACACAAAAAGTTCCAAACTTTGATAAAAGTTTAGACCAATATTTTGGCATAATGATATCGAAAGAAATAATATCATTTACGAAGAAAATAACATCACTTACCTCAAAATAACCGTACTTCTGTCTGAATTTCGGATATAGTGCTGACAGAAACATGTACTGAATAACAATTCTCAAAGTATCAAAATACTCACAAAAATACGCTCGATAATCTAGAGAGAAAGAAAACTTGTTTCTGGTGTGATTTTCAATTCTAAAATAAGCGCCTATTTATAAGAAAATGCTAGAACGCCAAATGAGACTAAAATAATAAAATAATATTATTTCTAAAATCAATTCTACGCACCAACCAAGACCAGCCACCAGCCTGCCAATTCTGGAAAAAAAAAATCAGCAACCCATGTTTTAGAAAATCAAAAGTGTGTCCCACCCAATTTTAATAAAAATCATTTTATTTTCCAAAACTTCAGTAATTCATAGAAAATAGCCCGTTTATCAGAAAAATACGAATTTTATGTCTATTCCACACGAAATCGAATTCTCTACAACTTTGCAGAAGAAAGTTTTTTCAAATTCCAAACAGAAAATATCCGAAATCCATAAATGGGTGATTTTTAATACCTCCACTCCGTAAAAAATATTGATAAAACACCTCAGCATTAATTCCTTCATTTATAACCACATAAATAAATCCATCATTTATATCCACATCAAATAAATATTTCTTTATCATATAAATCAATAATTAATTATTCACAAATAATATTATAGATTCACAATAATGGCAATGCAGAGAAAGTAGTGAAAGAAAGGCTTTTCAATAAAGATTTCTCCATCTTGGCGCCGCAATTAGGTGACCAAACCTCTCCTCGATGTAACTTTCTAGACATTACCAATAATGCTATCTAATAATATTATTCAAATAATATGAATTATTGATCGATAATGGAAAATCTTTGCGTTGACAATTATGAAACAACAATAATATAAAATATCAACGCAAGCAATTATTGAATCAATAAAAAAATAAAACATTGTACAGTAATTACTATAACACTTATTGAGTAGTGCCTTTCACGTATGAATCAATAATTCAACAATATCATAAAACCGTAGTGCTATCTTCTTAACCACGCCAGACATCGTATTTTAACCACAGGGTATTCCAACGTTGTTAAAGATGAATAACTACGCCTACCGTAATTTATAAAAACTCAAATTTGTCGTTTTCTTCATCCGACCATTATCCGTTATGGGGCCCATTAAATGGTTCTTACATTTGTCGCATTTAATATTCCCAAACGTAAAAGAATATTTCACGACCAAACGAATATTCCCCGACAACAATGAATATTTTATAACCACTTGCTTATTTTGCAAAATTTGCACATTTCACCCATAACCAAAACATTATATCAAATTAACACCTTATTATTCACAATAATAATTAGAGGAAATTCGATTTTATTTATAATAAGTTGGGGTCTTACATGTACTATTAGGGGAGGTAGTGCAAGATTGATAATACTTGAATGACTAAATTAAAAATAGAGGTATAGATGAAGGTACTATACCGTAACTATTTTTTTCACATGTGTGTACTATTGATTCACATGAATGTACTATTGATTCACATGATGTACTATTAGGGGAGGTGGTGCAAGTTTGATAATACTTGTAGGACTAAATTAAAAATTAAGAAAAAGATGAAGGTATTATACTGTAATATTTTGAGCCCTAAAACGTGCAATTATCAAAATTATATTTTTCTATAAATAGAAGTTCATTCTTCTTTCATTCTCCCCAATTCACTAAGACTCATAAGAGCAATTATATAGAGAGAAGCTATAGAGAGAAAGAAGAAGAGAAGTCTGCTACTTCACTATTCCAGTATCTAGTATTTTTCTGAAGTAAGGGCTATTATTTTGTTTAGTATTCATAGGAATAATATTTTCTTTCATACTCTGTAGTATGTGAGTAATATTATTTCATCTCGTATTCCTGATTATACCCTCATTTTGTTAAAGTATTGCTTCTATACTCCGTGAAATTAGTAGAATATCCTTAAAATTTGCACTTCATCTAGTATCGTTTCATAAGAATAATTTCTACACATTCTTGTTAAATTGGAAGCTTTTCATGTCGGAGTATTGTCCATGAGTAGTATTCATTTTTACGGTATTATTCATAAAGTACTATTCACGGGTACTATTCACAAAGTACTATTCATGAGTACTATTCCCGAAGTACTATTCACGGGGTACTATTCTCGAAGTACTATTCACGAGATACTATTCACTCGGGTACTATTCACCCGGGAAATTATTCATGACAAAAATTGATTTTTTTGTTGTCCAAATCATTTTTGATACAATATTATTCTTGAATTTTACTCCACAAAGCAGTATCATGTTGACAATTTGGGCATTATTGAATTCTGGATAAATTAAATTATAAATCTTTAAAAATTTATTCTTTGCTTTCTTTTAATTGAATTCTTATATCATTGTCATCATCATCATGCTTATATTGTGATAAAAGTCATCTATGGCTTACGTGCATAGATGTATTTATTGATTGGTATGATTATGACGAGGGATTATTCGGGTATAATCACTTACCGTAATATTACAAATGATGTGGTAAAAATTCTCATTGGCCTGTAGTGCATTGATGGACAGTTGTTGGTATGATTATGACCAGGGATTATTCGGTATAATCATGACCATTGGTGATTACATGAATATACTTGGCCCGTAGTGCAAGGATGATTCGATGATGTGATTTATTTATTAATTAGTCTCAAATGATAAAATTGATGATAAACTTTTTAAATCATAAAAGATAGTAGATATCATGCTCTACTTGACTCTTCTAATGGATTGCTTGTTCTGCTGCGGTTAAACTTGATGTTTATTATATTTTATCAATTTAACACTGTTGAAGGCTAACGATAATTTATTACGCATTATCTTAGTCATAATATTTCTTCTTTGGGCTAGTTGAGCTCACCCTTTGTTTTCATTTGTTCTTGTGAAATGAGAATATAAATTTGGGACTAGTTAGGGAACGGAGTGACGGTCCAGATGTTTGCATTAGTAGTCCTCACTATTCAGTGAAATAGTGTGATAATAATTGTAATGAGGACTTTATTTGAGTTTGGATACTCTCTACGAGACATTATCCGTGTTGAAACTCCCAGCTACGTTTTGTCGTACTGTATAAAAGAAGTTTGTATTTAAATTATGTACCATGTATTTGGCGACTCAAGATGGGTGACGTATACCTATTTTGTGGGCATTACAGTTGGTATCAAAGCTTAGGGATATGATCCTTGACTGAGATGTGAGATTAGAACTAGGAGGGGAGAGACGAGAAATTTCTTCGCTAGTATGACCTACCTAAGTTTATTTGGTATTTATTTGGTCGGTCAGAGTATAAGGATAATATGTGATATGTCAATTAACCCATGTTTTGTGGCAGTATTTAAAAATGGCATCCGAAAATATTGAGATATGCAATGAAGCACATGAGACCGTTGAGTCACCAACAATCAATACCCAGGATAATGTGCATCAGGATGACAATAATCCTCAAGAAAACAACGCTGACCAAATGATGAACGATGGGATGTTAGAGGCTTTATGCAATTCATGCAACATCAGGCGAGAGTGGCTCCTATTCAAAATGCAGGTGGAAACACTGGCAACTCTCTTGACGGTCATCCTTGCTAAATGATTCAAGGGCTGGAACCATCTGAGTTTATTGGAGAGCCAAAAAACCACTAAGGCGGAGAGCGTGGATAAAGCAGATCACCAAGATATTTGATGTCTTGGGATGCTCCGAGGAGCAACAGGTTCCCTTTGCCACCTTTATGTTGCGAGAAGAGGCATATTACTGGTAGGAATTGGTAAAGCGTACTCAACCTGCCGCACTGAAGATGTCTTGGGAGAAATTCCAAGAACTGTTCAACGACAAGTACTTTCCCGAAAGTATTCGTCACATGAAGGAGGTAGAGTTCATCAAGCTGGAGCAGAACAATATGACTGTGTCACAGTACGAAGCTAAGTTTGCCGAGTTATCCCTATTTACGTCCTACTTGGTTGATAATGAGGAGAGAATGACGCGGATGTTTCTAAGAGGTTTGAAACCCGAGATACGTCAATACTTAATTTCTCACAAACTGTGTTTGTATTCAAATGTTGTAAATAGGGCTTAGTTATTGGAGCGGGATAACGAGTCAACCCAACCAAGAGAGAGCAGTCGACAAAATGATAATACCAGTGGTAGCAGTCATCGAAGCGGTTTGGTCGATGAGAGGTTTGGTCACCTAATTGGGCGCAAATAGGGAGAAATCCTTATCGAAAAGCCCCCTATTTCCTGAGAATGATCTGGTTGTTAAATATTGTAAGTTATAATATTAATGATGAATAAGTTCGTATTGATTAAAGATGAAATTGATATTTTCATTGTGTTGGGATTATTAGTGTTAATGGAAATGGACATCTATTTCGATAATAATTGATGTCTGGAGGTTATATTGACCAATCGGGTAATTAATCGGATAAATGAAAAATTAATTGTTATTAATTCACATGCTTATACCTATTTGTTCACATGTATGTATTATTGATTCATATGCATGTACTATTAGGGGAGGTGGTGCAAGATTGATAATACTTGCATGACTAAATTAAAAATGAAAGAAAAGATGAAGGTATTATACTGTAATATTTTGAGCCCCAAAACGTGCAATTATCGAAACAATGTTTTCCTATAAATAGAAGCTCATTCTTCTTTCATTCTCACCAATTCACTAATTAAGACTCACAAGAGCAATTATAGAGAGAGAATCTATAGAGATAAAGAAGAAGAGAAGTCTATTACTTCACTATTCTAGTATCCAGTCTTCTTCTGAGGTAAGGGATATTATTTTTTTCATTATTCATAAGGAATAAAGACGTTGCTTAACGTCCCTCGACATGTTTCGACACGCACCGTGTCACGCGATGTTGCGTAACATGTCATTACTTACTGTTCTAACTCCCCTTCCTTCCAAACCTCATAACTTCGTCGTTATAGGTCAGAATTAGTCCGTTCTCACCTACTTTTCTTCCTTGTAACGTCTACTACAAATCAGTGGCCCCAAAAATCTCTTGACAACTAACTTACTGTTTTTGGCATATTTGATTAGTCTCTTTCCGAATGGCATAACTACCACTTCCGGACTCGAAATGAGGTCATTCTTACGTCCACGGACTCCTTACTTAACCCCCAAAACGGAAAATTTTTCCAGCAAGCCAAACGGAACAGAATCTGTCTGAACGTCAGGGTTCACACTAGTGTTTTTTTTTTGCACACGGTTCACACTAGTTATTTTTAGCGTTTAACTAGTTTTACAAATAAAAAATCGCCATGACTTCGTTACACAAGATTTTGCTACCGTTTCAATTGGCTGATGTTCATAACTCTTAGAAGCATAACACAATACCCTAGAACTTAATTTTACATTTGGAAACCCACACAAAAAGGATTCCAAAACAGCCCCTAGTCAACTATTTAGTCCTTTTTCCATTCCTTTAGGAATATGTTTATATATTTCATTCTTGGTTCCACTTTTCATGCAATTTACAAGTAGTTTAACATATTATATATATCCTTATCACTTCAAAATTCTTCCATGATCTTTCATTAAAAACCAATCACCAACAAAGCACTTCCTAACATACTAGAAAACTTTTTAAAAGAAAGAAATTAAAATGATGAAATAGTTAGAGTTCTTACCTTTTCTTTCTTCTTCTTCTTTTTGATCTTGTCTAGATGATCAAAATCAAAGCTTCCTTCTCTTTCTCTTCCTCTTGTTCAATCTGAATCCAAGTTCTCTCTCTCTCTCTCTTACTTTTTTTTCTTGCTCTCTTTCTATCTCTCTAGTCTTGTGAAATGAAAATGAATGAAATGGCAAAGTGTTGGATGATTAAATGAATCATCCAACACTTAACTTAACCAAGCTTGGGTTAGGCCAACCTAACCTTAATTAAAACCAACTAAAGCAAGACAAATGGATTACCTAAGGCATTGTTTGGTTAAAATAAAATGAATGGAGGGAACCATGCATTAATTGTTTGCTTCATTTGGATAAAAACTTACTATAATTGGTAAGTGACCCCCACCACGCTATGCCCGGCCAATCCCCCTCTCCTTTACCTTTTACACATTCAAATAACCACATGCTTGAAATATTATCCAATGACACATCTATCATCTTATAAATCAAATGACACTTGTATTTTAAAAAGTTTTGGCTCCAAGACTTGCCCCACTTGGCTCCAAGTCGAAGCCAAACCATTTTAATTCATAGCCAAGGTATTTTAATTCCTAACCTAGTCATTTTAAATTCTTAAGCTTCACTTGACTTGGTTACTTTTTAACTTATTATTATTATTATTATTATTATTATTATTATTATTATTATTATTATTATTATTTTCTACTCCCTCCGTCCCAGGATAAAAGTCTTGATTGACTTTTTGCGCATATTAAGAAAAAGGATAAAATGACAAAATTGTCAATATTTAAATTCTCATTTAATTGCATAGTTTTTTTGCACATTACTAATGATGCTCCATAAATATGCATAGATAATAGAAATATAAGAATCAATAATAAGGGTATTATAGGCAAATTATTGTAAAAAATAGATCAGTTAAGGTAAGTAGACATTTAACTTGAGACTACCTAAAATAGTAATAAAGATTTTTCTCTTGGGACGGAGGGAGTAGTTTCTTTTCAAACTTTTACATTTAGTCAAATTATAGACTTTCTCATTTCAAGTTTTGATTTCACTTTCCATCCCCATTTTCCGAACAAGCAATATGTCAAAGTTATAAAATTCAAAAAAATACGAAAAAAACGCGTTTTAAACGTGAATATTGATTTTACATCTTTTCTGATAAAAATATTTTTATTGGAGATTTCGTCTCCCTTTACCAAATAAACGCTATGCCGTAATTCGAAAAGTTCAAAAAATGAAAAGGCGTTTTTTGCGTTTCATGAATAGTGATTTAGCGTTTTTCTCAAAAAAAAATTATTTTGTCAAAAAATTCCAATGCACATTCATAATCACATAACACGTAATCTAGGTTAAAAATCAACCTTCAATCACGTAAAACGCAAACATTTCCATTAAAATATTTATTTTATTTAATAAATATTAATAACCCTTATTACAAGGATGCTACATTCTCGATCATTACATTTTTCCCCTTATAAGGATCTTATCCCCAGAATCATAATACAAGGTTACACAAAAAGATGGGGTTAATTACTTCTCATTTTATCTTCGAGTTCTCACGTTGCCTGCTCGACATTGTGGTTCCTCCATAATACCTTTACAGATGGTATAACTTTATTTCTTAAAACTTGTTATTTCCTATCAATTATCTGAATAGGAATTTCTTCATATATTAAGTCTTTTTTCAAGCTGGATAGGCTCATATTCTATTACATGTTTATAATATGGCTTATACGGTCTTAAAACTGAAACATGAACCACATTATGTACGTGCTCCAACTCCGGGGGTAGGGCCACTTCACAAACTACCTCCCCTATTCTTAAGTAGACCTGGCAATATAGTTGGTTAACTATCGGGTCAACTCATATTAACTGGAACCAAATGAGTTGGTTAACTATTTTATTTATTTGGGTTGGTAAAAGTTTGGAACCATATTTTTAGAAAGAAATATAGTTCCAACTCGGTTAACCATTTTTCGACCCATATTTTATTCCAAATTCAAATCAAAAGTTCTTTCCATCCATATTTACATTTTCAAGAAGCTCAACCACCCACCCCCACCCCACTCCAAGCCACGCCACGCCACGCCACGCCATGCACCCACCCCACCCCACCAAAAAAATATTATGTGATTATGTATATACCCCTTACCCCCCACCCCCACCCCATACCACACCACACCACACCACACCCCCACTCCCACCCCCAAAAAAAATAATATTATGTGATTATGTATACATCCCACCACCACCACCCCCACCCCACCCTCACCCCCACCCCCACCCCCCCACCCCACCCTACCCCACCCCATCCCACCCCACGCCACCCCACCCAAAAAAAAATAATATTATGTGATTATGTATACACCCCTTACCACCACCACACCCCCACCCCACCCCACCCCCACCCCACCCAAAAAATAATATTATGTGATTATGTATACACCTCTTACCCCCACCCCACCCCACCCTTACTCCCACCCACCCCACCATTACTCTCACCTCCAAAAAATAATATTATGTGATTATGTATACACCCCTTACCCCCACCCCAAACCCCCCTTGCACCCCCCCACCCCACCGCTTACCCCAACCCCCACCCCCATCCCTACCCCAAAAAAAAAAATATTATGTGATTATGTATACACCTCTTACCACCATCCCCACCCCACCCCCACCCCACACCCAAAAAATAATATTATTGATTATGTATACACCTCTTACCACCACCCTCACCCCCACCCCCCCCACACACACAAAAAAATAATATTATGTGATTATGTATACACATCTTACCCCCCACCCCCCACCCCCACCCCCACCCCCAACCCCCCACTCCCCCACCCCACCCACATCCCTACCCCCAAAAAAATATATATTATGTGATTATGTATACACCCCTTACCCCCACCCCACCCCACTCCCACCCCAAAAAAAAATAATATTATGTGATTATGTATACACCCCACCCCCCCCCCCCCCCACCCCACCTCACCCCCACTCCCCAAAAAATAATAATAATATATCAAATCAAGCCTTCATGGAACTATAACCATATTAAAATGGTTAATATGGTTAATATGGTTTTTAACCATAACCATATGGTTCTAACCCACATTATCCATATTAAAATTGGTTAATATGGTTTTAGTTCTTAAATGGTTGGTTAACCATATTTTGAAAATCAAAACTAACCCATAACCATATTTTGTCAGGTCTATTCTTAAGCTTCCCTTTCTTTCTGAACCGTATCTTCCCCTTCCAGGGAGACACCTTTAAAATACATAACTTTCGACTTCAAAGTCTCTCTTCTTGCGACTTCATTTTTTTTTCTACTCAATTTGTTAAATCCAAAAATTCAAAATTGTTGGTTTTGATTAATACAATAGTTAATATTGTAAACTTGTGACAACCCCAAAACAGGTCCAGTCCACCCAACCTATTCTAAGTCGCCAAATACATGGTACAGAAAATAACTACAACTTTATTACAATAATTGTCGTACAAAATACAACAACACATATGCTGTGAGTTTGGATACAAATATATACCAACTTTGACTCACATCCCAACCTTGGATAGCACGTCATAATGGCACCATACATAAAGGTATAGTCAAAAACTGTTTCAGAAATTAGAATCATTGTGAAGTGCTCAAGGAAACCTTCGTACATGGGAGGCCATGCGTCTAGGTTATGATAGATATCATATGGCCACAGAATTATCCTTGGTTGACCCAATAAACCCCAAAGAAAAACGAGAAGATTACTATCATATTCTTCTCAATGGTGAGTCTTCTCTTGACATATCATTATCTCCACTGTCTCTAAATGAGAATTATACTTCAAACAAACACCAAGATTATATAGGTAGTGCTCGTAAATATACTCAGCAAGTGGATGAGCACAACCCTTTCTTATGATGACACGAGGTTGTATGTCATTAGACATCTTGTATGATAGTGGCAAAATACCCTTCCAACGTTGGGTTCGCCTCACCCTAGTTGATTCACCAAATATAACTACTAAATGATGACCACCGTTCTATTCCCCTGTTACCCCCGCTCGACCCAGCTACACTCTTATTACACGAAAGGAATTGTGAAATGTAAGGGTGAAAGCACAACTAGCCCAAAGAAAGAATATCATGACTAAAGATAATTAAATTATCAATAGTTTTCATCAATAATAAATCAGAGATTTAGAACATATGGTAGATGATAAAAATTTCAACCATAGTTGCAGCGGAACGAGCAATCCATTAGAAGAGTCAAATAGACCATAAAGTCTATTATCTTCTATGTTAAAAATCCACCAACAATGTTTTATCCCTGTAACATCAATCAACAGTTCTGGTCCACAATCATATGAATAACTCATAATCATAATTGTGATTCTAAATTTCTCTTCGCATCCAGGACAAAGATAATTTTCATCACATGTCTTTACACGAAACATCAAAGATCATGATTATACCAAATCACAGTTCACATTTATAATCATATTTAACAATTTCATCTTTGCACTACGGCCAAAGATATTCATCAAATGCACCATCTTTGCACTACGGGCCAAAGATATTCAACAACAGTCATCTTTGCACTCACTGGGCCAAAGATATTCCTCAACAGATTCATATTTGCACTACAAGCCAAATATATTCATCAACATTCATATTTTTACTACGAAGTCAAATATATTAATATCTCAAAGAAATATATAATCATTTTTAATTTATATAAACAATAATTATAACCATGTTGATCAATTCACCTTTGCACTTAAGCTAAAGATATTCAGCTATAAATTCAATGGTCATGATCATACCAGTCAACAATTCAACTTTGCACTACTTGCCAAAGGGAACCCATAGTCTTGATCATACCAATAATCTACCCATCTTTACACTCAAGTGAAAGAGAATTTCTACATCAGGGTTATAAAATGTTATATATAATAATAAAAACAATATGATTAACAACTGCATTTAATTTTAAGAGAAATATTCATAAAGCAACGATAATTTGGTCAGAAAAAGAAACCAATTTTTGTCGTGAATAGTACCCGTGAATAGTAACTCGTGAATAGTAACTCATGAATAGTAAACCCGACACAAAAAGATAGAAATTCCACAATAAAATCTATACCAATATTTCGGTATAATGATATTGAAATAACATTTCTTAAACTTATAAACAATTTATTTTAATTGTTTACACTTTACTAAATAATGCATTTAATCATTCTAAAATGTCAAACTCATAAGATTTCATCACCAATAACCAAAACCCTCATAAAAAATCTGCATATAACTCATGTATGATTCTCAAGCCATAAAATCATATTTTCCAATTTTCTTACTTCACATAACATATTTAATTCTTTTACTCATAACTAGACCATTTTCATGAAAAATACCAAATCGGTTCAAAAAAATATTTCTTTTACGGGATTTAGCATAATAGTCTCATAGTGAGGAATATATTTTTCTCGTAATTTTTAAAATTCATTTACTATTTTTCATATGGCCAAAATCGTCGAATATTTAGACATTTATCATAAATTGTACTTTTATCCAAAAATTCCGAAATTCACAGAGTACACTGATATTATATAGATGTATTCCCAATAAAAATTTCATCAATTTTAGACTTAACCACAAGGAATTATAAGCGGTTACTTTTAAAATAGTCTTTTCTCATAAAATTCATAACTCTTAATCTATACGTCCAAAAATCACCATTTTTGGACACAATCAATAAAACTCATCAAAATATCATTTCAAATTTTTCCAGAATTTTTGAAGGTCAGAAAAATTACGAAACTGAAAAGCATAACAACCCTTAAAATCCCTTACCTCAAAAAGCAAAGACTTAACTCGGATATCGGATGATATGATTTGAAGAAAAACTTGCACTAAAAAATAACAACTTACCAAGTATATAAATACTCACAAAATACACTCGATAATCTAGAGAGAAAAAGAGAGAAAACTTATGAATTCTGGTGTGATTTTCAATTCTAACTTAGCCCTCTATTTATAGGAAAATGTTAGCACGCCGAAGCAGACTTAACCTGCAACCTGATGGCTTTACCTACTACTATTCCCACCCACCACATTTGAAAATTCAATTGAGCACATTTCTCACCAACCAAAAGTGGGGCCCACCAATTCTAGAATTTTCCACCAAAATCATTTATAACCTAATTTCCGAATCAGACGCCTCTTAAAATTCATAACAAATCATTCGTTCATTTTTAACGGTTCAAAATTTGTGGACATATACTCAACTTATATATGTATAACATATCCAAAAATTACAACGATCCAACGGACGGATTAAATATTATAACTCACACAATAAAGCTGTAATAACATCGATTTGATCTTTTAATACCTCCAATCCGACAAAATACTGATAAAACACCTCAACATTAATTCCTTCATTTATAATCACATAAATAAATCTATCATTTATATCCACATCAAATAAATATTTCCTTATCATATAAATCAATAATTAATTATTCACAAATAATATTATGTAATCACAATAATGACAACCAGTGTAGTTCTCGGAAAGAGGGGCTTTCCGATAAGGATTTCTCTTCTTGGCGCTTGCAATTAGGTGACCAACCTCTCTCCTCGATGAACTTTCTAGACATTGCCAATAATGCTATCTAATAATATTATTCAAATAATATGAATTATTGATCCGATAATGGAGATATTGTAAAATGACAATTATTGAAACAACAATAATATAAAATATCAACGCAACAATTATTGAATCAATAAAATAAAATATTGAATAAGTAATTATCGTAACAATTATTGAGTAGTGTCTTCTTACGTAAGAATCAATTATTCAAAAAAATGCATGCAATATCGTATGCTCTTCTTGTGCAATAACGTAGACATCGTATTTTAACCAGGGTATTCCAACAAGTGTTAATGGTAACAACTACGCGTTATTTATAAAAACTCAAACTTGTCGTTTTCTTCATCCAAGCGGTTATTCGTTTTGGGGCCCCAAATGGTTTTGCTGTCGTCGCATGCGAATATTCCCGACAAAAAGAATATTCCACGACCAAACGAATATTCCCCGACAACAATGAATATTTTATAACCACTTGCGTATTTTGAAAAAAAAATTCATATATCACCCTTAACTTTAACTTTTATCAATTTAACCATTTATTGAATAGTAATGATAAGAAAAATTGAATGCTTTTATTTCATAAAATTCGGGGTCTTACAATCTCCCCTTCTTATGAAATTTCATCCCCGAAATTTACGTACCTGGTATTTCAAAGAGTTGAGAATACCTTGCTTCCATCTTCCCTGTCCTCATTATTTCTCCATTGCTCATCTCCTGTATTTCAGATATCATTCTAGAATACAGCTTCAAAACAAGGGTTAATTGAACAAATTAACATATCACATAATATCCCGATATTATGATTGACCAACAATTAAGCTTAGGTATGACACACTAGCGAAGGATTTACTCATCTATCCCTCCTAGTTCTATTCCCGATCTCCGCGGAGATCATATCGCGCTAGCTCGATACCAAATGTGACAAATGTCCCATCGATGGGGACAAACACCTCACATTGGTACTATCGGTTGCCCGCAGAATGGCGCCCCTACGGAGAGTCTGGCTTCGGTGCATCCCCCATTAACAGGAAGTCACCAACGACAGGCTCGGGGCTCTTTCCTTGTAGCTCTGATACCAAAGGTGATAACCCCAAAACAGGTCCAGTCCACCCAACCTATTCTGAGTCGCCAAATACATGGTACAGAAAATAACTACAACTTTATTACAACCATTGTCGTACAAAATACAACAACACATATGCTGTGAGTTTGAATACAAATATATACCAACTGTGACTCACATCCCAAATGTCACAATGGCACCTAAAATAAAGGTATAGCCAAAAACTGTTTCAGAAATTAGAATCATTGGGAAGTGCTCAAGGAAACCTTCGTACATGGGAGGCCATGCGTCTAAGTTATGATAGATATCATATGGCCACAGAATTATCCTTGGTTGACCCAATAAACCCCAAAGAAAAACGAGAAGATTACTATCATATTCTTCTCAATAGTGAGTCTTCTCTTGACATATCATTATCTCCACTGTCTCTAAATGAGAATTATACTTCAAACAAACACCAAGATTATATAGGTAGTGCTCGTAAATATACTCAGCAAGTGGATAAGCACAACCCTGTCTTATGATGACACGAGGTTGTATGTCATTAGACATCTTGTATGATAGTGGCAAAACACCCTTCCAACGTTAGGTTCGCCACTCACCTAGTTGATTCACCAAATATAACTACTAAATGATGACCACCGATTCTATTCCCTCATTAATTTCGGCTTCAACCCAAATTTACACTCTTATTACACGAAAGGAATTGTGAAAGCAGAAGGGTGAGCACAACCAGCCTTGATAAAGAATATCATGACTAAAGATAATTAAATTATCAATAGTTTTCATCAATAATAAATCAGAGATTTAGAACATATGGTAGATGATAAAAATTTCAACCATAGTTGCAGCGGAACGAGCAATCCATTAGAAGAGTCAAATAGACCATAAAGTCTATTATCTTTTCTATGTTAAAAATCCACCAACAATGTTTTATCCCTGTAACATCAATCAACAGTTCTGGTCCACAATCATATGAATAACTCATAATCATAATTGTGATTCTAAATTTCTCTTCGCATCCAGGACGAAGATAATTTTCATCACATGTCTTTACCTGAAACATCAAAGATCATGGTTATACCAAATCACAGTTCCTGTTTATAATCATACTAACAATTTTATCTTTGCACTACGGGCCAAAGATATTCATCAACAGACCATCTTTGCACTACAGGCCAAAGATATTCAACAACAGGTCATCTTTGCACTACGGGCCAAAGATATTCCTCAACAGTTCATATTTGCACTACAGGCCAAATATATTCATCAACAGTTCATATTTTCACTACAGGTCAAATATATTAATATCTCAAAGAAATATATAATCATTTCAGAATTTATATAAACAATAATTATAACCATGTTGATCAATTCACCTTTGCACTTAAGCTAAAGATATTCAGCTATAAATTCAATGGTCATGATCATACCAGTCAATAATTCAACTTTGCACTACTTGCCAAAGGGAACCCATAGTCATGATCATACCAATAATCTACCCATCTTTACACTCAAGTGAAAGAGAATTTCTACATCAGGGTTATAAAATGTTATATATGATAATAAAAATAATATGATTAACAACTGCATTTAATTTTAAGAGAAATATTCATAAATCAACGATAATTTGGTCAGAAAAAGAAACCAATTTTTGTCGTGAATAGTACCCGTGAATAGTAACTCGTGAATAGTAACTCATGAATAGTAAACCCGACACAAAAAGATAAAAATTCCACAATAAAATTTATACCAATATTTCGATATAATGATATTGAAATAACATTTCTTAAACTTATAAACAATTTATTTTAATTGTTTACACTTTACTAAATAATGCATTTAATCATTCTAAAATGTCAAACTCATAAGATTTCATCACCAATAACCAAAACCCTCATAAAAAATTTGCATATAACTCATGTATGATTCTCAAGCCATAAAATCATATTTTCCAATTTTCTTATTTCACATAACATATTTAATTCTTTTACTCATAACTAGACCATTTTCATGAAAAATACCAAATCAGTTTCAAAAATATTTCTTTTCTGGGATTTAGCATAATATAGTCTCATAGTGAACATATATTTTTCTCAGAATTTTTAAAATTCATTTACTATTTTTCATATGGCCAAAATCGTCGAATATTTAGACATTTATCATAAATTGTACTTTTATCCAAAAATTCCGAAATTCACAGAGTACACTGATATTATATAGATGTACTCCCAATAAAATTTTTTATCAATTTTAGAGTTAACCACAAGGAATTATAAGCGGTTACTTTTAAAATAGTCTTTTCTCATAAAATTCATAACTCTTAACCTATACATCCAAAAATCACCATTTTTGGACACAATTAATAAAACTCATCAAAATATCATTTCAAATTTTTCAGAATTTTTGAAGGTCAGAAAAATTACGAAACTGAAAAACATAACAACCCTTAAAATCACTTACCTCAAAAGAGCAGCACTTCTAACTGGATATCGGATATGACGCTGAAGGAAACTTGCACTAAAAAATAACAACTTACTAAGTATATAAATACTCACAAAATACACTCGATAATCTAGAGAGAAAAAGAGAGAAAACTTATGAATTCTTGTGTGATTTTCAATTCTAACTTAGCCCTCTATTTATAGGAAAATGTTAGCACGCCGATGCAGACTTAACTCCGCAACTCGATGGCTTTACTCGCTACTATTCCCACCCACCACATTTGAAAATTCAATTGAGCACATTTCTCACCAACCAAAAGTGGGGCCCACCAATTCTAGAATTTTCCACCAAAATCATTTATAACCTAATTTAGAATCATTCGCCTCTTAAAATTCATAACAAATCATTCGTTCATTTTAACGGTTCAAAATTTGTGGACATATACTCAACTTATATATGTATAACATATCCAAAAATTACAACGATCCAACCAGGCGGATTAAATATTATAACTCACACAATAAAGTCGTAATAACATCGATTTGATCTTTTATTACCTCAATCCGACAAAATCTCGATAAAACACCTCAACATTAATTCCTTCATTTATAATCACATAAATAAATCTATCATTTATATCCACATCAAATAAATATTTCCTTATCATATAAATCAATAATTAATTATTCACAAATAATATTACAGAATCACAATAATGACAACTAGGCAGTTCTCAGGAAAGAGGGGGCTTTCCGATAAGGATTTCTCCTTACTGGCGCGCAATTAGGTGACCAAACCTCTCCTTGATGAACTTTCTAGACATTGCCAATAATGCTATCTAATAATATTATTCAAATAATATGAATTATTGATCCGATAATGGAATATTGCAAAGATGACAATTATTGAAACAACAATAATATAAAATATCAACGCAACAATTATTGAATCAATAAAATAAAATATTGATAAAGAATTACCGTAACAATTATTGAAAGTAGTGTCTTTCACGTAAGAATCAATTATTCAAAAATAATCTGCAATACCGTGTGCATCTGGTGCAATAACGCAGACATCGTATTTTAACCACCGTGTATTCTAACAGTGTTAATGGTAACAACTACGCGTTATTTATAAAAAAACTCAAACTTGTCGTTTTCTTCATCCAAGCGGTTATTCGTTTTGGGGCCCCTAAATGGTATTTGCTACTGTCAAATTTAATATTCCCGACAAAAAGAATATTCCACGACCAAACGAATATTCCCCGACAACAATGAATATTTTATAACCACTTGCGTATTTTTAAAAAAAAAATTCATATATCACCCTTAACTTTAACTTTTATCAATTTAACCATTTATTGAATAGTAATTATAAGAAAAATTGAATACTTTTATTTCATAAAATTCGGGGTCTTACAATCTCCCCTTCTTATAAAATTTCGTCCCCGAAATTTACGTATCTGGTATTTCAAAGAGTTGAGAATACCTTGCTTCCATCTTCCCTGTCCTCATTATTTCTCCATTGCTCATCTCCTGTATTTCAGATATCATTCTAGAATACAGCTTCAAAACAAGGGTTAATTGAACAAATTAACATATCACATAATATCCCGATATTATGACTGACCAACAATTAAGCTTAAGTATGACACACTAGCGAAGGATTTACTCATCTCTCCCCTCCTAGTTCTATTCCCCGATCTCCGCCAGAGATCATATCGCTAAGCTCTGATACCAACACGGAGAGTCTGGCTTCGTTGCATCCCCTATTAACAGGAAGTCATCAGCGACAGGCTCGGGGCTCTTTATTTATAGCTCTGATACCAAAGGTGATAACCCCAAAACAGGTCCAGTCCACCCAACCTATTCTGAGTCGCCAAATACATGGTACAGAAAACAACTACAACTTTATTACAACCATTATCGTACAAAATACAACAACACATATGCTGTGAATTTGGATACAAATATATACCAACTGTGACTCACATCCCAAACGTCACAATGGCACCTTACATAAAGGTATAGTCAAAAATTGTTTCAGAAATTAGAATCATTGGGAAGTGCTCAAGGAAACCTTCGTACATGAGAGGCCGTGCGTCACAGGTTATGATAGATATCATATGGCCACGAGAATTATCCTTGGTTCAATTAATAAACCCTAAAAAAAAACGAGAAGATTACTATCATATTCTTACCAATGGTGAGTCTTCTCTTTACATATCATTATCTCCCTTTGTCTCAAAATGAGAATTATACTTCAAACAAACACCAAGATTATATAGGTAGTGCTTTCGTAAATATACTCAAGAAGTGGATGAGCACAACCACATCTTATGATGACACGAGGTTGTATGTCATTAGACATCTTGTATGATAGTGGCAAAACACCCTTCCAACGTTGGGTTCGCCTCACCCTAGTTGATTCACCAAATATAACTACTAAATGATGACCACCGTTCTATTCCCTCACATATTCTTTCGACCTACCTACACTCTTATTACCTGAAAGGAATTGTGAAACTGAAGGGTGAGCACAACTAGCCCAGTAAAGAATATCATGACTAAAGATAATTAAATTATCAATAGTTTTCATCAATAATAAATCAGAGATTTAGAACATATGGTAGATGATAAAAATTTCAACCATAGTTGCAGCGGAACGAGCAATCCATTAGAAAAGTCAAATAGACCATAAAATCTATTATCTTCTCTATGTTAAAAATCCACCAACAATGTTTTATTTCTGTAACATCAATCAACAGTTCTGGTCCACAATCATATGAATAACTCATAATCATAATTGTGATTCTAAATTTCTCTTCGCATCCAGGACGAAGATAATTTTTATCACATGTCTTTACTTGAAACATCAACAGACCATCTTTGCACTACAGGCCAAAGATATTCAACAACAGGTCATCTTTGCACTACGGGTGAAAAGGAACCCATAGTCATGATCATACCAATAATCTACCCATCTTTACACTCAAGTGAAAGAGAATTTCTACATCAGGATTATAAAATGTTATATATGATAATAAAAACAATATGATCAACAACTGCATTTAATTTCAAGAGAAATATTCATAAATCAACGATAATTTGGTCAGAAAAAAGAAATCAATTTTTGTCGTGAATAGTAACTTGTGAATAGTAACGCATGAATAGTAAACTCGACACAAAAAGGTAGAAATTCCACAATAAAATCCATACCAATATTTCGGTATAATGATATTGAAATAACATTTCTTAAACTTATAAATAATTTATTTTAATTGTTTACACTTTACTAAATAATGCATTTAATCATTCTAAAATGTCAAACTCATAAGATTTCATCACCAATAACTAAAACCCTCATAAAAAATTTGCATATAACTCATGTATGATTCTCAAGCCATAAAATCATATTTTCTAATTTTCTTACTTCACATAACATATTTAATTCTTTTACTCATAACTAGACCATTTTCATAAAAAATACCAAATCAGTTTCAGAAATATTTCTTTTCTGGGATTTAGCATAATAGTCTCATAGTGAACATATATTTTTCTCGTAATTTTTTAAAATTCATTTACTATTTTTCATACGGCGAAAATCATTGAATATTTAGACATTTATCATAAATTGTACTTTTATCCAAAAATTCGAAATTCATGAGTACAACGATATTATATAGATGTACTCCCAATAAAAATTTCATCAATTTTAGACTTAACCACAAGGAATTATAAGCGGTTTACTTTTAAAATAGTCTTTTCTCATAAAATTCATAACTCTTAATCTATCGTCCAAAAATCACCATTTTTGGACACAATCAATAAAACTCATCAAAATATCATTTCAAATTTTTCGAGAATTTTTGAAGGTCAGAAAAATTACGAAACTGAAAAACATAACAACCCTTAAAATCCCTTACTATCCCTTACCTCAAAAGAGCAGCACTTCTGACTGGATATCGAATATGACATTGAAGAAAACTTGCACTAAAGAATAGCAACTCACCAAGTATCTAAATACTCATAAAATACACTCGATAATCTAGAGAGAAAAAGAGAGAAAACTTATGAATTCTTGTGTGATTTTTAATTCTAACTTAGCCCTCTATTTATAGGAAAATGTTAAGACGCAAAGCGGACTTAACTCGCAAACTACGATGGCTTTACTCGCTACTATTCCCACCCACCACATTTGAAAATTCAATTGAGCACATTTCTCACCAACCAAAAGTGGGGCCCACCAATTCTAGAATTTTCCACCAAAATCATTTATAACCTAATTTCCGAATCAGTCACCTCTTAAAATTCATAACAAATCATTCGTTCATTTTTAACAGTTCAAAATTTGTGGACATATACTCAACTTATATATGTATAACATATCCAAAAATTACAACGATCCAACGGTCGGATTAAATATTATAACTCACACAATAAAGCTGTAATAACACCGATTTGATCTTTTAATATCTCCAATCCGATAAAATACTGATAAAACACCTCAACATTAATTCCTTCATTTATAACCACATAAATAAATCCATCATTTATATCCACATCAAATAAATATTTCCTTATCATATAAATCAATAATTAATTATTCACAAATAATATTACAGAATCACAATAATGACAACCAGGAGCAGGTTCAGGAAAGAGGGGCTTTCAGATAAGGATTTTCTCACTTCTTGGCGTGCGATTAGGTGACCAAACCTCTCCTCGATGTAACTTTCTAGACATTGCAATAATCTTTATATAATAATATTATTCAAATAATATGAATTATTGATCTGATAATGGAGATACTGTGCAGTGACAATTATTGAAACAACAATAATATAAAATATCAACGCAACAATTATTGAATCAATAAAATAAAATATTGAATAGTAATTACTGTAACAATTATTGAGTAGTGTCTTCTTACGTAAGAATCAATAATTCAAAAATATTGTGCAATACCGTGTGCTACTGTGCAATAACGCCTATTACTGTATTTTAGCCACCGGGTATTCCAACATGTAACAACTACGCCGTTATTTATAAAAACTCAAACTTGTCGTTTTCTTCATCCGACAGTTATTCGTTATGAGGCCCACAAATGGTTGCGCCGTCGTACGAATATTCCCCGACAAAAAGAATATTCCACGACCAAACGAATATTCCCTGACAACAATGAATATTTTATAACCACTTGCGTATTTTGAAAAAAAAATCATATATCACCCTTAACTTTAACTATTATCAATTTAACCATTTACTGAATAATAATTATAAGAAAAATTGAATACTTTTATTTCATAAAATTCGGGGTCTTACAAAACTACTTAAAAAATATTGCAAAGTATAAAATTGTTTTTTCCAAAATTAAAATAAACTCGTACATTTTGAGTTTTATAATTTCCTAAATTAATTAGGATTACGGATTTTTCTTATGGAACAGATGGAGTATTATTGAAATGCCTTATATTTATTAAGTGCAGGGTATAATGGTCTTTCTAAGTTTTCTTTCCATACATTCAACAATTAGATGATGGATTTTGAGGCATCGAAGACTTGTTACTAGTTTACATTTCATCTTTTCTTTTTTATGATAAAAGGGATCAGATTTGATCCTCATTTTAGAAAGTTTAAAATGGACAATCTATTTATAAAATTAAAAATTTTAAGTGATTGCCAAATAAATTAAAACAAAATCCATCATCTAATTGTTGAACTAGTTATGTTTTGTTTAGGGATAATTTTATTAATTTGGGTAACTGCAGAATATTCCGCCCGACCCAATATATATGATCGAATTGCGCCGAGAGCGGGAAGGGATTCGCTCAGTTGATTATATCGAGTTGCAGATCGAATATATCATCACATAGTATGCATGACAAGATATTGTATTAAATTGTGGGGTCGCCACAAGGAAGAAGATTCGTTTGGTCGACTACCTCAGCTGGTATAAGCAGATGACTCGTCTGATAATAAGCCGCCCACAAATTCAACTAGACTATACATATACACCGCGTGCCTTCTTTAGTCAGTACGAAGTTGTTGGCCTTGTAAGTTTCTTTGTAATATTTTGTACATTGTAAGTCTATAACATATTGCATACGCCTTGCTAATGAAATGTATCGGTGGTGGTATACAGATCGAGGCAGAGCGAGATTTTGTTCGAAACCTTTTGTCAAAACCACATGTGCATAACCCTCGCCATGTGTACGAAGATTGGTATGCAAGGTCGATACTGTTTAATGAAAAGTACTGGGGAGTTTTTGAAGATCCCAACAAAACCATCCCTAACGTTCCAGAAGATCAGTTGACGCAAGAAACGCCATTTTCCGCTTTTAATCCATTCAATCAAAACAGTCAAGAATCCCCTTATATGCCTGACATCCAATTAGACGTTGAATCACCCATCATATATATCACATCCCCCACCTTACATGCATCAGTGGAGTTCGACTGTTGGCATTAACACTGCGTATCACTTTCATCCGATGCAGTTGACCCCAATATTAGAAGAAACTACCAGACTGCAATCATATTCAGAGCCTATTCGAGGTGGGGAGGAGGGCGTGTCTACAATTTATCCTTCATGGCTACAAAGGGATCGGTCAAGATGCTGTAAGAAGGATCCTCTCAAACCACTGAACTTAGAAAAGGAAGACTGGTTAAACCGAAATTGGTTTTCTAATGTGGTAGATTCAACACAGCTTCCTCATGTCGGTCTTGATGACGAGTGTCGATTGGTCCATAAAGACCTCCTATGTCTTTTTCCAAGGAGCCAGCTATGGGATAAGATAATCGACGCGTATCTGAGTTTGTTGAAGTTACGCGAATATCGTCTATAGTAGAGCTTACCCAACCGAAAGAAATTTTATTTCATGCCTTGATGTTTTTTCCAATTACTACAACAATGGTGGCCATCATACCACAAACCCAGTCTTGCAAGTAAGAAGGAATATGACGTCGCCGAGGTGGCACCCTATTTTTTCAACCAAGGAGCCCAACCGCAAATGGCAGACTGTGATTTTGTCTTCCTTCCAATTAACCATAAAAACTTAACTTATTTTTTGTTCGTTGTAGATATTAAAAGATGGTGGGTTATGCTTATAGATTCTTTGTACGATGACGTACCTACTGACAAAATTTCACATCGTTATTAATTAGAGCTAGAATGTGGTATGTCTTTATTGATGCCGATGTCATTTTCCAAGTACATGTATGTTATATTGTCGAACTAACTAATTGGTTTTTTTTTACAGTGCGACTTTATTGCAAACACTATGCGGATATTCAACCCTGAAAAAAATTTCCTAAATAAAAGGATGTCTTGGGCATTCAAGTCAGTTTGACCTAAACAACATAATCTTGTGGATTGCGGAGTCTACGTAATGAAGTATGTAAACTACCTTGTCCAAGGCATGCCGTTAGGGCAGCTCGACTAGTCTGCAGAAGATGCGTCATTGTTTATGTATAGAATTGCCCATGAATTGCGTAAACATAGGGCTAGGGAGGTGGTCCCAAATGTTTCTTAACTTGTACATTGTAAAATTTAATATCCCTATTGGAGTTTGAAGTTTAATAATGCGCCATTGTAAAAGTTATTATCCCTATTGAATATGTCAAATTAATAGATTGTAAAATTTAATATCCCTATTGAATATGCCCGAATACAATTTTAACAGATGGTTTCGGAGCGAAGGTGTGATTTATTCGGGCAGGTGCTATGTTTAAAAGATGTCGGTTTCGGAATGAAGGTGTGATTCATTCGGGAAGATATTACTTTGTTAAAAGATCTCAGGTTTCTGAACGAAGGCATGATTCATTCAGGAAGATGTTACTTGTTTAAAATTACTTGATTTCGGAACGAAGGCATGATCCATTAGAAAAGATGTTACTTTGTTAAAAGATGTCGGGTATCGGGACGATGGCGTGATGCACTCGGGCAAATTTTAATTTGTTAAAAGATGTCGGGTTTCGGAAAGATGGCGTGATACACTCAGGTAAATTTTAATTTGTTAAAAGATGTCGGGTTTCGGAAAGATGGCGTGATGCACTCAGGTAAATTTTAATTTGTTAAAAGATGTCGGGTTTTAAAACGACGGCGTGTTGCACTCAGGGCAAATTTTAATTTGTTAAAAGATGTTGGGTTTCGGTAAGAGGCGTGATGCACTCGGACAAATTTTAATTTGTTAAACGATGTCGGGTTTCGGAACGATAACGCGATGCACTCGGGTAAATTTTAATTTGTTAAAAGATGTCGGGTTTCAGAATGATGGCGTGATGCACTCGGGCAAATTTTAATTTGTTAAAAGATGTCGAGTTTCAGAACGATGGCGTGTTGCACTTGGGCAAATTTTAATTTGTTAAAAGAACTGTCCTTAGAATTAACTAAACTTCAATTTATATACTTACAGCCAAAACAAAACTAACTCCATAACAATTCTAAAAATTGACAATTACTCCATTCGTCCCATGATAAAAGTTCTTATTACTATTTTGGGTAGTCTCATGTTAAATGTCCATTTTCCTTTAATAACCAAACTTTTACACATATTTTTCTATTATACTCGTAGCATTAAATATCTCATACTTTTCTTATTCTAATTCTCTCTCCATATTTAATGACATTATTATGAACAATTTTGTCATTTTATTCATCTTCTTAATATGCATAAAAAGTCCACCAGGACTTTTATCCTAGGACGGAGGGAGTATATGTTTAAAAAAAACACTAAAACACTTCTTTACACCAAAGCAAATTTGATATCATTCATAAAATTTAAATTTGTAAAAGTTATCAGGTGTGGATTTCATGCATCGGGTTAATCCTCGTCGTCAGAGGAATCTATAATTTTGGGATCGAAGCCGGCCGCCCGAATCCTTTCTGCAATCCGAGCTTTAGCTTCTTGGTATCTCTCACCGAACTGGTGTACGATGTTTTCGATAAGCTCAGGGGACTTCTTATACCCGTCGATGACCTGTTGCCGAAGGGCGTCGGTTAGAAGGCTTTCTTTCATTATTCTTTCGTAGTCCTCTTCTAATTGTTTTTCGGCTTCGACCAAGTTTATTAATTTCAGTTCAGTGTCCTTCCCGTGCTCTTCGAGATTAAAATTCTGTTTCCGAAGATCATCGTTCTCCGAATTCACTTCATCCAATTCCCCGAGTAGACTAGCATTTTCATTTTTTATGGTTTCCATTACTCGCTCCAAACCTTGGAAATGGCGAATGGTGTTGGCATGAAGGCTTTTCTCGGTTTCCAGGCTGATCTTTATCTTTTCAGTTTCAGAATTTAGGCATTCATTTTCAGCCTCCAACGTCTTCTCTTTTGCGCTGAGAGTAGGTAGACGACGAAGAGCTCGGGTGAGGGTAGATGTGGCCTGAAATATGCAATGCTGATTAGGAATGATAAACCGACTTAAACAAGAACGATATGTTATGCATAAATACTTATTTATGGACTTACCCGTCCCTGATATTTGGCACTCTTGCACATGAGTTGTTCGATAGAATCCTCTTTGAACCTCTGGTCGTCTTTCGGAAGGGAGAGGACGTCGTAAAGGTGGAAGGGGTAGTTCTTGGGTTCATCAGGCCACATTGTTAGTGGCGTTGGTTTCGTTGATTGTGGTGTAGAAGCATCTGCAGTTGATGTATACGTCGGTTGGGGCACGCGTATGGTTTTGATACAAAGTTTCTTCTGAGGAGGATCAGTGGTAGGTGCTTCTATTTCTTTCCTTTTGGCGGTCTTCTGAGGAGTGGTGTGAAGGGCAGTATCGATGTTGGTGGTTTGTTTGGGTGAGTACGAAGGGATAGTTGGGGCAGATGCTTTCTTTTTCTTGAGTGTTTTCTTCTTGAACATTATTCTTTTCTCCGTGGCGGTTAGTTTTTTCGCACTCTTTCCCAAGGGTTGTCTTGGCAACGGGACAGAGGAGATCGGTTGTACAAGGAGGGGGCTAACAAGTTTTTCATGTTGTTTAGGTGAGATGACGAGCTGCATGGAGCTTCCGTGTGACGGATCGGATTCAGATTCAACTTCATCTTCGACGATAGATAAATCATCCTCAATGGGCAAGACTTTTCGGGATGATTCACCAACAACGGGGGTTGGTTCATTCCTGAAAAGGGATACTGTGGAAAAGAATGTGTTAGTTTCGTTGGTGGTTCGAAAGTAGTTTAAAGGAAAGAACAAAGTTTAGGACTTACGAGTGTGGTTGAATAACCAAGTCTAATCGGAGAGAAGGTTAATGGACCAATATTCTGTTGGCATCTTGGCAAATATGCCATCGAGTTCTTCTTGTCGAGCTTCGGAAACCTGACCCCGCACATGACTTTTATGGTTGAAGGATTGGCCCATCTGGCGAGGAGGTGTGTGTCGGGTCCCTTAATATAAAACCGGAGTTTGTGCCACCCCTTGTTGCTGGAAGGGATTTGCATCCAAGTACGCTTGTTGTGATGTTTCTTTAACTGCATGAAGCCTATTTCTTGGGATTTCTAGAGGTCGAATATTTGGAAGAGTAGATCATTGCATGGTGGGAGACCACAGTCGTGGCAAAAGGCGATGAAGCATATGAGGTGAATATACGAGTTCGGCACTAGTTGTGCGAACCCGATTCCTACGAAACCGAGGAAGGCAGAAATGAAATCATGTAGAGGAAAATGGACCCCGTATTTAAAAGTACGTAGCGTAACGGCCACCCATCCATCTGGACGTTGATACATTCTTTCGTTTGGCTCAGGTACGCGAAGATCATAGTCGATCGGGATTTGATACAATTCGCGCATTTGAGAAAGTTGCTAATTGGTGATGGAAGACTATGTGTTGGTGTGGGTGTATTATTTTCTAACGAATATTGTTTCAACATATTCATTTCGGCTTTTTCGGCGTCGGCTTTATCAGGCAAAAGGGTGTCCTGAGGGGCGCTGACTATTTTTAGCTTGGTGACAGGATTCGTAGCAATGTCGTTAGTAGCTTTTTGAGGTTGTGAGGAGCCGGAATCAGCCATTTATGATAGATCTGGAGTTAGTAGGAGTTGTGTTGGTGTGAGCAGAGAAGGGGAATAGTTTCAAAATATGAAAATGGAGAGTATGCGGTTGTTTTTGGGGCATCAGGGATATATATGATGTGAAAACCTTTTTATCTTACTCACGTTTCCCTAGATACGGCGCAGTAATGATGGTGGGCCTTGTATTGTAACGTGGCTTAAAGTTAGGCTTTCGTTAACTTGTACGGCGCGGTAATGATGATCGTGGGTCCTTGTTTGGCACGTGGAATAAGCGGGGAGTTTGGTTTTTACAAACGACGATTGAAAGCGAAGTGCTTCAGCTTGCTTTTGTTCTGGATAAAATGGTGACGTTTGTAAGTACTATGCAAACCCTAATTGTATATTGTACATTTATACTCTCTTTCATCATTCAAGGGGACAATCAGCTTGAGAGGGCACGTCCTACGGTGTAACCATACCTCCACACAATCGTGTCATCGGTAAGCTCTAATTTGGGTGCTAATTACTGATTCATTTGTTTTGACATAGATTTGTTTGCTAAAGAATCATTTCATTCACTTTCAAGCACTTCAGAAAAATTGTATGATTTGAATGATGTTACAAGTTTATGTGATGATACCATTTCGTATGTTGGTCAAATATTTGATACGTTGAAAGATGCTAAAAATTTTTACAGAAAATATGCGAAACGTATTGGTTTTGAGGTCAGAATAAAAACTAGCAAAAAACATGTTACTATGTTAGATGTGAAGATTTTTGTTATAGATTGTATCAATGTCGTAAAGTAGAAGTGTGGTTGTTAAGAAAAGAGAGATTGTCACTTATGACGAAGACAATAATGTGGTTGAGGGCAAGCGGAGGAGAGACTAGATTGATAGAACAGACTGTAGAGCAAGATTTTTATGTTATGCATGATAGGAGTAAAGATAAATGGTTTGTGTCCACTCTTGAACTGAATCAGAATCATGAATTTGTGTCCCCAAGCAAAGTTTCACAAATTCAAACACACAAAAATATTTCGGGACTTGCCAAGGATCTGATTGAAACCCTTAATAATGATGGGATTGGTCCAAGTAGGTTGATGAATGTTTTTAGCTCATTAGGAGGAGGTATGAGCAATGTTGGGTTCTCTGAAACGGATGTGCGAAATATATTTAGAGATATAAGATACTAGACGTGATAATATCATTGCGAATGATGCACATGCTGCAATAGATTACTTGAGAAAGTTGCAGCTTGAGAGCCCTAGCAGATTTTATTTTAGTGTAAAATCAGGCGTAGATAATCGTATCGGATGTATTATGTGGGTAGATTATCGGTCAATAGTTGCTTATCAAAATTTTGGCGACGTTACGTTTGATACCACATACCGAACAAACAAGTATTCCATGTCATTTGCTCCTTTAACGGGTGTAAATCATCATTATCATTCTATATTGCTTGGGTGTGCACTATTGAGCGATGAGACTGAAGATACATTTGTATGGTTGTTTGAGCATTTTCTTGAAGCAATTAATAACAAACATCCAATAACCACTGTCACTGATCAAGATCGTGCTATGTTGAATGCGATTGCTAAGGTTTTCCCTAATACACCATGCATTGTGTACTTGGCACATTAGCGAAAAAATTCCGAAAAAACTTGGACATATCTATTTTCCTCGAATTCGACTTTTAAGTTAGATTTTAACTACTGTGTGTTTAAGTCTTTGACTATTCAAGAATTTGAGGACTTGTGGAATTTGTTGCTTGAGGATTACGGTCTGCAAGATCAAGAATGGTTGAAATCTCTGTATAAAGTAAAAGAGAAATGGATTGGGGTGTATTCAAAGAATTTCTTCGTAACAGGAATGACGACGATGTCTAGGAATGAATGTATGAACAATTTTTTTGACGAATTTGTAAACACGTCCACGGGGATTAGAGATTTTGTTTTCAAGTCACAAAAAGCCATTGAGAAGCAGTACACGAGAGAAAAAAGATGATTATTTGACGGTCAGTCGTGCAAGAAAATTCTTTTTTTGAGATGCATGCAACTAAGATATATACCAAGTAGATATTCCATCGTTTTCAGATTGAACTGACAAAGTCGCACAAGTTAACTTCAAAGAAGGTGCATGAGTTGTCAACTCCTGATTCAAAAACCTACTTGGTGTTCAAAGTTATGGATCCTGAATCTAGCCGTAGGTATTTCACAGTTGTGCAATATATCGAAACCGGGATGGTGAAATGTAACTGTAAACAGTTTGAACATTCTAGTACAATATGTCGTCACATTCTCATGCTTCTAAGTTCAAAGAACTTGGTTCAGATACCTGAAGAATTGATACATAAGCGATGGACTCAAGATGCTAATAAAATGAGCGGTGTGGCCCCGTAAGTTCTCCCCTTTGCAATAGATTATGCTGAGACACAAACCGGTCGGTTCAATCGCACACAAACGATTCGATCTATTTGTGTTAGATGCTTCATCTTCTAAAGAAGCCACAAATTATGCTCTCCAATTGCTAGATCGTGAGCACAAAATTGTTCGCGCCTTCCCTGCAGAAGGTGTGAAAGCAAGACCGGACGAGAATGTGCAACCTGTTATCAATAACGGGGCCAATATGGAATTGCCCGATGATGATGAGTATGATGATGCAGCTACTTCCAATGATCTTGTATTTGATCCAATATGTTCACAGACAAAAGGTCGAAAAAAAGCAACATAGCTAAAAAGTGTTGTCGAACAATTGCCGGTTCAGAAACCACTTCGAAAGTGTGCAATATATGGTATCTTTACAAACCACGATAAGCGGAACCATTATAAAGCTTTAGGTTGAAAAGGTCGGAATCAACATAATTTCATTTCTTTCGATTTATTATGACATTTTGATACAAATAAAGTGTTATTGTTTGCTAATAAGATGTTTCTGTATGTATGTAACTCCCGGTAACAGTATGTCTCTATCCTGTAAATGTCACGATAAGCGGAACCGTTAAACTCTGAAAGGTTAGCGTCCGCAGTATTAAACTGCGGACGGAACCTTTTAGAAGTGTTGATACTATACGACGTTTAGCGTCCACAGTATTAAACTGCTTTTCAGAAGTGTTGATAATGTACGACGTCGTTTAAATCCTTCAACTTGCGTCAACAATATTAAACTGCGTACCGTATGCCAACAATGTACTGCCATAATGGGTCAATTATTTAGTTCTTCTATGCAAACCCTAGAAGTGTCATCACAACAAATTGAAGTTTACTGATGTATGGCCTCAAGATGTTGTGATGGACACTCCAGGGTTTGCATAGAAGAACTAAACAATTAACTCATCCTGGTAGTACATTTTTTGAGACGTCTAGGCGTTAAAATTAAGTTTATAAAGCTAAAAATCATCTGTTTCTACTGCATATTCTTGCTAGTAGTTACGTATTCAAGTGATTTGGGATGATGAAAAACACACATGGCAACCAAAATTGGAAGGCTTGATAAAACGAGTCGGTAGGATGAAGTTTCATATTTAGAACAAATTAAGGGCTTCCAGATGTTGTGCCCTCCAAAAATGGTGTCACGCATGTCTCTTCATCCCAAATCACATGAATCGGTAACAACAAGAATATGCTAAAAGAAACAGAAAATTCTTGAGCTTTAGGTCGAACTCTTTGTGCGTATCCAGGATGTCTTCTAACAGTTCTATCTCGTCTTATATATAGGGGACCTAACGTCCGCAGTATTTTAGGTCCCGCAATATTAAACTGCGGACGGGACCTTTAACTTCCATTATTTGAATACGACGTCGTCCAACCGTCGCTTCATAATCCCAACGTCCGCAATATTAAAGCGCGGACGAGACCTTTAAGTTCCATTATTGAAAACGATGTCGTCCGCGACGCCGTCTGACTGTCGCTTCAATATTCAAACATCTGACGCATTAAAGTGCAGAAGGGGAATTGTAAAGTAAGGACATTTTGGTTTATTGCTCGTCGCATGAGATAAAAAGTGCGGTATATGAAAACTAAAGCTGCGAAAAGGAAATTTATAAAAGCGCTTCGATCTTTGGACGGAGGGTCGCGATGTGTTGTAAACAAAATTCTTTTTACAATGTTTGTTATGTATCGGATATATATATATATATATATATATGGAATTCCATCAAAGATAGGTTATTGTTGAGAAGGAGGGTACAACATATGTTGTAATTTTTTTTTTTTTTTTATAAGCTATACAGTTAGAAGCTTCCAAACAACCGGTTCTTTGTTAATGGATCCCCTATATATATATATATATATATATATATATATATATATATATATATAATGTTCTCATCATATTCACGATTGAATTTTCAAAAAAACTTGACTAATGCATGCCTATTTATTGCATTTTCTAGCAAAACCTAGAACATAAAATAAGTTGAACCATCTTTATAACCAGGCATAAGCTATTGCATAAAAGAATGATATTCCAACGCTCATGTAAAATATTCAATGTGTTCTTGTTCTTCCATCTTATATGTATAGGTTTGAGGTTGTTACTGACATCTTCCTTGATTCGTGGTTTGTTTTCCGTATTTCAAAAGGGAGAAAGACGTAAAAGAAAATACAGCTAACGACCAAAACTAAAAGCATATATAAATAACAAAACAAAAGGACCGAGAAAACAGACGAGATCAGAAATCACATAAAAGCCTTGTGCATGCAAGGAGTCTAAAAACACTTCTAACCTCTCCTAATTGTGTGCCACCTACTCTATAATCTAACATAGAACATTTTCAGATAACAGAAATTACCGTATTCAAGCAGGTATGACGATAAATAATGTTTATAGTCAATATTTACTCTTTAAGGCTAAGTCTTGCATTCTGAACTTTCATGATAGTCAAGCTATTCAAGTAGATTTGCACGATTTACTCTTTCCAAAGCAGTCAATTCAGAAAGTCTTGCATCCTCATGTTTGAACTGCAATCACTGATAAATTTTCAAAAAGTAGAATTTTACAGTATCCATTATTGTCTCACTCCATATCGAATTCTCAAAAAATATTGCAAGTAGATAGTTCCATTTGAACTATAAACATATTAACCATTTTTAATATGGATCGTTGAAACTATTGTTGTTGTCAAAACCATATTAACCATATTAATCATTTTAAAATGTTTTGACTTTTAAACAAAAGAAAAATAAAATTCAATTAAATTAATTAAGTAATAATATGATTTTTAATATAAATAATAAAATCTTTTTAACTCTACAAAATTATACATAAATTTGAAGATTGAAAATAGTAACTAAATATTAAATTTAAAAACTGGATATTAAATTAAAAATAACAACAAAAATAATATAACTATATCATTTTGATAATCATTTAAAATCACTAAGTTGAGAAATTCAAAAAAAAATCATAATCATTATATTACTAAATAAAAATAAAAAATAAAGGTCAGTAGGAGGCACTTAGTTTATTCAGATAATTAGAGTCAAATCACAGTATTGTCTTCTGTTCTGTGCATTGCTTTATTACTCCCTCGATTCATAAAAAAATAAAAATCTCACTTATAATATAAAATCGATTTGGATCGGAATGGAAATGGGTTAAAAATGGTTAATGAACTATATTTGTTCTAAAAAAGTCCAAACTTTAAAACTGAATAAATAAAAATTTGACAACATTTAATTCGAAATATCAGAATTTGTTAGGTCTAAAGAACTTCTCAAAATTTGGAGAAATCAAAATGGATAATAAAAAATTATTATAACTCCAGAATAGAGGAATCAACACTTCATTAAAACAACTGCACTGATATTGAAGTAGCTAATTGACCAACTAATGCGAGGTGGTGTATAACAACAGTTGAGCAATAGAAAGTAATTTATCCAAGTATCTGCTGTGGAAACACAACTGGTCTTCTATCTAAAACTATCAGTTGAACTATATGTTCAAGTTTCCACAATATTTACTTGTCGATACATATCTTCAAGCTGACACTACGTGAAACCAAGAAATATAACATTTTTCATATTTCTCTATATTGAAAGTATTGCTGTATAATGAAAATTATAGATGCTTCTACACTAGGGTTAATTAGTGGTTCGTAAAGGCAAAATTGAGAGGACATTCTTGTTTAGGGGTTTGAATAAAATGGAAAAACACAAGTGTTGCAAAGAAAATTTCAAATGAATCATAATCTACAAAGCTGAGTTTTTAACTTTTTATTATTGATAAGTAAGCCCACTGAATTAAATTTAACTTGTTAAAGGAGAACAACCATATAGACATCATCTGTATGGAGTCACAGACAACACCCCTTCTATAAAGAAAAATCTCCCAACGAATCTATATATGGATGAGAGTTTCATGGGAAACTACCTGATGTCGAGTATCTACTTCTAACCCGTTTATAGACAACACCACATACTCGAAAGAAGGATACCTCAATATATTGAACAAATTTCCAACAAGGCACAAGGAATTATCAGTGGTACCTTCTCTTTTTAATTGGATAAAAGACTCTTACTAAAAAGAAGAGAAAAACAGTTAAAGTGGACAAGAAGTCCACCGTCCAAACTACAAACCAAAGTGGAAAGAAAAGAATAGAAGTCCTTAACATAGGACAGCCCCTCAATCCCTATGAATATCCAAGATAGCTACACCTCAAAAGGCACCCACTGCCAATGACCATAGGAAAGCAAAGAAGGTCCTAACTCCTAAGTTACTTTTCTGGTCGGACACGAGTACTTTGAACTTGAAAAATCATACATGGGTACTCCTCAATACTGCCTATTTTTTGCACTAAAATGAAATATCCAACACCCATACCCTTATCCAAGTGTCGGGGTGTTGACATGGGTACTTCAAGGCTAAGCGAAGAGTCCATTATACCGTAGAGAAACACACATATCCAAAAGCAGGTGAAAAGGGTGACACATGCCTCTAAAATTCTCTTGGTCCACATACCCCTGAGAATCACAGACATCGGATAACACCATAAAATTTTACAGTCCCTCTTCCTGCCAAATCCCCTAAATCTGATATGCAAAAAGCTTTTGTGGTAATTTCAATATATAGGTCTCTTTCCCGTGCATAACCCCCACTTGAAATTGATACAATCTCAAAATTATCCGAGAAATAATGCAGGCCATTCTGAGTAAGGAAACGGGCATGCTTAAAAACTTATTTGCATCCATGCATTGCAGAAGCAAATCGGTAGAATTCTCTTAATCCTTTTACACATTCAATAATAAAACACCTAGTTTGACCCTTTACTCTCTTTTTTAACAACTAAGAGCACCAAAATGAGGGAAAGGCATGTACACAGTATACAAAAGCTCCGCATAGCAGGCAAAAGCCTTGAACTTAAAAAGTCCCCCATTCAACAAAAACAGTCAACAAAATCCCTAAAATGAAAAGGGGCAAAGAAATGATAATAGAATCTTTAAATATGTAATATTATTCTCCACTATCAAAAAATTTACAGTTCCCTACCAAAAGGACCGCATTTAGCAAAGAGTACTCGTCATAATTTCCACATAAATTGTAAGTACACAGTTAGAGTAGCTTCCTGTAGCAACAACACATGTAACTGTAATATTCCGAATCTTTATAAGACTTGTAATGTAACCTTATATGATTAATAGATGTTGTTTTGATTGAAATTATGTGTTATGTGATTGAATATGTACGGTTTCATTATAAGTATAAGTATAAGTATAAGTATAGAAATTTTTTGTAAAACTTAACTAGGAAACACTATTCATAAAACTTTAAATCATTATTAGTTAGGAAAGCTAACTAATTTTCCCTAAAGCTAACTAAGTAAACTAAATTGGAATAATTAAAATAAGTTGGATCCGATTATGGTGTAGAGAAAGAGAGGGATTTTTGGCTAATATGAAAGTATGTAATACTTAGGGAGGGCTTTTTGGCTATATGAAAGTATGTAATACTTACAAGCTTGTAAGTATGTTGTAAGCTTGTATGGCTAGAGTTAGTCATCAAATTGATTTTTGCTTGTTTTGTAGTGTTGTCAAGCAATGGGAGGTGAGATGTAGCTCAATGTCTTGATTGAGGTGTGTTGTCTAGCTTTAAGAGGTGAGATGTGGCCTCTTGTATGGCAAGTCATTGTTGCAAGACACAAGTGATAGGGCTTGGCCTTGTTGGCCAATTGTTAGTGGTGGAGTTGTTAGGCATTGGGGACTTATGTGAACCATGGCTTGGTGGCCTTGTTGGCCACTTTGGTGGGTTGTGGTGTAATGATCATTATATACCCAAAGTCTTGGATGCCTATAAATAAGACCTTCATGTCATGCTAAATAACCTTAATTAAATTCTAAAACCATTCTAAGAGAGAGCATAGTATGTATACTTATAATTGAGAGGAATATCAAGTCTTGCTTATTCAAGATAAACATAAAGCTTGCAACTTCAAGAGGTTGATCGAAAGACGCAAAAATTAGCGTAAACTATAGAAGCGGAATCAGACAAGTTTTTCAGACCATGTGAAAGTTTTTAAATGTTTTTGTGTGTAACGATGTGCTATAAAACTGTTTTGAATTTCAGTTGTTGTGTGAGGTTAATTGTGATATGTGAATTACTTGTATAACTTGAGTATTGTAACTCTATAATTTGAGGATTGTGAACTCTATAACTTGGGCAGTGTGAACCCTATAACTTGAGTAGTGTGAATCCTATAACTTGAGTAGTGTGAACTCTATTATCTATATAAACTTGAGAAGTGTGAAATGTGTTATCTGTTATACTTGCTGAACATTTGTGCTCATTTTTGCAAATAAAATCTTATTTGCAGTTAAGGAAGAATTACCAGCAAAATCTGGCAGTAAAGAGAAAGTGAAAGAAGAGTAGTTAGGTCAAGAGTGATTATTATTGTTGTCTTCTTTTCATGTAATAAAACTTAAAGTTGTAATAACTTTGGAAATATGATTAAAAGAGTTGAGAATTATTATAAGAATGTATTGTTTGTGTACTGTACATTTAAGCTAATGGATGTAGGAGTCATTTAACTATGCTACATTAATATTATTGGCAATGTCTAAAAAGTTCTGTCGAGGAAAAGGGTTAGTTTATCTAATTGCATCCCAATAAAGAGAAATTCTTATCGGAAAGCTTCCTCTTTTCTGAGAACTGATTGATTACTAATATTGAAAATTTAGATTAGATAAATAGTGTTGAAGTTGTGAAGAATGTAGTGTTGGAAAGTTGCATAATCAATGTATTAGAATAAGTCATGATTTATATGATTTTGGTATGTAATAGAAAATTGTGAAGTATACGATTCTAAAATAAGATTATGTAGTAAAGTTTTAAATAAATGACTTTTTACCAAGTATGAATGTTATGGAAGATGATAATTGGTACGGACAAGATTCGCTGTAGAAAGCACTCGGATTTGATCAAAGCAGTACGTTATAGCTCTAGGGTAAGAGTACCTTAGGATATAATCTTAATAGAGTTAATAGAAACAGAGATAAACGGACTCGTAAAGAGTTCTTATGTGAGAAAAGATGAAATTAAGAAATATGTTGTGATTAATTCTTATGCAATGTGATGTGTATATGTGTAGTGGAATTTATGTGTTGTTTTCTTTTATGAATAGAAAATGGCGCAGAGAAGATGATCACAGTCGAAGATAGATAGAGAGGGGGAACAAAGTGAGGTTAACCCTATGCAACAATTCGTAGACTTACTATTAGGGGCACTGCAAAATCGTCCTGTAGTAAACCAAAATCCACCCGCAACACTTAGTACGTCGTTTAAAAACTTTAAGGGTGTAAGACCTCCCGAGTTTAAGGGAACCACCGAACCAATAGAGGCTCAAAGGTGGATAAAAGATATAGAGAAAGCATTTGTCATAGCTAGGGTCGGCGAAGACCAAAAGACGGTCTTTGCCACATATTTAATGAAAGGCGAGGCAAACTTCTGGTGGGAAGCTAACCAAGTCAGGGTTTTGGAGGGAGTAGTTTTATGAGATAAGTTCAAGGAGATATTCTTCGAGAACTACTTGGGAGTATGCATAATAGGCTGGAAGTACGGCTTCTAGATTTGAAACAAGGGGACTTGACCGTACCCCAATACGCAACCAGATTCAATGAATTGGCCAAATTTGCTCCACATCAAGTTGATATGGAGGAGAGAAAGACAAGGAGGTTCGAACAGGGTTTAAACCCCTAAATTTGTAACAATTTGTCTATACTGCAATTAGAAACCTTCGCAGATTCTGGAGAAAGCCATAATTGTCGAAGGAGGGAATGAAGCCTTAATTAAGTTTGATAAAGAGAAGAAAAATAAAGGGGACGGAGGAAATGAAAAAGTAGGAACTGGTAGCGAGAGAAATGGTAATAAAAGGAAGTGGAGTAATAAAGGAAAGGGAGAAAATAAAGAAGAGGAAGCATGTAAAACATGTAGCAAGAATCACGTTGGGACATGTTGGAGCGAAAATGTGTGTTATCGTTGTGGACAGAAGGGACATTACTCTACTAACTGTCCAAATCCTAAGAAGAGCGGGTGTTTTAACTGTGGGGACCTAGACCACAAGCGAGAAATTTCCCGAAGAAAGAAGCTAAATGATCATGAGGAATCAAGAAGCTACGTGGGAGCTTGAGGATAAAATGAAGCAAAACTACCCACATTTTGTTTATTTAGTATGTACTTAATTTTGGGAACGAAATTCTTATAAGGAGGGGTGAATGTAATATTCTGAATCCTTATAAGACTTGTAATGTAACCTTATATGATTAATAAAGGATGTTTTTGTGATTGAAATTATGTGTTATGTGATTGACTGTGTATGGTTTCATTACAATTACAAGTACAAGTAAAGAATTTTTTTGTAAAACTTAACTAGGAAGTCACTATTCATAAAAACACTAAATCACTATTCATAAAACGTAAAGTCAACTTTGGAAAAGTCGACAATTTTTGGCTAATCGGATTAGTTAGGAAAGCTAACTAATGAGTAACTAGAAAGTAAACTAAGTTTGGAATAACTAAACTAAGTGGGATCCGGTTATGGTGTAGAGAAAGGGAGAGCTTTTTGGCCAATATGAAAGTATGTAATACTTACAAGCTTGTAAGTATTGATACTTTCTTTGTTGAGTTAGTCATCAAATTGATTTTTGCTTGCTTTGTATTGTTGTCAAGAAATGGGAGGCGAGATGTGGCTCAATATCTTGCTTGAGGTGTGTTGTCTAGCTTTAAGAGGTGAGATGTGGCCTCATGTATGACAAGTCATTGTTGCAAGACACAAGTGATAGGGCTTGGCCTTGTTGGCCAATTGTAAGTGGTGGAGTTGTTAGGCATTGGTGGCCTTATGTGAACAATGGCTTGGTGGCCTTGTTGGCCACTTTGGTTGGTTGGTTGTGGTGTAATGATCATTATACCCCAAATCTTTGATGCCTATAAATAATACCCTCATGACATGCTAAATAACCTTCATTAAATCCCAAAGCAATTCTAAGAGAGATCATAAGAGGAATATCAAGTCTTCCTTATTCAAGATAAACGTAAAGCTTGCAACTTCAAGAGGTTGATCAAAAGACGCAAAAATTAGTGTAAATTATAGAAGCGGAATCAGGCAAGTTATTCAGACTATGTGCAAGTTTCTAACTGTTTTTATGTGCAACGATGTGCTATAAAATTGTTTTGAATTTCAGTTGTTGTGTGAAGTTAGTTGTAATATGTGAATTACTTGTATAACTTGAGTATTGTGAACTCTATAACTTGAGGATTGTGAACTCTATAACTTGGGCAGTGTGAACCCTATAACTTGAGTAGTGTGAACTCTATTATCTGTATAAACTTGAGAAATGTGAAATGTGTTATCTGTTATACTTGTTGAGCATTTGTGCTCATTCTTGCGAATAAAATCTTATTTGCAGTTAAGGAAGAATTACCAAAGAAATCTGGCAAAGAAAAAGAAAGTGAAAGAAAAGTAATTATGTTAAGAGAGAGATTATTATTGTTTTCTTTTCATGTAATAGAACTTAAAGTTGAAATAACTTTGGAGATATGATTAAAAGAGTTGAGAATTATTATAAGAATGTATTGTTTGTGTACTGTACATTTAAGCTAATAGATGTAGGAGTCATTTAACTATGCTACATTAATATTATTGGCAATGTCTAGAAAGTTCTGTCAAGGAAAGGTGTTAGGTTATCTAATTGCGCGCCAATAAGGAGAAATCCTTATCGGAAAGCCCCATCTTTTTTGGGAATTGGCTAATTGCTAATATTGAAAGTCTAGATTAGATAAATGGTCTTGAAATTGAGAAGAATGTGGTGTTGGAAAGTTGCATAATCAATGTATTAGAATAAGTCATGATTTTGGTATGTAATATAAAAATGTAAAGTATACGATTCTGGAATAAGATTATGTTGTAAAGTTTTAAATAAACGAGTTTTTTCCAAGTATATTTTTGGTGAATATTATGGAAGATGATAATTGATACGCACAAGATCTGATGTGGAAAGCACTCGGATTTTGGGGGCGTGACAATAGCAGAGCAATTTTCAAAGGCATTTAGCCTTCCTCAAACCTGCTATAGAATTCAGTCAGCCCTTCTGAGCAAAAAGAGCCCTATTAAATGATCTAAAGTAAAATCGGCCACGGGGACTTTTCCAATCATCTCAGTACCTCCTCCTTAATCTCATATTGGATCCGTGAAAGAAAGTAAACAGACTCTTGCTCCAAGATGGCTAGAAAATACAAACCCCCAAATATAGTGGCACAATCATAGATGACCCTATCATTAACTCTATCTTTATTACCGTAGTCCCTAAAGAAGGATTGGCGCAGTTAAGTGACGAATTTTATGCTCATTCTTCTTGTGAGTAGTGAGTATAAATTTTTATTGAAGTTCTTTCTAAGAGATTTGGTAATATAAACAGGGCATACAATCTTGGATTCCAGTGCCTTCGTTGGGGGCAGATTTAATTGATACAGCACTGGTGGCTAATGAAGGTGTGGAGGATATCCATAGAAGAGGGAGAAAGCTTATAATAGGGTTAGTTGAAGTTTCTTGGATAAGATTCAGAAAAGGAAAAGGATTGGGGAAGGTAACGTTCTAGGATGACCGAGTATTTTTTCTCTTCTCATTCTTTTGTGATTGTGAATGGGGAGGCCCAAGTCATGGTTTAAGGCATCACGGGAGCAGCAACAAGGTGACCTTTTGTTGCCTCTCCTATTTACTTTACTTATTACTATATTGAATAGGATTATTAGGCAGGGGGGTGTGAAATCCTCGCGGGATATGCAATGGGGCACGAGGAGGTGTCTCTCACTTCCAATTTGTTGACAATACTATACTCCTATTGGTGGGTCTTCAAGGCATAAATATGCGTTAACAACTCTTCAAGTGTTTGAGACTGTTTCTGGGATGAGGGTTAATTTTCTAAGTGCAGTCTAGCGGACATTAATATCGACAAAGGAGAGTTTCTAGCCTACTACCTCACTGGGTGTAGGACTGAGGACTTCCCACTTATTTAAGTGCCTTTTGATAGGAATCCAAGGTTTGTCTTGTTTTGAAACATAGTAGTTGATAGAGTGACTCGTGTTTAGATAGGTGGAAAGATGTGTAATTATCTTTAGGTGATAGGATTATTCTGATTCAAGCTTGTTTGTCTAGTATACCCAGTATTACCTATCTTTATTTAGGATTCTGGTTAGTGTTGTTGATGAGAAGTTGATAAGAAGAATGATTATTTGTTAGGAAGGAAAATAGGGTATCTATCCAAGTAGGAGGGAGTTCTGGGGATGAGAAATTTAGTTCTTAAGAATGTTTCTCAAGTGGGTAAATAGATTTGGAGATTTCCTTTGAAACATTAATCCTTCTAGCATAAATTATTATGAGCAAATTCAGTATGCAATTGAATGCGTGGGATACCAAGCCCAAGACTCATGTTATCATGCGAGTTCTTGGAAATTCATCTCCCAATGATATACTTGTCTTATTCAACATCTGAGATATATGGGGTCAAAGATGGTCATCATATTTGATTTAAGGAGGACTTTTGGGTGTGAACCAATTCACACTAGCATGTTCGTCTGTATTGCATTTCCTCATTGCATTTTGCACCCATTTCATTTTCATAAAACGTAATGGGTACTCTTTTTCTTAATATTTTCATTTTTTCAGAAATATATCATGGATTCAGAGTCAAATGAAATGGTATATTTGCTTATTAGCTTGCTTGATCTTGTCCAGACGCAACTTTGCTCCTCTAATAAGTTAGTTTAGACTTTGTGTGGTTTTTGGTTTTACAAAGATTGAATACAATTAATCTCTACGGGATCATAGACCCTATCTCTAACGTCCATACATTTGTTTTAAATGCATGTAAAGTAACGAGACGTGGTCATATATTTCTGCATAGTCATATTGCTAGGGACTTTTGGAAATATCTTTTTGGAGTGTTAAGAGAAAAGTGGCTATGGTGTGCTTTCTTTTCAGTTTTATGGTAAATTTGGAATGAGAGTAATGTTACACTACTTGGAGGAAGTTGCTTATTTTTAAAGTTGTTGAATGGTAACCTATAGGAGTACCTCTATAATTGATTTGTGTAGAGATTGGGAGTATTGTACTCTTTAAGCATTCTTTATACGATGGAGCAAATGCTTTCTTTAGTCGTTAAATATTGGGGTAAGGGGAGGGTTATACCCAAGCAAAAGTCATGCCAAAACCAAAAAAAAAATCACCACCAATCAACACAATGCACTTGAGAAATCTATTTCATCTACTTGAAATCTTGAATATCCCTTAAAAACCAGATCTGGACCCAAAATCTAAATGACCACTTGTTTGAGCCTTAAACAACCCTCAATCGAAACTCCGCCCCGTACCTCCACGACATACAGACAATACCGTTGAACAATTCATTGAATTTCTTCAACCATTTTCTTGCCTAACTTCCATTCGAAGGAGGCCTTAAGTTCAGTTATTGCTGTTTAAAATCCTCCCTGAATAATTCTAAACTAGGGTTCCGTGAAAGTTCACCCTTTCAAGCACGGTTAGTAGAAAGATGAAGATGAGTAAAATATTGACGTGGAAACAACATTCTAATATTGAGAGTTATCGTGCCACATTTGGAGAGGAGATTGCTTCAAATCCTACTAGACAAGTGTAGGCGTCTCACTTCAAAAGCTTGCATAAATATGTCCTTTCTAATTCTATTGCACCAAATTCAACCGCGAATAAGTAGCCATCTACCTTGCTTCTATGTCCTTTCTACCTTGCTTCTCCCATAAATGATCCACATTTTGTCAATTTACGAAACATGTGAAAGATCAAACTAAGATATCTGCACTTGAGAACGGAACTAAGACCTATATATTGATGGTAAAAGATGATAGCAAAGTCCCCCTCAAGTTATTGCAATAATTATTTGGAACTAGCTCCTACATCAGGGAGAGAGAGAAGGGGGAGGAGAATGGTGGTTGCAGAGACAAAGATGATGGAGAATGTGGTACTTGTGTATATATAAGTACACATATACACACATATGTGTAGATATATATGTATACATATACACATACATACATATATGCATATATATATATATATATATATATATATATATATACATATATATGTATATATGTGTGTGTGTGTATATATATGTATATGTATGTGTGTGTATATATATATATATGTATGTGTGTGTGTATATATGTATATGTGTGTATATATATATATATGTATATGTTTGTATGTATATGTATATGTATATGTGTGTATATATATATATATATATGTGTGTGTATATATATATATAGGGAAACCATCCATGGCAACCGGTTGCCATGGACACTGTTATAGCAACTTACTTTTGGACCGTTGATCAACTTATTGGAAGGCTTAGATTGAATGTCATAAATAGTCAGAAATTGCCTAGCCGGCACAAGCTTTACCGACTTTTATTTTAATATATTGCATTGTATGGTCAACTATTGTCATTTTAATAATTTTAAAATGATTTTTTAATATTAAAATACTCCAGTCGGAACAGCTTGTACCGGTCGGGTATTTTTTATTTATTTTTTACGCATTTCTCCATTATATGGGATGACTCAGCACATTAAAAAATAAAAAATAGTCCAGCCCGCACAGCTTGTACCGGCCGGGTATTTTTTTTTTTTTTACGCATTTCTCCATTTTATAGGATGACTCAGCACATTAAAATCACATTAAAAAAATAAAAAATAGTCCGTACTTACAAGATAAGTCGTATTTACCGAGAATAAAAAAATATAAAATCGATGATGTGATGTGACTTGAGGCAAACTTGCAATAAAAAACTGAAAAAATATCCCTTGGCCTTTAAAAGAATTGTTTCCAACTATTCGCTGCTAAACAGATACGAACTCACGACCTCCAGCTTCAAACCCTCGTCATATGACCACCCGAACACCACGGACTAGCTGTTCATTTCTCGCAAGGATTTGTCTTTATATTAAAACTTTACATTCTCCCAAAATCTATATATTATTATTATATTACGATTTATTTTTATTATTCAGCAATTCTAGATTATTATTATTATGTTTCTATTATTATTATATTAAGTTTCGGTGATAGGAAATGAATGCCTTATCTATTTATGAAAGTGATAGTAAATTGGTACTGGAATTTAAATGGAGTTAGATTATAATAATTTATTTTATTACTACACTATATTATTATTATTATTATTTGAGTATGAGAGTATGATATTCATGTATTAATATTATTAAAAATAATATTAATTATTATTTTTAATATTAATATAAATAATGTAATTATTAATATTAATCCGAATAATAATATCCATACAGTTCAACCAAATAGATATTTTTTTTCCGTATTAATAATAGAAGTGGTTTTATGTGATTAAATAATAGGGTTAAGTTCAGATGACTACCTGGGGTTTGGGCGGTTTTCCACTTAACCACCTGTAGTCAGTAAAGTTACATTTAAACACCCGACCTTTTGAGTTGAAGTGAAAAAGTGTTTTCTGTCATAACTCTGTTATTTAAGTTAGATAAAGACTTAATTACCCTCTACTCTGTTTCAATGACTACTCTACTTTCTTCACCCAGCTACTCTGTTTCAATACATTTGGGCATTTAACATGACACAGACTAAAACTTAATTCAATTTACATTTCAAATAAGAACATGAAAAGTTTTACACATCAAATTTCAATGCAAACCATAATTGAAAGGAAAGGGTGGAGATACAGCACATTCATAAATAACTGCAGAGGATGGAACATTTAGTAGAGATATGATGATCTTTATATATCTCCCCTTCTCAGCCTTATTCGTTCTACATACTTTCCGAATCAACTCCAACACAACCATCTGAAGCAGGTCTCCCCATTCAGCTACTCTATCAACATGGGTCATAAGATAATTAATGGCACGATCCTGGGCACAATTAAAAAGCATAAAAAAAGCATTCCTATTGGCTGATTGATCCTGCTCAGTTGCAAGCACCTTCTCAATCATCTCCGGAGCATCAACTAAGAGCTGCTCCCCCTGCGGAAGCTTGTAAATGGCCATGACTGCAAGAATAGCATTCCTCCTAATAAACTGATGGCGATGCTCCAAATTTGCTAAAACAGATGGAATCAAAGGCTCAATAATCTCCACCTCATTCAATCGACAAAGAAACCTCAAGGTCACACCCCGAATGTACTCATTTGGGTGCTGCAGATTATTCCTCAAATTTTGGCAAATTAAAATCATCTCAGGTAAGACCCGTCCGCCACCGCAACTAAGCCTAAGAGAGCCAAAATGAATTCCAAGACTCAATCGAGGCAAACTGTCGAGCACCTTGTGCGCTTGCCCAAACTGAACTACCTAGCCTCTGTTGCAGTTATCTCTAACCCAAAAAAATTTCAAGCTGATCAAATCAATCAGTCAGAACAGCCCAATGCAATTAAAAACCAAGGGAAAGCAATACCAAATCCGAAAGTTAAATAAGCAGCCCCAATGCATATCCTCAATAATTAGATGGAATCCCAGTAAAAATTGAATACCTATAACAGTTTGTTATATAATTCTATGCTAAATCACACCTTGTAAAAGTTACAATATCTCCAAACTCGACTTATCATCACCATTATCATCTAGTACTACAGCTTGACTGCCATCAATGGCATTCAAAACGATCGCATGATTTGTGAATGTCAAGCCCATACACTTGCACCCAAATCGCATGCTAGTGAAAAAATCAACTGAAAAAATACCAAATCGCAAAAACTTGGGAATCAGCCGAGGTCAAGCCCTTACCGAATCAAAGTGTGATTTGTGAAGATTCCGATTTTCAAGGGTCACGAACTAGCGCCATCCAACTTAGGGGATCAAGAGTTACGAACTGAGGACTCTCCAAATCTGAAGAAATAGTGGGCTCCAAATCTGTTTCAACTTCGATTTCTGATTTCGATGTTCTTCTGATTTCGACTTCGATTTCGACTAAGGCCATTCAATTTCTGAAGAAATAGTGGGCTTCGATTTCTGTTTCTAATCTGAAGAACTAAGGACTCTTCAGATTTGGAGAAGTTTTGTGAAGATTCGAATGGGGAAGGAACTCGGCTCGTTAGATCGACTGAGAGCACTCAAAGTGAGAGAGAATGTCTTGAAGGAAGAAGGGGCTATTTCGGACATTTACCAGTCTTTTTTTGCCTGTTACATCCTTTTTCACGCGCTTTTGGCGTTTAACATACACGAACTGTTAAATTGGAAGGAAAAGGTAACGTTTTCACTTCAACTCAAAAGGTCGGGTGTTTAAATGTAACTTTACTGACTACAGGTGGTTAAGTGGGAAACTGTCCAAACCCCAGGTGGTCATATGAACTTAACCCTAAATAATATAAATATTACTAAGTTAAGAATTTGAAAATCCCATCTGATTCGACGAATAGATATTCTTATTAATTAATATATACATTAGATAACGTTGGACAAGTTACATATCTCGAGAGGTCGGAAGTAATCTTGCGGATTTCTTGTAGAAAGCTCCGTGCGATCTTGACAATCGCAAATATCACCAAAAACAAGTGACATCTTCGAGGACAGCCTTCAAACAACTCTTGGCAAATATCACCGTTGGCCGCAAGTATGTCGACATGCTTTTGTTAGTGGGCCAACGGTGATATTTGCCAAGAGGAGTGGTCCTCGAAGATGTGGCGGTGAAATCAAGATCGCACGGGAGCTCTACAAGAACCGCAAGATTACTTCCACCTCCGAGATATGTAACTTGTCCAAATTTAATGTACATATTAATTAATAAGAATATCTATTCGTCGAATCAGTATGGGATTTTCAAATTCATAACTTAGTAATATTAATATTATTTAATCACATAAAACCACTTCATATTATTAAAACGGAAAAAATATCTATTTGGTTGAAGCTGTATGAATATTATTATTAGGATTAATATTAATAATCACATTATTTATATTAATATTAAAATAATTATTAATATTATTTTAATAATATTAATACATGAATATCATACTCTCATACTCAAATAATAATAATAATAATAATAATATAATAATAATAATAATAATAATATAGTGTAGTAATAAAATAAATTATTATAATCTAACTCCATTTAAATTCCAAAGTACAATTTACTACCACTTTCATAAATAGATAAGACATTCATTTCCTATCACCGAAACTTAATATAATAATAATAATAGAAACATAATAATAATAATAATGAATTGCTGAATAATAAAAATAAATTGTAATAAAATAATAATATATAGATTTTGGGGGAATGTAAAGTTTTAATATAAAGACAAATCCTTGCGAGAAATAAACAGCTAGGCCCGTGGTGCTCGGGTGGGTGGTCATATAATGAGGTTTGTTGGAGGTTGTGAGTTCGAATTTGTTTAGCAGCGAATAGTTGGAAACAATTCTTTTAAAGGCCAAGGGATATTTTTTCAGTTTTTTATTGCAAACCGGTTCAAGCTATCACTACCAATAATTTATATTTTTTTATTCTCGATTCGTATGACATACAGTAGGACTATTTTTATTTTTTAATGTCTTTGAGTCATTCCATAAAATGGAGAAATGCGTAAAAAAAAAAAAATACTCGGCCGATACAAGCTGTACGGGCTGGACTATTTTTTATTTTTTTAATGTGCTGAGTCATCCCATATAATGGAGAAATGCGTAAAAAAAAAATACCTGATCGGTACAAGCTGTGCCGGCTGGAGTATTTTAATATTAAAAAATTATTTTAAATTATTAAAATGACAACAGTTGACCATGCAATGCAATATATTAAAATAAAAGCCGGTAAAGCTTGTGCCGGCTGGGCAATTTCTAACTATTTATGGCATTCAATATAAGCCTTCCAATAAGTTGATCAACGGTCCAAAAGTGGGTTGCTATACCATGGATGGATTTCCATATATATATATAAATATATATATATATATATACACATTTGATAGGCCAAGATCTATTAGGCTCCATTTGGAACAGAGTTACCAAATACTCTTATTGCCCTAGCAAACTGTGTATGAGTACTTCAGTACCAAAATATGGTATCTTACATCCGAATATGTATGTCAGTATGTGTGCGTGTGTGTATGTATATATCCATAGATAAATATATATATATATATATATATATATATATTTGATAGGTTATCCATTTGAAATAGAGTTACCAGATACTCTTATTGACCTAACCAACTGTTGCGCATGAGTACTTTCGTACTAAAACATGGTATCTTACATCCCAATACTCTAAATTCATGTCTTTCATGAACAAATTCACACTTAAGGCAGCATTTCTACTAAAATAAAAAGACTCAAAAGGGAAATAGCGACATACACTCAATCAATTAAATGATACTTGGCTTAATATATTACAAAGATTTGCATTAACTTATAAGTATAATATATATATATATAGTAGACACAGAGAGAGGGAGTTAGAGAGAGACGCTCACACAAGAAGCATAACCTAAACAAATTAGACTACAAATTATTTCCAATGTATAATTTCCATACCAGATAAGCATAATAAAGGGAATCGCAAACCTAAGCTGCAAAATGACTAAACCTACCCTCACGGACGGCATACCAGGTAAGTTGACGTACCACATTCTCATGCCCATACCGCGTACTGAAACGTATCATGAACTAGGCAACATTAGTTTGCAAGTTGCAACTTGGAAAACGTGGAGGAAAAGAAAGGAAGAAGGAAATTAAAATAAATGTAAAAAAGAAAAAACATTCGCAACGAAGGTATATATTTAACTATAAATACTTTTAAAATATCTAATATTAGAAACAATGTTAAAATATAGTGTAAAAATTGAATAAAATGCTCCAATGTAAAAAAGAAAAATATTCACAACCAAGGTATATTTAACTATCTATACTTTTAAAATATCTAATATTAGAAAAATGTTAAAATATACGATAAAAAATGAATAAAATGCTCCAATAAAACTTTTAGATTTCATTTCCTTTTCCTTCCTTTTACCTCGAGTTTTCCACATTCCATGCCTTAGTGAAATTAACACATATAAATGAAGGGAAAAAGTTTTGTTACACTAATACCTACCTCAAAGAAGATTGGTGCAATTTATAAACCACAGTGGTAACTGCGTAATCCACAACAGTTTATTAAAATGGCCACTCAACTTTTGTAGAAAAATTTCTAGCAACAGAAGCATATACTGAGACAATTAAGAGACATCCCAAATCAAAATTTATACCCACTCAATGGTATATGAACAAAGAAAAAAACAGCATTTTAATCATGAAACTTACCGCAGATTGATGCAGCGTAGTTTGATGTTCTTTGCTTGGATGCATCTCTTGGTTAACTCCATTGGCCAGAGTTCCCCCATGTGTGACTGCATAATTTTTCTTCTTTGCAGCAGAAACTTTCTTTGCAGCCTCTTGCAAAGCATCCATTGCCACGTTATATATATGTATAGATTTTGCCCCTTCTTCCACAAATTTGATAGCTTCTTGGCGGAGATTGTTATACCGAACAGTTAAGGACTCTCGGTTATTGTTTGGCATTTCAGGAGCACGATCAACAGGTCCTCCACTCTTTGCATTTCTTGTCCACCGCATCAACAGATATTGTGAAGGAAGTGTAAGGACATTTTTAGCTCTGAAAACTGACAATATATGCCTACAAATAATGCCCGAATACTCAAATATTTGACAGCTGCAGTTAGCTTTCATCTCGAAGCTATTGAATGTAACAGTATGTGCCTTGTGGTCTTCTCCAAATTTGGCCACCCGATATGCAGCAATAGTTCCAGAATCGTTAATTTTTGTTGCAGGATTAGCCATTGTCTCAACCAATTCGTCCTGGAATTTCATGAATATTCTCCTTGTATAAAGGTTTGCAGCTTGTTTTTCCATGGGAGATGGTGTCTTCAGGATTGGTGGAGTATTAGTAGTATCATGGTCAGCCTTCAATTCCTTTTCGTGCCAATTAGCTACTGCTTTCTCATATTGTTTAATCAACAGTTGAATGGTGGTGGTTGCATTCACATACCCACTGAAAAATGAGTTTATATCATCACTACCTTCTGTTTTACACAGTTCTCCGAAAAAGGTGTCCCTCGTATAAACCGGGACCCATTGATGTCGAGCATTGTACATTGACTGAAGCCATTCATTGTCCATCAGATAATATCTCTCTAGGAGTGACTGCCAGCATGACTCAAATTCATCTATTGTCTCAGTGTCATTAATGCACTTCTTAAAGTCGGTTGCAAAAGTTGGATGGTTCTGATAGATATGAGCCAGTTTCTCTTGTGTTTCTTTGAATATGGCCCACTTGCAGAAACGATGACGGCTTTGGGGCAAAACCTGTGAAACGGCAATCTGTATGTGCCGATCTGGATCAGTTGTGATAGACACCGGGGCTTGTCCAGACATGGCATGAAGCCAAGTCTGGAGTAGCCAAATGAATGATGCATCGGACTCATTCAAGAGTAATGCACAACCAAATACAACAGGTTGGCCATGATGATTTATGCCAGTGAAGGTGGCAAATGGTACTCTAAAATGTCCAGTCCTGTATGAGGTATCAAACCTCACAGTATCTCCAAAATGAGTATAATTAATCCTGGAATTAGCGTCGGCCCAGAAGATGTTGTTGGAGGAGTGATCGTTAACTCCGTCCTGAATAGCATAGAAGAAAGCAGGATTTTCGGCCTGCATTCGTTTCAAATAGTCCAATACATGCTGACCCCTGCCTCCGAGGGACCTATGTCTGCCACTGCCACTCATCGAAATCACCCCCCACAAACAATAAACTTCTGTTATGTATCCAAGCCTCTATCTGGAACTAAGAAAAACCAAGGGAAAAGACACTGATAAGTAATGTGACTCATGTGAGATCAAACCCTTTATTCGGAACTTGAAACATCGAGGGAAGGGAGAAAATTGTATAAATAGCAATAACCGGTTAAAATTGAATACAAGTTTAACAATATATACTTTTTAGAGATCTATTTGTAAAGAGGATGCAATCATAAAGTTCAAAGAACAGTTGAATTTTTTTCTTATCGTGTTTTAATTCTATTTACCATTTCCTTTTTGTTACCTCGCACTTTGAGCTCCAAACAAGGGTTGGATGAACAAATCTCTTATTTATGGTGGGGAATATGTAATTTGTATATAAATGAGGGATACATATACATCGATGAGAAAGAGGGGCATACCTCCCTTAGCAAAAAAAGAGCTTAAAAAAAGAAAGAAAAGAAAAGAAAAGCTAATACACTCATACTAGAAGGCAAGGCATTACCCCAAAACCTTAACAAACAACTACTAAATCAAAGAATTACACCAATAAAGGGACGGGCATACTCCGCCCTCATAATCTCACATTATAATATCTATATTAGCTCTTATATACTGTAAAACAGATGTTGGGATAACCCCCAGTGCAAGCTGAGCTCCCAACTTTCAAAGGAATGCAGACCAGATTATATATTCTTCAACACAACACCAAAATCAAGTCTAAAATGAATTCTCTAGAAAGTTCTAATCTTTCCTTAATTTTCTTTTTCAAATCCCCCAAGTAGAAGATAATTACCACACTATCCTGAATTCTAACTATTACTACTTTTAATTAATCCAGTCCCGAATTATCAAAAAAAAAAACAAATTGAGATATTTTTAAATTCAAAATTGATATGCATTCGTTTAATTCTCGACAATACACCTATTAAAATTATATATACAAATTTTATTATATTCAAAAGTTAAATGAATCACATCGATATTGAGTTTGAAAATATCTCATATCTATTTCGAGAAGTCAAACTTGAGGGAGACCACTTTACCACATTGGTTCGATCCTTATAATTGAAAGAAAACCATGCTGGAGTTTTTAAGTCTTCTACCTCAGGAAGCTAAGTAATAGGCCTGCACTGAAACCAAGAACAGTCCAGAAAATAGCCAAAGACCAAACTGAAACATGAAAATAGGTTCCATTTACTTCGCCTATCAGCAGAATACAAAACAAATTTCCTACACATATAATTAAGATTGAAAATTTCACTGTATTAAGCCTAGAAGATGGAAAATTGTATAAATTAGATAAAATTAAGGTACTAAATAATCTATAATTATAATTTTAAAGCAAAATTTTCAGTAAATCATCAAAAATTAACTAGAATTTTTGAAAATTGGGGAGGCGATCAATTACCAAGTGGCGGGAGCTTCTCCCCAGATTTCCCCAGAATTTCTGGCAGAAGATGTGACCGATATGTGAGCTTGAGTAGGTTTAGGTGGGTTGGCAATGGAGGAATGGAGAGAAGAGTGAGGGACTGAGAACTAGAAACCGAGAAAGAGCGACAATGTTTGTTAGTTTTGAAAAGGATAGAAAAGAAAGAATTCGACAAATTTGGGGGAGAAATTAAAATTTTATTGTTTGCAAGTTTTTTAAGGATTTTTAAAAAACAATTAAAAATTGAGTCCTTCTACATGGACATATTTATTGCACATTTGCAAAAAAAAAATTCTTGTGATTCTCAAAAAATGTATAGTATTTATTCCAACAGGAATTTTTACAAAATATAAAATTTTAGGTGTAATTTGGATACATATACAAAAACCCTGTATAATATAGTGTCTATATAACCATGTTTTTGTATATGTATCCAAATTACATCTAAAATACTATATTTTGTAAAAATTTATGTTGGAATAAATACTATACATTTTTTTAGTCACAAGCAAAAATAATAATAATAATTGGAAATGTCCAATATTCCAGTCCACTATTCCGGTCGGCCAAGACTTATTGTTAAAAATTAGAGACGGGGAGAAATTTGAAGTAATTTTTTTAAAAAAAAAATTAAAAATTAGGAAGCTTTAGGAGAAATATGATTTAAAACTTATAATATTTAAAATGCTAAAAATATATTATACTATCTCTGTCCCAAAAACTATGACTAGAGGTATAAATATTTTTTCTTCAAAATCAAAAAAAATAAAGTACAAGTCACTTAGTGGGGTCTATTATTAGTATAAAAAAAATAAAAGTAATCACACTTTATATAATCTTATAGCATCACTAAGGATTTGTTTCTCTCTTTTCTCTGGTTTTACTTTTCTTAATATGTGTGCAAATTGTACTTTATTCATTTTTTCTGGGACAGAAAGAGTAATGATTTATCAAGAGTGATTTTATAAGAAATGACGAATAATGTATTATTTTAAGTTAAATTTTCCTTCCACAACTCAAAATTAAAAATATTATTAAAGAAAAATTACTCTCTTTCTTTTTTTTCTTTTCTTTCATAAACTTTAGATTTTATTCCTTTTTTCATTCAAAAACTTACAAAGAGTTGTAAAAATGATGGAACTATAGTAACATTGTACACTTGATATTGTTATTATTAATCAATACAAGTATATAAAGTAAGCCATGAAAAGATAAATTAATTTGATTGATCATTCTAAGGGTAATTTAGTCATTAATTTATAATTTTTTAATACAAATTATATAATAATAATAATAATAATAATAATAATAATAATAATAGATGTTATGTGACGCCCCCAAATCTAGGTACCTTTAAACCATGAATATAGTGCTCTACGGTATTACCCATTCAACACAATAATATCGACATAAAGGTAATTACTAATTATTACAATATGTCTCGCTCTAAATTCAGGTTCTCAAACCTTTAGATCTTCATCACATGATAATGTATATTAATTAATATAATACTTCTAACTATTACAAATAGCTCACACTATCTTCTCCTCGCTCATCCTTCCCTTTCCTTTATCCTTATCAGAACCTTCGGCCCGCTCTGCCTTCGTTGAAAACTTTAATTTAAAGTAAAAATTAGCATTTAATTGCTTATAGCCAGTACAACAGTCCAATAAACAACAAAATTAAGAATCATGTTACTATTTCTACAACTTCAATAAGCTGTGAAAACATTTCAAATAAATAGGAATAATAATAATAAATTCCTTTTTTATTTAACAATTTTGAAACGACGTATTGAACGGTCAAAAGACATTGAACTTTTTATTTTCGCAAAGGTTCGATAGTAAATCAACTATGAACCGTCTAGCTTACGGGCACGTTGGGTGATCAATCTATTGTACCATATGTTGTACAACATTCTAGCTAAACGATTATATGCGTTTGTTTGACCACCTCAGGGGTGTGTCGGGATTTTTTCGACGTAAAATACCCTCATATTAGGATTTTTCATCTTAGATTTGAACCCGAATTTGCACCAAAACAATTCGGGTTGGATAGCTCTACTTAACATCAATAATATTTCAAAGATTTATTTTTAAACCGATAAAATATTTAACTCTTCGTATAGTCGGAAACGTATATCTCAAACATGCAATATATATCGAACTTTAAAACTTGAACAATTTATGTCAAAGCAAAGCTTGAACAATTTATGCATTATAATAAAAACATAAAACAATTTATGCATTATAGCATACCTGAACACTTATACAACTAACAGAGAGTTTGTATAAATCTGAAAGTTGCATACTCAATAAATATTGTGTAAACCGAAGCATGCATAAGGATTATTCATAAGAATATATACTCAAAATTGACATTCAAATGAAAGTTGAATGGAGTTAGAATACTTGCCTCAAGCGTCTTCTATAATAATTACTTTTAAAATGTCCTTCTATTATTCTACACATGTAATTAACAATAATATGTCAATTAGTCACATAAAAATTCCACATATTAGTTTATATCGCATTATTACACATTTTATATTATTTGCGCTTTATAACTTAATTAGCACGACAATCTTAATTAAAAACGTCTTACGGCGTTCGGGAACGCCACAACCCTCTTAACCATTATCTAGGATGGTTTATATCCATTAATATTCATTTTATAATATTTATTATTATTATTTTTATTACTATTATTTTTATTCTTATTCTTTTTATTTTTAAGTTCGAATTTTTTAGAACAGTGCCAAAAATATCGCTTGTCGTTGCAACATGGCACGACGATACGCTCGTGGCACGCCCAACACGCACAACGTCGACACCTCGACGTGCACCATGAGGCTCGACGTCTCACGACACGCCCACATGTGCATCACGTTACTTGGCATTGCACGACGTTCAAAAACAGCCCACGACACCCCCGTGCCCAACCACATGCCCAGTTAGCCCAGCAGCGAAGCCCCGACGCCGACAGCGAGGCCCCAACACCCCACCGTGCGCCCAACGTGGCCCGCACGCTCCCAGCGTGCGCTGCTTGACATTATTTTGACTGTTTTGACCCAGCTCCTTCCGAAGCTCATAACTTGGTCGTTATAAGTCAAAATTAGTTCGCTCTCGCGTCATTTTCTTACTTGAAACATCTACTACAAATCCCTCCAGGTGGAAATTTTTTCAGGTTCATTTTCAGGCCAAAACAGTGGCACAAAAGTCCCTACCAGAAATAACTTTTTAGTTTTGGCAGTTTTGACTAGCTTCATTTCGAAGGGCCTAACTCCCCCCTCCGGTCTCGAAATAAGGTCAATCTTACGTCGACGGACTCATTACTTAACGTACAGTGTAACCCCTAAAACGGAAAATTTTCCAGCAGGCCAATCGAAATAAAAATTCGTCTGAAAGTCAAGGGTCACACTGACTATTTTGTTTACCTTTTAACTAGTTTTACATAAAAATTTTCCATGACTTCGTTACATAAACTTTTGCCTTCGTTCTAATTGGGTATTGTTCGTAACTCCTAAGAGCATATTACAACACCCTAGAACTAAATTTTTACAATTGGAACCCCAAACAAAAAGGTTTCCAAAACAACCCCTTTTTCTGTTATTACACTACAAGAAAAAACCTTATTCCGTCGGACCTAGTGTATTTCCGACTGAAATTTTCGTTGGAAATTCGGTCGTATATACAAGTGTCAGAGATAAGTTCCGTCGCAAAATTCGTCATCCTTTTCTAATTTTCGACTTACTTATCCTGACGGAATTCCGTCGGATATAAGGTAACTTCGACGGACTATATAGGAGGGAATGATTTCGTCGATTATATATAAGAGCCACTTATGTCCAATAGATACTTCCCTCGAAAACAAATTATCTTTGACGAAAAATTTAATTAAATAAAATACAAGTTCAACGAAAATTCCCTCGGAAATAAGGTAGTTTCAACGAAAAAACAAGTTTAATTAATAATTTTTTGATTTTGTCTGAGGATTAAATCCGATGGAATATCCGTCGAAAATACCTCATTCCGTCCAAAATAACCCTTTTTAAATTAAAATTATAATTTCCAAGTATTTAAACCCATTTATGTACCTGTAACATGTTTTATCCCAATACAGACAAACAATAACATGTTTCACATTCATATATTCAACATAACACTAAAAACCTGTATCACTTTTCAACAAGAACGCAATCTACTAACTAATCATCATCACAAGCTAACAATTATAAATATAAGCTAATGTTCTATCATCACATCAACAACAATATGTACAAATGTTCTATAATTTAATGAATAACATAAATACAACGTAATCTACTTATACAAACGCAACTAGACTACGATATGTACAAATGTTCTACAAATGAATAACATGAATACTAATGAACTATAAACTAGTAAAAGTATTATCATCGGACGGAGGTGGACGACGCTTCTCTGGTGTATGAAAATCTCGGTCGTCCTCCTGGTCGTCATAGCTAGTCCGCTCGTTATCGCCACCCTATTGAAAGAATTATAAATAAAAATCATTAGTCTGTATATATGTGAGAATTAACAAGATAGTCTTAATTGAAAATAATATAAACATTTCCTAAGTAGGCGGGTGTTGACGAAAAGCATTCTCTAGGACGGTTTCGCCGTTGAAAGCGTCGAACTGTTCCTGCAGTGATCACATACTCTCTGCGTAGGCCTCTGCTCTAATATCCTGAGCAGGCTGGTGAAGACGAGAGCTGCTAGGCAACTGCTATATATTATTTGAAATATATATGAGGACTATTATTTGACATTCACTCCTACTTGTCTGTTGGGTTTCTAATTAAGTTCTAAGTATATTATTTAATTTAGACACTTATTCAGTTTCTTTTAATTGCATCCCAACTAAGCAAATGTTACTTAGTTTATTACTATATTTTATTTTATTGTATTTATTATTATATTTTATTGTACTTTATTTTATTTTGTATTATATTATATAATTTTAATTTAATTTAACTTCATTTGATTTAATTTAATTTATTTTTTATTATATTATCTAAATTTTTAAATTTATTTTATTTAATAAACTAAATGTATTTTATTTTATTCTTATGTTTTATCAGATTGTATTTTATTTGTGTTATATTATATATTTTTAAATATTTTTTATTAAATTAAGTTTAATTTAGTTAATTAAATCAAAATTTTATTTTATTCAAATTAATTTTATTAATTATTATTTATTTTATTTTATTTTATTATTATATCATCAAATTTTTTAAATTTATTTTGTTTAATAAACTAAATTAAATTAAATTTTTTTCTTTTTATTTTAGTAGTAAGAAACAAAGTAAATGCTACTTAGTTTATTTTAATATTGGGAAATTAATAAAATAATTTATAAATATATTTGTAGGGTCCACAAAATTTTCAATTGAAGATTTCTGACACATATTCCGTCGGGAATTCCGTCGAAAATATCAAATATCACATTAACACTTGAAGATACACTAACATATATATAACCCACAATATATCACATTAAATTATGACCCAAACACTGTAATTGCACAAATACACTGTATACACTAACACAAATTTTAATTGCACAAAATAAATCGTAATTTCAGCAACATACAACAATTTGCAGAATTGAAGTCAAATAATCCCAATTTGCAAAACAGTTAATATCAACTTGCAACAATTTGCATAATTAAAGTCAAATAATCCCAATTTGCATAACAGAAATAAACCCAATTTTAGCAAATTAAAATGTAATCCCAATTTTCGATACAACAAGAAGTCCAAATTTATTCTCAATTTCAGTAACACATGAACCTACCGAAATATGGACTCCCAATTTTAGAAAAATCAACAACTCAAATCATTAAACTATAATCAGTAATCTCAAAGAATCTAAATCATCATAATTTTATCAACAACAAAATATCCAAATTTCAGTTAATATTCTCATATTAAAGCCCATATATATTAACCCTAAAAATTACAAACCCTCAAATTTTAGTACCATCTATACAAAATTTAGGATTGTTTACCTTGAATTAAAGGAGGAGAAATGAGGAAGAGAAAGGAGGAGGAGCTACTGATCACGTGTAGTTCCTCGTCGAATAGGAAATGGTTGCATGGTGGGAATCGGGTCGGATCGGGGGACCTGGGGAGATGGGTGGCACGTCCGATGGTGGACTGGGGGGAGATGAGAGATGAGAGAGATATTAGATTGTGAGAGAGTATTGAGAGAGAGTGAGAGTGAGGAAAGAGAAAGAGAAAGAGAAATGAGAAATGAGACGACTGAGGAGAAGACGAAATCTGATTAGGTTTTATAAGTTAATTCCGACGGAATTTCCATCGGACATACGTCCCTCGAAATTATATTACTATCGACGAAATTTCCCTTGGAAATAACTACAGTTCTGTCGATTTTATGCTTCACGCTCGTGGGAAACTTAGCGCCAATGAGGGTATTCTACTTCCGAAGGAATTCCGTCGAACTTAGAGTAATTTCGAGGGACTTATCATCGACGAATTATTTCATCGTAACTAGACTTATTTCGACATATTTAAATTTGTCGAGAATAATTTCGTCAAACTTAAGGGTTTTTCTTGTAGTATTAGTCCGTTCTTGCATTCCTTTACGCATATGTTTGTATTCTCATTTTTGGTTCCACTTTTATGCATTTAAACAATCAATTTAAGACATTATATATATATATATATATATATATATATATATATATATCCTTAGCACTCCAAGATCCTTCCATGATATTTCATTAGAAACCAACCACCAACAAAACACTTCTATCAATCTATAAAGCTTTTAAAAGAAAAAAAAATGAAGAAGATAGGTTTCTAAAGCTTCTTACCTTTGATGATCTTCTTCTTCTCCTAGCTTATATTTGGTCAAAGCTTGAACTTCTTGCACTTATTTTCTCCTCTTCTATCCGTGCACTCCCTCTCTTTCTTTTCCTCTTGCTTTCTCTCTCTTCCTTACTTAGCTTATAAGATAAAATGAATGTACAAATGGTCAAGTGTTAGATGATTTAACTTAATTAAATCCCCCATAACCTAACCTAACCATGCTACCAAGGGTTAACCATCCATGATCAATTAACTTAAGCTAGACAAAATAATAGCATTAAGGCCATGTTTGGTTGAAACAAAATGGAGGAAGGGAACACACATTAAAATCTTGTCTCCTCTAGCTCCAAACTCACTAAAAATGGAAAATTTCTATCCAACTTTGTCTCCCCTCCTTGCATGCTCGGCCCCCCTTGCCCCTTTTCTTCATTCTTTTAACCTCGTGTTAATTACCTATCAAGAGGCATTTGTCCTCCCTAGCCCATGACTTATCTTTTTAGCCTTTTTCACTCTCTTTTATCTCATGTACTAATTATGTTTGCAAGACACTTGGTTATCAACTTATTTAATCAAGTGACACATGGAATTGCAAAGCTTTGGCTCCAAGTTTAGCTACTCTTCGGCTCCAAGCTTTTAAGAGTTGGCTTCAAGTCTTCAAGTCATGGCTTCAAGACTCCACCATAACCTAGCCAAGCCCCTTTCATTTCCTAAACAAGCCATTTTAAATTCCTAACCAAGCCATTATAATACCTAGGCTCACATTGGCTTAGTTAATTTCAAACTTATTATTATTATTATTATTATAATTATTATTATTTTAGTTTCTTTTTGTTAGTTTCTCTAACTTTTACATTTAGTCAAAATATTGACTTTTTCATTTTTCAAGTTTCGATTTCACTTTTCATCCCCATTTCCTAAACAAACAATCTGTCAAAGTTCAAAAAATCAAAAATATGAAAACGCGTTTTTAACGTGAATAGTGATTTTAGGTCTTTTTGATAAAAATATTTTTATTGGAGATTACGTCTCCATTTTCAAAATAAACGTCATGCCGTAATTTGAAAAGTTCAAAAAATAAACGTTTTATGCATTTAATGAATAGTGTTTTTCAGTTTTTCTCGGAAAAAATTATTTTCTCCAAAAAATTCGCAACATTCACACTTAGTTACGTAACGCGTAAACTAGGTCATTAATCAACCTATAACCACATAACCAGTGGCGAAGCCACATAGAGTTCTATGGGGTCAATCGCGCCCACTGGAAAAAAATTTGTTTTATAATATAAGGTAAATTTTAAAATTTTTAAGTATTATATATAAATTAACCCCACTAAATTTTTATAAATTTTCTATTATACGGGGTCAAATTAAAAATTTATAACTTTGTCAATCAAATTTTAATCACATATGAATCATATCCTCTTAATATATGTATCTCTCTATAATATTTTAAACTAAATAATAATCTAATTTATATTATTTTAAAAATAAATAATGAATTACTTACTTATGAGCAGTTGTGATTAAAAAGTCTAGTATGAAGTCAATATAGTATATATATACCATATATTATTACTCATTATATTTTCATTGTAATATAGTGTATATATATATATATACTCGAAAATATAAAGTATTAAAAAAAATGGCTCGGGGGCGCTGCCCTTGAACCCCCGCCAAATTATTTGTAACTCAGTAATAATTTCTACCCCACTGATAAAAATTACTGGCTTTACCACTGCACATAACACATAATTTATTCCATCATAATATTTATTTTATTTAATAAATATTAAAAAGCTTATTACAAAATAATCTACGATCTCGATCATTATATTTTTCTCCCCTTATAAGGATTCTGTCCCTAGAATCACAATACAAGGTTACTTAAAAAATTGGAGATAATTAATCCTCATTTTTTTCTTATCTTCAAACATTACATTTTTAATCTTTCAACAATTATTTATCATTAATATTATAACTCACAATATTGACAACCAGATCATTTCTAGAAAAGAGGGGGCTTTCCGATAAGGATTTCTACTTATTGGCGCGCAATTAAATAACCTAACCCCTTTCCTCGAAGCAAAGATTGAAGCAATACAAAGCTGGGAGCAACCTAAGTCAGTAACCAAAGTACGTAACTTTCTGGGCTTAGCTGGTTATTATCGGAGATTCGTGGAAGGATTTTCTCGAATCGCTACTCCATTAACTCAGCTGACTCACAAAGATACAAAATTCGGTTGGAGGGTGGAATGTGAGAAGAGTTTTCAAGAACTCAAGAGGAGACTCATTTCAGCACATGTTTTGACAATACCATCTGGTTCGGAGGGATTTGTCATCTATAACGATGCTTCAGGCAAAGGTTTAGGATGTGTTCTCATGCAACATGGGAAAGTCATAGCCTATGTCTCACGACAACTCAAATAATATGAGAGGAATTATCCTACTCATGATCTAGAGTTGGTCGCAGTCATTTTTGCACTAAAGATCTGGAGACATTACCTGTATTGGGAGAAAATGGAGATCTATACAGATCATAAAAGCCTCAAATATTTCTTCACCCAAAAGGAACTCAACATGTGGAAATGACGTTGGCTCGAGTTGTTGAAATATTACGATCATACCATTCAATACCATCCTGGAAAAGCAAACGTGGTAGCTGACGCGTTGAGTAGAAGATCATATGCGGGTACGAGTGAGATATTATCAACGCAAAGGCCCATTTTGTATGACTTACAAATGATGGAGATGGAGTTAAAGACTCCAGGGACCCACATGATGATGTCAAATATACGAGTAGAACCGAATTTAATCGATAAAGTTAAAGCTGCTCAAGATACGGACCTGGAGCTGATGCGTATGAGGAAGAAAGTATAAAAAGGTGCTATTCCGAAAGCAAGAATTGATGAAGAAGGAATACTTCGAATCAACTCCAGACTTTATGTTCCTAACGACTCTGATTTGAAGTATAAAATCATGATGGAGGCGCGCAACACCCCGTTTGCAATCTATCCTGGAAGTACCAAAATGTATCGTGATCTTCGGCATACATTTTGGTGGAGCAATATCAAGAGAGAGATAACGGAGTTTATCTCAAGGTGTTTAACTTGTCAACGAGTCAAGGCGGAGCATCAAATACCAAAAGAACCATTGCAACCACTTGAAATTCCAGAATGGAAGTGGGAGCACATTACCATGGATTTCGTTACTGGTCTTCCTAAGGTTTCTCAAGGCATATATGCGATTTGGGTCATTGTCGATAGATTAACCAAGTCTGCTAATTTCTTACCTATACGAGAAACTTATTCACTTGAACGTCTTGCTCGTATATACCTAAATGAGATTTTAAGATTGCATGGTATGTCAGTATCCATATTTTCTAATCTAGACCTAAGATTCACTTTACAATTTTGGGCCAGTTTGCAGAAAGCTATGGGCATGGATTTACGATTCAGTTCGGCATATCATCCTCAGATGGACGTGAAAGTAGTATGCACACAAGCCAATCATATTTGATGATAAAGCATATACTTTGTTACAATCTTATTCATTTATTAATAAAAAGTATTAATTTATTAAAGGCTTTTAATTATCTACATGATGCTGTTTTATAATATGTGATAAACCCATAGTTTTAAGCAATGCTTTTAGAATAATGATGATGATCATTCTAATGAGATCTAAATTCTTAGAAAGCTTAAAACTAAAATAGTTCCCAATCATTGGATTACTAAATTGGGGATTAGTGAATCCGGATAGATTGGTACATACGTTGTTTGCTCATTGGATGAGGATGATCGATCTCATGATCATTTGTGTGGAGACACTAAAGCAAGTATGTAGGTGCTTATTAGAGAATAAGTTCATCGAGCATTGGCTCGCTAAGGAATACCTAATGGAGTTTTATTTGCTCGTCAATAGGAATTCTCAGTAGTGATAGTAAGACAAGTGATCCTTGGACTTGAGATCATCATAGTATCTTGTGTATGATGAGTTATACTTTGACTTATTCCTTAAGACCCTTAGGGTATATCAAAGGGTATGCTTGGGTACAATAAGTTATATATGGAGATAATGTATGATCAATAAAGAATCTATCACTTCTAATAAAAGAAGAGAAATATCCTATGTGATTCGATAAATGACAACCCAAAGAGTCCTCGGTTGCGGCGTAATGAAATTAGAAAGGAGTTTCTAATTTGCATTATTTGGAGTTGTGCATTTAAGGATCGAAATACATATAATTAAATAAAATAAGACTTGACAAAGAATTCAATGTCTTATATTTAATTGGGACATTGTATGGTGGAAGGATTGAATCATGACAGTAACTATTTACTCAAAGGTTCTTTAATGATTAATGTTGAAATCTATATTATCCGGAAAGTCGTTGATCGCTAGGGAGGCTTATCCCTATTGTAGAATAAATATTATTTATTTAAATAAATTAATTATTTAATTTATTTATTTAAATAAGATTGTAATTGTTTCTAATTGATTTATTCACAACCTGGGTTTAATATGGAGAACCTAAAAGGTCACACCATAAAAGGAAGAATAATTATTTAAGAAGTTAATGGCATAATCGTAATAATATGTTAAGTATATTTAATTTAATCTATGGTGATAGAATAAATTAAATAGCTTAATATTTATTATTTAATATTTTAGAAATATTAAATATAAATTAATAAGAGGAGTCTTATTCATATTATTACAATTATTATTATTTTAATTTCTAAAAGAGTTTAGAAATTAATTTAATATAAGTACTCTCATTTATTCCTAATTGGATTAGGAAGGAAAATTAGTTAAAAGAGTTTAATTAATTATGCCTAATTAGATTAGGGAGCTTAATTAATTAAAAGAATTTAATTAATTAAATAAATCCCAATTCCTTAATTGTTAAGGTGGGTTGCCCACATCTATAAATAAGAGGAGTCTTATTATGGGTGTAAGGGTTGTTGACTTTTACAACGACATAATTTCAATTTGTTGGAGAGTACCCTTTTCTATAGAGATAGAAAACTAGGGTTGAGCCAATACCCCTTCTTCTTGAATTCCTATTCTTCCTTGGTGGATCACCTCTAGAGGCCAAACACATGGGTGGCTAACGTTGATCAAAGGAAGGAACCAAACCCGGTGGATTCAAGTTGAACGCGAAAGGATTTGGAGGTGAACTTGTACCTGAGGAAGCTCGAACTTCAAGGGTATGATTTTATTCTTTATCTTTTCGTTTAATTAATAATTGTGCATAAAGGGTGATCCGGGTATATGGTTTGTAAATTTTTTTAAACTCTGATTTTACTCGCTTCCGCTTATTTATGCAATTTGATTGCGTTCTTGAATATTACAAACCTAACAGTGGCATCAGAGCCAAACCTTTATGCGAATTATTAATTGTTTTAATTTATATATTGATATGTGTTTAGAACAATTTAATTGGGCATAATTTTATTGTATAAAATTTAAAAAAAAAAACGATGTGATTTACATAAAAAAAAAAAAACAACCGTGTGAACTTCCAAAATGTTTATCAAATCGCCACGATGTTTTTTCTATTTGTCGTACATTTTTTTTTTTTTTTCTACAGAAGATATCTTATTCACGAAATCAAGAAAGTTTCAAGTATAACCATTACACCTGCTTGTCTTCATGTGCACCAGAAAAAAAAAAATAAATCGGCGGAGCATGATTATGAAGGGACTCACGATTTTGTTAAAGAGGAGGAATTATTACCATACTGGATTATATAATTTATATATATATATTAATTTATATATATACGGATTATATATATATATATTAATTTATAAAATGGGACGGTTATTATATATTAATAATATATAATATTCTTAATTATTTTATTATTAAAATAAAAGTTTATTTTAATTTTAAAATAAAAGTTTATTTTAATTTTAAAATAAAAGATTTATTTTAATTTTAAATTAAAATTTCATGCTAACTAATTAGAGTTGGAATTGGATTCCATGCTAACTAATTGGAGTTGAAATTGGATTCTATTTTTTCCTTAAATAAAGGAGTTTATTTAGATATGAAATTAGATTTCATATTATTCAAAATAAAAGAGTTTATTTGTGAATAGGAAAGAGAATCCGTATTTCCTTAAATAAAGGAGTTTATTTAAATATGAAATAAGATTTCATATTATTCAAAATAAAGGAGTTTATTTGTGAATAGGAAAGAGAATCCGTATTTCCTTAAATAAAGGAGTTCATTTGTGAATAGGAAAATAATCCGTGTTTCCTTTAATAATTTTTTTTTACATGGAATTGGATTCCATAATTAATTAAAATAAAGGAGTTTATTTTGATTAAAATTTGGATTAAAATAAAGGAGTTTATTTTGATTCAAAAATAGATTTTATACTAACTAAAGTTGCCCATTAAATGATATCAATATATATATTAAATATTTATTATTCATAAGATGAATGTTATTTATTGATGCATATGATGATGTGTATGATAATAAATGGGATTGATTATGGACAATTGACCAATGTGATTGGATTTTATTTTAGTTGGATGCATGAATGTATGGGTATTATTAAATGGGGTCTGCTGCACTGCCGTCTTCTCTAATTTTTCTTAATATAAATTCTATCTCCTCCTATGTACTTCCCTCGATCACGATCAAGGTTTCTATTTATTTTAAATAGTTTTGTAATAGGAATAGTTAGAATTAATTTTGAAGAATTGGAGATCAAGGAGCAAGGAGCGCTTGAAGACACGTTTGTAATGGAGCTAGAGTTTAAATGTAATAGTTATATTTAAATATTAATTCTTGCACTTTGGGGTTTGACCTTTTGGTTCACTTGGTGGCTCTAGTGAACCAAACTAGAATAAAAGTCCATAATCAATCCGAAAGTAGAATATAGTATTCTATATGTGCATGCTTATACTATATATATTATATATTATGCAAACATGCTTCGCGATGTTAATTATATACGACGCGTATTTTTATATATATGTAAATACGCGCTAAACAAGATGAGACAAATTAATAACAAACCCCTCATTTTTTTTTATATTAAGTCCTAAGCGTTCAAAGATATTTGGAACATCGAACGTCGCTTTTTCTAGCATGATAAAATTAATAGAGTATTAAATATTTAATATGAGTTTGTTGTGTCACCACAAGGCAAGTATTAAGTATTTAAGATGTTAATTTATCACATTTGATGCTTATAAAGAAAATTGAACAATATTGTTTTGTTGTGTCACCACAAGGATGATATTTTTCTTTTTGAATATATGGAGTGCTAGGTCGGACTTAACTTGGATAATTTTGATTCGGATGTGCCACCACTTGATCAAAATAATCTAAGAGGCAAAATACAAGGAGTTCAGATAGTTGATGTAATTGACAAAAAGTTGTCTACCTATTTATTTATATATAGTTTGTTGTGTCACCACAAAGCTATATACATTTGAAATGGGATCCTTATTCTCACTAGCAAATCTTTAATTAGATTTTTGCCGAACTATATAAGTGAGGGTAATATAGTTTGAAGAAAATAGTGGGAGATACCAATTTAAAACAAGACCTAAATTATTTTGGTAATTAATAAAAGAATGTATGTTAAAATGTTGTTAATTACAAATTCATTTACGTAATTTTACAATGTCTTAATTACTATCACTGCGAAAGCATATTAGATGCTAAATTAATCGTAATAGAATTAAACGGATTGGTTTAGGAATTTGAGAATAGTTCTCATAGTTGAAAAGCTATCTTATGTCCTTAATACGCCTATCCCCGCAATGGTTGCGCATAATGCCTCCGAGGAAGAGATTGCTACTTTTAGAAAGTGGCAAGATGATGCATGATTAGTTCAATGCATCATGCTCGCATCCATGAGTAACGAGCTTCAGCCACAAGATGAAACTATGGATGCTCCTACTATATTCCCCGCACATCAAGTAGTTGATGGTGAGGAAAGTAGAGACGATAGATATCGAGATATCTAAGGAGCTCTTCCGATCTAGAATGGCCAATGGCACTATAAAGATGATAAAAGTCCTTAACATTATCAATTTGATTGATCAATTAGGACAACGAGTTTTGTCATGGATGGGAGTTGAGCCAAGATTTGATCTTGCATTCACTTCCGGACTCCTCTCACAATTGTTGTGAATTTTTTATATGAACAAGCTAGATATCAGCCTCGCTGATTTGCTTAACATATTGAAAAATGTTGAGAGTCACTTTCCAACCAAGAAAGATCAAGTCTTACTTTGGTAGGGGCCAAAGGATCTTCAAAAGAAGAACGATTCAAAGAAGGTAAATAGAAAGGCATAAATAAAGGATAATAAGAACAAAACGTCACAGATAGCAAAGGAGTTTGCTTCCACCGCAATAAGCTTCGACACCTGGAAAGAAATCATGAGAAGCATCTTGCAGAGGCTAACCAAAGAAGCTTAGTGAAGTTTTAGGTTATAAATACAAATTTGTTCATGATTTAAAATAAATTTTTCTTTAAGTCAAGGTTCTACTGGGTATTGGATACCGACTTTGGTTATCATAAATATAGATTTATGAAGGACCAAGGAAGTAGAAAGCTAAACAAATATAAGTAATCCTATGTGTGGGAAATGAAGCAAAGGTTGCAACATTGTATATAGAAACTTATAGTTTTAAGGCCTCTACGGCAAATCTATTAAGTCAATAAGTTGTTATTGTATTCCAGTTCTTGTTAAAAATATTATTTCCATTTTATTGTTGGACAATGAAATCTTTGGTATTATAATTAAGAACAATTGTTGTTCTATTTATAATAATAATATTTTGTATAGAATCGAATATTACTTAATAAATTTTGTATACTGACTTACATGAAAATAATTTTGCATATTGAACAAACTAGTATAAGAAAAGGAGATGATCATTCAAAGAGTTGAATGTGTGTATTTATGAATACAAGTGTGAATTATTTGAAAGGTTCAAAGAATTCAAAAGTGAAACAAATTGGCAAAGTATTAGGATTCTTTGATCGGATCAAGGAAGGAATACTTGTGCAATAAGTTTCTAGATCATCTCAAATGGTTTTCTCATAATGGACGCCTCTCGATACATAATAATTGATTGATGTATTTGAATGAAAAATCGTACCTTGTTGGACATGGTGCGGTCCATAATGATTTTACCGACATTCCAGTATCCTTCTGGGATAATGTCCTAGAAATGGCTACATATCTACGAAAATGGTAACCTCAAAATTCAGCCCCAAGACTCCATAAAAGTTATGGACAGGGAGGATTCCTAATCTTAGGTTTGTTAAGATAAGGGATTCCAACTTATGTGAAAAGGTTTCAAAAGGATAAGCTTGGGACAAGATTTGACAAGTGTCGATTTGTGGGACATCCTAAAGTAAGTTTAGGGTATATGTTCTATAATTCTACTTAGCAAAAGGTGTTTGTTGTAAAACACGTTGCCTTCTAAGATAAAGGTGTTTATCATTGAAGGGCTAGTGGGAGGATAATAGATCTCAAGAGTTCAAGAACCACAAAATACTATAAGTCAAATAAGAGGAAACGTAGAGATGTAATTCTATTATACCACAACCGAATCGTAATCGAATAGTACCAAAGATACCTAGGAGGTATGGATTCATCATGGATGATGATGATGAGGTACGATCATAGAAGATGATGATCCAGATTACATACGATGAGGTAAGTGTTGTGTATAATTTCGGAGAAATGGATGAAGCAAGTTTCTCAAATATGGAACATTCGTTTTGATGAGGCAATCAAAAGAGTTTGATTTTATCAAAAATAAGAATGAACCTAGTGTGTACAAAAGGGTCAGTGGGAGCATCGTGACATTCCTAGTACTATATGTTGATATACTACTTAATAAGGAATGACATACTAATGCTACAATCAAGAATGATAAAGTTGTCTAAACATTCCTCCATGAATGGTTTGGAAGAGTATCTTAATTGGGGATATAAATCTATATAGATAGATTTAAAAGGATGCTCAACTTAACCCAAGAAACGTATATTCATTTGATGCTAAAGTCGTTTAGCATGGCAAACTCCAAGAGATGTCTCATGTCGATGAGCTATGGAGTGTATCTCTCCTAATAGTCCCCACAGACTCCAAAAGAGAGATCACATGAGTAACTATCATGTATGCAATGAAATATACGAGACCTGATGTTGATCAGTCATATTATGGAGAAGTTCACTATGAGTCAATGAAAAACATCTTAAAATGCTTAACCGGCACTAAGGATGTGATCATATTCATGGTGGGTCTTAACTAAAACTAGAGGACTTAATGACTCAAGTTTTTAGATGCACCAAGACGACGTAAAAATCCACTTTAAGGTAAAGGGTTATCTTGAGCAAAGTAGTGCGTTGAATTGAAAAGGTTCAAAACAAAGAAAGAGTTCTTTGGTTTAGTGATAAAGACAAAGTATATAGCTATAAATGAAGCTACAAGTTGATTGTTTGGATTAAAAGTTCATTACGTAACTAGGAATAGTTCCTAAGTCTCATCTTCGATCTAAACATGTGTGTGGCACTTTCATTTGATTATTAGAATCATTGAAAGATGGGAAATCACTATAGAGATAGTGGACTCTCATGAACAACATTACATATCCATTAACTAAAGCTTATCCAATGTTGAAGATAGTCGTCACTTAGAGAAGAAGAGTATTAGATAGATACCATGACGATTGGCTTTTAGTGCAAGTGGGAGATTGAAAGTAGTATGCACACAAGCCAAATCATATTTGATGATAAAGCATATACTTTATTACAATCTTATTCATTTATTAATAAAAGTATTAATTTATTAAAGGCTTTTAATTATCTATACGATGATCTTTGTTTTATAATATGTGATAAACCCATAGTTTTAAGCAATGCTTTTAGAATAATGATGATGATCATTCTAATGAGATCTAAATTCTTAGAAAGCTTAAAACTAAAATAGTTCCCAATCATTGGATTACTAAATTGGGGATTAGTGAATCCGGATAGATTGGGTACATACGTTGTTTGCTTTCGTTGGATGAGGATGATTGATCTCATGATCATTTGTGTGGAGACACTAAAGCAAGTATGTAGGTGCTTATTAGAGAATAAGTTCATCGAAGCGTGGCTCGCTAAGGAATACCTAATGGACTTTTATTTGCTCGTCAATAGGAATTCTGTAGTGATAGTAGTCAAGTGATCCTTGGACTTGAGATCATCATAGTATCTTGTGTATGATGAGTTATACTTTGACTTATTCCTTAAGACCCTTAGGGTATATCAAAGGGTATGCTTGGGTACAATAAGTTGTACATGGAGATAATGTATGATCAATAAAGAATCTACCACTTTAATAAAAGAAGAGAAATGTCCTATGTGATTCGATAAATGACAACCCAAGAGTCCTTGGCCAAAGGCGAATGAAATTAGAAAGGAGTTTCTAATTTGTATTATTTGGAGTCAGTGCATTTAAGGATCGAAAATACATATAATTAAATAAAATAAGACTTGACAAAGAATTCCATGCCTTATATTTAATTGAGACATCAGTATGGTGGAAGGATTGAATTGTACAGAACTATTTACTCAAAGGTTCTTTAATGATTAATGTTGAAATCTATATTATCCGGAAAGTCGTTGATCGCTAGGAGGCTTATCCCTATTGTAGAATAAATATTATTTATTTAAATAAATTAATTATTTAATTTATTTATTTAAATAAGATTAGAATTGTTCTAATTGATTTATTCACAACTAGGTTTAATATGGAGAACCTAAAGGGTCACACCATAAAAGGAAGAATAATTATTTAAGAATTTAATGGCATAATCGTAATAATATGTTAAGTATATTTAATTTAATCTATGGTGATAGAATAAATTAAATAGCTTAATATTTATTATTTAATATTTTAGAAATATTAAATATAAATTAATAAGAGGAGTCTTATTTCATATTATTACAATTATTATTATTTTAATTTCTAAAAGAGTTTAGAAATTAATTTAATATAAGTACTCTCATTTATTCCTAATTGGATTAGGAAGGAAAATTAGTTAAAAGAGTTTAATTAATTATCCCTAATTAGATTAGGGAGCTTAATTAATTAAAAGAATTTAATTAATTAAATAAATTCCAATTCCTTAATTGTTAAGGTGGGTTGCCTACATCTATAAATAAGAGGAGTCTTATTATGGGTGTAAGGGTTGTTGACTTTTACAATGACATAATTTCAATTTGTTGGAGAGTACCCTTTTCTATAGAGATAGAAAACTAGGGTTGAGCCAATACCCCTTCTTCTTGAATTCCTATTCTTCCTTGGTGGATCACCTCTAGAGGCCAAACACATGGGTGGCTAACGTTGATCAAAGGAAGGAACCAAACCCGGTGGATTCAAGTTGAACGCGAAAGGATTTGGAGGTGAACTTGTACCTGAGGAAGCTCGAACTTCAAGGGTATGATTTTATTCTTTATCTTTTCGTTTAATTAATAATTGTGCATAAAGGGTGATCCGGGTATATGGTTTGTAAATTTTTTAAACTCTGATTTTACTCGCTTCCGCTTATTTATGCAATTTGATTGCGTTCTTGAATATTACAAACCTAACAGGACGGGCAGTCGGAGAGGACTATTCAAACTCTTGAAGATCTATTAAGACTCTATGTCCTAGATTTCAAAGGAAGTTGGGACAAGTTCTTGCCATTAGTGGAATTCTCCTACAACAACAATTATCAAGCAAGTATAGGCATGGCTCCATTCGAGGCATTGTATGGACGCAAGTGTCATTCTCCAGTATGCTGGGACAAGGTGGGTGAAGCAACGTTGCTGGGACCGGAATTGGTACGCATGACAATGGAAAAGATTCAAATGATCCGGCAACGTATAAAAACCTCACAAGATCGACAAAAGAGTTATGATGATCTTCATCGAAGGGACGTAGAATTCAATGTTGGAGATCATGTGTTGTTACGTGTTGCTCAATGGAAAGGAGTTACGAGATTTGGAAAGTGAGGAAATCTCAATCCTCGATTCATTGGCCCATTTGAAATCCTCGATCGAGTAGGAACTGTGGCTTATAGACTCGCCTTACTGTAAGACCCCGAAATTTTTAAATAAAAAGGAATTTCCTTTATTTATTATTTTGAAATAGTAAGGGTTGATTTGATTAATGTGGATAGTTAAGGGTTAAATATGCAAATATTTCAAATTAAGCAAGTGGTTATAAAATATTCATTATCGTCGGGGAATATTCGTTTGGTCGTGGAATATTCAGATCGCTTGCTTGGGAATATTCGCATAACCATAGCAAAATGACCATGTGGGCCCCATAACGGAAAGTGATTGGATGAAGAAAACGACAAATATAAGTTGTTTTTAAATAGCACAGTAGTTATTACCAAGTATTATCTTGTTAAAATACCGGTGGTTAAAACACACTAATACGCGTTGTTGAACAAAGCAAGAGTACCATTGCACCAATTATTGATTCTTACGTAAGAAGGCACTACTCAATAATGGTTCTGTAATTACCGCTCAAAGATTTTATTGAGTTAATAATTCTTTGCGTTGATATTTTATATTCTTTGTTGTTTCAATAATTGTCATTACACAAAGATCTTTCATTATCGAAGCAATAATTCATATTATCTGAATAATATTAGTAGATAACATTATTGGCAATGTCTAGAAAGTTACATCTAAGGAGAGGTTTGGTCACCTAATTAATTGGCAAGAGAAGAAGAAATTCTTATTCGAAAGCCCCTCTTTCTGAACCGCACGGTTGTCAATATTGTGATTCGTAATATTATTTGTGAATAATTAATTATTGATTTATATGATAGGAAAATATTGATTTTATGTGGATATAGATGGAGAAAATTTTAAAATGACAATTGTTGAAAATTAATATTTTATCTTTTTTACGATAAAATAATTCATTTAAATATATTATTTTAATAATATATTACTTGGTGATATTTTTACAACGAATAATGGGATATATATGAGTATATACGAGGAGGAAGAGTATTTTTGTTGCAATAAATGTTTAAAACATGTTAAACATGTCATTGGACCCCATTTATCGACCGAAATTTGATTATAAATTTTGTAAAATCGCCTGGTTTGTGGATTTCGGTCAATTTCTATTTGGAATTTGGAAAACTTTCTTCTGCAAAGTTGTAGAGAATTGAATTTCCTATAAAAACTCGCGAGATTCGAATTTTCTGATGAAAGGGCTATTTATTATGAATTATTGAAGTTCGAAGTTCAAATAATTAATTTTGGAAGTATTAATTATGTTTTTTAAAGAAAACGTTTTTCAAATGTTGTTGGCCATCTTTAACATGTGCTTGATGGCTGAGATCAGATTGTCTAGATGGGCGAGAGAATTTATTAAATATATTAATATTATATTAAATTTTTCGCTTTTGGTTTCAAGCAATTTCACTATAAATAGGGTGCTTAGGTTAGAATTGAAAATCACACCGTAAAGCTCAAGTTTTTCTCTCTATATTATCGAGCGTATTCTTGTGAGTATTTTGAGTATACTTTGAGTATTGCTATACTCGGTGCAAGTCAAGTCATAGCTTTATATCTATATCCTGTTTCAAATTTAGAAATCTTGATCTTTCGAGGTAAGGGATGTTATTTTCTTCTCAAATGATATTATTTCTTCAATATCATTATCTTTGAAATGTTGATCCGAAGTTTTTATCAAATTTGGAACTTTTTTCATGGGGTTATTGTTCATGGGTTACTTATTCATGAGTTACTATTCACGAGTTACTATTTAAGCATGAGTTCTTATTCACGAGTTACTATTCATTCACAGTACTATTCATGAAGCGTGAAGATGTTTTTGTGGAATTTCTATCTTTGGTGAGTCTGAGTTCTTATTCACGATACTGAGACTTATTCACGATATCTGACTATTCACCGAAAAATAAAATTTCTTCTTTTTGTCAAAATATCTATTCGGATACTAACTCGATTGTATCCATGTTTTGATCATTCTTGAATTTTACACCACTATAATTATTTTTGAGGTATTTTTGGGCGTGGATAAAACCAAGTACTAATTCTTAATCCTTAATCCTTGTCATTTTGTTTCTTTGGATTCGTTTCTTTAAAAATATTTTTCATCATCCTCGGTCTTAAATGATGATATTATTGAATATCTTTGGCACAGTAGTAAAAAGATGAATGATTTCTGAAGAATATCTTTGGCTTTGTAGTGCAAAGATGAGCAGTGTTGAGATGAACATGACCGATTGATTAATATCTTTGGCATGTAGTGCAAAGATGAGCAGTGTTTAAATGAACATGATTAATGATGAATATCTTTGGCTGTAGTGCAAAGATGAATATTTGATTCGGATGCATATTGATTGATGTTACGGAGATAAAATATTGATGATGGACCGTTAAATTCATAGATTATAGTAGATTTCATTCTCTACGTAACTCTTCTTCTATGAATTATTATTTCATTGCGAATATTGATCTCGAAACTTGTTGTCTCATTGTGATTCTATCGATTTTTTCCCTGTTGAAGACTAACGATAATTTGTTGTATATTATCTTAGTCATAATATTCTTTCTTGGGCTAGTTGAGCTCACCCTTTTTCCTTGTTGTTCCATTTTTCTTCTCGGGAGGTGAGAATGTAGCGAGTACTAGTCGGGGTATGGAATGAAGGTTAGAGAGAGTTGTTTAGTAGTCCTCACCATTTTTTAAAATAATGAATCAATAATTATGATGGGGATTTATTTGAGTATAGATATTGTCTAGAAGACAATATTATATTTAAACTCATTGATTATATATTGTCGTATTTCACACGACATTTGTATTAATGAAGTTGTAGTTTGCTTTTTGTACCATGTATTTGGCGACTTAGAATGGGTGTTGTGTATACCTATTTTGGGGGCGCCACGGTTAGTATCGAGCTTAGGGATATGATCTCTGGCGGAGATCGGGAATAGAACTAGGAGGGAGAGACGAGTAAATCCTTCGCTAGTGTGTTCTACCCAAGCTTATTTGTTATGGTCATTTGATTATATAGGGGTATTATGTGATTTGTTAATTTATTTAATTAACCCTTGTTTTATGATAGTTTTTTAGAATGGTCACGAGAACGTTAACAATGGAGTGAATGAGATCGTGGAACACCTCTAATCGCCAAACCGGGATAATGTGATGTCAAAGTGAAGAAGGAATTAGAGATATCCATGTGGTGAGTGAAGAATTGATAGTTGTCAGACAGAGATAATCGCAGAGGTAACGGTGAGAGTGAGGAAGAAGAGGAAGAAGAGGTAATGAAGAGAGTTTATTAGAGGTATTTTATGATCGAAATATAGAATTGCAAAATCGTATTCATGAGTTAGAAGAAGCGAAGCTAAAGAATTGCGAGGCGTTTGAAAATCGTGGAGCAAAAGGATGCAACGATTCAAGCTTGTGTTACCCGACACGTGATGCTTGAATGTAAGCACTCTTTGGTGGAGAGTATAAGATGATAAAGCTGGAATCGAAATTTGAAAGAAGAAATAAGCGAACGAGTGAGAATGAGTGATGCATGGGTAAAAGTCACGCACGACGCGTTGATATTATGGAAAGAGATGTCCAATCTAAAAGAGAAGATTTAACGATGATGGGAAAGCGTGAAAATAAGAAACATCAAAGACCATCAACAAATTCTAGGGGAAGAGAACGATCGCCAGTTAGATGCTACTGAGATGTGGAGAAGAGGACATATAAGGTCAAATTGTTCAAAGCCTTCCAAGGTATGCTATAATTGTGGAAAAAAGAAGGACATATCGCCGAGATTCATGACGATATCGAAACCAGTCCGGCGTGAATGGTGACTCGAAAAGGATGTCCAAGAAAAGTCAAAGTCAACGGTTCTTGGAAGAAGCGTTTGTCGTGACCGGTCAAAAATGCAAGGAACCCAAACGAAGTTTAGCACGGGTTAGTTAATTATAAATTCTTGCGAAGTATATACCTTACTAGATATCTGGTTCTACCCATTCTTTTATCTCTCTTACTTTGCGCTCAACGTTTGAACTTGACTACGGAGAAATTAAACTTTGACCTATCTGTGGAGACTCCATTAGGAGAAACTTTCATTACATCCGTTGTTTAAAAATATTGCTTGATTCAAGTTGGCACTATCACATTACCTGTTAACCTTATTTCTATAGAGATATTTGCTTTTGATGTGATTTTAAGGTTAACTACTCATCATGCCAAATTGATTGCTTTTGTAAGGTTGTTAGTTTTCATATTCCTAAGCAACCGTTATTCAATTCAAGCAATCAAACCATTGTAGTCAAACATTTTCATATCAAGCCATGAAGTCATTCGTTTATTACGGATGTCAAGTTTTCTTAGTCCATGTTATGGATTTGAATAAAGACACGTCGATTTGAATAATATTCTGTTGTTATTGATTTTCCCGACGTATTTTGAAGAATTTCTTCGCTTACTCCCAAAGCCACGATATTAAATTTTGTATCGACTTTGAACCCGGTACAAAACTCATTTCTAAAATCTCATATCGAATGGCTCTATTGAACTTCGTGAGTTAAAATTCAACTATAGAATTTGGTACCGAGCCTTTATTTTGTGACTTCCTTTGTGGAATTCACCTAAGCGAGAACTCTCTGTAGGGGACGTCATATTAAATGCGATAGTAAAGCGATAGGTGTCATTGTGACGCTTTATCCAAGATTGGGATATGAGTCACAATTGAGAGCAACCTAAGTCGATTATCGAAAGACGTAGCTTTTAGGCTTAGTTGGTTATTATCGGAGATTCGTTGAAGGATATTCTCGAATCGCTATTCCATTAACAAGTGACTCGAAAAGATACAAAATTCAGTATGGAGTGAGGAATGCGAGAAGATTTTCCAAGAGCTCAAGAGGCGACTCATTTCGGCACATATTCTAACCATACCATCTTGGAAAAGCGAACGTAGCGTGGTGGTGCGCGTTGAGTAGAAGATCATATGCGGAACGAAAAGTGCGATGATGTCAAGTATATGACGTAGAGCCAACTTTAATAGAAAAGTTAAGGTTGCTTTCAAGCCACCGAATCCGAGGAAATGATGCGTATGAAGAAGAAAGTACAAGAAGGAGCTATTCGAAGCGAGAATTGATGAAGAAGGAATACTTGAGTCCACTCTAGACTTTGTGTTCCTAACGACTCGATTTGAAGTACAAGATTATGATGGAGGCACACAATACGCCATTTGCAATCCATCCTCGAAGTACTAAAATGTATCGTGATCTTCAACATACATTTTGGTGGAGCAATATGAGGAGAGAGATCGCAGAAGTTTATCTCGAGATGTTTAACTTGTCGGCGTGTAAAGGCGGAGCATCTTGTACCTAAGGGTCCGTTGCAACCACTTGAGATTAGGAATGGAAGTGGGAACACATTACTATGGATTTCGATCACGGGTCTTCTGCGGTTTCTCAAGGCATCAATGCTATTTGGGTTATTGTTGATAGATTAACCAAGTCCGCTTCATTTCTTACCGATCTCGAGACTTATTCCCTTGAACGTCTTTCTCGTATATACGTAAATGAGATTGTGAGATTGCATGGCATGCCAAGTATCCATAGTTTTAGATCGTGACCCAAGATTCACTTCATGATTTTGGGTTGGTTTGTAAAAAGCTATGGGCACGAATTTACGATTTGGTTTGGCATACCATCCTCAAAACGGATGGGCAATCGAGAAAGGACTACTCAAACTCTTGAAGATATATTAAAACTACGTGTCCTAGATTTCAAAGGAAGTTGGGATAAGTACTTGCCATTGGTGGAATTCTCATACAACAATAGTTATTAAACAAATATAGGCATGGTTCCATTCGAAGCATTATATGGACGAAAATGTCGTTCTCCAATATGTTGGGATGAGGTGGGTGAAGCAACATTGTTGGGACCCGAGTTAAGTACGACGTATGACCTAGAAAAGATCCAAATGATTCGACAACGTATACAAACAGCACAAGATCGACAAAAAGAGTTATGCGGATCTTCATCGAAAGGACGTGGAATTTAATGTAGGGGATCATGTATTGTTGCGAGTTGCTCCATGGAAGGGAGTTACAAGATTTGGGAAGAGAGGAAAGCTCAATCCACGATTTATCGGTCCATTTCAAATTCTTGACCGAGTAGGAAATGTAGCCTATAGACTTGCGTTACCTCCAAGTATGTCTCGTGTTCATAATGTGTTTCACATATCTGTACTTCGTAAATATGTGAAAGACCCGAACCACGTTATTGAAAGTTAGAACCGGACGAGATAAACCAAGACTTAACGTATGAGGAGGTACTGTCAAGATGTTGGATAGGAATGAGCATACGCCCTACGTGAAAGGTTATACCACAAGTTAAAGTTTTGTGGAGGAATCATGCTATAGAGGAAATGACACGGGAGTTGGAACGAAATGAAAGCGAGGTATCCTCACCTTTTCAAAACACAGTGTACGACGTCAATTTCGAGGACGAAATTTCATAAGGGGCGAGGTTGTAAGACCGAAATTTTTAAATAAAAAGGAATTTCCTTTATTTATTATTTTGAAATAGTAATGGTTGATTTGATTAATGTGGATAGTTAAGGGTTAAATATGCAAATATTTCAAATTAAGCAAATGGTTATAAAATATTCATTATCGCTTGGGAATATTCGTTTGGTCGTGGAATATTAGATGCTGTCGGGAATATTAAATTAACCACAAGTGACCATGTGTGGGCCCCATAACGGAAAGTGATTGGATGAAGAAAACGACAAATATAAGTTGTTTTTAAATAATGGCGTAGTTGTTACCGTTAATACTGTTAAAATACCCGGTGGTTAAAACACACTAATACGCCGCGTTGTTGAGAAAGATAGCACAGTATTGCACCAATTATTGATTCTTACGTAAGAAGGCACTACTCAATAATGGTTACAGTAATTACTGTTCAGTATTTTATTGAGTTAATAATTACTGCGTTGATATTTTATATTGCTGTTGTTTCAATAATTGTCATTACACAGTATCTTTCATTATCGAAGCAATAATTCATATTATCTGAATAATATTAGTAGATAACATTATTGGCAATGTCTAGAAAGTTCTCGTAAGGAGAGGTTTGGTCACCTAATTGCCCGCCAAAGAAGAAGAAATTCTTATTGGAAAGCCCCTCTTTCCTGGAACCGCTCGGTTGTCAATATTGTGATTCTGTAATATTATTTGTGAATAATTAATTATTGATTTATATGATGAGGAAAATATTGATTTTATGTGGATATAGATGGAGAAAATTTTTAAAATGACAATTGTTGAAAATTAATATTTTATCTTTTTCTGATAAAATAATTCATTTAAATATATTATTTTAATAATATATTAACGGTGATATTTTTACAACGAATGTGGGATATATGAGTATACGAGGAGGAAGAGTATTTTTGTTGCAATAAATGTTTAAAACATGTTAAACATGTCGGTGGACCCCATTTATTGACTGAAATTTGATTATAGCCTGTAAAATCGCCCGTTTGTGGATTTCGGTCAATTTCTATTTTGAATTTGGAAAAACTTTCTTCTGCAAAGTTGTAGAGAATTGAATTTCCTATAAAAACTCGCGAGATTCGAATTTTCTGATGAAAGGGCTATTTATTATGAATTATTGAAGTTCGAAGCTCCGAAATAATTAATTTTTGGAAGTTTTAATTATGTTTTTTAAGAAAAACGTTTTTCAAATGTTGTTGGCCATCTTTAACATGTGCTTGATGGCTGAGATCAGATTGTCTAGATAAATGAGAGAATTTATTAAATATATTAATATTATATTAAATTTTACGCTTTGGTGTTCTAAGAATTTCCTATAAATAGGGTCTTAGGTTAGAATTGAAAATCACACCGTAAACCCAAGTTTTCTCTCTATATTATCGAGCGTATTCTTGTGAGTATTTTGAGTATACTTTGAGTATTGCTATACGGTGCAAGTCAAGTCATAGCCTATATCCAGGTGTTTCATTTAGAAGTCTTGATCTTCGAGGTAAGGGATGTTATTTTCTTCTCAAATGATATTATTTCTTCAATATCATTATCTTTGAAATGTTGATCTGAAGTTTTTATCAAATTTGGAACTTTTTCATGTCGGGTTACTATTCATGGGGTTACTTATTCATGAGTTACTTATTCACGAGTTCTTATTCATGAGTTCTTATTCACGAGTTACTATTCACGAGTACTATTCATGAAGCGTGAAGATGTTTTTGTGGAATTTCTATCTTTTGGTGTCTGGAGTTACTATTCACGATATAAAGACTATTCACGATATCGGACTATTCGATATACTGCACTATTCAATTTAGAAAAATAAAATTTCTTCTTTTTGTCCAAAATATCTATTCGGATACTAACTCGATTGTATCCATGTTTTGATCATTCTTGAATTTTACACCACTATGATTATTTTTGAGGTATTTTTTGGGCGTGGATAAAACCAAGTACTTAATCCTTAATCCTTAATCCTTGTCATTTTGTTTCCTTTGGATTCGTTTCTTTAAAAATATTTTCATCATCCTCGCCTTAAATGATGATATTATTGAATATCTTTGGCCTGTAGTGCAAAAGATGAATGATTCTGAATAATATCTTTGGCCTCAGTAGTGCAAAGATGAGCAGTGTTGAGATGAACATACGACCGATTGATTAATATCTTTGGCTTAGTAGTGCAAAGATGAGCAGTGTTTAAATGAACATGACTAATGATGAATATCTTTGGCTCAGAGTGCAAAGATGAATATTTGATTCCGGATGCATATTGATTGATGTTACTGAGGATAAAATATTGATGATGGATCGTTAAATTCATAGATTATAGTAGATTTCATTCTCTACGTAACTCTTCTATGAATTATTATTTCATGCGAATATTGATCCGAAACTTGTTGTCTATTGTATTCTATCGATTTTTCCTGTTGAAGACTAACGATAATTTGTTGTATATTATCTTAGTCATAATATTCTTTCTTTGGGCTAGTTGAGCTCACCCTTTTCCTTGTTGTTCCATTTTTTCTTCTCGGGAGGCAAGAATGTAATGAAGTACTAGTCGGGGTATGGAATGAAGGTTCTAGAGAGAGTTGTTTAGTAGTCCTCACCATTTTTGTAAAATAATGAATCAATAATTATGATGGGGATTTATTTGAGTATAGATATTGTCTAGAAGACAATATTATATTTAAACTCACAGTATATATTGTCGTATTTCACACGACATTTGTATTATTGAAGTTGTAGTTTGCTTTTTGTACCATGTATTTGGCGACTCAGAATGGGTGTTGTGTATACCTATTTTGGGGGCGTCACACTTACCGCCAAGTATGTCTCGTGTTCATAACATTTTTCACATATCTATGTTATGTAAATATGTGGAAGACCCGAACCACATTATTGAGTTAGAATCAGAAGAGATAGCGGAAGATTTAACGTATGAAGAGATACCTGTTAAAATCTTGGATAAGAAGGAACATATTCTATGCTCAAAAGTTATACCTCAAGTCAAAGTTTTGTGGAAAAACCACGATGTTGAGGAAATGACCTGGGAGTTAGAGTTTTGTTTTTTATATAAAATAAAATATATTATATTTTATTGCATAGTGTTACATAGTACTGCATAGTGGTTGCGTAGTGCAACATAGTAAAATCAAAAATTTTCAAAAGTTTCGCCGGTTGCAGCGCCCGTGAATAAGTTACTGTGCAGTCCATGATTTTTCATTAATGTGCATCCAAATAGTATCATGCCATTCTCCTATAAAAAGGATGCTTAATTTAGAAATGAAAATCACACCAGAATCAGAGAATTCTTCTTCTATAATATTGAGTGTATTTCTTTTGAGTTTAAGGAAGCTTTGAGTGTAGAAAATAGTATAAGTTTTCTTCAAGAATATCCCCGCCCATACCAAATTTAAATACTCTCCTTTTAAAATAGTGTTTATATTATTTTGTTCAATATTTGTAAGAAATAATATTTTCTTTCATACTCTGTAGTATATAAGTAATATTGTTTCGTTTCATATTTCTAATTCTACACTTATTTTGATAAGTATTGCTTCCATACTCCTTGAAATTAATAGAATATCCTTGAAATTTGTGCTTCATTGAGTATCTTTAATTTCACGGGAATATTTTTCTGAACATTCTTGTTAAATTTTAATCTTTTCATGTCGGGGTACTATTCATGGGGTACTATTCATGAAGTACTATTCACGGGGTATTATTCACTCGGGTACTATTCACCCGGGGTACTATTCACGATAAAAATTGATCTCTTTTCTGTCCAAATTATTTTTGATACATGAATATTATTCTTGAATTTTACTCCACAAAGCAGCTATCATGTTGACAATTTGGACATTTTTAAACTCTGGATAAATTAAAAATCTTTAATATTTATCCTTGATTTCGTTTGATTGATGCTTATATCATTGTCATCATCCTCATGCTTATATTGTGATGAAAGTCATCATTGGCCCGTAGTGTATAGTGAACTGTTGTTTTGTATGATTATGATCAGGAATTATGTATCAGTATAATAATGACCTGTAATATTACAAATGATGTGGTAAAAGTCATCATTGGCCCATAGTGCATTGATGGACAGTTGTTAGCATGATTATGACCATTGGTGATAATAACGAATATCCTTGGCCCATAGTGCATTGATGGACAGTTGTTGGCATGATCATGACCATTGGTGATAATAACGAATATCCTTGGCCCGTAGTGCATGAATAATTCGTGGATGTTATACTAACGAATATCCTTGGCCCGTAGTGCATGGATAATTCAGTGATGTGAATTATTTATTGAGCTGTGTTACATCGATAAAATATTGATGATAAACTTTTAAATCATAGAAGATAGTAGATATCATGCTCTACTTGACTCTTCTGATGGATTGCTTGTTCCACTGCAGTTAAACTTGTTGTCTATTGTATTCTATCAGTTTTTATACTGTTGAAGGCTAAAGATAATTTATTCTGCATTATCTTAGTCATAATATTCTTTACTGGGCTAGTTGAGCTCACACTTTGCTTTCATTATTCTCTCCAGAAAATGAGAATATAGTTGGGACTAGTCGGGGAATGGAGTGATGGTCCAAGCTGGTGGTTATAGTAGTCCTCACTATTCTATGAAATAGTGTGATAATAAATGTAATGAGGACTTCATTTGAGTTTGGATATTATCTACGAGACAATATTCGTGTTAAAACTCTCAGCTTACGTTTGTCGTATTGTATAAATTAAGTTTGTATTTGATTTCTGTATCATGTATTTGGCGACTCAGAATGGGTGATGTATACCTATTTTGGGGTGTCACATCTTGTCATTTATTTGTGACTTTTTTATTTTTCATTCAGTTCTTTAGGTCACCTGCAAACCCTAATTTATACTTGGGTCCACATTTCTCCTTGCACGTGAATCGTTTCTTTTGAGTGACAAACGTGCATAACACTTCAAGTCTCGAGTCCCGCTTTAATTTTCTAAACAATTCTCTGAACATTCTCTTGTTGACTTGGAAAAAATGAAGTCCCTAATAGAGGAATCCCCTAGGGGGCGAACCTTGGGGGAGTTCTCTTAGGATCTCGTCAAATATTTTATATCTTGCCAAATCTTCATGTTTCCTTAATTTTTTGGAAGATGAATCAAGTTGAATATTTGATGGAGACAAAATAAACATAAAATATCTTGTTTCTATTTTTTTTCATGGGAACTAAAGATTTCCATATATTGAGGGAGATCTAATCTGTTGGGTCTCAAGGTTTTAGATTTATTTTAATGATAACAATAATTAGTAAATAGATTAATTAAAAGGGTAAAATCATCTCTATATGATTTATATTATAATTATTTTTAATTATCTTATTTACTTTGACTAAAAATATTTTCAAATCTTATTGAATTAATATTTCTTAACTTTAATATTTAATATCAAATGATAAATATGGAATGTTTGAATTAATTGAGCATGTGCTAGTTTATGGAAGTTTGTGTTTCTTTAAAAGCTAATCCATGTGTACTTTTTGATCAATCCTAGCCTTTGATTTGAAAAGGAAGAAATCTTAGCCTTTGATTAAAAAGTAAGTGTGCTTTCTTTAAAGGTCAATCCATGTGACTACTTTTTTTTTATCAATCCTAGCTTTTTAATTAAAAGGAAGAAATCTTAGCCTTTGATTAAAAAGTAAGTGTGCTTTCTTTAAATGCCAATCTATGTGACTATTTTTTGATTAATCCTAGCCTTTGATTTGAAAAGGAAGAAATCCAAGTCTTTGATTAAAAAGTAAGTGTGCTTTCTTTAACTGTCAATCCATGTGACTACTTTTTAATCCATCCTAGCCTTTGATTTTGAACTAAAGAAATCATAGCCTTTGATTTTTCAAAAGAGCTTCCAAATGACAAGTATGTACTTGACTAAAAACTTTCTATAAATAGGAAAGTTTTTCTTCATTTCTAGCTTGCCAATTTACTTGAAAAGAAAAGCTCATTCTTCCTTGCCTACCCTCTCTCTCTCTAAAGAAGTTTTCTCTCTTTTCTACTCAAAGCTCTGATTTCTTGAAGAAGAGAAAAATTGGTCAAAACTTTTGAGATAAGTTGTTGAATTGATTTATTGTTATTATCTCAAACTTATGCATAAATATGGATATACAAATAGAGATTGTTACACACACACACACACACACATATATATATATATATATATATATATTGTGGGCAAGAAAATCGTACCTTGCTAGGGTTAGGGTTTCGTGTTGGCTGAGGAGGAGAGAAATCCACGAAAAGTACGGAATTAATTGATTGATTGATTGAAGAGGAGAGAAGAACATGTGAACGATTACTCCAACGACACGTGGCAGAACTCTTAGAATCCAGGAACCTTGTTAGGGTATGCAAGGATTCAGAGAGCCTTCTTGAGTCTTCGGGTTGAGAGAGAATCTCCAAGTCTCCTAGTCTTTCAAAAGGTCCAAGTCCTCAGTCTGAAGAGAAGTCAGGTCCCCCTTCCCAATGGAGTGGAAGGGGTATTTATAGGGTTTTCTGGAGAGTGGTCATGTGCTAGGCACATGCCCTCGGGAAAATTCCAAATTTACCCTTTGTCATCAGAGTAATACTCAGATCGTCCTGCCCTTCTAGCCACCAATCCAATCCCTCAATCAATTCCCAAAATGAGTCACCTCCACGTGTCTTCTGCCTCGAGACACGTGGAAGATTCTCCCAGGTCTTGCTTCTTTATTTCCAGCTCTTCTGTCTTTTTATTTGATCATAATGTGAACCCTAATTCGTGCATTTAATTTAATTAGGTCAAGTGAAACCTAATTTGCACTTGGGCCCACATTTGCCCCCTGCGCGAGAGTCGCGTCTTTGGAGTGATGATCGTGCAAAATACTTTAACTATGTGAATTTTGTTTCAAATTTCTGAAAAATCTGTGGAACTCGATCTTGCAAGTCCTGAAAATAGAAAATAGGGGAACCCTAGGAGAGCTCTCCCAAGACATTTTAAAAATCCTCCCCAAATCCTGCTCAATCTTTGTTTTCTTGATAATATATATATATATATATATATATATATTACTAAATAAATAAAATCTTATTTTATTTTGGAGAATAGAATAAAATCATTCTTTATATAAAATCAAATCATTCCTATTTAGAAAATAAAATATTTGTTTCCAAATTATTTTTTTTATTATTTATATATAATTTTTATAAAAATAAAGGAGGCGGAAACTGTCAAATCGATAGTGGATTCTTCAATTCAGAAACGTTCATCTCTTTCAAAGGATCATGAACTTGATTATACTACTAATCACAAACCCACTTCAAGCTTTTTCCAAAAAGTTTTTTTTCTTTTTCCCATGAAAATCCAGTAGTCACTGTTACTTCAAAACTTTAGTCATAAAGTTGGAATTCCTGCTACTAGGTACCAACGGCTTAACAATTTTTTTTAAAAAACTTTTATATATATATATATATATATTGTGAAACTAAATCAAGATAAATTATATATTACTAAATAACTTTAAATCTTATTTTATTTTGTAAATAAGATCAAATCATCTTTTATTTGGAAACTAGATCAAATCTTTTGCATTTAGAAATAGAATATTTGTTTCCATAATATATATTTTTTAATTTATATATATATATATATATATATATATATTCAAAAACTAAATCATGATAAATTAAATTAAATTTGGAAACTTAAAAATCAATTCAGTCTCTTCTTTTTTTTTGTAAAAGATATTTATATATATACTCAAAAAGTTAAATCTCAAATTTAACTTTTATATATATATATACTCAAAAAGATAATTATATATAATGAAATAAAAGATGATTTGATTTTATAAACTGATGATTTAATAATGTTGGTTCATCAGTTTATAAAATGAAATCCTTGAAATCAGCCTCCAATAACTAAACTTCCATTTAGACAGCAGCAGGAGATGATGATGTATTATGATTATTGATTGAATTCCATTATGCCTTCATCCTCAGAGCTGACAAATGGGGACTCGCAAATGCAAAAAAGAAGCTTTATGGAATGGTCAAATGAAAAAAAAGTAAAGCTTCAAACTCAATAATTGCAATTGCAATTGCGATTATGAAGCTTCATCATCATATCTTCATACTTGCACAATCTTTAGAAGATCGAATAATGAAACTCAATAAGACATGTTGAGACCTTTTTCTTTTTTTCTTTTTGAATGAAGGCAGCGGAAACAGAAGGCGAATATATAGATCTCTTTAATCCTTCATTCTTTGCCGTCAATAGCAATTGCCCCTCCTATATCACTGCCACCATTCGTCACTATCAACGTAAGAAACAAAGGGGAAGCATATATATCCACGTCCCATAGTAAGGTAATCAGTTGTACTAATAGTCACTAAGGCCATCTTATTCTATCTCACAGGTATGCTTTATTATATATATATATACGCAAAAGTAATAATGCTCAATGTGACTGTTGCCTATAGTAGATAGATTAATCTCCCTATTACCTATCTTATTTTCTATAGAGTTATAGACCTCCCGATTTTGCAAAACTTCAAGTACAGAAGACTATATGAATATGGCCTAGGACCATAGATTATCCAGTATATTTGAATGCCACGTTGGAGAATGGTGTTGCTAGGGTTTGAATCCAATTTTGATTTCCCACCGTGCTTATATGTAGGCAACCGACTGCTCACAAGGATTCGTTTTGTTGTGATGATTACACGAAAATAATTCACATTGGAATAAGTAATCTGATTTCCGTTTGGTCACTTCATCGTGATTGTTTCATCTATTTTTTTCCAGGTAATTGTAGTATTTCTTTTCCAGGCCATTTCACCTTAACAGGATCTTGGCTCGGATAATCTCGAAAGCAATACCGCAAAGAAGAAGCATCTATTCCGGGCTATTTCACCTTAACACGGTTCTTTGCTAGGATATTTTCAAAGAAAAGAGGCAACACCGCAACGAGGAAGAATTTATTCCGAGCCATTTCACCTTAACAAGGTTCTTGGCTCGGATATTCTCAAAAAAAAAAAGGCAATACTGCAACGAGGAAGAATTTATTCCGAGCCATTTCACCTTAACAAGGTTCTTGGCTCGGATATTCTCAAAGAAAAGAGGCAACACTGCAACGAGGAAGAATTTATTCCGGGCCATTTCACCTTAACAAGGTTCTTGGCTCGGATATTCTCAAAGAAAAGAGGCAACACTGCAACGAGGAAGAATTTATTCCGGGCCATTTCACCTTAACAAGGTCCTTGGCTCGGATATTCTGAAAGAAAGGACAACACCGCAAGGAGGAAGGATTTATTCCGAGCCATTTCACCTTAACAAGGTCCTTGACTCGGATATTCTGAAAGAAAGGACAACACCACAAGGAGGAAGGATTTATTCCGAGCCATTTCACCTTAACAAGGTCCTTGGCTCGGATATTCTGAAAGAAAGGAAAACACCACAAGGAGGAAGGATTTATTCCGAGCCATTTCACCTTAACAAGGTCCTTGGCTCGGATATTCCGGTGAAGTAGCATTTATTCCAATCAGTTGATCCAACGAGCAAGGATAAGTTAAATGTAAGAGGGGAGAGCTCCTTAGGTGGCTAAACCCTATGGGCCAACCCCTAGGGGGACCAACCTAATGGCCTCCTCCTTCACATTTTTTCGTTCTTCCTCTACCCTATTTTTATTTGAATGGCTTGCGAATGTTGGGATGACTTTTCTCATTCTAATCGCATTCCCCGCATATGTATAGAGGAACATGAGTACCCTTTCAATTCCCTTCGCTTCTTGTCTGATTCATCTGGCCTCCCTTAGGGATGGCAACATTGGATCAACGAGATACTCGGGAATGTGATTATGTGAATAGACTAAAAATAGGGCTGACATTCTTCATTGCATTCAACTATGCAGGGACTTTCATATCCAACAGGGCCATGGTGCTCCTCTACATGCATATTCGTCACTGCTTGGGAGGAATGCACCTCTACATTGGAGGATGTCTACGTCATCTACCAGTTAGAATTTACCCCCTGCGCGTGAGTCACGCCTTTGGTGAGATGATCGCAAAAAATATATATATATATATATATATATATATATATATATATATATATAAAGTGTTGAAGTTTACACTTCTTGAAGCTTGATGTTTTTCAAGCTTCTTTAAGGAGGAATTCTTTTGAGACTATTGCTGATCTTCATCCTCCCAAGGAGGATTCCGCCGAGTTGGTGAATGCTCGGGAGGGTATATATTGTGGATAGCACTTTGGGTGGGTTGAATGACCTCCCGTCTCTTGTGGTATCTCCTAACTCTCCTTGGACATGTCTCCCTTCCATGCTAGGTTGGATCTCTTTATTTCCAATAATCATGTTGTTGCACTTCGTTTGGAAGTCACTTTACGTCTCCATGAGAATGACTTACTTTATTTAGAGCTTTAGGAGCTTCAAGATGCCATAGATAAATTGAAGACCAAGCTTTTGGGAAATTGAGTCAGCTGCCCAAGACCTTGAAGGCTCGATGGCCTCCAATACGAAGGCTCAGGGTACCACACCATTATCAACTTGGAGGCCTTTAGCTATTCCCCTCTCTTCAGTTCGACATGTTATGGCCTTTAGATCATGAACTTTTATTGTTTTTTCCATTTCCTGTATCATAAAATTCATGTACATATATTTCATTCATCAAATTGTAGTTTCTTTTATCCTTATTGACTGCCTTTAATTTGAACGATTCCTTAAAACTCAATATTTAACATTGAGTCTTAAGTTGTTCAAATTAAGACTCCAAGACAACAATAGGCCTCATAAAACAGCAAACATGAATCTTTTCAAGAAAAAACATTTTTTTTATGCAAACTAATACTTGAATCTATACTCTCTCTTTTTTTTAAAAGAGATCAGAAAAAACATTCAAGCATAAGCGGAAGTTTAACAATTTATTGATAATAAAATTGCTTTTAATGAAAAGCATAACGTTTCAAATAATAAATCCTCGATTACTTTTGAAGTTGAAAGTATAACTTGTCTGGTCCGAGGACTTATAGTCAGGTGCCTCGATTACTTTTAAAGTTGAAAGTATAACTTTTCAGGTTTGAGGACTTATAGTCAGGTGCCTCATTCACTTTTAATGATAAAGTGTAACACTCGGGTGCCTCGTCACTTAGGTCGTCTAATTTCTTGGCAAGTGCAGTCTACGAGGACTTGAAATCGGGTGCCTTGTCACTTGGGTCGTCCAATTTCTTGGAAAGTGCAGTCTATGAGGACTTGAAATTGGGTGCCTCGTCACTTGGGTCGTCCAATTTCTTGGCAAGTGCAGTCTACGAGGACTTGACCACCATTAAGAGTGGACAACCATCTTGGGTGGGTTTTTTTATTTATTTATATATATTCATCAATTCTTGTGGGTCCTCCCTTGGTCATCCAATTTACTTGGCAAGGGATATTCCCGAGGACTTAAACCACCATTTTTGGTGGACCACCATCTTGGGTGGATTTTTAACTCATCTGTAGTTCAAAGTCTTTTCGATGGTACGTAGAGCCAGTATTTGAGTTCTTGACTTCCGGGACTGCAACATGAGTGATAGTGTTGCATGTTTCTTCTTCTAGTTCAATCTCCCCGGTCGCCAATTTCTCAAGGTATATCCTCCACAGACTATAACAGTCCATAGTGGAATGCCCTACGTATTGGTGGTATACACAGAAGTTTGGTCTTCTTTTCATTTCTTACCATTACAATCAATCGGGGCCTTGGAGGTTTCACCACTCCGTGCTCGACCCATTGTTCGTATAGGCTCCTGAACGCCTTCTCGCTGCATGTGATAGCCTCCAGAACTGGCATTCTAGTATACTTGTCCCCATGCTTTTATCTGCTTTGATCAAATTTCTCATTCTTCTCCCTCTTGCCCCCTTGTGGTTTTGACTGAGAATCCACCAAAGTCACAGTTGCTGTCCTCTTGCTCTTCCATGTATCCATCGCATGGCTGGTGGGAAATGTCATGATTCACCCCAAGTCTTGTGCAACAGATGAGAGGGTCGCAAATGAATCACACGCCTTGGTAATGAGGTGGGGCTTGAAGGCGTCTAAAGCACCATTGTTACATATGCTAACCAAGTTCTTTTCTTCAATTGGCTCTGCACACTTCTATGCTTGGGCCCTGAACCTATCCACGTAATCCGACAGCTCCTCGTTTGGCTTCTGCTTGAATCGCATGAGCTCTACGATGGTTACCTGTTTCTGCACATTGAAGAATTTCTTAAAAAATTGCAATTTTAGATCATCCCAATCATGGACTGATCCCTTCTCCAAGTTGTAGTACCAACTGAAGGCATTATCCGTCAAAGTCTTGTTGAATTCTCTCATCAACAAATTATGATTGTCCCTTTCATCATATCCTAACCATAGAGACATCGACTCCACGAACCTGGCAATGTGTTCCCTGGCATTTCCTTTCTCTCCATTGTATTTTGGAAATTACGGGGGATGCTCGATATACCCTGCTGGGTAGGGTTGTCTCCGAATATGTGCCGGGTAAGGTGGAGTAAAGTCTAACTCCAAAGGTCGGGATGTCTGTCTGTGAAGTTGATTGATCACATCGATCATATCATCCTTTGTCACATATTGGCTCGTGGTATGGACTCTCTGTGGTACAGAAATTGGCTCGATGTACACTTCGCACCATGTAAATTTCAGATCGGTTGTGCTTTCAAATTTGGTTCGTTGAACGAGGAATGAGATGGTTGGTATCTGCACTTGTGAAAATGCGGGGATAGTAATCGGAATGATGTTTGTCTGAGGTTGGCTGACTTCTAGTCCGGGTTGTGGCACGTCACCACTGTTCTGAGGTTCCAAGTGGATGATTGGAACGGATTGATTCTCCGTCAATGGAGGTGCAGTCTGATTCTCCTTATTGTTGCTATCGTTGTTGTTGTCCTCCACTCCTGCCTGTTCTCTCTGTGAATTGTCTGGGAACATGGCCTTGAAAGCGGGAATCTGCATCAACTGCTGACAAAAATTTCCCATTTCCTCTTGCTTCCTCTGTATCTCCAGCATCATAGCCATCATCATCTCTTGTCTTTCCTGTGCTTCCTTCAACGTCTTGAGCATATCCAGTTGCACGACATTTGTATGCTCTCCACTTTCTTCCTCACCTGGCCTTCCCGCGCCTGTCTGTCTGACATTCGTTGGTTGTTGATCAGTCATGTATGGTGATGTTGAACTTCTTTTCGAGGCGTCTTCAAGGATGGGTTGATCGAGATTTAGATTCACGCCTTGGAAAGCTTGACTTGCTTGCCTTGGAACTGGACCCGGTGAGGTAATTGTGACACCCCCAAAATAGGTATATAACACCCATTTTGTGTCGTCAATGACATGGTACAGAAATAGCTACAACTTTATTAATACAACATAAAAACTGTGAGTTTAAATACAAGTATTACCATCTAGACAATATTCATACCCAAATAAGTCTTCATTACAATTATTGGTACAATATTTTACAAAAATGGTGAGGACTACTAAAATAACTTCCTAGAACCTTCATTCCATACCCCGACTAGTACTCGCTACATTCTTGCCTCCTGGGAAGAAAAATGGAACAAAAAGGAAAAGGGTGAGCTCAACTAGCCCAGTAAAGAATATTATGACTAAGATAATATAGAACAAATTATCGTTAGTCTTCAATAGGGAAAAATCTAAAAGAATACAATAGAAAACCGGTTTAAATCAATATTCGTAATGAAATAATAATTCATTAGAAGAGTTAAGTAGAGAATGCAATCTACTATCTTCTATATATGAATTTAAAAGTTCATCGTCGATATTTTATCCTCGTAACATCAATCAATATATATCCGAATTAAATATTCATCTTTGCACTATGTGCCAAAGATATTCATCATTGGTCATGTTCATCTAAACACTGCTCATCTTTGCACTACGGGCCAAAGATATTCATCAGAAAACCATTCATCTTTGCACTACATGCCAAAGATATTCAGTAATATCATCATTTAGGACCGAGATGATGAAAAATATTTTAAAGAAAACGAATTTAGTGAAACAAAAGAATAAATATTAAGGATTCAGATTATTTCGCCTATTCCATGTCCAAAAATACCTCATAAATAATCATAGTGGAGTAAAATTTAAGAATGATCAAAACATGGATACAATCAAAGCTAGTATCCATAATAGATATTTTCGACAAAAAAACGAAAATTTAATTTTTTTCGTGAATAGGTCGTGATTCGATTCGTGAATAATAAGGTATACACGTGAATAGTAACCCACACACAAAAGTTCCAAATTTGATAAAAAAGTTCAAACTAATATTTTAAGATAATGATATTGAAGAAAATAATATCATTTAAGAAGAAAATAAACATCCTTACCGAAATAAAATAATAAGATTTCCGACTCGAATATCAATATAGTGGTGAAGGAACTTGCACCAGATATAACAACACTCAAAGTATCAAAATACTCACAAGAATACGCTCAATATATCGAGAGAGAAAAAGAGAGAAAACTTTAGTTTCGGTGTGTGATTTTAATTCTAACCTAAGCACCCTATTTATAGAAAATGCTTAGAAGAATACCAAAGCAGTAAAATTTAATATAATATTAATATATATAATCAAATTCTTATGCCCACTTTCTTAGATCTAAATTCACCATTTACATCATATGCAAGACCCACAATAATGACCAAAAACGTTTTTCATATTAAAAATAATTAAAACTTCCAAAAATCAATTATTTTTAACTTTGAACTTCAATAATTCATAATAAATAGCCCTTTTGTCGGAAAAAATTTGAACCTTATTTCTTTTTCATAGAAAATTCCATCATCTACAACTTGCAGTAAGAAAGTTTTTCCAAATTCAAATGTAAATTGACAATCAAATCCATAAACCAAGCGATTTTATGTAAAGCTATAATCAAATTTCAACCAAGAAATGGGGTCCCAAACATGTTTAACATGTTTTAAACATTTATTGCAACAAAAATACTCTTCCTCCTCATATACTCATATATCCCACATTCATTGTAAAAATATCACCATTATTATATTATTAAAATATAATAATATATTATTTTATCGAAAAAGATAAAATATCGATTTTCAATAATTGTCACATTAAAAATTTCTCCATCTATATCCACATAAAATGAATATTTTCTCATCATATAAATCAATAATTAATTATTCACAAATAATATTACGTAATCACATTATCGATAACTGTGTCGCTCCTGTGAAGAGGGCTTTCAATAAGGATTTCTCCTTCATCGGGCGCCGCAATTAGGTGACCAAACATCTCCTTAGATGTAACTTTCTAGACATTGTCAATAATGTTATCTAATAATATTATTCAGATAATATGAATTATTGCTTCGATAATAGAAAAAATCGTGTAGTGACAATTATTCAAACAACAAAGAATATAAAATATCAACGCAACAATTATTGAATCAATAAAATAAAAATCTTGAACAAGAATTATCGTAATAATTATCGAGTAGTGCCTTTCACGTAAGAATCAATAATTGGTGCAATCTGGCGCTACTATCGCGCAACAACGCCAGACATCGTGTTTTAACCACCGGGTATTCCAACAAGATAATCTTGAATAACTACGCCGTTATTTATAAACAACTTATACTTGTCGCTTTCTTCATCCAATCGCTTTCCGTTATGGGGCCCATACAAAGGTCGCTGCCGTTGCATTTAATATTCCCCGACAAGAAGAATATTCCACGACCAAACTAATATTCTCCGATAAAAATGAATATTTTATAACCACTTGATTATTTAAAATATTTAAGCATTTTACCCATAACTAACCACATTAATCAAATCAACCCTTACTATTTCAAAATAATAAATAGAGGAAATTAAATTTCATTTATTAATAATTTGGGGTCTTACAACCTCCCCTCCTTATGAAATTTCGTCCTCGAAATTGACGTACGTACCTGGTGTTTCGAAAAGATGAGGATACCTCGCTTTCATTTCCGTTTCTAACTCCCAGGTCATTTCCTCAATAGCATGGTTCCTCCACAAAACTTTAACTTGTGGTATGACCTTTGTGCGTAGGACATGTTCTTTCCTATCTACCTCTTCGTACGTTAAGTCTTCGGCTATCTCATCCGGTTCTAACTCAATAACGTGGCTTGGGTCTTTCACATATTTACGTAGCACAGATATATGAAAAACATTATGAACACGAGACATACTTGGAGGTAACGCGAGTCTATAGGCCACATTTCCTACTCGGTCATGAATCTGAAATGGACCAATAAATCGTGGATTGAGCTTTCCTCTCTTCTCAAATCTTGTAACTCCCTTCCATGGAGCAACACACAACAATACATGATCCCCAATACTAAATTCCACGTCCTTTCGATGAAGATCCGCATAACTCTTTTGTCGATCATGTGCCGTTTGTATACGTTGTCGAATCATTTGGATCTTTTCTGTAGTCATACATACCAACTCGGGTCCTAACAATATTGCTTCACCCACCTCATCCCAACATATTGGAGAGCGACACTTTCGTCCATACAATGCTTCGAATGGATCCACACATATACTTGCCTGATAACTGTTGTTGTAGGAGAATTACACCAATGGTAAATACTTATCCCAACTGCCTTTGAAGTCTAGGACACAGAGTCTTAATAGATATTCAAGAGTTTGAATAGACCTCTCGATTGTCCGTCCGCTTGAGGATGGTATGTCGAATCAAATCAGAACTGCGCCATAGCTTTTTGCAAGCTAACCCAAAATCTTGAAGTGAATCTTGGGTCACGATCCAAAACTATGGATACCGGCATGCCATGAAATCTCATAATCTCATCTACATATATACGAGCAAGACGCTCAAGGAATAAGTCTCCGTGACGCAAGAAATGAGCGCAGACTTGGTTAATCTATCAATAATAACCCAAATAGCATTTATGCCTTGAGAAACCGTGGGAAGACCCGTAACAAAATCCATGGTAATGTGTTCCCACTTCCATTTCGGAATCTCAAGTGGTTGTAATGGGCCCTTAGGCACTTGATGCTCCGCCTTTACACGTTAACAAGTTAAACACCTCGAGATAAACTTTGCAATCTCTCTCTTCATATTGTTCCACCAAAATGTATGTCGAAGATCACGATACATTTTGGTATTTCCAGGATGGATTGCAAATGGTTTATTGTGTGCCTCCATCATGATCTTGTACTTCAAATCAGAATCATTAGGAACATAAAGTCTGGAGTGGACTCGAAGTATTCCTTCTTCATCGATTCTTGCTTCTGGAATAGCACACTTCTTGCACTTTCTTCTTCATCACGCATCCGCCTTCAGATTGCGTGGCTTGAGCAACTTTAACTTTTTCGATTAAAGTTGGTTCTATACGTATACTTGACATCATTGCATGGGCCCCCAGAGTCTTGAATTCTATCTTCATCTTTTGTAAATCACACCAAATGGGCCTTTGTGTTGACAACATCGCACTCGTTCCCGCGTATGATCTTCTACTCAATGCATCGGCTACCACGTTCGCTTTTCCAGGATGGTATTTAATGGTATGGTCGTAGTCTTTTAACAGCTCGAGCCAACGTCGTTGCCGCATGTTGAGTTCTTTTTGGGTGAAGAAATATTTAAGGCTTTTATGGTTTGAATATATCTCCACTTTCTCCTCATATAGATAGTGCCTCCAAATCTTTAGCGCAAAAACGACTGCTGCCAACTCTAGATCATGAGTAGGATAATTCCTCTCATATTCTTTAAGTCGTCGTGAGGCATAGGCTATAACTTTCCCACGTTGCATGAGAACACATCCTAGCCCTTTGCCTGAAGCATCATCAGAGATAACAAATCCATCCGAACCAGATGGTATGGTCAAAAAACAGTGCCGAAATGAGTCTCCTCTTAAGCTCTTGGAAACTCTTCTCGCATTCCTCGCTTCCATATTTAATTTGATATCTTCCGAGTCACCGAGTTTATGGAGTAGCGATTCGAGAAAATCCTTCCACGAATCTCCGATAATAACCAACTAAGCCCGTAAAGCTACGTGATTTCGGCCACCGACTTTGGTTGTTCCCAACTTCAGATTGCTTCAATCTTCGCCGTCAACAGATACTCATATGTTTTGACACCACGTGCCCAAGGAATGCTACTTCCTCAAGCCGTAACTCGCATTTCTTCAACTTGGCATATAACTTGTTTTCACGAAGCCTTTCGAGTACCAAATTTCAAATGGTGCTCATGATCTTCACAACTTTTGGAATATATGAGGATGTCATCAATAAAGACAACAACGAATCGATCCAAATATTCCTTGAATACTCGGGGCTCATCATATCCATGAAAGTCGCAGGAGCATTAGTCAATCCAAAAGACATGACTAAGAATTCATAATGCCCGCATCGAAGTTCTAAAGGCGTCTTTGAATATCCTCGATTCTAATCTTCATATGATGATATCCGTAACTAAGATCAATTTTGAAAAGAATTGTGCTTCTTGTATATCGGGTCACCGGTCATCAATACGAGGTAAGCGGATACCTATTCTTGATAGTGACATGGTTTAATTCCCGAGTAGTCGATATAAAGTCGCATACTCCCGCTCTTTTCTTCTTTACTTAATAAAACAGAGCACCCCAAGGAGATGTACTAGATTTAATGAAACCGATGTCCAACAACTCCGTAGTTGGACCTTTAACTCCTCAAGTTCAATAGAGCCATTCGATATGGGGTTTTAGAAATGGGCTTTGTACAAAGTTCAAGATCAATAAAGAATTCAACTTCACGCTCGGGGTAGACCGGAAGTTCTTCAGAAATACGCCAGAAAGTCAATAACAACAGAATATTATTCAAATATGACGTGTCTTTATTCAAATCCATAACATGGGCTAAGAAAGCTTGACATCCGCTTTTTAATAAACGAATAGCTTTATGACTTGATATAAAGTTGATTGATTTTAATGGCTTAGTTGCTTGAATTCGCACAACAAAGTTGGTTAGGAATATGAAAACTAACAACCTTATTTAAAATAATCAATTTTGGCATGATGAGTAGTTAACTAATCAATCCCTAAAATCACGTTAAATGCAAGTATCTTTAAAGAGATAAGGTCAACAGTAAGGTGATGGTGCCAACTTGGATCAAACAAGATTTATAAAAAAGTGGATGTGATGAAAGTTTCTCCTAATGGAGTCTCCACAGATAAATCAAAGTCTAATTTCTCCCGAGTCAAGTTTAAACGTTGAGCACAAGCGAGAGAAATAAATGAATGGGTAGCACCTAGATTCAGTAAGGTATAAACTTCACATGAATTTATGATTAGCTTACTCATGATCACCTCATTTGGGTTCCTCGATGTTGACCAAACCACGACAAACGCTTCTTCCAGAACTGCTGACTTTGACTTTTCCGGGACACCTTTTGAGTCACCATCCTCACTGGACTTGGTTTCGCATACAAAGACAATCTCGAGCGATATGTCCTTCCTTTCCACAATTATAACATACCTTAAACTGCTAGGGGCAGTTCAATGATATGTCCTTCTTTTCCGTGACTTATAAGATACGACCGGTGGTCGTTCTCTCTCCCTCGAACCGATTTGTCTCAGTGCCGACGCCTTCAGATTGTCATCATTGATCTCTCTCTTTTTAAAATCTCCTCCCGACTCGCTTCTTCTATTCTCATGGCCATGATTACCACCCAGAGTGGTTGTCGCTCTTGTCAGTATTTTTCTTTCTCCGCCGGTTATCGTTGTTTTGATGATGACCGCCGCCACTTAGGTGATGATCTGGTTGTGGTCCCCGGTTGAACGCATCGTTATCTCGCTCTAATAATTGAGCCTTGTTGACAACATCCGAATAGAGAGAAAATTTATGTGAAATGAGATATCGACGACGCCGGGTTTCAAACCTCAAAACATCATCCGCGTCATACGCTCCTCATTCTCCACCAAATGAGGTGCAAAACCGACAACTCGCAAATTTTGCCTCGTCTTTGGACACCATCATGTTATTTATTCGCTCCAGCCTAATAAACTCTACCTCCTTCATACGATTTAATACTTTCAAGAAAGTACTTCTCATTGAACAGCTTCAAATGTTTCCCAAGACATGCTAAGTGTAAATTTGGATGGGTACGCTTCACGATTCCCACCAAGAATCTCGCCTCATTACGGAACATAAAGGTGGCGAATGGAACCTTTCGTTCTCCTCGCATCCCAAGACATCGAATATCTTGGTAATTTGTTTGACCCACGCCTCCGCCTTTAATCGAATCCCGCTTTCTCTGAATTTTGGTGGTCCCAACTCCTCGAATCGCTTGGTTGTGACAAACCGTGAATTGCTATCATTTTCTCTCCGTATTTTGAACACGAGTCTCCTCGTCTCGATTTTGCATGAATCTGCAAAAGCTTCTAAACATCCCATCGCTCATTATCTCGCTTCGGTGGTGTTGTTCACGGGAGGAACATTGCCAACTGTTGCACGCTCTCCTCGTTGGTGAGTACAAAGCGTCTCCACGGTTTCATTTACTCCATCGTTAACATTCTCGGTTGCCATTCTTAAATCGCTTATAAAACAAGGGTTAATTAAAAAATTAACAAATCACATAATACCCCTATATTACGATTCCACCAACAAATAAGCTTAGTAGGACACACTAGCGAAGGATTTTACTGCTCTCCCTCCTAGTTCTATTCCCGATCTCCGCCAGAGATCATATCCCTAAGCTCTGATACCAACTGTGACGCCCCCAAAATAGGTATACAACACCCATTTTGTGTCGTCAATTAGATGATACAGAAACAACTATAACTTTATTAATACAACATAAAAATTGTGAGTTTAAATACAAATATTGCCAACTAGACAATATTCATACCCAAATAAGTCCTCATTATAATTATTGGTACAATATTTTACAAAAATGGTAAGGACTACTAAAACAACTTCCTAGAACCTTCATTCCATACCCCGAATAGTACTCACTACATTCTCGCCTCCTGAGAAGAAAAATGGAACAAAAAGGAAAAGGATGAGCTCAACTAGCCCAGTAAAGAATATTATGACTAAGATAACATAGAACAAATTATCGTTAGTCTTCAACAGGGAAAAATCTAATAGAATACAATAGACAACCAGTTTTAAATCAATATTCACAGCGAAAATAATAATTCATTAGAAGAGTTAAGTAGAGATGCAATCTACTATCTTCCATATATGAATTTAAAAGTTCATCGTCGATATTTTATCCCTGTAACATCAATCAATATATATCTGGAATTAAATATTCATCTTTGCACTACAGGCCAAAGATATTCATCAGTTGGTCATGTTCATATAAACACCTGTTCATCTTTGCACTATGGACCAAAGATATTCATCAAAAAATCATTCATCTTTGCACTACATGCCAAAGATATTTAGTAATATCATCATTTAGGACTGAGGATGATGAAAAATATTTTAAAGAAAATGAATTCAGTGAAACAAAAGAATAAATATTAAGGATTCGTATTTCAGCTATTTCATGTCCAAAAATACCTCATAAATAATCATAGTGGAGTAAAATTTAAGAATGATCAAAACATGGATACAATCAAAGCTAGTATCCATAATAGATATTTTGGACGAAAAACAAAAATTTAATTTTTCTGTGAATAGTGTCGTATTCGTGAATAGTGCTGTATATGTGAATAGTAACCCCGACACAAAAAGTTCCAAATTTGATAAAGAGTTCAAACTAATATTTCGGCATAATGATATTAAAGAAAATAATATCATTTAAGAAGAAAATAACATCCCTTACCTCGAAAGAATAATACTTCTGGCTGGAATACTGAATATAGTGGTGAAGGAAACTTGCACCGTAAAATAACACTCAAAGTATCAAAATACTCACAAGAATACACTCAATATATCGAGAGAGAAAGAGAGAGAAAACCTTAGTTTCTGGTGTGATTTTCAATTCTAACCTAAGCACCCTATTTATAGGAAAATGCTTAGAACACCAAAGCAGAAAATTTAATATAATATTAAAATATATAATCAAATTTCTTATGCCCACTTTCTTAGATCTGAATTCAGCCATTTACATCACATGCAAGACCCACAATAATGACCAAAAACGTTTTTCATATTAAAAATAATTAAAACTTCCAAAAATCAATTATTTCGGAACTTCGGAGCTTCAATAATTCATAATAAATAGCCCTTTTGTCAAAAAAATTCGAACCTTATGTCTTTTTCATAAGAAATTCTATTATCTACAACTTTGCAGAAGAAAGTTTTTCCAAATTCCAAACAGAAATTGACCGAAATCCATAAACGGGCGATTTTACAGGCTATAATCAAATTTCAGTTAAGAAATGGGGTCCACCGACATGTTTAACATGTTTTAAACATTTATTGCAACAAAAATACTCTTCCTCCTTATATACTCATATATCCCACATTCATTGTAAAAATATCACCATTATTATATTATTAAAATATAATAATATATTATTTTATCAGAAAAAGATAAAATATTAATTTTCAACAATTGTCACATTAAAAATTTTCTCCATCTATATCCACATAAAATGAATATTTTCCTCATCATAAAAATCAAGGGTTAAATACACATTTCCCCACTCTACTCGACTTCGATTTACAAATGCATCATTGGACTGAAATTTTTTACAATCGAATCAGTGAACTATAAATAATTATCAAACCGTTACAAAATATGTTAAATGAGTTGACTTTTAACAGAAATATCAGCAAAAAATAACGCCACATCTGAGTCCACGTCACTTATTTCACATGGGTATGTTCTAATCATTGCCACGTTATCATGATTCATTTAATTTAAAATTAGAACTAACATAATAATAAAAATAACCTAAATATCTAATCCCAAATTTTCAAATACCTAAAACAAGCGAATAAACTCTCATTTTTACTCTGCACCTTGAGCTTGCTCTCATCTAGTTGTGAAATAAACTTGGGGTTTTCAACTGGTGTTCACCGAATTAGTGATGTCCTCTCTCTCACACCCTTCTGCTTCTTCTTATTAGTTACTAGATTTGAATTTGAGGGAGCAGATAAAGAGCCAAATCTTAGGCCAGTTGAGTTGGGATTTTTTTTTGTTTGCTGATTAAGATCTGATAAGATCTAATTATTTTGTGTTCTTTAATGTTGCAGATCTAGAGGCTTCGAATTCGCAACATTGAAAAATGAGACGCAATGGAGGAAATAGTGGACGCCGTGAAGGTGGCGCGGTGGTGGAGACAAGAGGAGATGTGGTTGTTATTCGCAACATTTGTTCTTGCATCTGGGTGTTATTGTTAGATCATTGAATTGGGTTATGAAGACAAGAGGAGACGTGGTTGTCATGGTCATAACTGAAATCGTCAACTTAACATTCTATGATGGGAATGGAACCAACTTGCTGATCCTGAGTAATTTTTATCATTGCATTAAAAGGAAGGCTCCCTAAATCCATGTTTGAGTTCTAGATCTGGTATTGATAGAAACAGAGATGTTGTTGCTTTTGAATTAGATTATTCATAATACTAAATTTGAATGATGTTGTAATATGAAATTTCAAAGTTTAGAAAAGATGGTCAACATATTGTTTGTGCAAGGTTACAAATTCAGATTATGATTAATTAGTTGGTTTCTTTTTGTTTGAATTCAATTTAATAATTTATTCTAATTTTGGTAGTAAATTTTTTAAATATTATTCAAAATTTGTTTTGAATTTATAAATTAATTTGTTTTGTAAAATATAATGTGTATCTTAGTAGTAATTTATTTTAAATATTATAATTATAATAATTATTAGAATAATAATAATCCCTTCATTTCAAAATATTAGATATTTTTTTATTTTTAAAGTGAACTTAAAATATTTAATTTTTTTAAAATAATATAAATTCATTAATTTTATCTAAAATCATTTATAAAAATTATACATTAATATATTTTATAATTAATTTATTTAATTATTTGTTATTTAAAAAAATAGAGAGAGTCCAAGCTTGAAAATTGGAAAAAAAAATTAAACTAAAGTTATTTGTTATGTGCATTAATTTGATTTATATTTTGTTTAACTATTTGTTATAAAATTGACAATTGTTTTATTTTTTAATTGTTGAATATCCACCTAAGCATCTGATTTGTTGCCACATCAATATTCCATTAACTTTTAACATTTTTAGACGGAAATTTCAATTTTTGTAAAAAAATTATAGTTCAATGAGTTGACTGTAAAAAATTTCATTTCAATGATGTATTTGTAAACTGAGGTCGAGTAGAGTGAGGAATAGTATATTTAACCCTAAAAATCAATAATTAATTATTCATAAATAATATTACAGAATCACATTACTGACAACCAGGCCGTTCCCAGAAACCCTGGCTTTCCAGTAAGGATTTCTCCTTACTGGCGCGTAATTAGGTGACCAAACCTCTCCTTAGACAGAACTTTTTAGACATTGCCAATAATGTTATCTAATAATATTATTCAGATAATATGAATTATTGCTTCGATAATGGAAAATACTGTGTAGTGAAAATTATTGAAACAACAGTAATATAAAATATCAACGCAACAATTATTGAATCAATAAAATAAAATACTGAACAGTAATTACTGTAACAATTATTGAGTAGTGCCTTCTTACGTAAGAATCAATAATTGGTGCAATACTGCAGTCTACTCTTGCAACAACGCCAGATACATTCGTGTGTTTTAAACCACCGGTATTCCAAAGATTAACTTGAGTAACAACTACGCCAAGTTATTTATAAACAACTTATACTTATCATTTTCTTCATCCAATCGCTTTCCATTATGGGGCCCATACGAAAGGTCGCTTGGTCGCATTACGAATATTCTCAGACGGTAAGAATATTCCACAACCAAACGAATATTCTCCGATAAAAATGAATATTTTATAACCACTTGCTTATTTAAAATATTTGCGCATTTTACCCATAACTAACCACATTAATCAAATCAACCCTTACTATTTTAAAATAATAAATAGAGGAAATTAAATTTCATTTATTAATAATTTGGGGTCTTACAGTAATGCTATTTGTTGGTGAAGTAGCTCTTCCGGTAGTTCTCCCACTTCGAGTTATGAGCATACCCTTCACAAATTCTACACCTCCCCAGCAGAGTCGCCAAATAAATGTGCGCAAGGAAATCGTACCTTGATAGGGTTAGGGTTTCGTGTTGGCTGAGGAGGAGAGAAATCCACGAAAAGTACAGAATTGATTAATTGATTGAAGAGGGGAGAAGAATAGGTGAGATATTACTCCAACGACACGTGGCAGAACTCTTAGAATCCAAGAACCTTGTTAGGGTATGCAAGGATTCAGAGAGCCTTCTTGAGTCTTCGGGTTGAGAGAGAATCTCCAAGTCTCATAGTCCTTCAAAAGGTCCAAGTCCTCAGTTTGAAGAGAAGTCAGGTCCCCCTTCCCAATGGAGTGGAAGGGGTATTTATACTACAAGAAAAGGGTCTATCAATGATTGCGTATCAAATGACCAAGTAGTTGGTTGCAGAGATAGCTATTAATGACGAAAATCTGATCGATAGTCGTCAAGATAAAATCTGTCATTTGGGATGCACATCAGCGACCAAGAATAGCGACCGATATATCGACGACCGCTAATATAAATTAAATCATTTTGATTGGCCGCTAAGTCGAGTCAAGATGGCTCATGGCCAAAAGGTCGACATGGTCCACGTGGTTTGTGTGGATCGCTAGCAAATGACATCAAGTCGGTCGCTGATACCCTCAAATGCTTAGCATCGCGTCAGCCGATTCAAAAAAGCGAAATTGACTTTTTGTTTGTTTTTGCATAATTCCCAAAAAACTGTACCTATTTTGTACCTGCTATATCCCAACACACATACACAATAATATAAACATCCATCGTCCACCAAACTAGCTAGCTAGTATATAAACTATATATATAAACCTTTAAAAACCGCTATGAATTGAATAAATAACCACAAATCTAATGTTTAAGTAACATACAGACATCCAAAGAATGAATATACAAGTACAAGCTTATACTATAACTACAAAACTGATCTAAAGCAGGTACGTCAAGCATCATCGCCTCCTTGATCACCCTGTAATTAACAAAATAATAAAACAAGTTACAAATATAGTAACTATGTTGATACTGATATATATTACGACAATATATACAACAAATTGATTTTATACCTCGTCGTCATCCCTATGTTGTCCTCTATCATCTGTTGCCATCGCTTTCTTTACTATTTAACTCCTCGGGATCAAGAGCCCCGGATGCCCGCTTTAGTATCTTCAAAAGATTTTGATCTCGACATATAGCTCTCTCACACGGTCGGTAGGAGTATGAGCAATTTGGATGACTCGATGACTATGGAAGATTGGGTAGCATTTGCTCGAGCAGCTGAAGGATGGGCGTCGTCATTGTCCTTGACCTTTATTGTAGTTCTTCTTCACAACATGACGCCCTCCCATAGCTCTTGATCAATAGTCGGACGTGGAGTGCCTTCAGATATGGCTTCATTCAATAAACGCTTATAAGTATCCCGCATCATGTTAACAATTAAATAGTTAAAATAAATTACGTAAGCATTGATAAACAAGATCAAGTTGTTAAAACTTATTACCGCTATCTGGATAGCATCAAGTAGACCATCACGGGTGGCCACGTACACATCCAGCCAATGGATATGTGTACCTTGAGACTAAGACTCCTATACAAAAAATAGCACAATATTACTAAGTAAAAATGTGTTATATTTTCTAGAATTCATGATTGTAAACATATTAAAATTTGTAATACGCACCTAGCGGTGATATATCACATGCAATCAAAATCGCCACCCTTGTATCTCCCTTTAGCCTTTTCGCCATCGGGTACACCCGAGGATCTATTGGTGGAGGCAGTCTTTCGTCTTTTCACCCAGCTCTCAGCTCTCCATTGGGCACACATCTCAGCCCAATGAATACACAATGAATTTTAGGTAATATTCATATCAGAATACTTAACATATCAATTAACATAATCATATACCTGAACTGAAGTTGGCAGTGACGTGGGCGGTGGTGGTGGCGTCCGACAGCGTGGCTCCCTCTTCTCCCCCCTTCTCCCTCTTCTCCCTTTTCTTTCTCCCTCTTTTTTCCCTTCTGCTACTGTCGAGCGAGATGCCTGAACCTGATTCATTAAAAAGGATCAGCGACCGACATCCGCGACCACAGACGGTCGCTCAATTTTAATGATGTGGAATTATCAGCGACCGAATGCGGTCGCTGATTGTGAGGGGTCGCAAAAAACAAGCGCGCCAACAATTCCAGCCAATTTTTTGGAGGGTAAAATTGAACCAACGACCAATTAGCGACTTTATGCGGTCGCTATAATAATCTAGCGACTATATTCAAGAGCGGTCGCTAAGCTCGGTCGCTAATAATCATATCAGCGACTGGAAGTGCGATCGCTGCTATTGTTAGTCGCTGTTAGAGCATTTTCTTGTAGTGTTATAAGGTTTTCTGGAGAGTGGTCATGTGCTAGGCACATGCCCTCGGGGAAATTCCAAATTTACACTTTGTCATCAGAGTAATACTCAGATCGTCCTGCCCTTCTATCCACCAATCCAATCCCTCAATCAATTCCCAAAATGAGTCGCCTCTACGTGTCTTCTGCCTCGAGACACGTGGAAGATTCTCCCAGGTCTTGCTTCTTTATTTCCAGCTCTTCTGTCTTTTTATTTGATCATAATGCGAACCTTAATTTGTGTATTTAATTCAATTAGGTCAAGTGAACCCTAATTTGCACTTGGGTGCACACACACACACACACACACACACACACACATATATATATACATACACATATATATAGAGAAAGTATCAAGGGCATACTCCTTGATTCTACATACCTTGCTCACCACCTTTAGCGACGGACCAGACAACGGTTCGGTCAGTCGCGTATATTAGAGAACCGTCGTCTTAACTTTTAGCGACGCATCAAATTGTTGCCATAACATATAAACCGTTTATCTGTTCTATAGCGACGGACTTAACCGTCGTCGCTCGTTCTGTCGCTAAAGGTGGTGAGCATGGTATGTAAAATAAAAGGGTATGTCTTTGAAATGGACTGTATATATATATATATATATATATATATATATATATATATATATTTCATCTTTTAATATCAATAACAAGCCAGATTTAGATACCGCTATTTGGAGGTATTCCTTACACAATATCATTCGAATGGTTTTGAAATTCTAAGAGGTTCTTTATAGATATATAATTTATTTATATAAATATCGTAAAGTAGAACAGTTTTAGATACCACTATTTGGAGATATTCCTTAAATAAGAATATCATTCGAACGGTTATTAAATTTCTAAGTGATCTATCGAAAATATTTATACAAATATTAACAGTGAAACTTTAAATTCGGTAAGTTTTAGGTACTGCTATTTGGAGGTATTCCTTAAACAAGAGTATCATTCGAACGATTTTGAAATTCTAAGTGGCATTATTTAATATTCATAGGATAGATAAAATATTTTTGAGTCTAACAAATTTATTTGTTTTATCAAGTATTACTTAAACTGTTTAATTTATCATACTTGATATATGTCATTACAAGTATTTAAGCATTTATTTACTTATTCGAAAATACTTGTTGTTTAATATAAAAGTTATTGAAACTTTTATCATAAACTTTTTGTGAATTTAATTTGCTTAACAAGAAATATAACTATAAATGTTATTTAAACTTTTATACCGAGAAATTAAAGTTAAATCTATTTTCCATAGAAACACACTTTTATTTTATAAAGAAAATTAAATCTTTATAAATTTGAACTAAAAGTAATATATTTGCTTATTCAAGAAGCACTTTTTACAAAGTATAAAAGTTTAAATAGCTTTTATAATAGTGCATAAAATCTCACATTTGTTTATTTAGAAGAATTATTCGATCCAAATATAAATTAATATTTGCTTGCAAAGAAGCATATTTTCTCAAGTATAAAAGGCTTTGAACTTTTATAAATATATTTGCTCTTTAACTGCTATTTGCTTATTTGAGAAGCCTTAAATATAAAAGTTATCTGAACTTTTATATATCTGTACTAAATTGTATCTACTTATTTTAGAAGAAAATTTTAATTTGATAAACTTTGTAAAAGGGAAAATGATAGAGCTAGTTAGTTTATTTTATGTACCTATGAGAAAGTCGAGTAATTCTTTGACCAAGACTAGAGTCTTAGAGAGATCAGCTGGGAGTTGGGTCTCTAATGTACTTTGTGAGGTTGGAAGAGGTTGTCGTTTCAAGCCACATCATAAAGTAGAACTGAACTCAAAGGAAAAGATGCAACTAAGCTTGAGGGGGGAGCTAAGAGCTTGTTGTCCAAGATAGTTAATTGAGAGTAATTGAAAGTTTGTCTATAAAAACTTTGTAAAGGCTTCTTCGCCTATTAAAGGAGTTTTTTATTACTGATAGTAATATGATCTCAAGTCCTGGAGAGGAGCTTGATACAGGACGTAACAACATATCCGGGATGTACGTCGTGAACCAGACAAATCTCTGTGCATTGTGTGATTGAATTTTTATTATCTCGCATATTAATTTTAACATTGCAAATTAATTAACTAATAATTCAAAAAAGCCTAAGATAAAATTTTAAACGCTAATAATATTATTTGACTTTCATAATCAAATCCTTTTTCTTATTAAAACTGGATTCTTCCCCCCTCCCTATATACACATGCCTTCTTTAGTTAATTCCCCCATTCACTTTCATCTTCTTTTGCTTCATCTTTTCTTCTTTTCTTATTAAGTTTTCTTTTCTTTTTCCGAAGAAGAAGTCAAGCGTTCAAGCAAGCCATGATCCAAAGTACAAAGAAACCAAGGCATGGATGTGATTCCCCCTAGGTGGCGGAACCCTAGGGGTTTTTTCTTGCCCCGATTTTTTTCCGTCTTTCTTTCGCTCTTTTGTCGATTCCCTCATTTTTTTTGAATATTGTTCTTCTATTTTCTTCTTTTCAGGTGACCTTAATCTCTCTTTACCTAGCTAAGTCATCTCATTGGAGATTTGGACTTCTTTTTCCACCGGATAATATTTTCAAAGGAAGATCATCGTTCAAGACAACCTTGTCACTTGGAGTTGAACTTCACTGCTCCTCTTTTCATTATGGTAAGCACTTAATTTCAAATGCTCTCTCTTTGTTAGTCTTCTTCTGTTCGTTTCCTTGGTTTTGCCCTTGTTTCATTAATTCATTCGTTCAAATTAGGCTCTATCGGAGAAGTTGTTGTCAAAGTTTGTCACAAGATGGGACCACTTGGGGGAGGTTGAACACTAGGGTGATCGAACCCTATAGGCTAAAACCCTAGGTGTAGACATACGAGAGCCCAACCCAACAGGAATGTAAGGTTCCCTGGCGCTTCATGTGACAAACGTTCGCAGTCCCCCTCCCTATAATCCCTTCATTTTGGACTAATTTTTTTGGCAAGAAAAGTATTTAGTTTTTTGACATTTTTTCCTTTGTTTTTATTAAAAAAAAGTTAATAATAAGATATTTTAACCAAAAAGACTTCAATTGCTGTCCCTTTTTTATTTTTATTTTGCCCATTTTAAAACTCAGAACAGAATTGGGTCATAGGAAATAGCTAATTTTTTTAACAATACCTTTAACACTATCACTTTTAAATCTTATTATGAAAAGCTAGCTTTATGATTTTCTAAAGCTAAAAAATTCTATAGTGGAAAATTTAGAATTCACAAAAGGAAATAGAGTCTATTTTATTTGTTTATTTTTAAATAAAAATGAAAATGTATTATATTAGGGACGCATATACTTCTTATTCAGCAACACATTTTTACAACAAATTAATATATTAAAAATAAATAAATCAATATATATCACCTTAATATGCATAAAAAGAAAGTCGGACCAATTAAAAGTGTATTAATAAAGAATTTTCTTGGGAGGGTGAGTATATATATACGAATTAATTTGGGCAAGAGTATTGGTTAATTTATGGGCACGTAATAGTCGAACTTTAGTAACCGAGTGATAAAAATATACCAATTTTTATTAAAAATAAATATAATAATATTAATTAACTAGTAATATATTTACTCATAATTAAAGTAAACATATTTTTATAGCATATAAATTTTTTCCGTATATAATTTGCAGTTTCAGTGGTGAGAAGATAAAACAGGGGTTACGCTCATTGTATTGAGTTGGTCACACCAACCAACATCTAACTACTTCCTTGTTTTTCGAATTCCAAGAATGAAATTAATGAAGTGCATGGAAAACAGATTTTGTTAGAATTGTAGAATTTTAATATATATATATATATATATATGATTCAGGATTAAGTCATCATTTATATTTATTCACGTCATTCTCACCCCTTTAAGCGGCGGTTTGGTCATACAACCGTCGTCATATATTTTTAAATGACGGACAACATATAGGGTCGCTAAAAGTATAAACGACAAATGTATTTAATCGAAACCGCCGCTAAAGGGGGTGAGACTGGTGAATAAATAAAAAATATCTGACTTGATCCTCTCTCTCTCTCTCTCTCTCTCTCTCTCTCTATATATATATATATATATATATATGGACTATATGTATATACACATCTATGTATTACACAGTCGGGCTAACCGTCGTCGTAGCTTAGAACCGTCGCTATAGCCCAAAAAACCGTTGTCATAGTCGACTGTGTACTATACAACTGTGTACATACATTTTTCTCTATGTATATATACAGTTGTGTGGTTGGCGACATTTTTTTTGGGTTATAGCGACGGTTCATTTGTCGCCATAGACCATAATAGTTATAGCAACGGGTTAACTTTCGCTATAGCCCTAAAAAACCGTCGTTATAGACAACTGTGTACTACACAGTTGTGTATATAATTTTTTCACACACACACACACACACACACACACACACACATATATATATATATATATATATATATATATATATATAGTGAATGTCCATCCATTGACAATATTGTCAATTTAACATTATCCTTACAACATATCGTGGATGTTCATTCGATGATCTAACTGTTTAATATAGGTTCCGTCCACAGTTTAATTTTTAGTATTCCGCAGTTTAATACTGCGGACGTGACAAATGTCTAAAATACACTCCTTTTAAAAGTTTTATTGTCTGCGGTATTAAACTGCGAACGCTAAGTATGGATGACCAATTGAGAAACGATACCGTATTGACCAAATTAATATTTTTTTATTTTCCTAAACTGCATTATTAAACTACAGATGCCAAATAATTGATTCTACTCTACGATTTCATTGGTCACTCTACGATTGTGAATCAATGAACACTTAAATAAAAAAATATGTTTACTTGCTCTCTCTAAACTCATAAATCTCTCTAATGGCTCTTGATTCCCAGCATCATAACTTTTGAAAATGTATTTTCGTTGCTAGAATGTATCCGGAATTTTGAGCATGAGAGGAATGAGCCGCTTCCTTCATCTTTTCTAAAGACAATAGGTAAAAAATGGGTGAAAACGTATTATAATGATTGCCTTCCAGACAAGTGCTCTTGATCAATTCTGAATGGGATTCTATTTTAAGAAGGATCTACTGATGGACCTTTTATTGATGAAAAGTTTTACAGGTCCAAAATCACATCGTACAGAGATGAGCTTAATTCCCTAGGAGTTACCCTTTACATTAAAAATGGGTGTCCATTGCTTTCCAGTTACCTTGTCTTCCATTCTAGGCTCCCTACAATCTGTCAAACCTATTATTATCTATGTGAATTCAAATGGGAGCCTAATGGCGAGGAAAACAAAAAAATTTAGATCCCAAATGGCATTGAAAACGGAGAGTGTGTATCCTCGCAAGAATATGTTATTCATGTCAAAAATGGTTTACTGGTTTGGCAATTAAATGTTTTGGAGCAACACTATGAAGAGAATTTACTGGAATTTTCTCCAATACTTTTGGAGTTAAAATGAATTCTTCTGTTGATGACTACTATCAGATTTGGAAGGAATGGGAAGCTTCTGGTCGCCGAATATCACATTCTGAATCTTGTGCCTTATGGGGGTTTGAGGTAAAGAACTAGGGTTTGAAGACGGACAAAATTTTGACTCAAAAATTGTCGAAACTGATTGGTTGGTTCAGAGCTTCAAGAGCCATTTGAGATATTTATGAGTTTAGAGAGAGAAAGTAAACATATCACTACAGGAAAAAGGGTTATCTCAGACGGAATTACTTCCGACCAAATACATTTCGTCGAGGTTAATATAATGTCGACGGAATATTATGTCGAATTTAATTTCGTCGAGGTTAGACTAAAGTCGACAGACATCCATCAAAATTAAGCCCCTTTACTTGACACGTAGATTTTCCGCCAGTGCGAGTTTAAGGTCGACGAAATATTTGTAAATTCGACTGACTGAACCGTTGAGAATAGCTAAAGGGCGACGTAACTAAAATCGACCGAAGTCCGTCGAGCTTATTCTTTTTTTAAATCTCAGAACGTCGCCCCAACAACCCTAATCTGTTTACCTTCTTTCTTTCTTTTCTTCTTAATTAGCAGCAGCGGCTCCTCCATATTTTTTCTCCTCCTAATCTCTCCTCTCCCTTTCTTCTCCTTCTCATCTCCTCCATATTTCTTCCTTCTGTAAGCTCCCGTATTTGGTCCATACCCCATTTGAGGAGGGGAAGTCAAGTGTGGTCAGGTGTGGTGGTTCGTGGCATGTGCATGGCGGTGTGTGTGGTGGTTCGTGGCGCAATGCATGGCCATGCATGACCAGTGTGTGGTGGTCTTGAAGCTCAGACGATCGGGGTCTTCTTCTTCTTCCACAATTTGGTACTTTTTCAATTTACAGGTTAGGGCTTAAGTTTTTTGTAATCAGTTTTAAGAATTCCTAAATTGATTTTAGCCCTAAATATCAGAAATTAAACCATTGAATGATATGTTCTCTAAAATTTTCTATAATGGTTCATCATATCCATTTTGGTTTGAATTAAGAAATTAAAATATTGATTGTTATGTTCCTAAATTAGTTTTAATATTCAGTGAAATGCATATGATTTGCCTTATATTCAATGAAATAAATTATCTATATTGGTTCAACATTTCCATATTGGTTTGAATTAAGGATTCATGTTAGTTTGAATAATTTGATTTGTCTTGGTTCAACATATCCATTTTCTGCCTTTTTTCTGTTATATGGATTTGGTTCAATTTGGTTCATATAAAATGGTTAAGCATATCCATTTTCTGCCTTATGGATTCTATGTAGCATTGTGAATTGAATTATGTGAATCAATTGAAGACTTGTCTTATTTGGGTGTTAAATTATTTCCGACGGAATTTCCGACGGAATTTCCATGGAAGTTATATATAGATAGTATTAAATAAATCAATACTTAACTATAAAAGACAATTAGGACTTAGTTTGACACTAAAATAAAATAAAAAAAAACACAATAAAGTTATACAAAATAAATAATATAATACAAAATAAATTAATTAATTAAGGTAAATTAAAGTAATAATATAATACAAAAATAAATAAAGAAATAAAAAATAATAATTAATTAAGGTAAATTAAATAAAATAATATTATTCAAAATAAATAAAATTAAATAAATTAAATAATATAAAATAATTTTAATTAATTAATTAATTTAAATTAAATTAAATAATATAATACAAAATAAATAAATAATAAAATAAAATATAATAAATTAATTAATTAAGGTATATTAAATTAAATACAAATAAATTAAATTAAATTAAAATAAATAATTTTATTTAAAATAAAATGATGATTTAATTTAAGATAATAAAAATTAAATTAAATTCAATAAATAATTGACTTAATTTAATTTAAAATAATATAATACAAAATAAATACAATTAAACTGAGTAGCACTTACTTAGTTAAATAAAATCAAAATTAAATAAAATATAATTAAATAAAATTAAATACAATTAATAACTAAGTAACATTTGTTTAGTTGGGATGCAATACAATAAAATAAATTTAAATGGAGGTGTCAACTTAGAAACCCGTTCGACATACATGCTTTGGAGGTGTCAACTTAGAAACCCATTCGACATTCACTCATTAGGAGTGAATGTCGAATAGTCCCCAGTTTGGGACTGTTACTGGATGTTATGTCTCTCACTTAGGTTGCTGCCACAATTGTGGTGTGTTTTATAAAATTTGAGGAACTTTCAGCTGGTGCCTCTACATGTTCTCTGAGTGCATACTTAGACTAAGTTTTCTTGGTCTATTTCGTGTACTTGGAGACCATGGAGAGGTGCTGTTGAAAATATCTGGAAATAGCAGAAACATGCTTAAGATTGACACTAGTGAGGAGACGCATCCAGGAACGGGATAGAAGCCTAACCCCTGTAGAGTGAAGGTATAAACTAGGTAAACTAAATTCATGCTTGGACCACATTCATGAATATTCTTGATCTAATTTGGTATTTTCTTCAATTAAAGATGGATGTAAATAGGAGTTGGATGTCGAGGATAAAGCATGGGAGGTGAATGCATTAATGCTATTCCTATTTATATATGATTTGATTATGATATATATATATATATATATATATATATATATATATGAATGAATAATATGCAAGTATGCTTGCATTAAGAAAAGCTGTAAAGTCCTTTGATAGATAATAGAAATATGTGTACAAGGACTTAGAATGAATTGATCAAATATGTTAGGTTGATCCTACATAAGAAAGACAGCTTTGTAAAGTCCTTAAAAAGAAAAGATGTACAAGGACTATAAAGATAGAAAGATCAAGCTTGTTAGGTTGATCTTATGATGTAATAGATAGGCTAGTCTGATCGTCGAGTACTGCACCAGAAGTCGTAGTCTGCCAAGTGAGTCAAGGTTAACTCGAGAGCTATCGAGGCAGAATAGGAGTATGAAAGATAGTAGATCTCGGAGTTCGTAGACTGCTAGGGGAAACGAAGAAGGATAGTAGTGTATCGAGTAGAGCTTCCTCAGGATCGTAGTGAGCTGAGGAAGTCATGTTCAGAATCGTAGAGACAGCTTGCCTACGAGCTGGCCGGTCATCTGCCGAAGCCAAGACAGAAACATAGACTACACTCAGAGTCATAGAGTCTACTGATGCCAAAGCCAAGTCAAGGATCGTAGATCACACTCTTAGTTCGTAGAGTCTATTGATTACATGCAGAGATCGTAGTCAAGCAAGATCAGATAAAGACAACAAGCACAAGGCAGAATCGTAGAGTGTCAAGATCTGATCTCGGGATCGTAGTATCTACACAAGCCAAAGCTTAATCGTAGAGTGCAGAACTACGATCTCAACAGAAGTGCTCACAGTGCCAAGGCAGAATCGTAGAGCATATACGGTTCTCAACAAATGAGCACTCCCAGAATATCCAAAGGAATGAAGCCTCTGGTCCAAGCTGCAAGCTACATCCAAGGAAACCAGAGAGCACTCAACGAATGGCATGCAGGCTAAAAGAAGATCTAAGCACCAACCCAATCAGTATCAAGATTGAGTTATAAAGCCACTCGTGTTGAAGTCTTCCACAAGGAGATCCAAAGAAGACTTCAGAAGCTGACTAAGGAAAGTCAGCAAGTGCAGTAGCTATCAAGTGAACAGGAGACAACGATCTTGGAAGCAACCAAGATCGTAGTGTTTGCAAAACAAAGAAGGAACTGATGGAAGGTGAACCGAGATACTGGTCAGTCTCTGATTAGCAAGACTAAAGTGATTAAATGCAGGGTCAGTTCATTGATGATAAGTGAACGGGAGATCACAAGGAGAAAGCAAGCTGAACGCGCCACAAATCTGAGGTATCTTGATATTCAGAAGGGGACCAGAGCAAGGAATTAGGCCATCAGTCTCTGAGAAAAATTGAAGCAAACAGAGGTATTGAAGCACTTCACAATACAAGGAAGAGGTGTTCTACATTGAAGATCTAATCAACACTCTTCAAGATCGTAGTGTTAACTCTACCAGTCAATGAGAAACACTCAACAAGACACTATGATCAAGTCCTTGAAGACGTGCATCAGAATCGTAGAGTTTGAATAGTTGAAGACTAAAGTATTGGCAAAGGTTCAATCTGAAGGATAATATTCGGACAAGTGCTTATTGAGAGCATCGATGCAATAGGACAACCTCTGATCGAGAAATCAGAAAGAGGTAATAAAGTCTTCGACCTGCCCAAGACATTAAAGTGATACATCTGACATGGTAGGTGAAACAGTAGACTGCAACGTCAGAAAAAGTATGACAAGTCACATCAAGCAGTCTACCTCAAGCAACTCGAGATCTGTGAAGAGATTTGAATAGCCTTCAACGGCTACTTTCCAACGGAAGGATTGGGAAGGAGTATAAATGAGGAAGAGCTTCAAAGATCAAAGGGTTTTGGAGTTGCCGAGTTTGGAGAGAAGGTGGACTGATCTAAACCATGTGAAACAGTGAGTCAGAAGGCTCACTCTACGATCCACCAAGAACACGTAAGTCGAAAAAAGAAAGAAAGAAGTAGAAGTGTGAGTTCTACTATGTAGAAGTGAGAGTTCTACTACATGAAGAGTGTTCAGAACTGCCGAGAGAAAGAAGAGCATCATGACATCTTGATGTCCATCATGGGAAGACTCTAAGTACAATAGAGAAGAGCCTACAGTCATCTTAGTAAGTCCATCATGAGAAGGCATCAAGTAGCAGAAGGAAGATCACAAAAGCCATCTTGGTGTCAAGCATGAGAAAGCTTCTAAGTACCTAATAGAAGAGCCTACTGTCAGCTTGGAAGCCTCTCATGTGCAGACATCAAGTACCAAGGAGAATGATCTTCAAGGCAGTTCAACAAGGGGTCATCCGAAGTGGTTGAGTAATCAAAGAAGCTGAGCATCATGCAACACTCAGCTGCACTTCAAGGATGATCAAGCCAAGCTGCTAAGTATAGAAGATGTTCAGAGCATGAAGACATCTTAGCAGCTCAGCACCGACTCCAACAACAACAAACAAATAACTCAACAAAGCCAGGGCCTGAGGGGTCCTTGTCCAGAGGGACTAAACAAAGCAGGGCCAGAAGGGTCCTTGTCCAGAGGGACTAAACGAAGTTCCAAGGTCAGTTCCTTGGCCTCAAGAGTTCTTAGTGATCTAAAGTTCTTCCAAGTCCCAAGGCGCCTCAAGGAATCTTAGTGATTCGTGGTGCCGCCCTTCCTTAGTGGAAACTCGCTAGTTGAAAAAGTAAGAGTGGATTAGAGCTCGAGTCTCGAACCACTTAAAACCCCTTGTGTCTTTTTTACATTACGTCATTTACATTATGTACTATAACCGCTATAATCTGCTATGTATGTTTTAATCGCTTATAACTAAACTTACTCTACTTAACAATGTATATATGATTATGAATATATCAATGAAGGGATCTTTTACTTATTCCATTGTGTTTGAAAAGATTCTTATATTTGTCATATGTTAATTATGAACAATATAATATAAACCGTAAAAAGTATTTGAAATAAAAAGGATCTATTCAACCCCCCCCTTCTAGATCTATTGTTCTCTATAGGAACTAACAATTGGTATCGAAAGCGTGTTCTCATGCTATATTCAAAAGCTAATCGCTTTGAGTCTGATCCAAGGCATTAACATTGTTCTAAACTTAATTTAGTAGTAAGTAACTTGTTATATGCAGATGAGCTCACATGTTGGAAGTATTGTGTATATGTTAAATGTGTATATACACCTGAAGCTGCTCAGATTGGTCCATGGTCTCTATTGATACATCAACAAGACCAATCCTAGCTTGCAGTCAATCTTGTAGTCCTAAGACCAGACGAGAACACTCAAGAGACGTCAATGACAAAGAGTCAAGCACCCACCAGTCTGAAAGATGAAGAAGCCATACATGCTAAGAAATGCTTATCGAGAGAAGAAAGAAGATCTTCTCAAACTTATGTCTGGCCAACCAACAGCTGGGTGCAAACTCGCACGCCTAAAGGATATCAAAGATCTTAATGCTGAGATTCTCTTGGCCTATATCTTCAAGACCACTACTGATTGATTAAAGGCCAGCAAGAGCAATAAGCTGTCAGGAGCAAAAGTAAAGCTATGCTCATCAATACCTAAACTCAGTATATCTAAGGTAAATGACTGTTTAGTAACTGACAGTAAAAAGGTACGGTTCCTCACTATTATAAATGTATACATCATAATTGCATCTTCTTATGAACTATAACAGTATTCTGTCAAGGAGTCATAATCTACCTAAAAAGGTGAAGAGAGAAAGTAACCTGAGGATGGAAACTCAAATGACTATAAACTTTCTCTCCATCCAAGTTTTAGGTTGAAGATGACATCTTCAAGGAAATCAAATGGGTCATAAGAGCATCACAGCCTAATAAACTTTATGTGAAGTAATCTTTCTTTGGTGGGTTAAGATGTATATACAAGCCTATGTTCTAAGTGTTTGACAACTCACGAGAGTATGATAAGTTCTACAAGAGGATCGGCCGATCTGGCAGAAATCGATCACCTCCATGAATCAACTAGATACTCATAAATCGTAGAGTTGATTCCTACTGAACACTTAAACACCGTGAACATAATCCAAGTAAATGATGAAACCATCATAGAGAGAGAGTGTTGTTAAATGCCAATGCCATATCCTACACACACTCACCATCACGCATCTCAAAATGTATTATCATAAGATAGATGTGCATGCATGAATATGTCTGTTGGTGATAAATATGATGATTATCCAAATAAGAGGGACATGGGTTTAGAAAACTAACCTAGCAGGACCCATTTAATTATGGGTACCAAAAATAGAAACATATTTAAACCTGTAGGTACTTGGTCAATCTGACCACACTAAGGAATGATGAAGCAGAAGACTTCAGTCAAGAAGACTCAACCAGCAGAAGGCTAAGGACAATTCAGAGATGATTATGATATAGTTCCTATCTGTCCAAGCCTATCCTTGAAGACCCTCTGAGCTAACCAGAATGGAGCTCACATGGTTGCCAATCCGTATATGGAAGCAAGCCATTCAGCCAAAGAAGGAAAGGGTCTTATGTGCTAAAAAGCCAGTCAAAGAATGCTATATGGGAAGAATCCTCAAGGAAGCTCACAACAGAAGATTATCGAGTATTATTCAAGAGGAACTTATTGCAAGAGCAGAACTTCACAAACACAACTGTCAAAGAAGACTACGTTCGTAGTACTATCATATAATAGTAGAGTGATCAGTCCTGAAAAATACTCATCTCTACGATACAAGGAAATCCGACCGATGATAGAGATTCCAGTCAGAAGGAGATATGCAAGGCTGCCTTCAAATGAACCTGAAGAAGAGGGAATCACATATATCTGGAAAGACAACGTCAACAACGGGGGAGCAGTGATCTGTTAAGGAACAACAACACTAAGATATACTATGAAAAGTTGTACCAGCTACAGAGTCCCAAAACTTTGTGGCTGATGAACCAAATGAAGATCCATAGTCAGTAGGAACGTCTCAAAACGTACTACTGATAACCTTTCAGCCACCCAACCCATAATCGTGAAGTGCCTACGATCAAACATATGATCGTAGTGTAAGAAGCAGGAGGACACCACGATTTCAGCAATGCAGTTGTCTAAAGCTGGTAGAAGACCTCCCACTCAGAAGAGGTCGAATGAGATGTCATTACAAATCACTGCTATAGTATTCCATCCGAAAGCGCCTGTGGACAAACACGACCCTTAGCTCACTCTAAGAGGTTGGCCCTTCCTGAGCTACCTTAACCCAGAAGGAATGCTTGATCAAGTTCATCTCAAGGACCAAGTCAGCCAACGATCGTAGAGTCGAGTTTTAAGAGAACTAAACGATCGCAAAGGTAACCTCAACGATCGTAGTGCTACCTCAACGATCGTAGAAGACAACATCGCCGATCATAGAATACAACTCGACGATCGTAGTCCTACCAAAGGGTACCCAGTTCACAAGGAGTTTGGAAAATGAGACATTTGCTAAACCATTCAAAATGAGGAGATAAGTTCGAATATCAGTGATTGAGCTATGCTTCGCATAAATGTAAGGATAAAAGTAAAAAGCCATCCATGGCAAAGATCTCTCGAAGTTGATCGTTGAGTCACAAAGGGAATCGTAGAGTCTATAGCTACCTTTATCATGCTACTCTACGAATCAAAAGGTCAACGGTCAAAGCCACGTCAATTAATCGTCTACTCTTCTAAAAGGAAATATCTAACCGAAAAGTTATGGGGAGTTACAACTCATTATCGGGCAACAAAAACCAATGAATGGTCGACACATCACCGATTATGCAGAGAGTTAGAAGGAAATGCCTTAAAGACAATTTCAAATCTCAGACAGCTACTCAAAAAGCTATCGAACCTTTCTCCTCCCATTTTCAAACCCTAGAATCCTCTCAAGAGCCAAAAACAGTTAACCCTCCAGAGCCTTACCAAATCACAATCAGCCATCTCTTATAAACTTCTCTAAATCAGACACCCACATTCTTCGAACTACTCAAATGGAAAACTGGCAAGTAATCACCGGCATTCAATTTCGAAACCAAATCGTTTGAGAAATTTGAGAAGAAGTTGAGGACATTCTCGAACTCGTGAAGAAAGTTGGATTCTCGTAATGCCTCGAGGCAAGTATGCAGCGGGTATACATCGACCGAGTTAAAGAGTTCTACTCAAACGCCTCCATAAACTCGAAACCCTATCTACCAAGGTTAAAGGTCGATTCTCTCAAGTTAAAATCTTCGACCTCAATCAATGCCTAGGTTTTCCTAACCAAGGGTCAAGAACCTTGAAGATGTCAACACCGAACAAGCAAAGGAGTTGATGGGGTACCAAAGAAACCCTAGTTTCAAAGATATGAAGAAGAAGGAGTTTCAAGAAGAGTATGAGTTCTTAGTCAAATAGTTGGAAAGTGCATATGTGCAAAAACACACCGCACATGACATGATTGATCGACCAACAAGTTGAAGATAATGTCAAGAATAGTTCTCAAGAAACAAATCGACTTTGGAGCTATCTTGTTCGATCAAATCTCAAGTGGGTAGTAAAAGGTCGAGAAGAGAAGAAGAAGTCCACTCAAAAACCCCTGACTAAGGTGTTTCATGGTAGACTGCTGAGTATTGTGCTAAAGAAGAAACTAGGAGGGAAAATAAAGGATGATGAGGGAGAAACTTTGAATGTCCACAAAGTGATGTCTCCACAATTATTTGTGAATTGGAAGAAGAACCCTAAGGAGAAGAAAGGTCGGTCGACAAATGGGAGCAAAAAGAAGAAGCCTCTGCAAAGAAGAGAAGAGAGAAGAGAAGAGAGCTCGAGTCCGATGACTCAGAGAAGCAGTAAATCACACCACCAGGAAGAAATCAAAAGTTGTGAAGAAAGCTGGTGATGAGAAGAAAGCCCAGGCCCCACCAAGGAGAGTCTCCTCAAAGGACAAGGATAAAGAAGAAAATGTCCTAACTAATCGAAACAAAAAGAAAGAAGAAGTGAGGTTGCTTCAAGGGCGATTAACAAGAAAGCTAAAGTGGAAGACACACCAACCTTAGCTTCCCAAATCAAGACATCATCAAATCAAGACATCCGGCCAAGAAAGGGACGAGAGTCAAGAGAAGAAAAAGAAACAGATGTCAAGGTCCAGTCCCCACAGTCAGCATCCAGAAATGAAAATGAAGCTGATGGGATGGAAGAAAGTGCAGCAACTGCTGATGAAGAAGAATGCTCAAGCCCCATGGCCAATCCTCAGAGCAGTCACTCTGATGACAAAGAAATTCAAGATGATCAAAGTGCATCCCCAAATGCAACTGCCCCAACAAGCCCAGAGAATGGGTCAGACAATGCTGTCCAGTAAGAAGAAAAAAATGCCCCTTCAAGTCCAGAAAGCCTTCATTATGACTCAGAAAGTGATGAGTCCAAGAAAGAAGGATCTGTCCCTGCCAGTGCTGAACTCCAAGGAAGTGTGTCTGCTGAACCAGAGGAGTTAGAGTCTGAAGAAGAAGAAGAGTCTGACTCTCCCAAACCTGAACCTCCAAGAAGAAGGAAAAGCTACAGACTGCAAGCCAAGTTTGCCTCCAAAAGAAGCAGTGGTCAATCAAATGCCATCATTGAATTGAGTGATGATGAGTCTGTATCCCAGGGAGAAAATGCTGAAGAAGAAACCAACAATGAAGAGGAAGAATCTGAGGAAATCCTTGCTGAAGAAGGTTCTGGTCATGAAATGCAGCAAGAAGGATTCTCTGCTGAAGTTGATCAAAATGGTTCTGGTTTTGAGAAAGAAGAAGTAGAAAATGACTCCAATTCTGAAGATTAGGAACAAGAAGAACCAGAACTCTACCCTGTCCTCTCACCTGCAAGATTTATCAGGAGAATAGTGGTAGAAGTTCCTAATGAACCATCAGAGACTCCACCTGATAGGTGGGTAAACTATGGAGATGAAAGCAACTCGTAGTAGTAAGAATGACTACTTTTGACTTAGCCAAGAACTCGGAACAATATGGAGCTAGATTGCTCAACCATTCTCTACAACCCCGATGATCTGTCGATGAGATGGTTCTTCCAAAGGATGCCATGGCTAAAGGCCCATCATCAAGGAGATGGAAGCTACCTCAGCTGGTGCTACAAGACATTTCCAAGCATGGAACTAGTGGCTCAAAACTTCCCAAAGGTGAAAAGTTATGCTACAAAGATGATTACAAACCAGCCTCACTTCAAGGTCTATCGACATGCTGGAAATCTTTATATCCCTATAATCGTAGAGTGGATTCTGAATGACAAAGAGCCATGACCAAGGAGCTGGTCGTAGAGACTTTTCACTTTACTGCTGATGATGTTCAAGCTCAAAACCAGAAGCCTCCTTATGCTCAAGCACTACTATCAGACATTCCCTCATCCTCAACCAATGATTGGAACTCAACGATTGCTCAGATTCTCCAAGCCTTTGAAAAACTGTCCAAAGATGAAGATCGTAGAGTCCAATTCAATGCTCAACCTGAAGCTGCCCAACAAAAGGATCAAACTACTTTGAGCAGGAACTCTTAAAGAGTTCTGATGATCTAAGCGAGAAAATATCTCGCCATCAAGAATCACAGCAGTCAGACAAAGAGCAGGAGATAATCCTTTCCAAGACAAGCTTCAAGTTATTTTGGCCGATGTATCTCAAACTCCAAGAGAGAGATAACATCTATCGGAAGGCCATACAAGATCAAAAGGTCAAGTTCTATTTAATTCGAAGGCCAATGAAGAGCGATTCAAGCCCTCTCTCGACAAGATTGATGATACGAGGCGACCTTCTCAAGGCAACTTGAGCTAGGCCAAAGAAGAACTAAAGTTTGAAGTTGCTAAACCTCCCACCGATGGAGCAGCCTTAATTCCAACATGGAGCAACTCTCTCAAATGATTAATGACAAAAAAGGGGGAAAAAAGAGGTATAGAAAGAAGAGGAGCAAGAGGCACTCAAGGAAGAGCAGAGGTTAAGGAGAAGAAGTCAAAGAAGAAGAAAGAAGTCGCAGATAAAGAGTCATCATCTGAGGGGGAGCCAGAAGATGATGATAACAAGATTGCAAAGTCTGAGGGGGAGCATGATTAGAAAGATGATGAAGAGGAACCAAGTAAAGACAAAAGGTCATCATCCCAGGGGGAGCAAGAGCAAGAAGAAAAATCAGATGAGTAGCTGATCAACAAGCATCCTGGAAACATACATGGAGCCAAAGAGGTACATCTCTAACTAGTTAGGTATGTTCTGGATCCAGGATGTAGAATGTCTTAATGTATAAATTTCCATATCAATATAAATGACATTCATGATTAACTGTTTTAGAAATACAGCTGCTCACTGTATATAAGATTCATTCATAACATGCATATGCACTTATTGTTTTTGTCATAATCAAATAGGGGGAGATTGTCAGGAATAAGCATGTGAATGTTATTCCTATTTATATATGATTTGATTATGATATATATATATATATATATATATATATATATATGAATGAATAATATGCAAGTATGCTGCATTAAGAAAAACTGTAAAGTCCTTTGATAGATAATAGAAATATGTGTACAAAGACTTAGAATGAATTGATCAAATATATTAGGTTGATCCTACATAAGAAAGACAGCTTTGTAAAGTCCTTAAAAAGAAAAGATGTACAAGGACTATAAAGATAGAAAGATCAAGCTTGTTAGGTTGATCTTATGATGTAATAGATAGGCTAGTCTGATCGTCGAGCACTGCACCAGAAGTCGAAGTCTGCCAGGTGAGTCAAGGTTAACTCGAGAGCTATCGAGGCAGAATAGGAGTATGAAAGATAGTAGATCTCAGAGTTCGTAGACTGCCAGGGGAAACGAAGAAGGATAGTAGTGTATCGAGTAGAACTTCCTCAGGATCGTAGTGAGCTGAGGAAGTCATGTTCGTAATCGTAGAGAGACAAACACCCCACGAGCCGACCGGCCATCCGCCAAAGCCAAGACAGAAACATAGACTACACTCAGAGTCATAGAGTCTACTGATGCCAAAGCCAAGTCAAGGATCATAGATCACACTCTTAGTTCGTAGAGTCTATTGATTACATGCAGAGATCGTAGTCAAGCAAGATCAGATGAAGATAACAAGCACAAGGCAGAAATCGTAGAGTGTCAAGATCTGATCTCGGGATCGTAGTATCTGCACAAGCCAAAGCTAAATCGTAGAGTGTAGAACTACGATCTCAACAGAAGTGCTCACAGTGCCAAGGCAGAATCGTAGAGCATATATGGTTCTCAACAAATGAGCACTCCCAGAATATCCAAAGGAATTAAGCCTTTGGTCCAAGCTGCAAGCTACATCCAAGGAAACCAGAGAGCACTCAAAGAATGGCATGCAGGCTAAAAGAAGATCTAAGCACCAACCCAATCAGTATCAAGATTAAGTTATAAAGCCACTCGTGTTGAAGTCTTCCACAAGGAGATCCAAAGAAGACTTCAGAAGCTGACTAAGGAAAGTCAGCAAGTGCAGTAGCTATCAAGTGAACAGGAGACAATGACCTTAGAAGCAACCAAGATCGTAGTGTTTGTAAAACAAAGAAGGAGGCGATGGAAGGTGACCGAGATATCTTTGGTCACCTCCGATTAGCAAGGCTAAAGTGATTAAGTGTGGTCGGTTCATTGATGATAAGTGAACGGAGATCACAAGGAGAAAGCAATTTGACGACGCGCCACAAATCGAAGTGTCTTGATATTCGTAAGGGACCGAGCAAGGAATTAGGCCATCGATCTTCGAGAATAGTTGAAGCAAATGTAAGTATCAAGAAAACCGCACAATACAAGGAAGAGGTGTTCTACATTGAAGATCCAATCAACACTCTTCAAGATCGTAGTGTTAACCCTACCAGTCAACGAGCAACACTCAACAAGACACTACGATCAAGTCCTTAAAGACGTGCATCAGAATTGTAGAGTTCGAATAGCTGAAGACTGAAGCATTGGCAAAGGTTCAATCTAAAGGATAATATTTGGAAAAGTGCTTATTGAGAGCATCGATGCAATAGGACAACCTCTGATCGAGAAATCAGAAAGAGGTAATAAAGTCTTCGACCTGCCCAAGATATTAAAGTGATACATCTGACTGGGTAGGTGAAACAAAGAGATCGCAAAGATCGTAAAAAGTATGACAAGTCACATCAAGCAGTCTTCCTCAAGAAACTCGAGATCTATGAAGAGATTTGAATAGCCTTTAACGGCTACTTTCCAACGGAAGGATTGGGAAGGAGTATAAATGAGGAAGAGCTTCAAAGATCAAAGGTTCTTTGGAGTTGCCGAGTTTGGAGAGAAGGTGGGTGATCTAAACCATGTGAAACAAGTGAGTCGGAAGGCTCACTCTACGATCCACCAAGAACACTCGTAAGTCGAAAAAGAAAGAAGTAGAAGTGTGAGTTCTACTATGTAGAAGTGAGAGTTCTACTACATGAAGAGTGTTCGTAATCGCCGAGAGAAAGAAGAGCATCATAACATCTTGATGTCCATCATGGGAAGACTCTAAGTACAATAGAGAAGAGCCCATACCATCTTAGCAAGTCCATCATGAGAAGGCATCAAGTAGCAGAAGGAAGATCACAAAAGCCATCTTGGTGTCAAGCATGAGAAAGCTTCGAAGTACCTAATAGAAGAGCCTACAGTCAGCTTGGAAGCCTCTCATATGCAGACATCAAGTACCAAGGAGAATGATCTTCAAGGCAGTTCAACAAGGGGTCATCCGAAGTGGTTGAGTAATCAAAGAAGTTGAGCATCATGCAACACTCAGCTGCACTTCAAGGATGATCAAGCCAAGCTGCTAAGTATAGAAGATGTTCAGAGCATGAAGACATCTTAGCAGCTCAACACCGACTCCAACAACAACAAACAAACAACTCAACAAAGCCAGGGCCTGAGGGGTCCTTGTCCAGAGGGACTAAACAAAGCAGGGCCAGAAGGGTCCTTGTCCAGAGGGACTAAACGAAGTTCCAAGGTCAGCGGGCCTCAAGAGTTCTTAGTGAATCAAGTCCCAAAGGCTGCCGGCCTCAAGGAATCTTAGTGATTTGAGGGTGCCGCTTCCTTCCTTAGTGGAAATCTCGCTAGTTGAAAGTAGAAGAGTGGATTAGAGCTTGAGTCTCGAACCACTTAAAACCCCTTGTGTCTTTTTACATTACGTCATTTATATTATGTACTATAATCGCTATAACTGCTATGTATGTTTTAAGCGCTATAACTAAACTTACTCTACTTAACAATGTGTGTATGATTATGAATATATCAATGAAGGGATCTTTTACTTATTCCATTTGTGCTTGAAAAGATTCTTATATTTGTCATATGTTAATTATGAACAATATAATATAAACCACAAAAGTATTTGAAATAAAAATGATCTTTTCAAACCCCCCCCCCCCTTCTAGATCTATTGTGCCCTCTGGGAACTAACGGTTTGTGGATGGGTATTCAGTATGGATTCATCACGGGGAATCAGTTGAGTTTATAGAACTGTCAGACAGTATTGTAGACCAGTCAGATAACTATGATGTGGTGGAGATGTTGGGTATGAGAAGATCGATGCTTATGAGCAGGACTATATGTTATACTATGGGGAGGACAAAGATAAGGTGCAGTGTGATATATGCAATTTGCCTTGGTACAAAATCACAAAACGTGGGGGGAAGGAGAAACATGTTCCGAAGAAGAAATTATGGTACTTTCCACTTGCGCCGAGGTTGCAGCGTCTATTCATGTCTTCGCATACTGCACCCAGTATGCGTTGGCATTGGACAAGGGACGTTGTCCCTGGTCAGCTTACTCACCCAGCAGATGGAGATGAGTGGAAGAATTTTGATGCTAATTTTCCATAATTTGCCGACGATGTTAGGAATGTCAGGCTTGGCATGGCTACAGATGGATTTTGTCCGTTTAATAGTTTTAGTCAGCCACACTCTGTTTGGCCAGTGATTATGGCAACTTACAATCTTCCACCATCAATGTGCATGAGGGATCTGTATATTTTCTTGACTTTACTAATACTGGGGGATAAGAGTCCTACAAAAGACATCAACGTGTACCTTAGACAATTAGTCGATGAACTTAAGATGTTGTGGGAAACAGGGGTTCAGATTTTTGTTAAATCATGTTAGCGTAATTTTTGATGAAGGCAAATTGTTGCGGACTATCACTGACTTTTCGGCACTTGGGATGGTCAGTGGTTGGTCGACCCATGGTAAATTGTCATGTCCAGTCTGTATAGGGGATGTGCAGGGCACACAACTGTGTCATGGGTGAAAGACTAGTTTCTTTGGAACTGCTCGAAGATTCTTACTGCTGAGCACGCTTATAGAAAGATGTCTACATTCAATAGAAAAACATAAAAGAATGGGGTTGTTGGTCGTTCATTTGTCGGCGATGTATTGGGATGGCTAAATGATTTGACATTTCCACTCACTTTGGGAAGGAACATGGTAAGTTGAGAGCAATAGGTACCAGAAAGCTCATAATTGGACACACACTCGCCCATTTGGTTTGAGTTGTCATACTGGGGCACACTAGCACTTCGTCATTTCATAGATGTCATGCATACGGTGAAAAATGTGTTCGAGAACTTGTGGTAAACCAAAAGACAATGATAAATCATGTAAAAACTTGGAGGAAATGAACATCAGGCGGGAATTGTGGCTCCGTCCTAACAACTCAAAACCAAAAGCTCCATTTTGTCTTACCAAACAACAGGTTGAAAACATTTGCAAGTGGCTTAGTGCATTAAAGCTACCAGATGGTTATGCTTCTAACATCTCTCGATGTACTAAGGTTGAGCAGTTGAAAATTACCGGATTCAAGAGTCATGACTGTCATGTATTCATGCAGAAGTTGATTCCAATTGCCTTTCGTGAAGTATTATCGAGGAATATTAATGATGCATTTACCGCACTTTCAAATTTCTTTCAAGATATTTGCTCTACTGTTATAAGGTACAATGATCTGGAGCAGATGGAGAAAAATATAGTGTTGACAATGTGTAAGCTCGAAATGATCTTACCTCCAGGGTTCTTTGACTCGATGGAGCATTTGCCTATTCATCTGCCATATGAACTGCAGTGATGTGGAGCAAGTTAAGGCGATATGTATTTCCCTTTAGTTTAGTTTAATATTAAACTGCAACTATAGTAAATTAAGGCGGTATGTATTTCCTATTCATCCTACTATGATGGAGTTCTGGGATAGAATCCATACGCCGAAGGGCTCTACTTCGGGTTTGACGATGTCTCCAACAGCACTAGCTATACGGGTAATACATTTACTATAATAAATATTATTTAGGATAATATTACGTAATTTATATGATGATACCAAGATAACTCACATGTACATATATCAAATTACAGGAGCGGTTTGAGAAGATCCATGAATCAACAGATATAAGCGGAGTCAAGAAATGCTAGAGGCGATCCGACACGTTAGATTCCACTGTCCCTCCGCCCGAGATTAGTTTATCTCAGGACTAGGATACGGCTCTTTGGGTCGCGTCTCAGGATACTCCCACTAGTACTAGCGGTATTGGTGATCGAGTCTTTGAGGTTACTGAGGATACCACTATATAATCGCCAAGAGGTATAATATTTTTAGTTTATTTCTTGTTTATGAATAAAGAAAATTTGCCATATTATTCATGTTATATTTATTTTTGTAGGCTCTAGTCAGCATCTGCGTCCCAAGAGCCCGTGGGACCATCACATACTGGCATCGGGCAAGCCAGACGATGCTCTGTTCCAGCGTGTTATGGTGGCGGTGTCGGAGAGGTTTGAGACCGATCCGCTGTTCCATCGTTAGGACCTTCCGGTAAATTCTTGCCTCCATCAACCACAATGAGGATGTTTGTAAATTGGTGCCACCGCCGAGAAATACGGGTATTCCTCGGGAAGAAATGGGCGCGATATGTGACGAGATTGTTCGAATGGTGGTTACCTTAGTCGAGGACGCGTTTAATAGATGTTGAGTCACCCTCTTCTACTACTACGGTATACTATTCGTTTTAAATTCAAATATATATTCTGCATGTAATTTAATTTTCATTTAGTTATCTATAACTGAATCATATATATGGACTAATGAGTTGCATTATATTGTATCAACAGGGTGACGAGCAGGATGACGATGGTGGCAATTTTCATACTCAGAAAGCTGCGTCGGCCTCACTTGATGATCCTCCCTCATCATGGGGGCTCTACTAGTTTTACTTAGTTTACATTCGTTTGTATTTTACATTATTTTTAACTTAGTTTACATTCTGAGTTACATTATTTTGTATGTATTGTAGTTTAAATCTTGGCATTTAGTTTAATTTAGCTTAATGAGATGTTTGATATAGTTTAGTTTAGATTAATGGGATATTTTTGACCTTTTTACTTCTCATTTAGTTGGTTTTTGACATATTATCGGCCTTGATAATTGTAATTCGTGTTATTGGTTATATTGTTAGCTTGTGTATGTGTATGCTTTTGGAATATAGGTACAGGTACAAGATGTGGGTTAAATCCTTGAATATTGCAAAAACAAATAAAATATTAAAAAAAACACTATTCTCGACGGAATAGTACTATTCTCGACGGATTTCTATCGGAATTAAGTCCTTCCCATTTTGGCCATGTGACACGTCATATATATTCTCGACGGAATAGTGGTAATCTCGACGGACTTCCGTCGAATTTAAGGAATCTGCAAATTATGTCACGCAGCCACGTGGCATGACTATCATCGACCGAATATCATCGACAGACAATTTTTAGTCGTAAATATATTAACCCTGACTGAATATTCAGTCGAGGATAGGTCCGTCGAGGTTAAGTATCCCCGACCGAAAGATCGACGGATTTAATTTCGACCTGCTTATATACGACCAATTTTCTGACCAAATATTTCATCGAAAATAAGGTTAACTTCGACGGAATATGCTTATTACCGACGAAATATTCCGTCGGTGTGTATTTATTTTTCATTTTAGTTTTCATTGATTCACAATCGTAGGGTGAATCAATGAAATCGTAGAGTGAATCAATTATTTGGCATCCCTAGGTTAATATTGCGGGGCCTACGAAACTAAATAAAATTTTGAATTTGGTCAATACGACGTCGTTTCCCAGCCATACTTAGCGTCTGCAGTTTAATACTGCGGACGACACTTATTAAGAAATGACGTCATTTTTAGTTGGCCATACATGCTTAACGTCCGTTGTTTAATACTGCGGACGGATAACTTTTACAAGGAGGGGTATTTTATCCATTTATCCTGTCTGCATTATTAAACTGTAGAATACTGAAAACTAAACTGCAGACAAAAACCATAGTAATTGTTAGATATTTGGATGGAGGATCAAGATTTGTTGTAAGGCTAAACTCTTTTTTACAAAGTTAGCTATGGATCGGTCCATATATATAGGGCATACACCATTTATTTTTTATGGATACTTATAGGGCATACACCATTTATAACATTGAAAATAAGAAAATACAGTCTAAATTAGAAATTCAAAATCGATGTTTGTTACAATTAGTAGGGATGGTAAAAAAAAATATACTTAGTGTCCACTACTTATCAGAATGTGTTCTACTTTACTAATAAATGTTTAAGGTTTATTAATTAATCATGATTTATGATTTATAAACCATGGTTTAGGGTTTATTAATTAGGTTTATGGGTTTACAATTATAAATCCGTAACTTGTACACATTCTCAGCTTTAGTAAACCCTAAACTCAGATTAATAAACTCTAAACCCTAGTTTATAAATCCTAGTTAATAAACCTTAATCCCTGGTTAATAAACCATATATATTGGTAAATAAATCTTAAGCCCTTTTTAATAAGCTAAATCTTTATTCTGATTAACATTCACTATAAGTGTTTTTATACCGACAGCTAGGATTATAAGCCGACGTCTATTTTTAGTTTCTAATCCTAGTCATTTCTTCTTGTTTTCATTGGTATAAATAGTGCATGCCTTCTAAGGATCCATAAAAAATACATGATATGGATCATTTCCCCTATATATATACACAGACAAAAAATATCTCAAACGAACTGGCTATGTCGACGGTTCGGACAATTGCCATAGAACAGAAGGTCGTCGCCATAACATACGACGAAACGACCTTCTGTTCTATGAGAACGGTTCAAACCATTGCCATAGCTAGAGCTGCAAACGAACCGAACTGAACTGAACTTTGTCAAACTCGAACACTTTCATTCGAACTCGAACATGTTCGAGTAACTTGATCGAACCAACACCTATGTACGAGTTCGAATCGTTTGGTGTTCGCGAACTATTTGCGAACATGATCAATCGAGTTTGCAAATAAGTCGAACATAAGTTTGTTCGCGAACACACACTATGTTCACAAACACCAAACTTGTTCACGACCACAAACTTGCTCACGAACACAAACTTGTCCACAAACACAAACTTAGAACTCTGAAGCAAAAAAGAGTTAAATAAATTCCAAAATTGCCTTCTCTAAGAGTCTTAGTATTCACCCAAAAAAATTAAAACAAAAAATGATTTCTTAGAAGTTAGAGCTAAAAAGTTAACAAGTACTTAAAAATTATTGATTTACAAATATCAAAAATCAAATATTAATATTGAAGCTTTCAACTCTTAAGTCCAACCACTACGAGAAGAGTCTACAAACAAATTATTATCAAAATCTCACAATTTAATATTAGTAATGTATTTCTTTTGTTGTCATTTTTAATTAATATTCAATTTTTTTTTACAATTTTTAAATTTAATATCTAGTTTTTATTGTATATCTTCAAATTTATGTATAATTTTTTAAAGTTTCAAAATTATTCAGTAAATAATTTTATGATTATTACTCTATTTAACTATTACTAAAGTCTCGATAAGTACATTGAAGACTCTTGATTCTCTATTCTCTATCTCGATTTGACAATTTCAATAACTCATATACATGTAAGCAACTATATTGTATCACTCTTTAATTAATGTCAAATTGTCATTACATGATGATTAATGACTTTATTTATGTGCTTTATGACATGAGTTATAATTTATTAAATTATTAGGGATACAAATTATAATAATCCAACAATCATTGTTCAAAATGTTATGAAAATATTAAAATTATTTTAATTAAATTAGAATTTAGAGGAGAAGAAGTAAACATTATTATTTATTAATAATTTAATAAAAAGATTTACTTATAATAAATTATTAAAAAAAGAAGAAGATGATTAGGTAATAAAAAATAACTACAAATTTAACAATTATTAATGAGACAAACTTTAAAATTTAATATGAAATAACCAATTTTTTTTATTTAGAATTTTAGAAACAATTTAAACATGTAATTAAGAAATCAAATTACTCGATCTGAAGTCGAACTTATCGAACCAAACCAAACTGGAATTGTTCGTGAACAAAGACGAACCGAACCATATGGTTCACGAACATGTTCGATTGAGCAATCGAACGATCGGACGGAACACTATGTGTGAACTCGACTCGACTAGGCGAGAAAGTCGAATTCGAACATAATCTAACCGGTTTGCGAATAGTTCAGTCCGTTTGCAGCCATAGTCATCATCATAGTTAGGGGAATGATCCATAACATGTATTTTCTATGGATCAAAAATAGGCATACATCATCTCTATTGTTCAATTAAATAACAGTCATATTTTAATCTCGGTCATTGATTTCTATATTGAACGATAGAGATGGTGTATGCTCATTTTTAATCCATAGAAAAAACATGTTATGCATCATTCAGATATATATATATATATATATATATATATATATATATATATATTATGAGACCCCAGATTTTATGAATAAATATTTAATTTTCTTAAAATAATTTTTTAAATATTATGGTGTGGATTTGATATAATGTTATAGTTATGGGTTATATTTATAAATTTTGCAAAATACGCAAGTTGTTATATAATATTCGATTGGTTTGGGGAATATTCTTTTTGTCGGGAATATCCGCGACGGTACAATCATTAGTGGACCTCAAGAACGGAATTATTGGCCGGATTGAGAAAACAATAAAAATACTTTATGAAAATAAGCGGCGGAAGTTTTACCGTTAAGCTGTTGAAACACCGATGTTAAAAATGCGATGTCTGGCGTGGTTGCAGATAAGAAGACACAGTATTGATTATTGATGCTTACGTGAGAAGTCACTTAGTTATACTCAATTATTACTACTGAGAATTCTTTGCATCATATCTTTCATATTATTGATTCAATTATTATTTACAAGATCATCCTGAATAATATGTTATTTTATTAAATCAATGATTGATTGAGGCAAAATTATTCATATTATTATTTGTAATATCGACAATGTCAGAAGTTCATCGACAATCATGAGTTTGAGTCACATGATTTACTATTGATTAACATTATTTACTATTAGGGGAGTTGGTGCAAGTTTGATAATACTTGCAGTACTAAATTAAAAATGAAGAAAAAGAGGAAAATATTATACTGTAATATTTCGAGCCCCAAAACGTGCAATTATCGAAACTATATTTTTCTATAAATAGAAGCTCATTCTTCCTTCATTTCTCACCAATTCACTAAAGCTATAGATCAATTATTATAGAGAGAAATTGTAGAGAGAAAATCTATAGAAGAAGAGAAGCCTTCTACCTCACTATTCAAGTATCCAGTTTCTTCTGAGGTAAGAGATATTATTTGTTGTACCTGTAGGGAATATTATTTGTTGTACTCGTAAGGGGTACACTACAAAAAAATGGGCCTTTAGCAACGATTTTTCGGGTAACGACTTTATAAGTCGTTGCTAAAAGTATATATTTAGCAACGAAATTTGTCCTTCGTTGCAAATTGTGTCACGCTTTCACTTTTTGCAACAAAATTCATAAGTCGTTGCAAATTTTTGTTGCTAATTCATTGGCGGGAAAAAATTTCGTAAGAAATTCGTTGCAAAATTTTCGGCCACTTGATTTCCCGTCATCGTGGGCAAGAAAAGTTTTTTGTTGCTAAAAATGGGGCTTTAGCAACGATTTTTCAAGCAACAACTTTATAAGTCGTTGCTAAAAGTGTATGTTTAGCAACGAAACTTGTCCTTCGTTGCAGATTGTGTCAGCCTTTCACTTTTTGCAACGAAATTCATAAGTCGTTGCAAAATTTGAAAACAAAATTCGTTGTAAAATTTCTAACCACTTGATTTCTCCTCATCGTGGGCAACGAAAATTTTGTTGCTGCTATATTTCGTTGCCTAATATGGACCACATTCTTTGGCAACAATTTTTATTTTCGTTGCATATCTTATACAACTTTTTGCAACGACTATTAAAATGTTGCCTTAAATTAAGATAATCCAAATAAACATGTTTTTGTAAGACCATATTCGGTATTCGGAGAATTGTCAAAAAATATTCATTTTTAGTATTTAAAAATTATATCCAAATGTAAAACATATTTGAACCTGTGACCTATCATTTAGAACTTTGGTCATTTGATCGTTGGAGCAACACAAGTTATCTGTTAATATCTTGCAAGGATTATTATTTATATCAAAACATGAGATTTCCCCCATATATTCCTTTCTTCTCCTTCACTACATACCATTAATATAATCTCAAGAAGTTATATACTACAATAATAATAATAATAATAATAATAATAATAATAATAATAATAATAATAATAATAATAATAATAATAATAATAATAGTACTAATAACAATAATAATAAAAATAATAATAATAATAATAACAATAACAATAACAATAATAATAAAGTCAAGACGTGTAAATTTTTTTTTAACTCCCATTTTCAAATTCTCCTTTTCTTGACTTGTAATTTTTTTATAATCAAATATTAATTTTTCTTTATATCTTATATTAGAGGGTGTTTGGCAAATGACTTATAAGTTGGTTAAACTAAGTTATAAGTCATTTGTTATTATTTAGTGTTTGACAATAACTTAAATTTTAACTTTTTTTTATTTATAAGTCATTATTAAATTTTTTCATGCTTAATGTGCTATATTTTTTATTATTATTACTATTACTATTATTATAATTATTATTATATTTACTATTATTATTATTATTACTATTATTATTAATTTTTTATTATTATTAGAATAATTATTACTAATCTTGTAATTATTATTTTATTATTATAATAATCATAATTATTACTATTATTATAATTTCTATTTTTTATTATTGTTGTTGTTGTTGTTGTTGTTGTTATTATTATTATTTTTATTATTATTATTACTATTATTATTATTGTTATTATTGTTGTTATTATTATTACTATAGTAATAATTATAATTATAATTGTTAGTATTAATTATAATTATTATTACTATTACTATTATTATAACTACTACTACTATTATTATTGCTATTATTAATCATTATTATAATTACTATTATTATTCCTATTACTATTATTATTATTATAATTATAATAATAATTATTAAAATAATTATAATAGTACTAATAATAAAAAAGCCTGGCCAGACCCGTGGGCTTTTTATAAAATAAAATAAAATAATGCCCTCCTTGAGAATAAAATAAAATAACTACTACTATTGAACTCTAGACCTCCCACTATCCTTAAACAAATGCTCAAACCAACTAAGCTATAAGGATTTTTTATTATAAAGTCGATTGCCATTAATAATTAAAATACAAAAATACTAATTACATATTTACATCAAATACTAAAAATACTAATTAAAAAAATACTAAAATACTAAAAAAATCAAATTAAAAAATAAAAAAATTCAAAAAAAAATACTAAAATTCAAATTATTTTGTTAATTAATTAAAAGAACAAAAATTCAAATTACATCATTAAAATACTAAAATAATAACATATTTACATTATTTACATCATAACATAGCATATTATCATATTTACATCATTTACATCATAACATATTTACATCATTTAATCAAAATACTAAAATTCAAATACTAAAATACTAAAATTTTACTCAAATACTAAAATTTTACCATAGTTGTATAACATATCAAAATACTAAAATTTTACCATAGTTGTATAACATATCAAAATTCTAAAACTCACTTACCCGACTGTTGTTATTATTATTATTATTATTATTATTATTATTATTATTATTATTATTATTATTATTATTATTATTATTATCACGCAATTAGTTATGTACATTTATGTATGTACGTAACAAATCTAAGGAAAGGGGATCTGTTTTAATTTAGGGGAATGATTTGTTCAGTTATAAATACTAATCCTTGCAAAATAATAACAACTAGGCCCATGTGATCGGGTGATCATTGGATCAATATTCTAAACTGGAGGTATATGATATGTACGTATATGTATATAGTGAAATGTTTCACTCCGTCCGTCTCAAAATAAATGCCCAATTTTTTTTTAAAGTTATAATTTTTGAAATTAAAATTGAGCACATATAGATATATTTTATAATTTAAAAAAAATTAAAGTTTGTAGTTAATTTGATGTAGTTTATAATGATCATATTCACACACTTATAATTTTGAAAAAATATTATTAATTTCTAAAATAATTTATATGATATATATATATATATATATATATCTCGTAAACAAATATTCTTTATAAATATTTCATCTAAAATTTATAAAATTTAGATATGAATATTTTTATAAATATTTATATGAATATTTAGAGATAAATTTATATATATATATATATTAAAATATTCATAGTTATGTTATATAAATATTCATAGTTATTATATATATATATATATATATATATATATATATATATATATATATATATATATATATATATATAGATATATATATAGATAGATGGTAATAGAATTTATCTAATACACAAAAATATAACATAAGAAGCAAAAATATCACAACTAAGTTTCGAACCTAAGACCTGTGAGTTATTGGACCATTAAGCTACCACTGAGTCATTCTAATTTATTAGTGATATTATATAAATATTTATAAATAATAAAAAATTGACATTTAATACTAAGGATATTACACACAAATTATTGTAAAAAATAAATTATTTAATATAAGTAAATGTTTAACTTGAGATTACATAAAATAATAAGAACTTTTATTCTTAAGCGGATGGAGTAACTTAAATCATGAATATATTTTTAAGTCCAAAAATAAAATAAAAAAAAGAAGAATAGTAATGGTAAAAAATTATTTTCAAAAAAATAAAAAAAATATTTTTGTCAAAAAAATAAGTAAAGTTTCATGAAATGTAGATTCAAAAAAGTAAAACAAAAAAAACTTTATTTTTAGGGAAAAAAACAGAAATGTTTATTTTTGAAAAAAATGAGTAAATTTTCATAAAATATAAATTTTTAAAAAATATAAAATTAAAATTAAAATTTTATTTTTAGAAAAATAGAAATTTTTTATTTTTAAAAATGAGTAAAGTTTTATAAAATATATATTCAAAAAAAGTAAATAGAATTTTTTTTTATTTTTAAATAGATGTGTAGATTTATTTTATTAAACTTTACTCATTTAATTTAATTAATTTTTACTCATTTACTTTAAATTTATTTTACTTTTATATTTTAAACTTTTTTTTTGAATCTATATTTTATGAAATTTTACTATTTTTTTTAAAAAATAAAAATTTTCTATGTTGTATGAAAAATTAAGTTTTTTTTGTTTTATTTTTTTGAATCTATATTTTATGAAACTTATTCAAAAAATTAAAGATAAATGGGTCGGGTTACATTCAAATCGGGTAAAAGGGACAGAAACGCCAAAAATGTCACTTTAAGGACCTAACTGACGAAAAATAAACTTTAGGGACAATTTTAAAAGTGAGTGATAACTTGGAAGGATAGAAGTGTCATTTAGCCTAAATAATATTAGTTAATTGAGATTAAGTTAAAATTATATTATGAAATAATATAATATCAAAGCCTTAAACGACAATGAAGTCATTATGAATTAAATTTCATCAATGAAGTGATAAAAGTGTTTAAGTAAAATTGTAAATTAATGAAAGAGTCTTTGTGTGAATTAGAATGAAGATGTTAATTAAACTCATTATTTTAATATATTATAAATAAGTGTAATATATTTATGTAGTGGGTTGATATATTATATTATGCCAAATGAATATAAATTAAATTTGAAATGAAGTAATTAGTTCATTATTTAAAAATTTATGGGTTAATATAATTGTTTTGATTAATTGAATAAAGAAGGTTAGTTTCTTTTAATTAGTTGACAATGAGAATTATGTTATTATAATGTACATATAATGATATAATATGTAATATTATACTAGATGGATGTGAATTAAGAATATTAGGTGATGGACCAATATATATATATATATATATATATATATATATATATATATATATATATATCTGATCTGGATTAAGTCCGGAGTTGATCAAAAAAACCCCATTTTTTTTTTTTTTTTTTTTTTAAAAAAAAATAACTAAAAAAATATTTAATATTTTATGGAATCGAAATTTTTCATCATATCTGATGTTTTGGACGTGTTTTGAATACTTATACTAAAAAAATGGTGATACGATCGCACAGATGTGTATATACATGTTATGTTATCGCACTCAAATCACACCCAAAACATCAGATTATGAAAAAAATTCAATTCTATAATTTTTTTTTTTAAATGTGTTTTAAAAAAACAAAAAAAAAAAAGGACAGATTTTAAAAACTGTAGGGAGTCCTGGACAGATCCGGTTCTATATATATATATATATATATATATAAATGAATATTGGTGTCAAGAATTAATAAAATAAATTAATATTTAATTTATAATTAAATGTATAGATTAAATAATTTTTTTAAATCAATTTATGGAAGGAAGTAGTAAAATGTAATTATAAAAGTTTAAATCAACTATTTAAAAAAAAATAACATAAATTAAATACTTGATTCGATTTCCATTTTGAGTGTTTATTTTAATTATGAATTTAATTTCATAATTAGTGAAATAATTTTATTATACATTTTACAAATATATAATTATTTAATTTTTAATTGTAATGCATAAAGTGATTTATGTGTGTAAGGATATTTATATAATGTAATACTATATAGCTATGCATTACGTATATATGAGGGGGGTAATGTATTTAAGGTGAAAAGTAATGTATTTAAGGCTGAAAATTAACTCCAAGCAGGAGATGCAAGTGCTGAGTCATAGACTCCAAGCAGGAGATGGAGCTTTTTATTTAAGCCATCAAATATTACATTTAAAAGCGATTAAATTTCCTGCCATTCTTAAAATTATGTTCCAAAAAGAAGCTTAGCCTAGAATAGATCTGCGCCTCTCTCTATTCAACACAGATCTGTGCGGCTCTCTCATTCATTTTATATTAGGGATTCCCTCGATTCTTCTATTATGTTAACTAGCCTAGAATAGACTCTCTCTATTCAAACTTTATATTAGGGATTCCTCGACCGTAACTCCGACTCCTCTGAGAAACATTTTCGATAGCCCAGTATCCAGATAAGTGGCGCATCTAAGCGATTGAGTTTCAGTTCTCTCTCTCCAAACGATTTTAACAATGACTTTATCAATTCTATACGCACTACTATATCATCTTATTTTCTTATCTTATTATCAATTTAAGATATCATGGAAGTGTAGGGTTTCAAAGCTTATCTTATTCTCTTATCTTATTATCGAAAGAGCAGGGCATTCTGTATGCACTACTATATCATCTTATATATGGTCATCATAATATGTCCTTGGAAATATTGTACCTGGCTTCTTTGATCTCTTCCCTTCATTTTTAAGTAGCTATGTTGTTTGTTTCACTGTAAAAGTTTATGGGAGAGAATTCTTTCAAGGGAATGGTATTTCAGATTTTATCTATAAAAATAAAATTGCTGAAAGTTTCTGTCTTTTTCATGACCAGGGGCAAAACACATTGAGGTTGTACAAGTACTATCTTATACACTGTCGTTTAAGTATGGTATTATGTTTTTATTCCTTTTTTTTCTTTCTATTTTTTGTTTCATCCTCAATTTATTAGAGTTTTCTATTTTGAGATGCTGCACTTAATTTTCTCACTATAACATTAATATTGTGATACTTCCAGAAGTTCTCTTCTTGTTATTTTTATTTATTTCATGGATTATTACAAATATTTGGTATAGTGCTTGCCATTTAACTCAATTACTCCTAGATGATTGCATGGCTATCAAAATTATTGAAGCTGGATGTGAAAGAACTAGTGAAAAAGTTTTGATTTTAATTCATGGTGCAGATATTGTTAAGCTATACCGTAAAGGGGAACTTGAACCATTGCTATCAGATGCTAGTGGCGAAAAGAAAGAGAGCTAATCTTTCGAGCTTATTGTCATTTGGAGTCTCCCACCTCCTTACATCTATTGGATGTCTTACCAAGATATCCTATATTGCCATATTTCTGTTTTTGTTAAGAAAACATATATGTTTCTATCAGAAAGAAATAATCATATATTGGTATTAAATCTTTTGCAAGTTTCAGAAGTTTTATGCATCTTCTTAATGAAACTGTATAATTTCAGTTCATGGTACTTGCTTGACGTATTTCTTAGGAACCTCGTTTGCCTCCTTTGTTGTATTAGAACCATTTTAGTCTGCTCATGAATGGCTTCATAGTATCAATATGATCTACCTTGGGTAGAAATGTACTTCTTTTGTCCAGTCATCACTTGGTAGGCTTTCAAATTATCATTTGTCCTTCTAGTTACAAGCTTCAACTTCTTCTTTTTGGCTTTTGACATACAATGCAATTAGTTACTGCTGATTTTCCTTCTTCAGAAACATAGTGTCTTAAGCTTTATGAGTTTTTTGTAGCAGAAAGTGCGAAACTACCTGAAATGATTTCTCATTATTGTGAGCTTATTTTGTTTCTATTGATACAACATTATTTTATGGAAAATATAGAGGAACTAATTTTACTTATGAAAAAGATGGTCTTGTAATAATTTTACTGCATTTTAGAGTGAGAATGTTTGTTGACCCGTTGCTTTTCTAAGGCAAAAAGGTTTATAAACTGATGTTAATTTTGGGATGAATCCTCCTAGAAAACAGAAACATAGTGTTTGAGAAAATTGATTATTTTCTTTTTAACTGTAAGATAATATAATGTAGAACATATTCCAGGGCTGCAATGCTTGCCAACTCATTATCACAAGTAGAATCACTCAAGGTACCTCTTTTACTCCCTCCTGTAAAAGGAAGACAAATGTTTTTTGTATCTGTTGGGTATTGTGGCAAAGATTATTTAATGTTTTTCCTCTCTTTAAAATACTGTATATCTCAGGAATTAGTTCAACAGAGTCGAAACACTGATATGTGTTATTTAATTTTATATTTTTTTGAGCATTTTATATGAATAATGTAACATGATATAAATTTCAAAATATCATAGAAAATGTTGCTGGAACACAAACCCAACAGTGGTAGTGCACATATCATGGAAGTGTAGAGTTTCAAAGCTTTCGCTCATATTAATCGGCAACTGCTGTTAAAGATTAACAAATTTACATATATTCTTAAAATATAAAATGTATTGAAAGTCTAGCTTCTACTACGTCCAGATGTCACAACCAACAACCTTCTCTTTTTTTTACTGCAGGTGTATGTTCATAGTAAGGTCATGATAGTTGATGACTGTACGTCCTTAATTGGATCTGCTAACATTAATGACAGAAGTTTACTTGGATCAAGAGACTCTGAGGTATCATTTCTAATTTATAGTTGCTTCAGCATTGCAATTTTTATTTCCAAGTTTGAATCGTGAAACTGTTTGATATAGATTTCTAATTGTCTTTTTTTTTGCTTATGAGCAATACGGTGTACATTAGTACTACGTAGCAACTCTATTGTCTTTGTGTATTATTTTGGCACTAAGTGCCTCTGGTGACCTATTTGCTTCATTTTCCTGACTTGCTATTATTTTTAAATATGTGCAGGAAGACTGCTTCTAAGACCTGCCTTACAATACTAGGTATCAAATTTTCGTGCTACGTTTACGGAAGACAAGGGACAAAATTATGAAGTGTTACAAAATTAACCTAATAACAACGGAGAGGATACTGTTGCTAATACTAAAATAAAAGGTAACATTTTTTATCGTTGCAAATCATATCAACTTTCATTGCACATATAAAGAAACAGCAACATATAATATCGTTGCAAATCGACGACTTTCGTTGCTATTGAAAATAAAAAAATAACCAAGAATAAACATTTTCTTGATTGATTCAAAGACAATGTTGCCAAATAATATAATTAGCAACAAAAATCGTTGCTAAAAAATTTACATTCCGCAACGAAAGCAAGCTTAGGCAACAATTTTCATAATTTACTGCAACGAAAAATGTCGTTGCAAAATGGTGTCAATTGCAACGAAAATGCATGGTCGTTGCAAAAAAAAGAGTTCATTTCGTTGCCAATTAGCAGCCTTTTGCAACGAAATGGGGTTTTTAGCAACGACATTTTAATTATTCTGCAACAATATATTTTGTTGCTAAAGGATCGATGTCTCTGTACGAAAGCCAAATTTCGTTGCAAAATGTATTACTTTTGGCAACAAAAAAAATACGTTCGTTGCGGAACAATTAGTAACGCTCATTCAAGAACGAAAAGATTTAACGACAAGAAAGTCGTTGCCAAAAACCTTTAGCAACGAAATTTGGCACCTTTAGCAACGAAAATTGGTTGTTGAATCCCCATTTTTTTTGTAGTGGTATTCTTTCTTTCTTATTTATGAAGAGAACTTCTGTTATTCCATTCTTTATTATTCATTTGAATAACTTTCAGATCGTGAGCTACCCTATACTTGGTGAAATTCTTACGTTATTCCATTCTTTATTATTATGTTGGAATAACTTTTCATGCAAATCTCGCATACATGGTGAAATTCTTCTAATATTCCATTCTTTATTATTCATTGGAATATCCCTCGTCATGCAATGCTTTTTACACAGGAATTCGGTTCCGTTATTTATTATTATGTTGGAATATCCGTCATGCGTGTGTTTTTACTTGGGGACCGGTTCCGTTATTTATTATTCTATTGGAATATCTGCACGCCGGTGCGTTACGCACGGACCGGTTCCATTCTTTATTATTCATTCGTTTGAATATCCACATGCATGCGCTTTTACATGGGGACTGGTTCCGTTATTTATTATTCTGTTGGAATAACTCACTCTGCCATGGATCTATCGCATTTATGGTGATTTCTTTTGTTATTCAATTCTTTATTATATTGGTTGGTTAAAACTTTGACTTCTATACTCCATGAAATTAGTGGAATATCCTTGATATTTTTGCGCTTCATCCAAAGATATCTTTTCATGGAAATATTCTTTCGAGCATTCTTGAATTTTACTCTACAAAGCGATATCATGTGTGACAATTTGGACGTTATCGGTTCTAGATAAATTAATTCTTGAACTTGTTTTATTGAATTCTTATATCATGTTATCATCCTTATGTTTATATTTTGTTGAAAGTCATCTCGTAACTTTGTAGTGCGTAGATGGACTTGGTATGATTATGACTGAGGATTATTCAAAGATAATCATAATCGTAATGTTACAAATGATGTGGAAAAAAGTCCTCGTTGGCCCGTAGTGCATTGATGGACGATTTTTTGGTATGATCATGGCTATGGATTCTCTTTGGTAGTAGTAAAAGATGAATTGTTTTGTGGCATTATCAGGACCATTGATGAAAACATGATTATCTTTAGCCGTAGTGCATAAATAATTCGTGGTCGTGATCTTAAAGAATATCCTTGGTAGTAGTGTAGGGGTGATTCGATGATGTGGATTATTTATTGTCGAGTCCCAAATGATAAAAGTGATGAAAACCTTTTAAATCATAGAAGATAGTAGATTTTATTCCTACTTGACTCTTCTAATACTTGACTCTTCTAATGGATTGCTTGTTCATTGCAGTTAAACTTGATATTTATTATATTTTATCGGTTTAACCTTGTTGAAGGCTAATGATAATTTATTCTCGCATTATCTTAGTCATAATATTTCTTCTTTGGGCTAGTTGAGCTCACCCTTTCTTTCACCGTTTCTCTTGTGAAATGAGAACGTGGTGGGACTAGTCGGGGAACAGAGTGATGGTCCTAGATGTTTGCATTAGTAGTCCTCACTATTCGTGAAATAGTGTGATAATAATAGTAATGAGGACTCCTTTTGAGTTTGTATACTCTACAGTAAACAATATTTGTATTCAAACTCACATTTCATGTGTATATTTAAGATTGTATTTGTATTCGTACCATGTATTTGGCGACTCGGAATAGGTGATGTATTCTGTTTTTGGGCGTCACAGTTAGTATCAAAGCTAGGGGATATGATCCTGGTGAGATGTGAGACAAGAACTAGGAGGAGAGATGGGAATTCCTTCGCTAGTATGACCTACCTAAGTTTAATTGGTATTTAATTGGTCGTTCAGAATATAGGGATAATATGTGATGTTAATTTGTTTAATTAACCCTTGTTTTGTGACAGTATTTGAGAATGACATCTAAAAATTGAGATGTGCAATGGAGCAAAATAATATGAACGTGTCGCATTACGAGGTTAAGTTTGCAGAGTTATCCTGGTTTGCATCCCATTTGGTCGATAATGAGGAGAGAATGACGCGAATGTTTCTGCGAGGTTTGAAACCCGAAATACGTCAATACCTCATTTCTCATAAACTTGTTTTTATTCAGATATTGTGAATAGGGCTCAGTTATTGGAGTGCAATAATGAGTTAGCTCAACCAAAAGGTAACGACCAACAACATGATAATAATCATACCGGTGGCAATGGCCATCGGACAATGATAACCATCGTAGGGGAAATTATCATGCCAAGAATGGTAACCACTTTGGTGGTAATCATGGCCAAGATAATAGAAGTGGAAATTTCAAGAAGAGAAGGTCATTTAGCTCGATTTTGTCGTATAGTGAAGTCAAGTCCAGCTGGAATGGTGGCAACAAAGGCGGATACGAACAAGTCAAATTCGATAGTTTAAGGGAGAGCATTTTTCGTGACGACGAATCGAACGAAGTTATCACGGGTTAGTTAATTATAAATTTTTGCGAAGTCTATACCTTATTTGATACCGGTTCTACCTATTCTTTTATCTCTGTTGCTTGTGCTCAACGTTTAAATTTAACTCCGGAGAAGTTAGACTTTGACTTATTGGTTGAAACTTCGTTAGTAGAAACCTTCGTTACCTCTACTATTTATAAATCTTGTTGATTCAAATCGACACTTTCACGTTACCTGTCAATCTTATCTCTTTGAAAATACTTGCCTTTGATGCAATTTTTAGAAATCGATTAGTTAACTACTCATCATGCTTTTTCAGTAAGGTTGTTAGCTTTCATATTCCTAACCAACTGTTATTAATTCAAGCAACCAAACCACTAAAGTCAATCATTGTCATATAAAGCCATAAGTAAAGAGCCCCGGTCCTTTCGTTGTTGACTTTCTTGTGTGGAATGCAATCAAGCCGGACTTTACGTGGGCAACGTCGTGAATGACGATGGCAAGTTGATAGGTATCAATGTGACATGTTATCCAAGTCTTGGATGAGAGTCACAGTTTTGAATGATATTTCTATTGTTAATAAATTTTCTGACGTATTCTTGAAGTCTTCTTAGCCTACCCCTAGAGCATGAAATCGAATTTTGTATTGACCTCAGTACAAAACCCATTTCTTAAAACCTCAAATATTTCTTTACTTAAAACGAACGTAACATGTGCCAAAGACATTGGCTCGAGCTGTTGAAGATTATGATTGTACCATTCAATACCATCGTGGGAAAGCGAACGTGGTAGCTGACGCGTTGAGTAGAAGATCATATGCGTTTACGAGTGCGATGTTGTTAACACAAAGGCCCATTTCGTACGACTTACAAATGATGAAGATAGAGTTAAAGACTCTAGGAACCCAAGTGAAGATAACGAATATATGAGTAGAATCGACTTTAATCGATAAAGTTAAATCCGCTCAAGCTACACACCCAGAGCTGATAAATGTGAAGAAGAAGGTTCAAGAGGGCGTTATTCTAGAAGCAAGAATGACGAAGAGAGGAAATCTCAACCCTCGATTTAATTGACCCATTTGAAATCCTCGATCGAGTAGGAACTGTGGCTTATAGACTCGTTTTACCGCCAAGTATGTCGCGTGTTCATAACGTTTTTTTTACGTATTGACGTTACGTAAATATGTGGACGACCCGAACCACATAATTAATTTAGAACCGGACGAGATAACGGCTGATTTAACATTTGAGGAGATACGTGTTAAAATCTTGGATAAGAAGAATCGTATTCAACACTCAAAGGTTATACCTCAAGAGTTAGAATTTGAAATGAAGTCGAGGTATCCTCACCTGTTCAGCATACCAAGTACGTATGTAAATTTCGAGGGCGAAATTCCATAAGGAGGGGAGATTGTGAGACCCCAGATTTTATGAATAAATTTTTAATTTTCTCAAAATAATTTTTTAAATATTATGGTGTGGATTTAATATAATGTTATAGTTGTGGGTTATATTTATAAATTTTACAAAGTATGCAAGTTGTTATATAATATTCGATTGATCGGGGAATATTCTTTTTGTCGGGGAATATCCGTACGACGGTACAATCATTGGTGGACCCCGCAACAAAATTATTGTAGGATTGAGAAAAACGACAAAAATACTTTATGAAAATAAACGGCGGAAGTTTTACCGTTAACTGTTGAAACACCCGGTGTTAAAAGTACGAAGAATGTCTGCTGTGGTTGCGTAGTAGCAGCACAAGTATTGATTATTGATGCTTATGTGAGAAGTCACTCAGTTATACTCAATTATTGCTACAGTAATTGCTGCATCATATCTTTCATATTATTGATTCAATTATTGTTACAGTATCATCTGCATAATATGTTATTTAATTAAATCAATGATTGAGACGACAAAGTTATTCATATTATTATTTGCAATATTGACAATGTCTAGAAGTTTTGTCAAGGAGAGGTTTGGTCACCTAATTGCGCACCAATAAAGAGAAATCCTTATTGGAAAGCCTCCTCTTTCCTGGGAACGACCTGGTTGTTAAATATTGTGAGTTATAATATTAATGATGAATGTTATTAAAATTGAAGTTATGTTCGGAGTTGAATTTGGAGACGCGGACGTGATATTTGAGTCCGGAACGATGAAATTAGTAGAAATAGTCTATAAACACAATTTTTCGGGATTCACTATTTGGTCAAAAAGTCAACAGTTGACTTTTTTGGGAAAAGTCAAACTTCGAAATTTCAAAATTTATATTGTTGATAAAAATAGTTTCATTATGTTGGAATTGTTTGTGTTGGTGAAAATCGACATCTATTCCGATGATAATTGATGTCTGGGGGTTATATTGATAAATCGGGTAATTTATCGGATAAATGAGCAATTAATTGCTACTAATTCACATGCTTATATAACTATTTGTTCACATACGTGTACTATTGAATCACATTCTTGTACTATTAGGGGAGTTGGTGCAAAATTAATAATACATGCATGACTAAGTTAAAAATGGAGGTATAGATGGAGGTACTATACTGTAATTATTTTTATCACATGATTAGAACTATTGAGTCACATGATTTACTATTGATTCACATTATTTACTATTAGGGGAGTTGGTGTAAGTTTGATAATACTTGCAGGACTAAATTAAAAATGAAGAAAAAGAAGAAAGTATTATACTGTAATATTTCGAGCCCAAACGCGCGCAATTATCGAAACTATATTTTCTATAAATAAGCTCATTCTTCCTTCATTTCTCACCAATTCACTAAAAGCTATAGATCAATTATTATAAAAAGAAATTGTAGAGAGAAAATCTATAGAAGAAGAGAAGCCTGCTACCTCACTATTCAAGTATCCAGTTTCTTCTGAGGTAAGAGATATTATTTATTCACTGTAGGGAATATTAATTTTGTTTACTCGTAAGGGGTACTCTTTCTTTCTTATTTAATGAAGAGAACTTCATTATTCCATTCTTTATTATTCTTTGGAATAACCTCAGATATGCCACCCTATACTATACTTGGTGAAATTCTTCATTATTCCATTCTTTATTATTATGTTGGAATAATTTGTCTATGCAAATTACTGCATACATGGTGAAATTCTTCTAATATTCCATTCTTTATTATTGTGTTGGAATATCCATGCATTCGTGCATTTTACGTAGGACCGGTTAGTTATTTATTATTCTTTTGGAATATTCTCTCAATGCGTTTCTTGGGACTGAATTCTAGTTATTTATTATTCGATGGAATATCGCAGCCGGTGCTTTTTTCACGGACTTGGTTCCATTCTTTATTATTACATTGGAATATCCATGCATGCATTTTATTTGGACTCGGGTTCCGTTATTTATTATTCATTGGAATAACTCGTTCGTGCATGCGGTTTATCGCATGCGTGGTGATTTCTTTTGTTATTCCATTCTTTATTATATACTCGGTTGGTTAAAACTTTGATTTCTATACTCCATGAAATTAGTGGAATATCCTTGATATTTGCGCTTCATCCAAAGATCTTTTCATGGAAATATTCTTACGAGCATTCTTGAATTTTACTCTACAAAGCAAGATCATATTGACAATTTAGGCGTTATCGGCCTAGATAAATTAATTCTTGAACTTGTTTTATTGAATTCTTATATCATTGTCATCATCCTCATGTTTATATTTTGTTGAAAGTCATCTCGTGGCTGTAGTGCATATATGGACTTGGTATGATTATGACTGGGGATTATTCGGTATAATCATAAGCGTAATGTTACAAATGATGTGAAAAAGTCCTCATTGGCCCGTAGTGCATTGATGGGACGATTTTTAGTATGATCGTGGCTATGGATTCTCTTTGGCCATAGTGCAAAGATGAATTGTTTTGTGGCATGATCAGGACCGTTGATGAAAACATGATTATTTTTAGCCGTAGTGCATGGATTATTCGTGGTCGTGATACTAAGGAATATCCTTGGCAGTAGTGCATGGGTGATTCGATGATGTGGATTATTTATTAAAGTCGAGTCCCAAATGATAAAAGTGATGAAAAACCTTTTAAATCATAGAAAATAGTAGATTTTATTCCCTACTTGACTCTTCTAATGGATTGCTTGTTCACGCTAAAGATTAAACTTGATAGTTATTATATTTTATCGGTTTAACCTTTGTTGAAGGCTAATGATAATTTATTCTCGCATTATCTTAGTCATAATATTTCTTCTTTGGGCTAGTTGTGCTCACCCTTTCTTTCTTTGTTCTCTTCGTGAAATGAGAACGAATTTGGGACTAGTCGGGGAACAGAGTGATGGTCCTAGATGTTTGCATTAGTAGTCCTCACTATTACGTGAAATAGTGTGATAATAATAGTAATGAGGACTCCTTTTGAGTTTGTATACTCTCTAGTAAACAATATTTGTATTCAAACTCACAGCTCATGTTGTATATTTAAGATTGTATTTGTATTATGTACCATGTATTTGGCGACTTAGAATAGGTGATGTATTCCTGTTTTGGGGGCGTCACACATACACACATATATATATATATGTGTGTGTGTGTGTATATATATATGTGTATATATATATATATGTGTGTGTGTGTGTGTGTGTGTGTGTGTGTGTGTGTCATTGATATTTAACAGGGCACAAAGAAATTATAATTAAGCACAACAAACTTCAAAATAATAAACAGATCACTAATAATTTCAAAATATCTAATAGTTGATAATTCATAAATGAATTAAATAAATTGTCCAAAAATTTACAGAATAGTCAAAATTAATTAATACTTAAAATCTAAATCATCCTAGATGGTCAAAGGTAAGCTCCCTCACACAACCCCAAATCACCTTTATAAATTTCTCGAAAGAAAAGCACAAAACAAGTCAATTGTCTAGTACGGATAAAAATATTCAAAAGAAACAAAAATGAAATATGGAATCAACTGAGTGAATATTGAGTCCTCAAGTATAAATACTCACAACAATATAATCTCCATAGTCTGAACATAATAGAAACCAAACAAAATAGAACTAATTACTTTATTGATCTGTGTAGAGCGCTACATGTTGCGATTTGATTTGGTTCAATATGTATGTTTAGAACCCTTTTGTTGGTGTACTTTACTATACATGAAAAATAAGAATTTGACTACAAACAAAATAATTACGCGAGTACCAACTTCTGAATGATTAGCAAAACAAACAAATCAACGTAATAAGAGCAACGATAAAAAAACTACAAAATCTTTATAAATTATAATAGAAAAAAGGAGTTCAAATTACCAAATAAAGTGAAGGTATCAAAGATCAAATTTCTACTTAAAAGTGTTAACAAAAATAAAAAAAATATTATAAATGATGAGATATCACGAGATATAGAGAATGCAACAATAATCAAAGGAGCGTAGTACATAATCTGTAATTGATAGCCAAATCCACTTATAACACACTCCATAAAATCTCAACCTCAAGCGCCAACGATATCTAATACGAAACCTTATTTACCATCTAAACATATTTACCCCAACTTAAGTATACAATTCAAACTACTAATTCTAAAACACTTTTTAAACTATTCAAGGTGCCTTTACTTATTCTTCTTAGATCATTAATAATAAATCGAAAGCATAAAAATTACTAGCAAAGTTAAGAGATATAAAACCCCCAATATGACAATTTATTTTTAAAACCTCAATCAATTGTATCACTCATATCAATTTGATTTTATTATTAAAATGTTAAATTAAATAATTTAACATAAATTATACTTCAATTACTACAATTTATCAGCAAGAATCAACCAAATCAGATTTAAAATCATCAAGTTATCTATTTTTAAATATTAGAATTCACTGCTAAAAATTTGCTATAAAAAACCCCAGATTAGTCACTTCTTAAAATTCATAAAATTTTATACGTTAATCTTTAACGGCTCAAAATTGGTGAACATATTATGAGCTTATATATGTATAACATATCCAAAAATTATGACGATCCAACGTTCGAATTGGGAGATAAAACACAGGTAATACAACTTAAAAATATAGAAATATTTTTTAATTTTAATTTTTACATTCAATCGAATTATTTTCTTTTATAGTAATCCATCTCCTCTTTCCAATTATCATGACTTCTAATCACATGTCTCTATTTTAATTAAAAATAATCCTTTGTTTAAAATTTGCATATTAAAATTAAAAATTATAATACAAAATAATTTTACCTTCCTTATTCGTCCTTCTACAAATCACAGCAGCTAAGAATCTGAATTTTAGGTATTCTAGAGTCTTCAAAATCTCTTCATATCTTCACAAAAATTATAGCTCTCAGAAAGATACACAAAATAAGCTCAAGAATCACTTGATTCAAAGTTATGACTGAGTTACAAAATTTTAAAATTTGAGCTGCAAATAGTGACGGGAATCAGGACATGTTGCGTTTTTCATTAATTTAGGTTACGAAAACAGTATCAAATAACTTTTCTTCCTTTCTAAAATAAACGAGGACAAATTTTTAAAAAAAATAGAATTTGGATTTACTCAACTCCAGTATTATATGAATTAATTATGATTTTTTTAATGGACTGCAGTGCACGTATATATTCTACTTGCGAATCCAACCAATCAAGTTATAATAGAATTATGGTTACATCTAACACTCTTTAAATATAAAAAGAAAATAATATACGAGTTACTAAAGTTGTGTTTGATAAAGCTGAATGTTAAGATATATCTGAACAATTTAGAAATCTGAATAATATAAAGCATCTGTCTAAAATTGTATCTGAATGAAGAAATGTTGTTTGATAATTATTTTTTCAAAATGTCTGAATAATAGTGTTTTACCATTTTAACCTTTCCTTCTCTCTTCTTATTAACAACCCGTCTTCTTGTCTTCCTCCATAACCACTGTAAACACCAACCTAGCTATGTCACCTTCAAAACTTACCTTACCAGTTGGATCGAAGCTTCTAAGACAAACTCAACATATAATATATGAACCCAAATTGAAAATAGCAATTAAGTTTCCAATCCCAACAACAGCCCCAAATGAGATTTGTGCATAAAATCTGTCAAATTGATAATATTATTTGGACAAATTGATTACCAAAATTTGATTGTTCTTCCTGAGAATTCAATTTGTTCAAATAACATCTATCAATTTGAAAAAAATCATTTAGTTCTGACATGTACATACATACACCTCTAATGAAGGAAGAAGATGAACTTCAATCAATTGCTAAGCAATTTGCTATCGGCGCATATGGATTCCTGCAATATAAAAGCAACAAAGATATTTAAGTTCTTATCCTTCAACTTTCATTTGTACAACCTCCACATGATTCATGACACGTGATTCCAAAAAATCTATTTCGATCAATCCGTTCAATCTCTCCCTCTTCACATTCATCATCTCAAACAATCCATTCCCCTTCAAAAAATTTATCCACCGTGCATCCAAAATCAAGCCCTAACTCACAGATCTGGTGTTGAGCGGCTCATATCTGTTGGGTTTGAGGGTTGCTAACAGTAATTAGGAATACAAAAGGAATTTTGTAATATTGAAGAGGTTATTTTGGTCTAAAAAAGTTAACTTAATTTTGTTCAGACCCACCTCTGAATAGTTTAGATTTAATTTTCTATCTTAACGATTTAGAGGCATTTAGAGGGAAAAATATTTTTACCAAACAAGTTTAGCATCTGACCGAATCAAAAACACATCTATTAAGAGGCATTCAAATGTAATTAAACACAATCTAAAACCCTAATGGACTCATTAATTTCAATTAAATTAATTATTTAATTATCTACTAAAAGAATTTAACTTTCCAAACGAAAAATAAAATAAATAATAACTTACATTTTTCAATTCAACTACATTTTTAGGGAAAAAAATTAAATTAATATTTAATTATTAAAAAAATCCAAGTTATTACCGTACCAGTCCTGGCCGGTTTAATATTTTTTTTACCAAAACTACTCTGCTTAGTCAACGCTGGGGGAGTAAAAACCAGCCGATTCAATACAATTTTGTCAGTTTTGATGCATATATTATCGATTTAAATTGTCATCCCTAGTCAAGTGGGAATATATATCTTGCAGGCATCAATTATTACAGTATTTAATTACTGCAAATGGAAATTTACAGTTGAAAGCATTTACTCCACCACTCTATCCAACCGCAATCCATTAATTAAATCTCTTTTGCCACCTTCAAAAACGCCCTCAGGTCTTTCCATATATATATACACCTCCACGGCTCCACCCTCCCCCTTTATCTCTCAATTAGCTAACTCACTCTTTTTCTTTCTCAAAATGGAAAAGATGAAATTTTGTTGCTTTTGTGTTTTATTAATGTTGTTTTGTAGTAATGGAATTTTAGGTCAAGAAGGTGAAGCAGCTGCTAGGGGAGAAATGGTGCCTGCTATGTTCATATTTGGAGACTCTCTTATTGACAATGGCAACAACAATAATTTGGCTTCTTTGGCAAAGGCTAACTATTACCCTTATGGGATTGACTTCAAGGGTGGCCCCACCGGTCGCTTTTCTAATGGTTACACCATGGTTGATGAAATTGGTAACCCTAAACTCAAAACATGCACTCATTGTAGTGACATGTTTTTTACGCATATAGTGTAAAAATAAATTTATATGTTTATTAGTATGTCCTTGGCAAGACTTAGCATGCAGAAAAGAATTTCAAAATGTAACCGAACTCTTATTTTGGATGAGTACTCCATCATGGATCCTGATTGCAAACGGTTCGGAAAGGTAGTTCATTTGGACAGTCGGACCATATTTACTAGATACTCTCATTAACTAACATAATGAATTGCGTATTTGTACTTGAATATCTAAATATGGTACTTTTATATATCAATACTTTTATATATATATATATTAGTGTAAAAAATTTTTTTTGTTATTTAACTTATAATTACACAAACATTACATTTGTACTACATTATTTATAAAACAATTAACTTATTGATTCAACTAAAAATCTTTTATAAAACTTAGATGATTACATTTAGATTCTAAAAGAATTGTTAATTATAAAAACTTATATAAAAAATACCTTAACGTATCACATTTTTAACTATGTAGCATACCACATATATACTTATATTCGTATTACATATATGAAACGAGATAATACTGAGTTGTATTGATATAACACAAAGTTATATATATATATCTCGTAAAACTTTTATTATACAAATATTTTATTTTCATTTATGAAAATACAACTTATTTTATAGAATTAATGTTCAAATAGGCTGTAAAATTTAAATTGTCTAGAAGTCAAGTTATAAAAGAATTTTAATTATGTGGTTCATGACTTCATACTTTTTTCTCACCATATAACAATATTCCTACTTTGCTCCGTGGAACCTACTAGGACAACAAAATCGAATTTAAAACTGAATTTTGTCCACCGACTTTTTCTTAAAATTTCGTTTGTACTACGTCTAGTGTTGATTAATGTAGTACAAGCTGTATTATTCATGGTACTGATTTTGATAATTTGAAATTCCCAAGAAATGTGGTCCACTGTCCACTTTCATAATTGTATTTAAGTTACGACAAAACCCTAATATTTATGTTGAGAGTTGAGACACATCCCCTAGTCCCAATTTGAATGTCATGAAAATATTATTATTTTATATATAGTATATATTTTTTCCCCATTAAAATTATGTTTTATATATTAAACAATAAATTTGAAGAAAGAGTATATACAAAAATAATATAACTTGTAAAATCATTGTTGAATCAAAATACAAATTATCTATCTCATCTATTATCTCATTCTATTTATTGCTCTCAATTAATGTATTTTTTATTTCATTATAAAATAATTACAGATAAATAGATAACAAAATTGGACTCGTCGAACATATATAGTTTGTCCAGATGACACTCAAATGGGAACATGGAGAGTGAATATATTGGTTTATGCTCTTATAATATGTTTGGTTACAATATTGGAATGAGAATGTGAATAGGAAATGAGAATAGAATGCAATGAACATTTCTATTCATATGTTTGTCAAAACGAGAAGTTACACAATTTTGATTGATAGAAGTTTTTTTTAAAAAATTTGTCGATTGGAATTAATGAAATGATCAATTTTTACATGGAATAAACATTTCTTTAAATATATGATTAGGCATTCCATTGAAATGTTCATTCATTCTCTTTTCAAGTAACCAAACATAAACATGAGCATTAATTCCATTCCATTCCCTCCAAACCAAAGATGCCATTAGTTTTTTAAGGAAAATTTGATTAATGGGTTGTCATATGATCATGCAGCTGTACTCTTAGGGCTTCCTTTGGTTCCTGCATACTCAGAAGCTTCTGCGAATGAAATGCTTCATGGTGTCAATTATGCTTCTGCTGCTGCTGGAATCCTTGATATGACAGGAAGAAACTTTGTGAGTTATAGCAGCATTCCCTTGTTTTTACATCAGCTGAAGAAAATTATAAACCATTTATTAACCATATAACAACCAAACATGCACTGCACAAAATTATGAATTAATATTGCAACTTCAATCTATATAATTGATACCGAAAAAGTTGCATTGTTCTACTTGCGCTTCCGCCTTCCGTCTGCGTGTCGAAACTTTATTGGTTAATTGACCAAAGTTAACTTCATACTAACTACTCCCGTTCTAATTGGTCATTTTTTTTAAAAAAAAATTCTGGTAAAATCTTTAAAGGAAAAGTAGCATTTGTATAGAAAAAGTTGTATCTGTAATTTTGTCCCTGCGCTAGTAAGGCCTAAATACTGGGACGACAAAGCCATAAATTGTTTTTGAAGGACATAATTTAATTAGTGGGGTCCGGATGTACCACTCCCGATCCAAATTTTAATTATGCAGCATATTATAGTTATTTTAAATATAAGATTTCTTTATTGAACACAAATAAAGTGGATCAAAGAGAGTCAATAAAATTTGATATTTCGTATAATGATACCTAAAAAAATTTGAAAGAGTGATATATTTATGAATTTGTGCTTATTTTAAATTGACTTCAATAAATAAAAATAACTCGTACATTTGAAATAGATGAAGTACTTTGTTATATTTTTTTCAAAGAGTATTATATATTATTATTATTATTATTATTATTATTATTATTTTATAAATCTTGGGTGGGGGCCTGAAGTAAAAATGTCAAATTTTATTTTATTTTTTTTAATAAAATTTTCAGGTTAGCTAACTCTATGATATAATCTCCAATAATATACCTATGCTTTTGATTTGTAACATGTCTAAAATGGCTGGTCCAATTTCTTTAAAATCTTGCACCTTATTAATTAATTATAAATGCAATTAATTTGATGAATAATTATAAGCTTAATTAATTACTCTTTGTTGTTGAACTGATATACGTACAGGTGGCTCGAATACCATTTAACCAACAGCTTAAGAATTTTGAGAACACACTTGATCAAATCACAGACAATCTAGGGGCACCTGATGTAGCACAAGCGCTTGCAAAGTGCATGTTCTTTGTTGGAATGGGCAGTAATGACTACTTAAATAACTACCTCATACCCAATTACCCGACTCGGAATCAGTACAATGCCCAACAATTTGCAGATCTCTTGATTCAGCAATATACAGGCCAACTCACAGTAAGATTGAATTAGCATATATAATTTAATGTTTTTTCTGTTCCAAAGTTAATTTAAGATATATTTTGATTTTTTATTTATAGCCGGTTTGAATTCTTTGCTTTTAACACGAACAACTATAATTATTTTAAAATGACTAAAATATACAAAAATAATTTACTCCTTAAATAAAAAGATTAAGAAATAATTAATATTTTATCAAATTGATTTAAAATAAGTGTTATTAATCAATAGTATATATCCTTACATTTAAAAAGAGAATATTATCTTATTAGAAAAAATTCATTAAGAAGATAATGTGTGTAGAGTAATATGTTAACCAAAGTAATTAACGATTTTTTAAAATTTACAAAAGACAGATAAAAAGGAACAAAAAAACTCTTTAAAAAGACAATTAAAAAGGAATAAAAGGAGTACCATAATATAGCAGAACAAGGGAAATTTATAGAGATTATTTCCTATGCATTTTCATTGTTTCTCTTATATATATATATATCCTTAAATTATCAAACAAGAAGAAAAAAGGTACTCATTTTTTGCATATGTTGCTTGTTAAATTATTATATTACAGAGGCTTTACAATCTTGGAGCCAGAAAGGTTATAATTGCAGGGATTGGATTATTGGGTTGTATTCCTAGCATTCTTTCCCAAGGTACATCTGGTCACTGCTCAGAGGAAGTGAACCAACTGGTTTCACTTTTCAATGCAAACATAAAGACAATGATCAATAAGCTCAACACCAATCTCCCTGGTGCCAACTTTATTTTCATTGATATCCACAACATGTTCCAAGATATCCTTTTCAACCATAGAGAGTATGGTATGTAATTGCTCATGCTACTTTAACCATCTCATTATTTTCATAGCTAGAAAGAGTCTCATTTGACTTGAATTTTTTATATATATTAAGTTTTACTGACAGAAGTTGATATTAACACCACTAGAATTATGAGTACCAAGTAATTGAGACTTGTTTTGGACAAATATATCTTGTGATTATTGTGGTTGTGGTGACCCATACCATTTTAATGACAAGGGTAGATTTGTCTAATGCAAGTCAATTGCCTTGTACCCATAATTTCATTCATGTAAATATAAACTCCATTTTAAACCATCAATAAATCGAAAAAGTTTTGTTGTGTCTTTGAAAACCATAGTATGTGTAAAAAAGTTAAAAGAAGACTCTTATTCTAGGACAATAATAGTAGTGCTAAGAACACATTTTTTTAGGTATGTTTAGTTACGAGTGTTTATACCATTTGCAGTATGTTTGTAGGTTTAAACGCACCAAACGCTATTGCCGCAAATGAACCTAATGATCAATATTCGTGCATGCTATATTTTTGCAGGATTTAGCGTTTTAGATCGCGCTTGCTGTGGAATTGGGAGAAACAGAGGGCAGATTACATGCCTTCCAATGCAAATGCCGTGTCTGAACAGGAATCAATATGTTTTCTGGGATGCGTTCCACCCAACAGCAGCTGTGAACATCCTAATGGGGAGGAAGTCATTCAATGGAAATCTGGATGTTGTTACTCCCAGGAACATACAGCAACTTGCAAATCTTTAATAAATATGAAGGGAAAAATTGAACAATGTCCTTATCTAGCTATATATAATTTGGTGTGTATTGCTCTTATAATTAATTACTACTAGGTGTCATAAGTTTTTGTTATATATATAATTAATTTGGTGTGTATTGGTGTCTCGTATCCAGCTAAATGTGTTTTACAACTTTGCACACACACGTGTGTGTGCAAAGTTAACCAAAACTACTTGGGTCTAATTGGGTTGGTTAACTATTTTTTATGTCATGAGTTGGTATAGTTTTAAATGCATATTATGAATTACAAATATGAATCGAAACTAGTTTAACTAATTTCGACATATATTAATCAACAAATGCCAATTTGTATAGTTTACGAATTTGGACTCCAAATCTGATCAATACATGCGGTGTCCCATGCGGCATGCCTAAAATTCTCAATAATTTTATTTCAATAATTTGTAATAAAATTCTCAGTACACGTGCCGTCCCATGCGGCATGTCTAAAGATTTTTTATTTTAACTTTCAACTTCAGATATCTTCCTAGCCAACTATTTCATCCACCTAGTTTATCTTCAAATTTGACAAACGTGCAAGCGTCTACAGGTATATATGTATATTTATAATAATAATTTGAAATAAAATATTTATAAAAAATTGTAATAAAATTCTCAAAATTTTCATTAATTTTAATTAACATAACAATTATTAATATAAATATTTTTCTGAAATTGTCTATAGTCACAAAATTAATGTTTTTAATACTTTGTGGGCAAGGAAATCGTGTCTTGCTAGTTAGGGTTTCGTGTTGGCTGAGGAAGAGAGAAATTCATGAAGAGCACGGAATTGGTTGATTGATTGAAGAGGGGAGAAGAACATGTGGGCGATTACTCTAAGGACACGTGGCAGAACTCCTAGAATTCGAAAACTGTGTTAGGGTAGCAGGGATTCCAAGAGCCTTCTTGAGTGCTTCGAGTTGAAAGAATGTCCAAACCTTTTAGTGCTTTTAGATGGAATGTCCAAGTTTTAAGCCGCCAAAAGAGTTCCCCCTCTTCCTAGAATGGAAGAGGTATTTATAGAGTTTCCTGAAATTAAATAGTCACATGTTTTTCAGAAAAAATCCAGAAATACCCTTTAGTTATTAGAATAATGCTCATATTGCCTTGTCCTTCTAGCCACCAATACAATCCCTCAATCAATTCCTAAAACGAGCCGTCTCCACGAGTCTTCTGCCTCGAGACACGTAGAGGCTTCTCCCGGGTCTAGCACATTTATTTCTGACTTTTTCGTCTTCATTCGATTAGGTTATGTGAACCCTAATTTGCTCATTTAATGAAGCCGTGAAACTCTAATTGTGCATTTAATTCAATTAGATCATGCGAACCCTAATTTTGCACTTGGGCCCACATTTCCCCCCTGTGCGAGAGTCGCATTTCCAAATAGACGATCGTGCAAGAATACTTCAAGCCTTTGAATGATTTTGCGTGACTTCACTTTACAAGTCTTGAAGATGAAGGTCCTAGAAGAGGGAAACCCTAGGGAGCCAACCCCTCAGGGTTAAACCCTAGGGAGGCAAAACCTAGCAGGACTCTTCCTTGGACATATTGAGAAATCCTCCAAAAATCTTTCCATAGCTTGTCCAATATTTGTTTATCCTTACTTTTTTCTGGAAATTAAAACATGAAATATTATCAAATATCACCAAATAAAATTTAATATAATAAAATTTGTCTTTTGGTGGATCAAATCTTTCCTTTTTATCAAATCAAATCTTAATTTTATTTTGGAAATAAAATCAAATATTTCTTTATTTGATCTTAAAAGCAAGATTTTTTTTATTTTATTTTTAGTATATATATATATTAATATTATTTCTTTTCAAAGGAAATTAACAATTTTCAAAATCTTCCCTTTGTTGGGAATAAAATCAAATCTTCTTTATATTTAGCAAATAATATCTTTAATATACTTCTATTTAAAAGCAAGATCAAATCCACTTATCTTATGGAAACTCGATCAAATCTTTCCCTAAATAGGAACATGGTAAGTGCTTCTTTTTCTGTTGTATGAAGACTTTGAGGGCTATATGCATATTCCTCTAAAGCTCCTTGTGTTCTTTACTCTCGTTTTGCGAATTTGTCTTTGAATTTTCTCGATAAATTGTCGCATTACGAAAGTAATCATAATCAACCACTTGCAAAATTCAGTTGGTGAGATAATCAATTTGACTTGCTTTTAAAATTCTCTTCATCACCAAAAGTGCCTTCTTTTCTTTCTTCCACAGCTTAGACGTTGACAATATATCTCCAAAGCCTAGACGGTGACAATATAGGCTAGAAGTCTTGGAGCAGCTTTGATACTCTCAAAAGAGTTCAAGGTAATAATTGTGTTCTCTGTAATTACTGATTGTGTTCTCATAGTAAACGACTAGGCCAGACTCATGCAAGCAATAGGGTAATCTTGCAACAGGTCTTATTTTATATCACGATGAGGGCACGTGGGGGAACCACTATCCCTTTCTTACATGATTATAAAAATTATCACAACCTTTATTGGAGTCTTCGTTGACCAATTCCTCATAATTGTTTCATCTATATATAAATATTTTCAGGTAATTATAGCATTTCTTCTGTTTTTTGAGCCCCATTATGTGACGCCCCCAAAACAGGTATACATCACCCATCTTAAGTCGCCAGATATATGGTACAAAATTCAAATACAAACTTAATTATACAACTGTCGTGTAAAATACGACAAAATATAAGCTAGGAGTTTCAATAAGAATATTGTCTTCTAAACAATATACAAACTCAATGGAGTCCTCATTACATTATTATCACACTATTTCCTAGAATAGTGAGGACTACTAATGCTATTATCTGGACCGTCACTCCGCTCCCCGACTAGTCCCTGCTACGTTCTCATTTCCTGAAGAGAACAATGAAAGCAAAAGGGTGAGCTCAACTAGCCCAGTAAGAAATATTATGACTAAGATAATGCAGAATAAATTATCATTAGCCTTCAACAGTGTTAAACTGATAGACATCAAGTTTTAACTGCAGCGGAATAAGCAATCCATTAGAAGAGTCAAGTAGAGAATTAAATCTACTATCTTTTATGATTTAAAAAGTTTATCATCAATTTTATTGCTGAGACTCAGCTTAATAAATAATCCACATCATCAAATCATCCCTGCACTACAGGCCAATGATATTCTTTAGTATCACGACCACGAATTATCCATGCACTACGGCCAAAGATAATCGTGTTTTCATCAACGGTCCTGATCATGCCATAAAATAATTCATTTTTGCACCCTTAATCAAGAGAATCCATAGCCATAATCATACCAAAAGCGCCCATCAATGCACTACAGGCCAATGAGAATTTTTTTTCACATCATTTATAACATTACGGTTATGATTATACCGAATAATCCCTGGTCATAATCACACCAAGTCCATCTATGCACTACAGGCCACAGATGACTTTCAAAATAATATAAACATGAGGATGATGACAATGATATAAGAATTCAATAAAATAAGTTCAAGAATTAATTTATCTAGGAAGCAATAACATCCAAATTGTCAACATGATACTTCTTTGAGGAGTAAAATTCAAGAATGCTCAGAAGAATATTTCCATGAAAAGATACTGGATGAAGCTCAAATATCAAGAATATTCCACTAATTTCATGGAGTATAGAAGTCAAAGCTTTAACCGGTCGAGTATAAGAGAATATATGAAAGCGCAAATGGATTTTTCGTCCGCCATGCGGTAATCCACTTAGACAAATCATTTCCACAATTTAATAAGGAATTAATACAAAGGATCATTCACCATGCATGTGGTAATCCACATAGACAGGTTATTCCAACAGAATAATAAAGAATAGTATAACAGAAGGATTTACCATGCGTGCGATAGACTGTACAGACAGGTTATTCCCAATAGAATAATAAATAATGGAACCAGGTCCGACATAAACGCACAGACAAGATATTCCGAAGGATATTCTGACAGAATAATAAATAATGGAACCAGGTCCGGTGTAAACGCACAGACAGGATATTTCGACAGAATAATAAAGAACGGAATATTAGAACAATTTCACCATGTATTCTAGACTCGATAAACAAAGTTATTCCAATGTAATAATAAGAATGGAATAACAGAAGAATTTCACCATGTATGCGGTACTTCGCATATACATGTTATTCCAACATAATAATTAAGAATGGAATAATAGAAGTTCTCTTCATGAATACGAAAGAAATAATACCCCTTACCGTAGAAAAAAACTGGATGCTAGAAGAGTGAGGTAGCAAACTTCTCTTCTTCTTTCTCTCTATAATTTCTCTTTATAATAATTGCTCTATAGCTTTAGTGAATTGGTGAGAAATGAAGGACGAATGAGCTTCTATTTATAGGAAAATATAGTTTCGATAATTGCACATTTTGGGGCTCAAAATATTACAGTACAATACCTCTAACTTTTCTTTCATTTTTAATTTAGTTCTGCAAGTATTATAAAACTTACACCACCTCCCCTAATAGTAAATAATATGAATCAATAGTTCAATCATGTGAATCAATAGTTATAATCATGTGAAAATACGAATTACAGTATAGTACCTCCATCTATACCTCTATTTTTAACTTAGTAATGCAAGTATTATCAATCTTGCACCAACTCCCCTAATAGTACAAGAATGTGATTCAATAGTACACACATGTGAACAAATAGTTATATAAGCATGTGAATTAGTAGCAATTAATTGCTCATTTATCCGATAAATTACCCGATTTATCAATATAACCCCCATACATCAATTATCATCGGGATAGATGTCGATTTCCACTAACACTAATAATCCCAACACAATGAAACTATCAAATTTATCTTTAATTAACATGAACTTATTCATCATTAATATTATAATTCATAATATTTAACAACCAGGTCGTTCCCAGGAAAGAGGGGGCTTTCCGATAAAGATTTCTCCTTATTGGCGCGCAATTAGGTGACCAAACCTCTCATTGACAGAACTTCTAGACATTGTAAATATTGCAATTTAATAATACGAATAACTTTGTCGTATCAATTATTGATTTAATAATATATCATATAATGCAGATGATACCGTGACAATAATTGAATCAATAATATGAGAGATATGATGCAGCAATTACCGTAGCAATAATTGAGTATAACTGAGTGACTTCTTACGTAAGTATCAATAATTAATACCGTGTGCTACTATGCAACCACACGTATTATTGTACTTTTACTACCAGGTAGTTTAACAGTTTTAACGGTAACACTTCCGCCGTTATTTTTATAAAAAGATAATTCTGTCGTTTTCTTACTACGATAATGCCTCCGTTGTGGGGTCCACCAATAATTGTGCCGTTGTACGAATATTCCCTGATAAAACGAATATTCCCCGACCAATCGAATATTATATAACAACTTGCTTACTTTGCAAAATTTATAACTACTACCCATAACTATAACATTATATCAAATGCACACCATAATATTAAAAATTTTATTCCGAGAAAATTAAATATTTATTCATAAAATCTGGGGTCTCACAATCTCCCCTCCTTATGGAATTTCGCCCTCGAAATTTACGTACGTACTTGGTATTTCGAAGAGATGAGAATACCTTGACTTCATTTCAGATTCTAACTCTTGAGGTATAACCTTTGAGTGTTGAATACGATTCTTCTTATCTAAGATTTTAACACGTATCTCCTCATATGTTAAATCTTCTGCTATCTCGTCTAGTTCTAATTTAATAACGTGGTTCGGGTCGTCCACATATTTACATAACATCGATACGTGAAAAACAAAATGTTATGAACACGCGACATACTTGGCGGTAAAACGAGTCTATAGGCCACAATTCCTATTCAATCAAGTATTTCAAATGGGCCAATTAAATCTAGGGTTGAGATTTCCTCTCTTCGTTGATTCTTGCTTCTAAAATAATGCCCTCTTGAACCTTCTTCTTCACATTCATTAGCTCTAAGTATTTAGCTTTCACGACTTTAACTTTATCGATTAAAGTCGATTCTACTCGTATATTCATTATCTTCACATGGGTCCCTAGAGTCTTTAACTCTTTCTTCATCATTTGTAAATTATACGAAATGGGTTTTTGTGTTAACAACATCGTACTCGTAAACGCATACGATCTTCTACTCAACGCGTCAGCTACCACGTTCGCTTTTCCACGATGATATTGAATGGTACGATCGTAATCTTCAACAGCTCGAGCCAACGTCTTTGGCGCATTATACGATCGTTTTGGTTGAAGAAATATTTAAGGGTTTTAGAAATGGGTTTTGTACTGGGGTCAATACAAAATTTGATTTCACGTTCTAGGGGTAGGCTAAGAAGTTCTTCAGAGAATACCTCAGGAAATTTATTAACGATAGAAATATCATTCAAAACTATGACTCTCATCCAAGACTTGGATAACACATATAACGAAGGTTTCTCCTAACGAAGTTTCAACCAATAAGTCAAAGTCTAACTTCTCCGGGGTCAAATGTAAACGTTGAGCGCAAACAAGAGAGATAAAAGAATAGGTAGAACCAATATCTAACAAGGTATAATCTTCGCAAGAGTTTATGATTAATTTACCCGTGACAACTTCATTTGGGTTCCTCAACAAACGCTCTCACTTAAACTACCTGCTTTGACTTGTCTGAGACATCCTTTGGCATTACTATCCCAGCTAGACTTGACTTCACCATACGACAAAATCGAGCTAGGTGACCTTCTCTTCCGTAATTAAAACACGTTTTGGATTGCTGCGTACAGTTTGGACAGATGTGTCCCTCCTGTTCGCATTTGAAACATACGACCGGTGGTCGTTCTTCTTCCTTTGAAACGGGTGTTGGTTCTACTGTCTTTCCATCATTATTGATCTTTCTCTTCTTGAAATTTCCACTTCTGTTATTTTGGCCATGATTACCACCGAAGTGGTTACCATTCTTGGCATGATAATTTCCCCCACGATGGTTATCATTGTTCAGATGGCCGTTGCCACCGGTATGATTATTATCGTGTTGTTGGTCATTACCTTTTGGTTGTGATGACTCATTATCGTGCTCCACTAACTGAGCCCTATTCACAACATCTGAATATAAACAAAGTTTATGAGAAATGAGGTATTGACATATATCGGGTTTCAAACCTCGCAGAAACATTCGCGTCATTCGCTCCTCATTATCAACCAAATGGGATGCAAACCGGGACAACTCGCCAAACTTAGCCTCGTACTGCGATACAGTCATATTGTTTTGCTCCAGCTTGATGAATTCCACCTCCTTCATATGACGAATACTTTCGGGAATGAATTTGTCGTTGAACAATTCTTGGAACTTCTCCCAAGATATCTTGAGTGCGTCAGGCTTGGTACGTTTTACAGATTCCCACCAATGATCTGCTTCTTCACGCAACATAAAGGTGGTGAATGGAACCTTTTGCTCCTTGGAGCATACCAAGACATCAGATATCTTGGTGATCTGCTTTAACCACGTCTCGGCCTTAAATGGTTCTGGCTTTCCCAAAAACTCCGGCGGTCCCAGCTCCTTGAACTGTTTAGCGGTGACCGTCCGAGAGTTGCCAGTGTTTCCACCTGCATTTTGAACATGAGTCTCTCTCGTTTGGTGTTGCATGAATTCTAAAAAGTTCCTAAACACACCATCGTTCGTCATTTGATCGGTGTTGTTGTTTATAGGAGGATTATCACATTCCTGTTGCACATTATCTTGAGTATTAATCGTTGGTGATTCAACGGTCTCCTGTGCTCCATTGCTATTCTCAACATTCTCGGATGTCATTTTCAAATACTACCACAAAACAAGGGTTAATTAAAATATCACATATTATCCCTATACTCTGACCGACCAATTAAATACCAAATAAACTTAGGTAGGTCATACTAGCGAAGGAATTCCCCGTTTCTCCCCTCCTAGTTCTTATCTCATATCTCAACCAGGGATCATATTCCTAAGCTTTGACACCAACTGTGACGCCCCCAAAACAGGTATACATCACCCATCTTAAGTCGCCAGATACATGGTACAAAATTCAAATACAAACTTAATTATACAACTGTCATGTAAAATACGACAAAATATAAGCTGGGAGTTTTAATAAGAATATTGTCTTCTAGACAATATACAAACTCAATGGAGTCCTCATTACATTTATTATCACACTATTTCCTAAAATAGTGAGGACTACTAATGCTATCATCTGGACTGTCACTCCGTTACCCGACTAGTCCCTGCTACGTTCTCACTTCCTAAAGAGAACAATGAAAGCAAAAGGGTGAGCTCAACTAGCCCAGTAAGAAATATTATGACTAAGATAATACAGAATAAATTATCATTAGCCTTCAACAGTGTTAAACTGATAGACATCAAGTTTAACTGCAGCGGAACAAGCAATCCATTAAAGAGTCAAGTAGAGAATTAAATCTACTATCTTCTATGATTTAAAAAGTTTATCATCAATTTTATCGCTGAGACTCAGCTTAATAAATAATCCACATCATCAAATCATCCCTGCACTACAGGCCAAGGATATTCTTTAGTATCACGACCAAGAATTATCCATGCACTACGACCAAAGATAATCGTGTTTTCATCAACGGTTCTGATCATGCCATAAAACAATTCATCTTTGCACCCTTAGCCGAAGAGAATCCATAACCATAATCATACCAAAAACTGTCCATCAATGCACTACGGGCCAATGAAGATTTTTTTTCACATCATTTGTAACATTACGGTCATGATTATACCGAATAATCCCTGGTCATAATCATACCAAGTCCATCTATGCACTACATGCCACATATGACTTTCAAAATAATATAAACATGAGGATGATGACAATGATATAAGAATTCAATAAAATAAGTTCAAGAATTAATTTATCCAGGAAGCAATAACGTCCAAATTGTCAACATGATACTTCTTTGTGGAGTAAAATTCAAGAATGCTCAGAAGAATATTTTCATGAAAAGATACTGGATGAAGCGCAAATATCAAGGATATTCCACTAATTTCATGGAGTATAGAAGTCAAAGCTTTAACCAACCCGAGTATAAGAGAATATATGAAGCGCATGAATGGATTTTTATGCGCCGTGCGGTATTCCACTCAGGCAGATCATTTCCACAATTTAATAAGGAATGAATACAAAGGATCATTCACCATGCATGTGGTAATCCACATGTACAAAAGTTATTCCAATGAATAATAAAGAATGGAATAATGAAGGATTCACCGTGCGTGCGATAGATTGCACTGCAGACAAGTTATTCCCAACGTAATAATAAATAATGGAACCGGTCCCATAAGCGCACGCATATGATATTCGGACGAATAATAAATAATGGAACCGGTCCCACAGAACCTTACTGACGAGGATATTCGTCAAAATAATAAATAATGGAACCCGGTCCTACGTAGAACGCACGGATTATGATATTAAACGAATAATAAAGAACGAAATATTAGAACAATTTCACCATGTATTCGGTACCTCGCATAAACATGTTATTCCAACAGAATAATAAGAATTGAATAATAGAAGAATTTCACCATGTATGCGGTACTTCGCATATATATGTTATTCCAACATAATAATAAAGAATGGAATAATAGAAGTTCTCTTCATGAATACGAAAGAAATAATACCCCTTACCGTAGAAAAAAACTGGATGCTGGAAGAGTGAGATAGCAGACTTCTCTTCATCTTTCTCTCTATAATTTCTCTTTATAATAATTGCTCTATAACTTTAGTGAATTGGTGAGAAATGAAGGACGAATGAGCTTCTATTTATAGGAAAATATAGTTTCGATAATTGCACATTTTGGGGCTCAAAATATTACAGTACAATACCTCCAACTTTTCTTTCATTTTTAATTTAGTCCCGCAAGTATTATAAAACTTACACCACCTCCCCTAATAGTAAATAATGTGAATCAATAGTTCAATCATGTGAATCAATAGTTATAGTCATGTGAAAATACGAATTACAGTATAATACCTCCATCTATACCTCTATTTTTAACTTAGTAATGCAAGTATTATCAATCTTGCACCAACTCCCCTAATAGTACAAGAATGTGATTCAATAGTACACACATGTGAACAAATAGTTATATAAGCATGTGAATGAGTAGCAATTAATTGCTCATTTATCCGATAAATTACCCGATTTATTAATATAACCCCCATACATCAATTATCATCGGAATAGATGTCGATTTCCACTAACACTAATAATCCCAACACAATAAAACTATCAAATTTATCTTTAATTAACATGAACTTATTCATCATTAATATTATAATTCATAATATTTAACAACCAGGTCGTTCCCAGGAAAGAGGGGGCTTTCCGATAAGGATTTCTCTTTATTGGCGCATAATTAGGTGACCAAACCTCTCCTTGACAGAACTTCTAGACATTGTAAATATTACAATTTAATAATATGAATAACTTTGTCGTATCAATTATTGATTTAATAATATATCATATAATGCAGATGATACCGTGACAATAATTGAATCAATAATACGAGAGAGATATGATGCGCAATTCATTGTAGCAATAATTGAGTACAACTGAGTGACTTCTCACGTAAGCATCAATAATTAATCTGGTGTGCTCTTACGCAACCACACGTATTATTGTACTTTTACTACCAGGTAGTTCAACAGTTTTAACGGTAACACTTCCGCCGTTATTTTTATCAAAAGATAATTACATGCCGTTTTTCTTACTACGATAATGCCTCCGCTTAGTTTCCACCAATGATGATTGTCTTTGTTATGCGAATATTCCACGATAAAATGAATATTCCCCGACCAATCGAATATTATATAACAACTTGCATACTTTGCAAAATTTATAACTACTAACCACAACTATAACATTATATCAAATGCACACCATAATATTAAAAATTTTATTCCGAGAAAATTAAATATTTATTCATAAAATCTGGGGTCTCACACATTACCTTGATCTTATCTTGGTTTTTTCCCTCGGATATTATGAGAGAAAGGCTATAATTTTCGCGGCGAAGAAAGTAGTTGTTCTAAGCATTTGATTCGTAGAGCAACAGGTCCTCGAAGGTATGAAGGAACAACCCCTAGGTGTCCAAACCCTATAGGGGCTGAACCCTATAGGGAGCCGAAACCTAGGGGCCTGAACTCTATAGGCATTTTTTTTAATTAAGAGGTGAAAGGAATAACCCCTAGGTGGCCGAACCCTATATGGGCCGAACCCTATAGGGGGCCGAACCCTATAGAATTTTTTTAAGGACTCTCCAATCTTTCTTTTGTCTTTCGAGCCCCATTACCTTGATTACATCTTGGTTTTCCCCTCAGATAATAAAGAAAGATTTGGAATTTTGTCGGCGAAAAACACGAAGGAAAAAAAATTCTTTACATGTAGCAAACCAACCCAGATGAGCGAACCCTAAGGGGCGAACTCTAGGGGGGAGAACCCTAGGGGGGAATTAATGTTTAGAAGAAAAAAAATGAAGTTCGGGATGAGCAATTACTATTTGGATCATAACTTTTAATTCGTTTTGAGTTTCGGAGCCCATAATATATCGAAACGAAGCTAGCGACGAGCCCTACAAAAAAGGGGCCAAAGGATGCTTTTGGACTGTCTAAAGTTTTTTCAAAAATTTTTGGGAAATTATTTCTTGCATTATTGTGATTCCTTACTCTTTCTAACATTGTTTCTTCTTATTTTCAGGTGTTTTGAAGCTTAACTCTCAAACTTTCATCTTTGCCATGGTGAGCACTTCTAGCTCAAACACTTTATTTGACATCATTTCTTTTCTTTTTTTAAAATTCTTATAACAAACTTCCCTTGCTTGTAGGCCCTTTCGCCTGAATGCTCTACAGAACCAAGAACTACCCAAGAGTCCCCATTCATCACCGATTGGGGGAGGGCTCCCTTCTTCGGTCCTTTTGACAGCTTTTGGGATACAACTTTTCCTCTACCAGAGAAAGAAGGCTTGTTTCTGTATGCCCCAGCTTGTAGAGGTTGGGATTACTTCCCCCATGCCAATTGCAATCCATGCATATGAATAGAGAAGAAAGAATACCCTTTCAGTCCCCTTTACTTCTTGTCTGATTCATCTGGTCGCCTTCAAGGATGGCATGATTGGACCGATCGACGAGATCCTTGGAAACACTGATTACGTGGATATACTCAAGAGTGCAGGCATCTTTCGTTGTGTTTAACTATGCAGAGACCTACGTATCCAACAAGACCATAACGCCCTTATTGTATTGATCTCACGATGGTGCTCCTCTACTTGCACATTTGTCACTGCCTGGGGGGAATTCACCTCTATTCTAGAGGATGTCTTTGCCCTCTATCAGTAAGTTCTCTTTCATTTTTATATTATATTCCTTTCATTTATTCTCATTTTTATAAAATATATATTTATTTTGGGTTACATCTTGTAGCCTTCCTGTCGTTGTTTCCACCTCTTGCGACCCTTCTAGTATGTCTACTAGAGATAATGATTGTGTTTCATACTTGATGGACGCCTTCAAGCAATATTCCCACTGCATCTCCCACTTCAAAGGCGATACACTCCTTCCAAACTTCGAGACCTCTAGTCAGCAGAAAAATTCTTGGTTATCTTGGGTACGCTACTTCTTCCGTGACTACAAGACTAACTAGTGGGATAGCTCTATTCACAACAAATCTGTTCTTTTCCTCCGTGAAGAGACATGTCCCTTTCCTCTAGAAGCTTATCTGGCTATGTGGTTGTCCCGCTTCCTCTTCCCTGGATCTCCCGTAGACGGTCTTTATGCCCGTATGTTTAGTTAAACAACTTTATTATCCCAGGGCTTGGAAATTCCCCTTGCTTCTCTCTTCCTAGTGACTTTATATCGCCGCTTAGACAAAATAACCCTTGCCTTGAAAGAATTTGTTGGGAGGTAATCACTTTCATACATTTTCTTATTAACTGTCTTTCAAACTGCACCTCTTTTCCTTTAATTTAACCTTTTTTTTTCATTTACCCAGGTATGATTTCAATTGCTTCATTCCATGCTCCTTCCATCAAATTTTTGTTTTCAAATGCTTTTCGGGCTATTCCAATCTTGAGCATCTTTACGGCCTTTCCTTGATGATTATTCATGCTTCACTGCTCGTCCCTATACCATTGTTTCAGGGGGTTGTAGTCATCTACCTCATTTTTACAAGAACAAATTTTGTACCTACTCAAGCCTCAACAGAAACAGCTTTAGTGGTTATGCATTGTCTTGGTTCATTTTTCCTTCGGTCCATAGAGCTTCCCTATTTCATTGAGAATAATGGTTTTGGCACTGTGCTGTATTCTCTTCACAGGGTTATGAGGCAATTCGGATTTTGACCAGGAACGCCCTTTCGGTCACACCTTCCGGGGGAATTATGAGGTTGCTCTTCTCAATTTTGTCTCTACCTCCCCCTCTTTTACATGGGCATTTCCAAGGCTACCAAGTGATCCTTATAAATCCCTTCCTTTTGTCATACTAGATGATTCTCGAAGCGGGCGATATACTATTGGCGAACGTAACTACTGGCAGGTCAATCTTAAAAGATGGGAGGATGATACCTTAATTTGTTCATTGCCAGTTTCTATTCTGAAACGTCTCCAATGAGGTCGACTGCTATGTTCTCCCAAGACCAATGTTTGCTCAGCACTTTGGCCAGCCAGTAGCCGGTTGATGGAGTTTGAGATTTTGATGCCTAAGCCTTCTCTTCATTAGTTAGCAGATATTCTTCCTTGAAATGATCCAGATACTCTTCCCGCACAGGCTCCCACTACTTCTAGGAGTTTTCCACCACAGGCTCTGTTTCGGGTGTCTCCTCCAGCTCCTCCCCTGGGATCCTCTGATGCCGAGGAAAAGAGAGTTACTCGTTCTAAAATGAGAGCAGCTACTACTACTGATTTTGAGGTAGCTCCTCATATTGCTTCTACCGTGGTTCCAGTCAGTCGTTTTCTTATTAGGCTTATCATAAAGACATTGGCAAAACACCCTCTTGATAATGTTGATTCTAGTATGTCGGCAGTCGAGGATCTTATCAAGAAGCACCATAGAAATTTGGTAATTTTGTCATGATATTTTCATTTTTCTTTCATCCCTCGTATAACTGCTTTCGTATTTCCTTGTGTAATTATTTCCTTGATTTTTGTATTATAGAGGTCGATGAGGATGATGGTGATGATGTTCCTCTTGGGTTTATGTATAGTACTACAAATGAAGCGGCCGCGGCAGCTTCCACTAGTCGTGAGCCTCCCTAACCTATCCTTATTGATATTGAGTCATCTACTCCTTGTGATGCTTTTGTTAGCCTTGATGTTAAGGATACTTTATCTGATGTGAGCTCGAGTCTTGCTGTGGGTGATACAACAATTTCTTCAAACCTTCCTATGACTTCTCCACATGATGGGCCTGAAGATGTTGATGAGACTCTTAATTTCTCGAGGTGGAATCATTCTGAAACTATTTGTGATGTTCATCCTCCCCAAAAAGATTCTACCGAGTTGGTGATTGCTCAGTAGGGCATTGTTGATAGTACTTTGGGTGGGTTGAATGACATTCCCCTTTCTGCGAAATCTCCTGACTCTTTTACCATTAACTATATTGTGAGTATCTTTCTTTAGTTAACATATGATTTTTCTTGAATTTCCTTTCTTCTTCTTTTTTTTAATAATATATTGTGCTTTGACATTTTGTTTTCAGAGCGAGAAGATGAAAGATTTTCCTTTTCTTGTTGAGGCACTCACTTTATTTGATGCTCTTCATTCAGATGTTGCCCACACGCCATATAGTGACCTTGGTTATCCTCCAGGTGGCCAAGGCTTCGAGGAATCATAAGCCATACAACATCTTTCTGCTCCTCCATCTCTTGTCTCGACAAGTTCCATGGTGTCGTCTAAAGTAGCTCCTGCCAGAGCTTCCTTCAATCCAAGGGGGGATCTTATTTCTTAGAGGGGTTTCCAAATATCATCTTCTAGTCAGGAAAGTCTGGAGCGTCTCCTAGCTCGGTTCTCGCAGATACTTGATCGGCTGATTATTAAGGCATCTTCCTCCCAAACCTTCTTCTTAGATCAGCTCGCATGCCTTATTCTTGGGTTGCACACTCGTTCTTTATATTCCTTGCGAGTCGAGGACTTGAAGAAGTTTAGTGATGATGTGGACGACCTTACAGCCATTGGTGTTGACATGTCTCCTTTTCGTACTAGGCTGGATCTTCTCAAGTCAAGTTTTAATCTTGTCGCATTATGTTCGGAGGTTGCTGTACATAAGTGTAAAGATGAATCCTTTTTAATACAGCTTTCTGAGCTTAACGAAGCTGCAAACAAATTGAAGATCATGTCTCAAGATTTAGAGGACCAGCTTCGGGATCTAGATGCCAAGTTTCAGGATGTAGAGTGCCAGCGACGGGACTTCGATTCAACTACCCGATAGGTTAGGGAGCTGAAAGATGTAAATCTTAAGATTCGAGATGCTGACATTGCTGACTTATAAGATTTAGCTATGCCTCCACTTCAGTTTGATATGTCTTGGCCTTTAGATCATAACTTGTTGTAGTAGTTTTTTTTTCCGATTTCCTGGTTCAGAAACTCATTTACACATATTTTATTTATCAAAATGTGGTTTCTTTAACCTTTTTGATTGCTTTTAATTTTAATGATTCCTTCAAACTCAATATTTATCATTGAATCTCAAGTTATTCAAATTAATATTCCAAGACAACAGTAGGTATTATAAGCAAACATGAATTTTGTCAAAAATATGTATATATATTTTCCATAAACCAACACTTGAATTTATACTTTTTTAAAGATTTGTTTTTAAAAAACATTCAAGTATAAGTGAAAGTTTGTCAATTCATTGATAATCAAATTTCTTTTAACGAAAAGCATAACGTTTCATATAATAAATCTTGTTTTTGTCGAGGAAAGCATAACGTTTGCCACTTTTAGAGATAAAGTGTAACTTTCTTGCTTTTTTTGAATAAAGCATAACGTTCTCCACTTTTAAAGATAAAGTGTAACTTTCGGGGTTGAGGGCTTGTACTTAGGTGCCTCAGTCACTTTTGAAGTTGAAAGTGTAACTTCCGAGGGCTGTTAATCAAGTGCCTCGATCACTTTTGAAGTTGAAAGTATAACTTTCGAGGGCTGTTAGTCAGGTGCCTCAATTACTTTTAAAGTTAAAAGTATAACTTTTTGATCCGAGGTCTGTTACTCAGGTGTCTCGATTAATTTTAAAGTTGAAAGTATAACTTTTTGTGATGTTCTTCTCATGTATAATATTTCTTTACCCACTTCAAGTTTAATGGGCCTGAGACATCATCTGATCCCACACGAGATATCTTACAATACCCTTTTTCGGAGATTTCTCGTACCCTATACAGGCCTTCCCATTTGGGGTAAAATTTGGTGGTTGGTGTTCCCCTCATAACTTGAATTGCCGTTTTGAGCACCAGGTCTCCCACCAAAATCTGTCATGGTACCACCGCAGTATTGTATTGTCGTCGCAGTCTTTCGTGTTACCGTTCAAGCTTTTCTTTAGCATTGTCTCAGAAGTCAACTAAGGCCTCTAGGGCAGCTGGTCGAATCTTTTCCTTGACTAAGCTTTGAAGTCTCATTCGAACCGAATGGATTTCTATTTCGGCGGGCAAGATAACTTCTTCACCATAAACCAAAGTGTATGGGGTTTCGCTTGTAGGCTTTCTTTTTGAAGTTCGATATGCCCATAACGCTATTGGTAGTTGTTCTACCCATGTCTTCGTATGATCTTCTAGGGTTTTTGATAAAATTTTTATCAAGGTTTTGTTTGTAGCTTCTGCTTGTCCGTTGCCTTTCGGGTAGTAGGGTGATGATTTGTAGTGTTTCACCCTGTATCTTTTCGTCAGATTTTTGATGTCCCTATTAATGAAGGGAGTTCCATTATCCGAAAAAATGATCTTCGGGATCCCGAAATGGCAAATGATGTGATCCTTAATAAAATTTACCATTGCTGGTCCCGTAGCCTTCATCAATGGTATTGCTTCCACCCACTTTGTGTACATCTCGGTGGCACTTAAAATCCAAATATTACCCTTGGAATTAGGGTGAGCAGGACCTATAATATCCATTCCCCATGTATGAAAGGGCCATAGTGTTGCTAATTAAGGTTCGCAAATCCACGACGGGAGCATGAATGAAGTTTCCATGTATTTGACAGATGTGACACTTTTTAACAAATTCTAGACAATCTCCTTCCATCTTTGGCTAGTAGTAACCATGATCGATAAGATGTTTGTATAACTTGGCTCCCCTTTAGTGCTCATCCTTGTGTATTTGGTAAACCAAATCGTTGGCTTCGCCTAGTTCCAGACACCGTAAGGGCTTGCCATTGAACCCTCTTCTGAAAAATTCTCCATTTTGCAAGAAGAATCATTGTGACTTCCTCTTTATTATAATTTTGTCCTTCTTTTCGGTCGAAAGATTCCCGCTTTATAAGAACTCCACATAAGGGATTCGCCAATCCGCTATGTCATCAATGAAGGCTCATTCCTCCTCCCCAGGGTATTCTTGGCATGAAACACATCGGCGTTATAGGGCATCTGCTTCCTTCTTCATTTCAGGACAATAATACGCTTGGCATTGCAGCCTAAGATACAGGCCTATGTCTGCCAATCCACAATTCTCGTCATGCACCTATGCAAGACTCTATTTGTTTTCTGCCTCCCCAAGCAACGTGTCAATAAACCATCTATTTCTTTGTGATACAAGACACCTTTGATGATGTTATACTTCTGTGGCTCCACGATTGGTATTGTTCCTTCCTTTATTTGCAGTTAATGGGAGATGTCATGTTTCTAATCATCTATCATGTCTTTAGGGAACAAGTCTAGCATCGTGGTTGGGAGGGTTCTCTTCATTACCTTCACATCCAAGTCTTCTCCTTAGACATAGACTCGAGACGCTCCTATTGCTAATGCATTAGGTTATTTATTTTGTCCTCTTAGCACATATTCAATCACCACCTTCTTGAAAGCCTCTATCACCTTTTGTGCTACAGTTCGATATAGCGCCAAGATAGGTTCCTTCACTCCGAAATGACCTCTTATTGGCTGCACTATGAGGTTTGAATCTCCCTTTACATTAAGATGTTTGGCTCCCAATTCTTGAGCCGCCAACAATCCTAGTATGAACGCCTCATATTCTGCTTCATTGTTTGTGCAAGGGAAATCCAATTTGTATGACAAGGCCATTTCATTTCCTTCTTTGGTGGTCAACACAACTTCTGCTCCACCTTTACCTTCTGCAGATGATCCATCAAAAGCCAAACTCTACCATTATGGGTCCTCATCCATCAAGTCGATTGATTCTACTTCTCCACCTGGAAGATCCTCAGAAGGGGGTTCATATTCTCCATTTGGAAATTGAGCTAGCATGTCTGCCAAGGCTTGACATCGGATCACCTTCGGTGTTACACACTTGATGTCGTATTCTAAAAGAATCATCATCTATCTGGTAGGTCTTCCTACTAATGCTGGCCTAGTTAATAGATATTTGATCGGATCAGTTTTTGTTGCAAGCTTTACTTCGTGCGCTAGAAAATAATGTCGCATTTTCTTCACAATGAACACTAACGCTAGGCAATGCCTCTCCACCTGTGAATACCTTGTTTTTGGTCCATTGATTATCCGACTAATGTAATACACATGTTTCTCTTCTCCATCCACCTCATGCATAATCAATCCACCTATAGACTTCTTGGTAGATGTGATGTACAATTGCACCGACATTCCTCTTTGTGGCACTACTATAAGACCCTAACTTTCATGAATAAAGATTATTTTTCTCGAAATACATTTTTTTAATATTAAGGAGTGAATTTAATATAATATTATAGTTGTGGGTTATATTTATAAATTTTGCAAAGTACGCAAGTTGTTATATTATATTCGATTGGTCGGCGAATATTCGTTTTAACAAGGAATATTTGTGAGACCCCAAATTTTATGAATAAAGATTTAAATTTCTCGAAATATTTTTTAAATATTATGGTGTGGATTTGAGAAAGTGTTATAGTTGTGGGTAGTATTTATAAATTTTGCAAAGTATGCAAGTTGTTATATAATATTCGATTGGTCGGGGAATATTCTTTTTGTTGGGGAATATCTGTATGACGACACAATCATTGGCGGACCCCAAAACGGAAGTATTGTTGTAGTTAGAAAACGACATAATTATCATTTTATAAAAATAACGGCGAAGTGTTACCGTTAAAACTGTTGAACTACTCGGTAGTAAAAAGTACGAGAATACGCGTGATTGATTAGTAGTAGCACGATATTGATTATTGATGCTTACATAAGAAGTCACTCGGTTATACTCAATTATTGCTACTGATAATTCTTTGCATCATATCTCTCATATTGTTGATTCAATTATTGTCACAAGATTATCTCGTATAATATGTTATATTATTAAATCAATAATTGAGACGACAAAGTTATTCATATTATTATTTTCAATATTGACAATGTCAGAAGTTACATCGAGGAGAGGTTTGGTCACCTAATTGCGTGCGATAAGGAGAAATCCTTATCGGAAGCCCCTCTTTCCTGGGAACGACCTGGTTGTTAAATATTATGAGTTATAATATTAATGATGAATAAGTTCGTGTTGATTAAAGATGAATTTTATATTTCCTTTGTGTTGGGACTATTAGTGTTAAAGGAAATCGACATCTATTTCGATAATAATGGATGTCTGGAGGTTATATTGACCAATCGGGTAATTAATCGGATAAATGAGTAATTAATTGCTATTATTTCACATGCTTATAACTATGTGTTCACATGTGTGTACTATTGATTCACATGATTTACTATTAGGGGAATTGATACAAGATTGATAATACTTGGATGACTAAATTAAAAATGGAGGTATAGTTGAAGGTACTATACTGTAAATAGTTTTTTCACATGATTATACTATTGAGTCACATGAATGAACTATTAATTCACATGATTTGCTATTAGGGGAGGTGGTGCAAGTTTGATAATACTTGCAGGACTAAATTAAAAATGAAGAAAAAGAGGAAGGTATTATACTGTAATATTTCGAGCCCCAAAACGTGCAATTATTGAAACTATATTTTCCTATAAATAGAAGTTCATTCTTCTTTCATTTCTCACCAATTCACTAAAGCTATAGAGCAATTATTATAGAGAGAAATTATATAGAGAAAGAGGAAGAGAAGTCTGCTACCTCACTATTCCAGTATCCAGTCTTATTTTGAGGTAAGGGGCATTATTTCTTTCGTATTCTTGTTGAGAGCTATTGTTATTCCATCCCTTATTATTCTGTTGGAATAACCTATATACGTGGACTACCGTATACATGGTGAAATTCTTCTGTTATTCCATTCTTTATTTTTATGTTAGAATAAACTGTCTATGCGAAGTACCGCATACATGGTGAAATTCTTCTATTATTCCATTCTTTATTATTCTGTTGGAACATCCAATATGTGCGTATTACGCATGACCTGGTTCCATTTTTTATTATTCTATTGGAATAACCTATCTGTGCGGTCTATCGCATGCGTGGTGAATTCTTCAGTTATTCCATTCTTTATTATTTTGTTGGAATAAATTGTCTATGCGTTTACGCATGACCTGGTTCCATTATTTATTATTCTGTTGGAATAAACTATCTGTGCGGTCTATCGCATGCCTGGTGAATTCTTTTGTTATTCCATTCTTTGTTATACTTAGTTGGTTAAAGTTTTGGCTTTTATACTCCATGAAATTAGTGGAATATCCTTGATATTTGCGCTTCATCCAGTATCTTTTCATGGAAATATTGTTCTGAGCATTCTTGAATTTTACTCCACAAAGAAGTATCATGTTGACAATTTGGATGTTATTGGTTCCTGGATAAATTAATTCTTGAACTTGTTTTATTGAATTCTTATATCATTGTCATCATCCTCATGTTTATATTATGTTGAAAGTCATCTTTGGCCTGTAGTGCATAGATGTACTTGGTATGATTATGACCAGGGATTATTCGGTATAATCATAACCGTAATGTTACAAATGATGTGGAAAAAGTCATCATTGGCCCATAGTGCATTGATGGACAGTTTTTGGTATGATTATGGCTATGGATTCTCTTCGGCTAAGGGTGCAAAGATAAATTATTTTATGGCATGATCAGGACCGTTGATGAAAACACGATTATCTTTAGCCGTAGTGCATGGATAATTCGTGGTCGTGACACTAAAGAATATCCTTGGTCTGTAGTGCAGGGATGATTTGATGATGTGGATTATTTATTAATCTGAGTCTCAGCGATAAAATTGATGATAAACTTTTTCAATCATAGAAGATAGTAGATTTAATTCTCTACTTAACTCTTCTAATGGATTGCTTGTTCCGCTGCAGTTAAACTTGATGTCTATTGTATTTTATCAGTTTAACACTGTTGAAGGCTAATGATAATTTATTCTGCATTATCTTAGTCATAATATTTCTTACTGGGCTAGTTGAGCTCACTCTTTTGCTTTCATTGTTCTCTTCAGGAAATGAGAACGTAGCAGGGACTAGTCGGGGAATGGAGTGACGGTCCAGATGATAGCATTAGTAGTCCTCACTATTCTAGGAAATAGTGTGATAATAAATGTAATGAGGACTCTATTGAGTTTGTATATTGTCTAGAAGATAATATTCTTATTGAAACTCCCAGCTTCTATTTTGTCGTATTTTACACGACAGTTGTATAATTAAGTTTGTATTTGAATTTTGTACCATGTATCTGGCGACTCAAGATGGGTGATGTATACCTGTTTTGGGGGTATCACAGTTGGTATCAAAGCTTAGGGATATGATCCCTGGCTGAGATGTGAGACAATAACTAGGAGGGGAGAGACGGAGAATTGCTTCGCTAGTATGACCTACCTAAGTTTGTTTGATATTTAATTGGTCGGTTAAAGTATAGGGATAATATTTTTTATATCAATTAACCCTTGTTTTGTGGCAGTATTTGAAAATGACATCCGAGAATGTTAGGAATAGCAACGGAGCATAGGAGACTGTTGAGTCACCACAGATCAATACCCAGAATAATGTGCAACAGGAAGACAATAATCCTCAGGTAAACAACAACACCGATCAGATGATGAACGATGGGATGTTCAGAGGCTTTATGCAATTCATGCAACATTATGTAATAGAGACTCTTGTTCAAAATATAGGTAGAAATAATGGCAACCCACGGTCGGTCACCGTTAAACAGTTCAAGGAGCTGGGACCACCGAAGTTTTTTGAAAAGCCAGAACTACTTAAGGCAGAGACGTGGTTAAAGCAGATCACCAAGATATTTGATGTCTTGGGATGCTCTAAGGAGCAAAAGGTTCCATTCGCCACCTTTATGTTGCGTGAAGAAGCAGATCATTGGTGGGAATCTATAAAATATACCCAACCTGATGCACTCAAGATGTCTTGGGAGAAGTTCCAAGAATTTTTCAACGACAAGTACTTTCCTGAAAGTATTCGTCGCATGAAGGAGGTGGAATTCATCAAGCTGGAGCAAAAAAATATGACCGTATCACAGTACGAGGCTAAGTTTGCCGAGTTGTCCCGTTTTGCATCCCATTTGGTTGATAATGAGGAGCGAATGACGCGAATGTTTCTGCGAGGTTTGAAACCCGAAATACGTCAATACCTCATTTCTCACAAACTTTGTTTATATTCAGTTGTTGTGAATATGGCCCAGTTAGTGGAGCGCGATAATGAGTCATCACAACCAAAAGGTAACGACCAGCAACACGATAATAATCATACTGGTGGCAACGGCAATCGGAATAATGATAACCATCGTGGGGGAAATTATCATGCCAAGAATGGTAACCACTTTGGTGGTAATCATGTACAAGATAATAGAAGTTGAAATTTCAAGAAGAGAAGGTTCAATAATGATGGAAAGACAGCAGCACCAGCACCCGTTTCAAAGGAAGAAGAATGACCACCAGTCGTATATTTCAAATGCAGACAGGAGGGACATATCCGTCCAAACTATACGCAGCAATCCAAAGCGTGTTTGAATTGCAGAAGAGAAGGTCACCTAGCTCGATTTTATCGTGTAGTGAAGTCAAGTCCAGCTGGGATAGTGATGCCAAAGGATGTCTCAGACAAGTCAAAGCCGGTAGTTTAAGTGAGAGCGTTTGTCGAGGAACTCGAACGAAGTTGTCACGGGTAAGTTAATCATAAGCTCTTGTGAAATCTATACCTTATTCGATACCAGTTCTACCTATTCTTTTATCTCTCTTGCTTGTGCTCAACGTTTAAATTTAACTTCGGAGAAGTTAGACTTTGACTTATTGGTTGAAACTTCGTTAGTAGAAACCTTCGCTACCTCCACTATTTATAAATATTGTTGATTCAAATCGACACTTTCACGTTACCTGTCGATCTTATCTCTTTGAAAATACTTGCCTTTGATGTGATTTAGGAATCGATTGGTTAACTACTCATCATGCTTTTTGTAAGGTTGTTAGCTTTTATATTCCTAAACAACCTGTTATGCGAATTCAAGCAACCAAACCACTAAAGTCAATCACTGTCATATCAAGCCATAATTAAGGATCCCCTAGCCTTTCGTTGTTGACTTCCTTGTGTGGAATGCACCGAAGCTGAAATTTTCGTAGGGAACGTGGTGAATAACGGTTGCAAGTTGATAGGTATCAATGTGACGTACTATCCAAGTCTTGGATGCGAGTCACAGTAGGTATTCCTGACGTATTCCTGAAGACTTCTTAGCCTACCCCAGAGCGTGTAATCAAATTTTGTATTAACCCCAGTACAAAACCCATTTCTAAAACCCTCAAATATTTCTTCAACTAAAATGAACGTAACATGCGCCAAAGATGTTGGCTCGAGCTGTTGAAGATTACGATCGTACTATTCAATATCATTGTGGAAGAGCAAACGTGGTAGTTGACGCGTTGAATAGAAGATCATATGCGTTTACGAGTGCGATGTTATTAACATAAAAACCCATTTCGTATAACTTTCAAATGATGAAGATATAGTTAAAGACTCTAGGGACCCACATAAAGATAACGAATATACGAGTAGAATTGACTTTAATCGATAAAGTTAAAGCCGCTCAAGCTACACACTCGAATCTGATGAATGTGAAGAAGAAGGTTCAAGAGGGCGTTATTCTAGAAGCAAGAATCGATGAATAGAGGTAATCTCAACCCTCGATTTAATTGGCCCATTTAAAATCCTCGATCGAGTAGGAACTGTGGCCTATAGACTCGCTTTACCGCCAAGTATGTCGCGTGTTCATAACGTTTTTCACGTATCGATATTACGTAAATATGTGGACGACCTGAACCACATTATTGAATTAGAAATAGAAGAGATAGTAGAAGATTTAACGTATGAGGAGATACGTGTTAAAATCTTAGATAAGAAGGATCATATTCGAGACTCAAAGGTTATACCTCAAGAGTTAGAATCTGATAAGGTATCCTCATCTATTCGGCATATCAGGTACGTACGTAAATTTCGAGGGCAAAATTTCATATGGAGGGGAGATTGTGAGACCCCAAATTTTATGAATAAAGATTTAAATTTCTCGAAATATTTTTTAAATATTATGGTGTGGATTTGAGATAGTGTTATAGTTGTGGGTAGTATTTAAAAATTTTGCAAAGTATGCAAGTTGTTATATAATATTCGATTGGTCGGGGAATATTCTTTTTGTTGGGGAATATCCGTACGACGGCACAATCATTAGTGGACCCCACAACGGAAGTATTGTCGTAGTTAGAAAATGACAGAATTATCATTTTATAAAAATAACGGCGAAGTGTTACCGTTAAAACTGTTGAACTACTCGGTAGTAAAAGTATAGTAATACGCATGGTTGCATAGTAGCACATGGTATTGATTATTGATGCTTACGTAAGAAGTCACTCAGTTATACTCAATTATTGCTTTCTGAATTTCACGCATCATATCTCTCATATTGTTGATTCAATTATTGTCACAAAGATTATCATCCGTGATAATATGTTATATTATTAAATCAATAATTGAGACGACAAAGTTATTCATATTATTATTTATAATATTGACAATGTCTAGAAGTTCTGTCAAGGAGAGGTTTAGTCACCTAATTGCGTGCCACTAAGGAGAAATCCTTATCGGAAAGCCCCCTCTTTCCTGGGAACGACCTGGTTGTTAAATATTATGAGTTATAATATTAATGATGAATAAGTTCGTGTTGATTAAAGATGAATTTGATATTTCCATTGTGTTGGGATTATTAGTGTTAATGGAAATCGACATCTATTTCGATAATAATGGATGTCTGGAGGTTATATTGACTAATCGGGTAATTAATCGGATAAATGAGCAATTAATTGCTATTATTTCACATGCTTATAACTATGTGTTCACATGTGTGTACTATTGACTCACATGATTTACTATTAAGGGAATTAGTGCAAGATTGATAATACTTGCATGACTAAATTAAAAATGGAGGTATAGTTGAAGGTACTATACTGTAAATAGTTTTTTCACATGATTATACTATTGAGTCACATGAATGAACTATTAATTCACATGATTTACTATTAGGGGAGGTGGTGCAAGTTTGATAATACTTGCAGGACTAAATTAAAAATGAAGAAAAAGAGGAAGGTATTATACTGTAATATTTCGAGCCCCAAAACTTACAATTATCGAAACTATATTTTCTTATAAATAGAAACTCATTCTTCCTTCATTTCTCACCAATTCACTAAAGCTATAGGGCAATTATTATAGAGAGAAATTATAGAGAGAAAGAAGAAGAGAATTCTGTTACCTCACTATTCCAGCATCCAGTCTTCTTTTGAGGTAAGGGATATTATTTCTTTCGTATTCTTGAAGAGAGCTATTGTTATTCCATCCCTTATTATTTTGTTGGAATAATCTGTATACGTGGACTACTGTATACATGGTGAAATTCTTCTGTTATTCTATTCTTTATTTTTATGTTGGAATAACCTGTCTATACGAAGTACCGCATACATGGTGAAATTCTTCTATTATTCCATTCTTTATTATTCTGTTGTAACATCACATGCATGCATTACGCATTAATTCGGTTTCATTATTTATTATTTTGTTGGAATAACACATGCATGCGGACTATTGCATGCATGGTGAATTCTTCTGTTATTCCATTCTTTATTATTCTGTTGGATTATCCTGTCTGTGCGTTTACGCATAACCTGGTTCCATTATTTATTATTCTGTTGGAATAACCTGTCTGTGCGGTCTATCGCATGTATGGTGAATTCTTCTGTTATTCCATTCCTTATTATTCTGTTGGAATATCTTGTCTGTGCGTTTACGCATGACCTGGTTCCATTATTTATAATTCTGTTGGAATAACCTGTCTGTGCGGTCTATCGCATGCCTGGTGAATTCTTTTGTTATTCCATTCTTTGTTATACTCAGTTGGTTAAAGTTTTGACTTTTATACTCCATGAAATTAGTGGAATTTCCTTGATATTTACGCTCCATCCAGTATCTTTTCATGGAAATATTGTTCTGAGCATTCTTGAATTTTACTCCACAAAGAAGTATCATGTTGACAATTTGGATGTTATTGGTTCCTGGATAAATTAATTCTTGAACTTGTTTTATTGAATTCTTATATCATTTTCATCATCCTCATGTTTATATTATGTTGAAAGTCATCTGTGGCCTATAGTGCATAGATGTACTTGGTATGATTATGACTAGGGATTATTCGGTATAATCATAACCGTAATGTTATAAATGATGTGGAAAAAGTCCTCATTGGCCCGTAGTGCATTGATGGATAGTTTTTGGTATGATTATGGCTATAGATTCTCTTCGGCTAATGGTGCAAAGATGAATTATTTTATGGCATGATCAGGACCGTTGATGAAAACACGATTATCTTTAGCCGTAGTGCATGGATAATTCGTGGTCGTGACACTAAAGAATATCATTGGCCTGTAGTGCAGGGATGATTTGATGATGTGGATTATTTATTAAGTTGAGTCTCAACGATAAAATTGATGAGAAACTTTTTCAATCATAGAAGATGGTAGATTTAATTCTCTACTTGACTCTTCTAATGGATTGCTTATTCCACTGCAGTTAAACTTGATGTTTATTGTATTTTATCAGTTTAACACCATTGAAGGCTAATGATAATTTATTCTGCATTATTTTAGTCATAAAATTTCTTACTGTGCTTGTTGAGCTCACCCTTTTGCTTTCATTGTTCTCTTCAGGAAATGAGAACGTAGCAGGGACTAGTCGGGGAACGGAGTGACGGTCCAGATGATAGCATTAGTAGTCCTCACTATTCAAGGAAATAGTGTGGTAATAAATATAATGAGGACTCCATTGAGTTTGTATATTGTCTAGAAGACAGTATTCTTATTGAAACTCCCAGCTTATATTTTGTCGTATTTTACACGACAGTTGTATAATTAAGTTTGTATTTGAATTTTGTACCATGTATCTGACGACTCAAGATGGGTGATGTATACCTGTTTTGGGGGCGTCACAATATTCGTACGACGGCACAATCATTGGTGGACCCCAGAACAAAATTATAGTAGGAATGAGAAAACGACAGAAATATCTTTTTATAAAAATAACGGCGGAAGTTTTACCGTTAACTATTGAAATACCCGGTGTTAAAAGTATAGTAATATGCGTGGTTGCATAGTAGCACACGGTTTTGATTTTTGATGCTTACGTGAGAAGTCACTCAGTTTTACTCAATTATTGCTACAGTAATTGCTGCATAGTATCTAACATTATTTGATTTAATTATTGTCAATATTTTATATATTATTAAATCAATAATTGAGATGACAAGTTATTCTAATTATTATATGCATAATTAACAATGTCTAGAAAGTTCCATCGAGGAAAGGAGTTTGGTCACCTAATTGCGCGCCAATTGGGAGAAATCCTTATTGGAAAGCCCCCTATTTCCTGGGAACGATCTGGTTGTTAATATTGCGAGTTATAATAATATGAATAAAGGTTGTTAAAAATATTGAGGGGGTTTTTATGAAGTATTTATTGTAAATTTTGCTTATTATATGAACCCCCATTTAACTATTGTTCAAAATAATCGGTAGATGTTATAATAAAAGGTGGGGGCCATGAGTGGGACCCACCTTTAGAGGAAAAGTCTTGGTGGGAGGAGGGGGAAATGGAATGGTCGGGAGGGAGTAGAAAACGTTATATATATATATATATATATATTATATAATAAGTTTTGTTTTTTTTATGAAAAATAGAATATATTATATTTTATTATGCATAGTATTTGCATAGTGAATCTTGTGATATCGGTAAGCCGCTAGTGAATTTTTTGTCGAATTAGTTTCATCGTCATTTCGTGAATTTATTTTCAAATAGTATCCTTTCCATTCTCCTATAAATAGGATGCTTAGTTAGAATTGAAAATCACACCAGAATCAGAGAATTCTTCTTCTATAATATTGAGCGTATTTCTTTAGAGTTTCAGAAAGCTTTGAGCGTAGAAAATAGTAAAGTTTTCTTCAAGAATATCCCCGCTATACCAGTTGGAATAATCTTCTTTTCAAGGTAAGGGATGTTATTTTTGTTCAATATTCGCTTGAAATAATATTTTCTTCCATACTCTGTAGTATGTAAGTAATATTATTTCGTCTCAGATTTCGAATTCTATACTCATTTGGTTAAAGTTTTGGCTTCTATACTCTATGAAATTAGTAGAATATCCTTGATATTTGCGCTTCATCTAGTATCTTTTTATGGAAATATTATTCTGAGTATTCTTGATAAGCTTTAACTTTTTCATGCCGGAGTACTATTCACGGGGTTACTATTCCCGAAGTTACTATTCACGGGATACTATTTACTCGGTTACTATTCACCCGGGGTACTATTCAAGACAAAAATTGATTCCTTTTCGGTCCAAATCATTTTTGATAAAATATTATTCTTGAATTTTACTCCACAAAGCAGTATCATGTTAACAATTTGGATAATATTGAATTCTGGATAAATTAAATTATAAATCTTTAAAAATTTATCATTTACTTTCTTTTAATTGAATTCTTATATCATTGTCATCATCCTCATGCTTATATATATTGTTATGAAAGTCATCTTTGGCCCGTAGTGCATAGATGGACTTGGTATGATTATGACAAGGGATTATTCGGTATAATCATAACCGTAATGTTACAAATGATGTGGTAAAAGTCATCATTGGCCCGTAGTGCATTGATGGACAGTTGTTAGCGTGATCATGACTATCGGTGAAAACACGAATATCCTTGGCCCGTAGTGCATGGATAATTTGTGGTCATGATACTAATGAATATCCTTAGCCATAGTGCAGGGGTGATTCGATGATGTAGATTATTTATTAAGCTGAGTCTCAGCGATAAAATTGATGATAAATTCTTTTAAATCATAGAAGATAGTAGATATCATACTCTACTTGACTCTTCTAATGGATTGCTTGTTCCGATGTAGTTAAACTTGATGTCTATTGTATTTTATTAGTTTAGCACTGTTGAAGGCTAACGATAATTTATTCTGCATTATTTTAGTCATAATATATCTTACCGGGCTAGTTGAGCTCACCCTTTGCTTTCATTGTTCTCTTCAGGAAATGAGAATATAGCTGGGACTAGTCGGGGAACGGAGTGATGGTCCAGATGTTTGCATTAGTAGTCCTCACTATTCTGTGAAATAGTGTGATAATAAATATATTGAGGGCTTATTTTGAGTTTGAATACTGTCTAGAAGATAATATTTATATTAAAACTCACAGCTCATGTTGTTTATTTAAGTTTGTATTTGTATACTATTCCGTGTATTTGGCGACTCAGAATGGGTGATGTATACCTATTTTGGAGGCGCCACAATTGGTATCAAAGCTTAGGGATATGATCCCTGGATGAGATGTGAGACTAGAACTAGGAGGAGGGGAGAGACGGGTAATTCCTTTGCTAGTATAACCTACCTAAGTTTATTTGTTATTTAAATGGTCGGTCAGAATATAGGGATAATATATTTCATATCAATTAACCCTTGTTTTGTGGCATGTCAATTAACCCTTGTTTTGTGGCAGTATTTGAAAATGACATCCGAGAATGTTGAGAATAGCAATACAGCACATGAGACCGTTGAATCACCAACGATCAATACCCAGGATAATGTGCATCAAGAAGGCAATAATCCTCAGAAAAATAATAACACTGACCAAATGATGAACGATGGGATGTTCAGAGGCTTTATGCAATTCATGCAACATCAGGCGATAGCAACTCCTGTTAAAAATACAGGTGGAAACACTGGTAATTCTCGGATGGTCACTGCTAAGCAGTTCAAGGAGCTGGGACCACCGGGGTTTATTGGAGAGCCAAAACCACTTAAGGCGGAGACATGGATAAAGCAGATCACCAAGATATTTGATGTCTTGGGATGCTATGAGGAGCAAAAGGTTCCCTTTGCCACCTTCATGTTGCGAGGAGAGGCAGATTATTGGTGGGAATCTAAAGCGTACCCAGCCTACCGCACTGAAGATGTCTTGGGAGAAGTTCCAAGAACTATTCAACGACAAGTACTTTCCCGAAAGTATTCGTCACATGAAGGAGGTAGAGTTCATCGAGCTGGAGCAGAACAATATGACCGTGTCGCAATACGAAGCTAAGTTTGCCGAGTTGTCCCAATTTGTGTCCCACTTGGTTGATAATGAGGAGAGAATGACGCGGATGTGACGCCCCCAAAACAGGTATACATCACCCATCTTGAGTCGTCAGATACATGATACAAAATATAAATAAAAACTTAATTATACAACTGTCGTGTAAAATACGACAAAACATATGCTGTGAGTTTTAATACAAATATTGTCATCTAGACAATATCCACACTCAATGGAGTCCTCATTACATTTATTATCACACTATTTTATAGAATAGTGAGGACTACTATGACACCATCTCGGACCATCACTCCGTTCCCCGACTAGTCTCGGCTACGTTCTCATTTCCTGAAGAGAACAATGAAAGCAAAAGGGTGAGCTCAACTAGCCCAGTAAAAAATATTATGACTAAGATAATGCAGAATAAATTATCCTTAGCCTTCAACAGTGTTAAACTGATAAAATACAATAGACATCAAGTTTAACTGCAGCGGAATAAGCAATCCATTAGAAGAGTCAAGTAGAAAATTAAATCTACTATCTTCTATGATTTAAAAAGTTTATCATCAATTTTATCGCTGAGACTCAGCTTAATAAATAATCCACATCATCAAATCATCCCTGCACTACGGGCCAAGGATATTCCTTAAATCATCAATGGCCATGACTATACCGACTAATCCCTGGTTATAATCATACCAATAACTGTCTATCAATGCACTACGGCCAATGAGGACTTTTACCACATCATCTATAACATTACAGGTCATGATTATACTGAATCATCCCTGGTCTTAATTATACCAAATCCATCTTTGCACGTAAGCCAAAGATATACAACTATAAAACCAATAATCAAAAGTCCATCTTTGCACGTAAGCCAAAGATATACAATTCAATAATCATCAGTCCATCTTTGCACGTAAGCCAAAGATAACTTTCATCACCATATAAACATGAGGATGATGACAATGATATAAGCATTAATCAAACGAAAACAAGGATAAATATTAAAGACTTTACATTTATCTAAATATTATCAATCACTTAATAAACTCATAATCTAATATTATTAATATTATAACAATATTTTAATCACTTCTTAAACTTATAAACAATTTATTTCAATTGTTTACACTTTACCACATAATGCATTTAATCATTCAAAAATGTCATACTCATAAGATTTTATCACCAATGATCAAATCCCTTATCAAAAATATGCACCTACCCTATATAGGATTTCCAAGCCATAAAATTATATTCTCCAATTTTGTTACTTTACATAACATATTTAACTCATTTACTCATAACTAGATTATTTTCATGAAAAATACCAAATCAGTCCCAAAATATTTCTTTTCTGGGATTTAGCAGAATATAGTCCCATATTGAACATATATTTTTCTCGAAATTTTTAAAATTCATTTACAATTTTTCAAAAATCAATTTCTAATTAATTCCTTAAGAAATTAGCTACCTCAAGTTTAACTCCAGAAATTCCCAAATCTTGGCAGGATCTTACAAATGTTAACGTGAGCTTCCAGTTTAAATTTCATGATCATCGGAGTTATAGAACTCTGGTTATAGTGTTTTTCGTCGGAAAAACCTAAATATTTCCATGTCCCAAAAGGCCGAAATTTTTCTCACAATTTAAGTGGCCAAAAATGCCCTTTAAAAATATGGGCAGTAGCTTTTTCGAAATTAGTAGTTTTTGACTCCTTCGCTAAAATCAGTCCACACGAAAATCTACAATATCTTTTCCAGTGATTCCACTTGAATAAGTTAGAAAACTCATAGATCTAACTCTAAAACTTGACCACACTCAAAAATTCAAAATATAATAGGAGATATGGTCAATTGAATTTTATGTTCTATTTTCACCAAAATCTGATTTTTCAACCCTTTGTGATTTCTAAGAAACTTTCATGTTTTCACATAATAACCTACATAACTCATCATAACATTTACTAATACTACATATACCCATGATTTTCATCAGTCCATTGCTTTTATTATGACTTTCATCATAATCCACGTAAACAGATCATTTTCACAATTTAATAAGGAATGAATACAAAGGATCATTCACCATGCATGTGGTAATCCACATAGACAAATTATTACAACAGAATAATAAAGAATGGAATAACAGAAGGATTCACCATGCGTGCGATAAACTGCACAGACAGGTTATTCCCAACATAATAATAAATAATGGAACCAGGTCATGCGTCAACGCACAGACATGATATTCCAACATAATAATAAATAATGGAATAACAACAGAATCACCACGTAAATGCGATAGATCGCATGCATAAAAGTTATTCTAAGAATAATAAATAATGGAACCGAAGTCATGCGTAATCCGCATGCATGTGATGTTCCGGCAGAATAATAAATAATGGAACCAGTGGGTGTAAGCATACGGACATGATATTAAACAAAATAATAAAGAACGGAATATTAGAAGAATTTCACCATGTATGCGGTACTTTGCATAAACAAGTTATTCCAACAGATTAATAAGAATGGTATAACAGAAGAATTTCACCAAGTATAGGGTAGCCCACGTATACAGGTTATTCCAACAGAGTAATAAAGAATGGAATAACAGAAGTTCTCTTCATGAATAAGAAAGAAATAATACCCCTTATGAGTACAACAAATAATATCCCTTACCTTAGAATAAAGCTGGATACTGGAATAGAGATGTAGCAGACTTCTCTTCTTCTTTCTCTCTATAATAAATGCTCTATAGCTTTAGTGAATAGGAGAGAAATGAAGTAAGAATGAGCTTCTATTTATAGGAAAATATAGTTTCGATAATTGCACGTTTTGGGGGTCGAAATATTACAGTATAATACCTTCATCTTTTTCTTCATTTTTAATTTAGTCCTGCAAGTATTATCAAACTTGCACCACCTCCCCTAATAGTAAATCATGTGAATTAATAGTAAATCATGTGACTCAATAGTTCTAAACATGTGAAAAAATTAATTATAGTATAGTACCTTCAACTATACCTCCATTTTTAACTTAGTCATGCAAGTATTATCAATCTTGCACCACCTCCCCTAATAGTACCAGAATGTGAATCAATAGTACACACATGTGAACAAATAGTTAATAACATGTGAATTATTAGCAATTAATTGCTCATTTATCCGCTAACTTACCCGATTTATCAATATAACCCCCAGACATCAATTATCATCGAAATAGATGTCGATTTCCACTAACACTAATAATCCCAACACAATGGAACTATCAAATTCATTTTTAATCAACACAAACTTATTCATCATTAATATTATAACTCACAATATTTAACAACCGTGTCGTTCCTGGAAAGAGGGGCTTTAGATAAGGATTTCTCCTATTGCACGCATGATTAGGTGACTAAACCTCTCCTCGACATAACTTCTAGACATTGTAAATATTACAATTTAATAATATTAATAACTTTGTCGTCTCAATTATTGATTTAATAATATAACATATTATGCGATGATAATCGTGATAATAATCGAATCAATAATATGAGAGATATGATCAAAGCAATTATCGTAGCAATAATTGAGTATTATCGCGACTTACTTCTCAAAGCATCAATAACCAATATCGTAGTGCTACTATGCAACCAACGCCAGACATTCGTACTTTTACTACTGGGTAGTTCAACAGTTTTAACGGTAACACTTCCGCCGTTATTTTATAAAAAGATAATTCTGTCATTTTCTTACTACGACAATACTTCCGTTGTGGGTTCACCAATGATTGTGCCGTCGTACAGATATTTCCGACAAAAAGAATATTCCCCGACCAATCGAATATTATATTACAACTTGCATACTTTGCAAAATTTATAACTACTACCCACAACTATAACACTATCTAAAATCCACACCATAATATTCAAAAAAATATTTCTACAAATTAAATATTTATTCATAAAATTTGGGGTCTTACAACGTATGTTTCTAAGAGGTTTGAAACACGAGATATGTCAATACCTTATTTCTCACAAACTGTGTTTGTATTTAGATGTTGTAAATAGGGCTCAGTTATTGGGGCGCGATAATGAGACATCCCAACCAAGGGAGAGCAGCCGGCAAAATGATAATACCAATGGTAGCAGTCATCGAAGCGGCGACAATAAACGTGGAGGGAATCAATATGCCAGAAATGGTAACCACTTCGGTGGTAATCTTGGCCAAGATAATAAAAGTGGACATTTCAAGAAGAAGAGATTCAACAATGATGGAAAGACGTCAGCACCAACACCCGTTGTTAAGGAAAGAGAACGACCACCTATCATATGCTTCAAATGCGGAGGAAGGGACACATCAGTCCAAACTGTGCGCAGCAGTCCAAAACATGTTACAATTATGGAAGAGAAGGTCACCTAGCTAGATTTTGTCGTATAGGGAAGCCAAGTCCAGTTGGAAAGGTGACACCAAATGCCGTCCCACACAAGTTAAAACCAGTAGTTCAAGGAAGAGCGTTTGTTGTGACCTCCCAGAAATCAAGGAACCCGAACGAGGTCATCATGGGTAAGCTTATCATAAACTCTAGCGAAGTATATACCTTATTTGAGACCGGTTCTACCCATTCTTTTATTTCTCCTACTTGCGCTCAACATTTAAATTTGACTCCGGAGAAATTGGACTTTGACTTATCTGTTGAAACTCCATTGGGAGAAACCTTCATTACATCCACTATTTATAAGTCTTGTTTGGTTTAAATCGGTACCCTTACATTACCTGTCGATTTTATTTCCTTAAAAATACTTGCATTTGACGTAATTCTTGGGATTGATTGGTTAACTACTCATCATACAAAAATTGATTATTTTTGTAAGGTTGTTAGCTTTCACATTCCTAACCAACTTATTATGCAAATTCAAGCAACCAAACCATTAAAATCAATCACTGTCATCTCAAGCCATAAAGCTATTCGTTTATTGAAAAATGGATGTCAAGCTTTCTTAGCTCATGTCACAGATTTAAACAAAAATACGTCAGTTTTGAATGATATTTCTATTGTTAATAAATTTCCTGACGTATAACCTGAAGAACTTCCTGGCCTACCCCCAGAGCATGAAATTAAATTTTTTCTTGACCTTGAACCCGGTACAAAACCCATTTACAAAGCCCCATATCGAATGGCTCCTATTGAAATTCAGGAGTTAAAGACCCAACTGCAAGAATTGTTAGACATCGATTTTATTCGTCCTAGTACGTCTCCTTGGGGTGCTCCAGTTCTATTCGTGATGAAGAAAGATGGGAGTATGCGACTTTTTATTGATTATCGGGAGTTGAACCATGTCACTGTCAAAAATAGGTACCCGTTGCCTCGTATTGATGACATGTTTTACCAGTTGCAAGGCGCCAAATTCTTTTCAAAGATCGATCCTCGTTCCGAATATCATCAATTAAAGATTAAAACTGATGACATTCCAAAGATCGCTTTCGGAACTTCGATGACGGGCATTATTTAATTCTAGTCATGTCCTTCGGATTGACTAATTCTCCTACTGCCTTCATGGATATGATGAACCGAGTATTTAAGGAATATTTGGATCACTTTTTAGTCGTCTTTATTGATGACATGCGCATTTACTCCAAAAGCCATGAAGATCATGAGCAACACTTAAGCCTGATACTCCAAAAGCTTCGTGAAAACAAGCTTTATGCCAAGTTGAAGAAATGTGAGTTCTGGCTTAAGGAAGTAGCATTCCTTGGGCACGCAGTATCAAGTCATGGAATATCTGTTGACCCGGCAAAGATTAAAGCAATTCAAAGTTGGGAGCTACCTAAATCATTGACCGAAGTACGTAGCTTTATCGACTTAGCTGGTTATTATCGGAGATTCGTAGAAGGGTTTTCTCGAATCGCTACTCCATTAAATCAGTTGACTCAAAAAGATACAAAATTTGGTTGGAGCGACGAATGTGAGAAGAGTTTTCAAGAACTCAAGAAGAGACTCATTTCAGCACCTGTTCTGACAATATCTGTAAAATCCCAAATTTTACGAATAAAGATTTAATTTTCTCGAAATATTTTTTTCAAAATTAAGGTGTGAATTTATTATAATGTTATAGTTGTGGGTAATATTTATAAATTTTGCAAAGTAAGCAAGTTGTTATATAATATTCGATTGGTCGGGGAATATTCGTTTTAACAAGGAATATTCGTACAACGACACAATTATCGGTGGACCCCACAACAGAATTATTGTCGGAGTTAGAAAACGATAAAATTATCTTTTTATAAAAATAACGGCGGAAGTTTTACCGTTAACTATTGAAACACCCGGTGTTAAAAGTACAATAATACGCGTGGTTGCATAGTAGCACACGGTATTGATTATTAATGCTTACGTGAAAGTCACTCAGTTTTGTTCAATTATTGCTACAGTAATTGCTGCATAGTATCACACGTTATTTGATTCAATTATTGTAGATATTTTATATATTATTAAATCAATAATTGAGACGATAAAGTTATTAATATTATTATTTTCAATATTAACGATGTCTAGAAGTTCTGTCATGAAGAGGTTTGGTCACCTAATTGCGCACCAATAAGGAGAAATCCTTATTGGAAAGCCTCCTCTTTCTTGGGAACGACCTGTTCGATTAATATTGTGAATTATAATAATGGTGATAAATTTTGTTTTATTATTATTATAAATGTAATAAAACGAAAACTTTTATATAAAAAATGTAATACTTTTTATAAAGTTTTGTTTTATTTGATTATAAATAGAATATATAATATTTTATTATGCATAGTGTTTCAGATAGGATCGTGATATAGTGTTTGCATAGTAAAATCTTTTTATATAAAATGTAATACTTTTATAAAGTTATTTGTTTTATTAGATTTTAAATAAAATATATTATATTTTATTATGCATAGTGTTTGCATAGTACATGCATAGTGTTTGTATAGTAAAAACTTTTTATATAAAATAGAATACTTTTTATAAAGTTTTATTTTATTTGATTATAAATAGAATATATTATATTTTATTGCATAGTGCAACATGGTGTCCTTTCCATTCTCCTATAAATAGGATGCTTAGTTAGAATTGAAAATCACACCAGAAATTCAGAGAATTCTTCTTCTAAAATCTTGAACGTATTTCTTTAGAGTTTTAAGAAGCTTTGAGCGTAGAAAATAGTATACGTTTTCTTCAAGAATATCATCGCCCTACCAGTCGGAATACTCTTCTTTTTAAGGAAAGGGGTATTATTCTTTCATATTCATGAAGAGAGTTATTTTTTTTCAATACTCGTAAGGGTTGTTATTCCATTCTTTATTATTATGTTGGAATAACTTTGCTCTACATCAAGTACCGCATACATGGTGAAATTCTTCATTATTCCATTCTTTATTATTCATTGGAATAACATATGCATGCGATCTATCGCATGCCCGGTGAATTCTGTTGTTATTCCATTCTTTATTATTACGTTAGAATATCCCGCTTTTGTGCTTGATTCTATCGCATGCCTCGTGAATTTCTGTTGTTATTCCATTCTTTATTATTCATTTGGAACATCCTATCATGCGGATTCTTTACGACACTGGTTTCTTCTTTATTATTACATTGGAACATCACATGCGTGCGATTACGTATGATTCGGTTCCATTCTTTATTATTCTGTTGGAACATCCTGTCTATGCGGATTACTCATGACCTGGTTCCATTCTTTATTATTATGTTGGAATATCATGTCTGTGCGGATTACGCATGACCTGGTTCCATTCTTTATTACTCTGTTGGAATAACCAGTCTATGTGGATTACTGCATGCATGGTGAATGATCCTTTGTATTCATTCCTTATTAACTTGTGAAAATGATCTGTCGACGTGGATTACCTCATGTCGGACGAAAATTCATTTGCAGTTTCATATATTCTATTATACTCAGTTGGTTAAAGTTTTGGCTTCTATACTCCATGAAATTAGTAGAATATTCTGGATATTTGCGCTTCATCTAGTATCTTTTCATGGAAATATTCTTATGAGCATTCTTGAATTTTACTCTACAAAGCAGTATCATGTTGACAATTTGGACGTTGTTGAATTCTGGATAAATTTTATTCTTGAACTTGTTTTATTGAATTCTTATATCATTGTCATCATCCTCATGCTTATATTATGTTAAAAGTCATCTGTGGCTTGTTGTGCATAGATGGACTTGGTATGATTATGACCAGGGATTATTCAGTATAATCATGACCGTAATGTTACAAATGATGTGGTAAAAGTCCTCATTGGCCCGTAGTGCATTGATGGACAGTTTTTGGTATGATTATGGCCATGGATTCTCTTCGGCCAAGGGTGCAAAGATGAATTTTTTTATGGCATAATCATGACCATTGATGAATACACAAATATCCTTGACCCGTAGTGCATGAATAATTTATGGTCGTGGTACTAATGAATATTATTGGCCGTAGTGCAGGGATGATGTGGTTTATTTATTAATCTGAGTCTCAGCGATAAAAGTGATGAAAAACCTTTTAAATCATAGAAGATAGTAGTTTATTCTCTACTTGATTCTTCAAATAGATTGCTTGTTTCGCTGCAGTTAAACATGATGTTTATTATATTTTATCAGTTTAACACTGTTGAAGGCTAACGATAAATTATTCTGCATTATATTAGTCATAATATTTCTTACTGGGCTAGTTAAGCTCACCCTTTCTTTCACTGTTCTCTTCAAGAAATGAGAATATAGCTGGGACGAGTCAGGGAACGGATTGACGGTCCAGATTATGACGCCCCCAAAATAGGTATACATCACCCATTCTGAGTTGTCAATACATGGTACAGAAACAACTACAACTTTATTATTACAACAAGAAAGCGTGAGTTTGAATACAAATATTATCTTCTAGACAATATCTATACTCAAATAAATCCTCATCACATTTATTGATACATTATTTTACAAAATGGTGAGGACTACTAAACAACTCTCTCTAGAACCTTTATTCCATACCCAGGCTGCGTACTATTTATATTATAGCCTCGCCTCCCGAGAAGAAAAATGGAACAAAAAAGGAAAAGGGTGAGCTCAACTAGCCCAAGAAGAATATTATGACTAAGATAATATACAACAAATTATCATTAGTCTTCAACAGGAAAAATCTAATAGAATATAACAGAATAACAAGTTTTTAAATCAATATTCATAATGAAATAATAATTCATTAGAAGAGTTAAGTAGAGAATGCAAACTACTATCTTCTATGTATGAATTTAAAAGTTCATCACCTATCTTTTATCCTGTAACATCAATCAATATACATCCGGAATCAAATATTCATCTTTGCACTCACACAGCCAAAGATATTCATCGATTGGTCATGTTCATCTAAACACCTATTCATCTTTTGCACTACGGGCCAAAGATATTCATCAGAATCATTCATCTTTGCACTACAGCCAAAGATATTCAATAATATCATCATTTAAGACCGAGGATGATGAAAATATTTTAAAAAAGCGAATCCAAAGTGAAACAAAATGACAAGGATTAAGGATTAAGGATTCGTACTTTGTTTTATCCATGTCCAAAAATTCCTCAAAAATAATCATAGTGGTGTAAAATTCAAGAATGATAAAAACATGGATACAATCAAAGCTAGTATCCACAATAGATATTTTAGACGAAAAGAAAAATTTTCATTTTTTGATGAATAGTGCCGTATTCGTGAATAGTACCGTATACGTGAATAGTGGCGTATACGTGAATAGTAACTCCGACACCAAAAGTTCCAAATTTGATAAAACTTCAGATCAATATTTCAGCATAATGATATTGAAGAAATAATATCATTACGAAAAATAATAATATCCCTTACCTCGAAAGATCGATTTCTTAATTGAAACAGGATATAGGCTATGACTTGGACTTGCACCGTATAGCAATACTCAAAGTATACTCAAAATACTCACAAGAATACGCTCGATATATATAGAGAGAAAACTTGATTTACGGTGTGATTTTCAATTCTAACCTAAGCACCCTATTTATAGGAAATTGCTAGAACACCAAAACGTAAAATTTAATAAAATATTAATAAATTTATATAAATCATACATAAACTTGGAAATTCTGATTTGAGCATATTTTTCAAAACACATGTGCCTACCAACCAACCACAAAAACGTTTTTGTTATTTTAAACAATTAAAACTTCCAAATATCAATTATTTCGGAACTCCGAAACTTCAATAATTCACAATAAATAGCCCTTTTGTCAGAAAATTCGAAACTCACGATGTTTTATAGGAAATTCAATTCTCTACAACTTTACGGAAGAAAGTTTTTCCAAATTCCAAACAAAATTGGACCAAAAATCTACAAACAGACGATTTTCTGTGCTATAATCAAATTTCAAATAATAAATGGGGTCCACCGACATGTTTAACATGTTTTAAACATTTATTGCAACAAAAATACTCTTCCTCCTCGTATACTCATATATGCCACATTTGTTGTAAAAAATATCACCATTATTATATTATTAAAATATAATAATATATTTAAATGAATTATTTTATCGAAAAAGATAAAATTTCAATTTTCAACAATTGTCACATTAAAAATTTTCTCCATCTATATCCACATAAAATCAATATTTTCTCATCATATGAATCAATAATTAATTATTCATAAATAATATTACTGTAATCACAATATTGACAACCGGCAGGTTCCCAGAGAAGAGGGGGCTTTCAATAAGAATTTTCCTTCTTGGTAAGCGCAATTAGGTGACCAAACCTCTCCTTGCATAGAACTTTCTAGACATTGCCAATAATGTTATCTAATAATATTATTCAGATAATATGAATTATTGCTTCGATAATGAAAAATCTTGTGTAATGACAATTATCAAACAACAAAGATATATAAAATATCAACGCAAAGAATTATTAAATCAATAAAATCTTTGAGCGAATAAAGAATTACTATAACCATTATTGAGTAGTGCCTTCTTACGTAAGAATCAATAATTGGTGCAATAACAGTGCTATCTCTTGTGTTTTAAACCAACGGTATTTTAACAAAGATTAATCTTGTGAATAACTTCTGTCGTTATTTTTAACCAACTTATATTTGTCGTTTTCTTCATCCAATCTCTTTCAGTTATGGGCCCACACACACGGTCGCTTACTGTCAGCATTTAATATTCCGACAAGACGAATATTCCACGACCAAACGAATATTCCCAAACAACAATGAATATTTTATAACCACTTGCTTATTTTGAAATATTTGCGTATTTTACCCTAACTATCCACATTAATCACATCAACCCTTACTATTTCAAAATAATAAATAGAAAATTAAATTTCATTAATAATAAGTTGGGGTCTTACAACCTCCCTCCTTATGAAATTTCATCCTCGAAATTGACGTCACGTACCTCGTGTTTTGAAAAGGTGAGGATACCTCGCTTTCATTTCCGTTTCCAATTCCCGTGTCATTTCTCTATAGCATGATTCCTCCACAAAACTTTAACTTGTGGTATGACCTTTCTTAGCAGGGACATGCTCCTTCCTATCCAAGATCTTGACAGTACCTCCTCATACGTTAAGTCTTGGCTATCTCGTCCTGGTTCTAACTCTATAACGTGGTTCGGGTCTTTCACATATTTACTAATGCATGATATATATGAAACACATTATGAACACACGAGACATACTCGGAGGTAACGCGAGTCTATAGGCTACATTTCCTACTCGGTCAAGAATTTGAAATGGACCAATAAATCATGGATTGAGCTTTCCTCTCTTCCAAAATCTTGTAACTCCCTTCCATGGAGCAACTCGCAACAATACATGATCCCCTATACTAAATTCCACGTCCTTTCGATGAAGATCCGCATAACTCTTTTGTCAATCTTGTGCCGTTTGTATACGTTGTCGAATCATTTGGATCTTTTCCGTAGTCATACGTACTAACTCGGGTCCCAACAATGTTGCTTCACCCACCTCATCCCAACATATTGGAGAACAACATTTTCGATCCATATAATATAATGCTTGAATGGAGCCACACCTATACTTGCTTGATAACTATTGTTGTAGGAGAATTCCACCAATGGTAAATACTTATCCCAACTGCCCTTGAAGTTTAGGACACAGAGTCTTAATAGATCTTCAAGAGTTTGAATAGTCCTCTCTGATTGTCCGTCCGTTTGGGGATGGTATGTCGAACTAAATCGTAAATCCTGCGCCCATAGCTTTTTTGCAAGCTAACCCAAAATCTTGAAGTGAATCTTGGGTCACGATCCGAAACTATGGATACTGGCATGCCATGCAACCTCACAATCTCATTCACGTACATACTAGCAAGACGTTCAAGGGAATAAGTCTCCCGTATAGGCAAGAAATGAGCAGACTTGGTTAATCTATCAACAATAACCCAAATAGCATTGATGCCTTGAGAAACCGTAGGAAGACCCGTAACGAAATCCATGGTAATGTGTTCCCACTTCCATTTCGGAATCTCAAGTGGTTGAAACGGACCCTTAGGTACTAGATGCTTCGCCTTTACACGTTGGCAAGTTAAACACATCGAGATAAACTTTGCAATCTCTCTCTTCATATTGTTCCACCAAAATGTATGTCGAAGATCACGATACATTTTAGTACTTCCAGGATGGATTGAAAATGGTGTATTGTGTGCCTCCATCATAATCTTGTACTTCAAATCGAGTCGTTAGAACACAAAGTCTAGAGTGGACTCAAGTATTCCTTCTTCATCAATTCTCGCCTAGGAATAGCTCCTTCTTGTACTTTCTTCTTCATACGCATCACCTCGAAGAATTCGGTGGCTTGAGCAACCTTAACTTTTTCTATTAAAGTTGGCTCTGTCGTATACTTGACATCATCGCACTCATTCATTCCAGATATGATCTTCTACTCAACGCGTCACCTACCACGTTCACTTTTCCAGGATGGTCTTGAATAGTGTGGTCGTAGTCTTTCAATAGCTCGAGCCAACGTCATTGCCGCGATGTTGAGTTCTTTTGAGTGAAGAAATATTTAAGGCTTTTATGGTCCGAATATATCTCCACTTTCTCCCCATATAGATAGTGCCTCCATATCTTTAAGCTGAAAAGCATCGGGCCGCCAACTCTAGATCATGCGTAGGATAATTCCTCTCATACTCTTTAAGTTGTCATGAGAGGCATAGGCTATGACTTTCCCCGTTGCATGAGAACACATCCTAACCCTTTGCTCAAGCATCAGAGATAACAAATCCATCCTAACCGGATGGTATTGTTAGAACAGTCGAAATAAGTCTCCTCTTAAGCTTTTGGAAACTCTTCTCGCATTCTTCGCCTCCAAACGAATTTTGTATCCTTTCGAGTTAAATGAGTTAATGGAGTAGCGATTCGAGAAAACCCTTCCACGAATCTCCGATAATAACCAGCTAAGCCCAAAAGCTACGTACTTCAGTCACCGACTTCGGTTGCTCCCAACTTTGTATTGCTTCAATCTTCTCCGGATCAACAGATACTCCATGTTTTTGAACCACGTGCCCAAGGAATGCTACTTCCTCAAGCCGAACTCGCATTTCTTCAATTTGGCATATAGTTTGTTTTCACGAAGCCTTTGGAGTACCAAATTTTCAAATGGTGCTCATGATCTTTCGACTTTTGGAATATATGAGGATGTCATCAATAAAAACAACAACGAATCGATCCAAATATTCCTTGAATACTCGGTTCATCATATCCATGAAAAGTCGCAGGAGCATTAGTTAGTCCGAAAGACATGACTAAGAATTCATAATGCCCATACCGGAGTTCAAGGCGATCTTTGGAATATCCTCGATTCTAATCTTGGTGATGATATCCGAGCGAAGATCGATCTTTGAAAAAATTGTGCCCTTGCGGTGGTCAAACAGTCATCAATACGAGGTAGAGGATACTATTCTTGATGGTGACATGGTTCAATTCCGATAGTCAATATAAAGTCGCATACTCCCGTCTTTCTTCTTTCTACGAATAAAACAGAGCACCCCAAGGAGATGTACTAGACGAATGAAACCGATGTCCAACAATTCTCGTAGTTGGACCTTTAACTCCCGAAGTTCAATAGGAGCCATTCGATATGGGGTTTTAGAAATGGGCTTTGTACCCAGTTCAAGATCAATAAAGAATTCAACTTCACGTTCGGGGGTAACCAGGGAAGTTCTTCAGAAAATCGTCGGGAAAGTCAATAACAATAGGAATATTATTCAAATTTGGCGTGTCTTTATTCAAATCCATAACATGGGCTAAGAAAGCTTGACATCCGCTTTTTCAATAAGCGAATAGCTTTATGATTAGATATGAAAGTTGATTGATTTTAATGGTTTAGTTGCTTGAATTCGTACAACAGGTTGTTTAGGAATATGAAAGCTAACAACCTTACGAAAACAATCAATTTTGGCATGATGTGTAGTTAACCAATCAATCCCTAAAATCACATCAAAAGCAAGTATCTTTAAAGAGATAAGGTCAACAGGTAAGGTGATGGTGCCAACTTGAATCAAACAAGATTTATAAACAGTGGATGTGATGAAAGTTTCTCCTAATGGAGTTTCCACAGATAGGTCAAAGTCTAATTTTTCCGGAGTCAAATTTAAATGTTGAGCACAAGTAGGAGAGATAAATGAATGGGTAGCACCGGTATCAAGTAAGGTATAAACTTGCAAGAATTTATAAATAGCTTACCGTGATCACCTCGTTTGGGTTCCTCGCATTTTGACCGATCACAACAAACGCTCTTCCAGAACCGTTGACTTTGACTTTTTCGGGACGATCTTTTGAGTCACCATCCTCATTGAACTAGGTTTCGCCTACCGCACAATCTCGGCGATATGTCCTTCCTTTCCACAATTATAGCATACCTTGGCTGTTGTGGGGCAGTTTGATCGATATGTCCCTCTTTCCCACATTTATAGCATATGACCATTGGTGGTCGTTCTCCTCCCTTAGAACCGATTCACGCAAGACTATCGTCTTCACATGGTCGTTGCTAAATCTCTCTTTTTAAAATCTCTCCTCGACTCGCTTCTTCTATTTTCATGGCCATGATTACCACCCGAGTGGTTACCATTTTTGCCAATCTTTTTCTTTTCTCTTTGGTTATCGTTGTTTTGTTGACTACCATCTCCCAGTATGATCCCGGTTGTGGTCCCTCGGTTGACCGTACTCGTTATCTCGCTCTAATAATTGAGCCCATTTTACAACATCCGAATAGAGAGAAAATTTATGAGAAATGAGATATCCGACGTACGCCGGTTTCAAACCTCTAAGAAACATCCGCGTCATCGTTCCTCATTCTCCACCAAATGAGGTGCAAAACTGGATAACTCGCAAACTTTGCCTCGTCTTCGAGACACCGTCATGTTGTTCTCGCTTCGATCTAATAAACTCCACTTCCTTCATATGACGAACACTTTCAGGAAAGTATTTGTCATTAAATAGTTTCAAACGTCTCCCAAGACATCGAAAGCAATTTGGATGGGTACGCTTCATGAACTCCCACCCGATGATACGCTTTTTCGCCACGGAACATAAAGGTGGCGAATGGAACCTCATTCCTCCGTGCATCCCAAGACATCGAATATCTTGGTAATTTGCTTGACCCATGTTTCCGCCATGATCGGATCCGGCTTTCCTTTAAATTCGGTGGTCCCAAATCTTTGAACTGCTTGCATTTGTGACAACCCGTGAATTGCTATCATTTCCTCCTCAGATTTTGAACACGAGTCTCCCAAAATCGATTTTTGCATGAACTACAAAAAGCTTCTAAACATCCCCTCGTTCATCATCGCTTTCGGTGGTGTTGTTCACGGGAGGAACATTGCCGACTGTTGCACGTTCTCCTCGTTGGTGAGTCACAGTGTCTCCACGGTCTCATTTCCATTGTTAATATTCTCGATTCGACATTCTCAAATCATCATAAAACAAGGATTAATTAAGGAAATCAATATATCACATAATATCCCAATATCTTGACCAACTAACAAATAAGCTTAGGTAGGACACACTAGCGAAGGATTTACTCGTCTCTCCCTCCTAGTTCTATTCCCGATCTCCGCCAAAGATCATATCCTAAGCTCGATACCAACCTGTGGCGCCCAAAAAATAGGTATACAAAGACCCATTACGAAGTTGTCAATACATGGTGCACGTAAACAACTACAACTTTATTATTACAACAAGAAAAGCGTGAGTTTGAATACAAATATTATTTTCTAGACAATATCTATACTCAAATAAATCCTCATCACATTTATTGATACATTATTTTACAAAATGGTGAGGACTACTAAACAACTCTCTCTAGAACCTTCATTCCATACCCGACTGCGTCTCGCATTATATTCTCGCCTCCCGAGAAGAAAAATGGAACAAAAAGGAAAAGGATGAGCTCAACTAGCCCAAGAGAAGAATATTATGACTAAGATAATATACAACAAATTATCATTAGTCTTCAACAGGAAAAATCTAATAGAATACAATAGACAACAAATTTTAAATCAAATATTCATCTTCTTTGCACTACAGCCAAAGATATTCATCGATTGATCATGTTCATCTAAACACACATTTCATCTTTTGCACTACGGGCCAAAGATATTCATCGAAATCATTCATCTTTACACTACAGCCAAAGATATTCAATAATATCATCATTTAAGATCGAGGATGATGAAAAATATTTTTAAAAAACGAATCCCTTTGAAATAAAATGACAAGGATTAAGGATTAAGGATTCGTACTTTGTTTTATCCATGTCCAAAAATACCTCAAAATAATCATAGTGGTGTAAAATTCAAGAATGATCAAAACATGGATACAATCAAAGCTAGTATCCACAATAGATATTTTAGGCGAAAAGAAAATTTTCATTTTTTCTTTGAATAGTCCAGATTCGTGAATAAGATCAGTATACGTGAATAGTGCAGATATCGTGAATAAGTAACTCAGACACCAAAAGTTCCAAATTTGATAAAACTTCAGATCAATATTTCAAAGATAATGATATTGAAGAAATAATATCATTACGAAAAATAATAATATCCCTTACCTCGAAAGATCAAGATTTTAAATTGAAACAGGATATAGGCTATGACTTGGACTTGCACCATATAGCAATACTCAAAGTATACTCAAAATACTCATAAGAATACATTTCGATAATATAGAGAGAAAACTTGATTTACGGTGTGATTTTCAATTCTAACCTAAGCACCCTATTTATAGGAAATTGCTTAGAACACCAAAATAGAAAATTTAATAAAATATTAATAAATTTATATAAATCATACACAAACTTGGAAATTCTAATTTCAGCATATTTTTCAGCACATGTGCCTACCAACCAACCACAAAAACGTTTTTGTTATTTTAAACAATTAAAACTTCCAAAAATCAATTATTTCGGAACTCCGGAACTTCAATAATTCACAATAAATAGCCCTTTTGTCAGAAAATTCGAAACTCACGACTTTTTATAGGAAATTCAATTGTCTACAACTTTACAGAAGAAAGGTTTTCAAAATTCCAAACAAAAATTGACCGAAATCCACAAACGGGCGATTTTACAGGCTATAATCAAATTTCAGTAAATAAATGGGGTCCACCGACATGTTTAACTTGTTTTAAACATTTATTGCAACAAAAATACTCTTCCTCCTCGTATACTCATATATCCCACATTCGTTGTAATAAATATCACCATTATTATATTATTAAAATATAATAATATATTTAAATGAATTATTTTATCAGAAAAAGATAAAATTTTAATTTTCAACAATTGTCACATTAAAAATTTTCTCCATCTATATCCACATAAAATCAATATTTTTCTCATCATATGAATCAATAATTAATTATTCATAAATAATATTACATGTAATCACAATATCGACAACTGTGCAGTTCTAGGAAGAGGGGCTTTCAATAAGAATTTTTCCTCTTGGCGCCGCAATTAGGTGACCAAACCTCTCCTTAGAGCAGAACTTTCTAGACATTGCCAATAATGTTATCTAATAATATTATTCAGGATAATATGAATTATTGCTTCGATAATGAAAAATACCGTGTAATGACAATTATGAAACAACAAGAATATAAAATATCAACGCATCAATTATTAAATCAATAAAATATTGAATAAAGAATTACTATAACCATTATTGTGTAGTGCCTTCTTACATAAGAATCAATAATTGGTGCAATACTGCAAAGCTTATCGTGTTTTAACCAATTTAGTATTTTAACAAGATAATTGTGAATAACTACGCCGTTATTTTTAAACAACTTATATTTGTCGTTTTCTTCATCCAATCGCTTTCCGTTATGGGGCCCACAAAAGACTGCTCCGTCGTACGAATATTCCCCGACAGCAAGAATATTCCACGACCAAACGAATATTCCCCGACAACAATGAATATTTTATAACCACTTGCTTATTTTGAAATTTTTGCGTATTTTACCCATAACTATCCACATTAATCAAATCAACCCTTACTATTTCAAAATAATAAATAGAGAAAATTAAATTTCATTAATAATAAGTTGGGGTCTTACACAGATGGTTATTTTAGTAGTCCTCACTATTCTATAAAATAGTGTGCCAATAAATGTAATGAGGACTCCATTGAGTGTGGATATTGTCAAGATGACAATATTCTTATTAAAAGTCTTAGATTATGTTTTGTCGTATTTTACACGACTGTTCTATAATTAAGTTGTATTTGAATTTTGTACCATTTATTTGACGACTGAAGATGGGTGATGTATACCTATTTTGGGTGCGTCACAATATCATCTGGCTCGGAGGGATTTGTCATCTACAGTGATACTTCGGGCAAAGGGTTAGGATGTGTTCTCATGCAACATGAGAAAGTCATAGCCTATGCCTCTCGACAACTCAAAGAATGTGAGAGGAATTATCCTACTTATGATCTAGAGTTGGCAGCTGTTGTCTTCGCACTTAAAATTTGGAGGCATTATCTGTATGGGGAGAAAGTGGAGATCTATACGGATCATAAAAGCCTCAAATATTTCTTCACTAAAAAAGAACTCAACATGAGGCAACGACATTGGCTCGAACTGTTGAAAGATTATGATCATACTATTCAATACCATCCTGGAAAAGCGAACGTAGTAGCTGACGCATTGAGTAGGAGATCATATGCAGGTACGAGTGCGTTATTGTCAACGCAAAGGCCCATTTTGTATGACTTTCAAAGGATGGAGATAGAGTTAAAGACTCCAGGGACCCACGTGATGATGGAAAATATACGAGTGGAACCGACTTTAATCGATAAAGTTAAAGTTACTCAAGATACAGACATGAAGCTGATGCGTATGAATAAGAAAGTGCAAGAAGGTGTTATCCCGGAAGCAAGAATCGATGAAGAAGGAATACTTAAAGTCAACTCCAGACTTTGTGTTCCTAACGACCCTGATTTAAAGTATAAAATCATGATGGAGGCGCACATTACACCGTTTGCAATCCATCCTGGGAGTACCAAAATGTATCGTGATCTTCGATATACATTTTGGTGGAGCAATATGAAGAGAGAGATCGCGCAGTTTATCTCAAGGTATTTAACTTGTCAACGTGTTAAGGCGGAGCATCAAGTGCCAAAAGGTCCATTGCAACCACTTGAAATTCTAGAATGAAAGTGGGAGCACATTACCATGGATTTCGTTACTGGTCTTCCTAAGGTTTCTCAAGGCATAGATGCATAAACGAGATTGTAAGACTGCATGGTATGTCAGTATCCATAGTTTCGGATCGAGACCCAAGATTCACTTCACAGTTTTGGGTTAATTTTGCAAAAAGCTATAGGCACGGATTTACGATTTAGTTCAGCGTATCAGCCTCAAACGGACGGGCAATCGGGGAGGACTATTCAAACTCTTGAGGATCTATTAAGACTCTTTGTCCTTGACTTCAAAGGAAGCTGGGACAAGTTCTTGACATTTGTGAAATTCTCCTACAACAACAATTATCAAGCAAGTATCGGCATGGCTCCATTCGAGGCGTTGTATGGACGTAAGTGTCGTTCTCCAGTATGTTGGGGCGAAGTGGGTGAAGCAACATTGTTGGGACCAGAATTAGTACACATGACTACGAAAAAGATTCAAATGATTCGATAACGTATAAAAACCTCACAAGATCGACAAAAGAGTTATGTTGATCTTCATCGAAAGAACGTGGAATTCAATGTTGGAGAACATGTGTTATTACTTGTTGCTCCATGGAAAGGAGTTATGAGATTTGGAAAGAGAGGAAAGCTCAATCCTTGATTCATTGGCCCATTTAAAATCCTTGACCGAGTAGGAACTGGAGCTTATAGACTCGTTTTACCGCCAAGTATGTCTCGTGTTCAAAACATTTTTCACATATCCATGTTACGTAAATATGTGGAAGACCCAAACCACATTATTGAGTTAGAACCGGAAGAAATAGTGGAAGATTTAACGTATGAAGAGGTACCTGTTAAAATCTTGGATAAGAAGGAACATATTCTACGCTCCAAGGTTATACCTCAAGTCAAAGTTTTGTGGAGAAACCACGATGTTGAGGAAATGACCAGGGAGTTAGAATCTGAAATAAAATCAAGGTATCCTCACCTCTTCGTCATACCAGGTATGTACCAATTTCATAAGAAGGGGAGGTTGTAAGACCCCAACTTTCATGAATAAAGAATATTTTTCTCGAAATATATTTTTTTAATATTAAGGAGTGAATTTGATATAATGTTATAGTTGTGGGTTATATTTATAAATTTTGCAAAATACATAAGTTGTTATATTATATTCGATTGGTCGGGGAATATTCGTTTTAACAAGGAATATTCGTACGACGGCACAATCATTGGTGGACCCCACCATGAAATTATATCTTTTTATAAAAATAACGGCGAAAGTTTTACCGTTAACTGTTGAAATACCCGGTGTTAAAAATACAGTAATACGCGTGGTTGCATAGTAGCACACGATTTTGATTATTGATGCTTACATGACAAGTCACTCAGTTTTACTCAATTATTGCTACAGTAATTGCTGCATAGTATCTCACGTTATTTGATTCAATTATTGTAAGTATTTTATATATTATTAAATCAATAATTGAGATGACAAGTTATTCTAATTATTATATGCATAATTAACAATATCTAGAAAGTTCTGTCGAGGAAAGGGGTTTGGTCACCTAATTGCGCGCCAATAGGGAGAAATCCTTATTGGAAAGCCCCCTCTTTCCTAGGAACGATCTGGTTATTAATATTGCGAGTTATAATAATATGAATAAAGGTTGTTAAAAATATTGAGGGAATTTTTATGAAGTATTTATTGTAAATTTTGCTTATTATATAGACCCCCATTTAACCATTTTTCAAAATAATCGGTAGATGTTATAATAAAAGGTGGGGGGCATGAGTGGGACCCACCTTTGGAAGAAAAGTCTTGGTGGGGGGAGGAGGAAATGGAATGGTCGGGAGGGAGTAGAAAACGTTATATATATATATATATATTATATAATAAGTTTTGTTTTTTTATAAAATATAGAATATATTATATTTTATTATGCAAAATATTTGCATAGTGTCTGCATAATGAATCTTGTGATATCAGCCGGCGCCCGTGAATTTTCGTCGAATTCGTTTACTGTTTGCCCGTGAATTTATTTTCAAATAGTATCCTTTCCATTCTCCTATACATAGGATGCTTAGTTAGAATTGAAAATCACACCAGAATCAGAGAATTCTTCTTCTATAATATTAAGCATATTTCTTTAGAGTTTTAGAAAACTTTGAGCGTAGAAAATAGTGAAAGTTTTCTTTAAGAATATCCCCGCTATACCAGTTGGAATAATCTCCTTTTCAAGGTAAGGGATGTTATTTTTGTTCAATATTCGCTTGAAATAATATTTTCTTCCATACTCTGTAGTATGTAAGTAATATTATTTCGTTTCAGATTTCGAATTCTATACTCATTTGGTTAAAGTTTTGGCTTCTATACTCCATGAAATTAGTAGAATATCCTTGATATTTGTGCTTCATCCAGTATCTTTTCATGAAAATATTATTCTAAGCATTCTTGATAAGTTTTAACTTTTTCATGCCGGAGTACTATTTACGGGGTTATTATTCCCGAAGTTACTATTCACGGGGTACTATTCACTCAGTTACTATTCACCCGGGGTACTATTCATGACAAAAATTGATTCCTTTTCGGTCCAAATCATTTTTGATAAAATATTATTCTTGAATTTTACTCCACAAAGCAGTATCATGTCGACAATTTGGAAATTATTTAATTCTGGATAAATTAAATTATAAATCTTTAAAAATTTATCATATACATTCTTTTAATTGAATTCTTATATCATTTTCATCATCCTCATGCTTATATATATTGTTATGAAAGTCATCTTTGGCCCATAGTGCATAGATGGACTTGGTATGATTATGACCAGGGATTATTCGGTATAATCATTGACCGTAATGTTACAAATGATGTGGTAAAAGTTCTCATTGGCCCGTAGTGCATTGATGGACAGTTGTTGGCATGATCATGACCATCGATGAAAACACGAATATCCTTGGCCCGTAGTGCATGGATAGTTTATGGTTGTGATACTAATGAATATCCTTAGCCGTAGTGCAGGGGTGATTCGATGATGTGGATTATTTATTAAGCTGAGTCTCAGCGATAAAATTGATGATAAATTCTTTTAAATCATAGAAGATAGTAAATATCATACTCTACTTGACTCTTCTAATGGATTGCTTGTTCCACTGCAGTTAAACTTGATGTCTATTGTATTTTATTAGTTTTACACTGTTGAAGGCTAACGATAATTTATTCTGCATTATCTTAGTCATAATATTTTTTACTGGGCTAGTTGAGCTCAGCCTTTGCTTTCATTGTTCTCTTCAGGAAATGAGAATATAACTGGAACTAGTCGGGGAACGGAGTGATGGTCCAGATGTTTGCATTAGTAATCCTCACTATTCTGTGAAATAGTGTGATAATAAATGTATTGAGGACTTATTTTCAGTTTAAATACTGTCTAGAAGATAATATTTGTATTAAAACTCACAACTCATGTTGCATATTTAAGTTTGTATTTGTATCCTGTTCCATATATTTTGCGACTCAGAATAAGTGATGTATACCTATTTTGGGGGCGCCATAACTGTAAGACCCCGAAATTTTTAAATAAAAAGGAATTTCCTTTATTTTGAAATAGTAAGGGTTGATTTGATTAATGTGGATAGTTAAGGGTTAAATACGCAAATATTTCAAAATAAGCAAGTGGTTATAAAATATTCATTTTTGTCGGGGAATATTAGTTTGGTCGTAGAATATTCGTCTTGTGTGGGAATATTCGTGATGACTGCAAGCAGTATATGTGTGGGCCCCATAACTAAAAGCGATTGGATGAAGAAAACGACAAATATAAGTTGTTTTTAAAATAGCGGTGTAGTTATTTTGTTATCATCGTTGGAATACCCGGTGGTTAAAACACACTAATACGCGTTGTTGAAAAAGTAGCACACGGTATTGCACCAATTATTGATTCTTACGTGAAGAAGGCACTACTCAATAATGGTTACGATGAATTATTGCTCAAAGATTTTATTGAGTTAATAATTGTTGCGTTGATATTTTATATTCTTTGTTGTTTCAATAATTGTCATTACACAAGATCTTTCATTATCGAAGCAATAATTCATATTATCTGAATAATATTATTAGATAACATTATTGGCAATGTCTAGAAAGTTACGTCTAAGGAGAGGTTTGGTCATCTAATCATGGCAAGAAGAAGAAGAAATTCTTATTGGAAAGCCCCTCTTTCTGGGAACTACACGGTTGTCAATATTGTGATTTCGTAATATTATTTGTGAATAATTAATTATTGATTTATATGATGAGGAAAATATTGATTTTATGTGGATATAGATGGAGAAAATTTTTAAAATGACAATTGTTGAAAATTAATATTTTATCTTTTCTCGATAAAATAATTCATTTAAATATATTATTTTAATAATATATTAACGGTGATATTTTTACAATGAATGTGGGATATATGAGTATATGAGGAGGAAGAGTATTTTGTGGCATTAAATGTTTAACACATGTTTTGTGTGTTGGTGGACACAATTATTGACCGAAATTTGATTATAGCTTGTAAAATCACCCGTTTGTGGATTTCGGTCAATTTCTATTTGGAATTTGGAAAAACTTTCTTCTGCAAAGTTGTAGAGAATTGAATTTCCTATAAAAACTCGCGAGATTCGAATTTTCTGATGAAAGGGCTATTTATTATGAATTATTGAAGTTCCGAAGTTCCGAAATAATTGATTTTTGGGAGTTTAAATTATTTTTGTTAAGAAAAACGTTTTTTGTATTTTTTTGGACATCATTAACATGTGTGGCTGGTGTTTTGACCAAAAGGTGGGCTAAGGAAAATTTGTATAATTATATTAATATTATATTAAATTTTCTGCTTTGGTGTTCTAAGCATTTTCCTATAAATAGGGTGCTTAGGTTAGAATTGAAAATCACACCAGAAACTAAAGTTTTCTCTCTCGATATTTTGAGCGTATTCTTGTGAGTATTTTGAGTATACTTTGAGTATTGCTAGATTTTGCAAGTTCCTTCAAAGACTATACCCTGTGATTCTAGCTAAGTCTCGATCTTTCGAGGTAAGGGATATTATTTTTTTTTCAGAATGATATTATTTCTTCAATATCATTATCTTTGAAATGTTGATCCTGAAGTTTTATCAAATTTGGAACTTTTTCATGTGGGGTTACTATTCATGGGTTACTATTTATGAGTTACTATTCACGAGTTCTTATTCATGAAGTTACTTATTCACGAGTTACTATTCACGAATACTATTCATGAAGCGTGAAAATGTTTTTTTTGTGGAATTTCTATCTTTTGGTGTCTGAGTTACTATTCACGATATCGACACTATTCACGATACTCAAGACTATTCATAGAAAAATAAAATTTCTTCTTTTTGTCAAAATATCTATTACGGATACCAAACTTTGATTGTATCCATGTTTTGATCATTCTTGAATTTTACACCACTATGATTATCTTTGAGGTATTGTTGGACATGGATAAAAAAGCAGTATCCTAATCCTTAATCCTTGTCATTTTGTTTCATTGGATTCGTTCTTTAAAAATATTTTCATCATCCTCATCTTAAATGATGATATTATTGAATATCTTTGGCTCAGAGTAGCAAAGATGAATGATTTTCAAGAATATCTTTGGCCCTGTAGTGCAAAAGATGAATGATTCGAAGAATATCTTTGGCACTGTAGTGCAAAGATGAACAGTGTTTAAATGAACATGACCGATCGATGAATATCTTTGGCTGTAGAAGTAAAAGATGAATATTTGATTTGAGATGAATATTGATTAATGTTACAGTGGATAAAATATTGATGATGGATTTGTTAAATTCATAGATTATAGTAGAATTCATTCTCTACGTAACTCTTTCTATGAATTATTATTTTTCGCCGCGAATATTGATCCTAAAACTTGTTGTTTCATTGTATTCTATCGATTTTCCTCGTTGAAGACTAACGATAATTTGTTGTATATTATCTTAGTCATAATATTCTTTACTGGGCTAGTTGAGCTCACCCTTTTCCTTGTTGTTCCATTTTTCTTCTCAGGAGGCGAGAATGTAGCGAGTACTAGTCGGGGTATGGAATGAAGGTTCTAGAGAGAGTTGTTTAGTAGTCCTCACCATTTTTGTAAAATAATGAATCAATAATGTGATGAGGATTTATTTGAGTATAGATATTGTCTAGAAGATAATATTTGTATTCAAACTCACAGTTTTACTGTTGTAATAATAAAGTTGTAGTTGTTTCTGTACCATGTATTTGGCGACTCAGAATGGGTGTTGTGTATACCTATTTTGGGGGCGTCACAGTTGGTATCAGAGCTTAGGGATATGATCTCTGGCGGAGATCGGGGAATAGAACTAGGAGGGGAGAGACGAGTAAATCCTTCGCTAGTGTGTCCTACCTAAACTTATTTGTTGGTTGGTCATATTATAGGGGTATTATGTGATTTGTTAATTTATTTAATTAACCCTTGTTTTATGATAGTTTTTAAGAATGGCTGCTGAGAACGTTAACAATGGAGTGAATGAGATCGTGGAGACACCTCTAATCGCCAACCGGGATAATGTGATGTCAAAGAAGAAGGAATTAGAGATATCCATGTGGTGAGTGAAGAATTGATAGTTGCATTTAGATAATCGCAGAGGTAACAAATGAGAGTGAGGAAGAAGAGAAGAAGAGGTACAAGAAGAGTTTATTAGAGGTATTTTATGATCAAAATATAGAATTGCAAAATCGTATTCATGAGTTAGAAGAGCAAAGCTAAAGAATTGCAAAAATCGTGGAGCAAAAGGATGCAACGATTCAAGCAGGTTACCCGACACGTGATGCTTGAACAAAAGCACTCTTTGGCGAGTATAAGATGATAAAGTCGAATCTGAAATGAAAGAAGAAATAATCGAACGAGTGAGAATGAGTGATGCATGGGTAAAAGTCGCACGACAGCGTTGATATTATGGAAAGAGATGTCCAATCTAAAAGAGAAGATTTAACGACGATGACGGAAGGCGTCAAACAGAACATCGGCACCATCAACAAATTCTAGGGAAGAGAACGATCGCCGGTTAGATGCTACGGATGATGTGGAGAGGAGGACATATAAGGTCAAACTGTTCAAAGCCTTCCAAGGTATGCTATAATTGTGGAAAAGAAGGACATATCGCTCGAGATTATACGATATCGAAACCCGATCCAGCGTGAATGGTGACTCAAAAGGATGTCCCGTAAAAGTCAAAGTCAAGCGGTTCTTGAAGAGCGTTTGTCGTGATGAGGTCAAAATGCAAGGAACCCGAACGAAGTTAGCACGGGTTAGTTAATTATAAATTCTTGCGAAGTATATACCTTACTAGATACCTGGTTCTACCCATTCTTTATCTCTCTTGCTTCAAGGCCAACGTTTGAACTTGACTACGGAGAAATTAGACTTTGACCTATTTATGGAGAATCCGTTAGAGAAACTTTCATTACATCCGTTGTTTAGAAATCTTGTTTGATTCAGTTGGCACTATCACATTACCCGTTAACCTTATTTCTATAGAGATATTTGCTTTTGATGTGATTTTAAGGTTAACTACTCATCATGCCAAAATTGATTGTTTTCGTAAGGTTGTTAGTTTTCATATTCCTAAGCAACTCCGTTATTCAATTCAAGCAATCAAACCATTGTAATCAAACATTTTCATATCAAGCCATGAAGTCATTCGTTTATTACGGATGTCAAATTTTCTTAGTCCATGTTATGGATTTGAATAAAGACACGCCGATTTGAATAATATTCTGTTGTTATTGATTTTTCCCGACGTATTTCTGAAGAATTTCTTGGCTTACTCCCAAAGCCCGATATTAAATTTTGTATCGACTTGAACCCTAAGACAAAACTCATTTCTAAAATCTCATATCGAATGGCTCCTATTGAACTTCATGAGTTAAAAATTCAACTATAGAATTTGGTACCGAGCCTTTATCTTGTGACTTCCTTTGTGGAATTCACTGGCTTTACTCTCCGTAGGGGACGTTATATTCGCATGCGATAGTAAATCGATAGGTGTCATTGTGACGCTTTATCCAAGATTGGGATATGAGTCACGATTGAGAGCAACCTAAGTCGAAGAATCGAAATACGTAGCTTTTAGGCTTAGTTGGTTATTATCGGAGATTCGTTGAAGGATATTCTCGAATCGCCATCTGATTAACTTAATGACTCGAAAAGATACAAAATTCGTATGGAGCGAGGAATGCGAGAAGATTTTCCAAGAGCTCAAGAGGCGACTCATTTTTAAGCACATATTCTAACCATACCATCTTGGAAAAGCGAACGTGGTAGGCCGACGTGTTGAGTAGAAGATCGTATACAAGTACTGAGTACGATATTATTTCGTATAATTTACAAATAATAGAGATGGAGATGAAAACTCTAGGTACCCACGTGATGATATACTGAGTATAATCGACTTTAATCAATAAAGTTAAAGTCGCTTTCAAGCCACCACCCTTGGAGATGATGCGTATGAAGAAGAAAGTACAAGAAGGAGCTATTCCTAAGCGAGAATTGATGAAGAAGGAATACTTGAGTCAACTCCGGACTTTGCATTCCTAATGATTTTGATTTGAAGATAGAATCATGATGGAGGCACACAACACATTGTTTGCAATCCATCCCGGAAGTACTAAAATGTATCGTGATCTTCAACATACATTTTGGTGGAGCAATATGAGGAGAGAGATCGCGTAGTTTATCTCGATGTGTTTAACTTGCTAACGATGTAAAAGCGGAGCATCTTGTACCTAAGGGTCCGTTGCAACCACTTGAGATTTTGAAATGGAAGTGGGAACACATTACCTCAATTTCATTACTAATCTTCCTGCGGTTTCTCAAGGCATCAATGCTATTTGGGTTATTGTTGATAGATTAACCAAGTCTGCTTATTTCTTACCGATACGAGAGACTTATTCTCTTGAACGTCTTTCTCGTATGTACGTAAATGAGATTATGAGATTGCATGGCATGCCAGTATCCATAGTTTTAGATCGTGACCCAAGATTCACTTAATGATTTTGGGTTAGTTTGTAGAAAGCTATGGGCACGAATTTACGATTCAGTTTGGCATACCATCCTCAAACGGATGGGCAATCAAAAAGGACTACTCAAACTCTTGAAGATATATTAAAACTCTGTGTCCTAGATTTCAAAGGAAGTTGGGATAAGTACTTGCCATTGGTGGAATTCTCATACAAACAATAGTTATTAAACAAATATAGGCATGGTTCCATTCAAGCATTATATGGACAAAAAATGTCGTTCTCCAATATGTTGGGATGAGGTGGGTGAAGCAACATTGTTGGGACCCGAAAGTTAGTACGTATGACTAATGATTCGACAACGATACAAAGCAAGCACAAGATCGATAAAGAGTTATGCGAATCTTCATCGAAAGGACGTGGAATTTAGTGTAGGGGATCATGTATTGTTGCGAGTTGCTCCATGGAAGGGAGTTATAAGATTTGGGAAGAGAGGAAAGCTCAATCCACGATTTATCGGTCCATTTCAAATTCTTGACCGAAAGTAGGAAATGTAGCCTATAGACTTGCGTTACCTCCGAGTATGTCTCTGTGTTCATAATGTGTTTCATATATCATGCTTCGTAAATATGTGAAAGACCCGAACCACATTATAGAGTTAGAACCAGGACGAGATAGCCAAGACTTAACGTATGAGGAGGTACTGTCAAGATCTTGGATAGGAAGGAGCATGTCCTACGCCAAGAAAGGTCATACCACAAGTTAAAGTTTTGTGGAGGAATCATGCTATAGAGGAAATGACCGGGAATTGGAAACGAAAATGAAAGCGAGGTATCCTCACCTTTTCAAAACACCAGTATCGTACGTCAATTTCGAGGACTAAATTTCATAAGGAGGGAGGTTGTAAGACCTCAAATTTTTAAATAAAAAGGAATTTCCTTTATTTTGAAATAGTAAGGGTTGATTTGATTAATGTGGATAGTTAAGGGTTAAATACGCAAATATTTCAAAATAAGCAAGTGGTTATAAAATATTCATTTTGTTTGGGAATATTCGTTTGGTCGTAGAATATTCGCATTGTCTGGGAATATATTAATACGGCCAGCAGTGACATGTGTGTGGGCCCCATAACTGAAAGATTGGATGAAGAAACGACAAATATAAGTTGTTTTTAAATAACGGCAGTAGTTGTTGCCATTAATATCATTGAATACCCGGGTGGTTAAAACACACTAATATGGCGTTGTTGAACAAGAAGATACCAGTATTGCACCAATTATTGATTCTTACGTAGAAGGCACTACTCAATAATGGTTACGAGAATTATCGCTCAAAGATTTTATTGAGTTAATAATTGTCTGCGTTGATATTTTATATTGTTTGTTGTTTCAATAATTGTCATTACACAAGTATCTTTCATTATCGAAGCAATAATTCATATTATCTGAATAATATTATTAGATAACATTATTGGCAATGTCTAGAAAGTTACATCTAAGGAGAGGTTTGGTCTATCTAATTGCTGCGGCAAGAAGAAGAAATTCTTATTGGAAAGCCCTCTTTCCAGGAACCGCACGGTTGTCAATATTGTGATTACGTAATATTATTTGTGAATAATTAATTATTGATTTATATGATGAGGAAAATATTGATTTTATGTGGATATAGATGGAGAAAATTTTAAAATGACAATTGTTGAAAATTAATATTTTATCTTTTCTCGATAAAATAATTCATTTAAATATATTATTTTAATAATATATTAACGGTGATATTTTTACAATGAATGTGGGATATATGAGTATATGAGGAGGAAGAGTATTTTGTGGCATTAAATGTTTAACACATGTTTTGTGTGTTGGTGGACACAATTATTACCGAAATTTGATTATAGCTTGTAAAATCACCCGTTTGTGGATTTGGTCAATTTCTATTTGGAATTTGGAAAAACTTTCTTCTGCAAAGTTGTAGAGAATTGAATTTCCTATAAAAACTCAAGAGATTCGAATTTTCTGATGAAAGGGCTATTTATTATGAATTATTGAAGTTCAAGTTCAAATAATTGATTTTTGGGAGTTTAAATTATTTTGTTAAGAAAAACGTTTTTGTATTTTTTGGACATCATTAACATGTGTGGCTGGTGTTTTGACCAAAAGGTGGGCTAAGGAAAATTTGTATAATTATATTAATATTATATTAAATTTTTCGCTTTGGTGTTCTAAGCATTTTCTATAAATAGGGTGCTTAGGTTAGAATTGAAAATCACACCGTAAACCCAAGTTTTTCTCTATTTCTCTCGATATTTTGAGCGTATTCTTGTGAGTATTTTGAGTATACTTTGAGTATTGCTAGGCAGATGCATAAGTTCCTTCAAAGACTATATCTTCAGATTCTAGCTAGAAGTCACCGATCTTTCGAGGTAAAAGGATATTATTTTTTTTCGTAATGATATTATTTCTTCAATATCATTATCTTTGAAATGTTGATCTGAAGTTTTATCAAATTTGGAACTTTTTTTCATGTCGGGGTTACTTATTCATGGGTTACTTATTCATGAGTTACTATTCACGAAGTTATTATTCATGAGTTCTTATTCACGAGTTACTATTCACTTAATACTATTCATGAAGCGTGAAAATGTTTTTTTGTGGAATTTCTATCTTTTGGTGTGGAGTTACTATTCACGATATCGACACTATTCACGATATACTCGACTATTCAATTCAGAAAAATAAAATTTCTTCTTTTTGTCAAAATATCTATTCGGATACCAACTTTGATTGTATCCATGTTTTGATCATTCTTGAATTTTACACCACTATGATTATCTTTGAGGTATTGTTGGACATGGATAAAACAGAGTACTTAATCCTTAATCCTTGTCATTTTGTTTCAATCGGATTCGTTCTTTAAAAATATTTTTCATCATCCTCGCCTTAAATGATGATATTATTGAATATCTTTGGCCTGTAGTGTAAAAGATGAATGATTTTCAAGAATATCTTTTGCGTCTCAGAGTGCAAAGATGAATGATTTCTGAAGAATATCTTTGGCTCAGTAGTGCAAAAGATGAACAGTGTTTAAATGAACATGACCGATGATGAATATCTTTGGCCTGTGTAGTGCAAAGATGAATATTTGATTTGAGATGAATATTGATTGATGTTACAGGATAAAATATTGATGATGGACCGTTAAATTCATAGATTATAGTAGAATTCATTCTCTACGTAACTCTTCTATGAATTATTATTTCGCTGCGAATATTGATCCGAAACTTGTTGTCTATTGTATTCTATCATCGATTTTTTCCTCGTTGAAGACTAACGATAATTTGTTGTATATTATCTTAGTCATAATATTCTTTATCGGGCTAGTTGAGCTCACCCTTTTCCTTGTTGTTCCATTTTTCTTCTCGGGGAGGCGAGAATGTAGCGAAGTACTAGTCGGGGTATGGAATGAAGGTTCTAGAGAGAGTTGTTTAGTAGTCCTCACCATTTTTGTAAAATAATGAATCAATAATGTGATGAGGATTTATTTGAGTATAGATATTGTCTAGAAGATAATATTTGTATTCAAACTCACAGTTTTACTGTTGTAATAATAAAGTTGTAGTTGTTTCTGTACCATATATTTGGCGACTCAGAATGGGTGTTGTGTATACCTATTTTGGGGGCGTCACAATAACCACCATCGTTTGTGCTAAAGCCAAAATTCTTTTTACCTTCTTAAAGGCCTGTTGTTGGTCTTGCCCCTAGTCCCATTGTGCCTTTCCTTTTAGCAATTTGCCAAAAGGTTATGTGACTTTGGCTAATGCTAGAATGAATCTTCTCATGTACGAAACTTTTCCTAGAAAGCTCTGTAATTGCTTTTGCCTTGCTTGGGTACACCTCTAAACCTCTGTTGTGCACCAAGAAGCCCAAGAATTTTCCTGCCGTCATTCCAAAGGCGCACTTCTTCTGATTCATCCTCAACTTGTACCTTCGGCATCGCTCAAACACTTTCCTCAGGTCCTCCACATGAGTTGTCGCCTTCTTGGATTTCACTAATATGTCGTCCACGTAGTCCTCCACTATATCATGAATCATGTCATGAAATACGGCATGCATTGCCCTTTGATAAGTTGCCCCCGCATTCTTCAACTCGAATGACATTACTACATAGTAGAAATTCCCAAATGGGGTACAAAAGGTTGTCAACTCTGCATCATCTACGGACATCTTTATCTGATTGTAACCCACAAACCCTTCCACGAATGACATCATCTCGTGATTAGTCATTGCATCTACCAAAGTGTCTATCTTGGGTAATGGGTACATGTCCTTTGGGCATGCCTTGTTCAAGTCTCTGAAATCCACACATATTCATAGCTGTCCATTTGATTTCTTTACAGATACGATGATGGATAGCCATGTTGGATGTTGGATCGGCTTGATGAACCCTACTTCCAGTAACTTCTTGATTTCTTCCTTTATTTGAGTTTCGACTTTGGGTTCGTAGTTGCGAGGTGTTTGCTTCACTGGCTTCATTCCCGGGCTTATGTTTAGATTGTGCTCTACAAGATCTTTGTTAATTCCGGGCATTTTATCATAATTCCAAGCAAAGACATCCCTATACTCTCAAAATAATTGCATGAGCTCCTCTTTTTGGTTAGCATCCAAGTCCTTGTTGACATAAGTTGGTCTTCGCGCTCCTCCATCTGTTGCCAAATCAACTTCTTCTAATTTATTTTGTTGAGGTTTTGGCCTATCCTCAAAGCATTCTGGAGCTGGTTCTGCCTTTTGCTGCACAACTTCTTCTTCTTTATTATTGCTGGAGTGGGGGACACCTCCTAAGCCATTGGGTTTACATGCTTCCTTGGGCTCTTCCCCCTTGCACCATCATAATCGAAACACCACCTTCCCGTTGGGTTTAACAACCCTCTCCCATTTCGTCTTTTGTCCATCCTCAGACTGCACTATCCGCTTAGCATTTAGTATGTTTATGGCATCTTCAGGATCTGCTGGCCTTTTCTTTTCTCCTCTTCCTTCCTTCTCCATGTCTACTACCACTGGCTTCTTGTTTTTGGAACATTCTCCATGTTCCGAAGTCTTCTTCTACTCTTTTTCTGCAAGCACGAACTTATCTTCCTGCACTTCCTCCCAGCTTGCTAGTCTTAGGGAATCAGGCCTTGCAATCTGGTTCTCTCCCTCTTCAACGACATCATCGAAAAAAGTTTCTTCGGTGATGTGTGCCTCCTCTGGTCCAAAAAGATTCTGAGTTGCTGGTACCTTCACTTCTCTCCCTTTCCAGATAGCTTTCCAGCATTGATGAAAGATCGATGGTATCATTTTGCCAAGCCCTTCCCAGCAAGACATGATATGATGCATCCACCTCTTCAACATGGAACATTACAGGCCCTCGAATCTTCCCAAATTTCATGTCCACCTTGATGTGTCCCAGGGTTCTTGTACTCTGGTTGGCGAATCCTGTAATGTTTATTTGTTCCTTCATAATCTTCTTCTTTGGTAGGCCTAACTGTTTAAACACGGTGTAGGGCATAATATTTACAAACGCTCCATTATCAATGAATGCCATCCGCACTTCAATGCCATTGATTACTGCTGTCACATACAGCGGCCTGTTGTGCGGGTATCTTATCTCTCTATCAACTTTAGAGAATGATATCTTATTTTCTTCTTCCTCCATTGTCTTCACAAATCCTTTGCTTATGGTCATGCAAGTCTCCTGCGTCTCGACAGCCTTAATAATTGCCTTTGTTGCCTCTATCCTTGCTTCCTTGGCAAATCCTATCTTATCAAAAAAGTTTTTGAACTTGGCTCAGTTCATCAATGCCGTCACCTGCAAGCCTGGATCACACTCTTCCTTTTCTTCCATCATCATCTCCACTTCCGGGGTTGTGCTGTGGACAACATTGTTACATGTTTCTTTCCCCTTGTGATTCGACAGTGGCTTGTCATGAACGCTGCTTTCCTTTCCAAGTTTAATTTCCCCATTTGCCAGCTTCTCATTATATGTCCTCCTTAGGCTGTAACAGTCCATAGTGGAATGTCATGCGTATTAGTGATATGCATAGAAGTCTGGTCTTCTTTTCATCTCTTCTGTCACTACAAATCTAGGCCTTTGGGGTTTCACCACCCTATGTTTAACCCATTGTTCGTACACACCCCTGAATGCCTTTTCACTACACGTGATAGCCTCCGGGACTGACTTTCTTGTATATTTGTCTCCAGACCTTCCTTTGCTTCGTTCAAAATTTTTCTCATGCTTCTCGCTCTTGCCCCCTTGTGTTTTGACTGAGAGTCAGCCAAAGCCACAATTTTTATCCTCTTACCCTTCCATGTAACCGTCACATGGATAGTGGGTAATGTCATGATTCCTCCCAAGTCTTCTGCAAAAGACGAGAGGTTCGCAAATGAACCATATGCCTTTGTAATGAGATGGGGCTTGAAGGCATCTAAGGCACCATTGTTTCAAATACTGACCAAGTTCTTTTCTTCAATCGGCTCTGCGAACTTCTATGCCTGGGCCATGAACCTGTCAACATAACCTGACAGCTCCTCGTTTGGCTTCTGCTTGAATCGCATGAGCTCTACAATGGTTACATGTTTCTGCACATAGAAAAATTTCTTTAAAAATTATAATTTTAGGTCATCCCAATCACGGACTAACCCCTTCTTCAAATTGTAGTACTAACTGAAGGCACTATCCGTCAAAGTCTTATTGAATTCCCGCATCAACAAGTTGTGGTTGTTTACTTCATCATACCCTAGCCACGGAGACATCGACTCTACAAACCTGGCAATATGTTCCCTGACATTTCCTTTCTTGGAAATTATGGGGGATGCTAAATATACCCTGTCGGGTAAGGTTGCCTCCGAATGTGTGCTGGTAAGGTGGAGTAAAGTCTAACTCCGAGGGTCGGGATGTCTGCCTGTGAAGTTGATTGATCACATCGATCATATCATCTTTCGTCACATACTGGCTTATGGCATGAACTCTCTGGGGTGTAGTGATATACTACTGTATCGGTGGTGTGTATGGTAAAGAGATTGGTTGATGCACACTTGCATCATGTAAAGCTGGCACTTGTGGTAGTTGCTGGCGCACTTGCTGGACATTTGTCGATGTCGGGATTTTTAAATGTCCCTTTCCGTTACTTGTTCTTTGGTGTTCTCATTTTAGGTGAGATTTGTTTGAAAAAACAAGTGAAAAGGTTCGACATGTATAATGTCGACGATGGACTGTTAAGAGTCGCCAGTTGGTTTTTTAAATGGTTGTACCAACACAACCGAGAAAAGGTTTGCACATTGACCCGATGATATGACACACTGCTAAACCAAGCCTGGTGAAACCGAGATTCATTAGGGTCCAGGGACTTGGTTATGCAGAGGGAAGGTGTTAGGCACCCCCTGACATCCGTGTTACCACGGTGACCGCCTCTTTTTAAGAAACTATTATCTGAATGTGTGTGTGTGTGGGTCAATGTGCTGTTATTTAAAAGTGGTACGAGGCCTCATTCGCACCTATATACAAAGGGTTTGAATTTATGTAAAAATTCAATTTTAGTAAGATATGGCAGTTATGTTTTATAAAAGAGGCTTTTCAAACCCTTATGCTCAATAGTAATTGAGACCTTTTACACTTCCATTTTATTAAGTGTTCGACTTGATTGATTTTATTTTCGAGATGCGAAGCATCTATAAGAAAATAATGTACAACAATAATGCCGATTCCTCGTGGGTATGAAAACCATCACGGGAACCGAATCTAGATCCAATAGGTTGAATCTATGATCACATGATTCCTAGGTGCACATGATACCGTAATTTGTATGAAAGCAGTAAGCAGGTATATATATAAAAGCTGTAAATATATATATACAGACATGATCACCAACCACGAAGCACCTCTATGGGGGATCAGAAATGTAAATAAAGCTGTAAAAGCTATCAACCACCACGGAGGAAACTCCAGGTGGGACAAAACGTAAATAAAGCTGTAAAGCTATCAACCGCCACGTAGGAAACTCCAGGAGGGATAAAATGTAAATAAAGCTGTACAAAGCAATCAACTGCCATGAAGTGAACTCAGGCAGATTTTTAACGTAAAAATAAAGTCGTAAAAGCGATCAACCACTTGCATAAGTAAACTCTGTGTGGGACGAATATATATATATATATATATATATATATGTGTGTGTGTGTGTATATATATATATATATATATATATATATATATATATATAGGTGTATATATAAAAGCAAGTAAACGCATTGGGTATAAAATCTGTGCTCATCGAATGAGTCCCACAGTGAATATACGTTATATATATATATATATATATATATATATATATATATATATATATATATATATATGAAAGCAAGAACGCCTCCAGATCAAGTTCAGGCTCATCGAACAAAGTTAGACACACGATTCATATATATATATAAGCAAATAAATGCTCCGAATCAAGTTCAGCTCAATCGAGGCATAACTCGATAATGTTAGTCCATATATATAAATATATATATATATAATATGTATATACAAACTGAAATAAAACTACGGACCGAAGTCCGGGCAAACTCACGCAACACGAATCTCAACGTGAAGAAGGGTGTGTGCAAAGATGAAGAGAAAGACTTTAAAGTGTGTGAGAAGGCTTACAGTGGGCTGCTAAAGAACACTTCTATATCTTTAAAGTGGGTAAACACTGGCTTTTGTAGGTACAAAAGTATCTATATATGAGCTCACAAGTGTTTAAAATGGGAAAGCACTCAGTATATTGCAAGTACGGAGCAAATTGGACAGGGCTTCCTCGCTCTTTCTCTCCTCTTAAAATGGCCACCCCAAGCCCTCTATTTATAGAGGGGGGAGCCGCAGGTGTACCTGCGGCTGAGCCACAGGTGTACCTGAGGCTACCCTGGTTGCCCCGGGTCTCTCGGGTCTGGTCGTCTAGCAGTACGTGTGTGTAGGCACTGCAATGTCCGCTCGAACTTTTAGAATTGCAATCCAGGCATCCGATTGAGGTATATAGGATCAATTTTTGATCGTCGTTGTCGAGAGTTGTACAATGACATGAGATTAGATGTTGTACAAAGTCATTGAAGATGGGACGGTGCCCTCTGGTCTTCGAGCTTCAAATTCTATTCGTTACCCAGCACAATAGTCACTCGGGAATGGTTCTCCTGAATTCTTATGGGACATCCGTGTGTAGAAATATATGTATGAGATGTTTAGATGACGTGATGTGGCCTTGAGTCGGCGAGATGATGTCTTGCCCCTCACCGGAGTTATCGCCAGTTTGGGCTAATAAAGCAGACGTTACTCAGGGTTATCTCTGAGATTGGACTGCTGTAAGTGTTGAAGTTCCTCATTATCATCTCTGAGGTGTGCCTGTCATCCTGGTGTTATCTTCGGGTTAGTACTGAGTGTCTCGTTATGAGCGCCGAGATTGAAACTTGTTGCATTTGAAACAAGCATTTTCAAAGTTATCATTGGAACTGCATTCCTTGGGGTTATCACCAAGGTTGGTAGCTATTCCCATGATTGGGACTGAGACTGGATACCTCGGGGTTATCTCCGAGATTAATTGGTCTTCTCCGGTATGTGTTTTGGTATTGGATCTGCATGCCTCGGGGTTATCTATGAGGTTGGAACTGTTACTCTCAAAGTGTGTGTTCGGGTTGATCTTTGAACTCGAGGTAGTATCTAAGTCGGATATGGATCGCCTTCAGGTTCCTCTTGAAAGATGAATCTGTATTTCTGCAATGTTAATGACAGGTGTACAGAAAATTTTGAGTGTCTACAACATTGCTTGGGATGGTTGGCATCTGCACTTATGAAAATGCTAGAAAAGCAGTTGGGATGATGTGTGTCTGAGGTTAGCTTGCTTCCAACATGGGTTGTGGTGCGTCACCACTGTCCTGGGGCTCCAAGTTGATGATTGGAACCGACTGGTTCTCCTTCGATGAAGGTACAATCTGGTTCTCTTTGTTGTTGCTGCCATTGTTGTTGTCTTCCACTCTTGCTTGTTCCCCCTGCGAATTGCTTGGGAACATGGCCTTGAAGGTGGGAATCTGCATCAACTGCTGGCGAAAATTCCTCATTTCCTCTTGCTTCCTCTGCATCTCCAACATCATAGCCATCATCATCCTTTGCCCTTCCCGTGCTTCCTTCAATGCCTTGAGCATCTCCAGTTGCACAACATTCGTCTGCTCTCCGCTTGCACCCTCGCCTTGCTTTCTTGTGTTTGTTTGTTGTTGATTTGCCATATATGGTGATGTTGAACTCCCTTCTGAAGCGTCTTCAATAAGTGCTTGGTCAAGATCCAGGTTTGCGCTTTGGAAAGCTTGAGTTGCTTGCCTTGGAACTAGATCCGGTGAGGTAATGTTATTTGTTAGTGAAGCAGCTCTTCATGTAGTTCTCCCACTTCGAGTTGTCGGTATACCCTTCACGAATTCTACACCTTCCCAGCAGAGTTGCCAAAAAAATGTGGGCAAGGAAATCATGTCTTGCTAGTTAGGGTTTCGTGTTGGCTAAGGAGGAGAGAAATCCACGAAGAGCATGAAATTGGTTGGTTGATTGAAGAGGGGAGAAGAACATGTGGGCGATTACTCCAAGGACACGTGGCAGAACTCCTAGAATCCAGAAATCGTGTTAGGGTAGCTGGGATTCCAAGAGCCTTTTTGAGTGCTTCGAGTTGAGAGAATGTCCAAGCCTTTTAGTGCTTTTAGATGGAATGTCCAAGTCTTAAGCCACCAAAAGAGTTCCCCCTCTTCCTAGAATGGAAGGAGTATTTATAAAGTTTCCTAGAATTAAGTAGTCACATGTTAGGCACATGTTTTTCAGGGAAATTCCAGAAATATCCTTTAGTCATTAGAATAATGCCCATATTGTCCTGTCCTTCTAGCCACCAATCAAATCCCTCAATCAATTCCCAAAACGAGCCGCCTCCACAAGTCTTCTGCCTCGGGACACGTAGAGGCTTCTCCCGGGTCTAGCACATTTATTTCTGACTTTTTCGTCTTTATTCGATTAGGTTATACACTAATTTGCTCATTTAATGAGGCTGTGGAACTATAATTGTGCATTTAATTCAATTAGGTCATGTGAATTCTAATTTTGCACTTGGGCCCACAATACTTAAATTAGTCACATCAAATTAAATTCGGCAAAACTAATGATTTGACCACTATTGTTGGCACGTTTTACTTAATACACTACTAAACTTTTAATTTTTCTGATTACCCCATTCAACTAATTAATATTTTAAAATTAGGTCATTTTGTTAATAAATTTGGACGGACATTAAATTGATTTAAATATTTTCTTACGTGGAAAATACAAAAAAATAAGAAAAAAAATGTAAGAATGACGTGGCAAGTAACATTTGACTTGGTCTTATAAAATGAATTTAAAATGTGAATTAATAAAGAAATAATGGCGTACGTCACTTTAATTCAGTAATTCCCAAACGGAAGTTATGGAGTGCCGATCAAATCTCACCAATCCAAACCCCTCCATACATAAACCCTAAATTCCGCCATTCTCCATCTTCAAAATCCCCAATTATCCTCTCTAGCTCTTCAACCTCAAAATACTCCCTAATATGCCTCTCTCACTTCCTCATTTCTTCACCCTCTTATTCCTCTCAAAAAATCCATCAAATTAAAAATCCAAATCCACCGTTCCAATTCCCCAACAATCTCCATGAGTATGGAAGCTGGAATTGGGGTAATGGGTACGAAGCTAGGCATGATGAGTTACTTCGAGGAAATTTCAGCAGTAATATGCTTACTAATATGAGTTGTTCTAGTTAATTGGATCGGCGCTCCATAACTTCTGGCGTCTGGGGAACGGTGGTCGGACACTCGCACCCATCGATTTGGAAACCTCTGTAAGAGGCAATGAAGTCTGTCTTGTCCCGTCCACCCTGGGTAGCCCAATCATCTGCATTCCATATTGAGCTATACACACCCATGGGTTGGTCCTTTAGGAATGGCACTCCTCTGTGTCCCAAGTTTGAGTGGACTCGAATGGACGTTTCATCCACCAAAAAGACAACTTGACGTTGGTTCCAGAGGATGGAATAGTAATGGAAGTCCTTGGTAGGGTCGAACCAGAGGTACCTTTGTTCTCTATTACCCACGTCATTCACGTACATATTGGTCTGGACCAGGTATGGTTCCCCAGTGGTGTTGCCCAAGAACTCAAAATCAAATTATTTGGAAATTACTGGATAAAAAAAAATATTCGGTTATAAGACCAAGTCAAATGGGTTATAAGCCACGTAATTTTTACATTGTTTTCTTATTTTTTTGTATTTTTCACGTAAGAAATTATTTAAATCAATTTAACGTCCGTCCAAATTTATTAACGGAATGATCTAATTTTAAAATATTAATTAGTTGAATGGGATAATCAGAAAAATTAAAAGTTCAGTGGTGTATTAAGTAAAACGTGCCAACAATAGTAGTCAAATAATTAGTTTTGCCATTTAAATTTTTAGTTTCAAACTTGGGTCTAAAAATTTAAAATAATACTCTTTTAGCATAACAGAAATGAAGATTTTTAAGTTTCTTTTTATAATTTCACAAGTCTGTCAAATATGAACATGAAAATTCTTTTGCTCCACATAAAAAGAGTCAATTTACAAAATGATTTTGTTGAATAACAATAGTCTCTTTTCATTTTAATTAATATAAAAAGTTATTTAATGTAAATTATTTTTTAATACTTCTAATAAAAAATTTAATACTTAATTGAGTCGCATCAGTATTAAATATTTTGTTTCCTCTAATATTTTATTAAATTAATTATAGGAAGACATTAATGAAATATAATTAATTTAAAAATTGGCAAAAATAGCTAAACATAAAATTTTATAGAATATTCATATTCCAATGGACAAGATCCTTCAAAACATACTCGCTGAGCATAAGGCGAAAAGGGAAGCTGCTGGAATATCTAGCTTTGGTATTGATAATGAATCAGGAGGCGAAAATTTGGTTGACGTGCTTCTGGGACTACAGGCTTGTGTGGATCTCTCAATTTGTGCCATGGACTATTAGTAGTAAGGTAACATAATACTCTAAAAATAGTTGGACCTGAATTCCATCCATAACTATTTAAATTCAAATCACATAATTCATATTAAATATAAGTAATATAGTTTTAATTCTTTAAATGATCATAACTATTTTATGTAACTCAAAACTAACTCAATTTTTTTTTTTTCAAGTTCTCTTCTTCAACGAACCATTGCATAAAGCCTCCATTGTTATACTTTGTTCAGCCTGTACTTATTCTTACACCGGAGCTATCCTCCAGCGGCCCAAGTCGTTAGATTCACGTGTGACTTCATTTCTGTGCAGGATTGGACTGACTTTTAGTGATTGAGGCGTGTGAAAGAATCCTGACGTTAACATTGGCGCTAAAAGGATGATTATAATGCTACATAATTTTGAATCACTCAGGAGTTTTGATGGGTATCATTGTGACGAGTAAGGTAAAGACAGTTTCCGCTCGGGGTCAATCCACGGTTGATCCCCCTAACCAATCACGGGGTTCGGCCAAAAATAGGTTGGCACCATCGTTGAGTGTTGCGAAGACTTGGCTCCTATATTAATTCAAGGGTGGGCACCCAATGACAAGGCAGATGTTGTTCATCGTCGTCTGTTCTCAACGGCCAAGAAGGATGCTACCAACCAAACGTGTCGAGGACAACCCGTCCCGAACACGGTCCCAGGGAGAACATAATTCTAGACAGGATGAACGGGATGAAAGATGGTTGATTCTGGAGAAAAAGGTTCAAGAAGCCAATAACACGGTACAGGCCCTACTTCTTCAAAAAAAGGAGTAGGATGCTCAGTTAGCACTTTTGGACGGTGAAGATGGTGCTTCTAGCCACAGTCAAATGCGGGAGCATTAGCCAGGGAATTAGTCAAGGAAAAATCATCTAAACGATTCTCGGTGGATCAAGAGCAGGCACCAAAGTCACTCTTGGGAAGGGAACATGTGCCTTGAGGTCATCTCAAGAGAGGAGCAGGCATCGAAGCTACTCGCAGAAAAAAGCAGGCGCCGAAGTCGCTCCTGAGAATGTAGATCAGAACGAAGAAGGCAAGATTCGTCCCCCCAAGTAGATGGATTCGAGGCCTTGGCCTAAAAATTTGTGGACTTGGAAAAGAGGTTGACAAAAGGTAGTAGGGGGAAAGAGGCTACGGTGAACTCTTCATCACCTTTCCCACCGGAGATAGATCGGGAAAGGGTCGACCCCTATAAGAAGGCCCCTCACATGAAGAGTTATGATGGTTCGGGGGATCTGTATGAGTACAACCAGGCGTACGACCGACTGATGAACTACTATGACTATTCAGATGTCGCTAAATGTTTGGTATTCATCACAACTCTCAAAAAAGATGGTCGGTAGTGGATGATGTTGCTGCCCTCGAACTCAATCTCTTTGTGGAAGGAGCTCTGTGATAAGTTCCACATCGGGTTCGGTAAAAAAAAGAGAAGAGGAAAGTAGATCGGGTTCTTAGTTTGGATGTTGTACTCTTTATGTTTGATCAGTCTGTTAGGCGAGAAAGAAAATATTCGGGCATTGTCATATCTTTCACGGACGATGATTTCCCTTCGGAGCCGATCGAACCGCATGAAGGGGCTTTTGTCATTATTGCACAGGTGGCTTCTATGCACATGATAACGGCTCATCGGTGGACATTCTGTATGCCCACACATATCAAAGGATGGATCTGGAAGGAAGAAAATGGAGATTGGGCAGCAGCCGCCCCTCTACGACTTCAGTAATGATCCCGTTCGGGTAGCAGGGACGATTGAACTACCAGTCGTTTTTTGGGACAACCCCTCAGCAGGTTGAAATTATGTGCAGATTTTTTTCGATTCATGTTTACTTAACCTACAATGCCATTCTTGGGAGGCCAACTTTAACGGTGTTGCAAGCAGTTACTTCAATTCCATACTTCAAAATCAAGTTCCCTACATCGAATAAAGTGGAAGAGGTGGTTAGGGACCTCGATTTGGCAATGAGATGTTATAAAAATGCGTTGATCTCTTCAGGGGTAGGGATCAACAAGAAAAAATATATCATGGCGATAGAGATTGAATCATTTGCCCAAGGCAGTACAAAACCTCTCGTCATGCCCGTCGAAGAGACAAAAGATATTGAACTGATACTAGGGAAGAAAGAAAAGAAGATCAAGATTGGATTGGGTTTACATGAGCCATTTCGGATAAGTCTAATAGAGTTGCTTCAGGGTTATGCTGACATTTTTGCTTGGGTTCTTACCATCATACCCGGAGTTGGTGAATCGGTGGTTGTACATATGTTGCATATGGATCCTGCCAAAAAACACGTCCGAAAGAAAACGAGGATCTTTACCCCAGAAAGGCAGAAGATCATTGACGAAGAAATAAAGAAGTTGTTGGCAGCAGACTTCATCTTAGAGATCGACTATCCATAATGGTTGGAGAATGTGGTCTTAGTACAGAAGAAGAATAGGAAGTGGCAGATCTGTATTGACTACACATATTTGAACAAGGTGCGCCCTAAGGACTTCTACCCTCTTCCATACATCAACCAGCTCATCGATGCTACTTTTGGATATGCCTTACTTAGTTTTATAGATGCTTTCTTAAGATACCTTCAGATTTCAATGCACAAGATGGATATCCTGAAGACAAACTTCATCACTCATCGAATAATTTACTCTTACAAGAAGATGACGTTCAAGTTATTGAACGTCGGTGCTGCTTATTAGAGGATGATGAACTACGTATTTCAGAGACAGTTATGCCGACGCATGGAAGTATATGTGGATGACATGATCGTCAAAAGTATGTCAGTTTGGAGTCATCTGGATGACTTAGAAGACTGCTTCTAGACCGTCAAACACTATAACCTCAGGCTAAATCTGACGAATTGCACCTTTTGTCTAGTAGTAGGTAAATTATTGGTTTATCTGGTAATTAAAAGGGGGATCGAGGCTAACCCGGAGAAGATCAGAGCAATTCTAGATATAAAGTCTACTCAGTCATACAAGGATGTTCAACAGTTGATCGGTCGGATAGTAGCGATGAAGATGTTTATATCAAAGTCAGAAGAAAGGTGTTTGCTATTCTTTGATACGTTGAAAGGGTCAAAGAACGAGAAAACCTTCAAGTGGACATCAGAATGTGAGGACGCCTTCTAGGAAATTAAGAGGTATTTGTCTTCAGCTCCTTTGTTGGTAAAACTGGTTCCTTCAGAACCTTTATACTTATACTTAATCACAAGTTCTTTGGCGCTCAGTGTGGTATTAGTTCGGGAGATAAATGAAAGTAGTGCCCAACGTACTATATGAATCATGCTCTTCGGGATACAGAAACCAGGTATTCGAACCTTAAGAAGTTTTCATATGCTCTAATAATAGCCAGTCGGAAGCTTCAACATTACTTCCAAGGTCGATTGATTGTGGTGTATACTGATCAGCCATTGAACAAGATCCTAAATAAGCCATACATCTCAGGTCGACTAGCAGCTTAGGCAATAGAGTTGACACAGTTTATTATGTAGTATCATCTTCGAACAACAATAAAGGGTCAGGCCTTGGCTGACTTTATGGTGGAGTGCTCATTTTTTGAACCTGATACAATTGACCAAACAAGAGAAATGGTGGGTTAGGTCTCAGTTTCTCAGCCTGTTCAAATTTTGTGGACACTATACTTGGATGGTTCTTCTACTTCAGATGTCAATGGGGTCGGAGTTATTTTAACGAGTCCAGAGGGATTCAAAAAACAACAGGAAATTCGCTTCGGATTCAAGGCGACCAATAACGAGGCAGTGTATGAAGCGATTCCAGCAGGTATTTGACTGGCGAAGAGTCTTACGATATAGAGGTTGATAATTTTCAGCGACTCTCAGCTAGTTTTCAAATAGATTTTGGGAGAGTATGAGGCTCGGGGGGCAAGAATGTTCAAGTATTTGGCCGAAGTCAAAGATCGTCTCTATTACTTCTACTCGTTTGCCTTTTAGGGGGTGGACGTGTCAGATAACACCATTTCTGATGCATTAGCGAGGTTGGCTATGACAAAGGCAAACTCATTCAGCAGGTCGAACTATCTTGAGGTTTTGAATTCACCAAGTGTTCAGCATTCGTAGGTAATGTGTGTAGAAAGGTCAAACTATTGGCTGACACTTTATTTGGATTATCTGACTAATGGTGTCTTACCTTTGGATCGGATGATGGTAAAGAAAATCAAATATAGCAGTTCAAACTTTATGCTCATCAATGGGGATTTGTACTGAAGGGCTCACTCTTCTTACTGAGGTGTTTGGTGCCATCCAAGGCTGAATACATTCTTCAGGAGGTTCATGAGTGGATATGTGGTGATCACATGGGTGCTAAGGCATTGGTGTACAATGTGCTTCGACAGGGATACTATTGGCCAACAATTTTTAAAAAAGCAATAGACCATGTGAATAAATGTCCCAAATATTAGCTAAACAACTCTATTCCTTATCAACCACCCGTAGAGTTATACTATGTTCTATCCCCGATCCCATTTGCTATGTGGGGGATAGATATATTGGGTTCACTACCGAATGCGAAGGGTCAGTTTAGTTTTGTTATAGTAGCCATTGATTACATGACTAAGTGGGTGGAGGCCAAACTACTTCGGAAAATTATAGAACAGGAATATCTGAAGTTCTTAGAAGAGTTCGTCGTTTTTCAATTTGGGATTCATGTGGTGTTGGTCTCGGATAATGGCAGACAGTTTTTGGTCTCTAAGTTTGAGAAATTTTTAACAGATCTGGGGTTCAACATCGGAAGACTTCGGCGGCTCATCCTCAGTCGAATGGTCAGGTAGAAGTTGTAACATGACGAATTGATTGAGTCGTGATTCTGGGGACATAATCCTTTTAAAGGGGGAAAGTTGTGACAAACGAGATTTTTGTAATTTAATTTGAATATTTATTGAATTAAATAAATATTTTTAATGATTTAATTATTGGGCTAAATAATTAATTGATGAATTTGTGGTAGATTAATTTAATTATATGTGTTACATTGATTAAATTAATGTGGAGAATTTATTATTCAAAAGTATGTATTTAATTGAGCTTATTTGATTAAATGAATTATTTAATAAGCATAATGTTATTCTAATTAATTTAATAATTAATTAGAGATTTAATGACTTGACATAATTAATAAATGAGAATTTAATTATGTGACTATGTGATTTAATGTGGAATTATTCTATTTTACTTAATTAAATTAAATAAGATAGTTAATTAATTACTTAAATGGGTGTGACATTATTAAACTATATAATAAGAGTTTAATTAAATTAATGGGGAAATAGTATTTTAGAGATAGCTCAATCCTCGATTCATTGGCTCATTTATAATCCTCGAACGAGTAGGAACTGTGGCCTATAGACTTGCCTTACCGCCAAGTATGTCTCGTGTTCATAACGTTTTTCATATATCTATGTTACGTAAATATGTGAAAGACCCGAACCACATTATTGAATTAGAACCAGACGAGATAGAGGAAGATTTAACGTATGAAGAGTTACCTATTTAAATCTTGGATAAGAAGGATCATATTTTACGCTCCAAGGTTATACCTCAAGTCAAAGTTTTGTGGAGAAACCACGATGTGGAAGAAATGACCTGGGAGTTAGAATCTGAGATGAAGTTAAGATATCCTCACCTCTTTGACATACCAGGTACGCACCTTAATTTCGAGGACGAAATTTCATAAGAAGGGGAAGTTGTAAGACCCCAACTTTTATAAATAAAGATTAAATTTTCTCAAAATATATTTTTGAATATTATGGTGTGAATATGATATAATGTTATAGTTGTGGGTATTATTTATAAGTTTTCCAAAGTAAGCAAGTGGTTATATTATATTCGATTGGTTGGAGAATATTCGTTTTAGCAGGGAATATTCGTACGACGGCACAATCATTGGAGGACCCCACAACGAAAGTATTGTCGTAGTAAGAAAATGACAGAATTATCTTTTTATAAAAATAACGGCGGAAGTGTTACAAAACTGTTGAACTACCCGGTAGTAAAAGTACAGTAATACGCGTGGTTGCATAGTAGCACACGGTATTGATTATTGATGCTTACGTGAGAAGTCACTCAGTAATACTCAATTATTGCTACAGTAATTGATGCATCATATCTCTTATATTATTGATTCGATTATTGTCACAGTATCATTCTGCATAATATGTTATATTATTAAATCAATAATTTAGACGACAAAGTTATTCATATTATTAAATTACAATATTTACAATGTCTAGAAGTTCTGTCAAGGAGAGGTTTGGTCACCTAATTGCGCGTCAATAGGGAGAAATCCTTATTGGAAAGCCCCCTCTTTCCTGGGAATGACCTGGTTGTTAAATATTGTGAGTTATAATATTAATGATGAATAAGTTCGTATTGATTAAAGATGAATTTGATAGTTCCATTGTGTTGGGATTATTAGTGTTAGTGGAAATCGACATCTATTCCGAAGAAAATTGATGTCTTGGGGTTATATTGATAAATCGGATAATTTATCGGATAAATGAGCAATTAATTTCTACTAATTTACATGCTTATATAACTATTTATTCACATGTGTGTACTATTGAATCACATTCTTGTACTATTAGGGGAGTTGGTGCAAGATTGATAATACTTGCATGACTAAGTTAAAAATGGAGGTATAGATGGAGGTACTATACTGTAATTTGTATTTTCACATGATTATAACTATTGATTCACATGATTATAACTATTGATTCACATGATTGAACTATTGATTCACATTATTTACTATTATGGGAGTTAGTGCAAGTTTGATAATACTTGCAGGACTAAATTAAAAAAGAAAGAAAAGTTGGAGGTATTGTACTATAATATTTTGAGCCCCAAAACGTGCAATTATCGAAACTATATTTTCCTATAAATAGAAACTCATTCTTCCTTTATTTCTCACCAATTCACTAAAGCTATAGAGCATTTATTATAGAGAGAAATTATAGAGAGAAAGAAGAAGAGAAGTCTGCTACCTCACTACTCCAGTATCCAGTTTTTTTCTAAGGTAAGGGGTATTATTTCTTTCGTCTTCATGAAGAGAACTTCTGTTATTCCATTCTTTATCATTATGTTGGAATAACCTGTCTATGCGAAGTACCGCATACATGGTGACATTCTTCTGTGATTCCATTCTTTATTATTCTGTTGGAATATCCTGTGTGTGCGTTTATGCATGACCTAGTTCCGTTCTTTATTATTCTGTTGGAACATCACATGCATGCGGTTTACGCATTTGACACCGTTCCGATTCTTTATTATTCTATTGGAACATCATGTCTGTGCGTTTACGCATGACTTGGTTCCATTATTTATTATTCTATTAGAATATCCTGTCTGTGCATTTACGCATGACCTGGTTCCGTTATTTATTATTCATTGGAATAACTTTATCATGCGGTCTCATCGCATGCTTGGTGATTTCTTTTGTTATTCCATTCGTTATTATACTCAGTTGGTTAAAGTTTTGACTTCTATACTCCATGAAATTAGTGGAATATCATTGATATTTACGCTTCATCTAGTATCTTTTCGTGGAAATATTCTTCTGAGCATTCTTGAATTTTACTCTACAAAAAAGTATCATGTTGACAATTTGGACGTTATTGGTTCCTGGATAAATTAATTCTTGAACTTGTTTTATTGAATTCTTATATCATTGACATCATCCTCATGTTTATATTTTGTTGAAAGTCATCTGTGGCCTGTAGTGCATAGATGGACTTGGTATGATTATGACCAAGGATAATTCGGTGTAATCATGACCGTAATGTTACAAATGACGTGGTAAAAGTCCTCATTGTCCCGTAGTGTATTGATGGACAGTTGTTGGCATGATCATGACCATTAATGAATAGACAAATATCCTTGGCCCGTAGTGCATAGATAATTTGTGGTCGTGATACTAAAGAATATCCTTGGCCGTAGTGCAGGGGTGATTCGATGATGTGGATTATTTATTAAGTTGAGTCTCCGCGATAAAAGTGATGAAAAACCTTTTAAATCATAGAAGATAGTAGATTTTATTCTCTACTTAACTCTTTTAATGGATTGCTTGTTCCGCTGCAGTTAAACTTGATGTCTATTGTATTTTTATCAGTTTAACATTGTTGAAGGCTAATGATAATTTATTCTGCATTATCTTAGTCATAATATTTCTTACTGGGCTAGTTGAGCTCACCCTTTCTTTCACTGTCCTCTTCAGGAAATTAGAATATATTTGGGACAAGTCGAGGAACGGAGTGATGGTCCAGGTAGATGGCTATAGTAGTCCTCACTATTATGTAAAATAGTGTGATAATAATTGTAATAAGGACTTTATTTGAGTTTGTATACTCTCTACGAGACATTATCCGTGTTGAAACTCTCAGCTACGTTTTGTTGTACTGTATCAAAGAAGTTTGTATTTAAATTTTGTACCATGTATTTGGCGACTCAAGATGGGTGATGTATACCTGTTTTGGGGGTGTCACAGTTGGTATCAAAGCTTAAGGATATGATCCCTGGCTGAGATGTGAGACAAGAACTAGGAGGGGAGAGACGGGGATTTCCTTCGCTAGTATGACCTACCTAAGTTTATTTGGTATTTAATTGGTCAGTCAAAGTATAGGGATAATATGTGATATGTTAATTAACCCTTGTTTTGTTGCAGTATTTGAAATGGCATCCGAAAATGTTGAGATAAGCAATGAAGCACATGAGACCATTGAGTCACCAACGATCAATGCCCAGGGTAATGTGCAACATGAAGACAATAATCCTCAGGTAAACAATAACACCGATGAAATGGTGAATGATGGGATTGTCAGAGGCTTTATGCAATTCATGCAACATCAGGCGAAGGCGGCTCTTGTCCAAAATACAGGTGGAAACACTGACAACTCTCGGATAGTCACCGCTAAGCAGTTCAAGGAGTTGGGACCACCGGAGTTTTTTGGAGAGCCAAAATCACTTAAGGCGGAGACGTGGATAAAGCAGATCAACAAGATATTTGATGTCTTGGGATGCTCCGAGGAGCAAAAGGTTCCCTTTGCCACCTTCATGTTGCGTCTGAGAGGCAGACATCTTGGTGGAAATCAGAAAAGCGACTCAACTTCTTTGATCAAGATGTCTTGGGAGAAGTTCCAAGAGTCATTCAATGACAAGTACTTTCACGAAAGTATTCGTCACATGAAGGAGGTAGAGTTCATCAAGCTTGAGCAAAACAATATGGTAGTGGCCTTAAAGACTGAAGCTAAGTTTGCCGAGTTATCTCAGTTTGCGTCCCACTTGGTTGATAATAAGAAGAGAATGACGTGGATGTTTCTAAGAGGTTTGAAACCCGAGATACATCAATACCTTATCTCTCATAAACTATGTTTGTATTCAGATGTTTTGAATAGGGCTCAGTTATTGGAGCGCGATAATGAGTCAATCCAACCAAGAGAGAGCAGCCGACAAGTCGATAATTCCAGTGGTAGCAGTCATCCAAGTGGTGACAACAAGCGTGGAGGAAATCAACATGCCAGAAATGATAATCACTTCGGTGGTAATCATGGCCATGACAATAAGAGTGGACATTTCAAGAAGAGGAGATTCAACAAGGATGGAAAGACGCCAAAGACCAAAGACCAGTAGTTATGGAGGAGAACGATGGCCGATTCGTATGTTACAAATGTGGAGGGGAAGGACACATAAGTCCAAACTGCACGATGCAGTCCAAAGCATATTATAATTGTGGAAAAGAAGGTCACCTAGCCCGATTTTGTCGTGCACTAAAGTCAAGTCCAGCTGGGATGGAGGCATCAAAGGGTGTCCCAGACAAGACAAAATCGGTAGTTCAAGGGAGAGCATTTGTCGTAACCTCCCAAAAAGTGAGGAATCTGAACGAGGTGATCACGGGTAAGCTAATCATAAACTCTAGTGAAATTTATACTTTATTTGATACCGGTTCTACCCATTCCTTTATTTCTCCTATTTGCACTCAACGTTTAAATTTGACTCCGGAGAAGTTAGACTTTGACTTATTTGTTGAAACTCCATTGGGAGAAACCTTCATTACATCCACGGTTTATAAGTCTTGTTTGATTTAAATTGGTAACCGCACGTTACCTGTCGATCTTATTTCTTTGAAAATACTTGTATTTGATGTGATTTTAGGGATTGATTGGTTAACTACTCATCATGCTAAAATCAATTATTTTCGTAAGGTTGTTAGCTTTCATATTCCTAACCAACCTATTATACGAATTCAAGCAGCCAAACCACTAAAATCAAGCACTGTCATATCAAGCCATAAAGCTATTCGTTTATTAAAAAATGGATGTCAAGCTTTCTTAGCTCATGTCACAAATCTAAACAAAAATACGTCAGTTTTGAATGATATTTCTATTGTTAATAATTTTCCGACGTATTCTCAAGAACTTCAGCCTACCCCCCAGGCGTGAAATTAAATTTTGTATCGACCTTGAATCCGGATGACAAAACCCATTTCTAAAGCCCCATATTGAATGGCTACTATTGAACTTTAGGAGTTAAAAACCCAACCACGAGGAATTGTTAGACATCGGTTTCATTCGTCTAGTACATCTCCTTGGGTGCGCTCGTTCTATTTGTGAAGAAGAAAGATAAGTATGCGACTTTGTATTGATTATCGGGAGTTGAATCATGTCACCATCAAAAATAGGTAAAATTACCTCGTATTGATGATCTGTTTGACCCGTTGCAAGGCGCCAAATTCTTTTCAAAGATCGATCTTCGTTCTGGATATCATCAGTTGAAGATTAAAACTGATGACATTCCAAAGACTGCTTTCAGAACTCGATACGGGCATTATGAATTCTTAGTCATATCTTTTGGATTGACTAAAATTAGGGTTTTAAATTATGAGTTCAGTCTCGAACTCAAATTGAGTTTTAAATTAGGGTTTTAAATTATTAATTAGGGTTTTCCACATAATAATTAGGGTTTTCCTAATTAAAATTAAACTTCTAATAATACATGTCATTATTCATATAACACAGTGACTTAACAGATTTTAAAGTCTTATTTGACTGCAAAATTAGGATTTATCAGTAACACTAGGGTTTGGTCATAATACACCATAATTGACCAATCATCGTTGTGGAGATCCTTGAACATACAAAGTACATATTTATAGCACTAAAAAATCAAAATTTAATATTATTATATTATTATTCTTATCCATTGATAAAAATCCAAAATTAGGGTTTGGATTCCATATCGATTTATTCTTTATATATAACATTATTAATTAAGTTAAAATAATTAGCTTAATTAATCTAACATAAATTCATATAAATAAAATTGATTAATTATTATAATAATTTAATAACCTTTTCATATATTATTTAAATAATATATAATTATATTTTCATGGAAAATAAATAATAAAAACATTTCTACTATAAAATTAATTATTAAAAGAATAAACTTTATAATAATCAATAATTCTAAAATAAAATTATTTATAAATATTCATGTAATAAATATATTTTTATTTACCACATAAATACATATACACATTATCTTGTACAAATCCCCATCCTTAAAATAAATAATAATAATAAAAAATTATACGCAAAATTTCTAATTTAATTATATAAAAAATATCGGGTTGTTACATATAATCTTTTACACACTGAATTAATTTCTGTTTCGCATGGATCCTGATTGGATTTCGGATTGTTTTGTTCAATTTATTTTCCGCTGTGCATTGCTTTGATGTGCCGAAAACCCATCACTAAGAGTAGATCCATGACCTACAATGCTACTGGTTGCGGAGAAGGACTGTCAATGTCCAGACCTCCACTTTTTGATAGTACCAACTTTGCCACCTAGAAAAACAGATTCAAAATCTATGCCAAATCCCAAGGAATCAAATTTTGGTATGCCATCGAACGAGGTGTACAAATTCCAACCAAAATCTATGGAGAAAAGACTGTCGAGAAAGACATCTATGAATTCACCACTGAAGAAGAAGAAACTATGAATATTGCATCCCGAGCTGAAAAAGTGCTAACTAGTGCTTTGATTGAAAAAGAATACAAAAGAGTTAGGAACTGCAAAAATGCAAAAGAAATTTGGGAAAAATTGATTGTAACCTATGAAGGTACCAATCATATCAAAGAAACCAGAAAAGATGCTCTAATCCAAGAGTATGAAAGCTTCAAGCTTGAAGACGAAGGAGAAAAAATCATTGATATGGAAACACGGTTTTCCAGAATCATTGATGAGCTAGAGCAACTGGGAAAAGCATACACTACAAATGAGAAAAATAGAAGAATTCTCAAAGCTCTTCCATCCATCTGGAAAATGAAGGTTACAACAATCAAAGAAATGCAAGATCTAACCACATATCCTATGGATAATCTCATTGGAAATCTTCATGCCCACGAAGTCGACATGCTCGTCGAAAAAGCTGGATCAAACACAAATCTCAAAAAGAAAGGAATCGCCTTCAAAGCCCTTATGGTGGATCAAGAAAGTGATGATGAAGAACTAAATGAAAAACTCCTAAGTCTAGACAACAATGAAGTTTCTCTACTATCTAGACAACTCAGGAGAGTAATTCAAAGCAAGGGAAGAAAATATGGCAAAGGCTTTATGAAGACAAACAACAACTTCAACAACTTCAAAAGCAAACAAACTTTAAAGCCAAAGACGCAAGGAGGAAATTTGAAAGCCATTAACAACAACTTCAGAAGTATTAACGAAAATGAAAATTCAAACACACGCTTTGAATACAAGCATCCTGGACACTTCAAAAAGGATTGTCCAAAACTGGCCAACAACAAAGTTCTTGTAGCTGAGGAAGGATGAGATCTAAGTGACGAGGAAGAAACTGCTGAACAAATTGAAGAAATTACAAACCTCTGTTTAATGGCAGACAATGACTCATCACCAAGATCTGAGGTAAATTCTTAACACCAATTGCCTAGCACCTCATTTTCTGCATACACATTGGAAAATATAAATGAAGAACACTATGAATTACAAGAGGCTTACAGTCATTTATATGAGAATAATGAATTATTAAAAGAAGAGTTAGAAAGATTAAGAAAAATAAATAAAAGTCTTGAAATTGAAAATGCTAAATTAATTATCACAAATTAAGGTTTAAATGAAATAACCTTAAAAATGAAGAAGAATTAGAACAATTTAAGAACATAAATAAAAATATTGAAATAGAAAATTCTTCACTTATTATCTCAATTGAAAATCTTGAAATTGAAAATTCAACACTTGCTGTAATCAATGAAGATAATCAAGTACAAGATCAAGCGGTAATTGAAGAAATCCGAAATGAGAATTCACTTGTTAATTAGAAATAGAAAAACATATTACCATAATTGAAAATTTAACTAAATAACGTGAAGATTTACATACTATAATTTATAAATTTACAAAAGGAAAAGAAAATCTTGATGTCATGTTAAATCAAAAAAATGTAGCTTTAATAAAGAAGGTTTAAGATATACTTGAGAAACAAGTAAATCAAAAGATAAAGGACTATATCATATTAAAATCAAAGAAAAAGAAAATCATATATCTCCCTTTACGAAATGTTCCTATTGCAACAGAAATGATCATTCCTTATATATGTGCAATATTGTTAGAAATGGAAACTATAAAGGAAAAATAATTTGGGTTCCCAAAGGAACATATACTGCACCAACTATCACAAGAAGAGAATTTCATAAACATCATTATCATACTTCTCATAATCCATTTACTCATAGAATGCTTTTTTCTACTAAAATTGATTATCCTATGCCAAGTTTTGTAAATGAAACTTCAAATGCTCCTTATACAAAATAGAAAACTCTCCCTACGAACTCTTCATATTAAAGGGTACCAACTTGTAAAGTTAGTAAATATATTATAGGTATGTCTTGCAGCTGATCTGAATAAAAGTAAATGGTAACTTGATAGTGGCTGCTCAAGACATATGACTGGCGACAAGTCCAAATTAAGAAATCTGCAAGCTACAGACTTTGGTGAAGTAACTTTCAGATATAACAATAAAGGTAAAATAATTGGAGTTGGATGTGTTGGTAATAACCACATAACCATTTCCAATGTTCAGTTAGTCACTGGACTCAGGTATAATCTTCTATCTATCACTTAACTCTGTGATAGTGGTTTTAAAATATCATTTAGTACACATAATTGCTCTATTTTGGATCAAATTGGTAAATTGATTTTAGTTTGTCCTAGATATCAATTGTGATTTAAATGCATACTCTCATTTAGATAACATTTGTCTTGTATCTGCAAATGAGGATCCTTGGCTATGACATTGTAGACTAGGACACATCAACATGAAACTTATAAACAATATATCTTGCAAAGAACATGTTCGTGGTCTTCCTAAATTAAAATTCTTTAAAGATCACATCTGTGAAGCTTGCGAATTAGGAAAACAAATTCATGCATCATATAAACGTAAATTTACTGTGTCAACCTCTCGACCCTTAGAATTGTTACACATGGAACTTGTTAGACCTATTCCTAAACATAGCATGGGTGGTGCTGTATACATTCTAGTTTTGGTTGATGATTCACATGGGTTGATTTTCTAAAATTTAAAAATGAGGCTATTAATTCTTTTTCTACTATGTGTAAAAAGATTTAAAATCAACAGGGGAGTTCTATTGTCTATATTCGATCTGATCACAGAAAAGAATTTGAAAATTCTGATTTCATTATGTTATGTGATGAGAACGGTATAAGTCATAACTTCTCTGCTCCTTATACACCTCAGTCAAATGGTGTAGTTGAAAGAAAATATCGTTCTTTGCAAGAAATGGCTAATACCATGTTTAATGAATATCATCTTCTAAAGTATTTTAGGGCTGAAGCTGTGGTAACATCATGTTACATTTTAAAAAGAGTTTTTTTAATACCTATTTTGCTCAAAACTCCCTATGAGCTTTATTATAAAAGAACTCCAAAAATAAACTATTTTCATGTTTTTGGGAGCAAATTTTTTATTCTAAATACCAAAGGACATTTATTGAAATTTGATCCCAAATATGATGAATGAATATTTCTTGGATACTCTCTTAATAGTAAAGCATACAGAGTTTTCAACAAAAGAAGTCTAGTTGTGGAAGAATCAATAAATGTGACTTTTGATGAAACTCAGCCTCCTCCAAAATATAAAGAGCTTGTTGATAATGATGTTGTCATTGAAGATATTCTCAGAAATATGGAAGAACCAAAACTAGATAAAGCATCTCCACCTATTGATGATAATCCCCTTGACAATCCAAACCCTTAGTTAAATGATTTGCCCAAAGAGTCTCACATTATTAAAAATCATCCTATAGAAAATGTTATTGGTAATATTGATAAAGGGGTTATCACTAGATCACAAGCACATAGTTTAGCTGGTCAATTATCTTTGTTGTCTCAAATTGAACCTAAAAATATAAAAGATGCTTTACTTGATAAAGACTGGATAATGGCTATGCAAGACGAACTTGAACAATTCACTAGAAACAAAGTATGGGAGCTAGTCCCACAACCCAAGGATGTTTCAATTATTGGAACTTGATGGGTATTTCGTAATAAACTCGATGAAAGTGGAACTGTTGTGACGCCCCCAAATTTAGGTTCCTTCAAACCTCGAATCCGGTCCGCCACGATACTACTATCGTCAAACTATTTATATCTTTTATTCATAACTTAATGAATATAACTTTACTTATTAAAATTTAGAATATAAATTCTTTCCATATCCAGGATCTGTGTAATTGTGACACTCCCAAATCCAGGTACTCCATTCCTATAGGATTTGGTGCTCACTATAAAAAATAATTACATCTAACTACCCATAATAAAGGATAAATGTATAAAATAACTTAAATAATAATCTTTCACATTAAAGGGTTACATCATCTCAAAATAATCCCAGGTAACCTAACCTTAAATTATTACATCAGTTTACGGAATACATCATAAAATAAAACAAGTCTTATAACATAATTCATTTAAATAAATTCTCATAAATCTTTAACACTTAGACATCTTGCCCTTTCCTTTGCTAGTAGATGTCTCATCGACTCTTTCAACTTTAGCTGCAGTGTTAATTGCAAGAGTGAGCAAACAATTGCTCAGTGATATAAAGAGTAGTAATGATAACAACATGAGAGTGAACAACGAATGCTGAACAATAATGAAATTGTTCTACGAATCAAAAATAGAAAACAAGTTCAAATTTAATATCTGAGGGTCAAAACCCGTGAAGACCATGAGCAACACTTGAGGCTGATACTTCAAAAGCTTCGTGAAAACAAGCTATATGCCAAGTTGAAGAAATACGAGTTCTGGCTTGAGGAAGTAGCATTCCTTGGGCACGTTGCATCAAGTCATGGAATATCTGTTGACCCAGCAAAGATTGAAGCAATTCAAAGCTGGAAACAACCTAAGTCAGTGACCGAGGTACGTAGCTTTCTTGGCTTAGCTATTATCGGAGATTTGAAGAAGGGTTTTCTTGAATCGCTACTCTATTAACACAGCTAACTTGAAAAGATACAAAATTTGTTTGGAGCGAGGAATGTGAGAAGAGTTTTCAAGAACTCAAGAGTAGACTCCTTTCAGCACCTGTTCTGACAATACCATTTGGCACGGAGGGATTTGTCATTTACAGTGATGCTTCAGGCAAAGGGTTAGGATGTGTTCTCATGCAACATGGGAAAGTCATAGCCTATGCCTCATGACAACTCAAAGAATATGAGAGGAATTATCCTACTCATGATCTAGAGTTGGCCGCTGTCGTTTTTGCGCTTAAGATTTGGAGGCATTACCTGTATAGAGAGAAGGTGAAGATCTATACGGATCATAAAAGCCTAAAATATTTCTTCACTCAGAAAGAACTCAACATGCGGCAACGATGTTGGCTTGAGCTGTTGAAAGATTATGATCATACCATCCAATACCATCCTGGAAAAGCGAACGTAGTAGCTGATGCATTGAGTAGAAGATCATATACGGGTACGAGTGCATTATTATCAATGCAAAGGCCCATTTTATATTACTTACAAAGGATGGAGATAAAGCTAAAGACTTCCGGGACCCATGTGATGATGGCGAATATACGAGTAGAACTGACTTTAATCGATAAAGTTAAAGCTGCTCAAGCTACAGACCTGGAGCTGATGCGTATGAGGAAGAAAGTGCAAGAATGTGATATTTCAGAAGCAAGAATCGATGAAGAAGGAATACTTTGAGTCAACTCTAGACTTTGTGTTCCTAACGATTCTGACTTAAAATATAAAATTATGATGGAGGCGCACAACACACCATTTGTAATCCATCCTAGGAGTACCAAAATGTATCGTGATCTTCGACATACATTTTGGTGGAGCAATATGAAGAGAGAGATAGCGCTGTTTATCTCAAGGTGTCTAACTTGTCAACGAGTCAAGGCGGAGCATCAAGTGCTAAAAGGTCCATTGCAACCACTTGAAATTCCAGAATGGAAGTGGGAGCACATTACCATGGATTTCGTTACTGGTCTTCCCAAGGTTTCTCAAGGCATAGATACGATATGGGTCATTGTTGATAGATTGACCAAGTCTTCTCATTTCTTACCGATACGAGAAACTTATACACTTGAACGTCTTGCTAATATGTATATAAACGAGATTGTAAGATTGCATGGTATGCCAGTATCCATAGTTTCTGATCGAGACCCAAGATTTACTTCAAGATTTTGGGTTAGTTTACAAAAAGCTATGGGCACAGATTTATGATTTATTTCGGCATATCATCCTCAGACGGACGGACAATCAAAGAGGACTATTCAGACTCTTGAAGATTTATTAAGACTCTGTGTCCTTGACTTCAAAGGAAGTTGGGACAAGTTCTTACCATTGGTGGAGTTTTCCTACAACAATAGTTATCAAGCAAGTATTGGCATGGCTCCATTTGAGGCGTTGTATGGAAGAAAGTGTCGTTCTCCAGTATGCTAGGATGAGGTGGGTGAAGCAACATTATTGGGACCAGATTTGGTACGTATGACTACGAAAAAGATTCAAACAATCCGGCAACATATAAAAACCTCACAAGATCGACAAAAGAGTTATGCTGATCTTCATCAAAAGGACGTGGAATTCGATATTGGAGATCATGTGTTGTTACGTGTTGCTCCATGGAAAGGAGTTACGAGATTTGGAAAGAGAGGAAAGCTCAATCCTCGATTCATTGGCCCATTTATAATCCTCGAATGAGTAGGAACTGTGGCCTATAGACTCGCCTTACCGCCAAGTATGTCTCGTGTTCATAACGTTTTTCATATATCTATGTTACGTAAATATGTGAAAGACCCAAACCAAATTATTGAATTAGAACCAGACAAGATAGAGGAAGATTTAACGTATGAAAAGTTACCTGTTAAAATCTTGGATAAGAAGGATCATATTTTACGCTCCAAGGTTATACCTCAAGTCAAAGTTTTGTGGAGAAACCACGATGTGGAAGAAATTACCTGGGAGTTAGAATCTGAGATGAAGTCAAGATATCCTCACCTCTTCGACATACCAGGTACGCACCCTAATTTCGAGGAAAAAATTTTATAAGAAGGGGAGGTTGTAAGACCCCAACTTTTATAAATAAAGATTAAATTTTCTCGAAATATATTTTTGAATATTATGGTGTGGATATGATATAATGTTATAGTTGTGGGTATTATTTACAAGTTTTGCAAAGTAAGCAAGTGGTTATATTATATTCGATTGGTCGAAGAATATTCGTTTTAACAGAGAATATTCGTACGACGACACAATCATTGGTGGACCCCACAACAAAAGTATTGTCGTAGTAAGAAAATGACAGAATTATCTTTTTATAAAAATAACGGCGGAAGTGTTACCGTTAAAACTGTTGAACTACCCAAAGAAAAAAGCATGAAGAATACTGGTGGTCGCGATAAGTAGTTATTTGCAGTATTGATTATTGATACTTACATAAGAAGTCAATCAGTAATACTCAGTTATTGCTACAGTAATTGCTGCATCATATCTCTTATACTATTGATTCGATTATTGTCACAGTATCATTCTGCATAATATGTTATATTATTAAATCAATAATTGAGACGAAAAAGTTATTCTATTATTAAATTGCAATATTTACAATGTCTCAGAAGTTACGTCGAGGAGAGGTTTGGTCACCTAATCATGCTATAATAGGGAGAAATCCTTATTGGAAAGCCCCCTATTTCCTGTGAACGACCTAGTTGTTAAATATTGTGAGTTATAATATTAATGATGAATAAGTTTGTATTGATTAAAGATGAATTTGATAGTTCCATTGTGTTGGGATTATTAGTGTTAGTGGAAATCGACATCTATTCCGATGATAATTGATGTCTGGGGGTTATATTGATAAATCGGATAATTTATAGGATAAATGAGCAATTAATTGCTACTAATTTACATGCTTATATAACTATTTGTTCACATGTGTGTACTATTGAATCACATTCTTGTACTATTAGGGGAGTTAGTGCAAGATTGATAATACTTGCATGACTAAGTTAAAAATGGAGGTATAGATGGAGGTACATACTGTAATTTGTATTTTTACATGATTATAACTATTGATTCACATGATTGAACTATTGATTCACATTATTTACTATTAGGGGAGTTGGTGCAAGTTTGATAATACTTGCAGGACTAAATTAAAAAGAAAAGAAAAGTTGGAGGTATTGTACTGTAATATTTTGAGCCCCAAAATGTGCAATTATCGAAACTATATTTTTCTATAAATAGAAGCTCATTCTTCCTTCATTTCTCACCAATTCACTAAAGCTATAGAGCATTTATTATAGAGAGAAATTATAGAGAGAAAGAAGAAGAGAAGTCTGCTACCTCACTACTCCAGTATCCAGTTTCTTTCTAAGGTAAGGGGTATTATTACTTTCATCTTCATGAAGAGAACTTCTGCTATTCCATTCTTTATCATTTTGTTGGAATAACCTATCTATGCGAAGTACTGCATATATGGTGACATTCTTCTGTGATTCCATTCTTTATTATTCTGTTGGAACATCATGTCTGTGCGTTTACGCATGACCTGGTTCCGTTCTTTATTATTCTGTTGGAACATCTTGTATGTGCGGTTTACGCATGACCTTGTTCCGTTCTTTATTATTCTATTGGAACATCATGTCTGTGCGTTTATGCATGACCTGGTTCCATTATTTATTATTCTGTTGGAATATCCTGTCTGTGCATTTACGCATGACCTGGTTCCGTTATTTATTATTCTGTTGGAATAATTCTATCTCATCAAATTTCTATCATCGCCGCTCATCGTATGCCTGGTGATTTCTTTTGTTATTCCATTCGTTATTATACTCAATTGGTTAAAGTTTTGACTTCTATACTCCATGAAATTAGTGGAATATCGTTGATATTTGCGCTTCATCTTGTATCTTTTCATTGAAATATTCTTCTGAGCATTCTTGAATTTTACTCTACAAAGCAGTATCATGTTGACAATTTGGACGTTATTGGTTCCTGGATAAATTAATTCTTGAACTTGTTTTATTGAATTTTTATATCATTGTCATCATCCTCATGTTTATATTTTGTTGAAAGTCATCTGTGGCCTGTAGTGCATAGATGGACTTGGTATGATTATGACCAAGGATAATTCGGTGTAATCATGACCGTAATGTTACAAATGACGTGGTAAAAGTCCTCATTGGCCCGTAGTGCATTGATGGACAGTTGTTGACATGATCATGACCATTAATGAATACACAAATATCCTTGGCCCGTAGTGCATGGATAATTTGTGGTCGTGATACTAAAGAATATCCTTGGCCATAGTGCAGGGATGATTCGATGATGTGGATTATTTATTAAAGTCGAGTCTCGTGATAAAAGTGATGAAAAACCTTTTAAATCATAAAAGATAGTATATTTTATTCTCTACTTGACTCTTTTAATGGATTGCTTGTTCCGCTGCAGTTAAACTTGATGTCTATTGTATTTTTATTAGTTTAACATTGTTGAAGGCTAATGATAATTTATTCTGCATTATCTTAGTCATAATATTTCTTACTAGGCTAGTTGAGCTCACCCTTTCTTTCACTGTCCTCTTCAGGAAATGAGAATATAGCTGGGACAAGTCGGGGAACGGAGTGATGGTCCAGATAGATGGCTATAGTAGTCCTCACTATTATGTAAAATAGTGTGATAATAATTGTAATAAGGACTTTATTTGAGTTTGTATACTCTCTACGAGACATTATCCGTGTGGAAACTCTCAGCTATGTTTTGTTGTACTGTATCAAAGAAGTTTGTATTTAAATTTTGTATCATGTATTTGGCGACTCAAGATAGGTGATGTATACCTGTTTTGGGGGCATCACATTAAATGTTTCTGTTAAGTTTAGAACATATGGGTGAAATTGTTTTCGTCGTGTATGTGAAGTTTTGGCCTAAATTGGCCCTGTTCTATGTTCTTCACGAACTGCAAGGTTAAAACATATGGTTGAAATTGTATTCGTTGTTTTTGAAAGTAATATGCACACAAGCCAATCATGTTTGATGATAAAGCATATACTTTGTAACAATCTTATTCATTTATTAATAAAAAGTATAAATTTATTAAAGGCTTTTAATTATCTACATGATCTTTGTTTTATAATATGTGATAAACCCATAGTTTTAAGCAATGCTTTTAGAATAATGATGATGATCATTCTAATGAGATCTAAATTCTTAGAAAGCTTAAAACTAAAATAGTTCCCAATCATTGGATTACTAAATTGGGGATTAGTGAATCCGGATAGATTGGTACATACGCGTTCTTGCTTTCATTGGATGAGGATGATTGATCTCATGATCATTTATGTGGAGACACTAAAAGCAAGTATGTAGGTACTTAGTAGAGAATAAGTTCACCGAAGCGTGGCTCGCTAAGGAATACCTAATGGAGTCTTACTTTCGTCAATAGGAATTCTGTAGTGTTAGTTAGTAGATTAGTAATCCTTGGACTTGAGATCATCATAGTATCTTGTGTATGATGAGTTATACTTTGACTTATTCCTTAAGACCCTTACGGTATATCAAAGGGTATGCTTGGGTATAATAAGTTGTACATGGAGATAATGTATGATCAATAAAGAATCTACCACTTCTAATAAAAGAAGAGAAATGTCCTATGTGATTCGATAAATGACAACCCAATAGTCCTTGGCCAAGGCAGAATGAAATTAGAAAGGAGTTTCTAATTTGCATTATTTGGAGTTGTGCATTTAAGAATCGAAATACATATAATTAAATAAAATAAGACTTGACAGTAATTCCATGTCTTATATTTAATTGGGACATCACTATGGTGGAAGGATTGAATTATGCAGTAACTATTTACTCAAAGGTTCTTTTATGATTAATGTTGAAATCTATATTATCCGGAAAGTCGTTGATCGCTAGGGAGGCTTATCCTATTGTAGAATAAATATTATTTATTTAAATAAATTAATTGTTTAATTTATTTATTTAAATAAGATTAGAATTATTCTAATTGATTTATTCACAATAGGTTTAATATGGAGAACCTAAAGGGTCACACCATAAAAGGAAGAATAATTATTTAAGAAGTTAATGGCATAATCGTAATAATATGTTAAGTATATTTAATTTAATCTATGGTGATAGAATAAATTAAATAGCTTAATATTTATTATTTAATATTTTAGAAATATTAAATATAAATTAATAAGAGGAGTCTTATTAATATTATTACAATTATTATTATTTTAATTTCTAAAAGAGTTTAGGAATTAATTTAATATAAGTAATTCTCATTTATTCCTAATTGGATTAGGAAGAAAAATTAGTTAAAGGAGTTTAATTAATTATCCCTAATAAGATTAGGGAGCTTAATTAATTTAAAGAATTTAATTAATTAAATAAAACCAAATTCCTTAATTGTTAAGGTGGGTTGCCCACATCTATAAATAAGAGGAGTCTTATTATGGGTGGGGGGGTTGTTGACTTTTACAACAAACGACATAATTCCAATTTGTTGGAGAGTACGCCCTTTCTATAGAGATAGAAAACTAGGGTTTGAGCCAAAACCCATTCTTCTTGAATTTTCTTCTTCCTTGGTGGATCACCTCTAGAGGCCAAACATTTGGGTGGCTAACGTTGATCAAAGGAAGGAACCAAACCCGGTGGATTCAAGTTGAACACAAAAGGATTTGGAGGTGAACTTGTACGAGGAAGCTTCGATCTTGAGGGTATGATTTTATTCTTTATCTTTTCGTTTAATTAATAATTATGCATAAAGGGTGATCCGGGTATATGGTTTGTAAAATTTTTAAACTCTGATTTTTCCACGTTTCCGCACTTTTATGCAATTTGATTGCGTTCTTGAATATTACAAACCTAACAGTGGTATCAGAGCCAAACCTTTATGTAAATTATTAATTGTTTTAATTTAATATCTATATTGATATGTGTTTAGAATAATTTAATTGGGCATAATTTTATTGTATGAAATTTATAAAAAAAAAAAAAAAACGGAAATCTGTTTGAAATTCGGACTATTTTTGCTTTTGCGTTGTCATTTACCATGTGATTGCTTTGGTTTACATATATAGATATGTCATCCTGAATAACTTACCAAGCAATGATCTTCCAGGAATTTTTATTTTTTTTGAAAAGTTGCAGGAATGCTTTAATATTGTATATATATATATAAAAAAAAAAAAAAAACCGTGGAAGCATGTGACTCATTTAAGTATATATATATAAATATCCGGTTTGTATATTATATTATATATATATTGATCACTTTTGGTTTTTCATGAGAATCAAGAATGGATAATATATATATAATATGGGACGATATATAATTTTTTTTTTTTTTTGGTATCACGGATTTATTATATATATATATAATATATATTTACGTAATATATATATATATAATAATTTTATAATTAAAATAAAATATTTATTTTAATTTTAAAATAAAAGGTTTATTTTAATCTTAAAATAAAAAGGTTTATTTTAATTTTAAAATTAAATTTCATGCTAACTAATTAGAGTTGGAATTGGATTCCATGATAACTAATTAGAGTTGAAATTGGATTATATGTTTTCTTAAAAAAAGGAGTTTATTTAGATATGAAATAGGATTTCATATTATTCAAAATAAAAGAGTTTATTTGTGAATAGGAAAGAGAATCCTAATTTCCTTAAATAAAGGAGTTTATTTAAATATGAGATAAGATTTTATATTATTCAAAATAAAAGAGTTTATTTGTGAATAGGAAAAAGAATCGATCTTTCCTTAAATAAAAGAGTTTATTTAGATATGAAATAAGATTTCATATTATTCAAAATAAAGGAGTTTATTTGTGAATAGGAAAGAGAATCCGTGTTTCCTTTAATAAAGGAGTTTATTTATTTATTTTTCTATGGAATTGGATTCCATAATTAATTAAAATAAAGGAGTTTATTTTGATTAAGATTTTGATTAAAATAAAATAGTTTATTTTATTCAAAATTGGATAAATTAAAATAAAATAGTTTTATTTTGATTTAAATTTGGATTAAAATAAAGGAGTTTATTTTGATTCAAAAATAGATTTTATACTAACTAAATTTGCCCATTAAATGATATCAATATATATATTAAATGTTTATTATTCATAAGATGAATGTTATTTATTGATGCATATATGGTGATGTGTATGATAATAAATGGGATTGATTATGAACAACCAATGTGATTGGATTTTATTTTAGTTGGATGCATGAATGTATGGGTTTTATTAAATGGGGTCTGCGTACTCGCCTTCTCTAATTTTTCTTAATGTAAATTCTATCTCCTCCCATGTACTTCCCTCGATCACGATCAAGGTTTCTATTTATTTTAAATAGTTTTGTAATAGGAATAGTTAGAATTAATTTTGAAGAATTGGAGATTAAGGAACAAGGAGCGCTTGAAGACCCGTTTTGTAATGGAGCCCAGTGTTTAAATGTAATAGTTATATTTAAATATTATTTCTTGCACCCCTAGGGTTTGACCTTTTGGTTCACTTGGTGGCTCTAGTGAACCAAACTAGAATAAAAGTCCATAATCAATCCGGTAGAATATAGTATTCTATATGTGCATGCTTATACTATATATATTATATATTATGCAAACATGCTTCGCATGTTCATTAATATATGACGCGTATTTTATATATATATGTAAATGCAGCTAAACAAGATGAGACAAATTAATAACAAACCCTCAATTTTTATATTAAGTCCTAAGCGTTCAAAGATATTTGGAATATCGAACGTCGCCTTCTAGCATGATAAAATTAATAGAGTATTAAATATTTAATATGAGTTTGTTGTGTCACCACAAGGCAAGTATTAAGTATTTAAGATGTTAATTTATCACATTTGATGCTTATAAAGAAAATTGAACAATATTATTTTGTTGTGACACCACAAGGATGATATTTTTCTTTTTTGAATATATGGAGTGCTAGGTCGGACTTAACTTGGATAATTTTGATTCGGATGTGCCACCACTTGATCAAAATAATCTAAGGGGCAAAAGAAAAGGAGTTGCATAGTTGATGTAATTGACAAAAGTTTTCTACCTATTTATTTATATATAGTTTGTTGTGTCACCACAAGGCTATATACATTTGAAATGGGATCCTTATTCTCACTAGCAAATCTTTAATTAGATTTTTTTAGAACTATATAAGTGAGGGTAATATAGTTTGAAGAAAATAGTGGGAGATACCAATCTAAAACAAGACCTAAATTATTTTGGTAATTAATAAAAGAATGTATGTTAAAATGTTGTTAATTACAAATTCATTTACAGAATTTTATAATGTATAAAATTTACAATCACTGCGAAGCATATTAGATGCTAAATTAACTTGGATCGAATTAAATGGATTGGTTAAGGAATTTGAGAATAGTTCTCATAGCTGAAAAGCTTCCTATGTCCTTAATACGCCTATCCCCGCAATGGTTGCAGGACAATGCCTCTGAGGAAGAGATTGCTACTTTTAGAAAATGGCAAAATGATGCACAGTTGGCTCAATGCATCATGCTCGCATCCATGAGTAACGAGCTTCAGCGTCAAGATGAAACTATGGATGCTCTCTACTATATTCCCGCACATCAAGTAGTTGATGGTGAGGAAAGTAGGAGAATGAAAGATATCGAGATATCAAGGAGCTCTTCCGATCTAGAATGGCCAATGGCACTATAGTACAGACAAAAAGTTCTTAACATAATCAATTTGATTGATCAATTAAGACAACTGGTTTTGTCATGGATGGAGAGTTGAGCCAAGATTTGATCTTGCACTCACTCCCGGACTCTTTTCACAATTGTTGTGAATTTTTCATATAAACAAGCTAAATATCAGCTTCGCTGATTTGCTTAACATGTTGAAAAATGTTGAGAGTCACTTTCCAACCAAGAAAGATCAAGTCTTACTGGTAGGGCCCAAAGGATCTTCCGAAAGAAGAACGATTCAAAGAAGGTAAATAGAAAGGCGTAAACAAAGGATAATAAGAACAAAAGCGATACGGATAGCAAAGGAGTTTGCTTCCACCGCAATAAGCTTCAGACACTGGAAAGAAAGCGCAAGAAGCATCTTGCGAGAGGCTAACCAAAGAAGCTTAGTGAAGTTTTTGATATAATACGCTTTTTGTTCATGATTGAAATAAATTTTTCTTTAAGTCAAGGTTCTACTTGGGTATTGGATACCGACTTTGGTTATCATAAATATAGATTTATGAAGGACCAAGCGAAGTGGAAAGCTAAACAAATATAAGTAATCCTATGTGTGGGAAATGAAGCAAAGGTTGCGCGATTAGCTATAGAAACTTATAGTTTAAGATCGCTTACTAAAGCAAATCTATTAAGTCAATAAGTTGTTATTGTATTCCAATTCTTATTAGAAACATTATTTCCATTTTATTGTTGAACAATAAAATTTTTGGTATTATAATTAAGAACAATTGTTGTTCTATTTATAATAATAATGTTTTGTATAGAACTGAAATATTACTTAATGGATTTTGTATACTTGATTTACGTGAAAAATATATTTTACAAATTGAACAAACTAGTATAAAAAAAGGAGATGATCATTCAAAGAGTTGAATGTGTGTATTTGCTGAAATACAAGTGTGAATTATTTGAAAGGTTCAAAGAATTCAAAAGTGAAACAAATTGGCTAAGTATTAGGATTCTTTGATAGTTTCAAGGAAGGAATACTTGTGCAATAAGTTTCTAGATCATCTCAAATGGTTTTCTCATAATGGACACATCCTGATACGCAATAATTGATTGATGTATCTGAAAGGAAAAATCGTACCTTGTTGGACATGGTACGATCCATAATTATTTTACCGACATTTCAAAGATATCCTTCAGGGTCATGTCCTAGAAATGGTACGCATATCTATAAAAGGTAACCTCAAAATCCCATTCAAGACTCCGTAAAAGTTATGGACGGGGAGGATTCCTAATCTTAAGTATGTTAAGATAAGGGTTGTCCAACTTATGTGAAACGGTTTCAAAGGATAAGCTTGGGACAAAATTTGACAAGTGTCGATTTGTGGGACATCCTAAAGTAAGTTTAGGTATATGTTCTATAATCCTACTTAGCAAAAAGGTGTTTGTTATGTAAAACACGCCTTCTAAGATAAATGTGTTTATTATTCAAGGGGCTAGTGGGAGGATAATAGATCTTGAAGAGTTCAAGAACCATAAAATACTATAAGTCAAATAAGAGGAACTCAGTAGATGTAACTCTATTGTACCCTGGTTGAATCAATAAAACTGAAATAATAATCAAGATACCTAGGAGGTATGGATTCATCATGGATGATGATGATGAGGTACACATCATAGAAGATGATGATCCAGTTATATACGATGAGGTAAGAGTTCTAGTGTGTACAAAAGGGTCAGTAGGAGCGTCGTGACATTCCTAATATTATATGTTGATATACTACGGATAAGGAATGACATACTAATGCTACAATCAGTAATGATAAAGTTGTCTAAACATTCCTCGATGAATGGTTTGGGAAGAGTATCTTAATTGGGGATAAAATCTATATAGATAGATACAACATGATGCTCGACTTAACCCAAGGAACGTATATTCATTTGATGCTAAAGTCGTTTAGCATGGCAAACTCTAAGAGATGTCTCATGTTGATGAGCCATATAGTGTATCTCTCTTAATAGTCCCCATAGACTCCAAAGAAGAGAGATCGCATGAGTGACAATCATGTATGCAATGAAATATACGAGACCTGATGTTGATCTGTCATATTCGGAGAAGATCACTGTAAGATAGTGAAAAACATCTTAAAGTTCTTAACCGACACTAAGGATGTGAGCAAACATGGTGGGTCTGAATTAAAACTAGAGGGCTTTACAGACTCAAGTTTTTCAGACAGACCAAGACGACCGAAAATCCACTTTAAGGTAAAGTGTTACCTTGAAGCAGTGGTGTAGTGAATTGGAAAGGTTCCAAACAAAGAAAGAGTTCTTTGGTTTAGTGATAAAGACAAAGTAAATAGCTATAAATGAAGCTACAAGTTGATTGTTTGGATTAAAAGTTCATTCTGTAACTAGGAATAGTTCCTAAGTCTCATCTTGGATTTAAACATGTGTTGTGGCACTTTTATTTGATTATTAGAATCATTGAAAGATGGGAAATCACTATAGAGATAGTGGACTCTCATGAACAACATTACATATCCATTAACTAAAGCTTATCCAACGAGCAGGATAATCGTCACTAGCAGAAGAAGAGTATAAGATACAATGACGATTGGCTTTAGTGCAAGTGGGAGATTGAAAGTAATATGCACACAAGCCAATCATGTTTGATGATAAAGCATATACTTTGTAACAATCTTATTCATTTATTAATAAAAAGTATTAATTTATTAAAGGCTTTTAATTATCTACATGATGTCGTTTTATAATATGTGATAAACCCATAGTTTTAAGCAATGCTTTTAGAATAATGATGATGATCATTCTAATGAGATCTAAATTCTTAGAAAGCTTAAAACTAAAATAGTTCCCAATCATTGGATTACTAAATTGGGGATTAGTGAATCCGGATAGATTGGTACATACGTTGCTTGCTCATTGGATGAGGATGATTGATCTCATGATCATTTGTGTGGAGACACTAAAGCAAGTATGTAGGTGCTTATTAGAGAATAAGTTCATTTGAACATTGGCTCGCTAAGGAATACCTAATGGAGTCTTACTTGCTCGTCAATAGGAATTCTCAGTGATAGTAGTACAAGTAATCCTTGGACTTGAGATCATCATAGTATCTTGTGTATGATGAGTTATACTTTGACTTATTCCTTAAGACCCTTAGGGTATATCAAAGGGTATGCTTGGGTATAATAAGTTGTGCATGGAGATAATGTATGATCAATAAAGAATCTACCACTTCTAATAAAAGAAGAGAATGTCCTATGTGATTCGATAAATGACAACCCAAAGAGTCCTTGGTGGCGCGTAATGAAATTAAAAAAGGAGTTTCTAATTTGCATTATTTGGAGTTGTGCATTTAAGAATCGAAATACATATAATTAAATAAAATAAGACTTTACAAAGAATTCCATGTCTTATATTTAATTGGGACATGTATGGTGGAAGGATTGAATCAGACGGTAACTATTTACTCAAAGGTTCTTTTATGATTAATGTTGAAATCTATATTATCCGAAAAGTCGTTGATCATTGGGAGGCTTATCCCTATCAGTAGAATAAATATTATTTATTTAAATAAATTAATTGTTTAATTTATTTATTTAAATAAGATTAGAATTGTTCTAATTGATTTATTCACAAGGTTTAATATGGAGAACCTAAAGGGTCACACCATAAAAGGAAGAATAATTATTTAAGAAGTTAATGGCATAATCGTAATAATATGTTAAGTATATTTAATTTAATCTATGGTGATAGAATAAATTAAATAGCTTAATATTTATTATTTAATATTTTAGAAATATTAAATATAAATTAATAAGAGGAGTCTTATTAATATTATTACAATTATTATTATTTTAATTTCTAAAAGAGTTTAGGAATTAATTTAATATAAGTACTCTCATTTATTCCTAATTGGATTAGGAAGGAAAATTAGTTAAAGGAGTTTAATTAATTATTCCTAATAAGATTAGGGAGCTTAATTAATTTAAAGAATTTAATTAATTAAATAAAACCAAATTCCTTAATTGTTAAGGTGGGTTGCCCACATCTATAAATAAGAGGAGTCTTATTATGGGTGGGGGGGTTGTTGACTTTTACAACAAACGACATAATTCCAATTTGTTGGAGAGTACGCCTTTCTATAGAGATAGAAAACTAGGGTTTGAGCCAAAACCCCTTCTTGAATTTTCTTCTTCCTTGGTGGATCACCTCTAGAGGCCAAACATTTGGGTGGCTAACGTTGATCAAAGGAAGGAACCAAACCCGGTGGATTCAAGTTGAACACAAAAGGATTTGGAGGTGAACTTGTACCTGAGGAAGCTCGATCTTCAAGGGTATGATTTTATTCTTTATCTTTTCGTTTAATTAATAATTATGCATAAAGGGTGATCCGGGTATATGGTTTGTAAAATTTTTAAACTCTGATTTTTCCACGTTTCCGCACTTTTATGCAATTTGATTGCGTTCTTGAATATTACAAACCTAACAGTTTTGGCCTAAATTGGCCTTGTTATGTGTTCTTAGTGAATTGCAAAAAGCTAAATCGAATACAGGTAACCCGCTTGATTACATGCTACCAAGCTAAATTACCTTGCCCCAGCGGGAAAACTAATAATAATAAAATAATAAAAAAATTAATTAATTAAAATATTTATCAAATAAAATAAATATTTTAGTTGAAATATTTATAGAATAAATAAATATTCGATAGAAATTATTATTAAAATATTTATAAAATAAAATAAAAATTTTAGTTTAAATATTTATGGAATAAAATAAATATTCGATGGAAATCATTATTAAAATATTTATCAAATAAAATAAATATTTTAGTTGAAATATTTATGGAATAAAATAAATATTCAATGGAAATTATTATGAAATAATTTATTCGAGTGTAATAATTGTGAGAAAATGAAAATATTCTAATTTAATTAAGTAATTAAATTAGAAGGGTAATGATTTGTTAAATAAAGTGGAGTTTATATTAAATAATTAAGTGAAAGTGTGACTAATGAACAATATAATAAGAGAATTAGAAAAATAAATTAGAAAAGGTCTTGTGACCTTATAAGTGCTATGTTTTGTAACTGGTTAAAACACGTTTAAAAAAAATGATGTCCATGAGATGATATGATGTTGTTTAAACTTAAGATTTGATATTTCAGTCATGTATATGTGAATGATGGCAATGAGCAAAATTTAAACCAAGTTAACAAGTTGTATTAAAAGGGAGAACTAAACCTATAAGGTTAGTATTAATGTAACTAATGAATGTCGTGAATACATATGGTATGTGTGTAGAACTTGTGGTGAACGGGAGTAGTAATCGTTTAACCTACGCACGAGACAAGTTTCTAAGCCTTGTTTCTTTATATAAAGCAAGTTCTTTATTCTATCTTGTTTATTATTGTTCAAGTTCAAGTTCAAGATTTCATATTATATGTTATCATTCTTTAAAAGCATGATTTCTGTTATACAATACTTATTCGATTGTATACCTCTTGAGTTTTATTATTCAACTTGAATATCAATTATTGTTGAACCTTATAAGACTAGCGAACCCTTATTGATTCAACTAGTCCAGAGTTAATGAACGTTCAAAAAAATTCAGAATCATTGTTAAGCTTATCCAAACCAAACTTCCTTTGGTGTAGACTCTAATGTCAAACTGAGGTGAACAACCCTGTTATAGGGGATTACTTATGCTTTAGCGTTAAGATATTGTGCACAGTATGGTACTAAGGATTGATCCCCTTAAGTACGAGAAGAAGAGTCCATAATCTTATGACTGTTAAAAGTTTCAAGTATAAACACTTGACAACCTAGGATGTAGTTCAAGGTCTTATAACCCTCAGAAGTTCTTTTGATTCTTATTATTCATTTTTGATTCAAAAGTCGAGTTTCTTATTTCAGAAGTCTTTGATTCACTTGCATGTTATTATTTTATTGTTATATTATTATACTTGTGGGCAATCTTGCTCACTCTTGTGTAATAATACCATTGCAGTTAAGAACGAAAGGTCCGACAAGCCTTCTTCTAGCAAAGGCAAGGGCAAAGTCAACAAGTGATGACGACTTATTTTTTATTTAAGATATTTATGTTTCAGACTTATGTTAATGTTGTGTAAGACTTATTAGTTGTTATGCTTCCGTATTTGAGATTTAAGGTTAGTATGACCTGGGGTTTATGTATTTATATTCAGATGTTGTAACTCCATAAGTAGAGAATTTATTTCTATCTATTTATGGTTTTTCATTTATTATGGGTAGATAGATACATGATGTTTAGACAGTGAACACCAAATCCCGTTGGAATTTAAGTACCCGTATTTGGGGGTGTCACAGGTTGGTATCAAAGCTATAGGTTATGAACCTTAGATGGGGGAAAAACCTTAAGTAGTAGCCTTATAGGAGATCAAGAACATAGTGGTGATAAACTCTTATCGAGTTCTAAGAAATTAATTTCTTAATTCATTGAAGATAATAAAAGACTTTATGGGCTTATGTGATAAACATATGTGCTCGCGAGTATCGATTAGTAACTAAAACTTAAAACTTTGTTGTCAGGATGTCTAATGTTGGAAGATCTAGTCAGGCTGGGGAGGAGGAACCCCGAGTACCTAGAGAGGAAGAGCCCCGAGACATTCATGTCGTCCAGGAGCAGTTGGTACAGAGAGAGCCATCTCCGTTGATCACTGTTGTGGGTTAGGAGCATGAGCGTGAGACTGATCCAGATGATGACCCTGAGGAGGAAGATGAGTTCCCACTGAACTCTATTGCAACTCAGATTTATGATGAAGTATATGACCGTAACATCGAGCTTTAGGATAGAGTTAGAGAATTGGAAGAGCTGGCAGATAGACGTCAGGATACTATAGGTCAGAAGAATGAGGAAATCCAAGGTCTTGATACACGTCTTGGAAATGTGGAGTGGAAATTAGTTCACTTAGAAGGTGACAATGAGGAGTTGGTGGCAGAGGTTGAAAAGTTGAAGGATGATCTGAGAGTGGAATCCGCTAAGCGAACCAGAGCTGAAGATGCTTACGAGAAGGCTTCTCAGCGAGCAGATGCAGCCAAGGAAGAGGTGCAAGCAAAGAAGGCCAAGATGGTGGAGATGGTTTGCGCATTCAATACTGTGGTGAACAAAGCTCAGGATCGAGTTATGTACTATCCAATTCAGTTCGAGGACTTACCTTCGTACATGTTGGATCGTAGGATGATGTTTCGTATCATGGAAGAAGAGCGTAGAGAAGCTGTTCGACATCTTAATAGGCCGTGATAGGAACAATATGAATAATGTAAATATCTATGTTAGTTAATGATGTAAATTTCAGTGTAAATATAAGTAATGGGATATGATGACTTAATCATGAAGATTCTTTATCTCGAGATAGTTGATGTAAATAGCAGTGATGCTATCGTATTATGTTAAACTTTCGATTTAAATAAAATATCAGAGTTTATTTGAGATAATGTGTTAAGTGATTATGTTTAAATGTTTAAGTTAAGCCTTAAATATTTAAAGGATTGAATAAAGATATAATAAGCATATATTTTAACAAAAATATGCCGCTGAGAAGAAGACCAATCTGTCAACTGGCCCAAGAAGGGTCGACAAACAACAACAACGACGCTAATGCTAACCCCGTTTAGCAATTGGTGAACTTATTGACTAGAGTAATTAACAATCAACCTCAAGCTCCACCAAATACAACGTTTAAGGACTTTAAGGCGGTGGGACCGCCAGAGTTTAAAGGTTCCATGAACCTGATAGAAGCTCAAACTTGGATTATGGAGATGGAAAAAGTCTTTGACGTCGCCAGAGTCAGAGAAGAGCAGAAAACCGCCTACGCAACGTTCATGCTGAAATCAGAAGCCAGTTATTGGTGGCAAGCAAATAAGGTCCGTGGAGGAGAAGGTGTGATCACCTGGGAGAGGTTCAAGGAGATGTTCTTTGAGATGTATTTTTCGACAAGCTCACAGAACCAAATGGAGGTATAATTTCTAGAATTGAAGCAAGGAAATATGTCCGTACCAGACTATTCGAAAATATTCAATGAGTTGGCTAGGTTCACCCCGTATTAAGTACACACGGATGAGAGGAAGGAAGTAGGTTTGAGCAGGGACTGAAGCCCTGGTTATGTAGCAAAGTGTCAATGTTTCAGTTGAACACTTTTGCTGGAGTACTAGAAAAGGCCATCCTCGCTGAAGGTGGGAGCGATCCGGTGACCAAGTACAATCAGGATCAGAAGAAGAAGAATGAAAATGAGGGCAATAACAAGGCCATGGCAGCAACACGGGAGGAAGTATCAATCAGAAAAGGAGGTGGGCTGACAACTCATCAACCGAAATTCAATAAGGAGGTCAGAAAAAGAGGATTGAAACATGTCTGGCCTGAGGGAAAGCTCACTTGGGGGTCTGTGTGAAAGGGAAAAGAGTTTTCTATAATTGTGGTCAGGAAGGCCACATAGCACCTAACTGTCCTAAACCAAATATGGGCGCCTACTTCACATGTGGGTCGAAGGACCACTTGGTTAGGGACTGTCCCAAGAAAGGATATGGAGGGACAGGAACAGGAGGGAACAAGGGAAACAGTGGTGGCAATGCTTTAACTACAACGGGACCAACCACAACCAATCGACCAACCGCCAGGACATTCAACATGACAGTGCAGGATGCTGTGCAGTCTCGCGATGTGGTGTCAGGTATCATTCTGATCAATAAAGTTAATGCTTATGTATTATTTTATTCGGGTGCTACTTGTTCATTTATATCCAATGACTTTGCTAGGAACTTAGAATTGCCTAAGGACGAGTTAGAATACCCCATGAACATAGAGATTGCAAATAGAGAAGTGATCCCCGTTAAGTATGTACACAAGAACTGTATGGTGGATATTAAGGGTAATATTATGAACTTAGATCTTATCTTTATCAGACTTGGGGAATTTGACGTCATTCAAGGAATGGATTGGTTATTCAATTATGGGGCTATAATTGATTACCAGAAGAAATGTATTAACCTTATGACTCCATCAAAGGTTGTGTTTTATGGCAGTAAATCACCCAAACAATGAGAATCGGCGATGATGCGAGCCGAGGAAGTTGTTAAGACAAGGCTGTGAAGGATATTTAGCCTACATAGTCGATAGTCGTAAAGAGAACCCGAAGATAGAAGAGATACCAGTAGTAAGGGACTTCGTAGACGTATTTCCAGATGATTTGCCAGGACTTCCGCCAGATAGAGAGGTTGAGTTTGTGATCGATTTAGCGCTAGGAACGGCTCCAATATCGAAGGCACCATATCGGATGGCTCTAATATCGAAGGCACCGTATCGGATGGCTCCAATATCGAAGGCACTGTATCGGATGGCTCCGGTAGAGATGAAAGAATTAATGGTAGAACTGCAAGAGTTACTAGACAAGAAATAAATTCAACCAAGCATATCGTCGTGGGGAGCGTCAGTGCTATTTTTGAAGAACAAGGACGGGACGATGCGACTCTGTATCGACTATAGAGAACTGAATAAGGTCACGATTAAGAATAGATATCCATTACTGAGGATCGATGACCTATTTGATCAATTAAAAGGTGCGAGATACTTTTCAAAAATAGACTTGAGGAGTGGTTATCATCAATTGAGTGGTTATTATCAAATAAAATAAATAGTTTAGTTGAAATATTTATGGAATAAATAAATATTCGAATGAAATTATTATTAAAATATTTATAAAATAAAATGAATATTTTAGTTTAAATATTTATGGAATAAAATAAATATTTGATGGAAATTATTATTAAAATATTTATCAAATAAAATAAATATTTCAGTTGAAATATTTATGGAATAAAATAAATATTCGATGGAAATTATTATGGAATAATTTATTCGAGTGTAATAATAGTGAGGGAATGGAAATATTCTAATTTAATCAAGTAATTAAATTAGAAGGGTAATGATTTGTTAATTAAAGTGGAGCTTATATTAAATAATTAATTGAAAGTGTGACTAATGGACAATATAATAAGAGAATTATAAAAATAAATTAGAAAATGTCTTGTGACCTTATAACTGCTATGTTTTGTAACTGGTTAAACCACTTTAAAAAAAATGATGTCCATGATATGATATGATGTTGTTTAAACTTAAGATTTGAGATTTCAGTCCTGTATATGTGAATGATGGTAATGAGCAGAATTTAAACCAAGTTAACAAGTTGTATTAAAAGAGAGAACTAAACCTATAAGGTTAGTATTAATGTAACTAATGAATGTTGTGAATACATATGGTATGTGTGTAAGACTTGTGGTGAATGAGAGTAGTAATCGTTTAGCCTACGCACGAGACAAGTTTCTTAGCCTTGTTTCTTTATATAAAGCAAGTTCTTTATTCTATCTTGTTTATTATTGTTCAAGTTCAAGATTTCATATTAAATGTTATCATTCTTTAAAATCATGATTCCTGTTATACAATACTTATTCGATTGTATACCTCTTGAGTTTTTTTATTCAACTTGAATATCAATTATTGTTGAACCTTATAAGACTAGCGAACCCTTATTGATTCAACTAGTCCAGAGTTGATGAATGTTAAAAAAAAATCAGAATCATTGTTAAGCTTATCCAAACCAAACTTCTTTTGGTGCGGACTCTAATGTCAAACTGAGGTGAGCAACCCTGTTATAGGGGATTACTTATGCTTTAGCGTTAAGATATTGTGCATAGTATGGTACTAAGGGATGATACCCTTAAGTACGAGAAGAAGAGTCCATAGTCTTATGACTGTTAAAGGTTTCAAGTATAAACACTTGACAACCTAGGACGTAGTTCAAGGTCTTATGACCCTCAGAAGTTCTTTTTATTCATTCTTGATTCAAAAGTTGAGTTTCTTATTTCAAAAGTCTTTGATTCACTCGCATGTTCTTATTTTATTGTTATACTATTATACTTGTGGGCAATCGTGTTCACTCTTGCGTAATAATAACATTGAAGTTAAGAACGAAAGGTCCAACGAGCCTTCTTCTAGCAAAGACAAGGGCAAATTAAACAAGTGATGAAGACTTGTTGTTTATTTAAGATATTTATGTTTTAGACTTATGTTAATGTTGTGTAAGACTTATTATTTGTTATACTTCCGTATTTGAGATTTAAGGTTAGTATGACATGTGATTGATGTATTTACATTCAGATGTTGTAACTCCATAAGGAGAGGATTTATTTCTATCTATTTATGGTTTTTCATTTATTATGGGTAGATAGATACATGATGTTTGGACAGTGAACACCAAATCCCGTGGGAATTAAAGTACCCAGATTTGGGGGTGTCACGGAAGTCATTAATAGGACTTTACTAAATAGAATTAAAGGGAGGCTCGAAAAGGCATGAGAGGTGGCCCAAAGAGATACTTAGTGTATTGTGGGCATATCAAACCAGTCCGAGGATGACAACGGGTGATTCACCGTTCAGACTAGCTTACTGAACCGATACCCTTATTCATGTTGAACTTGGGCTCCCTTCAGTTTGGGTCATCCATTTCCAAGAGCTATAAAATAATGAAGGCATTCGCCTTAATCTTAATTTGTTGAAGGAGGTTAGGAAGTCGCCCCTAGTAAGGCTAACAGCTTACCAAAGGAGAGTGGCCAGGCATTACAACAAAGGAGTAAAATTAGGGAGATTTGAAGTTGGGGATTCGGTTCTTCAAGAGGTGGAGGCTTCTGCGCCCTAGAACCTCGAGAAGCTGATGCCTAACTAGGAGAGGCCCTATGAGGTCATAGAGGTGTCGAAGCCAGGTACGTACTGGCTTCGAGCAATGGATGAAAAAGAAGTCAAGAACACTTGGCATGCAAGCAAACTTAGAAAATATTATCAGTAGTGCATGTTAAGTAATTCATCTTTATGACTCTTTAAAATTTTAAAATTATCAATAAAATGAATATTAAGTTTTTTAAACGAGTAATGTCATTAATTACTTATGTTTAAGAGGGTATTCAGTTATGTCGAATGAATACCTTCTTCATCAATTACTTATGCTTAAATTGGGTATCTAGTTCTGCAAAAACGATATCTTCTTCATTGGTTGCTTATAACATATTCAGTTTCTTGAAATGAGTATCTTTCATTGCTTATTTATATTCAGTTTACTTAAAAGAATATCGATTATATAAGTGTTCAGTTCTTTACACGAGCATTTTTTTACTGCATATATGAAATAAACATTCAGTTATTAAACGAATAATATTTTCATTAATTTGCATAATAATTTTTACATGATAAGTCCAGGGTTACTAAAAATAGAGAAGGAAATAATCGTTAGGCTTCAGCCTCATCATCGGAGGAGTCTAGTATCGACGGGTCGAGACCGGAAGATTTCATTCTCTCTTTATTCTTGTCTCGAGCACTTTGATATCCATCCCTGAATTTTTGCATGACTTCTTTTGTTTGTTCGGATGTTTTCGAGTACTCTTGACATATCTGTTAATTCTTCTATCTATTCAGTAAGTGGAAGGCCAAGGTCTTTGTATTCATCGAACTCCTTTTCCTTGGCGTTAAAGAAATCGATCATTTTTTCTCTCCTCATGCATCTTCTGGAGCTGGCATATCTTAGCCTCAGCGTTTTTCTTCAAATCTTCATTGTCAAGCAATCGGACAAAAGGGCTTTATAGTGATCTTATCCTTCAGTGACCTTTTGCAGTTCGCCTTCAGTTCACCGTCAAACGTGTTGCATTATAAGGTAGTATTGGGGTGAAGGCTCTTTTCCTTTTTATATCCTGTTAGGGCAGCCTTTATCTTGAACTCTGAGTGTTCGAAATCATCTCTGAGTTGTTAGACTTCGACCTTTTACTCTTTTTCTCTTGCATCAGCTTGGTTGAACCGACGTATGATTTGACCTAAGACTGCAACAACCTTTATACGAGATTTCGAGCAGTCAGTAATGTAACAATATAGTAGGTTTTAACTACAAAGGGAGAAAACTTTTTCCCCGACCATGGTGTATGATGTCGGTGTAGATAAGTCCTTGGAGGCTTATATTTTTAAATCGATTTTCATCAGCAAGAAGGATAAAGTTCTCAAAGAGCTCATGGGGGTACTCTCCGGGGTCGATCAGCCACAGTGTCATCTTTAATTGGGCCTCCTGAACTTGGCTGGTAGAGGGTTTGGTCTGTTGAAGGGATTAAGTAGGTGAGTGGTGTTTAGGAGGTGGTTTGTTGCGAGGTTTTTTGGCTGGAGGAAGGTCTTCATATGTTTCTTTGGTTGTTTCTTGGTTAGTTGTTTCCGGGATTTCAATGGTTTCGGTGTTTGATGTCGGATCAGGGATGATTACTGACGTTTCGGCAACAGTATCTTTGGGTGGAGCCTGGGATGATTCGGAAGGGCAATTTTTTTTTTTGGTTATAGGCTTTGATCAATTTCGTTTGATTCAGAGGAGGGTGGTCCTTTTGGAAAGGGGCATGTCCAGAGGACTCTTTTCGGTAAAGGAAGGAGTGGGGATTGTTGTTGTCTAGGATACATTTATAGTTGGGTTCGGTTCGGTGTGGGCGATAAATGGTCCTTCGGTTACGATCACCAAAGTAGTGGTTTCAGTTATAAGAAGATCAGTGGTGGATTGGTTAATGTCCTCAGTGTTGACATTTTCAAGGGGTGGTGGTTTTATGAGGGACACCGTAAGCAAGTTAGAATTAACGATTTCAAATGTTTTGAAAGTACAAGTAAAGGAAAGGATTCGAGACTTACGTTTATGATCGTATAGCCAATGGGGGTTGGTCAGAAGGTTGAATTCCCACTCCTTCATCGGTAATTTTTAATTAATTTTACTATTTCGATGACTTCTTTTAGGGAAGTACTCCAATGGTGACGTTCAGTTGTCCGTAATTAGCCCAGTTCCTAGATTTGGTGGGTGTCGGGCCCTCGAATGAAGAAATAATGAGTGTGACATCCCTTGTTGCATGAAGGGGCACTTATTAGGGTTTGCTTTTCAATATGTTGATTTGGCTTTGGTTGTTGTTTACTTAGAGCCCAAAAACTTGGCTCTCGGGATTGGCCCAAAGAAAATAAGGAGAAGAAGAAATCGATTGTTGGTGGGACGCCGAGCTCGTGGCAAACCATGATGAAGGCGATGATGTTAATATAGGAGTTTGGCTCCAGTTGGTCGATGCCGATAAACCCTAATAAGGTGAGGATGAAGGCGTGGAGGGGTAGCTGAACCCCTTTCTTTAGCAGGGTACGGGGCATTACGGTCCAATCGTCGGTTCAGTGGTACATCCGGTTGGATTCAGAAGGGGCTTTGAGTTGGTGGGTTTCTGGGATGTGATAATGTACCCGAATTCTGGCGAGATCGTCTTCGGTGAATGTAGATTTGGTGTTGGCATGGGGAAATTAAGTTTCATTTTGAGTATTCTCTTATCATTTTTTGGAATTCCTACTCTGCCTTCTATAGGGTTGGTGTTTGGGGGGCAGAGTTGGTGGTAACAGTGGTGGATTCAGTGGTGTTGGGGGTGGTGTTTGTTATGGGGTTGTTGTTGTTGGTAGTGGTAGCATTTACTGGTAGGGGAGGAATGGAAGAAAGGGGATAACATCAATGGGTTCAATGCTAGTTGGGGTGCTTGAGGAAGCCATTGCTAGTGGAGGAGGAGGTGAGTTTCACTGGAAATTTGAAGTTTGCAGAGTGATAGTTGAGTGAATTTAGGGATTTCGAAAGTGGGGAATGAATCTCTCCGATTTGGGGGAAAGTTTTTTGAAATGAATTTTCTTTTCAACTTCGCACGTTTTTCGAAGGACTACTATTAAATGTCCTATTATGGTTATGCATGCGGGTATGGGAACGAATCTGATGTATTGGACGGTTTTCCAAGGAGGTTGGGCTTTGGATCATTTAAGATTAATTATTGGACTTTTATTGAAAAACTCTTCCATTAAATGTTTCATTTAACAAAAGAATGGGGGGCAATGTTGGGGCAGGATTATTAGGGTCCAAATCATATGGTGGGCCAAAGTCCATGTGGAGGTATTTTACCCTGCGTAAGAATCTGTTTCGGCAGTTGAGTATTTTAAGGAATCAAAGATTCTTAATTATATTTAATTTCCAATTCCAAAGGAAAGTGTCAAGATAGAATCCAACTTCTTTTCTTTAAGGAGATTCAGTTTAATCTCATTAAGGAATCATACCTAATGAGGAATCCTATTACTGTACGGGGAGATGGCGTGATCACTATAAATATAAGATTTTACCCTAATCATCAAGTACATACACAATATTATTTACAATACTATTGCATAAAGTCTTTATTGCTAAACCTTATTAAGCATGTACTTATTCTCACACCGGAGCTATCCCACCCAATACACATTTAGCGACATAATAATTATTTTTAGCGACAGTATGATCAATGACACATTTGCATATTGTGACGATTTTATTGTATCGCTAATTATTTGAGACAAACTTTATTGTATCGTTGAATACAATATTATTATTGAATGTGTATTGGAAAATGTTCGGGAGTGTTTTACCGACCATCATGTAAGTTGAAGGCCTGAGCTGGAGATGATGGGATTGAGCCCATATGGCCGAAGGCATACAAGATGGTGAAGGTGTTCGGGTTCGGACATCCGAGCCCATTAGGCCGGAATCCGGTTGTGATCAAGGAGGTCGGGGTCGGGCCTTCGCGTCCTTTGGGCCGAAGCCCAGACCGATGTTTATGAAGTCTGTTGGATTGGGCCGGGGCAGTTGGACAGCCCATATGCAGAGTCTGGAGTTAAAAGGGGCTTACTGGTTGAGGACTCTCCTCCTAACCGTATGTAAATAAGGTAACTCCAAAGGTAGTATTGAAAAGGGATTCTACTTACACCTTTTAAGGAGATTGTGTTGGATCCAAATATGGGTAACTACCATATTTAGGAATCCTATTCCGACTCAGAAAGGGACTCTTGGGAACTGAGGATGGCTATAAATACAAAGCTTAACTACAAGTAAGAGGTAATACATCTTTGAGCACTAAACACTTAAGCCTCCATCGTTAAACCTTGTGAACGGCCTGTACTTATTCTCACACCGGAGCTATCCCCCGGCGGCACAAGCCGTCAAGCTTCTTTGTGATCTGTTATTGTACAAGTTTCAAACGGTGGATTGGATTACGTGATTGGACCTTGCAGACAAAACTTGGCGTTAACATCAAGCGCTTAGAAGGAGGGCCTTTTGCAATCACATACTCTTTTTCCGATAAAAGCTATGGCGAAGTCAGTGAATGGTGCCTCTTTTCAGAAAAGGCAAAACTCACCAGCCACACCGCATCACCTGTGTGAGGGGATCGGTGAAGGACCGACTAGGGTCCATAGTACTGGAGGTTCAGGAGGTGCCATTCCCTTCCCTTCGGCGCAAACTCTTCCACGATAGCCAACACACGCCTAATCATGCGAGTCAGGCCGATGAAAACCATTCTCGGGCCCTCACAAGGCAAGAAAGAGGAGGAGATAGCCGGGACCAGTGGGAGTTCATCCTGAAAAGGAAGATGGTGCAGAACAACGATGCCATGTATATTGGAACTGCTGCTACAACAGGAAGAACTCGAAGCACTGATGGCTAAAATGGCCGGAGAACAGGAAGCTTCCTCAAAGAGGCGTAGACATCATAGCCGATCCCGATCACCCCGACGATATATGGCTGGAAAGGAACGGAGCCGACCCCGGAGTCGCTCCCAGGAAGGCAGAAGCCGCAGGTGGAGCCGATCAGATGATAGAAGATCTGGACACCCAGGAAGGTCGGAGCAAAAGAGGAGGATAACGTCACCCAAATACGAGCAGAACAGACATCACTCGTCCCCCCGTAAAGAGGAGGCCGACCCCCTCGCTAGAAGGGTCGCGGAATTAGAGAAGTTATTGGCGGCCAAGAGTCTGAAAGGGACCTCTTCGAGTTGTCCAGGATCGCCCTTCTCACCGGAAATTAATCAAGTCATAGCCGATCCAAAGAAGAAGATGCCCCCTATGGACACGTATGATGGGTTGGGGGATCCTTACGATCATTCGGATGGATATGACCGTCTAATGTCTTATTATGGACACTCGGACGCTGCCAAATGTCACATGTTTGCTACGATATTGAAAAAGAGTGCCTGGGAGTGGATGGGAACCTTGGCAGCCAGATCGATCAGTTCGTGGAAAGACCTTCGGGAGAAATTCCATGCTCAGTTTGGAAGTAACAGAAGACGGGGAAAGATCACGGCTTCCCTCATGTAGGTTAGACAGAAGTCGGATGAGACCCTAGGTCAGTATATAAAAGATTTTGGGAGGCTGTGGGGTCGGTAGTAGAGTTGAACTCCCCACAAGCCCTAGGATTCTTCACAACGGGTCTAGATATCGGGAGGTCGAAAAAGCTGATGAAAGATTTGGTGATCAACCCTCCTGCAGATCTGACTGAAGCCTTCCATCGAGCTGAAGGGTTTATTGCGATAGAGGAGGCTATGGGAAATTTCAAACCACACTCCCAATCTTACAAGAAATCTAAGGATCGGGACAAACAGAGTTATTAGTGCTCAAAAAGTAACTAGTGGAGGTTAGATAATCCCGGAAAGAAACATTACAACGGCGGAGGATCTGGAAATAACCGACCACCTCTCTTGAGCCGCAACGTCAGTAAAGTGTACACCCTCTCACCATAGATCGGAAAAAGATATTAGAAGAGATAAAAGACAAGTCATTTTATGAATCGTGCTCGAAACGAACGAAGCCTGGAAAGCGGGGTCGAGATAAATTTTGCAACTATCACCATAGTTCCAGACATACCACAAAGGCATGCAATGATTTGATGGACATGATAGAGAGGAATGTTCAAAATGGTTCGGATAATGTGGTGGTACCGAGAGAGGAAAACAGAGCAAAAGATCGGGATACCCAGCCTCTACAAAACCCGCCAGCCCAAGGCGTAATTGATAGGATCTCAGGCGGTTCAGTTGGGCGTGTAACTGGAAAGAAGAGAAGTGGGCATCTCGAGGCAGTGTTATCGGTTACGGGGTCTACTACAAGAAAGGATCGGGTATATCCTGGAACATCCATCTCTTTTTCGGACGAGGACTATCCCACAGACCTCATAGAGCCGCACGACGAGGTGTTGGTGATAACCGCTCAGGTCAGGACTGTGGATATGAAACGGTTGATGATAGACAACGGATCCTCGGTCGATATCTTGTACACTCACGCCTACCAGAGGATGGACCTACAAGGAAAGAAGATGGATTTGAGTGGAGAAGGACCTTTGTACGGGTTCAGTGGAGATCCGGTGTATGTGTCTGGTACCATTGAACTGCCAGTCACGTTCAGCATAACTCCCAATCAGGTCGAGATAATGGTCAAATTTTTTGTGGTCCAAGTGGATTCAGCATACAATGCGATCATCGGACGACCGACCTTGGCAGCCCTGCAAGCAGTGACTTCCATACCTCATTTCAAAATCAAGTTTCCGACACCAAACGGGATAGGGGATGTAAAAGGTGACTTGGACATTTCCCGAAGGTGTTATCAGAACAGTTTGATTTTTTCAGGGATCGGGGTTAGTAAGCAGAAACAGACAATGGCTATTGAGATAGAGCCATTCACGAAGAGTAGTATCTAACCGGCTGGCTCGCCGCCGAGGAAATGTAAGATGTAGAATGATGCACGGAATTAAAGAGAAAATGATCAAGAACAGGTCGGGATTATCAGAACCATTTTGGACAAGACTGATAGATCTGCTCCTTGTCTATGCCGACATCTTCGCATGGGAGCCTAGCGATATGCCAGGGGTAAACGAATCATTGGCCCTGCACAGGTTACATGTGGACCCGAACAAAAAACCAGTCATACAGAAACGAAGAGTTTTCACTCTAGAAAGACAGAAGATCATCGATGAGGAGATTTCCAAGCTCCTGAAGGCCGAATTCATCTTCGAAATCGATTACCCAGAGTGGTTGGCTAACGTAGTCTTGGTCCAAAAGTAGAACGGGAAGTGGAGATTATGCATCGACTACACAGACCTGAATAGGGCGTGCCCAAAAGACTTCTATCCATTTCCCAACATAGATCAGTTGATAGACGCCACTTCGGGGTACGACATGCTGAGCTTCATGGATGCCTTTTTAGGGTACCATCAGATTTCAATGAGTAAGGAAGATATCCCAAAAACAAGTTTCGTCACACATCGAGCAATATATGCATATCGGAAGATAACCTTTGGGCTGCTGAATGTCGGGGCGACTTACCAGCACATGATGAACCTCGTGTTCACGAAACAGTTAGGGAGAAGTATGGAGGTCTATGTAGACGACATGATCGTCAAAAGCATGTCAGCCTGCGATCATCCTGAAGATCTAGAGAACTGCTTCGAGACAGTCAGGAGACGCAAGCTGAGGTTGAACCCGACCAAGTACACGTTCGGATTGGGATCGGGAAAGTACTTAGGATATTTGGTCAGCAAAAGGGGAATTGAAGCAAACCCAGAGAAGATCTAGGTGGTCCTGGATATGAAATCCCCAAAGTCATATAAGGATGTCCAGAGACTGACAGGTCGGATTGCAGCCCTTCGACGGTTTGTCTCGAAGTCAGCAGAGAGATGCCTACTATTCTTTGACACCTTGAAAGGGCCTAAAAATGAGAAGAGCTTTTAGTGGACTTCGGAGTACGAAGATGCGTTCCAGGGGATCTAAAAATATTTATCCTCGGCACCGTTGTTAATGAATCCGAGCCCCTCGGAACCTTTATACTTATATTTTGCTGCGAGCTCAATGGCCGTCGGAGCGACACTAGTTCGGGATAAGTGTGGAAATCAGTTTCTGGTATATTACGTCAGCCACGTACTTCGAGATACAAAAATTCGATACCTGAACTTGGAAAAATTTGCCTACGCTTTAATCATTGTAAGCATAAAACTTTGGCATTATTTCTAGGGTCGGGTAGTGGTGATATACACAGACCAGCCGTTGAAGAAAGTTCTACACCGACCAGAGGTCTCGGGGCGGCTTGCCGCATGGGCGATCGAGTTAACACAGTTCGCATTAGAATATCTACCCTGAACAGCTATCAAAGGACGAGCATTGGCAGACTTCGTCATAGAATGTTCGTTCACAGAACCATATGTGGGGTCAGTTACTAAAACACAATATGTGAGAACTTCATGGATGCTTTTTGTAGATGGCTCATCAACTTCGGACGTCAGCGGTGCCGGAGTGATACTGACAAGTCCCGAAGGGTTTAAGGTCTAACAGGCCATCCGATTCCAATTCAAAGCCACCAACAATGAAGCAGAGTATGAGACCATTTTAGCTGGATTGAAGTTGGCCCGAAGCCTGGAGGTACAAAAGTTAGTCATATATAGTGACTCTCAGTTGGTCGTCAAACAAATCTCGGGGGAGTACGAGGCCCGGGGGGAAATAATGAAGAGATATTTAACAGAGGTGAAAGATAAACTGGCATACTTTACCTCGATCAGCTGTCAGGGGGTTGATGGGTCCGACAATACAGTGGCAGATGCTTTGGCTCGATTGGCAACCATTGAAGCCAGCTCCTTCAGCGGGTCGGTATATTTGGAAGTGCTGGAACAACCAAGTGTTCCAAAAGTGGAAGTACTATGTATGGATCGGCTCAATTGCTGGCTTACGTCATACATCTCTTACCTAACTGATGGGGTGTTACCTTCGGATCGCATCCTAGCAAGGAAGATCATGCACCAGTGTTCGAATTTTATCCTTATTGATGGAGACATATATCGAAGGGCTTTTAGTTCTCCACTGCTCAAGTTTTTGACACCGTTGGAAGCAAACTACACACTTCGGGAGGTGCACGAAGGGATTTGTGGGGATCACATGGGAGCGAAGTCACTAGCATACAAGATTTTGAGGCAGGGATATTACTGGCCAACCATTTACCAAGAAGCGAAGGACTTTGTCAAGAAATGTCCCAAATTCCAGTTGAACAGTGCCATTCCACATCAACCTCCTGAGAATCTATATCCGGTCTTATCTCCAATTCCTTTCGCCATATAGGGAATCGACATCGTGGGGCCTCTACCGAAGGCCAAAAAGCAAGTAAGTTTTGTGATCGTGGCCATCGACTATATGACCAAATGGGTCGAAGCCAAACCTCTCCAAAAGATCACCGAACAGGAATGTCTAAAATTCTTCAAAGAAGGGGTTGTATATCGATTCGACATCCCGATGGCCCTGGTCTCGGACAACGGCAGACAGTTTGTGGGATCAAAATTTGAAAGTTTTCTGAAAGAATTGGGAATTCAACATAGAAAAACTTCGGTAGCACACCCTCAGTCCAACGGGCAGGTAGAAGTCACCAACCGAACCTTACTGAACGGGATCAAAAAGAGGTTGGATGAATTGAAGGGTTGCTGGCCAGAAGAGCTACTTAGTGTTTTATGGGCCTACCGGACTACACCAAGAACAACAACGGGAGACTCGCCGTTCAGATTAGCCTTCAAGACCGATGCACTCATACCGGTTGATATCGGATCCCCAACACTTCAGGTCAGTCAGTATAAGGATTTGTACAACGAGGAGGGCCTACGCCTCAACTTAGATCTTTTAGAAGAGGTTCGGGAGTGGCACTGGTGCGACTAGCTATCTACCAGAAGCATACTGCCCGACACTATAATTAAAAAGTCAAGCAAACAAGGTTCGAGGCTAGGGATTTGGTGCTTCGAGAACCAGAGGCATCGACCCCCCAGAACACCGGCAAGCTAATGCCTAACTGGGAAGGGCCTTATGAAGTAGTGGAGGTGCCGAAGCCCGGGACTTACTGGCTTCGGGAAATGGACGGCTCTGAGGTAAAGAATACATGGCATACTGGAAGACTTAGAAAATATTATCAGTAAAAGTTATGTTATTCTTACCTTTACTTATGTACCTTATGCAATTTATCAATGAAATAAATAAGAATTTCTCTTCCAGAAAATTTTATACTTCATTTAAATTCATAAAGCTCTTATAAATCCGATCAGATAAGCTTCAGGCATAAACTGATCAGAAAGTCAGAAAGGACCTAACTGATCGGTCAACGTCACAAGTATAACTGATTGATACAGCTACAAATCCGATCAGATAAGCTTCGGGCATAAACTGATCGGACAATCAGAAAGGACCTAACTGATCAAAAAAAGTCACAAGTATAACTGATCGACAAAGTTATAAATCCAATCAGATAAGCTTCGGGTATAAACTGATCCGAAAGTCAGAAATGACCTAACTGATCGGTAAAAGTCACAAGCATAACTAATCGAGATAACAACTAAGAAAATTTTGGGCATTTTATTCATATCTGAATGTTTTATAACTCCGATCAGCCAAGCTTCGGATACATATATCACTAGCATAACTGATCGAGCAAGTTACAAAATTAAGAAATTAATAACAGTTACAAAAATTACATAGTGTGCAACCTAACCGAAACTACTCCTTAGGTCCCTCTTCTTCAGCTTCGTATTCTTCATCAGAAGAGTCAAGGATAGAGGGATCAAGGCCAGCAGCTTCCATCTTAGCCTGAGCCTTTTCCCGATAAGCTTCATAGCCGTCGGCAAACTGGGCCATGACCTTCTCAGTCAAAGTAGGCGATTTTTCGTACTTTTTGATGGCACGCTACTCGACTTTGGCACATTCTGCCTTCATGGTGTTGTTCTCTGGGATTAGATACATCATTTTGCTGTTGATCTCAGAAATCTTCTCCGTAATAGCATCGATGGCCCTCTCCCGATCCTTGACCTCTTCGGATAGGATATCCTTCCCCTGGATAATCTTCTTAGCATGAGCGTCAAGGCCGACGAACTCCTGCTGCAGAAGGGTATACTGCTCCTTGAGCTCAGCGGCCTCACGTTCGGCTTTGGTCGCTCTATTACGAGTCGCAGCATGGAGGTCCCTTTCTTTCAGCAGATCCGAGTTCAAACCTCGAACGTCATCTTTGAGTAGGGACACTTCGTTCCTCAGCTGGAACTCCTTCTTAGTGGCCCGAGCCAAGGGTGGAATAGCTCTGGCCAAAATAGCATTAGCCTGCGATCGGGTACACCAGTAAGTCAGTTAGAAGAAAAGAGGAATCAGTAAAGAAAAATATTCAACTCTTAAGAATTTACCTGGCATTGGGCCATGATATAGGATACCAAGAACTCCTAGGAGGAATAGCCCTTAAACCGCTCGTCATTCCCGGATAGTTTGAAGTGTTCGAGTTGAGTAAAAGGGAACACCTCTGAAGGGCTTCTCGGCCAAAATGTCTTCGGTGTTCCCGAAGAAGAACTCGACTCAGGGATCGGCTGGGAGACAGGGGTTGAATGGGGAAGAGGGTCAATTTCAACGATCTCCAAATTAGGATCCTCTATCAATCAGGCCTTCTTGGTTCGGGGTCCCAGGTTAACCTCGTCGATGACCTCTAAATCCGCCGCAACAGCCTCTGGGTGTGGGGGTGGAGTAGGTATCGGAAGGGTTGAGGCAGACACTGTAAGACCCCAACTTATTATTAATGAAATTTAATTTTCTCTATTTATTATTTTGAAATAGTAAGGGTTAATGTGATTAATGTGGATAGTTAGGGGTAAAATACGCAAATATTTCAAAATAAGCAAGTGGTTATAAAATATTCATTGTTGTTGGGAATATTCGTTTGGTCGTGGAATATTAAAGATGTTGGGAATATTCGACGACGGCAAGCGAAATGTGTGGGCCCCATAATGAGAAAGGGATTGGATGAAGAAAACGACAAATATAAGTTGGTTAAAAATAATCTACAGTAGTTATTACCAAGATTATCTTTGTTAAAATACCCGTGTGGTTAAAACACAAGAAGACACCGGTATTGCATCAATTATTGATTCTTACGTGAAGAAGGCACTACTCAATAATGGTTACGTGAATTACTTGCTCAAGATTTTATTGAGTTAATAATTCACGCATTGATATTTTATATTGTTGTTGTTTCAATAATTGTCATTACACAAGATTTTTCATTATCGAAGCAATAATTCATATTATCCTGAATAATATTATTAGATAACATTATTGGCAATGTCTAGAAAGTTACATCTAAGGAGAGGTTTGGTCACCTAATTGCGCCAAGAAGAAGAAATTCTTATCGAAAGCCCCATCTTTCGTGGGGGCCGCTGGTTGTCAATATTGTGATTACGTAATATTATTTGTGAATAATTAATTATTGATTCATATGATGAGGAAAATATTGATTTTATGTGGATATAGATGGAGAAAAATTTTAATGTGACAATTGTTGAAAATTGAAATTTTATCTTTTTCTGATAAAATAATTCATTTAAATATATTATTATATTTTAGTAATATAATAATGGTGATATTTTTACAACGAATGTGGGATATATGAGTATACGAGGAGGAAGAGTATTTTGTTGCAATAAATGTTTAAAACATGTTAAACATGTAAATTGGACCCCATTTATCGATTTGAAATTTGATTATAAATTGTAAAATCGCTTCGTTTGTGGTTTTCGGTCAATTTCTGTTTGGAATTTGGAAAAACTTTCTTCTGCAAAGTTGTAGAGAATTGAATTTCCTATAAAAACTCGCGAGATTCGAATTTTCTGATAAAAGGGCTATTTATTATGAATTATTGATGTTCTGAAATTCCTGAATAATTGATTTTGGAAGTTTTAATTATTTTAAATAATAAAAACGTTTTTGATTTGTTTGGTAGACTTATTTGTTGTCAAGCATGGCTGAATTCAGATCATAGATTGTGTGCGTATGAATTTATATATAATATATTAATATTATATTAAATTTTCTGCTTTGGTGTTCTAAGCAATTTCCTATAAATAGGGTGCTTAGGTTAGAATTGAAAATCACACCAGAAACTGAAATTTTCTCTCTCTATATTATCGAGCGTATTCTTGTGAGTATTTTGAGTATAATTTGAGTATTGCTATACGGTGCAAGTTCCCTTCAGCATTATACCCGGTATTCTAGCTAGAAGTACTAATCTTTCGAGGTAAGGGATGTTATTTTCTTCTCAAATGATATTATTTCTTCAATATCATTATGCTGAAATATTGGTTGAAACTTGTTATCAAATTTAGAACTTTTCCATGTCGGGGTTACTATTCACGAGTTACTATTCACGAGTTACTATTCATGAGTTAATATTCACGAGTTACTATTCACGAGTACTATTCATGAAGCGTGAAGATGTTTTTTGGGAAATTTCTATCTTTTGGTGTCGGAGTTACTAATCACGTATACGGCATTATTCACCGAAAAATAAAATTTCTTCTTTTTGTCTAAAATATCTATTATGGATACTAGCTTTGATTGTATCCATGTTTTGATCATTCTTGAATTTTACACCACTATGATTATTTTTGAGGTATTTTTGGACGTGAATAAAACAAAGTACGAATCCTTAATCCTTAATCCTTGTCATTTTGTTTCACTGGATTCGTTTCTTTAAAAATATTTTTCATCATCTTCAGTCTTAAATGATGATATTATGGAATATCTTTGGCTCAGAGTAAAAGATGAATGATTTTCGAAGAATATCTTTGGCCTGTAGTGCAAAAGATGAGCAGTGTTTAGATGAACACATGATTAATCGATGAATATCTTTGGCCTGTAGTGCAAAGATGAATATGTGATTCCGGATATATATTGATTGATGTTACTGGGGATAAAAGATAGAGCGATGAACTTTTAAATTCATACATGGAAGATAGTAGTTTGCATTCTCTACTTAACTCTTCTAATGAATTATTATTTCATTGCGAATATTGATTTAAAATTTGTTGTCTATTGTATTCTATTAGATTTTTCCTGTTGAAGACTAACGGTAATTTGTTGTATATTATCTTAGTCATAATATTCTTTTCTTGAGCTAGTTGAGCTCACCCTTTTTCCTTTTTGTTCCATTTTTCTCGGAGGCGAGAATATAGTAGTACGAAGCCTGGGTATGGAATGAAGGTTACGGAGAGAGTTGTTTAGTAGTCCTCACCATTTTTATAAAATAATGTATCAATAAATGTGATGAGGATTTATTTGAGTATAGATATTATACAGAAGATAATATTTGTATTTAAACTCACAGCTTTTATTGTTGTAATAATAAAGTTGTAGTTGTTTACATACCATGTATTGACAACTCGTAATGGGTGATGTATACCTATTTTTGGGGGCATCACGATTTAGTATCGAGCTTAGGATATGATCTCTGGCGGAGATCGGGGAATAGAACTAGGAGGGGAGAGACGAGTAAATCCTTCGCTAGTGTGTCCTACCTAAGCTTATTTGTTAGTTGGTCGATATATAGGGATATTATGTGATATATTGATTTCCTTAATTAACCCTTGTTTTATGGCGAGATTTGAGAATGTCGTCGAGAATATTAACAATGGAAATGAGACAGTGGAGACGCTGTACTCACCAACGAGGAGAACGTGCAACAGTGGCAATGTTCCTCCCGTGAACAACACCATTGAAAGCGAGATGATGAACGAGGGATGTTTAGAAGTTTTTTGCGATTCATGCAAAATCGCACGAGGAGACTCATGTTCAAAATACAAGAGAAATGATAGCAATTCACGGGTTGTCACAACCAAGCAAAGTTCAAAGAGTTGGGACCACGAGAATTTAAAGGAAAGCCGATCCGATCATGGCGGAAACATGGGTCAAGCAAATTACCAAGATATTCGATGTCTTGGGATGCACGGAGGAACAGAAGGTTCCATTCGCCACCTTTATGTTCAGTGGTGGCGAGGACTCATTGGTGGGAGTCTCGTGAAGCGTACTCCATCCACCGCACTCAAAGGCATGTCTTGGGAGACGTTTCAGAGCTATTTAATGACAAATACTTTCACGAAAGTGTTAAATCGTATGAAGGAAGTGGAGTTCATCGATTGGAACAAAACAACATGACGGTGTCTCAAAGATGCGAGGCAAAGTTTGCAGAGTTATCTAGGTTTTGCACCTCATTTGGTGGAGAATGAGGAAGCGATGACGCGGATGTTTCGAGAGGTTTGAAACCCAGATACGACAATATCTCATTTCTCATAAATTTTCTCTCTATTCGAGATGTTGTTAATGTGGCTCAATTGTTAGAGCGAGATAACAAGTATATTCAACCAAGGGACCATAACCGAGGATCGTACTAGGAGATAGCGATCAATGAATAATGATAACCGGCGGAGAAAGAAGCAGACGGATAAAAATGGTAACCACTCTGGTGGTAATCATGGCCATGAAAATAGAAGAAGCGAAGTCGAAGGAGATTTTAAAAGAGGAGATTTAACAACGACCGTATGAAGATGAGCATGTCCGAAAGAATCGGTTCTAAGGAGGAGAACGACCACCCGGTCATATGCTACAAATGCGAAAAAAGGACATATCGATCCAAGCGCCCCACAACATTCAAGGTATGCTATAATTGTGGAAAAGAAGGACATATCGCTTTCGAGATTATGCAGTAGCGAAACCTAGTTCAATGGGGACGGTGACTCAAAAGAACATCCCGTAAAAGTCAAAGTCAACGATTAGGAAGAAGCGTTTGTTGTGGATCGGGTCAAAATCGAGAAACCCAAACGAGGTGATCACGGGTAAGCTATTTATAAATTCTCGCAAAGTTTATACCTTACTTGATCACGGGGTGCTACCCATTCATTTATCTCTCCTGCATGTGCTCAATGTTTAAACTTGACTCGGAGAAATTAGACTTTGACCTATCTGTGGAAACTCCGTTAGGAGAAACTTTCATCACATCCACTGTTTATAAATCTTGTTTGATTCAAGTTGGCACCATCACCTTACTGTTGACCTTATTTCTTTAAAGATACTTGCTTTTGATGTGATTTTGGGATTGATTGGTTAACTACTCATCATGCCAAAATTGATTGTTTTCGTAAGGTTGTTAGTTTTCATATTCCTAACCAACCTTTTGTTATAATTCAAGCAACTAAACCATTAAAATCAATCACTATCATATCTAATCATAAAGCTATTCGTTTATTGAAAACGGATGTCAAGCTTTCTTAGCCCATGTTATGGATTTGAATAAAGACACGTCAAATTTGAATAATATTCTGTTGTTATTGACTTTCTGACGATTTCAAGAAGAACTTCCGGCCTACACCCCGTAACGTGAAGTTGAATTCTTTATTGATCTTGAACCCGTACAAAGCCCATTTCTAAAACCCCATATCGAATGGCTCCTATTGAACTTCAGAGTGAAAGGTCCAACTACTGAGAATTGTTGGACATCGGTTTCATTCGCCCCTAGTACATCTCCTTGGGGTGCTCTGTTTTATTCAGTAAAGAAGAAAGGCGGGGAGTATGCGACTTTATATCGATGACTATCGGAATTGAACCATGTCACCATCAAGAATAGGTATCCTCTACCTCGTATTGATGACTTGTTTGACCGATTTGCAAGGGGCACAATTCTTTTCAAAATCGATCTTCGATTACGGATATCATCATTTGAAGATTTAGGCGAGGATATTCCAAAGACGCCTTCGTAACTCGGTATGGGCATTATGAATTCTTAGTCATGTCTTTCGACCGACTAATGCTCCTCATGGCTTTCATGGATATGATGAACCGAGTATTCAAGGAATATTTGGATCGGTTTGTTGTTGTCTTTATTGATGACATCCTTATATATTCCAAAAGTCGTGAAGATCATGAGCACCATTTGAAGTTGGTACTCCAAAGGCTTCGTGAAAACAAACTATATGCCAAATTGAAGAAATGCGAGTTCGGCGAGGAAGTAGCATTCCTTGGGCACGTGGTGTTGAAACATGGAGTATCATTGATCCGTGAAGATTGAAGCAATACAAAGTTAGGAGCAGCCAAGTCGGTGGATCAAGTACGTAGTTTTTGGGCTTAATTTGGTTATTATCGGAGATTCGTGGAAGGTTTTCTCGAATCGCTACTCCATTAACCCAAATTAACTCGAAAGGATACAAAATTCGTTTGGAGTGAAGAATGCGAGAAGAGTTTCCAAGAGCTTAAGAGGAGACTTATTTAAGACTGTTCTAACAATACCATCTGGTTCGGATGGATTTGTTATCTCTGACGATGCTTCCGGTCAAAGGGTTAGGATGTTTTCTCATGCAACGTGGGAAAGTCATAGCCTATGCCTCGCGACAACTTAAAGAGTATGAGAGGAATTATCCTACTCATGATCTAGAGTTAGCAAGTGATCGTTCAGCGCTAAAGATATGGAGGCACTATCTATATGGGGAGAAAGTGGAGATATATTCGGACCATAAAAGCCTTAAATATTTCTTCACAAAAAAGAACTCAACATGCGGCAATGACGTTGGCTCGAGCTATTGAAAGACTACGACCACACTATTCAATACCATCCCGAAAAAGCGAGCGTGGTAGGCGACGCGTTGAGTAGAAGATCATATCACGGAGGAGCAGGTGCGATGATGTCAAGTACACGATAGAGCCAACTTTAATAGAAAAAGTTAAGGTTGCTCAAGCCACCAACCCGAGGTGATGCATATAAGAAGAAAGTACAAGAAGGAGCTATTAGGAAGCGAGAATTGATGAAGAAGGAATACTTGAGTCCACTCTAGACTTTGTGTTCCTAACGACTCGATTTGAAGTACAAGATTATGATGGAGGCACACAATACACCATTTTCAATCCATCCGGAAGTACTAAAATGTATCGTGATCTTCGACATACATTTTGGTGGAACAATATGAAGAGAGATTGCAAAGTTTATCTCGATGTGTTTAACTTGCCAGCGATGTAAAGGCGGAGCATCTAGTACCTAAGGGTCCGTTGCAACCACTTGAGATTAGAAATGGAAGTGGGAACACATTACCATGGATTTCGTTATGGGGTCTTCCTACGGTTTCTCAAGGCATCAATGCTATTTGGGTTATTGTTGATAGATTAACCAAGTCTCCGCTCATTTCTTGCCGACACGGAGACTTATTCCCTTGAACGTCTTCTTTAGTATATACGTGAATGAAATTGTGAGGTTGCATGGCATGCCCAGTATCCATAGTTTCGGATCGTGACCCAAGATTCACTTCAAGATTTTGGGTTAGCTTGCAAAAAGCTATGGGTGCGGATTTGCGATTTAGTTCGGCATACCATCCCCAAACGGACGGACAATCGAGAGGACTATTCAAACTCTTGAAGATTTATTAAGACTCTGTGTCCTAGACTTCAAAAGGCGGTTGGGATAAGTATTTACCATTGGTGGAATTCTCCTATAACAACAGATTATCGTGTAAGTATAGGTGTGGCTCCATTCAAGCATTATATGGACGAAAATGTCGTTCTCAATATGTTGGGATGAGGTGGGTGAAGCAACATTGTTGGGACCCGAAAGTTAGTACGTATGACTACAAGAAAAGATTCAAATGATTCGACAACGTATACAAAGCGGCACAAGATCGACAAAAGAGTTATGCGGATCTTCATCGAAAGGACGTGGAATTTAGTGTAGGGGATCATGTATTGTCATGAAGTTGCTCCATGGAAGGGAGTTACAAGATTTGGGAAGAGAGGAAAGCTCAATCCACGATTTATTGGTCCATTTCAAATTCTTGACCGAGTAGGAAATGTAGCCTATAGACTTGCGTTACCTCCAAGTATGTCTCGTGTTCATAATGTGTTTCACATATCTCATGATCGTAAATATGTGAAAGACCCAACCACGTTATAGAATACCGGACGAAATATAGAAGACTTAACGTATGAGGAGGTACCTGTCAAGATCTTGGATAGGAAGGAGCATGTCCCACGCGCAAAGGTCATACCACAAGTTAAAGTTTTGTGGAGGAATCATGCTATAGAGGAAATGACCTGGGAATTGGAAACGGAAATGAAAGCGAGGTATCCTCACCTTTTTGAAACACCAGGTACGTTACGTCAATTTGGAGGATGAAATTTCATAAGGAGGGAGGTTGTAAGACCCCAACTTATTATTAATGAAATTTAATTTTCTATTTATTATTTTGAAATAGTAAGGGTTGATGTGATTAATGTGGATAGTTAGGGGTAAAAAACGCATAAATATTTCAAAATAAGCAAGTGGTTATAAAATATTCATTGTTGTTTAGGGAATATTCGTTTGGTCGTGGAATATTCAGATTGCTTGGGAATATTATTTACTGCCAACTTGACCATGTGTGGGCCCATAAACTGAAAGCGATTGGATGAAGAAAACATACAAATATAAGTTGGTTAAAAATAAGCACAGAAGTTATTACCAATTATCTTCGTTAAAATACCCGGTGGTTAAAACACAAGAAGTATTACCAGTATTGCACCAATTATTGATTCTTACGTAAGAAGGCACTACTCAATAATGGTTACTGAGAATTATCGCTCAAAGATTTTATTGAGTTAATAATTCTGTGCGTTGATATTTTATATTCACGTTGTTTCAATAATTGTCATTACACAAGTATTTTTCATTATCGGCAATAATTCATATTATCTCGAATAATATTATTAGATAACATTATTGGCAATGTCTAGAAAGTTACATCTAAGGAGAGGTTTGGTCACCTAATTGCTACGCCAAGAAGAAGAAATTCTTATTGGAAAGCCCCTCTTTCCTAGAGGCGCACGGTTGTCAATATTGTGATTTCAGTAATATTATTTGTGAATAATTAATTATTGATTTATATGATGAGGAAAATATTGATTTTATATGGATATAGATGGAGAAAAATTTTAATGTGACAATTGTTGAAAATTGAAATTTTATCTTTTTCTGATAAAATAATTCATTTAAATATATTATTATATTTTAGTAATATAATAATGGTGATATTTTTACAACGAATGTGGGATATATGAGTATACGAGGAGGAAGAGTATTTTTGTTGCAATAAATGTTTAAAACATGTTAAACATGTCGGTGGACCCCATTTATTGACTGAAATTTGATTATAGCCTGTAAAATCGCCCGTTTGTGGATTTCGGTCAATTTCTGTTTGGAATTTGGAAAAACTTTCTTCTGCAAAGTTGTAGAGAATTGAATTTTCTATAAAAACTCATGAGATTCGAATTTTCTGATAAAAGGGCTATTTATTATGAATTATTGATGTTTCGAAATTCTGAATAATTGATTTTTGGAAGTTTTAATTATTTTAAATAATAAAACGTTTTTGATTTGTTTGGTAGACTTATTTGTTGTCAAGCATGGCTGAATTCAGATCATAGATTGTGTGCGTAGGAATTTATATATAATATATTAATATTATATTAAATTTTCGCTTTAGTTTTCTAAGCAATTTCTATAAATAGGGTGCTTAAGTTAGAATTGAAAATCACACCGTAAATCAAGTTTTCTCTCTATATTATCGAGTATTCTTGTGAGTATTTTGAGTATAATTTGAGTATTTCTATACGGTTGCAAGTTCCCTTCAAAGACTATACCTTGATATTAGCTAGAAGTACTAATCTTTCGAGGTAAGGGGTGTTATTTTCTTTTCAAATGATATTATTTCTTCAATATCATTATCTTTGAAATATTGGTTGAAACTTTTTATCAAATTTAGAACTTTTTCATGTCAAGGTTACTTATTCATGAGTTCTTATTCACGAGTTACTATTCATGAGTTAATATTCACGAGTTACTATTCACGAGTACTATTCATAGGAAGCGTGAAGATGTTTTTTGGGAAATTTCTATCTTTTGTGTTTGAGTTACTAATCACGATACTAAGACTATTCACGATATCTGACTATTCATAGAAAAATAAAATTTCTTCTTTTGTCCAAAATATCTATTATGGATACTAGCTTTGATTGTATCCATGTTTTGATCATTCTTGAATTTTACACCACTATGATTATTTTTGAGGTATTTTTGGACGTGAATAAAACAAAGTACTAATCCTTAATCCTTAATCTTTGTCATTTTGTTTCTTTGGATTCGTTTCTTTAAAATATTTTTCATCATCTTCATCTTAAATGATGATATTATGGAATATCTTTGGCTTTGTAGTCTGAAAGATGAATGATTCTGAAGAATATATTTGGCTGTAGTGCAAAGATGAGCAGTGTTTAGATGAATATGACCAATCGATGAATATCTTTCGCTTCAGTAGTGTAAAAGATGAATATGTGATTCGGATATATATTGATTGATGTTACTGAGGGATAAAAGATAGGCGATGAACTTTTAAATTCATACATGGAAGATAGTAGTTTGCATTCTCTACTTAACTCTTCTAATGAATTATTATTTCCGCTGCGAATATTGATTTAAAATTTGTTGTCTATTGTATTATATTAGATTTTTCCCTGTTGAAGACTAACGGTAATTTGTTGTATATTATCTTAGTCATAATATTCTTTACTGAGCTAGTTGAGCTCACCTTTTTCCTTTTTGTTCCATTTTTCTCAGGAGGCGAGAATATAGCGAGTACGAAGTAGGGTATGGAATGAAGGTTCTAGAGAGAGTTGTTTAGTAGTCCTCACCATTTTTATAAAATAATGTATCAATAAATGTGATGAGGATTTATTTGAGTATAGATATTGTCTAGAAGATAATATTTGTATTTAAACTCACAGTTTTACTGTTGTAATAATAAAGTTGTAGTTGTTTCTGTACCATGTATTGACAACTCAGAATGGGTGATGTATACCTATTTTGGGGGCGTCATAGACACTTCAGCGCGATAATTCGGACAGAAGCCTTCTTTTTCCTCCCTTTCTGCAAGGCCAACTTGTCAGCTCAGCCCATCTTCAGAGCATTCTTTGTTGAAGGCTCAAGATCAAAAAGGGGAAGTATGGGACCCGAAGAAGAGCCGACGGAAAGCTCGGTGAGAAAAATGGCCTCACCCTCGGGAGAATCATCGGTGGGAGGGGGCGAATAGGCCTAACAGCAATCGGCAACGGCGTCAGGGAGGCATCAACCCCCTCGGGTTTGAAAATGGTCACTATAAATGAAAACAAGGCAGTCAATAAAAATGCATTAGAAGATCGAGAGGATAAATGGGTTCGGGGATTGTAACTTACAGCTGTGTTCGTAAAGCCATGATTCGTTGTTCACGACCTCCAAACCCCAGCAGGTCTTCTGTTAAAGCTTGTAAAACTTTTTGAAGGCATCAGCTCGATCCTTCGGGAATTTGGTAATCTTCATAATAGGATCCTCGGGACCGGCCTAGTTCGGCAGAAGGTTAAGATCGGTTCCCTTTATGAAGAACCACTGTGAATGCCAACCCTAATTGCTAGAAGGGGTCTTCATGAAGGTAGCTCGGCTGGCTGCACGGTTCAGATGTCGAAGGTCGTGTTCCTTCTATCGACCGATAGAAAACAGGACAAAAAAGAAGTCAAGCCCGGGAGTGATGCCAACTTCCTGGTATAGGGCAATGAAACTGACAAGTTGGATATCGGAGTTCGGCGCCAGCTGTGCGAACCCGATCCCAACTAAATAGAGAAAGGAAGAGATGAATTAATGAAGGGGGAACCGAACCCCATACCTCAAAACATAAAGATGAACGGCTATCCAGTCGCCATCGGGGCGCCAGAACATCCTCTCGTTCGAATTTGAAACCCTAAGCTTGTACTCTTTGGGGATATTAAATACGGTTCGGATGTCAGACAGTTAAGATGGAGTGATGGATGAATTAGTATTGATGACGGTATAGTCGGTCGAGGATGCATATAGACGTCGAATCTTAGATTCGACGTTCTTAGTAGGGAGATTAGTGGCGGCTGCCGGTAATTCGACCAGAACCAAATGAAAGTAATATGCACACAAGCCAATCATATTTGATGATAAAGCATATACTTTGTAACAATCTTATTCATTTATTAATAAAAAGTATTAATTTATTAAAGGCTTTTAATTATCTACAATATTGTTTTATAATATGTGATAAACCCATAGTTTTAAGAAATGCTTTTAGAATAATGATGATGATCATTCTAATGAAATCTAAATTCTTAGAAAGCTTAAAACTAAAATAGTTCCCAATCGTTGGATTACTAAATTGGGGATTAGTGAATCCGGATAGATTGGTATATACGTTGCTTGCACATTGGATGAGGATTATTGATCTCATGATCATTTTTGTGGAGACACTAAAGCAAGTATGTAGGTGCTTATTAGAGAATAAGTTCACTGAACGTGGCTCGCTAAGGAATACCTAATGGAGTTTTACTTGCCTGTCAATAGGAATTCCTGTAGTGATAGTAGTACAAGTGATCCTTGGACTTGAGATCATCATAGTATCTTGTGTATGATGAGTTATACTTTGACTTATTCCTTAAGACCCTTAGGGTATATCAAAGGGTATCCTTGGGTATAATAAGTTGTACATGGAGATAATGTATGATCAATAAAGAATCTACCACTTCTAGTAAAAGAAGAGAAATGTCCTATGTTTTTCGATAAATGACAACCCAGTAGTCCTTGGCCAAGGCAGAATGAAATTAGAAAGGAATTTCTAATTTGCATTATTTAGTGTTGTGCATTTAAGAGTCGAAATACATATAATTAAATAAAATAAGACTTGACAGTAATTCCATGTCTTATATTTAATTGGGACATTGTATGGTGGAAGGAATGAATTGTACGGTAAATATTTACTCAAAGGTTCGTTTATGATTAATGTTGAAATCTATATTATCTGGAAAGTCGTTGATCGCTAGGGAGACTTATCCCTATTGTAGAATAAATATTATTTATTTAAATAAATTAATAATTTAATGTATTTATTTAAATAAGATTAGAATTGTTCTAATTGATTTATTCACAACCGGTTTAATATGGAGAACCTAAAGGGTCATACCATAAAAGGAAGAATAATTATTTAAGAAGTAAATGGCATAATCGTAATAATAAGTTAAGTATATTTAATTTAATCCATGGTGATAGAATAAATTAAATAGCTTAATATTTATTATTTAATATTTTGAAAATATTAAATATAAATTAATAAGAGGAGTCTTATTATTATTATTACTATTATTATTATTTAATTCCTAAAAGAGTTTGGGAATTAAGTAATAAAAGTACTCTCATATATTCCTAATAAGATTAGGAGTCTAATTAATTAAAGGAGTTTAATTAATTAAAATAAAACCCCATTCCTTAATTGTTAAGGAGGGTTGCCCACATCTATAAATAAGATGAGTCTTATTATGGGTGAGGTGGTTGTTAACGTTTACATAGAATACGTAATTCCAATAGTTGGGAGAGTACACCATTTTCTATGAGAGATAGAAAACTAGGGTTTTGCCAAATACCCATCTTCTTGAATCCTTCTTCTTCATTGGTGGATCACCTCTAGAGGCCAAACACTTGGGTGGCTAACGTTGATCAGAGGAAGGAACCAAACCCGGTAGATTCAAGTTGAACGCGAAAAGGATTGGAGGTGAACTTGTACCTGAGGAAGCTCGAATCTTCAAGGGTATGATTCTTGTTTTTTATCTTTTCGTTTAATTAATAATTGTGCATAAAGGGTGATCCAGGTATATGGTTTGTAAAATTTTTAAACTATGATTTTCCACGTTTCCGCTTATTTTGTGCAATTTGATTGCGTTCATGAATATTACAAACCTAACAGTGGCATCAGAGCCAAACCTTTATGCGAATTATTAATTGTTTTAATTTGATATGTATATTGATATGTGTTTAGAACAATTTAATTGGGCATAATTTTGTTGTATAAAATTTATTTTAAAAAAAAAGGCCGTGATGATCAATTCGCGAATCAGGTGAATTATGAAATGATTCTCGCTGTATTAATCAAGGAAATCCTCATGGGAACTCATAAAACTCCATATGTTTAAATCCTTTATTCCGTGCATATGTTTACTTTCGTGGATATATTCAAGGGGGAAGGGGTTAGTATGAAGATTATTTTGGGGTAAGTTGGTCAATTGACCAATAGAATACTGACACGCAGGCGAGGTTGTATGTGTGTCAGTATTCTATTGGCCAATTGACCAACTTACCAAAAAATTAACTTTATGCTAACCGGATCCGTTCAAAGGATTCACGTGAGTCACTTTACAGGAATCAGGATTGATTTCATTATAAAGGAAAAGTTTATCATCAATTTTATCGCTGAGACTCAGCTTAATAAATAATCCACATCATCGAATCACCCCTGCACTACAAGCCAAGGATATTCTTTAGTATCACGACCACAAATTATCCAAGCACTACGGCCAAAGATAATCACATTTTCATCAACGGTCCTAGTCATGCCATAAAACAATTCATCTTTGCACCCTTGGCCGAAGAGAATCCATAGCCATAATCATACCAAAAACTGTCCATCAATGCACTACGGGCCAATGAGGACTTTTTCCACATAATTTGTAACATTACTACCATGATTATCTTAGAATAATTCTCGGTCATAATCATACCAAGTCCATCTATGCACTACATGCCCCAGATGACTTTCAACATAATATAAACATGAGGATGATGACAATGATATAAGAATTTAATAAAACAAGTTCAAGAATTAATTTATCCAAGAACCAATAACGTCCAAATTGTCAACATGATACTTCTTTGTGGAGTAAATTCAAGAATGATCAGAAGAATATTTCCATGAAAAGATACTCGATGAAGCGCAAATATCAAGGATATTCCACTAATTTCATGGAGTATAGAAGTCAAAGCTTTAACCAACTGAGTATAAAAGAATATATGAAACTGCAAATGGATTTTCGTTCGCCATACGGTAATCCACTTAGACAGATCATTTCCATAATTTAATAAGGAATGAATACAAAGGATCATTCACCATGCATGTGGTAATCCACATAGACAGGTTATTCCAACAGAATAATAAAGAATAGAATAACAGAAGGATTCACCATGCGTGAGATAGACTGCACAGACAAGTTATTCCCAATGAATAATAAATAATGGAACCGAGTTCGACATAAATGCATACGTACGAGGATATTAAAGCGAATAATAAATAATGAAACCAGTCCGCCAGAACGAACTTGCATGACGAGGATATTAAAGCGAGAATAATAAATAATGGAACCAGAATTAAAGGCGTAAATGAATGAGACAGGATATTCCGGAATAATAAAGAACGGAATATTAGAAGAATTTCACCATGTATGTTGTACAGATAAGCAAAAGTTATTCAACGTAATAATAAGAATAGAATAACAGAAGAATATCACCATGTATGCGGTACTTCGCATATACAGATTATTCCAACATAATAATAAAGAATGGAATAACAGAAGTTCTCTTCATGAATACGAAAGAAATAATACCCCTTACGAGTACAACAAATAATATCCCTTACCTTAGAAAAAGACTGGATACTGGAGTAGAGAGGTAGCAGACTTCTCTTCTTCTTTCTCTCTATAATTTCTCTCTATAATAAATGCTCTATAGCTTTAGTGAATTGGTGATAAATGAAGGAAGAATGAGCTTCTATTTATAGGAAAATATAGTTTCGATAATTGCACGTTTTGGGGCTCAAAATATTACAGTACAATACCTCCAACTTTTCTTTAATTTTTAATTTAGTCCTGCAAGTATTGTAAAACTTGCACCACCTCCCATAATAGTAAATCATGTGAATTAATAGTAAATCATGTGACTCAATAGTTCTAAACATTTGAAAAAAAAATAATTACGGTATAGTACCTTCATCTATACCTCTATTTTTAACTTAGTTATGCAAGTATTATCAATCTTGCATCAACTCCCCTAATAGTACAAGAATGTGATTCAATAGTACACACATGTGAACAAATAGTTATTTAAGCATGTGAATTAGTAGCAATTAATTGCTCATTTATCCGATAAATTACCTGATTTATCAATATAACCCCTAGACATCAATTATCATCGGAATAGATGTCGATTTCCACTAACACTAATAATCCCAACACAATGGAACTATCAAATTCATCTTTAATCAACACGAACTTATTCATCATTAATATTATAACTCACAATATTTAACAACCAGGTCATTCCCAGGAAAGAGGGGGCTTTCCGATAAGGATTTCTCCTTATTGGCGCGCAATTAAGTGACCAAACCTCTCCTTGACATAACTTCTAGACATTGTCAATATTGCAAATAATAATATGAATAACTTTGTCATCTCAATTATTAATTTAATAATATAACATATTATACATATGATACTGTGATAATAATCGAATCAATAATATGAGAGATATGATGCAGCAATTACTGTAGCAATAATTGAGTATAACTGAGTGACTTCTTACGTAAGCATCAATAATCAATACCGTAGCTACTATGCAACCAACGCCAGACATCGTACTTTTACTACCGAGTAGTTCAACAATTTTAACGTTAACACTTTCGTCGTTATTTTTATAAAATGATAATTCTGTCGTTTTCTAACTACGATACTACTTCCGTTGTGGGGTCCACCAATGATTGTGCGTCATATGACTATTCCCCGACAAAAAGAATATTCCCCGACCAATCAAATATTATATAACAACTTGCATACTTTATAAAATTTATAAATACTACCGATAACTATAACACTATCTCAAATCCAAACAATAATATTCAAAAAAATATTTCGAGAAAATTAAATCTTTATTCGTAAAATTTGGGATTTTACAATCTCCCCTCCTTATGAAATTTCGCCCTCAAAATTTACGTACGTACTTGGTATGCTGAACAAATGAGGACACTTCGTCAGATTCTAACTCTTGAGGTATAACCTTTGAGTGTCGAATAAGATTCTTCTTATCCAAGATTTTAACATGTATCTCCTCATACGTTTAATCTTCTGCTATCTCGTCTAGTTTTAATTTAATGATGTGGTTCAGGTCGTCCACATATTTACGTAACATTGATACGTGAAAAAAAATGTTATGAACACGCGACATACTTGGCGGTAAAACGAGTCTATAGGCCACAGTTCCTACTCAATCAAGTATTTCAAATGGGCCAATTAAATCGAGGGTTGAGATTTCCTCTCTTCGTTGATTGTTACTTCTAAAATAACGCCCTCTTGAACCTTCTTCTTCATATTCATCAGATTCGGGTGTGTAGCTTGAGCGGCTTTAACTTTATCGATTAAAGTCGATTCTACTAGTATATTCGTTATCTTCACGTGGGTCCCTAGAGTCTTTAACTCTATCTTCATCATTTGTAAGTTATACAAAATAGGTTTTTGTGTTAACAACATCGCTTTTCACTCAGAACGCATCACGATCTTCTACTCAACGCGTCAGCTACCACGTTCGCTCTTCCACGATGATATTGAATGGTATGATCGTAATCTTCAACAACTCGAGCCAACGTCTTTGGCGCATTATAAATTCGTTTTGGTTGAAGAAATATTTAAGGGTTTAAGAAATGGGTTTTGTACTGGGGTCAATACAAAATTCGATTTCACGCTCTAGGGATAGTCTAGGAAGTTCTTCAAGAATACGTCAGGAAATTTATTAACAATAGAAATATCATTCAAAACTGTAACTCTCATCCAAGACTTGGATAGCACATGAAATGAAGGTTTCTACTAACGGAGTTTCAACCAATAAGTCAAAGTCTAACTTCTCTGGGGTCAAATTTAAACGTTGAGTGCAAGCAAGAGAGATAAAAGAATGGGTAGAACTGGTATCTAATAAGGTATATACTTCGCAAGAGTTTATGATTAACTTACCCGTGATAACTTCGTTCGAGTTCCTCGATAAACGCTCTCACTTAAACTAGCGGCTTTGACTTGTCTGGGACATCCTTTGTCGTAATCATTGCCATTGGACTTGACTTTGCTACTTCCCTTTGTTCCACGACCGCCTGCCATTCTTCACCCTGCTCTTGTAACTCACGAATACGATCTTACAGTTCTATATTTCAATCATAAAATTCTACTCAAATCATTACTTAAAACTCTATATGTTCATATCTTGATTTTCAGATTTCATTTTCTAACACTGCCACAAAATAAGGGTTAATTAACATATCACATATTATCCCTATACTCTGACCGACCAATTAAATACCAAATAAACTTAGGTAGGTCATACTTGCAAAGGAATTCCCCGTCTCTCCCCTCCTTGTTCTTGTCTCACATCTCAGCCAGGGATCATATCCCTAAGCTTTGATACGAACTGTGACGCCCCCAAAACAGGTATACATCACCCATCTTGGGTCGCCAGATATATGGTACAAAATTCAAATACAAACTTAATTATACAACCATCGTGTAAAATACGACAAAACATATGCTATGAGTTTTAATACAAATATTGTCATCTAGACAATATCCACACTCAATTGAGTCCTCATTACATTTATTATCACACTATTTTATAGAATAGTGAGGACTACTATGATACCATCTCGGACCATCACTCTATTCCCCGACTCGTCCCGGCTACGTTCTCATTTCCTGAAGAGAACAGTGAAAGAAAGGGTGAGCTCAACTAGCCCAGTAAGAAATATTATGACTAAGATAATGTAGAATAAATTATCCTTAGCCTTCAACTATATAACAACTGATAGAATATAATAGACAACAAGTTTTAGATCAACAACTGCAGCGAAATAAGCAATCCATTAGAAGAGTCAAGTAGAGTATAATATCTACCATCTTCTATGATTTAAAAAGATTATCATCAATTTTATCGCTGAGACTCAGCTTAATAAATAATCCACATCATCGAATCACCCCTGCACTACAGGCCAAGGATATTCTTTAGTATCACGACCACAAATTATCCATACACTACGGCCAAAGATAATCGTGTTTTCATCAACGGTCCTGATCATGCAATAAAATAATTCATCTTTGCACCCTTGGCCGAAGAGAATCCATAGCCATAATCATACCAAAAACTGTCCATCAATGCATCACGGGCCAATGAGGACTTTTTTTACATCTTTTGTAACATTACGGTCATGATTATACTGAATAATCCCTGGTCATAATCATACCAAGTCCATCTATGCACTACATGCCACAGATGACTTTCAACATAATATAAACATGAGGATGATGACAATGATATAAGAATTTAATAAAACAAGTTCAAGAATTAATTTATCCAGGAACCAATAACGTCCAAATTGTCAACGTGATACTTCTTTGTGGAGTAAAATTCAAGAATGATCAGAAGAATATTTCCATGAAAAGAGACTGGATGAAGCGCAAATATCAAGGATATTTCACTAATTTCATGGAGTATAGATGTCAAAGCTTTAACCAACTTAGTATAAGAGAATATATGAAACTGCAAATGGATTTTTGTCCGCCATACGGTAATCCACTTAGACAGATCATTTCCACAATTTAATAAGGAATGAATACAAAGGATCATTCACCATGCATGTGGTAATCCACATAGACAGGTTATTCCAACAGAATAATAAAGAATAGAATAACAGAAGGATTCACCATGCATGCGATAGATCGCATTGCATATGAGTTATTCCCAATGAATAATAAATAATGGAACCAGTCCAAAGATAAATGCACGTGATGAGGATATTCGACGAATAATAAATAATAATGGAACCAGTCAAGCGAACGCACGCATGTGATATTCGGCGGCAGAGTAATAATAAAGAACGGAATATTAGAAGAATTTCACCATGTATGCGATGCCAGATAAACAAAGTTATTCAACAGAATAATAAGAATGGAATAATGGAAGAATTTCACCATGTATGCGCATGATTGCCGATATCTGAGTTATTCCAACATAATAATAAAGAATGGAATAGCAAAAGTTCTCTTCATGAATACGAAAGAAATAATACCCCTTACGAGTACAACAAATAATATCCCTTACCTTAGAAAAAGACTGGATACTGGAGTAGAGAGATAGCAGACTTCTCTTCTTCTTTCTCTCTATAATTTCTCTGTATAATAAATGCTCTATAGCTTTAGTGAATTGGTGATAAATGAAGGAAGAATGAGCTTCTATTTGTAGGAAAATATAGTTTCGATAATTACACGTTTTAAGGCTCGAAATATTACAGTACAATACCTCCAACTTTTCTTTAATTTTTAATTTAGTCTTGCAAGTATTGTCAAACTTGCACCACCTCCCCTAATAGTAAATCATGTGAATTAATAGTAAATCATGTGACTCAATAGTTCTAAACATGTGGAAAAAAAATAATTACGGTATAGTACCTTCATCTATACCTCTATTTTTAACTTAGTCATGCAAGTATTATCAATCTTGCATTAACTCCCCTAATATTACAAGAATGTGATTCAATAGTACACACATGTGAACAAATAGTTATATAAGCATGTGAATTAGTAGCAATTAATTGCTCATTTATCCGATAAATTACTCGATTTATCAATATAACCCCCAGACATCAATTATCATCGGAATAGATGTCGATTTCCACTAACACTAATAATCCCAACACAATGGAACTATCAAATTCATCTTTAATCAACACAAACTTATTCATCATTAATATTATAACTCACAATATTTAACAACCAGGTCGTTCCCAGGAAAGATGGGGCTTTCTGATAAGGATTTCTCCTTATTGGCGCGCAATTAGGTGACCAAACCTCTCCTTGACAGAACTTCTAGACATTGTCAATATTGCAAATAATAATATGAATAACTTTGTCGTCTCAATTATTGATTTAATAATATAACATATTATACATATGATATTGTGACAATAATCGAATCAATAATATGACAGATATGATGCAGCAATTACTATAGCAATAATTGAGTATAACTGAGTGACTTCTTACGTAAGCATCAATAATCAATACCTGTGTATGCTACTACGCAACCACACGACATTATGTACTTTTACTACCGAGTAGTTCAACGCTTTTTAACGCAGTAACACTTTCGTCGTTATTTTTATAAAATGATAATTCTGTCATTTTCTAACTACGACCATACTTCCGTTGTGGGGTCCACCAATAATTGTGTCGTCATACGAATATTCACCGACACAAAGAATATTTCCCGACCAATCGAATATTATATAACAACTTGCATACTTTACAAAATTTATAAATACTACCGACAACTATAACACTATTTCAAATCCACACCATAATATTCAAAAAAATATTTCGAGAAAATTAAATTTTTATTCGTAAAATTTGGGATTTTATATATATATATATATATATATATATATATTATATTCTTAATTATTTTATAATTAAAATAAAAGTTTATTTTAATCTTAAAATAAAAGTTTGTTTTAATTTTAAAATTAAATTTCATGCTAACTAATTAGAGTTGGAATTGGATTCCATGATAACTAATTTGAGTTGAAATTGGATTTCATGTTTCCTTAAATAAAGGAGTTTATTTAGATATGAAATAAGATTTCATGTTATTCAAAATAAAGGAGTTTATTTGTGAATAGGAAAGAGAATCCGTGTTTCCTTTAATAAAGGAGATTTTTTTTATTTTTACTTAGAATTGGATTCCATAATTAATTAAAATAAAGGAGTTTATTTTGATTAAAATAAAATAGTTTATTTTATTCAAAATTGGATAAATTAAAATAAAGAGATTTATTTTTATTTAAATTTGGATTAAAATAAAGGAGTTTATTTTGATTCAAAATTAGATTTTATACTAACTAAATTTGCCCATTAAATGATATCAATATATATATATTGAATGTTTATTATTCATGAGATGAATGTTATTTATTGATGCATATGGTGATGTGTATGATAATAAATGGGATTGATTATGGACTATTGACCAATGTGATTGGATTTTATTTTAGTTGGATGCATGAATGTATGTGTTTTATTAAATGGGGTCTGCGTACCTCGTCTACTCTAATTTTTCTTAATGTAAATTCTATCTCCCTCCTATGTACTTCCCATTGACTGCTGATCAAGGTTTCTATTTATTTTAAAATAGTTTTGTAATAGGAATAGTTAGAATTAATTTTGAAGAATTAGAGATTAAGGAGCAAGGAGCGCTTGAAGACCCATTTGTAAAGGAGCCCGGGTTTAAATATAATAGTTATATTTAAATATTAATTCTTGCACCCCTAGGGTTTGACCTTTTGGTTCACTTGGTGGCTCTAGTGAACCAAACTAGAATAAAAGTCCATAATCAATCCGGGTAGAATATAGTATTCTATATGTGCATGCTTATACTATATATATTATATATTATGCAATCATGCTTCACATGTTAATTAATATGACGCTGATTTTTATATATATATATATATATATATATATATATATATATATGTGTGTGTGTGTGTGTGTGTGTGTGTGTGTGTGTGTGTGTGTGTGCATGCGTGCTAAACAAGATAAGACAAATTAATAACAAATCCCTCAAATATTTTATATTAAGTCCTAAGCGTTCAAAGATATTTGAAATATCGAACGTCGTCTTCTAGCATGATAAAAAATAATAGAGTATCAATTAATTATTATAAGTTTGTTGTGTCACCACAAGGTTTATCTTAATTCTTTGAGATGTTAATTTTATCACATTTGATGCTTATAAAGAAAATTGAACAATATTATTTTGTTGTGTCACCACAAGGACAATAATTTTCTTTTTTGAATATATGGAGTGCTAGGTTGGACTTAACTTGGATAATTTTGATTCGAATGTGCCACTACTTGATCAAAATAATCTAAGAGGCAAAATACAAGGAGTTGCATAGTTGATGTAATTGACAAGAGTTGTCTACCTATTTATTTATATATAGTTTGTTGTGTCACTACAAGGCTATATACATTTGAAATGGGATCCTTATTCTCACTAGCAAATCTTTAATTAGATTTTGTCAAACTATATAAGTGAGGGTAATATAGTTTGATGAAAATAGTGGGAGATACTAATTTAAAACAAGACCTAATTTATTTTGGTAATTAATAAAAGAATGTATGCTAAAATGTTATTAATTACAAATTCATTTACATAATTTTACAATGTCTAAAATTACTATCACTGCGAAGCATATTAGATGTTATTTAACCGAACCGAATTAAACGGATTGGTTAAGGAAATTGAAAAAAAGTTCCCACAGCTGAAAAGCTATCTTATGTCCTAAATATGTCTATCCCTGCAATAGTTGCAGATAATGCCTATGAGGAAGAGATTGCTACTTTTAGAAAGTGGCAAGATGATGCACAGTTGGCTCAATGCATAATGCTCGCATCCATGAGTAACGAGCTTCAGCGTTAGCATAAAACTATGGATGATCTTACTATATTCCTGCACATCAAGTAGTTGATGGTGAGGAAAGTAGGACTGAAAGATATCAGATATCTAAGGAGCTCTTCCGATCTAGAATGACCGATGACACTACAGTACAGACACATGTCCTAAACATAATCAATTTGATTGAACAATTAGGACAACAGGTTATGTCATGGATGGAGAGTTGAGCCAAGATTTGATCTTACACTCACTCCCGGACTCCTTCTCACAATTGTTGTGAATTTTTCATATGAACAAGCTAGATATCAGCCTCGCTGATTTGCTTAACATGTTGAAAAATGTTGAGAGTCACTTTCCAACCAAGAAAGACCATGTCTTACTGGTAGGGGCCAAAGGATCTTCTGAAAAAAAGAAGAACAATTCAAAGAAGGGAAATAGAAAGGCAAAAACAAAGGATAATAAGAACAAAACTGATATGGATAGCAAAGGAGTTTGCTTCCACTGCAATAAGCCTGGACACTAGAAAGAAACTGTGAGAAGTATCTTGCAGAGGCTAACCAAAGAAGCTTAGTGAAGTTTCGGTTACAAATACAAAATTTGTTCATGATTTAAAATAAATTTTTCTTTAAGTTAAGGTTCTACTTGGGTATTGAATACCGACTTTGGTTATCATAAATATAGATTTATGAAAGGACCAAACAGAAGTAGAAAGCTAAACAAAGATAAGTAATCCTACGTGTGGGAAATGAAGCAAAGGTTGCTGCATTAGCCATAGAAACTTATAGTTTTGCATTGCCTACGGGCAAATCTATTAAGTCAATAAGTTGTTATTATATTCCAATTCTCGTTAGAAACATTATTTCCATTTTATTGTTTGACAATGAAATCTTTGGTATTATATTTAAGAACAATTTTTGTTCTATAATAATTATGTTTTGTATAGAACTGAAATATTACTTAAGGAATTTTGGTGTACTTGACTTACGTAAAAATATATATTATACAAATTGAACAAACTAGTATAAGAAAAAGGAGATGATCATTCAAAAAGTTGAATGTGTGTATTTGTTGAAATACAAGTGTGAATTATTTAAAAGGTTCAAAGAATTCAGAAGTGAAACAAATTGGCAAAGTATTAAGATTCTTTGATTAGATCAAGGAAAAAATACTTGTGCAATGGGTTTCTAGATCATCTCAGATGGTTTTCTCATAATGGATGCCTCTTGATACACAATTATTGATTGGTGTATCTGAAAGGAAAATCTGTACCTTGTTAGACATGGTGCAGTCCATAATAATTTTACCGACATTCCAGTATCCCTCTAGGATCATGTCTTAGAAATGGTTGCATATCTATGAAAAGGTAACCTCAAAATCCGGCCACAAGAGTCCATAAAAGTTATGGACGAGAAGGATTCATAATTTTAAGTAAGTTAAGATAATGGGTTGTCCAAATTATGTGAAAAAGTTTCAAAGGATAAGTTTGGGACAAGATTTGACAAGTACAAATTTGTGGGACATCCTAAAGTAAGTTTAGGGTATATGTTCTATAATCCTATTAAGCAAAAGGTGTTTGTTGCGAAACACGCTACCTTCTAAGATAAATGTGTTTATCATTGAAGGGGCTAGTGGGAGGATAATAGAACTTGAAGAGTTCAAGAACCACAAAACATTATAAGTCAAATAAGAGGAACTTGTAGATAGACCTATTGTACCACAACCGAATCGTAAATCTGGAATAAGCACAGAAGATACCTGGAGGTATGGATTCATCATAGATGATGATGATGATGATGTACGCGATCATAGAAGATGATGATCCGATTACATACGATGAGGTAAGAGTTGTAGACACTCAGAGAAATGGATTGAAGCAAGCTTCTCAAATATGGAACATTCGTTTTGATGAGACAATCAAAAGAGTTTGATTTTATCAAAAAACAAGAATGAACCTTGTGTGTACAAAAGGGTCAGTGAGAGCTTCGTGATATTCCTAGTATTATATGTTGATATACTATGGATAAGGAATGACATATTAATGCTACAATCAGTAAAGATAAAGTTGTCTAAATATTCCTCCATGAATGATTTGGGAAGAGTATCTTAACCCAAGGAACGTATATTCATTTGATGCTAAAGTCGTTTAGCATGGCAGACTCCAAGAGATGTCTCATGTTGATGAGACATGGAGTGTATCTCTCTTAATAGTCCCCAAAGACTCATAAAAGAGAGATCGCATGAGTAACTATCATGTATGCAATGAAATGTACGACACCTGATGTTGATCAGTCATATTCTGAAGAAGTTCACTATGAGTCAATGAAAAATATCTTAAAGTACTTAACCGGCACTAAGGATGTGATCATATACATGGTGGGTCTAAATTAAAACTAGAGAGCTTAACGAGACTCAAGTTTTTTTTGCATGCACACGAACGACGAAAATCCACTTTAAGGTAAAAGCGTTACGTTGAGCAAAGGTGCGTTGAATTGGAAAGGTTTCAAACAGCAAAGAGTTGTTGGTTTAGTGATAAAGACAAAGTATATAGCTGTAAATGAAGCTGCAAGTTGATTTTTTGGATGTCAAGTTCTTTACAGAACTGGGAATAGTTCCTAAGTCTCATCTTGGATCTAAACATGTGTTGCAGCACTTTCATTTGATTATGGAATCATTGAAGGATGGGAAATCACTATAGAGATAGTGGACTCTCATGAACAACATTATATATCCATTTACTGAAGCTTATCCAATTGCAGGATAATCGTTACTTAGAGGAGAAGAGTATGAGATACCATGACGATTGGGTTTAGTGCAAGTGGGAGATTGAAAGTAGTATGCACACAAGCCAATCATATTTGATGATAAAGCATATACTTTATAACAATCTTATTCATTTATTAATAAAAAGTATTAATTTATTAAAGGCTTTTAATTATCTACATGATGTTGTTTTATTATATGTGATAAACCCATAGTTTTAAGCAATGCTTTTAGAATAATGATGATGATCATTCTAATGAGATCTAAATTCTTAGAAAGCTTAAAACTAAAATAGTTCCCAATCGTTGGATTACTAAATTGGGGATTAGTGAATCTGGATAGATTGCATACATACATTGCTCGCTTTCATTGGATGAGGATGATTGATCTTATGATCATTTGTGTGGAGACACTAAAGCAAGTATGTAGGTGCTTATTAGAGAATAAGTTCACTGAACGTGGCTCGCTAAGGAATACCTAATGGAGTTTTACTTGCCTGTCAATAAGAATTCCTGTAGTGATAGTAGTACAAGTGATCTTTGGACTTGAGATCATCATATTATCTTGTGTATGATGAGTTATACTTTGACTTATTCCTTAAGACCCTTAGGGTATATCAAAGGGTATGCTTGGGTATAATAAGTTGTACATGGAGATAATGTATGATCAATAAAGAATCTACCACTTCTAGTAAAAGAAGAGAAATGTCCTATGTGATTCGATAAATGACAACCCAAAGAGTCCTTGGTTAGGCGAGAATGAAATTAGAAAGGAGTTTCTAATTTGCATTATTTGGTGTTTCGCATTTAAGAGTCGAAATACATATAATTAAATAAAATAAGACTTGTGAGTAATTCCATGTCTTATATTTAATTGGGACATTGTATGGTGGAAGGAATGAATTGTAAGTAACTATTTACTCAAAGGTTCTTTTATGATTAATGTTGAAATCTATATTATCTAGAAATTAGTTGATCGCTAGGGAGGTTTATCCTATTATAGAATAAATATTATTTATTTAAATAAATTAATAATTTAATTTATTTATTTAAATAAGATTAGAATTGTTCTAATTAATTTATTCACAATAGGTTTAATATGGAGATCCTAAAGGTCACACCATAAAGGAAGAATAATTATTTAAGAAGTAAATGACATAATCGTAATAATAAGTTAAGTATATTTAATTTAATCCATGGTGATAGAATAAATTAAATAGCTTAATATTTATTATTTAATATTTTGAAAATATTAAATATAAATTAATAAGAGGAGTCTTATTATTATTATTACTATTATTATTATTTAATTCTAAAAGAGTTTGGGAATTAAGTAATAAAAGTACTCTATATATTCCTAATAAGATTAGGAGTCTAATTAATTAAAGGAGTTTAATTAATTAAAATAAAACCCAATTCCTTAATTGTTAAGGAGGGTTGCCCACATCTATAAATAAGAGGAGTCTTATTATGGGTGAGGTGGTTGTTAATGTTTACATAGAATACGTAATTCCAATAGTTGGGAGAGTACACCATTATCTATAAGAGATAGAAAACTAGGGTTTTGCCAAATACCCATCTTCTTGAATCCTTCTTCTTCATTGGTGGATCACCTCTAGAGGCCAAACACTTGGGTGGCTAACGTTGATCAGAGGAAGGAACCAAACCCGGTAGATTCAAGTTGAACGCGAAAAGGATTGAAGGTGAACTTGTACCTGAGGAAGCTCGAATTTTCAAGGGTATGATTCTTGTTCTTTATCTTTTCGTTTAATTAATAATTGTGCATAAAGGGTGATCCGGGTATATGGTTTGTAAAATTTTTAAACTCTGATTTTCCATGTTTTCGCTTATTTTGTGCAATTTGATTGCGTTCATGAATATTACAAACCTAACACCAAATCGCCGGAGGCGAGGGTAGCGGAGTCGGTCAGAGCAACCGTCATGGGAGGTGGAACGCTAGAATATGCCATTTGACTAGTATAATGAACAAAGGTGAGATATGAACAGAGGAAAAAGGCAAGAGTCGATGAAATCTGGTGAAGTGAAGTCCTCGCCGGAAATCTCCTTTGCCGGAAAGTTTACAAGGGAAGTTTGAAATGGTGAAAGGCTCGAAAAAATAACATTGACAGATGGACAGAGGCTTATATAGCGTGACGGACACGCATCTCCAGGACGGCTATTTATGGCACGTGGGGCCCGGTCCTGGGGAGACGTGCGCCTGTTCACAAAACGAGAAAAAATCGCTTGGGTTCCCGAGACAGCTCATCATTACTAGGCATGATTCCCCATGTACATGTTATTTCGAGTCTCAGGTTAAAAATATCTTATAACCAGAGACTGGGGGGCAATGTTCGGGAGTGTTTTACCGACCATCATGTTAGTTGAAGGCCTGAGCTGGAGATAATGGGATTGAGCCTATAAGGCCGAAGGCATACAGGATGGCGAAGGTGTTCGGGTTTGGACATCCGAGCCCATTAGGCCGGAATCCGGTTGTGATCAGGGAGGTCGGGGTCGGGCCTTCGCGTCCTTTGGGCTGAAGCCCAAACCGGTGTTTATGAAGTCTATTGGATTGGGCCGGGGCAGTTGGACATCCTATATGCAGAGTCTGGAGTTAAAAGGGGCTTACTGGTTGAGGACTCTCCTCCTAACCGTATGTAAATAAGGAAACTCCAAATGTAGTATTGAAAAGGGATTCTACTTACACCTTTTAAGGAGATTGTGTTGGATCCAAATATGGGTAACTACCATATTTAGAAATCTTATTTCGACTCAGAGAGGGACTCTTGGGAAGTGAGGATGGCTATAAATACAAGGCTTAACTACAAGTAAGAGGTAATACATCTTTGAGCACTAAACATTTAAGCTTCCATCGTTAAACCTTGTGAACGGCTTGTACTTATTCTCACACCGGATTTATCCACCCATGCAAGACAGTAGTCGAGCTTTTGTGTGATCTGTTATTATGCGGAGTTTGAGCGTGGATTACGTGATTGGACGCCATGGTAAAACTTGGCGTTAACAGAAAAAATTAAAAGATAGGTATAACGGAGGGGATTCTAATCCACAGATATGAATTTGAGATGCATATGCATTTGTGCCAGTTATGATGATCACTTAAAGAAATAAATCTTAATGAGCATTAGCAAATTAACATCTAAATGTGCAACTATGATACAAATTATGTCATGACAGTTCAATAAATGTACACACAACTCCACAAATGTAATAGAAACCACAACCAGAACCAACACATTAGAACAACATTGCACAAACATTGTTTTATAGAGGTTTTACAAGCCATAAATATCGAAAGGAATCTGACAGATATATTGTCAGCTTTTATTTCATACAACCAGCTTGTACATGTTTCCTCATTTATTACATATACTAACTAATATATTATGCATATCGATCAGAACTGATATATTTCATTCTGTAATATTGTTAGTGGATATGCTACATTAGTCATCACTGGTGCTATGTTCGTAATCCCATATTGGTCGGACATCTACAAACAAGAATAAAGTGGATATATTGTTAGTCAAAGAATTAGAATATATGACTATGATGAAAACCTGTATCTCGAGTTAATCAGTTTCTGAAGATGTTGTAGTTAATTTTATGAATTAGAAAGAGGCTATCTCATGGGATAATTAATAGTGTAAAATTATACATTTTAGGTCTTTTTTTACGGTTAATTATACCTTAAACGGTACAATTTTTCATTAATAATTGTAGTTTAAGGGAGAAATTTGTTAATTAATTAAATTCAAGAATGAAAACATCAGTCACAAAAAAGTTTTGTATTTTAGTACTCTTCTAGTTTTGAAAATGGAAACTGCAAAAACATGAGGGTTTCATTACCTTTTCTTGGAGATAATGGTTTGCCGCTTTCAGTATGCCCTCCTTCATTAATAAAATGTAAGAGATGTTATGTTTGTTAACAAGTCTAATTAACACTAGAAAAAAATAACATCTATATTAGAAAGTGGGAGGAGAGTTGGTACACAAAATAATAAACTTTTTTATTTTCCCATTTTAACCTTTAAAAATAGGAACAATTATTTTTTAAACTCAAAAAACTTTTATTCTCAGTCTCCCCACTCCTTTATTAATTTCTATTTTCTCGCAAACATTTTCTCATTCATTCTACGCATAGGTAGGAGTGAGCATTCGGTTAATTGGGATCACAAAATTTTAATCCTCTTGATTCCCACCTTTTGTATCAATAAGTAACCAATATCTACCCCGAGGGAAAATCGACCGAAAAAATAGTAGGGTCAATAGTTTAGGGGTCAAAAGTATAAAATGGGAGAAACTTTGAGGAACTAAAGTGAAACTTCAATAGAAGATACTTGTACCAAAAATATAGTATCAGTCTTAGGGCGATGGCTCCTAGGCTCCTAGGCTCCTAGCTCATTGGATAGCTATCCAATTCCTTTATTTTGTTCGAGAAGTTAGTTAGACTACATTACTTATATTTCGTTTTTTTTAGAGAACTGGAAGGAGTGAACTAAGAACGAACAGGTTATAGTGACGTTTTTTTTCTGTCGTTATAGCATAGAAAGTCGATTTTTTATGTTAAAGCGACGGAAAAAACCGTCGCTATAATCGGTTCGCTCTTAATTCGCTCCCTCCAGTTCGCTGGAGAGAGCCGACTTATATATATAATATATGTGTGTGAGAGATAAATGTAAATTAGTTTCTTTCAAACAATTTTTATCTTATCAAATGATTCACTTTAGACTTGGTAAATTAACCTATGAATCCTACTTGAATCAAATGAAGTACCCTCATAAATAATCTCCATACTATGAGATACACCCCTAAACTCACTTAAATTCGGTTTACATTAGGGTTTTAATCAAGCCAAAAAGTACGTAACAACAAATAAGCATAAAACTATATATAAGGTGCATCTCTAACATAAGTACTAATTAAATCAAAATTTTGAAATTACTATTCACACCCTTTTACTCTATTTTATCCCAATGAAATCTACCAATTTTTAACCTTTTACAACATTTGGATGCATGTAAAGCAATCAAGCCAAATTAAATGTATAAATTTATAGCATATACATCATTATTTTAGTTGACCTTGAAAAGCTAGTGTATGTATATTATCAATTTTTATTTTGATAATAAGAATTCATAATATCATGAATTGAACACAGTACAATAAAGTAAGATCGATTTTGGAACTGCCACACGATATATTTTCAAGTTTTCTAACGAAATTTTTATTTTTCCGATCCAAAAAAAAAAGAAAAAAAGAAGTAAGATGTATGTAAAATAGTAAAAATTGAAGCGTAAATATCACTTCCCTCACAAAGCATCATTTATAATTAAATAAGTAAAAATAATTAACCTATTTATTAATGTCAATATTCAGTTATTGACTTAAATATTACCATGAAGTGTAAATGGGTGAATGAGACTAACCTTATTCTTCAACAGCTGGATTTCTTGAAACATGGTATCCATCTGTTTGTTTTAGTTCAAAGTTTTAGTAATATTAAAATTTGGGTTTATGATACTCTCTATTACGCATATTCTCAAATTTCTTCTGATATACATTCATCGACATAAATATTATTTTTAAAGACTGTAATAATAATACATTTATTTGTTACCGACAATTTTTATTATGTCGCGAAATATTATATTTGTGTCGCTGAACATGTAGAGAATAAGTGTAATTGAGGGGATTAATGACTTAATTTGAAATAACATAAATAAAAAAAGTGAAATATTGACACTTCATCACTAGCTCTTACCTTGACAGAGCGTATATGGTATATCCATATTTCAAGATTCCTTTCAAGCATATGCAGTTCTTCCATTGTCATTGTTCCGGTTCCCCCTCCGGACATGTACCTATAAGTTAGGTCTCTTTTCTAATTAAAAACGAACAAAGAGTGTACATTTTTATTCTCACATCTATCATTAATATTTGTGTGTGTTTGTGTGAATGTACTCTAAATTCATATCATATTCAAGTATTCAACATGCATGAAGAAGTTCGAATACATCGATACTGTGCTATTGAACTTATAAAATATTTTGTGTATATTAACTTTAAATTATAAATAGGACTTAATAACTGAATTATAAAAATCGTTAAACTATTGTTAAGCTATCAAAAAAAGAAGGAAAAAAGAGAGGCAAGGGACATAATACATACTAAATCCTTAAATTAACTCTAGTGCAATGGAGGGATGTAAATGAATTGAATCGAGTATGAAATAAGGTTTGATTGATGTTTGTTTAGCTACCGAATCAAGCACGATCTCGAATCGAGTCCGAATAGTTTGAATTTTTCGAGCGAATATGATCTGAATATCAATAGAAAATTACAATTTGAAGATGTTCGAGTAATTTATTGAACTTTAAAATTTGCTCATATTTGAATCATTTATATTTTGAGTCAAGTTCAAATCAAACTTTTAGTCGAGCAAGTATGAGTCAAACCTGAAGTGTTTGTTTCATTTTACAGCCTCAGTGAAACGATAAAATAACATGACTTGATGAAACCCAAGAGTTGAGTTGGGTGCTTGATCAGTGGCGGAACCAGAAGATTTTTATAGGGGGGGCAAAATACATCAGTAAAAAAATTTTATTTATTGACGCTTGAAGTCTTATTTTTCGGTTTCTGTTAAGAGAGAGGAATCGTATCACGCGAGTCAGATAGTTTAAAAAGCGTCTCAAAATTTGCTTCGTTTTTCAATTGTTGGAAAAATATAATAATTCAATGTGTTTGTAAAAATTGTAGAAATATAGAAATGAGCATATTTGATTGAATCTCTTCACAAAGATTTCTTGATTACATATTAACTAAAGGTTAATTTGGAGTTTTTCCGGAGAATAATGTATTTAAAAATTGAGATGCTTATTATATCACCCATTAATTAAATTAAAGGCTACTTTGGAGTTTCTAATGCATCAAATAAGAAATAAATTGTGTTTTCATGCAACTTTTAATAGATTTTGACTATTGAGAGCATGTGCCTTTAATTTTTAAAATTAAAAAATTATATTAATTTAGAGTTTAAAATATCTTAATTTGATTTTAAAAAGTTCATAATAATTTTATATTGAACAAAACAAAATAGCCTCTTTATGTTTTTTTATTTGCAAACATTTTGTCATTATTTGTACAATTCAATTTACGTTTCACTCGCATTTGAGTTTGCAAGACCTATAAAAAAATACAGAAAAGATATAAAATATATGTAAATATCATTTTTTTCTCTCCAAACCTTAACCTTAGTACCAACCTACCGGGGCAGGTGCCTTATAGCCCACCCCCCGGTTCCGCCAGTGTGCTTGATGATGGAATTAAGGATTTAGTAAGACATATTTAAATTGAACTTTTGTTAGTTTTTGGTGAGTACTCTGGTATGATGATGATGATCCAAACATTTTGGGACATTAGTTTGTCGATAAATAAAATAGTTGAGTAGGATATAATAGGAGGATGAGTTGATATAAAGATTTAGTTCAACGCAAGGTTAAGTTGAACTGGGATTCGAATAGAGTTGAATTAAAGAGATTTAGACGTTGATAAATTGAGAATTTAGACATTAAGATAGTATATACGGTAGTTCCAGAAGTGAGTCATTATACATGCACATTTATTTGACTATGTTTGTTTGAAAAGATTATAATTCTGGGATTATAATTCCATGATTAAATAGTCCTAATCATATGTTTGTTTTTTATGGGATTATTCATGGGATAACTAAAAATAATCACATGTTATGTTTGTTTTTTTCAAGATTAATTAAAAGATTAGATAAAAAAATATCGTTTGGACTATTATACTCTTACCAATAATAATATATTTTAAACTTGTTTATACATCAAAAAATGATGAACAATTAATTAGAAACTTTTAAATAAGTGGTTATATTATTGAATCAAATGCTCACGGAACTAATTATATAATTTAATTTTAAATAAAATTATAATTTTATTGAAATAATTTATGTAGCACACACCTAATACTAGTTATCTAGTCATGCATATACATGATATGAAATATTTGAGAATCAAATTATCAAAAATTAGCACATAAATTAACAAATAAATATATAGTACAAAATAAATGATATGTAAAATATTAAAGTTTCATTAGAAATCACCAAAACTAAAATTAGAATAGGGTTCTTTCCAATGCTTGCTTGCTTAAGGTTGTACAAATAGAGTATGATGAACTTTAAATTTGAAACTGTCAGCATGAGTTGTATTTTCTATTTTAGAATAGCAGTTAGTTAGGCTAAATATTAGGATAATTGATTGTAATCCCATAGTTTAGGGATAATTGATTGTAATCCCATAGTTTAGGGGTAATTTCTTGCTCTCCAATCTTGTATTCATCTATATATTCTTCTTGTAGAGAAAAATAAAAATACACAGAATATAGAATTCTTACTATATTGTTGACATGGTATCAAAGTTGTTCTAAGAATTTTTTCCCGTATTTCGAACTCCTGTTGTTAGTCTAAATGGCAATTACTTCGGACACAACCATCGTACCAACCTCAACTCCGGCACCGCATATCATAGTCCATCAAGACAATTCTGCACTTTCAATCGGAATTATACTGGATGAAACTAATTACTCGTTATGGTCTCAACTCATGGAGATGCGAATTGGCGCTCGTAACAAGGCTGGGTATCTCACCGGAGCTGCGAAAAAACCCGCACCTGGAGATCTGAAGTTGGAAGCATGGATAACCGAGAACCATCGAGTCAAGAGTTGGCTTTCATTGACTCGATGAGCCCATCGTTGATGCAACAATTTATTCATCTTCCCACAGCTAAAGAGATATGGGAGGCGGTGTCTAGAACCTTCTATGACGGATCGGATGAAACGTGCATTTTTGAATTGAATCATAAGTCTTTTTCTACCAAGCAGAATGGCCACCCTCTGCCAACGTACTAATGAACTTGTTGTTATTTTTCAAGAGATTGATCACAGGACTATATCACAGGCAGGAACTGTAAGACCCCAACTTTTATAAATAAAGATTAAATTTTCTCGAAATATATTTTTGAATATTATGGTGTGGATATGATATAATATTATAGTTGTGGGTATTATTTACAAGTTTTGCAAAGTAAGCAAGTGGTTATATTATATTCGATTGGTCGGGAATATTCGTTTTAACAGACAATATTTGTACGACGGCATAATCATTAAGTGGACCCCCTAATAACGGAAGCATTGTCGTAGTAAGAAAAAGCATGTAATTATCTTTTTATAAAATAACTACGAAAAGTGTTACCGTTAAAACCGTTGAACTACCCTTAGAGTAAAAGTACGATGAATCTGGCGTGGTTGCATAAGAGCACACGGTATTGGTTATTGATGCTTACGTGAGAAGTCACTCGGTTATACTCAATTATTGCTACAAAGAATTCACTTGTGATCATATCTCTATCATATTATTGATTCAATTATTGTCACAGTATCATCTGCATTATATGATATATTATTAAATCAATAATTGAGATGACAAATTTATTCATATTATTAAATTACAATATTTTCAATGTCTAGAAGTTCTGTCAAGGAGAGGTTTGGTCACCTAATTGTGCGCCAATAAGGAGAAATCCTTATCGGAAAACCCCCTCTTTCCTGGGAACGACCTGGTTGTTAAATATTGTGAGTTATAATATTAATGATGAATAAGTTCGTGTTGATTAAAGATGAATTTGATAGTCCCATTGTGTTTGAATTATTATTGTTAGTGGAAATCGACATCTATTCCGATGATAATTGATGTTTGGGGGTTATATTGATAAATCGGATAATTTATCGGATAAATGAGCAATTAATCGCTACTAATTCACATGTTTATATAACTATTTGTTCACATGTGTGTACTATTGAATCACATTCTTGTACTATTAGGGGAGTTGGTGCAAGATTGATAATACTTGCATGACTAAGTTATAAATGGAGGTATAGATGGAGGTACTATACTGTAATTCGTATTTTTCACATGATTATACTATTGAGTCACATGATTTACTATTAATTCACATGATTTACTATTAGGGGAGGTGGTGCAAGTTTGATAATACTTGCAGGACTAAATTAAAAATGAAGAAAAGATGAAGGTATTATACTGTAATATTTCGAGCCCCAAAACGTGCAATTATCGAAACTATATTTTCCTATAAATAGAAGCTCATTTCTTCATTATTCTTCACCAATTCACTCAAGCTATAGAGCATTTATTATAGAGAGAAATTATATAGAGAAAGAAAAGAGAAGTCGTTACCTCACTATTCCAAAGATTCAGTTTCTTTCTAAGGTAAGGGGTATTATTTCTTTCTTTCGTCTTCATGAAAAGAACTTCTGTTATTCCATTCTATATGATTATGTTGGAATAACCTATCTATGCGAAGTACCGCATACATGGTGAAATTCTTCTGTTATTCCATTCTTTATTATATATTACATTTGGAATATCACATGCAATGCGTTTACGCTGGGACCTAATTACATCTTTATTATTACGTTGGAATATCCTATCATGCGTTTCTGTGGGACCGATTCCGTCTTTTATTATTATTCATTGGAATATCACATGCATGTGTTTGTGTTTTACGATTCCGGACTTTATTATTCGTTCTGTTATTTATTATTCATACGCTGGAATAACTCCATTATTTATTATTATTGAATGTGCTATCATCGCATGCCGGTGATTTCTTTTGTTATTCCATTCCTTGTTATTCTCGGTTGGTTAAAGTTTTGATTTCTATACTCCATGAAATTAGTGGAATATCCTTGATATTTGCGCTTCATCCAATATCTTTTCATGAAAATATTCTTCTCGAGCATTCTTGAATTTTACTCTCACAAAGAAGTATCATGTTGACAATTTGGACGTTATTGATTTCTCGTATAAAATAATTCTTGAACTTGTTTTATTAAATTCTTATATCATTGTCATCATCCTCATGTTTATATTTTGTTGAAAGTCATCTGTGGCTCAGAGTGTATAGATGGACTTGGTATGATTATGACCGAGGATTATTTCGGTATAATCATGACCGTAATGTTACAATTGATGTGGTAAAAGTCCTCATTGGCCCGTAGTGCATTGATGGACAGTTGTTGGCATAATCATGACCATTAATGAATACACAAATATCATTGGCCCGTAGTGCATGGATAATTTATGGTCGTGATACTAAAGAATATCCTTGGTCGTAAAAGAGGGTGGATGATGTGGATTATTTATTAAGTTGAGTCTCAGTGATAAAAGTGATGAAAAACCTTTTAAATCATAGAAGATAATAGATTTTATTCTCTACTTGACTCTTTTAATGGATTGCTTGTTCCGCTGTAGTTAAACTTGATGTCTATTGTATTTTATCAGTTTAACATTGTTGAAGGCTAATGATAATTTATTCTGCATTATCTTAGTCATAATATTTCTTACTGGGCTAGTTGAGCTCACCCTTTCTTCCACTGTCCTCTTCAGGAAATGAGAATATAACAGGGACGAGTCGGGGAATAGAGTGATGGTCTAGATAGATGGCTATAGTAGTCCTCACTATTATATAAAATAGTGTGATAATAAATGTAATGAGGACTCCATTGAGTGTGGATATTGTCTAGATGACAATATTTGTATTAAAACTAATAGTATATGTTTTGTCGTATTTTACACGACAGCTGTTTAATTAAGTTTTTATTTGTATTTTGTACCATGTATTTGGCGACTCAAGATGGGTGATGTATACCTATTTTGGGGGTGTCACAGTTGGTATCAAAGCTTAGGGATATGATCCCTGGCTAAGATGTGAGACTAGAACTAGGAGGGGAGAGACGGGGAATTCCTTCGCTCGTATAACCTACCTAAGTTTATTTGGTATTTAATTGGTCGGTCAGAATATAGGGAAAATATGTTGCAAGTTAATTAACCCTTGTTTTGTGGCAGTATTTGAAAATGACATCCGAGAATGTTGAGAATAGCAATGGAGCACAGGAGAGCGTTGAGCCTCCACAGATTAATAATCAGGATAATGTTCATCAGGAAGGCGACAATCCTCATGGAAACAACAACACTGGCCAAATGATGAACGATGGAATGTTCAGAGGGTTTATGCAATTCATGCAACATCAAGCGAGAGCGGCTCCTGTACAAAATGTAGGTGGAAACGCTGGAAACTCTCGGACGGTCACCGCTAAACAGTTCAAGGAGCTGGGACCACTGGAGTTTATTGGAGAACCAAAACCACTTAAGGCGTAAGCGTGGATAAAGCAGATCACCAAGATATTTGATGTCTTGGGATGCTCCGAGGAGCAAAAGGTTCCTTTGTCACCTTTATGTTGCATGGAGGAGAGGCAGACATTGGTGGGAATAGGTAAAGCGTACTCAACCCGCCCAGACCGAAGAGTGTCTTGGGAGAAGTTCCAAGAACTATTCAATGACAAGTACTTTCCCGAAAGTATTCGTCACATGAAAGAGGTAGAGTTCATCAAGTTGGAGCAGAACAATATGGCCGTGTCACAGTACAAAGCTAAGTTTGTTGAGTTGTCCCGGTTTACGTCTCACTTGGTTGATAATAAGGAGAGAATGACGTGGATGTTTCTAAAAGGTTTGAAACCCGAGATACGTTAATATCTAATTTCTCATAAACTGTGTTTGTATCCAGATGTTGTAAATAGGGCTCAGTTATTGGAGCGCGATAACGAGTTAACTCAACCAAGAGAAAGCAGTCGACAAAGTGATAATACCAGTGGTAGCAGTCATCGAAGCGGTGACAACAAACGTGGAGGAAATCAACATGCCAAAAATGGTAACCACTTCGGTGGTAATCATGGTCAAGACAATAAGAGTGGACATTTCAAGAAGAGGAGATTCAACAATGATGGAAAGACGTCAGCACTAACACCAGTTGTTAAGGAAGGAGAACGACCACCTATCATATGCTTCAAATGCGGAGGGGAGGGACACATCAGTCCAAACTGCACGATGCCATCCAAAGCGTGTTATAATTATGGAAGAGAAGGTCACCTAGCCCGATTTTATTGTTCACCAAAGACAAGTTCAGCTGAAAAGGAGGCACCAAAGGCCGTCCCAGAAAAGTCAAAGCCGGTAGTTCAAGGGAGAGCATTTGTTGTGACCTCCCAGAAAGCAAGGAACCCGAACGAGGTCATCACGGGTAAGCTTATCATAAACTCTAGCGAAGTCTATACCTTATTTGATACCGGTTCTACCCATTCTTTTATTTCTCCTACTTGCGCTCAACGATTAAATTTGACTCGGAGAAATTAGACTTTGACTTATCGGTTGAAACTCCATTGGGAGAAACCTTCATTACATCCATTGTTTATAAGTCTTGTTTGGTTCAAATTCCAGACTTCATATTACCTCGGCGATCTTATTTCATTTGAAAATTCTTGCATTTGATGTGATTCTAGGGATTGATTGGTTAACTACTCATCATGCAAAAATTGATTATTTTCATAAGGTTGTTAGCTTTAATATTCCTAACCAACCTGTTATGCGAATTCAAGCGACCAAACCATTAAAATCAATCACGGTCATCTCAAGCCATAAAGCTATTCGTTTATTAAAAAACGGATGTCAAGCTTTCTTAGCTCATATCATGATTTAAACAAAAATACGCCGATTTGAATGATATTTCTATTGTTAATAAATTCCCCGACGTATTTCCCGAAGAACTTCCTGGCCTACCCCCGGAGCGTGAAATTGAGTTTGGTATCGACCTTGAACCTGGTACAAAACTCATTTCCAAAGCCCCATATCGAATGACTCCTATTGAACTTCAGGAGTTAAAAACCCAACTACAGGAATTGTTAGACATCGGTTTCATTCATCCTAGTACGTCTCCTTGGGGTGCTCCTGTTCTATTCGTGAAGAAGAAAGATGGAAGTATGTGACTTTGTATTGATTATCGGGAGTTGAATCATGTCACCATCAAAAATAGGTACCCATTGCCTCGCATTGATGACCTCTTTGACCAGTTGCAAGGAGCACAATTCTTTTCAAAGATCGATCTTCGTTCTGGATATCATCAGCTGAAGGTTAAAACTGAGGATATTCCAAAGCGCCTTCGTAACTCCAGACGGGCATTATGAATTCTTAGTCATGTCTTTTGGATCGACTAATGCTCCTCGCCGCCTTCATGGATATGATGAACCGAGTATTCAAAGAATATTTGGATCACTTTGTGGTCGTCTTTATTGATGACATCCTCATATATTCCAAAAGCCGTGAAGATCATGAAAGCAACACTTGAGGTCGATACTCCAAAAGCTTCGTGAAAACAAGCTTTATGCCAAGTTGAAGAAATGCGAGTTCGCTTCGAGGAAGTAGCATTTCTTGGGCACATAGTATCAAGTCATGGAATATCCGTTGACCCGCAAAGATTGAAGCTATTCAAAGATGGGAGCAACCTAATCAAATGGATCAAGTACGTAGCTTTCTCGGCTTAAAGTTGGTTATTATCGGAGATTCGTGGAAGGATTTTCTCGAATCGCTACTCCATTAACTCAAATTTGACTCGGAAAGATACAAAAATTGGGTTAGAGTGAGGAATGTGAGAAGAGTTTTCAAGAACTCAAGAGGAGGCTTATTTTCGGCACTGTTTTGACAATACCATCCAGCTCGGAGGGATTTGTCATCTACACAAATGATGCTTGAGCAAAAGGTTAGGATGTGTTCTCATGCAACATGGGAAAGTCATAGCTTATGCCTCACGACAACTCAAAGAATATGAGAGGAATTATCCTACTCATGATCTAGAGTTGGCGGTACGTTTTTTTGCGCTTAAGATTTGGAGGCATTACCTGTATGGAGAGAAGGTGGAGATCTATACGGATCATAAAAGTCTAAAATATTTCTTTACTCAAAAGGAACTCAACATGCGGTAACGACGATGGCTTGAGCTATTGAAAGATTATGATCATACCATTCAATACCATCCTGGAAAAGCGAACGTACGTAGCTGATGCACTGAGTAGAAGATCATATGCGGGTACGAGTGCATTATTGTCAACGCAAAGGCCCATTTTATATGACTTACAAAGGATAGAGATAGAGCTAAAGACTCCAGAGACCCATGTGATAATGGCGAATATACGAGTAGAACCGACTTTAATCAATAAAGGTAAAGTTGCTCAAGCTACAGACCTGGAGCTGATGCGTATGAGGAAGAAAGTGCAAGAAGGTGATATTTCGGAAGCAAGAATCGATGAAGAAGGAATACTTCGAGTCAACTCTAGATTTTGTGTTCCTAACGATTCTGACTTAAAGTATAAAATCATGATGGAGGCGCATAACACACCATTTGCAATCCATCCTGGGAGTACCAAAATGTATCGTGATCTTCAACATACATTTTGGTAGAGCAATATGAAGAGAGAGAGATAATGAGTTTATCTCAAGGTGTCTAACTTGTCAACGAAGTCAAGGCGAGCATCAAGTGCCAAAAGGTCCATTGCAACCACTTGAAATTCCAGAATGGAAGTGGGAGCACATTACCATGGATTTCAAGCATTTGGTCTTCCTAAGGTTTCTCAAGGCATAGATGCGATTTGGGTCATTGTTGATAGATTGACCAAGTCTGCTCATTTCTTACTGATACGAGAAACTTATACACTTGAACGTCTTGCTAGTATGTACATAAACAAGATTGTAAGATTGCATGGTATGCCAGTATCCATAGTTTCTGATCGAGACCCAAGATTCACTTCAAGATTTTGGGTTAGTTTGCAAAAAGCTATGGGCACGGATTTACGATTTAGTTCGGCATATCATCCTCAAACGGACGGGCAGTCGGAGAGGACTATTTAAACTCTTAAAGATTTATTAAGACTCTGTGTCCTTGACTTCAAAGGAAGTTGGGACAAGTTCTTACCATTGGTGGAGTTTTCCTACAACAACAGTTATCAAGCAAGTATTGGCATGGCTCCATTTGAGGCGATGTATGGAAGAAAGTGTCGTTCTCCAGTATGTTGGGATGAGGTGGGTGAAGCAACATTTTTGGGACCGGAGTTGGTACGTATGACTACGGAAAAGATTCAAACGATCCGACAACGTATAAAAACCTCACAAGATCGACAAAAGAGTTATGCCGATCTTCATCGAAAGGACGTGGAATTTAATATTGGAGATCATTTGTTATTACGTGTTGCTCCATGGAAAGGAGTTACAAGATTTGAAATGAGAGGAAAGCTCAATCCACGATTTATTGGCCCATTTTTAATTCTCGATCGAGTAGGAACTGTGGCCTATAGACTCGCCTTACCGCCAAGTATGTCTTGTGTTCATAACGTTTTTCACATATCTATGTTACATAAATATGTGAAAGACCCGAACCATATTATTGAATTAGAATAGATGAGATAGAGGAAGATTTAACATATGAAGAGTTACCTATTAAAATCTTGGATAAGAAGGATCATAATCTACGCTCCAAGGTTATACCTCAAGTCAAAGTTTTATGGAGAAACCACGATGTTGAGGAAATGACTTGGGAGTTAGAATCTGAAAAGAAGTCAAGATATCCTCACCTCTTCGACATACCAGGTATGCACCCTAATTTCGAGGACAAAATTTCATAAGAAGGGGAGGTTGTAAGACCCCAACTTTTATAAATAAAGATTAAATTTTCTCGAAATATATTTTTGAATATTATGGTGTGGATATGATATAATATTATAGTTGTGGGTATTATTTACAAGTTTTTCAAAGTAAGCAAGTGGTTATATTATATTCGATTGGTCGGGGAATATTCGTTTTAACAGGGAATATTAGTACGACTGCACAATCATTGGTGGACCCCACAACGAAAGTATTGTCGTAGTAAGAAAATGATAGAATTATCTTTTTATAAAAATAACGGTGAAAGTGTTACCGTTAAAACTGTTGAACTACCCGGTAGTAAAAGTACAAGAATATATGATGATTGTATAAGTAGCACACAGTATTGGTTATTGATGCTTACGTGAGAAGTCACTCGCTTATACTCAATTATCTACTAGAAGAATTGACGCATCATATCTCTCATATTATTGATTCAATTATTGTCACAAAGATCATCTGCATTATATGATATATTATTAAATCAATAATTGAGACGATAATGTTATTCATATTATTAAATTGCAATATTTATAATGTCTAGAAGTTCTGTCAATGAGAGGTTTGGTCACCTAATTGCGCGCTAATAAGAAAAAATCCTTATCGAAAAGCCCTATCTTTCCTGGGAACGACCTGGTTGTTAAATATTGTGAGTTATAATATTAATGATGAATAAGTTCGTGTTGATTAAAGATGAATTTGATAGTTCCATTGTGTTGGGATTATTAGTGTTAGTGGAAATTGACATCTATTCCGATGATAATTGATGTCTGGGGGTTATATTGATAAATCGGGTAATTTATCGGATAAATGAGCAATTAATCGCTACTAATTCACATGTTTATATAACTATTTGTTCACATGTGTGTACTATTGAATCACATTCTTGTACTATTAGGAGAGTTGGTGCAAGATTGATAATACTTGCATGACTAAGTTAAAAATGGATGTATAGATGGAGGTACTATACTGTAATTCATATTTTTCACATGATTATACTATTGATTCACATGATTGAACTATTGATTCACATTATTTACTATTAGGGGGAGGTGGGGCAAGTTTGATAATCTTGCAGGACTAAATTAAAAATGAAGAAAAAGAGGAAGGTATTATATCAGTAATATTCTCGAGCCCCAAAACGTGCAATTATCGAAACTATATTTTCCTATAAATAGAAGCTCATTTCTTCATTATTCTTCACCAATTCACTCAAGCTATAGAGCATTTATTATAGAGAGAAATTATAGAGAGAAAGAAGAAGAGAAGTCTGCTACCTCACTACTCCAGTATCCTGTTTCTTTCTAAGGTAAGGGGTATTATTTCTTTCTTTCGTCTTCATGAAAAGAACTTCTGTTATTCCATTCTTTATGATTATATTGGAATAACCTATCTATGCGAAGTACCGCATACATGGTGAAATTCTTCTGTTATTCCATTCTTTATTATATATTCATCGTTGAATATCTTTCATGCATTTTATGCCTGGACTGATTCCGTTCCTCTTTATTATTCTATTGGAATATCCTATCTGCGCTTTTACTACGGACCGATTCCATCTTTATTATTATACGTTGAATATCTCGCTCGTCTGCACGCTTTTACGCCGGACTGGTTTCCGTTATTTATTATTCGTTGGAATAACTATGTATGTATGCGATATATCGCATGCCTGGTGATTTCTTTTGTTATTCCATTCCTTGTTATTCTCGGTTGGTTAAAGTTTTGACTTCTATACTCTATGAAATTAGTGGAATATCCTTGATATTTGCGCTTCATCCAGTATCTTTTCATGAAATATTCTTCTGAGCATTCTTGAATTTTACTCTACAAAGAAGTATCATGTTGACAATTTGGACGTTATTGATTCCTGTATAAAATAATTCTTGAACTTGTTTTATTAAATTCTTATATCATTGTCATCATCCTCATGTTTATATTTTGTTGAAAGTCTGTGGCCTGTAGTGCATAGATGGACTTGGTATGATTATGACCAGGGATTATTCGGTATAATCATGACCGTAATGTTACAATTGATGTGGTAAAAGTCCTCATTGGCCCGTAGTGCATTGATGGACAGTTGTTGGCATAATCATGACCATTAATGAATACACAAATATCATTGGCCCGTAGTGCATGGATAATTTGTGGTCGTGATACTAAAGAATATCCTCGTCAGTAGTGCGGGGGGTGATTGGATGATGTGGATTATTTATTGTCGAGTCTCAAATGATAAAAGTGATGAAAAACCTTTAAATCATAGAAGATAATAGATTTTATTCTCTACTTGACTCTTTTAATGGATTGCTTATTCTACTGTAGTTAAACTTGATGTTTATTATATTTTATCGGTTTAACATTGTTGAAGGCTAATGATAAATTATTCTCGCATTATCTTAGTCATAATATTTCATCTTTGGGCTAGTTGAGCTCACCCTTTCTTTCATTGTCTCTTCAGGAAATGAGAATATAGCAGGGACGAGTCGGGGAATAGAGTGATGGTCCAGATAGATGGCTATAGTAGTCCTCACTATTATGTAAAATAGTGTGATAATAAATGTAATGAGGACTCCATTGAGTGTGGATATTGTCTAGATGACAATATTTGTATTAAAACTCATAGTATATGTTTTGTCGTATTTTACACGACAACTGTTTAATTAAGTTTTTATTTGTATTTTATACCATGTATTTGGCCACTCAAGATGGGTGATGTATACCTATTTTGGGGGCGTCACAGGAACAGTTGAAGGAGTGGTTCAATTGCACTCGGCCATGACAAAGGATTTGAGTTCATATTTTTCTAAGCGAACTTGACTCTGTTTTTCAACAGGTTCGTGGAGAAATCTTGCGAAAGGATCCAAAGCTTGACCTCGAGAGTGCGCATGCATATGTTCGGAGAGAGTATCAGTAGAAGTAGACGATGGGAGGATCTCATCAAATTTCTGAAAGCTCGGCGATGATAGCCAATCGAACTCGTCAAGGACCACCATCAGGTCCTTCGAAAAGTAGGAGTAATCTAGCTACTGGAAAATTTGGAGGGCTAGTATGTACTCATTGTGGTGAATCGGGCCATTCGAAACAACGATGCTATGAGATTAGTGCCTATCCTGACTCGTGGGATTTTACAAAGAAGCCTAGAAAGAATATTGGAGGAAACGTTATGCTGACTTCTACGAAAGAGGAACAAGTGCAACCTACATCAAATGTTGTTCACCCAGTTATACTTGGTAAAGCTTTTGTACTATCTGCGACTTCTACGAATAGTACTTGGATTATTGATACAGGTGCATCTGATCATATGACTAGGGACTCTGGTCAGTTAAAATCTCTTAGACCTCCTTCTAAGTTAGTTATTTCCACAGCTAATGGTAGTACCTCTCCTATTACTGGGGAGGGATCCATCACTTTGTCCGACTCTCTCACCTTAGATACTGTTCTTGTTGTTCCATCCCTTGAACATAACATTCTTTCTGTTAGCCAAATTACCTCTACCCTTGCATGTACTGTAATTTTTTGGCCTTCCTTTTGTGTTTTTCAGGACATTGTAACCCGGAAGATTCTTGGTTATGGTGTTAGACGAGGCAAACTTTACTATTTAGAGTTGACAGAAAAAGGTGGGTCAAAGTTCAGTCAGGCAAATTAAACAAGCAATGAAGATAAAGCTCGAGCAACCGTATGGTTATGGCATCGAAGGCTAGGGCATCTCTCATTTGGTTATCTTAAGAAGTTACAACCGCATTTGTTTTTGGGTTTTAGTAATGTAGACTTTCATTGTGAAATTTGTGAACTGGCTAAGAGCCATCGTATTTCTTATTTACCAAGTTTGAATAAAAGTTCAAAACCTTTTTACGGTTATTCACTCGGATATTTGGGGTCCTGAAAAAATTCTTTCACTTTCTAATGCTCATTATTTTGTTATGTTTATTGATGAATGTACTCGAATGACCTGGATATCTCTTCTTCGAAATAAGAGTGATGTAGGTATAGCTTTTCAGGAATTTCATAAAATGGTGATGACTCAATACCAAAGGCAGATTCGTACGCTTCAATCTGACAATGGTAAAGAGTTTGTGGATAAGTGTGTAGGCAATTTTCTGGGCCACCATGGAATTCGACATCAAACCTCATGCACATATACTCCACAACAAAATGGACTACCAGAGCGAAAGAATAAACAGATTATGGAAATAGTTCGAGCCTCTCTTTTTGGCATGAATATGCCAAAGTTCTATTGGAGTGAGGCAGTGAAATCAGTTGCCTATTTAATCAACCGAACACCATCTATTGTGATAAAGTTCCAAACTCCCCAACAAAAGATGCAATCTTTGCTTTCCGTTCCTCATCTACCGTATCTTGAACCACGGGTGTTTAGATGTACGGTATATGTTCACGTGCCTAAAGTTCTGCGGAGTAAACTTGATCCATGCGCAAAATGGTGCGTCTTTGTAGGCTATTCGGAGTTTCAAAAGGGATATCGGTGTTACGATCCTCACACCCGGAAGTTACATGTGACATTGGATGCTTCATTTCGTGAATTAGAACCATACTATTCAGGGGGAGTGTGACGCCCCCAAAATAGGTATACATCACCCATTCTGAGTTGTCAATACATAGTACAGAAACAACTACAACTTTATTATTACAACAGTAAAATTGTGAGTTTGAATACAAATATTATCTTCTAGACAATATCTATACTCAAATAAATCCTCATCACATTTATTGATACATTATTTTACAAAAATGGTGAGGACTACTAAACAACTCTCTCTAGAACCTTTATTCCATACCCCAACTCATACTCGCTATATTCTCACCTCCTGAGAAGAAAAAAGGAACAAAAAGGAAAAGGGTGAGTTCAACTAGCCCAGTAAAGAATATTATGACTAAGATAACATACAAAAAATTATCATTAGTCTTCAACAGGGAAAAATCTAATAGAATACAATAGACAACAAGTTTTAAATCAATATTCGCAGCGGAAATAATAATTCATTAGAAGAGTTACGTAGAGAATGCAAACTACTATCTTCTATGTATGAATTTAAAAGTTCATAAATCATCTTTTATCCTCGTAACATCAATATATATTTATCTCGAATCAAATATTCATCTTTGCACTACAAGTGAAAGATATTCATCAGTTGGTCATGTTCATCTAAACACTGTTCATCTTTGCACTACGGCCAAAGATATTCATCGAAATCATTCATCTTTGCACTACAAGCCAAAGATATTCAATAATATCATCATTTAAGATCGAGGATGATGAAAATATTTTTAAAGAAACGAATCTGTGAAATAAATGACAAGGATTAAGGATTAAGGATTAGTACTTTGTTTTATCCATGTCCAAAATACCTCAAAAATAATCATAGTGGTGTAAAATTCAAGAATGATCAAAACATGGATACAATCAAAGCTAGTATCCACAATAGATATTTTAGACTTAAAAGGAAAATTTTCATTTTTCGATGAATAGTGTCGTATTCTAAATAAAGTGTCGATATCGTGAATAGTCAGGTATCGTGAATAGTAACTCAGACACCAAAAGTTCCAAATTTGATAAAACTTCAGATCAATATTTCAAAGCATAATGATATTGAAGAAATAATATCATTACGAAAAAAATAATATCCCTTACCTCGAAAGATCAATACTTCTAGCTGAAACACCGGATATAGTCTATAACTTGAACTTGCACCGTATAGCAATACTCAAAGTATACTCAAAATATACACAAGAATACGCTCGATAATATAGAGAGAGAAAACTTCAGTTTTTGGTGTGATTTTCAATTCTAACCTAAGCACCCTATTTATACAAAAATGTTTAGAACACCAAAACAGAAAATTTAATATAATATTATTATTATTTGTTAAAATTCTATACGCCCACTTTTGGAGATCTGATTTCAGCAATCAATAACACATGCTAGACCCACTTAACACGCCAAAAACGTTTTTCTTGAAAGAAATAATTAAAACTTCCAAAAATCAATTATTTCGGAGCTTCTGAACTTCAATAATTCATAATAAATAGCCCTTTTGTCAAAAAATTCGAATCTCGCAAATTCTTTTAGGAAATTCAATTCTCTACAACTTTGCAGAAGAAAGTTTTTCCAAATTCCAAACAGAAATTGACTGAAATCCACAAACGGGCGATTTTACAGGCTATAATCAAATTTCAGTCAACAAATGGGGTCCACCGACATGTTTAACATGTTTTAAATATTTATTGCAACAAAAATACTCTTCCTCCTCGTATACTCAAGATATCCCACATTCGTTGTAAAATATCACCATTATTATATTATTAAAATATAATAATATATTTAAATGAATTATTTTATCGTAAAAAGATAAAATTTCAATTTTCAACAATTGTCACATTAAAATTTTCTCCATCTATATCCACATAAAATCAATATTTTCCTCATCACATGAATCAATAATTAATTATTCACAAATAATATTATGTAATCACAATATCGACAAACGTGCGGTTCCGTGAAAGAGGGGCTTTTCAATAAGAATTTCTCCTCATTGGCGCCAATTAATTAGGTGACCAAACCTCTCCTTGAGCAGTAACTTTCTAGACATTGCCAATAATGTTATCTAATAATATTATTAGGATAATATGAATTATTGCTTCGATAATGAAAATCTTGTGTAATGACAATTATTGAAACAATGAAATATAAAATATCAACGCAAAGAATTATTAAATCAATAAAATATTGAGCAAGAATTATCGTGTAACCATTATTGAGTAAAGTGCCTTCACGTAAGAATCAATAATTGGTGCAATACCGTGTGCTCTCGTGTTTTAACCATAGAGTATTTTAACAAGATAATAACGGTAATAACTACGCCAGTTATTTTTAAACAACTTATATTTGTCATTTTCTTCATCCAATCGCTTTTACGTTATGGGCCCACAAAAGATCGCGGCAGTGCATTTAATATTCCCCGACAACAAGAATATTCCACGACCAAACGAATATTCTCAAACAACAATGAATATTTTATAACCACTTGCTTATTTTAAAATATTTGCGATTTTACCCATAACTATCCACATTAATCAAATCAACCCTTACTATTTCAAAAATAGAAAATTAAATTTCATTAATAATAAGTTGGGGTCTTATAACCTCCCTCCTTATGAAATTTTGTCCTCGAAATTGGCGTGACGTACCGGTGTTTTGAAAAGGTGAGGATACCTCGCTTTCATTTCCGTTTCTAACTCCTGTGTCATTTCTTCTATAAGCATGATTCCTCCACAAAACTTTAACTTGTGGTATGACCTTTCTTGCGTAGGACATGCTCCTTCCTATCCAAGATCTTGACAGTACTTCCTCACACGTTAAGTCTTCTACTATCTCGTCCGGTTCTAACTCTATAACGTGATTGGGTCTTTCACATATTTGAAATGCAGATATGTGAAACACATTATGAACACGAGACATATACTTTGAGGTAACGCGAGTCTATAGGCTACATTTCCTACTCGGTCAAGAATTTGAAATGGACCAATAAATCGTGGATTGAGCTTTCCTCTCTTCCCTAATCTTGTAACTCCCTTTCATGGAGAAACTCGCAACAATACATGATCCCCTATACTAAATTCCACGTCCTTTCGATGAAGATCCGCATAACTCTTTTGTCGTTCTTGTGCCGTTTGTATACGTTGTCGAATCATTTGGATCTTTTTCGTAGTCATACGTACCAACTCGGGTCCCAACAATCTTGCTTCACCCACCTCGTCCCAACATACTGGAGAGCGACATTTTCGTCCATATAATGCTTCAAATGGAGCCACACCTATACTTGCTCGATAATCGTTGTTGTTGTAGGAGAATTCCACCAATGGTAAATACTTATCCCAATTGCCCTTGAAGTCTAGGACACGAGTCTTAATAAATCTTCAAGAGTTTGAATAGTCCTCTCGATTGTCCGTCTGTTTAAGGATGGTATGTCGAATCAATCGAACCGTGCCCATAGCTTTTTGCAAGCTAACCCAAAATCTTGAAGTGAATCTTGGGTCACGATCCGAAACTATAGATACAGGCATGCCATGCAACCTCACAATCTCATTCACGTATATACTAAAGAAGACGATCAAGGGAATAAGTCTCCGATCGGCAAGAAATGAGCAGAACTTGGTTAATCTATCAACAATAACCCAAATAGCATTGATGCCTTGAGAAACCGTAGGAAGACCCATAACGAAATCCATGGTAATGTGTTCCACTTCCATTTCGGAATCTCAAGTGGTTGCAACGGACCCTTAGGTACTAGATGCTCCGCCTTTACACGTTAGCAAGTTAAACACATCGAGATAAACTTTGCAATCTCTTTCTTCATATTGTTCCACCAAAATGTATGTCAAGATCACGATACATTTTAGTACTTCCAGATGGATTGTAAATGGTGTATTGTGTGCCTCCATCATAATCTTGTACTTCAAATCGTAGTCGTTAGGAACACAAAGTTCAGAGTGGACTCAAGTATTCCTTCTTCAACAATTCTCGCTCCTAATAGCTCCTTCTTGTACTTTCTTCTTCATACGCATCACCTCCGGCCGGTGGCTTGAGCAACCTTAACTTTTTCTATTAAAGTTGGCTCTACGCGTATACTTGACATCATCGCACTCATTCCTCGTGATATGATCTTCTACTCAACGCGTCACTACCACGTTCGCTTTTCCGGTGATGGTATTGAATAGTGTGGTCGTAGTCATTCAATAGCTCGAGCCAACGTCATTGCCGCATGTTGAGTTCTTTTTGAGTGAAGAAATATTTAAGGCTTTTATGGTGCGAATATATCTCCACTTTCTCCTCATATAGATAGTGCCTCCATATCTTTAAGCAAGAAAAACGATCGGCCGCTAACTCTAGATCATGAGTAGGATAATTCCTCTCATATTCTTTAAGTTGTCATGAGGCATAAGCTATGACTTTCCCACATTGCATGAGAACACATCCTAACCCTTTGCCCGAAGCATCGCTATAGATAACAAATCCATCCGAACCAGATGGTATTGTTAGAACAGGTGGCGAAATGAGTCTCCTCTTGAGCTCTTGGAAACTCTTCTCGCATTCTTCGCCCAAACGAATTTTGTATCCTTCCCGAGTTAAATTTGAGTTAATGGAGTAGCGATTCGAGAAAACCCTTCCACGAATCTCCGATAATAACCAACTAGACCCGTAAAGCTACGATTTACTTGATCCACCGACGGTTGTTCCAACTTTGTATTGCTTCAATCTTCGCCAAGTCCACGAATACTCCATGTTTTGACACCACGTGCCCAAGAAATGCTACTTCCTCAAGTCAAAACTCGCATTTCTTCAATTTGGCATATAGTTTGTTTTCACGAAGCCTTTGGAGTACCGACTTCAAATGGTGCTCATGATCTTCACGACTTTTGGAATATATGAGGATGTCATCAATAAAGACAACAACAAACCGATCCAAATATTCCTTGAATACTCGGTTCATCATATCCATGAAAGTCGAGGAGCATTAGTCGGTCCAAAGACATGACTAAGAATTCATAATACCCATACCGAAGTTCAAGGGCTTTGGAATATCCTCGATTCTAATCTTCAAATTGATGATATCCGTAGCTAAGATCGATTTTTGAAAAGAATTGTGCCCCCCTTGAATCTGGTCAAACAAGTCATCAATACGAGGTAGAGGATACCTATTCTTGATGGTGACATGGTTCAATTCCCGATAGTCAATACAAAGTCGCATACTCCGTCTTTCTTCTTTACGAATAAAACAGAGCACCCCAAGGAGATGTACTAGACGATGAAACCAATGTCCAACAATTCTTGTAGTTGGACCTTTAACTCTCGAAGTTCAATAGGAGCCATTCGATATGGGGTTTTAGAAATGGGCTTTGTACGGAGTTCAAGATCAATAAAGAATTCAACTTCACGCCGGGGTAGGACAAGGAAGTTCTTCAGAAATACGCCGGGAAAGTCAATAACAACAGGAATATTATTCAAATTTGGACGTGTCTTTATTCAAATCTATAACATGGGCTAAGAAAGCTTGACATCCGCTTTTCAATAAACGAATAGCTTTATGATTAGATATGACAAAGTGATTGATTTTAATGGTTTAGTTGCTTGAATTGCATAAATGAGTTGGTTAGGAATATGAAAGCTAACAACCTTACGAAAACAATCAATTTTGGCATGATGTGTAGTTAACCAATCAATCCCTAAAATCACATCAAAAGCAAGTATCTTTAAAGAGATAAGGTCAATGGTAAGGTGATGGTGCCAACTTGAATCAAACAAGATTTATAAACGATGGATGTGATGAAAGTTTCTCCTAACGGAGTTTCACGAGATAGGTCAAAGTCTAATTTATCAGGAGTCAAGTTTAAACGTTGAGCACAAAGGGAGAGATAAATGAATGGGTAGCACCCCAGATCAAGTAAGGTATAAACTTTGCAAGAATTTATAAATAGCTTACCCGTGATCACCTCGTTTGGGTTCCTCGCATTTTGACCACCACAACAAACGCTCTTCCGGAACAGTTGACTTTGACTTTTACGGGACGATCTTTTGAGTCACCGTCCTCATTGAACTAGGTTTCACTCACCGCATAATCTCGAAGCGATATGTCCTTCCTTTCCACAATTATAGCATACCTTGAACTGTTGTGGGCGGTTTGACCGATATGTCCCTCTTTACCGTGATTTATAAATATACGACCGGTGGTCGTTCTCCTCCCTTAGAACCGATTCATCGCAAGACTTTGCTGCGCCTCTTCACATGGTCGTTGTTAAATCTCCTCTTTTAAAATCTCCTCTTGACTCGCTTCTTCTATTTTCATGGCCATGATTACCACCGAGTGGTTACCATTTTGTCCATCTGCTTTTCTCCATTTGGTTATTGTTATTACATTGATCGCTATCTCTCGGTATGATCCTCGGTTATGGTCCCTCGGTTGAACATACTCGTTATCTCGCTTCTAACAATTGAGCCTTGTTAACAACATCTGAATAGAGAGAAAATTTATAAGAAATGAGATCTTCGACGTACGCCGGGTTTCAAACCTCTAAGAAACATCCGCGTCATCGTTCCTCATTCTCCACCAAATGAGGTGCAAACACGGATAACTCGCAAACTTTGCCTCGTCTTCGAGACTTTGTCATGTTGTTTTGTTCTAATCGATGAACTCCACTTCCTTCATATATGATTGAACACTTTCGGAAAGTATTTGTCATTAAATAGTTTCAAACGTCTCCCAAGACATGCCGAAAGGGGATGGATGGGTACGCTTCATAGACTCCCACCAAGAGTCCGCCTCGCCACGAAACATAAAGGTGGCGAATGGAACCTTCGTTCTCCGCGCATCCCAAGACATCGAATATCTTGGTAATTTGCTTGACCCATGTTTCCGCCATGATCGGATCTCGGCTTTCCCTTAAATTCTGGTGGTCCCAACTCTTTGAACTACTTGGTTGTGACAACCCGGTGAATTGCTATCATTTCCTCCCCGTATTTTGAACACAAGTCTCCCTCGTTTGATTTTGCATGAATCGTAAAAAGCTTCTAAACAACCCCTCGTTCATCATCTCGCTTTCGGTGGTGTTGTTCACAAGAGGAACATTGCCACTGTTGCACGTTCTCCTCGTTGGTGAGTCACAGCGCCTCCACGGTCTCATTTCCATTGTTAATATTCTCGGTCGACATTCTCAACATCATTATAAAACAAGGGTTAATTAAGGAAATCAATATATCACATAATAACCCTATATCTTGACCAACTAACAAATAAGCTTAGGTAGGACACACTAGCGAAGGATTTACTCTGTCTCTCCCTCCTAGTTCTATTCCCCGATCTCCGCCAGAGATCATATCCTAAGCTCGATATTAACCGTGACGCCCCCAAAATAGGTATACATCACCCATTCTCGAAGTTGTCAATACATGGTACGTAAATAACTACAACTTTATTATTACAACAAGAAAATTATGAGTTTGAATACAAATATTATCTTCTAGAAAATATCTATACTCAAATAAATCCTCATCACATTTATTGATACATTATTTTACAAAATGGTGAGGACTACTAAATAACTCTCTCTAGAACCTTCATTCCATACCCAGACTGTACTCATTTATATTCTCGCCTCACGAGAAGAAAAATGGAACAAAAAGGAAAAGGGTGAGCTCAACTAGCCCAGTAAAAGAATATTATGACTAAGATAATATACAACAAATTATCATTAGTCTTCAACAGGGAAAAATCTAATAGAATACAATAGACAACAAGTTTTAAATCAATATTCGCAGCGGAAATAGTAATTCATTAGAAGAGTTACGTAGAGAATGCAAACTACTATCTTCTATGTATGAATTTAAAAGTTCATCGTCTATCTTTTATCCCTATAACATCAATCAATATTTATCTGGAATCAAATATTCATCTTTGCACTACAGGCCAAAGATATTCATCAGTTGATCATGTTCATCTAAACACCTGTTCATCTTTGCACTACGGGCCAAAGATATTCATCAGAAATCATTCATCTTTGCACTACAAAAGCCAAAGATATTCAATAATATCATCATTTAAGACCGAGGATGATGAAAATATTTTTAAAGAAACTAATCCGGTGAAACAAAATGACAAGGATTAAGGATTAAGGATTAGTACTTTGTTTTATCCATGTCCAAAAATACCTCAAAAATAATCATAGTGGTGTAAAATTCAAGAATGATCAAAATATGGATACAATCAAAGCTAGTATCCACAATAGATATTTTTTATTTAAAAGGAAAATTTTCATTTTTCGATGAATAATCTTGCCGTGATTCGTAAATAGTGTCAGATACGTGAATAAAGGTCAATGATACACGTGAATAGAAACTCGACACCAAAAGTTCCAAATTTGATAAAACTTCCGATCAACATTTCAAAGATAATGATATTGAAGAAATAATATCATTACTTAAAAAAATAATATCCCTTACCTCGAAAGATCAAGACTTTAAATAAACACAGGATATAAAGCTATAACTTGAACTCGCACCGTATAGCAATACTCAAAGTATACTCAAAATACTCACAAGAATACGCCGATAATATATAGAGAGAAAACTTCATTTTCTCGTGTGATTTTCAATTCTAACCTAAGCACCCTATTTATAAAAAATGCTTGTAACACCAAAAATGTAAAATTTAATATAATATTATTATTATTTGTTAAAATTCTATACGCACACTTTTGGAGATCTGATTTCAGCAATCAATTACACATGCTAGACCACTTAACACACCAAAAACGTTTTTCTTGAAAAAAAATAATTAAAACTTCCAAAAATCAATTATTTTGAGCTTCGAACTTCAATAATTCATAATAAATAGCCCTTTTGTCAAAAAAAAATTGAATCTCGCAAATTCTTTTAGGAAATTCAATTTCTACAACTTTGCGTAAGAAAGTTTTTCCAAATTCCAAATGTAAATTGATGAAATCCACAAACCAAGCGATTTTACAAAGCTATAATCAAATTTTTCACCAACAAATGGGGTCCACCGACATGTTTAACATGTTTTAAATATTTATTGCAACAAAAATACTCTTCCTCCTCAGATACTCATATATCCCACATTCGTTGTAAAATATCACCATTATTATATTATTAAAATATAATAATATATTTAAATGAATTATTTTATCGAGAAAAAGATAAAATTTCAATTTTCAACAATTGTCACATTAAAATTTTCTCCATCTATATCCACATAAAATCAATATTTTCCTCATCACATGAATCAATAATTAATTATTCACAAATAATATTACGTAATCACAATATCGACAACCGTGAGTGCGGTTCTGTGAAAGAGGGGCTTTCAATAAGAATTTCTCCTTCTTGGCGCCGCAATTAGGTGACCAAACCTCTCCTTAGAAGTAACTTTCTAGACATTGCCAATAATGTTATCTAATAATATTATTCAGATAATATGAATTATTGCTTCGATAATGAAAAAATCTTGTGTAATGACAATTATTGAAACAAAGCAGAAATATAAAATATCAACGCAAGAATTATTAAATCAATAAAATAATCGAAAGTAAAGAATTATCGTAACCATTATTAAGTAGTGCCTTCTTACGTAAGAATCAATAATTGGTGTGCAATACCGTAAAGCTTCCGTGTTTTAACCACCAAGTATTTTAATAAGATTAATTCAGAATAACTACGCCGTTATTTTTAAACAACTTATATTTGTCATTTTCTTCATCCAATCGCTTTCCGTTATGGGGCCCATAAAAAGATTGCGTCATGCATTTAATATTCCCCGACAAGCAAGAATATTCCACGACCAAGCTTAATATTCTCGACAACAATGAATATTTTATAACCACTTGCTTATTTTAAAATATTTGCGTATTTTACCCATAACTATCCACATTAATCAAATCAACCCTTACTATTTCAAAATAGAGAAAATTAAATTTCATTAATAATAAGTTGGGGTCTTACAGGGAGTTTGTGGGTCTTCTCTTCAGGACAGTGTAGAGCATAAAGATGGTGGAAAGGAATTATTCGAATTGGAGAAAAATGGGACATTATTCGAATTGGAGGAAAATGGGGGATGTGTTGAAGGTTCCAGCTCCAATTCGCCCAATATCCCAGGCTGTGGTGCTGACCCAAAATTGTTCACAGAACAGAGAAGTTCTAGTAATGACCCCTCTTCGCTTCTAGAGTTGCCCACGTCTACACCATTAACCGAAGAATAAACCCAAAATGGTCTTCCTCGGGTAAATTTGAATCCCATTCTTGATGAACCTAATGAATTTCCTGTCCTTGTAGAAGACGTAACCAATAAATATCCATAGATCAAGGTCAAATAGGGGAGTCCCGAAGAAACAATATGAACCTGATCCCAAAGCCAAGATTAAGTACCCAAGTAGTAATTACGTTTCCCCTAATAGGTTATCAGAATCGTATGCAGTTTATGTTAATCAATTGTCCACTGTGTCTATTCCTAGTAATGTATAGGATGCATTGGCAGATTCAAAGTGGACTAGGGCAATGAATGAAGAAATGGAGGCTCTTCAGAGGAATAACACTTGGGAACTTTGTCCATTACCAAAAGGGAAGAAGACGGTTGGGTGTAGATGGGTGTTCACAGTGAAAATCAAAGTTGATGGCAGTATCGATAGGTACAAAGCGAGGTTAGTTGCGAAGGGTTATACACAGAGGTATGGAGTGGATTACCAAGAGACTTTTGCTCCGGTTGAAAAAATTAATACCATCTGTATTCTTATATCTATAGCGGCAAATCGAGATTGGCCTTTGCAACAATTTGACGTCAAAAATGCTTTTCTCAATGGAGATTTAGAGGAAGAAGTCTACATGGAGTTACCACCTAGAGCTGAACTAAACTCTTCGTGTAGAACTGAAGTATGTAAATTGAAGAAGGCGTTGTATGGTCTGAAGCAGTCACCCCGGGCTTGGTTCGGAAGGCTCTCTTCCACAATGAAAGAATTTGGCTATAAGCAAAGTAATTCGGATCACACTTAGTTTATAAAACACAAAGAGGGGAAGGTAACGGTATTGATTGTATATGTGGATGATATTGTCTTGACAGGAGATGATCCAGGTGAGAGAAAAACATTACAAGAGTATTTGACATCAAAATTTGAAATGAAAGATCTTGGTCAACTTAAGTACTTCTTAGGAATCGAGGTCTCAAGGTCGAAGGCTGGAATATCCCTATCACAATGAAAATATGTGCTAGATATTTTAACTGAGACTGGAATGCTAGCTTGTAAACCTGTAGAGACACCTATTGAGATAAACCACAAGCTTGGAGAATATATGGATTAGGTCCCAACTGACAAGGGACGTTATCAACGGTTAGTTGGGAAACTAATCTATCTGTCACATACAAGGCCAGACATAGCCTATGCAGTAGTTGTGGTTAGCCAGTTCATGCATGCGCCGAGTGAAGAACATATGAATGCAGTGTATCGAATCTTAAAGTATTTGAGACTGCACCAGGAAGAGGATTGCTATTCTCTATGAATGGGGTCCATGAAATTAAGGGATATACAGATTCTGATTGGGCTGGGAATCAGACTAATAGGAGATCCACATCGGTTTACTTTACTTTTGTAGAAGGTAATCCTGTCACTTGGAGAAGCAAGAAACAGAAGGTGGTTGCTAGATCAAGGCGGAAGCTGAATATCGAGGTATGGCTTATGGTGTATGTGAATTACTATGGGTTAAAAATGTTTTACACAATTTGGGAATTGATTATGAGAAACCTATGAGTTTACATTGTGATAATAAGGTCGCCATTGAAATTACACATAATCCGGTTCAACATGATAGTACAAAACATGTTGAAGTTGACCGTCATTTTATTAAGGAGAATCTTGATCGAAAAGTTATACAATTTCCGTTTGTTCGGTCCGAAGACCAGTTGGCTGACGTACTCACGAAGGCAGTTTCAGGAAGGGTGGTTTATGATGCAATTAGCAAGTTGGGCATGATAGATATCTATGCTCCAACTTGAGGGGAAGTGTCAGCCTGAGCTGTATTTTCTATTTTAGAATAGTAGTTAGTTAGGCTAAATATTAGGGTAATCGCATAGTTTAAGGGTAATTTCTTGCACTTCAATCTTGTATTCATCTGTATATTCTTCTTGTAGAGAAAAATAAAAATACACAGAATATAAAATTCTTACTATATTGTTGACAGAAACAACGTGCTCTAACTCGAAATGTAATTCAGAATCTATTGGTGTTATCGCTTAGTAACAATTAATTGACTTTTCAGTAATGGGTCTGTAACTTTTCGATATTGAATATGATGAACACATTGTATTGTCATTTTATAAATAAGTTGATATTATGGTCATTTTAGAAAAAAGATTGAGGTTAATTTTGTCTAGCAATTTTTAATTTCAAATGATAGGAATAATACAAGGTCGAACATGATATTAAATAATCTCACATCTTAAACTATTTTATAATTCCAAGACTAATAGTCCTAAGCTCAAATTTAAAAACAAACAAGACATTTGAGATTAATAATCTTATCCCAAATGTAATCCTTACAAATAAATATAGCGTTTGGCTCTTAATTTAGAAGATTCACTAGTTAGACTTGATGATACAATATGCATATGTACTTGCTAATGCCATTGTTCCTAAATCTAAATTATTTATGCATGAAAACCTTTAATTTTTTGTATTAATGGTGTTCACCTACTTTTTTGCTAGACTAGTATAAACAGGCTAGGAGTCTTGGTTGAACATTTGGTACACAGAAATTTTGAAAGATCTTCATCTGTGATTCTGTGACAAAAAACTATTCCTGTTGAACAACCAATTCTTAATCTACTAGTAGTATGATTTAACACTAATTGGGAATCCAATTATACAAATTAAAGAGGGAAAATGATATGTCTCGGACATAAAAGACGTTTCCAGTATACATATTTACAAATTTGCCATCTATCTACACTTATTACATAATGTACCATTATATCTGATCTGATCACAACAAAAGTTGCAATATTTTGTCGTAAGATATAACAACTCTCATAATTAAGAGAGTACTATTTCCTATTCTCTCCCTTAATATATATAGGGAAATTAGAGTATAATAAATTTCATAAAGTTTAATAAAGTTAGGCATGAGATTATATACTTTTCTTAATGAAACTTGGTGAATTAAAGGTGAAAGTTTGCATGCATGCACATTCATATACATTGTATCCAGATCATATAGAATAAAAGGTAAATTCAAGTGTGAGAAGATTATATATATGTACCTGAGACCCTTCTGAAGTAAATCAATTTCATTTTTCAGCACGTTAATCTCCATTTTCGAGTCCTGAAAAGAACAATATTGTTCTAAAAAAACCTGAATATAGATACTTAATTAATTTCCTTTGTTACAAAATATTATAAGAGTATTTTCATTTATATATTTGGCCTTAAAAAACATTTTGACACTGTAACTTTCTTATTTTTAAAAGTGAACCTCAATATTTAATGTTTAAGACATTAAATTTTAAGGTTCAATTTCTTTAACATTAAGCATTGAGGTTCAAATTCTAAAATTGAAAAAGTTAAAGCCATAAGTTTTTTTAAGCCATTATATTTTGGAATATTTTAATTAACGATTCAACAAATTTAAACAAATGGTATAAAGCAAACCCTTTTTTTTTATCTTAATAAAAAGTAAAAGAAAAAGAATGTGCGTAGTGAATCGATGATTCATAGAATATGTTCTATATTTTTTCCCAGCTTGGTATCATGATAATTTTAAACTGAGTACATTGTATATCATTTAAAGTCTTGTGGGTGGTTAAAAGTGCTTTCTAAAAGTAAATAAGTTATTAAAATAATTAAATTAAACTTTACTTTCTTGTAACTACTTATAGCAACCCATTTACAACTTGATTTATACAAACAAATTCATGTTAGTTTAAAGTTCTACTCAAATTAACTGATTTAACTTTTTAATGGAGTCAAAAAATTAAGTCAGATGGACTCAACTCACAACTATAGAGATTTCTTAAGGTAGACCCTTGATAATCAGATAGCAGAAATTGAATTTTGATTTTAAACAAAAGACAATGCTTTCAAAAGGAAATTACCCTCTTTTGTTCTTTCTATGTTTCTAGAGTCTACTCAGTTAGTCGATCTACAATGTTTTTAGATTCGGACCGATAATCGAACTGGAAAAATTATCAGATAGATGGGTCACTAGGTTCAATCAGTGGTTGAACCGTTACTAAACCGATGACATCATATATATATATATATATATATATATATATATATATTAGTAATTAATAAAAAATTAAAAAAATCGTAATTAAAACATAATAAAGTTGAGTTAAAATATTACAAAAAATAGTTAATTTTAATAATAAAAAAATTTTGGTACAAAAAATATTTAAAAAGTAATTAAAAATCTATTCGATTTTACCGGTTGAACTACCGGTTCGACCAGTGGTCAACCGATTTAATCCGGATTTTGATCAAAATTGAGTAATTGGTCCAATCCGGACCGAAGTGTCGTCTGATTTCAATTTTAACCGATACAAATGCCGGTCCGAGTTTCACAACCACTAGCTTTCATTTCACCTCTTATTTTTCTTTCTTTTTTTTTTCAAAAAGCTAAAGAAATTTATTACTAAAAGTACTTGTTTAAAAGGCTCAGATAAGAGGTATAAGATGTACAATCATAATCTATAAACATATCGATACCTGAATACTACTACCTCCGTTCTTAAAAGATTATCGTTTAAAGTTTTAGCACATAGATTAAGAAAGTATCATTTATCAAGTAAAATTTTGTTTGAAATTCCATCACTATCCCCTTTATGGAAAGTTGAAAACTATTAATACTAATGAAGAGAATTTCTTGGGACAATGAGAGAATGTAGGGGTAATATAGGAAAGTAAATAATTTATTCTTCTTGAAAGTTGTAAACGATAAACTTTTTAGAATAAATTTTTTCTTCGAAAACGATAATCTTTTAGGAACGGAGAGAATAATAGATATCTTAAGACTTTAGCATCCATCAGTGTTTTTTATAAATACTTTCAGAAGGAACTGATAATTTTATCATGTAATAACTGGATCCTACCATTTCCCTCTTAGTTATGCAGGGGTCCAGGGGATTTATACAGGGCAGTTCTTGAGTATGGACGGGATGGTCGACCATCTTAGCTCCGATCAAGAGATTTTAATTTTTTTATATATATATACAATGTGTGTGTATATATATATATATATATGAAATTAAAAATATAAATATATAATAATATTAGTATACAAAAGTAATTTTCAAAGCCCAATAAATTTTTATGTACTGATCAATTGGAGTTTGTAAAAGCTTTAGATTGTTTTCCTAATGTTTCAATTGCTTACAGGGTATTAATAATTTTTCGAAGTTGAAATTGTTGAAAAATTACTTGAAATGTTGCGGTACGGTTTATACGTGAAAAATGTTAAATGGGTTGTAAGAACCATGTGTATCGAAAAAATGATATGTTGGACAAAGTTTGATTTTTTTAATTGAAGAAGATTTTTTAGAAATATTTCGTGATATTTTGTTGTGACTAATATATTTCATAATTTTCTCATATATTTTGTTGTAGTTAAAGTTCTCATATATTTTGGTGTAGTCGAACTATTATGTTTTAAGTTATAGAAAGACAATTTTTTTAATACAGCTTGTACTTTTTATATTATTTATCTATTTTTTACATTTTTTTGTGAAGATAATATTTCGAAAAGGAAATTGATATTTTCATATATAAAAACGGTCGCCGTAAATCTTAGAGCGACAGTAAAAATATAGTTTTTATTTTTCGCCGCCGGCCACCAAAATCTGAGGATTGCCCCTGGGTTTACACAACTACATTACTACTACAGAACCTGATTCTTGAAACCTAAACAAAAGCTTATTCAGTATATATATATATATATATATATATAGAGAGAGAGAGAGAGAGAGAGAGAGAGAGAATAAAATTTACCAGAACTTGTTTTTCAGTGGTTTGTTCATCCGCGTGATCAGCTCCCCGTGTAGAATTCATGTACTTCTCAACAAGCCCTTGCATGGTTCTGAAGTAACAAAATTAATTTATCAAGACAAGTAAGACAGTTTTATTTGGAAGTTGAAAACCACCGAAATAATTAAAAAAAAATGTTAAAAAAAAGTATCTTAATGAACATAAACCAAGGCGGAAGATATATTACTATAAGAAAATTGATGTTTTTTGAGTAATCTAAAATGTTGTTTGTTTTAGTTAAGTATATTTTTTTCTGAACAGGACCACATTATTTCTGCTCTTACCCTTTAGTAGCTAGGTCATAGAGCTTGCCATGAGCACAAAAAATGAAAACACGGATTTCATAAATGTAAGAGAAAAGAAATAAAAACTATCTTAATAAACATAAATTAAAATAAAATGTTGTTAAATATATATTTATTCTGATAATATTATTTTTACTCTTAACAATATTAATCATCTAAATTAATTATATATACTTTTTTTAAAAAATAATATAAAAACAACGTTAATATAATGCATGGTAGACAATTAATGTTATAATTTTTTTGCTTTAAAATATTTAACTCTAACCCTTTAGTGGCTAGGTCATAGAGCTTTCCATGAGCAGAAAAAATGAAAACACCAATTTCGGCATCGCAAAGCACAGAAAGCTCCTTGGCCTTCTTCAGAAGCCCTCCTCGGCGCTTGCAAAACGTCACCTGCCTATGCACCGGGTTCTCAATCCGCTTCATCTGAATCTTTCCACGAGCCATTTCTGACAAAATATGGATGGAAATAATATTTCCCTTATCTGTGAAAATTAGTCTGCTAGCTAAATTTTTTAGCCCCTGCAGACAACCTCCCACTAGTTTGAACTAGCTTCGAGATTGTTGCATTCACTCTCTGTTGCTTCTCAGCTTTCCTTCACACTCATCACACTAGCTAGCTATTGCAAGTAACATGAGCTTTATATACTAACTAACACACAATATTGATACTCATATCAATTTAAAATTAATTTAAATATATTTTTAAAAAGAAAAAGAAATAAGAAATTATAAGAATAACAATGTTGGCATCACAGCCACCTTTACAGATAACCAAGAATATTGATACTCTGCAGAGTGCTTCAGCTCCCTCATTTTCTTGTGCATGTGGAATAATAACAGAAAAAAACTATTGCCTTTTTATTTTTATGTCCAATCAATATGAAAAGAACAATTACCACTTCAATTATTAAAATGTCTAATAGTTCATTTTGAAAGTAGCCTAGTACGCCAAAAAATTAAGTATTGTTCTCTAATGCGTCTGAAAAATGATATACTATATTTTACAAAAATAGTTCCATTAGTCAATTAGTTTTTGTTACCAAAAAAACTCATTTCAATTGTAATAATATAACAAAAATAGAGCATTAGAAGCTGTAAATCTTGTGTTAAGCATGTGTGTCTCGAATTTTAATTTGAGATCGTCACTCAACTCAATCTGAAGGAAAAGAAAGATAAAATTTAGTGATGGTTGCAGTTCAGACTTCAGAACGCACTACCTACTAATTCTCACTAATTCTCTAAAGGATTGCGAGAAGATAAATCTCTCACGATCGATATGAACTTGTTATGTTATTTGGGCCTATTATGTTTTTCGTTAGGCTATATATGTTATTGTAGCTATGGCAAAACACCATTCTGATAGGTTTAATTTGTTTGAGTAGAGAATTAAAAAGGAAGACAAGATGAAACAAAAAAGTTCCCTTTAGCTTCAATTTAATACTCAGTGCCTGTGGCATTTGTGTGTATTCCACATTCCACAGTCCTTCCAATTTTTTTACTGATATATCATCCTACTGTGAAATCCACACTCCCCATAATCTTATACTAACCCTATGTCTTTAATCCCAACATCTCTGTGTGTGCTCTCCTATGCAGCATTCCATCTTCAAAATGTTATAAATCTACTTTTAAATGAAAAACATACAATAAACAAAGGTCTTGAGTCTAATTTTCTTTAATAAGAGTCATATTCCATCGCGTTTCACTCTTTAAAATTGCGCACTTAAATTTCAATCAAAATAACCAAAAGGGAGTATCAAGAAAATGTGTTAAATGAAGATCATACAACATATATCAGTAACAGCAAGAACATGAGAAAAGAAGAATTAAAATAAGTCTCACAATGTTAATTAAGGTCACTACGAGTTTGAAAAAGTGTTTAGTTTTTTTGATCGGCAGTTATTGACTTAATCCCACCAAAGTGTATTTAAGCTATTATTTTTATTACAAAAAATTCCCATTTTATTGAGTCAATAATTGAAATTGATCTCCTATTCAGTTTGGTCTTTTTTCTTCTTTTCAGTTTGGTCTCTTCTCTTCAAGATGGTTTGGCTCTTCTACTTAATTTAAATTCCAACAAATTTGGGTTGTTATGTATAACAAATAGATGTCTATAATTTAATATAGTTTGTATTTCAAATTTATAGTTATCTTGTAATTGATGTAATCACTCTTATCCTATATATACAACATTGAACGGCAGCACTTAGTGAGTGAATTGATTCTGCCATAATTATTCCATTATATTCAGTCTTATTTTGGTATCAAAGCCATGTCACTCCTTTCTTCTCCCACTGTACAAACATCCCTAAACCAACCCACCCAATCCCTCACTTCTGCTATTAATATTAGTAATCCCAACCAAGTTATTTGACTACAACTAACACCAGAGAATGGAAGGCACAAGTACTCCCACTCCTGTGTGGAAACTCTCTATTCAAGTTTGTTGATGGTTCCTTTCCTCCTCCACCACAGTATACAGTTGGAACAGACCAGTCCACTACAAACCAGACATCTACAACTCCAAACCAAACACCTGCAGAAAATTCAGCATACCAGTAGTGGTTTCAACAAGATCAAATTCTTTTGAGCCTCCTAATTTCTTCCTTGAGGGAAGATATAATACCCCTCATTCTTGATGCTCAAACTTCTCGCCAACTATGGGTTATGCTTGAGCACGCATATGCGTCACCATCAACTACTCTAATTGTTAATTTACACCTTCGCCTTCAAGAGTGTAGACAAAATGATGACTTTGTTTCCACTTATTTCTACAAAGCCAAATGCATTTGGGATTAATTAGCAGCAGCTGGTAGGCCTATGGCCATGGCCGACTTCCTTGTCATTCTCTTTAAAGGAATCCGCCCAGAGTTTCACAATGTCATAAACTCCATTGATGCTCGTGCTACCTCTATTGATTTTACAACTCTTCACAGACTTCTTCTTAACCAAGAACAGTTGCAGTAAAACCCCAACTTTTTGAATAAAGATGAATTATCTATAAATATTATTTTTGAATATTATGGAGTGAAATTAATATAATAGTTGTGGGTAATATTTATAAATTTTGCAAAGTACGCAAGTTGTTATATAATATTCGATTGGCTCTGGGAATATTCGCTTTTAACAGGAATATTAGTACAACAAGACAATCATGGTGGACCCTACAATGTAATTATTATTGTTTGATCGAGAAAACGATAAAAATATTTTTATGAAAATAACGGCGGAAGTTTTACCATTAACTATTGAAACACCCGATGTTAAAAGTACAAGAATACTGTGGTCGCATAAGAAGCAATACCAGATTAATTATTGATGCTTAAGTGATAAGTCACTCAGCTTTTGTTGGTATTATTAATGTAATAATACGTAAAATCTTTTTATATAAAATGTAATACTTTTATAAAGTTATTCTATAAATAGAATATATTATATTCTATTTATATAGTGTCGTATAAAGGTTCGTGATAGTATTTTGCATAGTAAAATCTTTTTTATATAAAAACAAAATACTTTTATAAAGCTATCTGCTTTATTAGATAATAATTAGAATATATTATATTTTATTATGCATAGTGGTTCAGATAAGGTTCTGATAGTGTTTTCAGATAGTAAAATCTTTTATAAAGTTATTCGCTTTATTAGATTATAAATAGAATATATTATATTTTATTTTGCTTTTAAATATGGACCGTCGATTAAAGTAAATCAATCTCGACTGCTCATGAGTTAGTTATTATGCATTCCATTTTTCTATAAAATAAGCTCATTCATTCATTATTTTCTTATTTAATTCAATTTAAACTCTAGAGAGATAAACTATGTAGAGAAAGAAGAAAGTATTCTCGCTACTTCACTACTTATATATCCAAAGATTTTCTTCTTTAAGGTAGGGAATATTATTTGTTGTACTCGTAAGGAGTGTTATTCTTTCTTATTCATGAAGAGAAGTGTTGTTATTCCAATTCTTATTATTCGTTGAATAACCTCGATACGCTGGCCTCACCCTATACTTGGTGACATTCTTCTATTATTTCGTTGGAACATCCTGAATATCGTGTTGTTTTTTTACACACCGACCGGTTCCGCCTTTTTATTATTATTCGTTGAACATTCGTCATCGTGGTGTTTTACACCGGACCGGTTCCTTCTTATTATTATTATTCTGGAACATCCTCGTCGTATGTGTTTTACACCGACCGGTTCCGCTTTTTATTATTCTGTTGAACATCCCGCTTATGCAAAATTTTGCCTCGACTCGGTTCCGTTATTATTATTCTATTGAATAACCTGCGTCTGCTAAGTACCGCATGCATGGTGATTTCTTTTGTTATTCCATTCTTTATTATACTCAATTGGTTAAAGTTTTGACTTCTATACTCCATGAAATTAGTAGAATATCCTCGATATTTGCGCTTCATCCAAAGATCTTTTCATGGAAATATTCTTCTCGATCATTCTTGAATTTTACTCTACAAAACAAAGATCATGTCGACAATTTGGACGTTAATAATTCTCGGATAAAATAATTTTGAACTTGTTTTATTGAATTCTTATATCATTGTCATCATCCTCATGTTTATATTTTGTTGAAAGTCATCTCGTATTCCTAGTGAGTGTATAGATGGACTTGGTATGATTACGACTAGGATTATTCTTGTAATCACGACCGTAATGTTACAAATGATGTGGTAAAAGTTCTCATTCGCCCGTAGTGTCGATGGCATTGATGGACGATGTTGTTGGCATGATCATGACCATTAATGAATACACAAATATTTTGGCCCGTGAAGTGCATGGATAATTGTGGTCGTGATACTAAAGAATATCCTTGGTCAGAAAAGTGCAGGGTGATTCGATGATGTGGAATATTTATTGTCGAGTCTCAAATGATAACAAATGATGAAAAACCTTTAAATCATAAAAGATAGTAGATTTTATTTTCTACTGACTCTTTTAATGGATTGCTTGTTCACCGCAGCTTAAACTTGATGTCTATTATATTTTATCGCTTAATATTGTTGGAGACTAATGATAATTTATTCTCGCATTATCTTAGTCATAATATTTTTCATCGGGCTAGTTGAGCTCACCCTTTCTTTCACCGCTCTTTAGAAATGAGAATATAGCCGGGACGAAGTCTGGGAACGGAGTGATGGTCCAGAGGATAGCATTAGTAGTCCTCACTATTTCGTGAAATAGTGTGATAATAATTGTAATGAGGACTCCTTTTGAGTTTGTATAATCTCTAGTAGATAATATTTGTATTCAAACTCACAGCTTTTATGTTTGTCGATTACATACTACCATAGCAGATTAGTAAGTTGTATTTGAATTTTGTACCACGTATCCGACGCACCCAAGATGGGTGATGTATACCTAATTTTGGGGCGCCACAGCTTGGTATCAAAGCTTAGGATATGATGATCCCGCTAAGATGTGAGACTAGAACTAGGAGGGAGAGACGGGAATTCTTCGCTAGTATGACCTACTTAAATTTATTTTGTATTTAAATTGGTTGGTCGAGTTTAGAGATATTATGTTACATGTCAATTAACCTTTGTTTTGTGGCAAGATTCAAAATGACATCCAAAATGTTGAGAATAGCAATGGAGCACAAGAGACCGCTGAGTCTCCACATATCAATAATCGTGAGAATGTGCATCGTGAAGGCGACAATCCTCATGCAAACAACAACACCGACCAAATGATGAATGATGGATTGTTCAGAGGTTTTATGCAATTCATGCAACAAAGAAAGCAGAGAGCCGGCCCTCATCCAAAATGTAGGTGGAAACATCGAAACTCTCAAGGTCACCGCTAAACAGCTTCAAGGAGCCGGGACCACCGAGTTTAAGGGAGAGCCAAAACCACTTATGGCGTAAGCATGGATAAAGCAGATCACCAAGATATTTGATGTCTTGGGATGCTCCGAGGAGCAAAAGGTTCCTTTCACGCCTTTTATGTCATGCTTTGAGAGGCAGACATCGGTGGGAATCAGAAAACGACTCAACCCGCCGTATAAAGATGTCTTGGGAGAAGTTCCAAGAGTCGTTTCAACGACAAATACTTTTCCAAAAGTATTCATCACATGAAGGAGGTGGAGTTTATCAAATTGGAGCAAAACAATATGACCGTGTCGCAATACGAGGCAAAATTTATGAGTTATCCCTGGCCAGGCCCCACTTGGTGGATAATGAAGAGAGAATGGCGTGAATGTTTTTAAGAGGTTTGAAGTCGAAAATACGCCAACATCTTATTTCTCATAAACTGTGTTTGTATTCAGATGTTGTAAATAGGGCTCAGTTGGTGGAGCGCGATAACGAGTCAACGCAACCAAAAGAGAGCAACCGACAAAATGATAATAATACAAAGAGAGAGTAGCCATCGGAAGCGATGACAACAAGCGTGGAGGGAATCAACAAGCCGAAATGGTAACCACTTGGTGGTAATCGTACAAAACAATAAGAATGGACATTTCAAGAAGAGGAGATTCAACAATGATGGAAAGACGCCAAGACCAAAGACCCGTTGTTAAGGAAGGAGAAAGACCACCCATCATATGCTTCAAATGCGAGGGAGGGACACATCACCAAATTATGCTGATGCCGCCCAAAGCATGTTATAATTGTGGAAGAGAAGGTCACTTAAATTTCGATTTTGTCGCTCACATCAAGACAAATTCAAACTAGGATGGAGGCACCAAAGGTCGTCCCGTAAAAGTCAAAGCCCAGAAAGTGCAAGGGAGAGCGTTTGTTGTGACCTCCCAGAGAGCAAGGAACCCGAATGAGGTCATCACGGTAAGCTTATCATAAACTCTAAATAAGTCTACACTTTATTTGATACCTGCTTCTACCCATTCTTTTATTTCTCCTACTTGCGCCAACGATTAAATTTGACCCCGAGAAATTAGACTTTGACTTATCTCGTGGAAACTCCATTGGGAGAAACCTTCATTACATCCACGGTTTATAAGTCTTGTTTGGTTCAAGTTGGTACCACACATTACACCGTCGATCTTATTGCATTAAAAAATACTTGCATTTGATGTAATTCTGTGGATTGATTAGTTAACTACTCATCATGCAAAAATTGATTGTTTTCGTAAGGTTGTTAGCTTTCATATTCCTAATCGACCTATTATGCTAATTCAAGCAACCAAACCATTAAAATCAATCACCGCTATCTCAAGCCATAAAGCTATTCGCTTATCGAAAAAACGGATGTCAAGCTTTCTTAGCTCATGTCACGATCTAAACAAAAATACGCCGCTTTTGAATAATATTTCTATTGTTAATGAATTTCCGACGTATTCCCTCAAGAACTTCCCTCGCCTACCCTCAGAGCGTGAAATTGAATTTTGTATCGACTTGAACCCTAAGACAAAACCCATTTCCAAAGCCCCATATCGAATGGCTCCTATTGAACTTCGTGAGTTAAAGACTCAACCGCAGGAATTGTTAGACATTGGCTTTATTCGTCCTAGTACTTCTCCTCGGGGTGCTCCTGCTCTATTCGTGAAGAAGAAAGATGGGAGTATGCGATTTTGTATTGATTATCTGGAGTCGAATCATGTCACCATCAAAAATAGGTACCCATTGCCACGTATTGATGACCCGTTTGACCATTGCAAGGAGCCAAATTCTTTTCAAAGATCGATCTTCGCTCTCGGATATCACCAATTGAAGATTAGAACCGATGATATTCCAAAGACGGGCCGTAATCCCCAGACGGCATTATGAATTCCTAGTCATGTCCTTTCGATCGACTAATGCCCCGCCGCCTTTTCATGGATATGATGAACCGAGTATTCAAGGAATATTTGGATCATTTTGTGGTCGCCTTTATTGATGACATCCTCATATATTCCAAAAGCCGTGAAGATCATGAGGAACACTTGAGGTCGACACTCCAAAAAGCTTCGTGAATACAAGCTTTATGCCAAGTCAAGAAATGCGAAGTTCGCTCGAGGAAGTAGCATTCCTTGGGCACGTGGTATCAAGTCATGGAATATCCGCTGACCCAAAGAAAGATCAAGCTATTCAAAGTCGGGAGCAACCTAAATCAATGATCAAGTACGTAGCTTTTCGCTTAGTCGGTTATTATTATCGGAGATTCGTAAAAGGTTTTTCGAATCGCTACTCCACTAACTCAAATTGACTCTTGAAAGATACAAAGTTCTATTGAGCGAGGAATGTGAGAAGAGTTTTCAAGAACTCAAGAGGAGACTCATTTCAAAGACTGCTCGACAATACCATCCGTTCTTGAGGGATTTGTCATCTACAAGTGATGCTTCTAGCAAAAGGGTTAGGATGTGTTCTCATGCAACATGGGAAAGTCATAGCCTATGCCTCACGATAACTCAAAGAATATGAGAGGAATTATCCTACTCATGATCTAGAGTTAGCAAAGTTGTTGTCTTCGCACTTAAAATTTGGAGGCATTACTCAGATGGGGAGAAAGTGGAGATCTTTACTTGATCATAAAAGCCTCAAATATTTCTTCACTCAAAAGGAACTCAACACGCGACAACGACGCTGGTTTTGAACTGTTGAAAGATTATGATCATACCATCCAATACCATCCCGAAAAGCTTAACGTGGTAGCCGACGACGATCGAGTAGAAGATCATATGCGGCACGAAAGTGCAATATTGTCAACGCAAAGGCCCATTTTGTATGACTTGCAAAGGATGGAGATAGAGATAAAGACTCCAGGACCCATGTGATGATGGAAAATATACGAGTAGAACCGACTTTAATTGATATAAAATTAAAGTCGCTTCAAATTACGATCCGGAGTCGATGCGTATGAGGAAGAAAGTGCAAGAAGGTGCGATGCCTAAGCAAGAATCGATGAAGAAGGAATACTTGAGTCAACTCTGCACTTTGTGTTCCTAACGACTCGATTTAAAGTATAAAATCATGATGGAGGCGCACAACACACCGCTTGTAATCCATCTCGGGAGTACCAAAATGTATCATGATCTTCTACATACATTTTGGTGGGGCAATATGAAGAGAGAGATAGAGCTATTTATCTCAAGGTGTCTAACGTGTCAACGAAGTCAAGTGAGCATCAAGTACCAAAAGGTCCATTGCAACCACTTGAAATTCCGTAATGGAAGTGGGAGCACATTACCATGGATTTCAAGCATCGGTCTTCCCAAGGTTTCTCAAGGCATAGATGTGATTTGGGTCATTGTTGATAGATCGACCAAGTCGCTCATTTCTTACCGATACGAGAGACTTATACACTTGAACGCCTTGCTCGTCAGATGTACATAAACGAGATTGTAAGATCGCATGGTATGCCAAGATCCATAGTTTCGATCGAGACCCAAGATTCACTTCACGATTTTGGGTTAGTTTGCAAAAAGCTATGGGCACAGATTTACGATTTAGTTTCTAAGATATCATCCTCGATCGACGGATGGACAATGGAGAGGACTATTCAAACTCTTCAAGATCTATTAAGACTCGTGGTCCTTGATTTCAAGGGAAGTTGGGACAAGTTCTTACCATGGTGGAGTTTTCCTACAACAACAGCTTATCAAACAAGTATCGCATGGCTCCATTCAAGCGCCAGATGGAAGAAAGTGTCGTTCTCCAAGATGCCGGGATGAGGTGGGTGAAGCAACGTTGTTGGGACCGTGAGTTGGTACGTATGACTACGTAAAAGATTCAAACGATCCCAAGAACGATAAAAACCTCACAAGATCGATAAAAGAGTTATGCCGATCTTCATCGAAAGGACGTGGAATTCGATATAGAGATCATGTGTTGTTACGTGTTGCTCCATGGAAAGGGGTTACTTAGATTTGGAAAGAGAGGAAAGCTCAATCCTCGATTTATCGCCCATTTTAATCCTTGATCGAGTAGGAATCGTGGGCCTATAGACTCGCTTTTACCGCCAAGTATGCCTCGTGTTCATAACGCTTTTTCACATATCCATGTTACGTAAATATGTGGAAGACCCAACCACATTATCGAGTTGGAACCGGACGAAATAGCGGAAGATTTGACATATGAAGAGGTTCCTGTTCAAATCTTGGATAAGAAGGAACATATTCTACGCACCAAGGTTATACCTCAAGTCAAAGTTTTGTGGAGAAACCACGATGTCGAGGAAATGACTGGGAGTTAGAATCAAATGAAATCAAGGTATCCTTACTCTTCGACATACCGTGTAACGCACTCCTAATTTCGAGGGCTTAAATTTCATAAGAAGGGAGATTGTAAAACCCCAACTTTTTGAATAAAGATGAATTTTCTATAAATATTATTTTTGAATATTATGGAGTGAAATTGATATAATAGTGTGGGTAATATTTATAAATTTTGCAAAGTACGCAAGTTGTTATATAATATTCGATTGGTCTGGGAATATTCGCTTTTAACAGGAATATTAGTACAATACAACACAATCATGGTGGACCCCATAACGTAATTATTATTTGATCGAGAAAACGAAAAAATTTTTTATGAAAATAACTACGGAAGTTTTACCGTTAATCGCTGAAACACCCGATGTTAAAAGTAAAGAATACGCTGTGGTCGCATAAGAGTAACACCAGATTAATTATTGATGCTTAAGTGATAAGTCACTCGCTTTTTTGGTATTATTAATGTAATAATACGTAAAAATCTTTTATATATAAAATGTAATACTTTTATAAAGTTATTCTATAAAAATAATATATATATTTATATTACGATATAGTGTTAGTATATATAGTGTCTCGTGATAAGTTTTTGCATATAGTAAATTTTTTTTTATATAAAATGTAATACTTTTATAAAGCTATATCTGCTTTATTAGACAATAATTAGAATATATTATATTTTATTATATATAATGTTCAGCATAGTGCCTCGATAAAGTGTTTGTATAGTAAAATCTTTTATAAAGTTATTCGCATTTTATTAGATTATAAATAGAATATATTATATTTTATTTTTATTTTTAAATATGGACCGCCGATTAAAGTAAATCAATCTCGACTGCTCATGAGTTAGTTACTATGCATTCCATTTTTCTATAAATAGAAGCTCATTCATTCATTATTATTTTCATTTAATTCACCTAAACTCTAGAGAGATAAACTATAGAGAGAAAGAAGAAAGTATTCGCTACTTCACTACTTATATATCCAAAGATTTTCTTCTTAAGGTAGGGAATATTATTTGTTGTACTCGTAAAGGGTGTTATTCTTTCTTATTCATGAAGAGAACTTTTGTTATTCCAATTCTTATTATTCTCGTTGAATAACTCAGATATACGCCTGGCCTCACCCTATACTTGGTGACATTCTTCTATTCTCGTTGGAACATCATTGAATATCTCGTGTGTTTTACAATTTGACCGGTTCCGCTTTTTTATTATTATTCGTTGGAACATCCTCGTCTGTCGTGTGTTTTACACTGGACCGGTTCCTTCTTATTATTATTCGTTGGAACATCCCGTCTACGTGTTTTTTTACACCGACCGGTTCCGTTTTTTTATTATTCTCGTTGAACATCCCGCTTGTGCAAATTTTACACCGACTCGGTTCCGCTTTATTATTATTATTCGTTGAATAACCGACCGTTCTATATTATTCTCGCTGAATAAGTACCGCATGCATGGTGATTTCTTTTGTTATTCCATTCTTTATTATACTCATTGGTTAAAGTTTTGACTTCTATACTCCATGAAATTAGTAGAATATCCTCGATATTCAAGGCTTCATCCAAAGATCTTTTCATGGAAATATTCTTCCGATCATTCTTGAATTTTACTCTACAAAACAAAGATCATGTCGATAATTTGACGTTAATAATTCTCGGATAAAATAATTTTTGAACTTGTTTTATCAATTTTATATCATTGTCATCATCCTCATGTTTATATTTTGTTGAAAGTCATCTCGTGGCCTCAGAAGTATAGATGGACTTGGTATGATTATGACTGTGGATTATTCTTTGTAATCATGACCGTAATGTTACAAAATGATGTGGTAAAAGTTCTCATTGGCCCGTAGTGCATCGATGGATGTTGTTGGTATGATCATGACCATTAATGAATACACAAATATTCTTCGCCCGTAGTGTATGGATAATTGTGGTCGTGATACTAAAGAATATCCTCGTCAGAAAAGTGGGTGATTCGATGATGTGGAATATTTATTGTCGAGTCTCGCCGACAAAGTTGATGAAAAACCTTTAAATCATAAAAGATAGTAGATTTTATTTTCTACTTGACTCTTTTTAATGGATTGCTTGTTCACCGCAGCTTAAACTTGATGTTCTATTATATTTTATCGCTTTAACATTGTTGGAGACTAATGATAATTTATTCTCGCATTATCTTAGTCATAATATTTCTTATCGGGCTAGTTGAGCTCACCCTTTCTTTCACCGTTTTCTCTTCGTGAAATGAGAATATAGCCGGGACTAGCTGGGAAACTGAGTGATGGTCCCAGAGGATAGCATTAGTAGTCCTCACTATTTCGTGAAATAGTGTGATAATAATTGTAATGAGGACTCCTTTTGAGTTTGTATAATCTCTAGTAGATAATATTTGTATTCAAACTCACAGCTTTATGTTTGTCGATTGTATACCTACAGCTTGTATTAGTAAGTTGTATTTGAATTTTGTACCATGTATCCGACGCACCCAAGATGGGTGATGTATACCTAATTTTGGGGGCGCCACAATTTGGTATCAAAGCTAGGATATGATCCCGGCTAAGATGTGAGACTAGAACTAGAGGGAGAGACGGGAATTCTTCGCTAGTATTGACCTACTTAAATTTATTTTGTATTTAAATTGGTTGGTCGTAGAGTTTAGAGATATTATGTTACATGTCAATTAACCTTTGTTTTGTGGCAAGATTCAAAATGACATCCCAAAATGTTGAGAATAACAATGGAGCACAAGAGACCGCTGAGTCTCCACATATCAATAATCGTGAGAATGCATCGTGAAGGCGATAATCCTCATGCAAAAACAACAACACCGACCAAATGATGAATGATGGATTGTTCAGAGGCTTTATGCAATTCATGCAACAAAGAAAGTAGAGAGTGGCCCTCGCCCAAAATATAGGTGGAAACATCGAAACTCTCTCAAGGTCACCGCTAAATAGCTTCAAGGAGCCGGGACCACCGAGTTTAAGGGAGAGCCAAAACCACTTATGGCGTAAGCATGGATAAAGCAGATCACCAAGATATTTGATGTCTTGGGATGCTCCGAGGAGCAAAAGGTTCCTTTGCCGCCTTTTATGTTGCGTGAGAGGCAGACATCGGTGGGAATTCCAGAAACGACTCAACTCCGCGATAAAGATGTCTTGGGAGAAGTTCCAAGAGTTGTTTCAACGACAAATACTTTCCCGAAAGTATTCATCACATGAAGGAGGTGGAGTTTATCAAATTGGAGCAAAACAATACGACCGTGTCGCAATACGAGGCAAAATTTATGAGTTATCCCTGGCATTAAGGCCCCACTTGGTGGATAATGAAGAGAGAATGGCGTGAATGTTTTTAAGAGGTTTGAAGTCGAAATACGCCAACATCTTATTTCTCATAAACCGTGTTTGTATTCAGATGTTGTAAATAGGGCTCATTGGTGGAGCGCGATAACGAGTCAACGCAACCAAAAGAGAGCAAACCGACAAAATGATAATACCAAAGGAGAGCAACCATCGGGTTTGGTGACAACAAGCGTGGAGGGAATCAACATGCCGTAAATGGTAACCACTTCGGTGGTAATCGTGTACAAAACAATAAGAATGGACATTTCAAGAAGAGGAGATTCAACAATGATGGAAAGACGCCAAGACCAAAGACCCGTTGTTAAGGAAGGAGAAAGACCACCTATCATATGCTTCAAATGCGAGGGAGGGACACATCAGTCCAAATTGTGTGATGTCGTCCAAAGCATGTTATAATTGTGGAAGAGAAGGTCACTTAGCTCGATTTTGTCGCTCACCAAGACAAATTCACTAGGATGGAGGCACCAAAGGTCACGCCCCGTAAAAGTCAAAGCCAGAAGTGCAAGGGAGAGCGCTTTGTTGTGACCTCCCAGAGAGCAAGGAACCCGAATGAGGTCATCACGGGTAAGCTTATCATAAACTCTAAATAAGTCTACACTTTATTTGATACCGGTTCTACCCATTCTTTTTATTTCTCCTACTTGCGCCAACGATTAAATTTGACTTGAGAAATTAGACTTTGACTTATATCTGTGGAAACTCCATTGGGAGAAACCTTCATTACATCCATACGGTTTATAAGTCTTGTTTGGTTCAAGTTGGTACCCACACATTACCCGTCGATCTTATTGCATTAAAAATACTTGCATTTGATGTAATTCTAGGGATTGATGGTTAACTACTCATCATGCAAAAATTGATTATTTTCGTAAGGTTGTTAGCTTTCATATTCCTAATCGACCTATTATGCTAATTCAAGCAACCAAACCATTAAAATCAATCATCGTCATCTCAAGCCATAAAGCTATTCGCTTATTGAAAAACGGATGTCAAGCTTTCTTAGCTCATGTCAAAGATCTAAACAAAAATACGCCGCTTTTGAATAATATTTCTATTGTTAATGAATTTCCGACGTATTCCCTCAAGAACTTCCTCGCCTACCCCAGAAAGCGTGAAATTGAATTTTGTATCGACCTTGAACCCCAGACAAAACCCATTTCCAAAGCCCCATATCGAATGGCTCCTATTGAACTTCGTGAGTTAAAGACTCAACCGCAGGAATTGTTAGACATGGCTTTATTCATCCTAGTACTTCTCCTCGGGGTGCTCCCTGTTTCTATTCGTGAAGAAGAAAGATGGGAGTATGCGACTTTGTATTGATTATCTGGAGTGAATCATGTCACCATCAAAAAATAGGTACCCATTGCCACGTATTGATGACCGTTTTGACCAGCTTGCAAGGAGCCAAATTTTTTCAAAGATCGATCTTCGCTCCGGATATCACCAATTGAAGATTAGAACCGACGATATTCCAAAGACGGCTTTAACCCCAGACGGCATTATGAATTTCTAGTCATGTCCTTGGATCGACTAATGCTCCCGCCGCCTTCATGGATATGATGAACCGAGTATTCAAGGAATATTTGGATCATTTTGTGGTCGCTTTTATTGATGACATCCTCATATATTCCAAAAGCCGTGAAGATCATGAGGAACACTTGAGGTCGATACTCCAAAAGCTTCGTGAATATAAGCTTTATGCCAAGTTAAAGAAATGCGAAGTTCGCTTCGAGGAAGTAGCATTCCTTGGGCACGTGGTATCAAGTCATGGAATATCCGTTGACCCAAAGAAAGATTGAAGCTATTCAAAGTCGGGAGCAACCTAAATCAATGATCAAGCACGTAGCTTTCTCGGCTTAGTTGGTTATTATCTGAGATTCGTAGAAGGGTTTTCTAATCGCTACTCCACTAACTCAAATTTGACTTGAAAGATACAAAGTTTCTGGTTGGAGCGAGGAATGTGAGAAGAGTTTTCAAGAACTCAAGAGAGACTCATTTCAAAGACTGCTCGACAATACCATCCGTTCGGAGGATTTGTCATCTACAAATGATGTTTTTGGGCAAAGGGTTAGGATGTGTTCTCATGCAACATGGGAAAGTCATAGCCTATGCCTCACGATAACTCAAAGAATATGAGAGGAATTATCCTACTCATGACTCTAGAGTTAGCAAATTGTTGTCTTCGTGACTTAAAAATTGGAGGCATTACTTGTATGGGGAGAAAGTGGAGATCTTTACTTGATCATAAAAGCCTCAAATATTTCTTCACTCAAAAGGAACTCAACATGCGATAAACGACGTTGGCTTGAACTATTGAAAGATTATGATCATACCATCCAATACCATCCTCGAAAAGCGAACGTGGTAGCCGACGATCGAGTAGTAAGATCATACGCGGTACGAAAGCAATATTGTCAACGCAAAGGCCCATTTTGTATGACTTGCAAAGGATGGAGATAGAGATAAAGACCTGTGGACCCACGTGATGATGGAAAAATATACGAGTAGAACCGACTTTAATTGATAAAATTAAAGTCGCTCAAATTATAGATCCGGAGTCGATGCGTATGAGGAAGAAAAAGTGCAAGAAGGTGCGACGCCTAAGCAAGAATCGATGAAGAAGGAATACTTCTTGAGTCAACCTGCAGACTTTTGTGTTCCTAACGACCGATTTAAAGTATAAAATCATGATGGAGGCGCACAACACACCGCTTGTAATCCATCTCGGGAGTACCAAAATGTATCATGATCTTCGACATACATTTTGGTGGGGCAATATGAAGAGAGAGATAACGTTGTTTATCTCAAGGTGTCTAACGTGTCAACGAAGTCAAAGCGTGAGCATCAAGTACCAAAAGGTCCATTGCAACCACTTGAAATTCCGTAATGGAAGTGGGAGCACATTACCATGGATTTCAAGCATCGGTCTTCCCAAGGTTTCTCAAGGCATAGATGCGATTTGGGTCATTGTTGATAGATCGACCAAGTCCGCTTCATTTCTTACCGATACGAGAGACTTATACACTTGAACGCCTTGCTCAGATGTATATAAAAGAGATTGTAAGATCGCATGGTATGCCAAGATCCATAGTTTCGATCGAGACCCAAGATTCACTTCACGATTTTGGGTTAGTTTGCAGTAAAGCTATGGGCACAGATTTACGATTTAGTTTAAGATATCATCCTCGACTGACCTGGACAATGGAGAGGACTATTCAAACTCTTCAAGATCTATTAAGACTCGTGGTCCTTGATTTCAAGGGAAGTTGGGACAAGTTCTTACCATCGTGGAGTTTTCCTACAACAACAGCTTATCAAGCAAGTATCGCATGGCTCCATTCAAGCGCCAGTATGGAAGAAAGTGTCGCTCTCCAAAGATGTCGGGATGAGGTGGGTGAAGCAACGTTGTTGGGACCGGAGTTGGTACGTATGACTACGTAAAAGATTCAAACGATCCCAAGAACGATAAAAACCTCACAAGATCGACAAAAGAGTTATGTCGATCTTCATCGAAAGGACGTGGAATTCGATATAGAGATCATGTGTTGTTACGTGTTGCTCCATGGAAAGGGGTTACTTAGATTTGAAAAGAGAGGAAAGCTCAATCCTCGATTTATCTACCATTTTAATCCTTGATCGAAAGTAGGAATCGCGTGGCCTATAGACTCGCTTTTACCGCCAAGTATGTCTCGTGTTCATAACGCTTTTCACATATCCATGTTACGTAAATATGTGGAAGACCCCAACCACATTATCGAGTTGGAACCGACGAAATAGCGTAAGATTTGACGTATGAAGAGGTTCCCTGCTCAAATCTTTGATAAGAAGGAACATATTCTACGCACCAAGGTTATACCTCAAGTCAAAGTTTTGTGGAGAAACCACGATGTTGAGGAAATGACTGGGAGTTAGAATCAAATGAAATCAAGGTATCCTTACCTCTTCGACATACCGTGTGCACGCACTCTAATTTCGAGGGCTAAATTTCATAAGAAGGGGAGATTGTAAAACCCCAACTTTTTGAATAAAGATGAATTTTCTATAAATATTATTTTTGAATATTATGGAGTGAAATTGATATAATAGTTATGTGGGTAATATTTATAAATTTTGCAAAGTACGCAAGTTGTTATATAATATTCGATTGGTCTGGGAATATTCATTTTAACAGGAATATTAGTACAACCAAGACAATCATTGGTGGACCCTACAACGGAATTATTGTTGGATCGAGAAAACGACAAAAATATTTTTTATGAAAATAACTGGCGGAAGTTTTACCGTTAACTGTTGAAACACCCTTGTTAAAAGTACAAAGAATACGCGTGGTTGCATAGTAGCAATACTCAGTATTAATTATTGATGCTTAAGTGATAAGTCACTCGCTTTTGTTGGTATTATTAATGTAATAATTTAAAAATCTTTTTATATAAAAATGTAATACTTTTATAAAGTTATTCTATAAATAGAATATATTATATTCTATTACGATAGTGTTGTATAATGTTCTCGCATAGTGTTTTGCATAGTAAATCTTTTTTTATATAAAAGCAATAATACTTTTTATAAATTTATCTGCTTTTTATTGACAATAATTAGAATATATTATATTTTATTGTATATGCATAGTGCTCGTGATAGTGTTTCAGATAGTAAAATCTTTTATAAAGTTATTCGTTTTATTAGATTATTATAAATAGAATATATTATATTTTATTTTGCTTTAAATATGGACCGTCCGATTAAAGTAAATCAATCTCTAACTGCTCATGAGTTAGTTACTATGCATTCCATTTTTCTATAAATAGAAGCTCATTCATTCATTATTTTCTTATTTAATTCACCAAACCTAGAGAGATAAACTATGTAGAGAAAGAAGAAAGTATTCTGCTACTTCACTACTTATATATCCAGTACTCTTCTTCTTAAGGTAGGGAATATTATTTGTTGTACTCGTAAGGAGTGTTATTCTTTCTTATTTATGAAGAGAACTGTTGTTATTCCAATTCTTATTATTCTGTTGGAATAACTGTATACGCGGTCTACCCTATACTTGGTGACATTCTTCTATTATTCATTGAACATCCTGCTGAATGTGTTTTACAGGTTTTACGCCGGACGGTTCCGCTTTTTATTATTATTATTTGGAACATCCTCGCTCGTGTGTTTTACACCGCACTGGTTCCGCTCTTATTATTATTCTGTTGGAACATCCTGTTTTGTGTTTTATTATCGGACGTTTGGTTCCGTCTTTTATTATTCTCTGTTGGAACATCCCGCTTCAAAGTGCAAATTTTGCCCGACCGTTCCGTTATTATTATTATTCGTTGAATAACCTGCTCTGCGCAAGTACCGCATGCATGGTGATTTCTTTTGTTATTCCATTCTTTATTATACTCAAATTGGTTAAAGTTTCGACTTCTATACTCCATGAAATTAGTAGAATATCCTCGATATTTGTGCTTCATCCAAAGATCTTTTCATGGAAATATTTTTCGATCATTCTTGAATTTTACTCTACAAAACAAAGATCATGTCGACAATTTGACGTTAATAATTCCCGGATAAAATAATTCTTGAACTTGTTTTATTGAATTTTATATCATTGTCATCATCCTCATGTTTATATTTTGTTGAAAGTCATCTCGTATTCAGTAGTGCATAGATGGACTTGGTATGATTATGACTGTGGATTATTCTTAGTAATAATCATGACCGTAATGTTACAAATGATGTGGTAAAAGTTCTCATTGGCCCGTAGTGCATTGATGGAATTACGATTGTTGTTGGCATGATCATGATCATTAATGAATACACAAATATTCTTGGCCCGTAGTGCATGGATAATTGTGGTCGTGATACTAAAGAATATCCTTGGTCAGAAAGGGGGTGATTCGATGATGTGGAATATTTATTGTCGAGTCTCCGATAATAAAGTTGATGAAAAAACCTTTAAATCATAAAAGATAGTAGATTTTATTTTCTACTGACTCTTTTTAATGGATTGCTTGTTCACCGCAGCTTAAACTTGATGTCTATTATATTTTATCGCTTTAACATTGTTGGAGACTAATGATAATTTATTCTCGCATTATCTTAGTCATAATATTTTTATCGGGCTAGTTGAGCTCACCCTTTCTTTCACCGTTCTCTTCGTGAAATGAGAATATAGCCGGGACTAGTCTGGGAACGGAGTGATGGTCCAGAGGATAAGATTAGTAGTCCTCACTATTTCGTGAAATAGTGTGATAATAATTATAATGAGGACTCCTTTTGAGTTTGTATAATCTCTAGTAGATAATATATTTGTATTCAAACTCACAATTGTATTTAGTTGTATTTGTCATGTATCGACGACCCAAGATGGGTGACATACACACGCTCTATCGATTAACCACTCTATAATCGCTTGGTTCTAAGTTGCTCATTATTTGATATTTCTTCCTCATCGTTTTAATACGTATAATGGGTCGATACTCTTAAAGTTGGTAATGGTAAGTTGGGTGTTTGCTCCTCTTCTTTATACCTCAATCCTCTTTTTTTAATGAGTCTTCCGACTTCACTTACCTTTGACACATCATAAAGTTCATTTTGTTTTAGATTTGCTCTATAGTGATGTTTAGGGTCCCTCTCCCACTCTGTCAACATAATGGCACTGTTATTTCGTTATTTTCATTGATGTGTATTCCAAATATATTTGGTTTTATCCAATGTAGTATAAATCTGATGTTTTTCCTATTTTTCAAAAATTCCAATTGCTTGTTGAACGTCAATTTAATTGAAAAATTAAATCGATTTAAAGTATCTGGGGTGGTGAATATCGTACGCTGCATACTTTCTTTGACAAAATGGAATTTCACATCGGCTTTCTTGTCCACATACACATGAACAAAATGGCATGGTTGAACGCAAAAATCGTCATATTGTTGAAACTGGACTCACTTTGCTTGCACACTCGTGTGTTCCATTTAAATTTTGGAAATTTTCTTTTAACATAATTGTTTTTCTCATTAATCGTATGCCTTTTCTGTTTCTATGAATAAATCTCATTCTTAATCGGTCTCTTGATTACTCATTCTTAAAAAATTTTGGCTTCTTGTGTTATCCTCTTATTCGTTCGTATAATCGTCACAAGGTTGATTATCGTTTGTGGGCAATAAAATCGTATCTTGCTAGTTAGGGTTTTGTGTTGACTGAGGAGGCAACAAAAAGCACGGAATTGATTGATTGATTGAAGAGGGGAGAAAAATAGGTGGGCGATTACTCCAATGACACGTGGCAGAAATCCTAGAATCCAGAAATCTTGTTAGGGTAGCGGTGATTCAGGGAGCCTTCTTGAGTGTTTTGGGTTGAGAGAGAATGTCCAAGAACCCTTAGAATCTGAAAACCTTGTTAGGGTAGCAGGGATTCCAAGAGATTCAAGCTTCCAAGTCAAGCAAGAGGTCTCAGCTCCAAAGTCTAAATTGCAAAACCAAGGCCCCTCCTTCCTAGAAAGGAATAAGTATTTATAGAGTTTCCTGGAACTTGAGTAGTCACATCTCTTCAGAAAAATTCTAGAAATACCCTTTAGTCATTAGAATAATGCCCATATCGTCATGTCCTTCTAGCCACGAATTTAATCCCTCAATCAATTCCCAAAATGAGCCGCCTCCACGAGCCTTTTAGGTTTGTAATATTCATGAACGCAATCAAATTGCACAAAATAAGCGGAAACGTGATAAAATAGTTTTAAAATTTTACAAACCATATACCCGGATCATCCTTTATGCACAATTATTAATTAAACAAAAATATAAAGAACAAGAATCATACCCTTGAAGATTCGAGCTTCCTCAGGTACAAGTTCACCTCCAATCCTTTTCACGTTCAACTTGAATCCACCGGGTTTGGTTCCTTCCTTTGATCAACGTTAGCCACCCAAGTGTTTGACCTCTAGAGGTGATCCACCAAGGAATAATAAAGATTCAAGAAGATGAGTATTTGGCAAAACCCTAGTTTTTTCTATCTCTCATAGAAAAGGGTACTCTCCCAACTATTGGAATTACGTATTCACGTATTTTGTGAAAGTGTCAACCACCACATCTATAATAAGACTCCTCTTATTTATAGATGTAACCCTCCTTAACAATTAAAGAATTAGGTTTTATTTTAATTAATTAAACTCCTTTAATTAATTAGGCTCCTAATCTTATTAGGAATAATTAATTAGTCTCATAATATTATTAGGAATATATGAGAGTATTTTTATTAATTAATTCTCAAACTCCTTTAAGAATTAAATAATAATAATAGTAATAATAATAAGACTCTCTTATTAATTTATATTTAATATTTCTAAAATATTAAATAATAAATATTAAGTTATTTAAGTTATTCTATCACCATAGATTAAATTAAATATACTTAACTTATTATTACAATTATGCCATTTACTTCATAAATAATTATTCTTCCTTTTATGGTGTGACCCTTTAGGTTCTCCATATTAACCTAGGTTGTGAATAAATCAATTAGAACAATTCTAATCTTATTTAAATAAATTAATTAAGATATTAATTTATTTAAATAAATAATATTTATTCTACAATAGGGATAAGCATCCCTAATAATTAACGACTTTCTAGATAATATAGATTTAAACATTAATCATAAAAGAACTTTTGAGTAAATAGTTACCGTACAATTCAATCCTTCTACCATACAATGTCCCAATTAAATATAAGACATGGAATTACTGTCAAGTCTTATTTTATTTAATTATATGTTTTTCGATTCTTAAATGCACAATACCAAATATTGCAAATTAGAAACTCCTTTCTAATTTCATTCTGCATTGGCCAAGGACTACTGGGTTATGATTTATCGAATCACATAGGACATTTCTCTTCTTTTACTAGAAGTGGTGGATTCTTTATTGATCATACATTATCTCCATGTATAACTTATTATACCCAAGCATACCCTTTGATATACCCTAAGGGTCTTAAGGAATAAGTCAAAGTATAACTCATCATACACAAGATACTATGATGATCCCAAGTCCAAGGATCACTTGTACTACTATCACTACAGGAATTCCTATTGACAAGCAAGTAAAACTCTACTAGGTATTCTTTAGTGAGCTACGTTCAATGAACTTATTCTCTAATAAGCACCTATGCATACTTGCTTTAGTGTCTCCATACAAATGATAATGAGATCAATCATCCTCATCCAATGAGCAAGCAACGTATGTACCAATCTATCCAGATTCACTAATCCTTAATTTAGTAATCCAATGATTGGGAACTATATTAGTTTTAAGCTTTCTAAGAATTTAGATCTCATTAGAATGATCATCATCATTATTCTAAAAGCATTGCTTAAAATTATGAGTTTATCACATATTATAAAACAAAATCATGTAGATAATTAAAAGCCTTTAATACTTTTTATTAATAAATGAAATAAGATTGTTACAAAGTATATGCTTTATCATCAAACATGATTGGTTTGTGTGCATACTACTTTCAATCTCTCACTTGCACTAAAGCCAATCGTCATGGTATCTCATACCCTTCTTCTCTAAGTGACGATTATACTATTGTTGGATAAGCTTTAGTTAATGGATATGTAATGTTGTTCTTGAGAGTCCACTATCTCTATAGTGATTTCCCATCTTTCAATGATTCCTATAATCAAGTGAAAGTGTCATAACACATGTTTAGATCCAAGATGAGACTTAGGAACTATTCCTAGTTCTGTAATGAACTTTTCATCCAAACAATCAACTTACAGCTTCATTTATAGCTATATACTTTGTCTTTATCACCAAACCAACAACTCTTTGCTCTTTGGAACCTTTCCAATTCACTGAACCACCGTTCAAGGTAATGCTTTACCTTAAAGTGGATTTTCTGTCTTCTTGGTCTGTCTAAAAAAAAACTTGAGCTTGTTAAGCCCTCTAGTTTTAATTTAGATCCACCATAAATTTTAATCACATCCTTAGTGCCGGTTAAGTACTTTAAGATATTTTTCACTGTCTGACAGTGATTTTCTCCAGAATATGACCGGTCAACATTAGGTCCCGTATATTTCATTGTATACATGATTTTAACTCATGCGATCTCTCTTTTTAGAAGTCTATGAGGACTATTAAGAGAGATACACTCCATGGCTCATCAACATGAGATATCTCTTGGAGTTTGCCATGCTAAACGACTTTAGCATCAAATGAATATACGTTCCTTGGATTAAGTCGAGCATCCTCTTAAATCTATCTATATAGATTTGTATCCCCAATTAAGATACTATTCCCAAATCATTCATAGAGGAATGTTTAGACAACTTTATATTTACTGATTGCAGCATTTGTATGTCATTCCTTATCTGTAGTACATCAACATATAATACTAGGAATGTCACAACGCTCCCACTGACCTTTTTGTACACACTAAGTTCATTATTTTTTTTGATAAAATCAAACTCTTTTGATTGCCTCATCAAAACGAATGTTCCATATTTGAGAAGCTTGTTTCAATCCATTTCTCTGAGTGTCTACAACTCTTACCTCATCGTATGTAACTAGTTCATCAGCTTCTATGATGTGTACCTCATCATCATCATCTATGATGAATCCATACCTCCTAGGTATCTTCGATACTATTCCAGATTTATGATTCGATTTTGGTACAATAGGTCTATCTACAGGTTCCTCTTATTTGACTTATAGTGTTTTGTGGTTCTTGAACTCTTCAAGATGTATTATCCTCCCACTAGCCCCCTTCAATGATAAACACATTTATCTTAGAAGGCAGCGTGTTTCGCAACAAACACCTTTTTCTAAGTAGGATTATAGAACATATACCCTAAACTTACTTTAAGATGTCCCACAAATCTACACTTGTCAAATCTTGTCCCAAGCTTATCCTTTGAAACCTTTTCACATAAGCTGGACAACCCCTTATCTTAACATACTTAAGATTAGGGATCATCCCTGTCCATAACTCTTATAGAGTCTTGGGGCCAGATTTTGAGGTTACCTTTTCATAGATATGCAACCATTTCTAGGATATGATCCCAGAGAGATACTGGAATGTCGGTTAAATCATTATGGACCGCACCATGTCCAACAAGGTACAATTTTTCCTTTCAAATACATCAATCAATTATTGCGTATCAGGAGACGTCCATTGTGAGAAAACCATTTAAGATGATCTAGAAACTCATTGCACAAGTATTCCTTCCTTGAAAAGATCAAAGAATCCTAATACTTTGCTAATTTGTTTCATTTCTGAATTTTTTGAACCTTTAAAATAATTCATAATTGTATTTCAGCAAATACACACATTCAACCTTTTGAATAATCATCTTCTTTTTCTTATACTAGTTTATTCAATTTGCAAAATAATTTTTCATGTAAGTCAAGTATACAAAATCCATTAAGTGATATTCCATTTTTAAACAAAACATTATTAATTATTATAAATAGAATAATATTTGTTCTTAAATATAATACCAAAGATTTCATTGTCCAACAAAAAAAATGGAAATAATGTTTCTAACAAGAACTGGAATACAATAACAACTTATTGACTTAATAGATTTGCCCGTAGGCATTGCTAAAATATAAGTTTCTATGTCTAATGTAGCAACCTTTGCTTCATTTCCTACACATAGGATTATTTATCTTTGTTTAGCTTTTTACTTCTGCTTGGTCCCTTCATAAATCTATATTTATTATAACCAAAGTCGGTATCCAATACCCAAGTAGAATCTTGACTTAAAGAAAAAATTATTTTAAATCATGAACAAAATTTTATTTGTAACTGAAACTTCATTAAGCTTCTTCTGGTTAGCCTCTACAAGATATTTCTCGCAGTTTCTTTTCCAGTGTCCTGGCTTATTGCAGTGGAAGCAAACTCCTTTGCTATCCGTATCAGTTTTATTCTTATTATCCTTTGTTTATGCCTTTTCTATTTACCTTCTTAGAATCGTTCTTCTTTTTAGAAGATCCTTTGGCCCCTACCAGTAAGACTTCAATGAGTTGATATCTAGCTTGTTCATATGAAAAATTCACAACAATTGTGAAAGGAGTCCGAAAGTGAGTGCAAGATCAAATCTTGGCTCAACTCTCCATCCATGACAAAACTCGTTGTCCTAATTGATCAATCAAATTGATTATGTTAAGGACTTTTATCTGTACTGTAGTGTCATCGGTCATTCTAGATCGGAAGAGCTGCTTAGATATCTGATATCTATCAGTCATACTTTCCTCACCATCAACTACTTGATGTGCACGAATATAGTAGGAACATCCATAGTTTCATGCTGATGCTGAAACACGTTACTCATGGATGCGAGAATGATGCATTGAGCCAACTGTTCATCATCTTGTCACTTTCTAAAAGTAGCAATCGTTTCCTTAGAGGCATTGTCTGCAACCATTGCAGGGATAGGCGTATTAAGGACATAAGATAGCTTTTCAACCATGAGAACTATTCTCAAAATCTTTTACCAATCCGTTTAATTCGGTCCGGTTAATTAACATTTAATATGTTTCGTAGTGATAGTAATTTAGACATTGTAAAATTCTGTAAATGAATTTGTTCTTAACAACATTTTAGCATACATTCTTTTATTAATTACCAAAATAAATTAGGTCTTGTGTTAATTTGGTATCTCCCACTATTTTCATCAAACTATATTACCCTCACTTATATCGTTCGACAAAATTTAATTAAAAATTTGCTAGTGAGAATAAGGATCCCATTTCAAATGTATATAGCCTTGTGTGTGCACAACAAACTATATATAAATAAATATGTAGACAACTCTTTTTAATTACATCAAATATGCAACTCCTTGTATTTTTCCTCTTAGATCATAATGATCAAGTGTGTGCACATCCAAACTAAAATGATTTAAGTTAAGTCAGACCCAACATTTTCATATAAGTGAAGAGAAAACTACAGCCCTTGTGTGTGCACAACAAAGCAGTAATGTTCAATTCCTTATAAATATCATATGTAATAAAAACAACATCTTTAATATTTTATACTTGACTTGTGTGTGCACAACAAACTCATATTAAATATTCAATACTCTATTGTTTTTATCATGCTAGAAGGCGACGTTCGATATTCCAAATATCTTTGAACATTACAACTTAATATAAAAATTTGAGGGGTTTGTTATTAATTTATCTCATCTTTTTTAGCAGATGATACACACACACACACACACATATATATATATATATATATATATATGTGTGTGTGTGTGTGTGTGTGTGTGTGTGTGTGTGATGCCCCCAAAATTAGGTATACATCACCCATCTTGGGTCGTCAGATACATGGTAGAGAATTCAAATACAACTTACTAATACAAATGTCGTGTATAATACGACAAAACATAAACTGTGAGTTTGAATACAAATATTGTCTACTAGAGATTATACAAACTCAAAAGGAGTCCTCATTACAATTATTATCACAAGATTTCACGGAATAGTGAGGACTACTAATGCTATCCCTCGGACCATCACTCCGTTCCCCGACTCGTCCCAACTATATTCTCATTTCCTGAAGAGAACAGTGAAAGAAAGGGTGAGCTCAACTAGCCCAGTAAGAAATATTATGACTAAGATAATGCAGAATAAATTATCATTAGTCTCCAACAATATTAAACTGATAAAATATAATAGACATCAAGTTTAACTGCAGCGGAACAAGCAATCCATTAAAAGAGTCAAGTAGAAAATAAAATCTACTATCTTTTATGATTAAAAGGTTTTCATCATTTGTTATTCTTTGAGACTCAAACCTTAATAAATATTCCACATCATCGAATCACCCCTGCACTACGGCCAAGGATATTCTTTAGTATCACGACCACAATTATCCATGCACTACGGGCCAAGAATATTTGTGTATTCATTAATGGTCATGATCATGCCAACAACTGTCCATCAATGCACTATAGGCTAATGAGGACTTTTTCCACATCATTTGTAACATTACGGTCATGATTACACCGAATAATCCCTGGTCATAATCATACCAAGTCCATCTATGCACTATGGGCCACAGATGACTTTCAACAAAATATAAACATGAGGATGATGACAATGATATAAGAATTCAATAAAACAAGTTCCAGAATTAATTTATCCAGGAACCAATAACGTCCAAATTGTCAACATGATACTGCTTTGTAGAGTAAAATTCAAGAATGCTCAGAAGAATATTTCCATGAAAAGATACTGGATGAAGTGCAAATATCAAGGATATTCCACTAATTTCATGGAGTATAGAAGTCAAAACTTTAACCAACTGAGTATAATAAAGAATGGAATAACAAAAGAAATCACCATGCATGCGGTACTTCGCATAGACAGGTTATTCTAACAGAATACTAAATAACGGAACTAGGTCAGGCGAAATTCGCACCGACAGGATGTTCTAACAGAATAATAAAGAATGGAATAACAACAGAAATCACCATGCATGCGGTACTTCACATAGATAGGTTATTCCAACAGAATACTAATAAGGACGGAATCAGGTCCGGTGTAAAACGCATAGACAAGATATTCCAACAGAATAATAATAAAGATTTAACTGAGTCCCAAACAAAACGCATGCATGTGACAGGATATTCCAATGTAATAATAAAGAGGCGGAATCAGTCCCACGTAAAACGCATGCATGTGATATTCCAATGTAATAGTAAAGACGGAATAATAGAAGGATGTCACCAAGTATAGGGTAAACCGCGTATACAGGTTATTCCAAAAGAATAACAAGCAATGGAATAACAACATTTCTCTTCATGAATAAGAAAGAATAACACCCCTTACGAATACAACAAATAATATTCCCTACCTTAAGAAGAAGAGTTGTGATGCCCCCAAAATTAGGTATACGTCACCCATCTTGGGTCGCCACTTACATGGTACAAAATTCAAATACAACTTAATAATACAACTGTCGTGTACAATACGACAAAACATAAACTGTGAGTTTGAATACAAATATTGTATACTAGAGATTATACAAACTCAAAAGGAGTCCTTATTACAATTATTATTACACTATTTCACAGAATAGTGAGGACTACTAATGCTATCATCTGGTCCGTCACTCCGTTCCACGACTAGTCCCTGCTACATTCTCATTTCTTAAAGAGAACAATAAAAGTAAAAGGGTGAGCTCAACTAGCCCAGTAGAAAATATTATGACTAAGATAATGCAGAATATATTATCGTTAGCCTTCAATAGTGTTAAACTGATACAATATAACAACCATCAAGTTTAAGCTGCGGTAGAACAAGCAATCCATTAAAAGAGTCAAGTAGAGAATAAAATCTACTATCTTTTATGATTTAGAAGGTTTTTCATCACTTTTATCATTTGGGACTCAAATTTTAATAAATAATCCACATCATCGAATCACCCCTGCACTACGGCCAAGGATATTCTTTAGTATCACGACCATAATTATCCATGCACTACGGGCCAAGAATATTTGTGTATTCATTAATGATCATGATCATGCCAACAACTGTCCATCAATGCACTAGGGGTCAATGAGGACTTTTACCACATCATTTGTAATATTACGGTAATGATTACACCGAATAATCCCTAGTCATAATCATACCAAGTCCATCTATGCACTATAGGCCACAAATGACTTTCAACAAAATATAAACATGAGGATGATGACAATGATATAAGAATTCAATAAAAAAAGTTCAAGAATTATTTTTTCCAGGAACTAATAACGTCCAAATTGTCAACACGATATCTTTGCTTTGTAGAGTAAAATTCAAGATTGCTCGGAAGAATATTTCCATGAAAAGATTTGGATGAAGCGCAAATATCAAGGATATTCCACTAATTTCATGGAGTATAGAAGTCAAAAGTTTAACCAAATGAGTATAATAAGGAATGGAATAACAAAAAAATCACCAGCATATCGATCAGACGCAAAGGTTATTCCAAATGAATAATAAATAACGGATCAGTCCGGCAGTAAAACGCACGCATGACGAGGATATTCCAACAGAATAATAAAAAGCGGAATCAGGTCAGGCGTAGAACGCATGCATGAGGATATTCCAATGTAATAATAAAGGCGGAACTGTGTCCCCGTAGAACCGCATGCACAGGATGTTCCAATGTAATGATAAAGAATGAAACAACAGAAGAATTTCACCAAGTATAGGGTAGCCCGCGTATACAGGTTATTCCAACGGAATAATAAGAATGGAATAACAGAAGTTCTCTTCATAGATAAGAAAGAAATAATACTCCCTACAAGTACAACAAATAATATTCCCTACCTTGAAAAAACTGGATACTGGAATAGTGAGTAGCAGATTTCTCTTCTTCTTTCTCTCTATAATTTCTCTCTATAATAATCGCTCTAAAGCTTTTATGAATTGGTGAGAAATGAAGGAAGAATGAGCTTCTATTTATAGGAAAATATAGTTTCGATAATTGCACATTTTGGGGCTCGAAATTTACAGTATAATACCTCCAACTTTTCTTTCATTTATAATTTAGTCCTGCAAGTATTATCAATCTTGCACCAACTCCCCTAATAGTAAATAATGTGAATTAATAGTTCAATCATGTGAATCAATAGTATAATCATGTGAAAAATATGAATTTCAGTATAGTACCTCCATCTATACCTCCATTTTTAATTTAGTCATGCAAGTATTATCAATCTTGCACCAACTCCCCTAATAGTAAATAATGTGATTCAATAGTACACATATATAAACAAATAGTTATATAAGCATGCGAGTTAGTAGCAATTAAATGCTCATTTATCCGATAAATTACCCGATTATCAATATAACCCCTAGACATCAATTATCATCGGAATAAATGTCGATTTTCACTAACACAAACAATTCCAACATAATGAAACTATTTTTATCAAAAATATAAATTTTGAAATTTCGAAGTTTGACTTTTCCCAAAAAAGTCAACTGTTGACTTTTTGACCAAATAGTGAATCCCAGAAAATTTTGTTTTTATAGACTATTTTTACTAATTTCGTCGTTCCGGACTCAAATATCATGTTCGCGTCTCCAAATTCAACTCCGAACAACATTCATTATTAATATTATAACTCACAATATTTATCAACTAGGTCATTCCGTGAAAGCAGGGGCTTCCAATAAGGATTTCTCCTATGGTAGCGCAATTAGGTGACCAAACCTCTCCTCGATTTGAACTTCTAGACATTGTAAATATTGTAATTTATCATATGAATAACTTTGTTGCCTCAAGTATTGATTTAATAAAAATATTTTATGCAGATGATATTGTGACAATAATTGAATCAATAATATGATAGATATGATGCAAAGAATTATCGTGAGTAATAATTGAGTATAATCGAGTGACTTCTCACGCAAAGCATCAATAATTAATACCGTGTAGTGCTACTATACAACTAACGCCAGACATCGTATTTTTTAACACCGTGTTTCAACAGTTAATTCAGTAAAACTTCCGCCGTTATTTTCATAAAATATTTTGTCGTTTTTCTCAATCCAAATAATAATTACATTGTGGGGTCCACCAATGATTGTCTTAGTTGTCACGAATATTCCTCGTTAAAACGAATATTCCAGACCAATCGAATATTATATAACAACTTGCGACTTTTGCAAAATTTGTAAATATTACCCACAACTATAACATTATATCAAATCCACACCATAATATTCAAAAATATATTCGAGAAAATTTAATCTTTATTCAAAAAATCTAGGGTCTCACAAGAGTACTGGATATATAAGTAGTGAAGTAGCAGAATACTTTCTTCTTTCTCTCTATAGTTTATCTCTATAGTTTATCTCTAGAGTTCAAAGTGAATTCGTAAGAAAATAATGAAGGAATGAGCTTCTTATTTATAGAAAAATGGGATGCATAATAAGTAACTAACTCATGAACGGTCAGATTGATTTACTTTAATCGACGGTCCATATTTAAAGAAAAATCTTTTAAATAAAATTTAATATATTCTATTTATAATCTAATAAAATGAATAACTTTATAAAAGATTTTACTATGCAAACACTATGCATAATAAAATATAATATATTCTAATTATTGTTTAATAAAGCAGATAGCTTTATAAAAGTATTCATTTTTATATAAAAAGATTTTACTATGCAAAGCACTATGCGAGACATTATGCAACACTATGCATAATAGAATATAATATATTCTATTTATAGAATAACTTTATAAAAGTATTATGTTTTATATAAAAGATTTTACGTATTATTACATTAATAATACCAACAAAACCGAGTGACTTATCACGTAACCATCAATAATCAATACAGGCATGTCTGCTATGCAACCACGCCAGACATCGCATTTTTTTAACACCGGATGTTTCAAAAGTTAACGGTAAAACTTCCGCCGTTATTTTCATAAAGTATTTTTGTTATTTTCTCAATCCGACAATAATTCCATTGTGGGGTCCACCAATGATTGTGCCGTTGTACTAATATTCCCTGTTAAAACGAATATTCCCCGACCAATCGAATATTATATAACAACTTGCATACTTTGCAAAATTTATAAATATTACCCACAACTATTATATCAATTTCACTCCATAATATTCAAAAATAATATTTATAGAAAATTCATCTTTATTCAAAAAGTTGGGGTTTTACAATCTCCCCTTCTTATGAAATTTCGCCCTCGAAATTAGAAGTACATTACGGTATGTTGAAGAGGTAAGGATACCTTAATTTCATTCAGATTCTAACTCCCAAGTCATTTCCTCAACATCGTGGTTTCTCCACAAAACTTTGACTTGAGGTATAACCTTGGAGCGTAGAATATGTTCCTTCTTATCCAAGATTTGAACAGAACCTCTTCATACGTCAAATCTTCCGCTTATTTAAATCGATTCTAACTCAATAATGTGGTTCGGGTCTTCCACATATTTACGTAACATGGATATGTGAAAAACATTATGAACACGAGACATACTTGGCGATAAAGCGAGTCTATAAGCCACAGTTCCTACTCGATCAAGGATTAAAAATGGGCCGATGAATCGAGGATTGAGCTTTCCTCTCTTTCCAAATCTCGTAACTCCTTTCCATGGAGCAACACGTAACAAACACATGATCTCTATATCGAATTCCACGTCCTTTCGATGAAGATCAGCATAACTCTTTTGTCGATCTTGTGAGGTTTTTATATGTTGCCGGATCGTTTGAATCTTTTCCATAGTCATACGTACCAACTCCGGTCCCAACAACGTTGCTTCACCCACCTCATCCCAGCATACTGGAGAACGACATTTTCTTCCATATAACGCTTCGAATGGAGCCATGCCAACACTTGCTTGATAACTGTTGTTGTAGGAAAACTCCACCAATGGTAAGATCTTGTCCCAACTTCCCTTGAAATCAAGGACACGAAGTCTTAATAGATCTTCAAGAGTTTGAATAGTCCTCTCCGACTGTCCGTCCGTTTGAGGATGATATGCCGAGCTAAATTGTAAATCTGTGCCCATAGCTTTTTGTAAACTAACCCAAAATCACAAAGTGAATCTTGGGTCTCGATCAGAAACTATGGATACTGGCATACCATGTAATCTTACAACCTCATTTATGTACATACGAGCAAGACGTTCAAGTGTTTAAGTTTCCCGTATCGGTAAGAAATGAGCAGACTTGGTCAATCTATCAACAATGACCCAAATCGCATCTATGCCTTGAGAAACTTTGGGAAGACCGAAGAATGAAATCCATGGTAATGTGCTCCCACTTCCATTCGGAATTTCAAGTGGTTGCAATGGACCTTTTGGTACTTGATGTCTCGCCTTGACTCGTTGACACCTTAGACACCTTGAGATAAACAAAGGCTATCTCTCTCTTCATATTGCCCCCACCAAAATGTATGTAGAAGATCATGATACATTTTGGTACTCCTGAGATGGATTGCAAACGGTGTGTTGTGCGCCCTCCATCATGATTTTATACTTTAAATTAGGGTTGTTAGGAACACAAAGTCGGGAGTTGACTCAAGTATTCCTTCTTCATCGATTCTTGCTTCCGGTATCGCACCTTCTTGCACTTTCTTCCTCATACGCATCACCCGGATCGTAATTTGAGCGACTTTAATTTTATCAATTAAAGTCGGTTCTACTCGTATATTTTCCATCATCACGTGGGTCCCTGGAGTCTTTATCTCTATCTCCATCTTTTGTAAGTCATACAAAATGGGCCTTTGCGTTGACAATATTGCACTCGTCCTGCATATGATCTTCTACTCAATGCGTCAACTACCACGTTCACTTTTCCAGGATGGTATTAGATGGTATGATCATAATCTTTCAACAGTTCAAGCCAACGTCGTTGTCGCATATTGAGTTCCTTTTGAGTGAAGAAATATTTGAGGCTTTTATGATCCGTAAAGATCTCCACTTTCTCCCCATACAAGTAATGCATCCAAATCTTTAGTGCGAAGACAACAGCTGCCAACTCTAGATCATGAGTAGGATAATTCCTCTCATATTCTTTGAGTTATCGTGAGGCATAAGCTATGACTTTCCCATGTTGCATGAGAACACATCCTAACCCTTTGCCCGAAGCATCACTGTAGATGACAAATCCCTCCGAATCAGATGGTATTGTCAGAACAGGTGCTGAAATGAGTCTCCTCTTGAGTTCTTGAAAACTCTTCTCACATTCCTTGCACCAACCGAACTTTGTATCTTTCCGAGTTAGCTGAGTTAGTGGAGTAGCGATTCGAGAAAACCCTTCTACGAATCTCCGATAATAAACAGCTAAGCCGAGAAAGCTACGATATTGGCCATCGATTTAGGTTGCTCGACTTTGAATAGCTTCAATCTTTGCTGGGTCAATAGATATTCCATGACTTGATACCACGTGCCCAAGGAATGCTACTTCTTCAAGCCAGAACACGCATTTCTTCAACTTGGCATAAAGCTTATATTCACGTAGCTTTTGGAGTATCAGCCTCAAGTGTTGCTCATGATCTTCACGGGTTTTGGAATATATGAGGATGTCATCAATAAAGACGACCACAAAGTGATCCAAATATTCCTTGAATACTCGGTTCATCATATCCATGAAGGCAGCAAGAGCATTAGTCAATCAAAAGGACATGACTAGGAATTCATAATGCCCATACCGAGTTCTGAAAGCCATCTTTGGAATGTCGTCGGTTCTAATCTTCAATTGGTGATATCCGAAACGAAGATCAATCTTTGAAAAGAATTTGGTTCCTTGCAACTGGTCAAACAGGTCATCAATACGTGGCAATGGGTACCTATTTTTGATGGTGACATGATTCAACTCCCGATAATCAATACAAAGTCGCGATACTCCCATCTTTCTTCTTCACGAATAGAGCAGAAGCACCCCAAGGAGAAGTACTAGGGACGAATAAAGCCAATGTCTAATAATTCCTGCAGTTGAGTTTTTAACTCACGAAGTTCAATAGAGCCATTCGATATGGGGATTTAGAAATTGGTTTTTACTACAAGGGTTCAAGGTCGATCTGAAATTCAATTTCACGCTCTGGGGGGTAGGCGGAAGTTCTTGTGGAATACATCAGAAATTCATTAACAATAGAAATATTATTCAAAACTGACGTATTTTTGTTTAGATCTGTGACATGAGCTAAGAAAGCTTGACATCCGCTTTTCAATAAACGAATAACTTTATGGCTTGAGATGACAGTGATTTATTTTAATGGTTTGGTTGCTAGAATTCGCATAATAGGTCAATTAGGAATATGAAAGCTAACAACCTTACGAAAATAATCAATTTTTGCATGATGAGTAGTTAACCAATCAATCCCTAGAATTACATCAAATGCAAGTATTTTTAATGCAATAAGATCGACAGGTAATGTGTGGGTACCAACTTGAACCAAACAAGAATTATACACCGTGGATGTAATGAAGGTTTCTCCCAACGGAGTTTCCACAGATAAGTCAAAGTCTAATTCCTCCGGAGTCAAATTTAATCGTTGAGCGCAAGTAAGAGAAATAAAAGAATGGGTAGAACCGGTATCAAATAAAGTATAGACTTCGCTAGAGTTTATGATAAGCTTACCCGTGATGACCTCATTCGGGTTCCTTTCTTTTACGGGAGGTCACAACAAACGCTCTCCTTGCACTAACGGCTTTGACTTTTTACGGGACGACCTTTTAGTGCCTCCATCCTATTGAATTTGTCTTGGTGAAGCGACAAAATCGGGCTAAGTGACCTTCTCTTCCATAATTATAACATGCTTTGACTGACATCGCGTTAAATTTGGTGATGTGTCCCTCCCTCCGCATTTGAAGCATATGATAGGTGGTCTTTCTCCTTCCTTAACAACGGGTGCTGGTGCTGACGTCTTTCCATCATTGTTGAATCTCCTTTTCTTGAAATGTCCATTCTTATTGTTTTGGCCTTGATTACCACCGAAGTGGTTACCATTTCTGGCCTGTTGATTCCCTCCACGCTTGCTGTCACCACTTTGATGACTGCTCTCACTGGTATTATCATTTTGCTGGCTGCTCTCTTTTGGTTGCGTTGACTTGTTATCGCGCTCCACCAACTGAGCCCTATTTACAACATCTGAATACAAACACAGCTTATGAGAAATAAGATGTTGACGTATCTCCGGCTTCAAACCTCTTAAAAACATTCGCGCCATTCTCTATTCATTATCCACCAAGTGGGACGCAAACCTGGATAACTCTGCAAATTTTGCCTCGTATTGCGACACGGTCATATTGTTTTGCTCCAATTTGATAAACTCCACCTCCTTCATGTGACGAATACTTTTGGAAAGTATTTGTCATTGAACATCTCTTGGAACTTCTCCCAAGACATCTTTAGTACGGCAGGTTGAGTACGTTTTACCGATTCCCACCAGTGATCTGCCTCTCCGCGCAACATAAAGGCGGCAAAGGGAACCTTTTGCTCCTCGGAGCATCCCAAGACATCAAATATCTTGGTGATCTGCTTTATCCATGCTTCCCCCATAAGTGGTTTTGGCTCTCCCTTAAACTCCGGTGGTCCCAGCTCCTTGAAGCATTTAGCGGTGACCGTCCGAGAGTTTCGATGTTCCACCTATATTTTGGACAGAGCCGCTCTCTTTCATTGTTGCATGAATTGCATAACGCCTCCGAACAATCCATCATTCATCATTTGGTCGAGTGTTGTTGTTTGCATGAGGATTGTCACCTTCACGATGCACATTCTCACGATTATTGATATGTGGAGACTCAGCGGTCTCTTGTGCTCCATTGCTATTCTCAACATTTTGGATGTCATTTTGAATCGCCACAAAATAGAGGTTAATTGACATGTAACATAATATCTCTAAACTCTGACCAACCAAATTAAATACAAAATAAATTTAAGTAGGTCATACTAGCGAAGAAATTCCTCGTCTCAACCCTCCTAGTTCTAGTCTCACATCTTAGCCAGGGATCATATCCCTAAGCTTTGATACCAACTGTGACGCCCCCAAAATTAGGTATACATCACCCATCTTGGGTCGCCAGATACATGGTACAGAATTCACATACAACTTACTAATACAACTGTCGTGTACAATACGACAAATATAAACTGTGAGTTTGAATACAAATATTGTCTACTAGAGATTATACAAACTCAAAAGGAGTCCTCATTACAATTATTATCACACTATTTCACAGAATAGTGAGGACTACTAATGCTATCCTCTGGACCATCACTCTGTTCCCTGACTCGTCCCAGCTATATTCTTATTTCCTGAAGAGAATAGTGAAAGAAAGGGTGAGCTCAACTAGCCCAGTAAGAAATATTATGACTAAGATAATACTGAGAATAAATTATCATTAGTCTCACAACAATGTTAAAGCGATAAAATATAATAGACATCAAGTTTAATCTGCAATGAACAAGCAATCCATTAAAAGAGTCAAGTAGAAAATAAAATCTACTATCTTTTATGATTAAAAAGGTTTTTCATCATCATTATCATTTGAGACTCGACTTAATAAATATTCCACATCATCGAATCACCCCTGCACTACGGCCAAGGATAATCTTTAGTATCACGACCACAATTATCCATGCACTACGGGCCAAAAATATTTGTGTATTTCTTAATGGTCATGATCATGCCAACAACTGTCCATCAATGCACTACAGGCTAATGAATAATTTTTCCACATCATTTGTAACATTACGGTCATGATTACACCGAATAATCCCTGGTCGTAATCATACCAAGTTCATCTATGCACTATGGGCCAAAGATGACTTTCAACAAAATATAAACATTAGGATGATGACAATGATATAAGAATTCAGTAAAACAAGTTCAAGAATTAATTTATCCAGGAACCAATAACGTCCAAATTGTCAACATGATACTGCTTTGTAGAGTAAAATTCAAGAATGCTCAGAAGAATATTTTCATAAAAAGATACTGGATGAAGCGCAAATATCAAGGATATTCCACTAATTTCATGGAGTATAGAAGTCAAAACTTTAACCAACTGAGAATAATAAAGAATGGAATAACAAAAGAAATCACCATGCATGCGGTGCCGCATAGGCGGAGTTATTCCAACGAGAATACTAAATAACGGAACGGTCGGCGAAATTTGCACAAGCGGGATGTTCCAAATGAATAATAAAGAATGGAATAACAATAGAAATCACCATGTATGCGGTGCCAGCATAGACAAGTTATTCAACAGAATACTAATAAGGGCGGAATCGGGTCCGGTAAAGCAGCACGACAGACATATTCCAACAGAATAATAATAAAGATGGAATCAGGTCCGACGTAAAACGCACAGACAGGATATTCCAATAGAATAGTAAAGACGGAATAATAGAAGGATGTCACCAAGTATAGGGTAGACCGCGTATACAGGTTATTCCAACAGAATAACAAGCAATGGAATAACAACAGTTCTCTTCATGAATAAGAAAGAATAACACCCCTTACGAATACAACAAATAATATTCCCTACCTTAAGAAGAAGAGTCTTTGGATATATAAGTAGTGAAGTAAGTAGAATACTTTCTTCTTTCTCTCTATAGTTTATCTCTCAGAGTTCAAAGTGAATTCGTAAGAAAATAATGAAGGAATGAGCTTCTATTTATAGAAAAATGGACAAAGATAGTAACTAACTTATGAACGGTCCAGATTGATTTACTTTAATCGACGGTCCATATTTAAAGCAAAATCTTTTAAATAAAATATAATATATTCTATTTATAATCTAATAAAATGAATAACTTTATAAAAGATTTTACTATGCAAACACTATGCATAATAAAATATAATATATTCTAATTATTATACTAATAAAGCGAGATAGCTTTATAAATGTATTCTATTTTATATAAAAGATTTTATTATGCAAAACACTATCTGAGATAACTATGCAACACTATGCATAATAGAATATAATATATTCTATTTATAGAATAACTTTATAAAAGTATTCTGTTTTATATAAAAAGATTTTCTGTATTATTACATTAATAATACAAACAAAACTGAGTGACTTATCACGTAAGCATCAATAATCAATACCGTGTGCTACTATGCAACCACGCGTATTACTGTACTTTTAACACCGGGTGTTTCAACAGTTAACGGTAAAACTTCCGTCGTTATTTTCATAAAGTATTTTTGTCGTTTTCTCAATCCGACAATAATTCCGTTGTGGGGTCCACCAATGATTGTGTCGTTGTACTAATATTCCCTGTTAAAACGAATATTTCCCGACCAATCGAATATTATATAACAACTTGCGTACTTTGCAAAATTTATAAATATTACCCACAACTATTATATCAATTTCACTCCATAATATTCAAAAATAATATTTATAGAAAATTCATCTTTATTCAAAAAGTTGGGGTTTTACAATATATATATATATATATATATATATATATATATATATATATATAAAATACAGCGTCATGTTAATTAACATGCGAATCATGTTTACATATATATATATATATATATATATATATATATAGTATAAACATGCACATATAGAATACTATATTGTACTCGGATTTATTATGGACTTTTATTCTAGTTTGGTTCACTAGAGCCACCAAGTGAACCAAAAGGTCAAACTCTAGGGGTGCAAGAATTAATATTTAAATATAACTATTACATTTAAACCCGAGCTCCATTACAAACAGATCTTCAAGCGCTTCTTGCTCCTTGATCTCAAATTCTTCAAAATTAATTCTAACTATTCTTATTACAAAACTATTTAAAATAAATAGAAACCTTGATCAGCAGTCAAGGGGAAGTATATAGGAAGGAGTTTGAATTTACATTAAGAAAAAATTAGAGAAGGCAGTCGCATGAGACCCCATTTAAAAAAAAAATATACATCCATGCATCCAACTAAAATAAAATCCAATCACATCGTCAATAGTCCTTAATCAATCCCATTTATTATCATACACATCATCATATGCATTAATAAATAACATCATCTCATGAATAATAAACATTCAATATATATATTGATATCATTTAATGGGCAAATTTAGTTGGCATAAAATCTAATTTTGAATCAAAATAAACTCCTTTATTTTTAATTCAAATTTAAATCAAAATAAACCTCTTTTATTTTAATTTATCCAATTTTGAATAAAATAAACTATTTTATTTTAATCAAATTCTTTAATCAAAATAAACTCATTTATTTTAATTAATTATGGAATCCAATTCCAAGTAAAAAAACTCATTTATTAAAGGAAACACGGATTCTCTTTCCTATTCACAAATAAACTCCTTTATTTTGAATAATATGAAATCTTATTTCATGTCTAAATAAACTCCTTTATTTAAGAAAACATGGAATCCAATTTCAACTCCATTTAGTTATCATGGAATCCAATTCTAACTCTAATTAGTTAGCATGAAATCCAATTTTAAAATTAAAACAAACTTTTATTTTAAGATTAAAATAAACTTTTTATTTTAAGATTATAATAAAAATTTTATTTTAATTTATAAAATAATTAAGAATATATATATATATATATATATATATATATAAGATCATTGGGTAAAATGCAAATGTGACCACTGAACTTTAGGGGTTTTTGGATATTGAGCCCTTTTCTTTTGGTCAACGCATTTTGAGCCATTTTCTATTAAAAAATTTGGACTTCGAAGCCCCTGTTGCCAGATATGCGTTGACTTACTTATGTGGTGCTTACGTGGCACACGTGGCATATCTGATGTGGGTATTTTTATTTTTTATGTTTCATGTGGCATATATGACGTGGCTGTTATTAGACTTGAACCAAAAAATTTGTTGCTGCTCAGATTCGATCTCCAGACCTCCAACTTGAAACTTCAACCCAATGACCATCCGAGCACCACGGGTTAGCTGTTTTATTTTCGCAAGGATTATGATTTATAACTGAACAAAGAATTTTCCCCAAATTAAAACAAAACCCCTTTTCTTAGATCTGCTGTCTCAGGTGATTTACCCAAATAAACGCCCAAATTAATGCAGGGAACAATCAGGGAAGGTTCCCAGCTGGAAGAGGGCTTGGGTTCAGGAACGAGGTTGGATTCACGAAACGATGGAATGAGAGGACGTGGGTACTATGTGGGTAGCAGCAGAGGGTTTGGCTGAGGAGAATTCAATGGCAGGACTGATTTTAGTAACAGAGGCAACAATCGGGGAGGTTTATCAAACCGTGGTGGTGATGGATATCAGAGGCCTGAGAGTGGAGGGTACTATGTGTACTATGTGTTTTTACTGTGGGTACTATGTGTTTTTACTGTTTTAATAAGTCAATTACTTTATTTAAATATTATTTGGGGGAGATGAATTAATTTGGTATAAATATTAATTCTTTTGATAAAGTAATTATAAGTTTCATTTAGCTCAGTTGGTTTGATGACCAAATTCTCAAACTTGAGATTTTAAGTTCGATTCTTGGGAAAATCATGTTTTTAAGCAATTAATTGGAAATTGTACACGTAAACGGTGACACGTGGAAAAAATGTTTACATTAGCAGTGCCACGTAGGTAAGTCAATGCACATGTGGCACCTAGGGGCTCAATATCCAAATTTTATAACAGAAAGGAGCTCAATTTGCGTTGACCAAAAGAAAGGAACTCAATACCCAAAAACACTTAAAGTTCAGTGATCACATTTGCATTATAATATATATTTATTATATAAAAAAAACAAACTCCCTGCAGGATTCATATGAATCAGGTAATATATATATATATATATATATATATATATATATATATATATATATATAATACAACAATATATGTTACCGTAATCATGCACCTGGCCACGTTTTTGAAAAAAAATCTATTCACCTTTGATATCATATAGCAGGAAATAGACGGCTTATTCCTTTTTCTTTTTTTTTTTTAAATAAAATTTTATACAACAAATTATACCTAATTAAATTGTTCTAAACACATATCAATATACATATCAAATTAAAATAATTAATAATTCGCATAAAGGTTTGGCTATGATACCACTGTTAGGTTTGTAATATTCATGAACGCAATAAAATTGCACAAATAAAGCGGAAACATGATAAAATGGAGTTTTAAAATTTTACAAACCATATACCCGGATCATCTTTTATGCACAATTATTAATTAAACAAAAATATAAAGAACAAGAATCATATCCTTGAAGATTCGAGCTTCCTCAGGTACAAGTTCACCTCCAATCCTTTTCGCGTTCAACTTGAATCCACCGGGTTTGGTTCCTTCCTTTGATCAACGTTAGCCACCTAAGTGTTTGGCCTCTAGAGGTGATCCACCAAGGAAGAATAAAGATTCAAGAAGATGGGTATTTGGCACAACCCTAGTTTTTTCTATCTCTCATAGAAAAGGGTACTCTCCCAATACGTATTCACGTGTTTTGTGAAAGTGTCAACAGCTACATCCATAATAAGACTCCTCTTATTTATAGATGTAGGCAACCATCCTTAACAATTAAGGAGTTGAGTTTTATTTTAATTAATTAAACTCCTTTAATTAATTAGGCTCCTAATCTTATTAGGAATAACTAATTAAACTCTTTTAATTAATTAGTCTCCTAATATTATTAGGAATATATGAGAGTATTTTTATTAATTAATTCACAAACTCATTTAGGAATTAAATAATAATAATAGTAGTAATAATAATAATAAGACTCCTCTTATTAATTTATATTTAATATTTCCAAAATATTAAATAATAAATATTAAGTTATTTAATTTATTCTATCAACATAGATTTAATTAAATATACTTAACTTATTATTACGATTATGCAATTTACTTCTTAAATAATTATTCTTCCTTTTATGGTGTGACCCTTTAGGTTCTCCATATTAAACCGATTATAAATAAATCAATTAGAACAATTCTAATCTTGTTTAAATAAATAAATTAAGATATTAATTTATTTAAATAAATAATATTTATTCTACAATAGCGATAAGTCTTCCTAGTGATTAACGACTTTCCAGATAATATAGATTTCAACATTAATCATAAAAGAACCTTTGAGTAAATAGTTACCGTACAATTCAATTTTTCCACCATACAATGTCCTAATTAAATATAAGACATGGAATTACTGTCAAGTCTTATTTTATTTAATTATATGTTTTTCGATTCTTAAATGCACAACATCAAATAATGCAAATTAGAAATTCCTTTTTAATTTTATTCTGCCTTGGCCAAGGACTTCTGGGTTGTGATTTATCAAATCACATAGGACATTTCTCTTTTTTTACTAGAAGTGGTAGATTCTTTATTGATCATATATACATTATCTCCATATACAACTTATTATACCCAAGCATACCCTTTGATATACCCTAAAGGTCTTAAGGAATAAGTCAAAGTATAACTCATCATACACAAGATACTTTGATGATCTCAAGTCCAAGGATCACTTGTACTACTATCACTACATGAATTCCTATTAACAGGCAAGTAAAACTCTATTAGGTATTCCTTAGTGAGCCACGTTCAGTGAACTTATTCTATAATAAGCACCTACATACTTGTTTTAGTGTCTCCACACAAATGATCATGATATCAATCATCCTCATCCAATGAGCAAGCAACGTATGTATCAATCTATCCGGATTCATTAATCCCCAATTAATTTAGTAATCTAATGATTGGGAACTATTTTAGTTTTAAACTTTCTAAGAATTTAGATCTCATTAGAATGATCATCATCATTATTCTAAAAGCATTACTTAAAACTATGAGTTTATCACATATTATAAAACAATATCATGTAGATAATTAAAAGCCTTTAATACTTTTTATTAATAACTGAAATAAGATTGTTACAAAGTATATGCTTTATCATAAAACATGATTGGCTTATGTGTATATTACTTTCAGAGCCTTCTGCCTCGGGACACGTGGAGGCTTCTCTCGGATCTAGTACATTTATTTCTGGATTTTCCGTCTTCATTCAATTAGACTATACAAACCCTAATTTGAACATTTAATGAGGTTGTGGACCTTAATTTGTACTTTGGCCCACATTTTCCCCCTGCGTGAGAGTCCCATTTTCAAATTGATGATCGTGCAAGAATATTCAAAGCTTGGACATATTTGGAAAATCTTCTAAAAATCTTTCCATAACTTGCCTAATATTTGTTTCCTTATTCCCTCGGGGCTCCATTCTTTTTTCTCGTATTCACTTTTCAATTTGCTTAGTTTCATACCTTATTTCGGATTTCTCTTGACTTGCTTCCTCTATTTCTCTTTTATGTTTCAGGAAATTGTAGTCTTTCTTTGTTTCTGAGCCCCATCACCTTGATCATATTTTGGTTTTTTCCCTCAGAATTCATCAAAGAAAGGCTACAATTTTTGCGGCGAAGAAGCATTCGTTCCAAGCAGTTAATTTGTTGAGCAGCAGGACCTCAAAGGTGTAGAGGGGACAACCCCTAGGTGGCCGAACCCTATAGGTAGGAGTGAGCATTCGGTTATTATCCGAACCGAATAAACATTTCAGTTATAACCGAAAACCAAAATTACACTATTTTGAATATCCGAACAACTAACCGAAATATATAATAACCGAATAACCGAATTAATTATTCGGTTATTCGGTTAATAACCGAATAATAGCAGTACAGTGATATTAAGTACGTTATTGACTAAAACATATATACAGTTTACAGCAGCATTCACTCAGCAACCACCAACCACTTATCAGGCTAACCATTCAAACTATGGCGTCCAAGCCATTAGAGGAACAAAAATTTCTCCACCAGACCACCAGAATTGGTAATGGACACAAAAAAAAGGGAGACTATTTTGTTCTTTCATTCTTTCACTCCTTAAAATTTAAATCAAAAAGTCAATAACCATCTGTAAAAAACTTAAGCAACAAAACACAAGTAATAAATTAATTAAATCAAATGTTCAGTGGAGGGAGAAGTCGTTAAAATTTATAAAGATTGGATCACACCAAGACTATATTCAGCCTTGTCCACTGTCGTAAAACACCAATTGGTGCCTAACCTCATCACAATTCACAGCATCAAGTAACATAAAAACTTAATCAATTCGCTAAGATAAAGTAATCTCACTGATATCCCCTAAGATAATTAAAACTATCATCAATTCATCATAAGCCCTAATTTTTCCCCCAAAATGGGTCAATCAAGAATTGACAAAAATGAAAAAGAAACAGAAACTGCAAAATACCCTTTTATATTAGAGGTATCAGATTCAAACCCAAAACTTAAACAAAAAAGGCGTGCTAAAAAAATAGATCAAAATTACCTAATAGCTTCATCACTAAATACTCATCGAAATCTGGGGATTATACCAGATCAGACCCTAAATACTCACCAAAATACCGCATAGCTACATCACAAAATAGTCACAGATTAGACCCTATATAGCTTCATCACTAAATACTCACAGATCAAACCCTATATAGATTCATCACAGAATCTTCTACTCAATCTGACCTCTGGTTTTGGGGCTCTCTGTCGTTCTGGCTAGTGGGTTTACGACTGAAAAAGCGAGAAATGAAATTTTGAGATGTCATGTTAATATTTTAAGTAATACTTAGTAATGCTTATCCGATTATTTACTTAGCAAGGCTAATTCGGTTATTCGGTTAAACCGAATTACCCAAAAGTAAAACCCATATAAACTAATCGTAAACCATAAATAATTTCGGTTATAACTGAAATGTCAAAAAAAAACCGAATTATCAAAAAATTTCAGTTATTTTATTTTGGTTCGGTTCGGTTATTCGGTTATACCTATTTTTTGCTCAATCCTACCTATAGGTGGCCGAACCCTATGGGGGGTCAAACCCTAGAGGCTTTTCTTTTTTAGGTACCTACAATCTTTCTTTTGTCTTCTGAGCCCCATTACCTTAATTACATCTTGATTTTTTCCCTCAGATAATAAAGAAAGATTTGGTGTTTTTTCGATGAAAACACGAAGGAAGAAAAAATGCTCTACATGAAGCATAACCACCCCAGGTGGTCAAACCCTAGGGAGCCGAACCCTGGAGAGACATCAGCGATTAGATAAAAGAATGAAAATCGGGAGTAGTAGTTATTATTTTGATAATAACTTTTGATCCGTTTGGAGTTTCGGGGCCCATAATATATCAAAACGAAGCTAGAGACGAGCCCTACAAAAATCATTGCCTTCGGCCAAGTTAGATACCATTATAAGTCTAAAAACGCTCCGAATGATGCTTTTAGGCTGTCCAAAGTTTTTTCAGAAAATTTTGGGAAATTTTTTCTTGCATGATTATGATTCCTAACTTTTTCTGACATTATTTCTTCTTCTTTTCCGGTGTCTTTAAGCTTAAATCTCGAATTTTCTTCTTTGCCATGTCAGCACTTCGAGTTTAAATGATTTCTTTGCCATCCTTTCTTTGCTTTTTAGAGCCCTTTTGCTAAATTCTTCTTATTTGCAGGCCCTCTCTATTGAACATTCTGTAGCCCTAGAAACCGCTAAAGAGGCCCCATTCCTCAGTGATTGGGGAAGGGTCCCCTCTTTTGGTCCTTCCAACGTCTTTTTAGGAGCAAGTTCAAGCTTATAACTTGTTTCTATATGCAGCGGCTTGCGGAGGTTGGGATGACTTTCCCCATTCTGATCGCATTCCCCGTATATGTATACAGAAACAAGTGTACCCTTTCAGTCTCCTTCATTTCTTGTCTGATTCATCTAGTCACCTTCAAGAATGGCAGCATTAAATCGACGAGATATTTGAGAATGTTGATTACGTGGATATACTAAAGAGAGGGCTGACATTCTTCGTTGCATCCAGCTATGCAGGGACATTCGTATCCAACAGGACCATGATGTTCCTATCATGTTGATTTCACTTTGGTGCTCCTCTACATGCACATTCGTCACTACTTGGGGGGAATTCACCTCTACTCTAGAGGATGTCTATGCCATATACCAATAAGCATTTGCCCCCTACACGTGAGTCACTCCTTTGGTGGGATGATCGTGCAAAATGTTTCAAGTGTTGAAGTCTTGATTCAAGTTTCTAAATAATTCGCGGAGCTTGATTTTTTGCAAGTCTCAAAAACGAAAGTCCTATGAAAGGGAACCTCTAGGGGGAAAAACCTAGGAGGGCGAGCCTAGAGGAGCTCTGTAAGACCCCGAATTTTATGAAATAAAAGTATTCAATTTTCTTATAATTATTATTTTATTTAGTAAATGGTTAAATTGATAAAAGGTTAAGGGTGATATGTGAAAATTTTGTAAAGTAAGCAAGTTGTCATAAAATATTCGTTTGGTCGGGGAATATCCGTACGAAGACACAATCATTGATGGACCCCACAACGGAAGTATTGTCGTAGTTAGAAAATGACAGAAATATCTTTTTATAAAAGATAACGGCGAAAGTTTTACCATTAAAACTGTTGAACTACCCGGTAGTAAAAGTCTGATGTCTGGCGTGGTTGCGTAGTAACACCTTTGTATGGATTATTGATGCTTACGTGAGAAGTCACTCGATTATACTCAATGATTGCTACTGATAATTCTTCGCATAATATCTCTCATATTATTGATTCAATTATTGTCACAGTATCATCTGCATAATATTTATTATTATTAAATCAATAATTGAGACGACAAAGGTATTCATATTATTATTTTCAATATTGACGATGTCTAGAAAGTTACATCGAGGAGAGGTTTGGTCACCTAATTAATTGCCGCAATGATAGGAGAAATCCTTATCGGAAAGCCCCCTCTTTCTTGTGAATGATCTGGTTATTAAATATTGTGAGTTATAATATTAATGATGAATAAGTTCGTGTTGATTAAAGATATAATTGATATTTCCATTGTGTTGGGATTATTAGTGTTAATGGAAATCGACATTTATTTCGATGATAATTTATTTCTGGAGGTTATATTGACAAATCGGGTAATTAATTGGATAAAAGAGCAATTAATTGCTATTAATTCACATGCTTATAACTATTTTTTCACATGTATAGAACTATTGATTCACACGAATTTACTATTGATTCACATGCATGTACTATTAGGGGAGGTGGTGCAAGTTTGATAATACTTGAAGGACTAAATTAAAAATGGAGGAAAAGATGAAGGTACTATACTGTAATACTTCGAGCCCCAAAACGTGCAATTATCGAAACTATATTTTTCTATAAATAGAAGCACATTCTTCTTTCAATCTCACCAATTCACTAAGACTCACAAGAGAAATTATAGAGAGAGAAGCTATAGAGTGAAGCTATAGAGAGAGAAGTTGTAAAGAGAAAGAAGAAGAATATTCTGCTACTTCACTATTCCAGTATCCAGTCTTCTTCTAAGGTAAGGGGTATTATTTATTTCATATTCGCTTACGATATTAGTTTTCGTATTTGTAAGAAATTTTTTCGTTCAATATTCGCAAGAAATATTATCTTCATTTAATATTCGTAAGGAATATTATATTCGTTTAATATTCATAAGGAATAATATTTTCGTTCAACAGTCGTAAGGGATATTATTTTTTTAGTATTCGTAAGAAATAATATTTTCTTCTATACTATGTAGTATATGGGTAATATTATTTCGTTTCGTTTTCCTAATTCTACATTCATTCTGTTAAAGTATTGCTTCTATACTCTATGAAATTAGTAGAATATCCTTGAAATTTGCGCTTCATCCTGTATCATTTCAAAAGGATATTTTTGAACATTCTTGTTAAATTTTAAGCTTTTTATGCCGGAGTACTGTTCACGGGGTACTATTTATAAAGTACTATTCATGGGTTACTATTCACAAAGTATTATTCATGGGGTACTATTCACAGAGTACTATTCTCGAAGTACTATTAACGGGGTACTATTCACTCGGGTACTATTCATGACAAAAATTAATTTCTTTTCGGTCCAAATTATTTTTGATACTATATTATTCTTGAATTTACTCTACAAAGCAGTATCATGTTGACAATTTAGATATTCTTGAATTGTGGAATTATTATATCATTGCCATCATCCTCATGCTTATATTATGATGAAAGTCATCTGTGGCCGTAGTGCATAGATGGACTTGGTATGTTTATGACCATGGATTATTCAGTATAATCATGACCGTAATGTTACAAATGATTTGGTAAAAGTCTTCATTGGCCCGTAGTGCATTGATGGACAATTTTTGGTATGATTATGACCATGGGTTCTCTTCGCCCAAGGGTGCAAAGATAAATTGTTTTATGGCTTGATCATGGCCGTTGATGAAAAAATGAATATCCTTGGCCCGTATTGCATGGATAATTCAGTGATGTGGATTATTTATTAAACTGAGTCTCAGCGATAAAATTGATGATAAACATTTTAAATCATAGAAGATAGTAGATAGTATGCTCTACTTGACTCTTCAAATGGATTGCTTATTCCGCTGCAGTTATTGATCTAAAACTTGTTGTCTATTATATTTTATCAGTTGTTATACTGTTGAAGGCTAAGGATAATTTATTCTGCATTATCTTAATCATAATATTTCTTACTGGGCTAGTTGAGCTCACCATTTTCTTTCATTGTTCTCTCTTGAAATGAGAATATAAATTTGATTTAGTCGGAGAATGGAGTGATGGTCCGGGATAAGTGGCTTTAGTAGTCCTCACTATTCTATGAGATAGTGTGATAATAATTGTAATGAGGACTCCATTGAGTATGGATATTGTCTAGAAGACAATATTCGTGTTAAAACTCTTAGCTTATGTTTTGTTGTATTTTACACGACAGTTGTATAATTAAGTTGTATTTATATTCTGTACCATGTATTTGGCGATTCAAGATGAGTGATGTATACATATTTTGGGGGCGTCACAAGCTCTCCCTGGATATCTTAAAAAATCTTCGATCTAATCCTTTTTTACCCTCTCTTGAAATTTCCCTTTTCTTTAGAATCAAAAAGTCATCGAGAAGACCAATGCTGATGAAGAGGATAATGATGTTCCCATTGGGCTATATGCGAGTACCGCATATGGGGCATCAGCGGCGACTTCCATTACTTGTGAGATGTCCCGACATATCACTATTTGTATCGAGTCTTCTTCACCACATGATGATTCTATCAGTCTTGATGATAAGGATTATTTGTCTAATGTAAGCTTGGATGGCTTGCTGTGGGTGGTCTAGCGCTCTTTTCACGCCTTCCTACAACTTCTCCATATAACAATTTTGAGGGTACCGATGAGACTCTTGCTTCTTTGAGGCGACTCTCTTTTATGGGCTTTGACATATCTTGTGACGCCCCCAAAATAGGTATACATCACCCATTCTGAGTCGCCAAATATATGGTACAAAATTTAAATACAACTTAATTATACAACTGTCATGTAAAATACTACAAAACATAATCTGAGAGTTTTAATACGAATATTGTCATCTAGACAATATCCACATTCAATGGAGTCCTCATTACATTTATTATCACACTATTTCACAGAATAGTGAGGACTATTAATGCAACCATCTGGACCGCGCGTCACTCCGTTCCCCGACTAGTCCCAGCTATATTTTCATTTTCTGAAGAGAACAATGAAAGCAAAGGGTGAGCTCAACTAGCCCAGTAAGAAATATTATGACTAAGATAATACAGAATAAATTATCCTTAGCCTTCAACAGTATAACAACTAATAGAATACAATAGACAACAAGTTTTAGATCAACAACTGCAGCGGAATAAGTAATCCATTAGAAGAGTCAAGTAGAGCATGATATCTAATATCTTCTATGATTTAAAAGTTTTTCATCAACTTTATCGCCGAGACTCAAATTTTAATAAATAAAACCGAAGATCGAATCATCCCTACACTACGGGCTAAGGATATTCATGTAATCATCAATGGTCATGATTATATCGAATAATCCCTGGTCATAATCATACTAATAACTGCCCATCAATGCACTACGGGCCAATGAGGACTTTTACCACATCATTTATAACATTACGGGTTATGATTATACCGAATAATCACTGGTCATAATCATACCAATCAATAGTCCATCTATGCACGTAAACCAAAGATGACTTTCATCACAATATAAGCATGAGGATGATGACAATGATATAAGAATTCAATTAAAAGAAGCAAATGATAAATTTTTAAAGATATATAATTTAATTTATCCAGATTTCAATAATGATCAAATTGCCAACATGATACTTCTTTGTGGAGTAAAATTCAAGAATGGTATTGTATCAAAAATGATTTGGACCGAAAAGAAATCAATTTTTCTCATGAATAGTACTTTTAGTGAATAGTACTCGGGTGAATAGTACCCCGTGAATAGTACTTTATGAATAGTACATCATGAATAGTACTTTATGAATAGTACCGGTGAATAGTACTTCATGAATAGTACTCATAAAAGGAAAATACAAAAGAAAATGATATTTCATAACGAATACAAAAGAAAGGATATCTCATATGAGTATAATATAATATACGAAACTACAAATGAATTTTATCCGCAATGCGGTAATCCAGGTAGACAGATCATTTCCACAATTTAATAAAGAATGAATATGAAGGTTCATTCACCATGCATGCGGTAGTCTGCGTAGACAGGTTATTCTAACAGAATAATAAAGAATGGAATAATAGAAGAATTTCACCATGCATGCGGTAGTTCGCGTAGACAGGTTATTCCAACAGAATAATAAAGAATGGAATAACAACCCTTAAGAGTATTGAAAGAAAATAACTCTCTTCATGAATACGAAAGAAATAATACCCCTTACGACTGTTGAACGAAAATAATATTCCTACAAAAATTGAACGAAGATGATATTTCTTACGAATATTGAACGAAAATAATATTCATACGAATACGAAAAATAATATCTCTTCAAAATATGAAATAAATAATACCCCTTACCTCAGAAGAAGACTGGATACTGGAATAGTGAAGTAGCAGACTTCTCTTCTTCTATCTCTCTATAGTTTCTCTCTCTATAATTGCTCTTGTGAGTCTTAGTAAATTGGTGAGAATGAAAGAAGAATGAGCTTCTATTTATAGGAAAATATAGTTTCGATAATTGCACGTTTTGGGACTCGAAATATTATAGTATAATACCTTCATCTTTTCCTTCATTTTTAATTTAATCATGCAAGTATTATCAAACTTGCACCACCTCCCCTAATAGTATATGCATGTGAATCAATAGTAAATTCGTGTGAATCAATAGTTCTATACATGTGAAAAAATAGTTATAAGCATGTGAATTAATAGCAATTAATTGCTCTTTTATCCAATTAATAGTACAATCATGTGACTCAATAGTTTTATACATGTGAAAAAAATAATTACAGTATAGTACCATCATCTATACCTCCATTTTTAATTTAGTGATGCAAGTATTATCAATCTTTCACCACCTCCCCTAATAGTACATGCATGTGAATCAATAGTACACACATGTGAATAAATAGTTATAAGCATGTGAATTAATAGCAATTAATTGCTCATTTATCTGATTAATTACCCGATTGTTCAATATAACCTCCAGACATCCGTTATTATCGAAATAGATATCGATTTTCACTAACACTAATAATCCCAACACAATGAAAATATCAATTTCATCTTTAATCAACACGAACTTATTCATCATTAATATTATAACTCACAATATTTAACAACCAGATCATTCCCAAGAAAGATGGGGCTTTCCGATAAAAATTTCTCCCTATTGGTGCGCAATTAGGTGACCAAACTTCTCCTCGACAGAACTTTCTAGACATTGTCAATATTGAAAATAATAATATGAATAACCTTTTCGTCTCAATTATTGATTTAATAATAATAAATATAATGCAGATGATACTATGACAATAATTGAATCAATAATATGAGAGATATTAGGAAGTAATTACTGTAGTAATAATTGAGTATAACTGAGTGACTTCTCACGTAAGCATCAATACCGTGTGCTACTATGCAACCATGCGTATTACTGTACTTTTACCACCGGGTAGTTCAACAGTTTAATGATAAAACTTTCGCCGTTATTTTAAAAAATATTTTAGTCGTTTTCTAAGTACGACAGTACCTCCGTTGTGGGGTCTACAAATGATTATGCTATCGTACGAATATCCCCTATTAAAACGAATATTCCTCAACCAATCGAATATTTTATATCAACTTGCTTACTTTGCAAAAAATTTAAATGTCACTCTTAACTTTAACCTTTATCAATTTAACCATTTACTAAATAAAATAATAATTATAAAAAAATTGAATACTTTCATTTCATAAAATTCGGGGTCTTACATGTCTCCCCTCCGTGCTAGGTTGGTTTTATTTATTTCCAATCATCATGTTGTTGCACTTCGTTCGGAAAGTCACTTCACGTCATCACGAGAATGACTTACTTTATGTAAAGCTTTAGGAGCTTCAAGATGTCATGGATAAATTGAAGACCAAGCTTTTGGGAAATTGATTCAGCTACCCAAGACCTTGAAGGCCTGATAGCCTCAAATACGAAGGCTCGGGGTACCGCCATTGTCGACTTGGAGGCTTTAGTTATTCCCTCTCTTCAGTTCGACATGTCATGGCCTTTAGATCATGAACTCTTGTAGTTTTTCCAGTTCCTGTATCAGAAAATTCATTTACATATATTTCATTCATCAAAATGTAGTTTCTTTATCCTTATTGATTGCCTTTAATTTGATTGATTCCTTAAAACTCAATATTTAACATTGGATCTTAAGTTGTTCAAATTAATACTCCAAGACAACAATAGGCCTCATAAAACAACCAACATAAATTTTGTTAAAGAAAAAACATGTTTTTTTTTTCTTTTTGATTTCATGCAAACCAACACTTGAATCTATACTTTTCTTTTTAATAAATCAGAAAAAATATTCAAGTATAAGTGAAAGTTTGACCATTTATTGTTAATTAGATTGCTTTTAACAAAAAGCGTAACTTTTCAAATAATAAATCTTGCTTTTGTCGGAGAAAGCATAACGTTCGCCACTTTTAGAGATAAAGTATAACCTTTTATTTTTTATTTTTTTTTCGGCTTGAGGGCTTATACTCAGGTGCCTCAATCATTTTTAGAGTTGAAAGTGTAACTTCTGAGGACTTATAGTCAGGTGCCTCGATTACGTTTGTAGTTGAAAGTATAACTTCCGAGGACTTATAGTCAAGTGCCTCGATTACATGGGTCCCAATCTTATCTCCTGGTCATCAAAGAAACAACGCACTGTTGCACGCTCCTCTACCGAGGCTGAATATAAAGCGCTTACTGATGCTTCTGTTGAACTTATGTGGTTGCTATCATTGTTTGGTGAACTTTGACTATTTCTCAAAGATCCACCAATTCTTTGGTGTGATAATATTGGTGCAACCTATCTTGCCGCCAATCCTGTATTTCATGCTCGTACGAAGCATATCAAAGTTGATTTTGATCATTTTGTTCGAAAACGAGTGGCCAAAGGTACTCTCTTGGTACGATATGTCTCTACTAATCATCAAATAGCTGATATCTTCACCAAGCCTCTCCATTCCACACGCTTCGCTTTTCTTCGAGAAAAGCTAATAGTTAGTTCCCCGCCACCGTCAGCTTGCCAGGGGGTATTGAGTCAGTAATTGAAATTGATCTCCAATTCAGTTTGGTCTCTTCTCTTCTATTCAGTTTGGTCTCTTCTCTCCAAGATAGCTTGAGCTCTTCTACTTAATTTAAATTCCTACAAATTTGGGTTGTTATGTATAACAAATAGATGTCTGTAATCTAATATAGTTTGTATTTCAAATTTATAGTTATCTTGTAATTGATGTAATCACTCTTATCATATATATACAGCATTAAACGGCAGCACTCAGTGAGTGAATTGATTCTGCCATAATTATTCCATTATATTCCGTCTTATTTCATTTAAGTGTAGTCATAGAATAAAAAAAATTATTCAAATTAAAAAAAATTACCAGTGGGGACTCTTTTTGTGTGTACCATGATTTAAGAGAAGATTAAACAAAATAGCTTATCATGTCTTTTGTTTTTATATATTGATTGAGCTGAGATGATAGAAGAGAGGCAATGTTAACATTTAAAAAGACCATTCATCCTATTAAAATTTTTGTGGAGGAGCATTACTCTTAGCTTATTATGTTATTGTATCTCTTCAATTTAAAAGTCATGTTAGGTGCGAACCAGACTCAGTTCTCACTAATTCAAACCAGTAATATATACCAATATACCATTAAATCAGGGATACCACTATTCTCTTCCTAGCTCACTTGATGCCCAGTCTAGCAGTTTTAATTTGTCTATGACGAAACTAGATTGTTTATCAATAGAGTAAAGCTTGCACACTAAAGTGAGCATTAAAAAAATTATAAATAAATAAAGTGAATTTCAAAAGATGTGGACTGAATGATGACTGTGGGATCTCCACTACTCAATTGAATCCCAACAATCTGAACTTTATGAAATTGCCACATTCTTAATCAAATTTAAGTTAATAGTTTTTTTATTACACATGTATAACACATATTGCATCCAGCCTACGTACAGAACTGGTATAATTAGATGAGAAAAATTACGAATGCAAGTTTTATTATAGTAAATGTGATAGAAAAATTATGAACCTACATATGCTCATCTAATCTAAATCCGAGATTCCATAATACATTTAAGGTCACATATTTTATTATTCACTCGTTTCAGTATTTATTGAAGGGAATTGATATTAACAGTTTAAGAACTAGAATGTAATTATTATTTTTTTTACAAATATATCTTCGTTAAAATCTTAATATAAGTCGTTTTAGAGTTGTGCATAAGTATTAAGGAAATAATTGTATAACATTAAATATAATATTAATAGTTTATATTGTCCTTGTATTAAAAAAAGAAAATATTATTTATTAAATAAAAAATAGTGAGAAAATCAAAGTTATATTTATTATTTTGAGTAATATTAGAAACTAAGCCAGTAATACTAATTTAAAATTTTTAAATAACTTATATTAAGCGATAAAAATATTTTTTTAAAACGTGTTATATTAAGTACGGAGTATACTGAGATTTTGTGGATCACCACAATCGCCATAACTACAATTAATTGTCGAAGACATTTCTTCGGACAAAAGGAGATGGCAATCTCTCATTGCTCCAAAGGTGAAATTAAAGTTCCAAGGTTTGTGGCAGCCATGCAACACCATAAATAATCCCACCCTCCCCAATAATTGCTTTCCGAAGGGATAGTTCATAAGCCAAGTCAACATGGCAATTGCTTTTCCATGTGCTACCCACCAATGAAGTGACCATGTTGGGTTTGCTTTTGCAAACTTTTCCTTAAACAAAGGCCTTTGTTTACACTTTTAGGGTTTTCATGCTCCAAACAGTTGCTTTTTTTTTTTTTTTTTTTTTTTTGTCGCTTTAGAGTTAAAAAGAAATCATTCAAAGTCCATCTTAACTTTGAAGACAAGAATCTTATCAAATCACTTATAATATATTACTCTCTTTCTCCCTAATTATTTAATGTTTTAAAGATGAACACAAGAATTAAAATACTAATTAGAAAGCATTAAATATAGTACTCAATTATCAATAATACCCTTAAATCTTTTGTTGAAATAAAGAGAGTTTTGTTGGGACAAGGAAAAAGAAAGTTTAAAGTATCAAAAAAATAGGTAGAGTAATGAGGAGTAATTTTGAAAAAATTGTCATTAATTCTTCTAGATTTGAACAAACGTCAAATAAATAGGGACACATGAAAAACTCTAAAACGTTAAATAATTAAGGACGGAGGGAGTAATATACTCCCTCCGTTCCTAAAAGATTGTCGTTTTAAAAAAAAAAAATTGTTCCAAAAAGTTTGTCGTTTACGACTTTCAAGGAGAATAAAGTATTTACTTTCTTATATTACCCTCATCTTTTCTCATTGTCCCAAGAAATTCTCTTTCTTGTATTAATAGTTTTCAACTTCCCATAAAGGGGTAGTGATGTAATTTCAAACAAATTTTACTTGGTAAATGATACTTTCTTAATCCATTTTGCCAAAACCTTAAACGATAATTTAGGAACAGAGGTAGTATTAAACATGTAATAGAAAAACTAAAAGAGATCTAATCCAAAGATCATTTGCTAAATGGTGAGGCTTAAACGTTTGACAAGTGGATAATTCCCATGAAAGGGGGCCACGTGGAAGTATGCTTGTGCTTTGTGATCTTAAAGCTTAGATTCCAAAATCTTTTTGCCGCTTGAATACTAAAAGGTTTAAAGTTTGGTGGGCTATTGGCAAAGATCCCCTTTGATTGATATATACTTTTTGATTTTTGAGTGGCTGGTCAGGTAGTGCTGAAAAATAAAGGACTAGGTGGTTCATGTCCCCTAATTCTAAAAACGGAAAATACTAGGTACATGGTTCGATTTGACAAAAGAGGGGAATAGGACACCGTATGACTAGTAAAAATTGTGCCTACTTAATTGCAAGTTGCATAAAATGAAACCATGTTAAGAAGGTTAATGTGTTTATGTTGGAGCTAGGTATTATTCCTTTATATTCTATCCGTCTCAAATTAATTACTTAGTTTTAATTTTTTAAAGTTAAATTAATCATTTTTAAAATTAATCTTTTTACTATTTTTACTAAAATATAGGTGAAGAGATTATAACCAAAAGAAAGTATATACAATTTATTACTAATCCTAATTTTTATAATTTTAAAAATATATTTATATATGCTTAATTATTAATTCTAAGAATAGCCAATTTGACTTAAAAAAGTCAAAACTGAGCAGTTAATTTGGGACGGAGGGAGTATATTATAATACTCCATTCGTTTTTTAATATAAGCCGTTTTAGAGTTATACACAAGTATTAAAGAAATGATTGTAAAACATTAAATATACTATCAATTGTCTATATTGTCCTTGTATTGGAAAAAGAGAATTATTATTTATTGGGCAAAAAATAGTGAGAGAACCAAAATTATATTTATTACTTGGGGTAATATTAGAAACTAAGCAATTAATGCTTACTTGAAATTCTCAAACGACTTATATTTAGGAACAAAAATATTTCTCTAAAACGACTTATATTAAGTAAGGAGGGATATATATATATATATATATATATATATATATATATATATATATATATATATATATATATACGATAAAATCCATATTTAGGAATACTCTATATAAAAATAACATCTACAATATTATAAAAAAAGCAGATCCCAATTTGGTAGATTATAAATAGGAATAACCTCTAAATTGTAATATGTTATATACTTTTAAGTCCGTATTAAAAAAACTATACCTCTATATAGTAATAATTTCATATATATATATATGAGAGAGAGACACACAATATTAATTTTAAAAGATTTCATTTTCTATAAAAGACTATTTCTATAAAGAACTACATTTTTCTATAAAATACTACATTTTCTATAAAGGACTATATATTTCTTATAAAATACTACATTTCTTATAAAAGACCACATTTTCATATAAAAGACTACATTTCATATAAAAGACTACATTTTCTAGTTTGAAAATCTAAATAGGAAGTTCTTATTGATATTTTTGCTAAAGTGGATATTTTTTGGTGTTCGGAAAATATTTTGTACCAATACCTCTATTTAGTAATAACCTCTCTATTAGAATACAAATAGTTTGGTTCCAAGTCTATTCCTAAATAGAGGATTTATTTATATATATATATATATATATATATATATATATATATATATGATGCTTAAACAAGAGACATATTCGGTGTTTTGAAAAGATTTAGTATTTTTGGATTGATTCTGGTGAAGTTAATTTCATAATAAGTTGAATTGATTGACCAATCTGTGTTGACACGCTTGAGAGAAATAGATCACCTCCAAATGCGTGTTTAATTGATTTGATAATAATCGATAATAAAATCTCTTTCGTATTAGCTACTCCAGTATCCTTTTTCATACGCATGGAAATAAAAATGAGAATATAAACTTCATTAATTTCCATTTTTATACATAATTACATATGAAAATCTCATTCATTCATGGGGATAGGTCGGTAAAAAAATCACTCTCTAATTAAGAAGCACTTATAAGAATCAAAATTAAATATAACTTACGTTTTAGTTACCGTAAAATATTCTTGAGAAACTCCAAACATCTATGAATTTAATGTTTACATTCTTTTTATGATATATTTTGTCATATATATAGAGCCTGAATGGTCATCTCAGTTATATTCTTTGATTTTTAATGGTTATAGTTTTGACATCCCACTAATGATAATATTCTTATAAATATAATGTTTATATCCTTGTTGGACTTGATAAAGTTGAGAAATATATTGCATCTCTCGTATGCTGATGTGATGTTTAGGAAAACATTTCATATGATTGTCTAAGGAGAGACTGTTTGTTCGCTCTTACTTCTTTTATTCTTTATTTATAACTAGAAATATTGCAAGGAAGATCTGTGGTCGATGATATTGAGTTGTAAATAGTACATTGAGGACACTAAAAGACCATAATTTACTGGATCAGCACAACGATGCTGCTTGACTTCGGATTCAGGTCGATGTTCGGATGTTCGAGGTCGGATGGCGTCATGGCTTCGGAACAGATGTTCGGGCCAAATCGAATGGCGTCATGACTTCGAAAAGTCATTGGATTGGTTTTAATAATTACTATTTAATTAATTTTTGGTAGCAATATTTAATTAAGAAGTAAATCTTTTATTTTAATTATGGTATTATTATTAGGAGTTTATTACTTATTGGAAGCTTATTATCATAGTTATTTGCTACCTATTGGAAGTTTGTTTCCATAGTTATAGGAATTTTATTTCATTTTGAAAAAAAAATCTTTAAGCTATAAAACTTGACTTGTGGGTTTAATTTTAGGAAGAGCTTTTGTTTTGATAATAATAATTTATATATTAGAAAGATTTCTCTGTGTTTAGGGTAAGTTTCTTGCTTTGTTTACCTGTGAATTTCTTGTTACCTTATCCTCCATGATAATCGCTATTCTGTCCGACGTCAGTTGATATCAGACCATCAACATCTTTCTGAGAATAGATTTCATCAGTTTCAATGGCTAGTGGCCGTGGTCGTCGTGGGCAGGTTCTGATTAAGGAAGTCCCAAATAGTGATCGTAATGTTCAAGACGTGATGATTGATGATTTACAAAGACAAGTGGTAGAGTTAACCTAGCGTCTAATGACGCAACATCTCGGTCGTCGTGGACAAGCTCTGATTGTGGAAGTCTCGCACCCTGATCAAGATCTGATATTGGCCGGGATAGTGATTATCCTACGGGCTAGGTAACAAATAAATTCACAGGCAAAGGAACAAGAGATTCATCGAAAAACACATAGAAACTTCTCTAATGCTTGAGTTTATATTTATCAAAATCAAAGTTATGAAATTCAACCCACAAGCCAAGTTTTATAGCTTAACAAAACTTTCTCTCCAAGTCATAACTTTCTGCCCAAGTTACCCAAGTTATAACAGAAATTCTAAAAATATGGAAACAAAATCCTAACAAAATTCCTATATTTATGGGAATAAAAATCCTAATAAGTAACAACTTAATAATAAACCAATCTATCGACTCCCGAAGTCAGGATGCTACGAGCCCGAAGACGTCCAATCTCCCAAAGTTAATCCTCTAGTCTGAAGTCAAAGGTGTCAATGGCCTCTACCTCTACGACGATTATTTGATTCATGACATGATACTCCAAGGCCATCTACATATTTTCCGATAGTTTAGCTTCTTCGATTTCAGACTCTCCTGCATCAGTCTCCCCTGGTTGGAAAGAACTCGTACTCGAGTTCTCAGTTTTATCAGCAGACTGCTCAAAACAAGGGCTCAAATGTTTCTCGTTGAAAATGTCCGAAGTACTCCACAGGTGACTAGGAATGCAGTTGATTCGCTGCAGAATCTCACAAGGACCAATTTTTTGATCTTTAAGTTTATTATAATCGCCAACAGGAAAACGATCTCAGTTAGTACGGCCCAAACAAGATCACCAACTTTAGAAACAACCTGATGACGATGACTGTCAGCCCGATCCTTGTATTTAGCATTGCTTTCTAGATTTGTACACCTGATCATGGATAACCTGAAGATAATCTGCCATTTCTTCCGCTTTGGGGTACACTCGACCAATCCAAGGAATAGGAACCAAATCTAGGACTCCACAGAACCATCAACAATCTCAAAAGGGCACATGTTAGTAGTTCGATTCTTCTAACGGTTGTAAGCAAACTCTGCTTAGCGCCTGATCCCATTGCTTCGGTTTACTTCCGCCCAAACACCGTAAAAGATTACCTAAGCTTCGGTTCACTACTTCGGTCTGCCCGTCTGTTTGAGGATGATAGGCACTGCTAAAGTTCAATTGTGTCCCGAGCTATTTCCACAGACTTCTCCAGAAATTACTCATAAACTTAGTATCATAATCAAAGGTAAATAGACTGGAGAACACCATGCAAACGTACAATCTCCCGAAAGTAAAGGTGAACGATCTGATTAGCATTCATTATCTTTCGGCAACAAATAAAATAAATCATCTTAAAAAATCGATCAATTACAACCATATATAATAGAATATGAAGCTCTCTGAGATCGAAATAGACCTAAAATAAAATCCATACTTACATCACACCAAATTCTTTCAATACTAGTCAAAGTAGGATTGACTTTAAAAGCATAAATAAGTGAACTATTTAGTTAACGTGACCGATCCCAGTGCTTACCATCTAGAATGTCCCTGGGTCCACACAAAATAACCCGAAGCAACAGAAGTCAATCTAGAAGCAATGTCTTATAAGCTCCTACCTAAGAAGTTACTATAACATTAATCCTAAAGCCAGTAATTGACAAACTCTTAGTGAAATAAGGCAACTGAGAAATGCATGGACATCTCAGCAGAATTGATCTAATCACAACAATCATTAGTCATATATATCAGCACTTCATTAACCCATATAAGCAAGGCCCAAAAAGAATTACACACAAAACATCTCAAAAATACAATCTTTACATAATTATAATAGCTAACTCACATAAATTAAATTGTTCTTACCAAACCAACCAATCGAACTCTACATATAACAAGATACAACTGGTTAAAAAACTAGGGTTTTATGATGTATTTATGTCCAATTAACATAACAATACTAAAAAGATCTAACCTTTTATAAATTAGCAGATGAAGTTACATAATGGGTTCTTAAACTACTCGATTATATAGCTTAATTGAGCTAACATAGATAATTGGACTTTAAAATTGTGACATCCTCAACCAACATATCAATTCACCGAAAACCAGATATAATTCATTATAAAATAGGGTTTGAGGATTACACATATCCAATTAGCATGAGAAAAATCCAATCTTTTTATAAAAAAAAGAAGAAGTAAATTACTCAATTTTATTGTTTAATTGAGCTACCACGGATGTTTGGACTTTAAAATTTTGGGTACAAATATGTATATGTATCTACCTGGAATTGGGGGGTTGGGGGGTTGGGGAGTTGAGTTGGGGTGGGGTGGGGTGGGGGGTAAGAAACTGAACATGTGAATAAGACAACCATCACCAAGATTATTAATATGTATGATCTGACGAGTGTTTTGAGAAACACTTCCACTTTCGCACATGTATTATATGTTTCATTACCGTGTTTCTCATCTACACATGTAATTAAATTATTTAATACATATATTATATTCATACCAATATATGAATTATAATATAATAAAATTATACATTTATAATACATATAAAATCATTCCATTTAATTATAGAATTAATTTATAATTAAATTTAACACTTGTAGTATAACGGATTAACTATTTAAATAATTAAAATTCATTCTATTAATTAATTTAAATAACTTATAATTTCAATTATACAATCTATATTGTATAATTAAATTTAACTTCCTCCTCACCATAACTTGTTGTCAAACAATTTATTTATTTATTAAATATATAATTTAATAAATTTAATCATTTATTTAAATATAAATTTAATTTACTAACTAGATACCAATATACACACACACATATTTATATTATTATATATATATATATATATATATATATATATATATATATATATATGATCTCATCTCATTTTCTAATTCACATTCATTTGGCATAATATTAAAAATTAATATATCACATTATGCATGTTACATTTAATTATTGTAACATCTTGTAATTCATTTATATATTCAAACCCAAACCGTCTCATAATAAAAATTTTATTTATTCAATTCTTATTTTAATTTTATTTAAATAATTTCTAAAAAATCAGGGTTGTCACTTTATTCCCTTCTTATAATAATTTTGTAAGACCCCAACTTTTATAAATAAAGATTAAATTTTCTCGAAATATATTTTTGAATATTATGGTGTGGATATGATATAATGTTATAGTTATGGGTATTATTTATAAATTTTGCAAAGTAAGCAAGTGGTTATATAATATTCGATTGGTTGGGGAATATTCGTTTTAACAGGGAATATTCGTACGACGACACAATCATTGATAAACCCCACAACGGAAGTATTGTAGTAGTAAGAAAACGACAGAATTATCTTTTTATAAAAATAACGGCAAAAATGTTACCGTTAAAACTGTTGAACTACCCGGTAGTAAAAGTACGATGTACGTGTGGTTGCGTAGTAGCATACCGGTATTGGTTATTGATGCTTACATGAGAAGTCACTCGGTTATACTCGATTATTACTTTCGATAATTCTTTGCGTGATCATATCTCTCATATTATTGATTCAATTATTATCACAAAGATTATCATCGCATAATATTTTATATTATTAAATCAATAATTGAGACGACAAAGTTATTCATATTATTATTTACAATATTGACAATGTCTAGAAGTTCTGTCAATGAGAGGTTTGGTCACCTAATTGTGTGCCAATAAGGAGAAATTCTTATCGAAAAGCCCCCCCTTTCCTGGGAACGACCTGGTTGTTAAATATTGTGGGTTATAATATTAATGATGAATAAGTTCGTGTTGATTAAAGATGAATTTGATAGTTCCATTGGGTTGGGATTATTAGTGTTAGTGGAAATCGACATCTATTCCGATGATAATTGATGTCTGGGGGTTATATTGATAAATCGGGTAATTTATCGGATAAATAAGCAATTAATTGCTACTAATTCACATGTTTATATAACTATTTGTTCACATGTGTGTACTATTGAATCACATTCATGTACTATTAGGGGAGTTGGTGCAAGATTAATAATACTTGCATGACTAAGTTAAAAACAGAGGTATAGATGGAGAGTACTTATCTTTGTAATTTATATTTTCACATGATTATACTATTGATTCACATGATTGAACAATTGATTCACATTATTTACTATTAGGGGAGTTTGTGCAAGTTTGATAATACTTGCAGGACTAAATTAAAAATAAAGAAAAAGAGGAAAGTATTATACTGTAATATTCTGAGCCCCAAAACGTGCAATTATCAAAACTATATTTTCCTATAAATAGAAGCTCATTTCTTCATTATTCTTCACCAATTCACTCAAGCTATAGAGCATTTATTATAGAGAGAAAGTATAGGCAGAAAGAAGAAGAAAGTCTACGCTACCTCACTACTCCGATTATCCAGTTTTTTTCTAAGGTAAAGGGTATTATTTCTTTCTTATTCATGAAGAGAACTTACATTATTCCATTCTTTATTATTCATTGGAATAACTTTGTATCATGAGCTACCCTATACTTGGTGAAATTCTTACATTATTCCATTCTTTATCATTATGTTGGAACATCCCGCCATATCACAATGATACATGGTTAAATTCTGACTTATTCCATTCTTTATTATACATTGGAATATCACATGCATGCGGTTTACCCATGACTGGTTCCATTCTTTATTTATTGGAATATACATTGGAACTGGTTCCATTCTTATGCGATTACATTGGCGCAAATGCGATTACGCATGACCGATTTCATTCTTTATTATTCATTGGAATAACTTTTATGCATGCGATCTATCCCATGCCTGGTGATTTCTTTTGTTATTCCATTCGTTATTATACTCAGTTGGTTAAAGTTTTGACTTCTATACTCCACGGAATTAGTGAAATATCCTTGATATTTGCTCTTCATCCAGTATCTTTTTATGGAAATATTCTTCTGAGCATTCTTGAATTTTACTCCACAAAGAAGTATCATGTTGACAATTTGGACGTTATTTATTCCTGTATAAAATAATTCTTGAACTTATTTTATTGAATTCTTATATCATTGTCATCATCCTCATGTTTATATTTTGTTGAAAGTCATACGTGGCACATCTTTGCATACATGGACTTGGTATGATTATGACCGAGGATTATTCGGTATAATCATGGTAGTAATGTTACAAATGATGTGGTAAAAGTCCTCATTGGCCCGTAGTGCATTGATGGACGATTGTTGGCATGATCATGACCATTAATGAATACACAAATATCCTTGGCCCGTAGTGCATGGATAATTTGTGGTCGTGATACTAAAGAATATCCTTGGCCAGTAGTGCGGGGTGATTCGATGATGTGGATTATTTATTAAGTTGAGTCTCAGCAATAAAAGTGATGAAAACCTTTTAAATCATAGAAGATAGTAGATTTTATTCTCTACTTGACTCTTCTAATGGATTGCTTGTTCCTTCTGATTAAACTTGATGTTTGTTATATTTTATCAGTTTAACACTGTTGAAGGCTAACGATAAATTATTATGCATTATCTTAGTCATAATATTTCTTACTGGGCTAGTTGAGCTCACCCTTTCTTTCACTGTTCTCTTCAGGAAATGAGAACGTAGCTGGGACGAGTCGGGGAACGGAGTGATGGTCCAGATAGATGGCTATAGTAGTTCTCACTATTATGTGAAATAGTGTGATAATAAATGTAATGAGGACTCCATTGAGTGTGGATATTGTCTAGATGAAAATATTTTTATTAAAACTCATAGCACATGTTTTGTCGTATTTTGCACGACAGTTGCATAATTAAGTTGTATTTGAATTTTGTACCATGTATTTGGCGACTCAAGATGGGTGATATATACCTATTTTTGGGGCGTCACAGTTGGAATCAAAGCTTAGGGATATGATCCTTGGCTAAGATGTGAGACTAGAACTATGAGGGGAGAGACGAGGAATTCCTTCGCTAGTATGACCTACCTATGTTTATTTGGTATTTAATTGGTCGGTCAGAGTATAGGGATAATATGTTGCATGTTAATTAACCCTTGTTTTGTGGCAGTATTTAAAAATGACATCCGAGAATGTTGAGAATAGTAATGGAGCGCAGGAGACCGTTGAGTCTCCACAGATCAATAATCAGGATAATGTGCATCAGGAAGGCGACAATCCTCATTCAAACAACAACACTGACCAAATGATAAACGATGAAATGTTTAGAGGCTTTATGCAATTTATGCAACTTAAGGCGAGAGCGGCTCCTGTCCAAAATGTAGGTGGAAAAACTGAAAACTCTCGGACGGTCACCGCTAAACAGTTCAAGGAGCTGGGACCATCGGAGTTTATTGGAGAGCCAAAACCACTTAAGGCGAAAGCATGGATAAAGCAGATCACCAAGATATTTGATGCCTTGGGATGCTCCGAGGAGCAAAAGGTTCCCTTTGCCACCTTTATGTTGTGAGAAGAGGCAGATTACTGGTGGGAATCGGTAAAGCGTACTCAACCTGCCGCGCTGAAGATGTCTTGGGAGAAGTTCCAAGAATTATTCAACAACAAGTACTTTCCCAAAAGTATTCGTCACATGAAAGAGGTAGAGTTCATCAAGTTGGAGAAGAACAATATGACCGTGTCGTAGTACGAAGCTAAGTTTGCCGAGTTGTCCCGGTTTGCGTCTCACTTGGTTGATAATGAAGAGAGAATGACGCGGATGTTTCTAAGAGGTTTGAAACCTGTGACGCCCCCAAAATTAAGTATACATCACCCATCTTGGGTCGCCAGATACATGGTATAGAATTCAAATACAACTTACTAATACAACTGTCGTGTACAATACGACAAAACATAAACTGTGAGTTTGAATACAATTATTGTCTACTAGAGATTATACAAACTCAAAAGGAGTCCTCATTACAATTATTATCACACTATTTCACAAAATAGTGAGGATTACTAATGCTATCCTACGGACCATCACTCCGCTCCTCGACTCGTCCCGCCTATATTCTCATTTCTCAAGAGAAAAAGTGAAAGAAAGGGTGAGCTCAACTAGCCCAAGAAGAAATATTATGACTAAGATAATGCGTAATAAATTATCATTAGCCTCCAACAATGTTAAACCGATAAAATACAATAGACATCAAGTTTAACTACTGATGAACAAGCAATCCATTAAAAGAGTCAAGTAGAGAATAGAATCTACTATCTTTTATGATTTAAAAGTTTTTCATCACTTTTATCATTTGAGACTCATTTCAATAAATAATCCACATCATTAAATCATCAACGCACTACTGTGCCAAGGATATTCTTTAGTATCACGACCACGAATTATCCATGCACTACGGGCCAAAGATAATCGTGTTTTCATCAACGGTCCTGATCATGCCATAAAACAATTTATCTTTGCTCCCTTGGCCGAGGAGAATCCATAGCCATAATCATACCAAAAACTGTCCATCAATGCACTACGGGCCAATGAGGACTTTTAATTTTCACATCATTTGTAAAATTACGGTCATGATTATACCGAATAATCCCTGGTCATAATCATACCAAGTCCATCTATGCACTATAGGCCACAAATGAATTTCAACATAACATAAATATGAGGATGATGATAATGATATAAGAATTCAATTAAACAAGTTCAAGAATTAATTTGTCCAGGAACCAATAACGTCCAAATTGTCAACATGATACTGTTTTGTAGAGTAAAATTCTAGAATGCTCAGAAGAATATTTCCACGAAAAGATACTGGATGAAGCGCAAATATCAAGGATATTCCACTATTTCATGGAGTATAGAAGTCAAAATTTGAATTAACTGAGTATAATACCGAATGGAATAACAAAAGATATCACCATGCATGCGGTACTTCGCATAGACGGTTATTTCAACATAATAATAATAACGGAACCGGTGTCGGTGAAATTCACAATCGGCGGAGGATTCCAACAGAATAATAAATGCGAAATAATAAATGATGGAACCGGTCCGGCAGTATAGCGATATGAGGATATTCCGAGAATAATAAAGCGGAATAATAAAAAATGGAACCAGTCGGTAGATAGCATGCAGGCAGGATATTCAAACAAAATAATAAAAGACGTAATAATAGAAGAATGTCACCAAGTATAGGGTAGCCAGCGTATCTGAGTTATTCAATGAACAATAAAGAAATGGAATAATGAAGTTCTCTTCTTGAATACAAAAGAATAATATCCACTACTAGTAAAATAATACTTGATATAAGAGTAGTGAAGTAGCGAGAACTTTTTTTTCTTCTATCTCTATAGTCTCTCTCTATAGTTTTCTCTCTAGAGTTCGGTGAATTCGTAAGAAAATAATAAAGGAATGAGCTTTATTTATAGGAAAATAGAATGCATAGTAACTAATCCATGAACGGTCAGATTGATTTACTTTAATCTGACGGTCCATATTTAAAGAAAAAACTTTTAAATAAAATATAATATATTCTATTTATATAAAAGATTTTTACTATGCAAACACTACGCGGACACTATGCATAATAAAATATAATATATTCTATTTATAGAATAATTTTAATAAAGTATTCTATTTTATATAAAAGATTTTACTATGCAAAACACTATGCATAATAGAATATAATATATTCTATTTATAGAATAAGTTTAATAAAGTATTACATTTTATACAAAAGATGTTTCTATTTTATTACGTTAATAATCCGAATAAAACAAAACTTCTAAATCAACAATAATTGAATCAAATAATGTGAGATACTATGCAACAACTATTGTAGCAATAATTGAACAAAACTGAGTGACTTCTCACATAAATATCAATAATCAATCACAGGTATTACTCTTGCAACAACGCGTATTCATTGTATTTTTTACTAAGAGTAGTTCAACGATGATCAACGGTAAAACTTTCGCCGTTATTTTCAATAAAATATTTTTGTCGTTTTCTCAATCCTACAATAATTCCGTTGTGGGGTCCACCAATGATTGTGCTGAATATTTCCTGTTTAAAACGAATATTCCCCGACCAATCGAATATAATATGACAACTTGCATACTTTGCAAAATTTATAAATATTACCCACAACTATAACATTATCTCAAATCCACACTGTAAGACCCCGAAATTTTTTTTAAATAAAAAAGAATTTTCTTTATTTATTATTTTGAAATAGTAAGGGTTGATTTGATTAATGTGGATAGTTAAGGGTTAAATACGCAAATATTTCAAAATAAGCAAGTGGTTATAAAATATTCATTTTTGTCGGGGAATATTCGTTTGGTCGTGGAATATTAAATGCTTGTCGAGGATATTAAATGAGTATGAATGTGTGTGGGCCCCATAAAGGAAAGCGATTGGATGAGGAAAGCGACAAAGTTTAGGTGGTTATAAATAACTTGGCGAAGTTGTTACAATTAAAGGCATTGGAATACCCGGTGGTTAAAATCTGATGTCTGGCGTCAATTCAAGACACCTACTACTGATATGACAAGATTGTTGAATTATTGACTCGCAATGCGTAAGATGGCACTACTCAATAATTTTCACGAGTTCTTTGTTCAATAGTTTATTTTATTGATTCAATAATTCTTTGCGTTGGTATTTTATATTATTCTTTGTTTCAATAATTGTCAACGCTGATGATTTCCCATTATCGGATCAATAATTCATATTATTTGAATAATATTATTAGATAACATTATTGGCAATGTCTAGAAAGTTACATCTAAGGAGAGGTTTGGTCACCTAATTGCGGCGCAAGAGGAGAGATCCTTATTGGAAAGCCCCTCTTTCCGGGAAGCGACTGGTCATCATAAATGTGATTACGTAATATTATTTGTGAATAATTAATTATTGATTCATATGATAAGGAAATATTTATTTTATATGAATATAAATGATGGATTTATTTATGTGGTTATTAATGAAAGAATTAATGTTGAGGTGTTTTATCAGTATTTTATCGGATTGGAGGTATTAAAAATCAAATCAGGGGTTTTGAGATATATTGCGGGGTTATAATTTTTAATCCAAATAGTTGGATTGTGGTAATTTTTGGGTATGTTATACATACATAAGTTGAGTATATGTCCACAAATTTTTAACAGATTAAAAATGCACGAATGATTTGTTGTGAATTTTAAGAGGTGTCGGATTCGGAAATTAGGTTTATAATTGATTTTGGTGGAAAATTCTAGAATTGAGTGGGCCCCACTTGTGGTTGGTGAAAAAATGTGCTGAATTTTATTTCAAATGTGGTGGGTGGCAATTGTAGCGAGTAAAGCCATCGGTGTGCAGTCAAGTCCGCTTGGTGAAGCTAACATTTTCCTATAAATAGAGGGCTAAGTTAGAATTGAAAATCACACGTAAACAAAGTTTTCTCTTCTCTCTCTATATTATTGAGCGTATTTTGTGAGTATTTAGATACTTTGAGAGTTCTTTATCAAAGATACAAGTTCATTCAAACATCACTTCCGACCTTTCCTTCCGAAATCATCGATTCTTTGAGGTAAGGGATGTTATTTTCTTCTCGGATGATATTATTTCTTCAATATCATTATCTTTGAAATATTGGTTGGAACTTTTATCAAATTTGGAACTTTTTCATGTGCTCGGGTTATTATTCATGAGTTACTATTCACGAGTTACTATTCATGAGTTACTATTCACGAGTTACTATTCACGAGTACTATTCAGTAAGCGTGAAGATGTTTTTGTGGAATTTCTATCTTTTGGTGTCCGAGTTCTTATTCACGATATAAGACTATTATTCACGAATCTGAGACTATTCATAGAAAATGAAAATTTTTCTTTTCGTCTAAAATATCTATTCTGGATACTAGCTTTGATTGTATCCATGTTTTGATCATTCTTGAATTTTACACCAGTATGATTATTTATGAAGTATTTTTGAACTCGGATTGTTTAAAGTACGAATCCATATACTTGTCATTTTGTTTCACTGGATTCGTTTCTTTAAAAATATTTTTCATCATCCTCAGTCTTAAATGATGATATTATTGAATATCTTTGGCCTGTAGTGCAAAGATGAATGATTTCTGAAGAATATCTTTGGCCTGTAGTGCAAAGATGAGCAGGTGTTTAAATGAACATGACCGATCGATGAATATCTTTGGCCTTTAGTGCAAAGATGAGCAGTGTTGATATGAATACATGACCGATTGATGAATATCTTTGGCTGTAGTGCAAAGATGAATATTTGATTTGAGATGAATATTGATTGATGTTACGAGGATAAAATATTGATGATGGACCGTTAAATTCATAGATTATAGTAGATTTCATCTCTCACGTAACTCTCCTATGAATTATTATTTCCGGCTGCGAATATTGATCTCGAAACTTGTTGTCTATTGTACTCTTTCATCGATTTTTCCTGTTGGAGACTAACGATAATTTGTTGTATATTATCTTAGTCATAATATTCTTTTTGGGCTAGTTGAGCTCACCCTTTTCCTTGTTGTTCCATTTCTCTTCTCGGGAGGCGAGAATGTAGCGAAGTACTAGTCGGGGTATGGAATGAAGGTTAGAGAGAGAGTTGTTTAGTAGTCCTCACCATTATTGTAAAATAATGTATCAATAAATGTGATGAGGATTTATTTGAGTATAAATATTGTCAGAAGATAATATTTGTATTTAACTCACATGATTTCTTGTTGTAATAATAAAGTTGTAGTTGTTTTGTACCATGTATTTGGCGACTCGAGAATGGGTTGGATGGAATGGACCTATTTTGGGGTCGTAAATGCGGTTGGTATCGAGCTTAGGGATATGATCTCTGGCGGAGATCGGGGAATAGAACTAGGAGGGGAGGCGAGTAAATCCTTTGCTAGTGTGTCCTACCTAAGCTTATTTGTTAGTTGGTGGGTATATAGGGATATTATGTGATTGATTTCCTTAATTAACCCTTGTTTTTGGCGAAGAATTGAGAATGTCGATTGAGAATATTAATAGTGGTGTAAATGAGACCGTGGAGATGCTGTACTTAACAACGAGGAGAGCGTCGTGCAGCAGTGGCAATGTTCCTCCCGTGAACAACACCAATTGGCGAGATGAGGAGCGAGGGATGTTTAGAAGTTTTTTGCAGTTCATGCAAAATCGACGAGGGAGACTCGTGTTCAAAATCTGAGGAGAAATGATAGTAATTCATGGGTGGTCACAACCAGCGATTCAAAGAGTTGGGACCACCGAAGTGCTGGGAAAGCGAGATCCGATCATAAGGCGGAAACATGGGTCAAGCAAATTACCAAGATATTCGATGTCTTGGGATGCGAAGGAACGAAAGTTCCATTCGCTACTTTTATGTTCCGTGGCGAGGCAGATTACTGGTGGGAATCTGTGAAGCGTACCCATTCAGTTGCACTCAGCATGTCATGGGAGACGTTTCAGAAGCAGTTCAATGACAAGTACTTCCACGAAAGTATTCGCTATATGAATGAAGTGGAGTTTATTAGATTGGAGCGAGAATAACATGCGGTGTCCCGAAGACTGGCGAAGTTTGCATGAGTTATCCGAGTTTGCACCTCATTTGGTGGAGAATGAGGAGCGTATGACGCGGATGTTTCGAGAGGTTTGAAACCCGGCGATACGTCGGTATCTCATTTCTCATAAATTTTCTCTCTATTCGGATGTTGTAAGCAGGCTCGATTGTTAGAAGCGAGATAACGAGATACGTTCAACCGAGGGACCATAACGAGGATCATACCAAAGATAGCGATCATCGAATAACGATAACCGGTGGAGAAAGAAGAATACGGACAAAAGCGGTAACCACTACGGTGGTAATCGTGGCCATGAAAATAGAAGAAGCGAGTTGGGAGGAGATTTTAAAAGAGGAGATTCAACAACGACCATGTGAAGACGCGTCGGCGCCAAAGGGCAATCGGTTCCAAGGAGGAGAAAGACCATCGGTCGTATGTTACAAATGCGGAAAGAGGACATATCACCAAAGCGCCCACAGCAGTTTAAGGTATGCTATAATTGTGGAAAAGAAGGACATATAAACCGAGATTAGACGATATCGAAAACCTAGTGCGGTGAGGCGGTGACTCAAAAGGATGTCCCGGAAAAGTCAAAGTCAACGATTCTGGAAGAAGCGTTTGTCGTGTGAATCAAAAAATCTGAGGAACCCGAACGAAGTTAGCAGGTTAGTTAATTATAAATTCTTGCGAAGTTTATACCTTACTAGATCTGGGGTTCTACCCATTCTTTTATCTCTCTTGCTTTGCGCCAGCGTTTGAACTTGACTACGGAGAAATTAGACTTTGACCTATTTATGGAGACTCGTTAGGAGAAACTTTCGTTACATCCGTTGTTTAAAAATCTTGTTTGATTCAAGTTGGCACCATTACCTTACATTGACCTTATCTCTTTAAAGATACTTGCTTTTGGGGATTGATTGGTTAACTACTCATCATGCCAAAATTGATTGCTTTTGTAAGGTTGTTAGTTTTCATATTCTAAGCAACCTATTATTCGAACTCAAGCGATCAAACCATTATAGTCAAACATTTTCATATCAAGCCATGAAGTCATTCGTTTATTACGGATGTCAAGTTTTCTTAGTCCATGTTATGGATTTGAATAAAGACACGTCGATTTGAATAATATTCTTGTTGTTATTGATTTTTCTGACGATATTTTCGAAGAATTTCTTGGCTTACTTCCAAAAGCTCGATATTAAATTTTGTATCGACTTTGAACCCCAGTACAAAACTCATTTCTAAAATCTCATATCGAATGGCTCTATTGAACTTCAGGAGCTAAAATTCAACTATAAATTTGGTACTGAGCCTTTATCACGGTGACTTCCTTTGTGGAATGCTGCAAAGCCGACTTCTCTGTAGGGACGTCATATTCATGCGATAGTAAAGCGATAGGTGTCATTGTGACGTCTTTATCCAAGATTGGGATATGAGTCACAGTTGAGAGCAACCTAAGTCGATAATCAAAATACGTAGCTTTCAGGCTTAGTTGGTTATTATCGGAGATTCGTTGAAGGATATTCTCGAATCGCTATTCCATTATCATGGTGACTCGTAGAGATACAAAATTCGAATGGAGCAAGGAATGTGGGAAGAGCTTGAAGAACTCAGAGAGGAGACTCATTTCAAAGACATGTGTTCACCATACCATCCCGAAAAGCGAGCGTGGTAGGCGGCGTGTTGAGTAGAAGATCGTATACACAATACGAGTACGATATTGTCAAAGACTCATTTCAGTATAATATACAAATAATAAAGATGGAGATGAAAACTCTAGGTACCCACGTGATGATATCTGAGTATAATCGACTTTAATCGATAAAGTTAAAGTCATTCAAGCTACACACCGGAGGGTGATGAATTTGAAGAAGGAGGTGCAAGAAGTTGTTATTTTAAAAGCGAGAATCGGTGAGGTGAGGAAAGCTCAAACCTTCGATTTATTAATCCATTTGAAATTCTCGATCGAATAGGAAGCGTGTGGCCTATAGACTCGTTTTACCACCAAGTATGGCGTGTTCATAACGTTTTTCACGTATCGATGTTACGTAAATATGTGGACGACCGAAACACGTCATTGAAGTTAGAACCGGACGAGATAGTAGAAGACTTAACGTACGAAAGAGGTACTGTCAAGATTTTGTAGAAGCAAAGAACATGACCTATGTGTATGAGGTTATACCATAAGTTAAAGTTTTGTGGAGAAACCATCTTTATTGAGGAAATGACACGGGAGTTGGAAAGCGAAAATGAAAGCGAGGTATCTTTACCTTTTCAAACACACCAGTCGTACGCCAATTTCGAGGACGAAATTTCATAAGGAGGGAGGTTGTAAGACCGAATTTTTTTTAAATAAAAGGAATTTTCTTTATTTATTATTTTGAAATAGTAAGGGTTGATTTGATTAATGTGGATAGTTAAGGGTTAAATACGCAAATATTTCAAAATAAGCAAGTGGTTATAAAATATTCATTTTTGTCGGGGAATATTCGTTTGGTCGTGGAATATTAAACGTCTTGTCGGGAATATTAAATGCTGACAGTAATGACCATGTGTGGGCCCCATAAAGGAAAGCGATTGGATGAGGAAAGCGACAAAGTTTGGGTGGTTATAAATACTTGGCGTAGTTATTACCAATTAAGGATCATTGGAATACCCGGTGGTTAAAATACGATGTCTGGCGTGGTTGCGACAAAGAAGACACCAGCGGTATTAAAGATTATTGTTGAATTATTGACTCGCACGTAAGATGGCACTACTCAATAATTTTCACGGTGAGTTCTTTATTCAATAGTTTATTTTATTGATTCAATAATTCTTTGCGTTGGTATTTTATATTATTCTTTGTTTCAATAATTGTCATCTTTTACAAGATTCCCATTATCGGATCAATAATTCATATTATTTGAATAATATTATTAGATAACATTATTGGCAATGTCTAGAAAGTTACATCTAAGGAGAGGTTTGGTCACCTAATTGGCGCCCGATGAGAGATCCTTATTGGAAAGCCCCTCTTTCCAGGAACACACTGGTTGTCATAAATGTGATTACGTAATATTATTTGTGAATAATTAATTATTGATTCATATGATAAGGAAATATTTATTTTATTTGAATATAAATGATGGATTTATTTATGTGGTTATTAATGAAGGAATTAATGTTGAGGTGTTTTATCGGTATTTTATCGGATTGGAGGTATTAAAAATCAAATCGGGGTTTTGAGATATATTCATGGGGTTATAATTTTTAATTTGATTAGTTGGATTGTGGTAATTTTGGGTATGTTATACATACATAAGTTGAGTATATGTCCACAAATTTTGAACCGTTAAAAAATGCACGAATGATTTGTTGTGAATTTTAAGAGGTGTCGGATTAGGAAATTAGGTTTATAATTGATTTTGGTGGAAAATTCTAGAATTGAGTGGGCCCCACTTGTGGTTGGTGAAAAAATGTGCTGAATTTTATTTCAAATGTGGTGGGTGGCAATAGTAGCGAGTAAAGCCATCGTAAAGCAAGTCAAGTCTGCTTGGTATGGGCTAACATTTTCCTATAAATAGAGGGCTAAGTTAGAATTGAAAATCACACCGAAACAAAGTTTTCTCTCTCTCTCTCTATATTATTGGCGTATTTTGTGAGTATTTAGATACTTTGAGAGTTCTTTATTCAAGACAAGTTTCATTCAAAGATCACTTGAGCCTTTCCTTAGAAATCATCGATTCTTTGAGGTAAGGGATGTTATTTTCTTCTCGGATGATATTATTTCTTCAATATCATTATCTTTGAAATATTGGTTGGAACTTTTTATCAAATTTGGAACTTTTTCATGTCGGGGTTACTATTCATGAGTTACTTATTCACGAGTTACTATTCATGAGTTACTATTCACGAGTTACTATTCACGAGTACTATTCATGAAGCGTGAAGATGTTTTTTGTGGAATTTCTATCTTTTGGTGTCTGAGAGTTACTTATTCACGTATCTGACTATTTATTCACGAATTTAAGATTATTCATAGAAAAATGAAAATTTTTCTTTTCGTCTAAAATATCTATTCGGATACTAGCTTTGATTGTATCCATGTTTTGATCATTCTTGAATTTTACACGGTATGATTATTTATGAAGTATTTTTGAACTTTCGGATTGTTTAAAGTACGAATCCATATACTTGTCATTTTGTTTCTTTGGATTCGTTTCTTTAAAAATATTTTTCATCATCCTCGGTCTTAAATGATGATATTATTGAATATCTTTGGCACGTAGTGCAAAAGATGAATGATTTCTGAAGAATATCTTTGGCACTGTAGTGCAAAAGATGAGCAGTGTTTAAATGAACACGAATAGATCGATGAATATCTTTGGCCTTTAGTGCAAAGATGAGCAGTGTTGATATGAACATGACCGATTGATGAATATCTTTGGCTGTAGTGCAAAGATGAATATTTGATTTGAGATGAATATTGATTGATGTTACTGAGGATAAAATATTGATGATGGAATCGTTAAATTCATAGATTATAGTAGATTTCATTTCTACGTAACTCTCCTATGAATTATTATTTCATTGCGAATATTGATCCGAAACTTGTTGTCTCATTGTATTCTATCGATTTTTTCCTGTTGGAGACTAACGATAATTTGTTGTATATTATCTTAGTCATAATATTCTTTCTTGGGCTAGTTGAGCTCACCCTTTTCCTTGTTGTTCCATTTCTCTTCTCGGAGGCGAGAATGTAGCGAGTACTAGTCGGGGTATGGAATGAAGGTTCTAGAGAGAGTTGTTTAGTAGTCCTCACCATTATTGTAAAATAATGTATCAATAAATGTGATGAGGATTTATTTGAGTATAAATATTGTCTAGAAGATAATATTTGTATTTAACTCACAGTTTTATTGTTGTAATAATAAAGTTGTAGTTGTTTCTGTACCATGTATTTGGCGACTCAGAATGGGTTGGATGGAATGGACCTATTTTGGGGTCGTCACACACACCATAATATAAAAAAATTATTTCGAGAAATTTAAATCTTTATCTATAAAATCTGGGATTTTACAACCGTGACAACCCCAAAATAGGTCCATTCCATCCAACCCATTCTGAGTCGCCAAATACATGGTACAGAAAACAACTACAACTTTATTACAACAATTGTCGTGCAAATACAACAACACATATGTTGTGAGTTTTAATACCAACTATGACTTATGTCCCAACTATGGACAGCACCTCACAGTGATACCTTACAAAAAGGTACAATCTAGAACTGTTTTAGAAATTAAAATCTTTGGGAAGTGCTCAAGAAAACCTTCGTACATGGGAGGCCATGCGTCTAGGTTATGATAGATATCATATGCCCACAAAATTATCCTTGGTTGACCCAATAGACTCCAAAGAAAAACGAGAAGATTACTATCATATTCTTCCCAATGGTGTGTCTTCTCTTGACATATCATTATCTCCACCGTCTCTAATTGATAATTATACTTCAACCAAACTCCAAGATTATATAGATAGTGCTCGTATATATACTCAGCAAGTGGATGAGCACAACCCTGTCTTATGATGACACGAGGTGGTATGTCATTAGACACCTTGTATGATAGTGGCAAAACACCCTTCCAACGTTGGGTTCGCCTCACCCTAGTTGATTCACCAAATATAACTACTAAATGATGACCACCGTTCTATTCCCCTGTTATTCACGCTCGACCCAGCTACACTCTTATTACCTAAAAGGAATTGTGAAGCAAAAGGGTGAGCACAACTAGCTCAGTAAAGAATATTATGACTAAAGATAAATAAATTATCAATAGCCTTCAACAGTAATAAATCAGAGATTTAGAACATATGGTAGATGATTAAAATTTTCAACCATAGTTGCAGCGGAATGAGCAATCCATTAGAAGAGTCAAATAGATCATAAAGTCTATTATCTTCTCCATGTTAAAAGTCCACCAACAATGTTTTATCCCTGTAACATCAATCAACAATTCCTGTCCACAATCACATGTATAACTCATAATCGTAATTGTATTTCTAAATTCATTTTCGCATTCAGGACGAAGATAATTTTCATCATCTGTCTTTACCTGAAACATCAAAGATCATGGTTATACCAAATCATAGTTCCTGTTCATAATCATACTAATAAATTCATCTTTGCACTACGGGCCAAAGATATTCATCAACAGTTCATCTTTTCATTACAGGCCAAAGATATTCAACAATAGGTCATCTTTGCACTACGGGCCAAAGATATTCAACAACAGGTCATCTTTGCACTACAGGCCAAAGATATTCAACAACATGTCATCTTTGCACTACAGGCCAAAGATATTCAACAACAGGTCATCTTTACACTACAGGCCAAAGATATTCAACAACATGTCATCTTTGCACTACAGGCCAAAGATATTCATATCTCAAAGAAATATATAATCATTTCTGAATTTATATAAACAATAATTATAACCATGTTGATCAATTCACCTTTACACTTAAGCTAAAGATATTCAATTATAAATTCAATGGTCATGATCATACCGGTCAACGATTGACTTTGCACCATCTTGGCCAAAGAGAACTCATAGTCACGATTATACCAATAATCTACCCATCTTTACACTCAAGTCAAAGAAAAATATCATCATTAGGGTTATAAAAATGTTATATATGATAATAAAATCAATATAATCAATACATAGTTTTAATCTTCAGAGTAATATTCATAAATCAACTATAATTTGGTTAGAAAAAAAACCAATTTTGTAGTGAATAGTACCCGTGAATAGTAACTCGTGAATAGTAACTCATGAATAGTAACTCATGAATAGTAACCCATCGTGAATAGTAACTCGTGAATAGTAACTCATGAATAGTAACTCGTGAATAGTAACTCATGAATAGTAACTCATGAATAGTAATCCCGACATGAAAAAGTTCCAAATTTGATAAAAAGTTCAAACCAATATTTCAACATAATGATATTGAAGAAATAATATCACTTACGAAGAAAATAACATCCCTTTCAATCTCTTACTATCCTTTACTATCTCTTACTATCCCTTACTTCAAAAGAGCAGTACTTCTGACTGGAATAACACTGAACGAACTTGCACCGTATAGCAACACTCAAGATATCAAAATACTCATAAGAATACACTCGATAATATAGAGAGAGAAATAGAGAGAAAACTTCAGTTTTTGGTGTCATTTTCAATTCTAACCTAAGCACCCTATTTATAGGAAAATGCTTAGAACACCAAAGCAGAAAATTTAATATAATACACTACAACAAAAAGGCTTATATCAATGACGATACGGTCATGAGATATCCATCTATGACCGTATCACGATCGCCGATATAATCATGAGATAATCTGGTCGTTGGAAGGACATTAGCGACCAACAATAGGGACCGCATTATTAGCGACCGCACTTAGCGACCGATACCATCGCTATTATGACTTATGCTGAGTCATTTGTCATGGGTGACGTGTCACTGCGTGTGTCGACAATAATATAACCGCAATGATGGCCGCTAGATTCAAAAGCTAAAGCTAAAGTCATTGATATCTGATTTTAGCGACGCGCGTCGATCATTTGATTGATTTTTTTTTTTAAATTTGTGCCTATTTTATTGATTTCCCAAAAATAACTGCGTTGTACTGCTTTCAATCCAACACGAGAATATATATATATATATATATATATATATATATATATATATATATATATACAAACATCCATATTAACATCCATCCAATACAATACAAAACATTCATCCAACACAATATAATCGATATCGTAAACATCCATATAAACTAATACAATTGTCCAAAGAATGAATCTAAAAGAGTACAAGGCTTTCAAAATCTAAAAAAATAAGTCTAGCGCTCTTCATGGATCATCCAAATTAGGATCTGTAATTATCAAAGTAATAAAACATATATGTTATATATAAGTAAGACATTGACTCGAGACTATAAACATATAAGACAATGTAGCTAAACAATAAACGATATATATATACTGCTCTGTTGTTGTCTTCTGCTGCTGCTTTCCTCTGCTTGCCGCCGCCACATCGCCTCGCCAACTCATTAGGACTCGAGAGGCTGCAGATGCTCGCTTGAGATATCTGAAGAAGATCACGATCTGATAGATCGCTCTCACACAACAAGACGAGTATGATAAGTTGGATAACACGATGGTATGTGGTAGACTGGGTGGCGAGAGCTACCTGTATCCTTGATGGTCGAGGCGTCGTCTTTGTCCTTGGCCTTTTACATAATTTTTTTCTTCACGATGGACGCCTCTCCCATAATTCTTGATCAATCGACGGACGCGGGTGCCTTGAGGATAGTGCTCGTTCATTAAGCCCTTATAAGTGTCACGTCGGGAAGATGAACAATTAAATAGTTAAAATAAATAAAAAAATACTAAACAAGGATAGTCAGGATAAAGTGAACTTATTACCGCTTATCTGAGCGACCGGTGTAGACCATCGCGGGTGGCTACATACACATCCAACCAATTGATAGGTTGACCTTGAGACCGAGACTCCTATAGTTCATTTTCTCATATTATTATGTAAACATATGATATTTTAGCTACAAAAGATATTTGTAAACATAACATACATTCTGGCAAAGCGACAATGTCTTTGCGGTGTGATATATCGCCGCCCGTCGTGCCTTTTGCCTTCTCGTAGTCTAATACACACGAAGATGCATCGAGGCGGCGGTCTTGCGCCTCTTGACCCAACTCTCGACTTTCCATTGGTCACACATCGCGCACTCTATATAGTATGCGCACCACTGTGGGCTATGCTCATGCATATACTGCTCACCCTGTCCTGGATGGTCAATCTCAGCATTGTGTAGGGCTTTTTGTCGTTCCTTGTTCAAATTATCTTTAGTTCGTAGCACTTCTGCCAGAATAGTGTCTGAATAACTGATGCCTGTGCGTCGTCCCATCTATATCGTTTCTGCAAATAAAATAACAATAATAATATTAAAACTGTTATATTACTAAACAATATTATTTGATTAACTATGTATTATCTATCAGAGTGATAAAAAAATATACCTGAAATTCAGCCCAAACTGCATCCTTATGGGCGAGAGGTGTGCTCGCCCATGTAATCACTGGCGTAGGCCAGTTCTGTAAGCATAATTGTGAAATGCACTTCACAATTTTACTATCTTGAAAATCACTACAATATACAATAATTTATATTAAAACCCTTACATTTAAATCACTACTATATTAAACCCTTATATATATATACACGATGTTTAACTTACGTGCTATCTGGAGGAGGACGGATCTGTATAAGAATGCGATCATCCGGATTAATTTGAGCCTTGACACATGATTAGGGCCCCACCCAACCCGCGTTTTTCGTCTTTGCAGTTCGGAAGACATCTATAAATAAAAAATTTAGGATGTTAGTATAAGTTATAAATGAAAGGTACATAAACATGTCAGGGATATAGAGAACATCAGGATATGTAATTGTATGTAAACAAAAGGACAATAGGATAGGATAGTCTAGGCCACTAGGATAGTCTAGGCGTGTATATTTAAGTTACTTAAGGTTACTTTTAGCATCACCAAACTTTATTTAATCATCTAACTCATTTTGACTTATCAAAGCTCACTTTAGGCTTGAAAAGAGAGCTTACATTGGTTTTCTTGTTGGCTTTATTAATGACCATGTTTGGGAATCATTACTAGCATGTATGAGCAACTTTGTATCTTCTCATAATAGTCCTTTAAGGTCAGGTACTATGAATTGTCCAAAACAGTCCATTTTTGGCTTTAAAATGTGATTTTTAAAACTTATGTATGGGGTCCAGGTATGGTGGTTCACTATTTTAGTGTTCATTGTTCTAGAAAGCTTATTTTCAATAATTTTTAAGCAAGAATTTGCACAACACACCATGTAGACCTTAACTAACTTAGGGAACCATTTTTACATGTTATCTATAGGCAATGTATGTACTCCTCACTATCTAACAACACTAGTCACACAAGTTGGCCATAACAGTCCCTTATAGGCACAATTTTGGCTACCAAATCCCCAACAGTCTACAATAGAACACATATGGTCTTTAAGCATTCCTATAAACCTTAAATCACCATGAAAAGTGAAAAAAATGAAGTAACTTGACTATTTATGGGCAATATTTTTGCTAGTTTATTAATTGGTCCCTCAACTCTTTTTTTTTCTTAATCAAGTTACTTAACAAGGATACATATATGATTCGAGGGTCCATATCTAAACACAACAAAAAACATCACATATACTTATTGCCGCCATCACATATACACGAATGCATATATGGCCATTTGACTTATATATGAAGATTTAGACAAGTATGGATATTTTAGAAATAACTCATTAATAGTGTGATTGAAGTTATGGTGCTTGTGTTTGTGTTTGTACTTTTCATTTTCTTTCTATTCTAAGCTAAGCCATACTTATAGCATACATATTAATAGTGTGTCATTTTCTTTATCTTCTCGACTGTGAATTATGGAAAAACTTCTTTGAACCTTCTTCTTGATTGAATTATGGATAAACTTAATTCCTAGTTATGTTTTATGTTATACTCATGTTCAAGTTATATGGCCATTTGACTTATATATGAAAAAAAATTCGGCAGAGTCTCCCCTATAATATGGACTATCCACATGCACGAGGGCATGCATACTTGACCAATTTCAGCAAAATATAATCCCAACACACAAAACAGTTAGTAAGCTATCACATATTTGGTTATTTTATTAATCAAATTCAACTTGTACTTTTATACCATTGTAGTCAAATTGTTAGGCCTGGGAACCCTTGTATAGGTTATGGTATTCATCACATGGACCGAGCGATCTAGAATATAAAACTAATTAAACATAAATAATAGATAATACCTAACATGTAATAATAGATAATAGTAGGAGTTTTGTATCCGGCATTGTCACGAGTACATATAGTTTTATATTTGAGAGTATAATATATATCATAATTAATAACTAGCTTCTCTATCTTAGATATGAGGAGAGCTCTTTTCTTGGATATACCATTCCTAAATCTCTTTTATTTTGATATAATAAATTATTTTCTGTTTTCGTGGGACTTGTTTTCTTCATGAGATCTCATGATTGTTTGTTTGTTTGTTTGTTTTTTATTTTTGTGAGGAGATTTCATTATTATTTATTGGGAGATTTTGTTTTTCCATTTGTGAGATTTTTTTGTTCAGTAAATTTTTTTCAATGCATGAATTGTTGAAGATAAATTATTGATTTGAATGTGGTGTTTCCATTACGACTTGTTTTTTCATTGCTTGTCTTTGAATAATGATGCGAATCTGCATATTCTATTATTATTTTGGGATATATCTGTAATTCAAAAGTTTATTTGGTGTTCACTAATGTTGTTGTTACGATTGACGATACACTCTAAGAGACTGAATGTTACAGAGTGAAGACAAAACTAAGAGACTGAATGTTAAGCTATCACATATGAAAATAATTTTGTTTAATTGTGATTCAATTATATATAATTATCTATATATTACCTTGTTGTTTGGAATCAAATAATAATAAAAAAAAACTTATAAAAGCATATATGTGAAACCTCATATTAATTATTATTATTATTATTATTATAAAATAATAATGCAGTACGTAGTACGTAGTGAAATTAAGAAGATATATATGATGAGACTTAAATTAAGAAGATATATATGATGAGACTTAGTTCCCAAAGGCTACTTGGCGGTTTATGTTGGGCCGGAGATTCAAGAGCCAAGACTGACGCAAGATAACAGCCATAAAACAGAAATATGAAAACAGAAAAATGGGGTACAATAATATTGTCTAATAAATCCAGAGAAAAATTTAGAGGAAAGATACATTGTACTATTGGATTGGAATGTATCAAGCTAGCTAGGAGACCCACTCCAGATCCAACCAACACTAATCTCCCAAGGTTCCTCGTATTAATTATGAACACAACCGACACATTACTGCATGCATATATATAATCTACCTTGGAGTGTGTGTGTGTGAGTGATGGAAATTAAGATGACAAAAATACTTTATAATGAAGTTTATTTGATTTCCCTCCTTTGACTCTAGCTAGCTATATATATAGAGTAATTAATAATATACTCCATATATTCCATTGAAGATCAATTTTAATTAAAGGCAGTAATTAATAATATACTCCATATAAGGGGTATATATATATAGTGATGCCAAACGTATTTGTACTTTTTATTTAAAATAAATTAAAGGCATTAATTTTTTTTTCTTTTTCCCTTTTTCCTTTTTTCAGGTTTCAAGTAACAGGAAAAAAAACCTTACTTTTGTCTTCAATCTGTAACATTCAGTCTCTTAGTGAACACCAAATAAAAGAATTCATGTCCATTTTAATGAAATAGCAAAATTAATACTGAACAAATTTAGTCTAGGTACCCAAAATAGTTAAGCTATCACATAGTTTGTTGCATATCAAATACTTCACGATTCGTAAATCGTGTGTGCACATATGATTTTGTTACTGTGTAGGTAGTAGCGGTGGTGTCGTGGCGGTTGTGGTGGTGGTGATGGTGGGTGGCGGCGGTGGATGGTGGTGGTGGTGGTGGTGATGTGATGGTGATGGCGGTGGCTATGCTGTGGTGGTGGTGAAGGTGGGCGGACCGTTTTCCCCTCTTTTCCGTCTTCTCTTCTCCCCTTCTCCTATTCTTTTCTCCCTTTTTTTTTCTTCACTGGATTGAGAGTGATGAACTGGAAGCTGGAACAGTTAATTGGAATAGATCGTGATCAGCTATCCGCATGAATCGCACGCGTCGCTAATTTTAAATGATGTGGAAGTATCAGCGACCGCATGCGGTCGCTGATGGTGAGTGGTCGCAAATAACTAAGGCGCCAATATTTCGTGCCAATTTTTTGGAGGTAAAATTGAACTTGCGACCGAATAGCGACCGGGTTCGGTCGCTAACACACTCTAGCGACCAAATTCAAGGGCGGTCGCTAATGGCGGTCGCTAGAAATACTTTCTGCGACCAAAAAGTGCGGTCGCTGATGTTTTTGGTCGCTGTTACAGCATTTTCTTATAGTGATATTAATATAAACTTTTTTAAAATTCCTACTCACCCCTCATTTGATCAAAACATCAGCCACACATGCATCAAACTCACCAAAAACGTTTTTCACACAAAAATCATTTAAAGCTCCAAAAATAAAATAAAATCAATTATTTCGGAACTTTAATAATTCATAAAAAATAGCCCTTTCATCAGAAAATTTGAATCTATTGTAAGACCCCGAATTTTATGAAATAAAAGTATTCATTTTTTCTTATAATTACTATTCAGTAAATGGTTAAATTGATAAAAGTTTAAAGTTAAGGGTGATATATGAATTTTTTTTAAATAAGCAAGTGGTTATAAAATACTCATTGTTGTCGGGGAATATTCGTTTGCTCGTGGAATATTCTTCCCATAGGGAATATTCATACGATCAAGACAACCTTTTATGGGCCCCATAATGTAATAACTGTTGGATGAAGAAAATGACAAGTATGAGTTTTTATAAATAAACGCCTAGTTGTTATTCTGAATTAATACTATTGGAATACCCAATTGGTTAAAACACGATGTCTGCGTTGTCAAGACGATGAAAGATATCACAGTATTGCACCAATTATTGATTCTTACATAAGAAGGCACTACTCAATAATTGTTACGATAATTACTATTCGATATTTTATTGATTGATAATTCTTTGCGTTGATATTTTATATTATTATTGTTTTAATAATTGTCACTACACGGTATTTTCCATTATCGAAGCAATAATTCATATCATCGGAATAATATTATTAGATAACATTATTAGCAATGTCTAGAAAGTTACATACAAGGAGAGGTTTGGTCACCTAATTGCTTGGCATGAAGAAGGAGAAATTCTTATTGAAAGCCCCTCTCTTCAGGAACTATGCAAGTTGTCATATATTGTGATTCTGTAATATTATTTGTGAACAATTAATTATTGGTTTATATGATGAGGAAAATATTCATTTTATGTGGATATAGATGGAGAAAATTTTTAAAGTGACAATTGTTGAAAATTGATATTTTATCTTTTTTGATAAAATAATATTTTATTATATTATTATAATATAATAATGATGATATTTTTACAAATGAATGTGTGATATATGAGTATATGAGGAGGAAGAGTATTTTTGTTGCATTAAATGATTAACACATGTTTTGTGTGTCGGTGGACCCCATTTCTTGACTGAAATTTGATTATAACTTGTAAAATCGTCCGTATGTGAATTTCGGTCAAATTTTGTTTGGAATTTGGAAAAACTTTCTTCTGCAAAGTTGTAGAGAATTGAATTTCCTATAAAAAGTCGCAAGATTCGAATTTTCTGATAAAAGGGCTATTAATTATGAATTATTGAAGTTCAGAAGTTTCGGAATAATTGATTTTTGAAGTTGTAAATATTTTTTAAAAGAAAAATGTTTTCTTCATTATTGGTGGACCCCACATGAGTGGTAAACATGCTGAATTCAGAATTCAAGAGGTGGGCGTGAAATTTTTATATAAATATATATTTTATTAAATTTTACGCTTTGGTGTTCTAAGCATTTTCCTATAAATAGGATGCTTAGGTTAGAATTGAAAATCACACGTAAAGCTGAAGTTTCTCTCTATTTCTCTCTATATTATCGAGTGTATTCTTATGAGTATTTTGATATCTTGAGTGTTGCTATACTAATGTGCATGTTCGTTTCGTTATTCGAATGAAATCTTTTGCTCTTTTGAGGTAAGGGATTGTAAGGGATAGTAAGGGGTGTTTATATTCTTCTTAAAATGATATTTTCTTCAATATCATTATGCCAAAATATTGGTTGGAAATTTTTATCAAATTTGGAACTTTTTCATGTCGGGGTTACTATTCACGAGTTATTATTCACGAGTTACTATTCATGACGGGTTACTATTCATGAGTTACTATTCATGAGTTACTATTCACGAGTTACTATTCATGGGTACTATTCACTACAAAATTGGTTTCTTTTTCTAACCAAATTATAGTTGATTTATGAATATTACTCTGGATATTAAAACTATGTATTGATTATATTGATTTTATTATCATATATAACATTTTTATAACCCTGATGTTGAAATTCTCTTTCACTGGAGTGTAAAGATGGGTAGATTATTGGTATGATCATGATTAGGGTTCTCTTTGGCCAGTAGTGAAAAGTTGAATTGTGACTGGTATGATCATGACCATTGAATTTATAATTGAATATCTTTAGCTTAAGTGCAAAGGTAAATTGATCAACATAGTTATAATTATTGTTTATATAAATTCTTAAATGATTATATATTTCTTTGAGATATGAATATCTTTGGCCCATAGTACAAAGATGACTTATTGATGAATATCTTTGGCCCGTAGTGCAAAGATGAATGATTTTTCGATGAATATCTTTGGCATATAGTGCAAAGATGGTGCATTGATGAATATCTTTGGCCCGTAGTGCAAAGATGAATTTATTAGTATGATTATGAACATGAACTGTGATTTGGTATAACCATGATCTTTGATGTTTCAGGTGATGAAAATTATCTTTGTCCTGGATAAGAAAAGGAATTTAGAACAACAATTACGATTATGAGTTATACATGTGATTGTGGATGAGGAATTGTTGATTGATGTTACGAGGAGGATAAAACATTGTTGGTGGACTTTTAACATGGAGAAGATAATAGACTTTATAGTCTATTTGACTCTTCTAATGGATTGCTCATTCCGCTGCAACTATGGTTGAAAAGTTTTATCATCTACCATATGTTCTAAATCTCTGATTTATTACTGATGAAAACTATTGATAATTTATTTATCTTTAGTCATGATATTCTTTACTGAGCTAGTTGTGCTCACCCTTTTGCTTCACAATTCCTTTCAGGTAAATAAAAGTGTAGCTGGGTCGATCGGGAGATAACAAGGGAATAGAACGGTGGTCTATAGCTGTTGAGGGTGAGGTGAACTTAACTTGGAAGGGTGTTTTGCCACTATCATACAAGATGTCTAATGACATACAACCTCGTATCATCATAAGACATGGATGTGCTCATCCACTTGCTGAGTATATATACGAGCACTACCTATATAATCTTGGAGTTTGGTTGAAGTATAATTCTCAATTAGAGACGGTGGAGATAATGATATGTCAAGAGAAGACACACCATTGGGAAGAATATGATAGTAATCTTCTAATTTTTCTTTGGGGTCTATTGGGTTAACCAAGGATAATTTTGTGGGCATATGATATCTATCATAACCTAGACGCATGGCCTCCCATGTACGAAGGTTTCCTTGAGCACTTCCCAAAGATTTTAATTTCTAAAACAGTTCTAGATTGTACCTTTATGTAAGGTATCATTGTGAGGTGCTGTCCATAGTTGGGACATGAGTCACAGTTGGTATTAAAACTCACAACATATGTGTTGTTGTATTTTGTACGACAATTGTTGTAATAAAGTTGTAGTTATTTTCTGTACCATGTATTTGGCGACTCAGAATGGGTTAAATGGAATGGACCTATTTTGGGGATGTCACAGTTGGTATCAGAGCTTAGGGATATGATCTCTGGCAGAGATAAGGGAATAGAACTAGGAGGGGAGAGACGAGTAAATCCTTCGCTAGTGTGTCTTACCTAAGCTTATTTGTTGGTCAGTCATAATATCGGGATATTATGTGATATGTTAATTTGTTCAATTAACCCTTGTTTTGAAGCTGTATTCAAGAATGATATCTGAAATACAGGAGATGAGCAATAGAGAAATCACGATAACAGGGAAGATGGAATCTGAAATGGAAGCAAGGTATTCTCAACTTTTCGAAATACCAGGTACGTAAATTTTGGGGACGAAATTTCATAAGGAGGGGAGATTGTAAGACCTCGAATTTTATGAAATAAAAGTATTCAATTTTTCTTATAATTACGATTCAGTAAATGGTTAAATTGATAAAAGTTTAAAGTAAGGGTGATATATGAATTTTTTTTTTAAATAAGCAAGTGGTTATAAAATACTCATTGTTGTCGGGGAATATTCGTTTGGTCGTGGAATATTCTTTCTGTCGGGGAATATTCATACGACGGAATAACCTTTTGTGGGCCTCATAACAGAATAACTGTTGGATGAAGAAAATGATAAGTATGAGTTTTTTTTATAAATAACGGCCTAGTTGTTACCGTTAATACTATTGGAATACCCAGTGGTTAAAACACGATGTCTGGCGTTGTTGCATGAAGAAAGACTGATTGCACCAATTATTGATTCTTACATAAGAAGGCACTACTCAATAATTGTTACAGTAATTACTGTTCAGTATTTTATTGATTCAATAATTGTTGCGTTGATATTTTATATTATTGTTGTTTTAATAATTGTCACTACACAGTATTTTCCATTATCGAAGCAATAATTCATATTGTCGGAATAATATTATTAGATAACATTATTGGCAATGTCTAGAAAGTTCTGTCTAAGGAGAGGTTTTATCACCTAATTGCGGCCAAGAAGAAGAAATTCTTATTATTGAAAGCCCCTCTTTCTGAGAAGCTATGCTGGTTGTCATTATTGTGATTTCGTAATATTATTTATGAATAATTAATTATTGATTTATATGATTAGGAAAATATTCATTTTATGTGGATATAGATGGAGAAAATTTTTAAAGTGACAATTGTTGAAAATTGATATTTTATCTTTTTTGATAAAATAATATTTTATTATATTATTATAATATAATAATGATGATATTTTTACAATGAATGTGTGATATATGAGTATATGAGGAGGAAGAGTATTTTTGTTGCATTAAATGATTAACACATGTTTTGTGTGTCGGTGGACCCCATTTCTTGACTGAAATTTGATTATAGCTTGTAAAATTGTCCGTATGTGGATTTCGGTCAAATTTGTTTGGAATTTTGAAAAACTTTCTTCTGCAAAGTTGTAGAGAATTGAATTTCCTATAAAAACTTGAGAGATTCGAATTTTCTGATAAAAGGGCTATTTATTATGAATTATTGAAGTTCCGAAGTTTCGGAATAATTGATTTTTGAAGTTGTAAATATTTTTAAAAGAAAACGTTTTCTTCATTATTGGTGGGCCCCACATGAGTGGTAAACATCTTTGAATTCAGAATTCAAGAGGTGGGCGTGAAATTTTTATATAAATATATATTTTATTAAATTTTCTGCTTTGGTGTTCTAAGCATTTTCCTATAAATAGGATGCTTAGGTTAGAATTGAAAATCACACCAGAAACTGAAGTTTTCTCTCTATTTCTCTCTCTATATTATCGAGTGTATTCTTGTGAGTATTTTGATATCTTGAGTGTTGCTATACTACAAGTTTGCAAGTTCATTCGGCGTTATTCAATGGAAATCTTGCTCTTTTGAGGTATGGGATTGTAAGGGATAGTAAGGGGTGTTATATTCTTCTTAAAATGATACTTACTTCAATATCATTATGCCAAAATATTGGTTGGAAATTTTTATCAAATTTGAAACTTTTTTATGCCGGGGTTACTATTCACGAGTTACTATTCATGAGTTACTATTCATGACGGGTTACTATTCATGAGTTACTATTCATGAGTTACTATTCATGAGTTACTATTCACGAGTTACTATTCACGGGTACTATTCACTACAAAATTGATTTCTTTTTCTAACCAGAGATACGTCAATATCTAATTTCTCATAAACTGTGTTTGTATTCAGATGTTGTAAATAGGGCTCAGTTATTGGAGCGCGATAACGAGTCAACACAACCAAGAGAAAGCAGCCGGCAAAATGATAATACTAGTGGTAGCAGTTATCGAAGCGGTGACAACAAACGTGGAGGAAATCAACATGCCAAAAATGGTAACCACTTCGGTGGTAATCATGGCCAAGACAATAAGAGTGGACATTTCAAGTAGAGGAGATTCAACAATGATGGAAAAACGTTAGCACCAGCACCCGTTGATAAGGAAGGAGAACGACCACCTATAATATGCTTCAAATGCAGAGGGGAGGGACACATTAGTCCAAACTGCGCGATGCCGTCCAAAGCGTGTTATAATTGTGGAAGAGAAGGTCACCTAACCTGATTTTGTCGTTCACCGAAGACAAGTCCAGCTGGGATGGAGGCACCAAAGGTCGTCCCAGAAAAGTCAAAGCCAGTAGTTCAAGGGAGAGTGTTTGTTGTGACCTCCCAGAAAGTAAGAAACCCGAACGAGGTCATCACGGGTAAGCTTATCATAAACTCTAGCAAAGTTTATACCTTATTTGATACCAGTTCTACCCATTCTTTTATTTCTCCTGCTTGCGCTCAACATTTAAATTTGACTCCGGAGAAATTAGACTTTGACTTATCTGTTGAAACTCCGTTGGGAGAAACCTTCATTACATTCACTGTTTATAAGTCTTGTTTGGTTCAAATCGGTACCCTCATATTACCTGTCGATCTTATTTCATTGAAAATTCTTGCATTTGATGTGATTCTAGGGATTGATTGGTTAACTACTCATCATGCAAAAATTGATTATTTTCGTAAGGTTGTTAGCTTTCCTATTCCTAACCAACCTTTTATGCGAATTCAAGCGACCAAACCATTAAAATCAATCACGGTCATCTCAAGCCATAAAGCTATTCGTCTATTGAAAAATGGATGTCAAGCTTTCTTAGCTCATGTCACGGATTTAAACAAAAATACGTTAGATTTGAATGATATTTCTATTGTTAATAATTTTCCTGATGTATTCCCCGAAGAACTTCCTGGCCTACCCCCGGAGCGTGAAATCGAGTTTGGTATCGACCTTGAACCCGGTACAAAACCCATTTCCAAAGCCCCATACCGAATGGCTCCTATTGAACTTCAGGAGTTAAAAACCCAACTACAGGAATTGTTAGACATTGGTTTCATTCGTCCTAGTACGTCTCCTTGGGGTGTTCCTGTTCTATTCGTGAAGAAAAAAGATGCAAGTATGCGACTTTGTATTGATTATCGGGAGTTGAATCATGTCACCATCAAAAATAGGTACCCGTTGCCTCGCATTGATGATCTGTTTGACCAGTTGCAAGGAGCACAATTCTTTTCAAAGATCGATCTTCGATTCGGATATCATCACCAAGGTTAAAAGCGAGGATATTCCAAAGAGCCCTCTAGAACTCGAAACGGGCATTATGAATTCTTAGTCATGTCTTTTGGATTGACTAATGCTCCTGCTGCCTTCATAGATATGATGAACCGAGTATTCAAGGAATATTTGGATCACTTTGTGGTCATCTTTATTGATGACATCCTCTTATATTCCAAAAGCCGTGAAGATCATGAGCAACACTTGAGGCTAATACTCCAAAAGCTTCGTGAAAACAAGCTTTATGCCAAGTTAAAGAAATGCGAGTTCTGACTTGAGGAAGTAGCATTTCTTGGGCACGTAGTATCAAGTCACGGAATATCTGTTGACCCGGCAAAGATTGAAGCTATTCAAAGTCGGGAGCAACCTAAATCAAATGATCAAATGCACGTAGCTTTTCGGCTTATTTGGTTATTATCGGAGATTCGTGGAAGGGTTTTCTCGAATCGATACTCCATTAACTCAGCTGACTCGGAAAGATACAAAATTCGGTTGGAGCGAGGAATGTGAGATGAGTTTTCAAGAACTCAAGAGGAGGCTTATTTCGGCACTTGTTCTGACAATACCATCTGGCTCGGAGGGATTTGTTATCTATAGTGATGCTTCAGGCAAAGGGTTAGGATGTGTTCTCATGCAACATGGGAAAGTCATAGCCTATGCCTCACGGCAACTCAAAGAATATGAGAGGAATTATCCTACTTATGATCTAGAGTTAGCAGCTGTCGTTTTTGCGCTTAAGATTTGGAGGCATTACCTGTATGGAGAGAAGGTGGAGATCTATATGGATCATAAAAGCCTCAAATATTTCTTCACTCAAAAGGAACTCAACATGCGGCAACGACGATGGCTTGAGCTATTGAAATATTACGATCTTACCATTCAATACCATACTGGAAAAGCGAACGTAGTAGCTGATGCATTGAGTAGAAGATCATATGCGGGTACGACTGCATTATTGTCAACACAAAGGCCAATTTTATATGACTTACAAAGGATGGAGATAGAGCTAAAGACTCCAGGGACCCATGTGATGATGACGAATATACGAGTAGAACCGACATTAATCGATAAAGTTAAAGCTGCTTAAGCTACAGACCTGGAGCTGCTGCGTATGAGGAAGAAAGTGCAAGAAGGTGATATTTCGGAAGCAAGAATCGATGAAGAAGGAATACTTCGAGTCAACTCTAGACTTTGTGTTCCTAACGATTCTGACTTAAAGTATAAAATCTTGATGGAGGCGCATAACACACCGTTTGTAATCCATCTTGGGAGTACCAAAATTTATCGTGATATTCGACATACATTTTGGTGGAGCAATATGAAGAGAGAGATAGCGGAGTTTATCTCAAGGTGTCTAACTTGTTAACGAGTCAAGGTGGAGCATCAAGTGCCAAAAGGTCCATTGCAACCACTTGAAATTCTAGAATGGAAGTGGGAGCACATTACCATGGATTTCGTTACCGGTCTTCCCAAGGTTTCTCAAGGCATAGATGCGATTTGGGTCATTGTTGATAGATTGACCAAGTCTGCTCATTTCTTACCGATACGAGAAACTTATACACTTGAACGTCTTGCTGGTATGTACATAAACGAGATTGTAAGATTACATGGTATGCCAGTATCCATAGTTTCTGATCGAAACCCAAGATTCATTTCAAGATTTTGGGTTAGTTTGCAAAAAGCTATGGGCACGAATTTTCGATTTAGTTCGGCATATCATCCTCAAACGGACGGGCAGTCGGAGAGGACTATTCAAACTCTTGAAGATTTATTAAAACTCTGTGTCCTTGACTTCAAGGGAAGTTGGGACAAGTTTTTACCATTGGTGAAGTTTTTCTACAATAATAGTTATCAAGCAAGTATTGGCATGGCTCCATTTGAGGCGTTGTATGGAAGAAAGTGTCGTTCTCTAGTATTCTGGGATGAGGTGGGTGAAGCAACAATTTTTGGACCAGATTTGGTACGTATGATTACGAAAAAGATTCAAACGATCCGACAACGTATAAAAGCCTCACAAGATCGACAAAAGAGTTATGCCGATCTTCATCGAAAGGACATGGAATTCTATATTGGAGATCATGTGTTGTTACGTGTTGCTCTATGGAAAGGAGTTACAAGATTTGGAAAAAGAAGAAAGCTCAATCCTCGATTCATTGGCCCATTTTCAATCCTCGATCGAGTAGGAACTGTTGCCTATAGACTCGCCTTACCGCCAAGTATATCTCGTGTTCATAACGTTTTTTATATATCTATGTTACGTAAATATGTGAAAGACCCGAACCACATTATTGAATTAGAACCGGACGAGATAGAGGAAGATTTAACGTATGAAGAGTTACCTGTTAAAATCTTGGATAAGAAGGATCATATTCTATGCTCCAAGGTTATACCTCAAGTCAAAGTTTTATGGAGAAACCACGATGTTGAGGAAATGACCTGGGAGTTAGAATCTGAAATGAAGTCAAGGTATCCTCACCTCTTCGACATACCAGGTATGCACCTTAATTTCGAGGACGAAATTTCATAAGAAGGGGAGGTTGTAAGACCCCAACTTTTATAAATAAAGATTAAATTTTCTCAAAATATATTTTTGAATATTATGGTGTGGATATGATATAATGTTATAGTTATGGGTATTATTTACAAATTTTGCAAAGTAAGCAAGTGGTTATATAATATTCGATTAATGGGGAATATTCGTTTTAACAGGGAATATTAAATGCGACGGCACAATCATTAAGTGGACCCCTAACGGAAGTATTGTCGTAGTAAGAAAAAGCATGTAATTATCTTTTATAAAAATAACTACGAAAGTGTTACCATTAAAAGCGTTGAACTACCCGGTAGTAAAAGTACAGTAATACGCGTGGTTGCTTAGTAGCACACGGTATTGGTTATTGATGCTTTCATGAGAAGTCACTCAGTTATATTAAATTATTGCTACAGTAATTGCTGCATCATATCTCTCATATTATTGATTCAATTATTGTCACAATATCATCTGTATAATATTTTATATTATTAAATCAATAATTGAGATGATAAAGTTATTCATATTATTATTTACAATTATGACAATGTCTAGAAGTTCTGTCAAGGAGAGGTTTGGTCACCTAATTGCGCGCCAATAAGGAGAAATCTCCCTCTTTCCTGGGAACGACCTGGTTGTTAAATATTGTGAGTTATAATATTAATGATGAATAAGTTCGTGTTGATTAAAGATGAATTTGATAGTTCCATTGGGTTGGGATTATTAGTGTTAGTGGAAATTGACATCTATTCCGATGATAATTGATGTCTTGGGGTTATATTGATAAATCGGGTAATTTATCGGATAAATAAGCAATTAATTGCTACTAATTCACATGTTTATATAACTATTTGTTCACATGTTTGTACTATTGAATCATATTCATGTACTATTAGGGGAGTTGGTGCAAGATTAATAATACTTGCATGACTAAGTTAAAAACAGAGGTATAGATGGAGGTACTATACTGTAATTTGTATTTTTCACATGATTATACTATTGATTCACATGATTGAACAATTGATTCACATTATTTACTATTAGGGGAGTTTGTGTAAGTTTGATAATACTTGCAGGACTAAATTAAAAATAAAGAAAAAGAGGAAGGTATTATACTGTAATATTCTGAGCCCCAAAATGTGCATTTATCGAAACTATATTTTCCTATAAATAGAAGCTCATTTCTTCATTATTCTTCACCAATTCACTCAAGCTATAAAGCATTTATTATAGAGAGAAAGTATAGACAGAAAGAAGAAGAGAAGTCTGCTACCTCACTACTCCAGTATCCAGTTTCTTTCTAAGGTAAGGGGTATTATTTCTTTCTTATTCATGAAGACAACTTCTGTTATTCCATTCTTTATTATTCTGTTGGAATAACCTGTATACGCGGGCTACCCTATACTTGGTGAAATTCTCCTGTTATTCCATTCTTTATCATTATGTTGGAATAACCTGTCTATGCGAAGTACCGCATACATGGTGAAATTCTTCTATTATTCCATTCTTTATTATTCTGTTGGAACATCCTGTCTGTGCGGTTTACCCATGACCTGGTTCCGTTCTTTATTATTCTGTTGGAATAGCCTATCTGTGCGATTATGCATGACCTGGTTCTGTTCTTTATTATTCTGTTGGAACATCCTGTTTGTGAGATTACGCATGACCTGGTTCCGTTCTTTATTATTCTGTTGGAATAACCTGTCTGTGCGGTTTATCTCATGCCTAGTGATTTCTTTTGTTATTCCATTCGTTATTATACTCAGTTGGTTAAAGTTTTGACTTCTATGCTCCATGAAATTAGTGGAATATCCTTGATATTTGCCCTTCATCCAGTATCTTTTCATGGAAATATTCTTCTGCGCATTCTTGAATTTTATTCCACAAAGAAGTATCATGTTGACAATTTGGACGTTATTGATTCCTGTATAAAATAATTCTTGAACTTGTTTTATTGAATTCTAATATCATTGTCATCATCCTCATGTTTATATTTTGTTGAAAGTCATCATGTATTCTGTGAGTGCATAGATGGACTTGGTATGATTATGACCAGGGATTATTCGGTATAATCATGACCGTAATGTTATAAATGATGTGGTAAAAGTCCTCATTGGCCTGTAGTGCATTGATGGATAGTTGTTGGCATGATCATGACCATTAATGAATACACAAATATCCTTGGCCCGTAGTGCATGGATAATTTATGGTCGTGATACTAAATAATATCATTGGCCGTAGTGCAGGGGTGATTCGATGATGTGGATTATTTATTGTCGAGTCGTAATAAAAGTGATGAAAAACCTTTTAAATCATAGAAGATAGTAGATTTTATTCTCTACTTGACTCTTCTAATGGATTGCTTGTTCCACTGCAGTTAAACTTGATGTTTGTTATATTTTATCAGTTTAACACTGTTGAAAGCTAATGATAAATTATTATGCATTATCTTAGTCATAATATTTTTTACTGGGCTAGTTGAGCTCACCCTTTCTTTCACTGTTCTCTTTAGGAAATGATAACGTAGCTGGGACGAGTCGGGGAACGGAGTGATGGTCCAGATAGATGGCTATAGTAGTTCTCACTATTATGTGAAATAGTGTGATAATAAATGTAATGAGAACTCCATTGAGTGTGGATATTGTCTAGATGACAATATTTGTGTTAAAACTCATAGCATATGTTTTGTCGTATTTTGCACGACAGTTGTATAATTAAGTTGTATTTAAATTTTGTACCATGTATTTGGCGACTCAAGATGGGTGATGTATACGTATTTTGGGGGCGTCATATATTTTTTCCTTGAAATCACAATTACCGAAACATCCTTACCCAGTTTACATTTATCCTTTCTCGTAACTTTATCGTTTGAATAATCTCAACGTATTGACTTAATATAGGTTTTATATTACCTAGTTCTTTCATTTCCTTTTTTAATTCTTATAAGTTTTACTTTATAACCTTTATTTGAACTCAACTCTATTTCGAGTATTAAACATTTTTTTTAACCCATCAACATCCCTTTTCTATTGATTACTATATATAAGCCTTAATTGTCATAATAACTCAATATCATTGTTTACTAAATTTATGATTATTCAGGATATCACACCTTCAATTCTGAGTTAATACGACTGAGTTACGAATTTTTAAAATTAGGGCTGAAAATAATAACGGACATCAGGACAGGTTGCGGCTTTTAGCAATTTAAGGCATGAAAATGACATCAAATAACTTCTCTTCCTTTTTATAATTGTAGAAAATGAAAATTTGAATAAATAGTCTTTGAATTCACTAAATTTCGACATTGGATGAATTAATTATATTTTTCTAAAGGGTTGCAATGCGTAAAACTATTGTACTCGGGAATTCAACTAATTTACGCAAGTATTTTATTACCCGAATCCTATTCACAACTATACTTGGTTTATCCGTATATGTCCCGATGGTCTTAAAAATGAAATCCCAAACTGTTTTTTCATTTGGTGGGATAAATTCGTTATTACTATTGAAACTTTACTAGAATCAATCCATACATCATTTAAGGAATGGCAAGTTGCCTACCATATACTAGTAAACAAAGATTTATCTATGCTTAAATTACTTGCTCATTTCATAATCTGTTTTGGAATCCCCTGGATCTGGAAATGGGATTTTCAATGTGACTATCAGAATAAGATCCATTGTCTTAAAAGAGTATTTTTTTTTTACTAAATGGTGGGATAAATGACTTAATCCTACACTACCAAAACTTTTCTTTGGATTTTCTTTCTTTGTACTCTCTCCCTCTCCATTCTCTCTGTAAAATACTTCATATATAAAAGTTTGAAGTTTGAAGATATCTACGAGCTCATCTGTAAGTTTAAGTTTTAATTATTGCTTATGTTGATTATTATGTGTCTTTGCTTAATCTTCTAGATTATCATATTGAAAACAATAATTGTTATCATACAATATATCAAACTGCTACAGACAACCATAATCGTTCTTATTTTTTAGAATAGTTTAATAAATCAGAACAATTAATTGTTTTTTAGAACAGTTTATTACATGTTGAAGATTTATACCTTTTTTGCAAAAATATAAATATGTTCATATAGGACTTGTCCAAGTTTCTTTCAAACCGTTAACTTTACTTGGTCAAAATACCAGTATTCAATCCACACTTAGAGATGAAAGGTGTTTAAACTGTAAAGCCTCTTTAATGGGTGCTATCGAAACCAACCTTGCTCATGGACCAGTATATTTCAATATTTATCCGAATTTTATTGTTGCCTTAATTGACAATAATTTTTCAAAAGTTTTAGAAATGAGAATTATATCTCATGGTTATGAGTATCTACCTGGATCTCCTCCTTTTGCCATATTATTCTAAATTCATCTTAAAGTTTTGACTACTTAAAATCCTTATATCCGAAAGCAAAGCCAACAAAAACATATTGTCCTTATAGACACTAATCTTTTTAGTACTCAAGTGACTCTTCCCAGGATGATTCCTTGGGAAGAAATTATTTTTCTGAAGCAGTGACAAATTACTAACGACATTCCTACCAGGCCTATAATTAGACAATCCATTGAGGATGTTGTCCAAACAAGTAATGGAAATATTTATTTAAAATTTCAGAGACCTTTTACCCGAAGTTGACCTATTAACAATATTTCTTATAATATTGATTTTCCTGAATCATCTAGACAATCTGTGTCTGAACCTTTAGAATCTGTTTATCAAGTGTCTAAAAAATCAAGTAATGAGTCTGTTAAAATTGAAGACTTAATAAAAGGAATATATATTTCTGAAAACCAAATACCTCATGGTATTTATGAAACAAATATTCCTCAAAACATAAGACCTTATAGTCCAACTGCTAGTGATATGCATTTTGAGTGTTAAATGGATTTTTCTCCTAATGGTAAAATTCGTAAGTGCTTAAACCAGGAGTTCATGCAGGATAAATACCAGAATTTTAGAAATTAGTATTTTAAAAATCATAATAATGATAAATTAGCAGAAATAAAAGCTTATTATTATGCTTATCTGAATAAGAACTAGTGTATATTATCATTTACTAAATGGTATTATAATTTTGTTTTAAAATCAAAATTTTACACTAAAAGACAACTGAATGTGTTAACCGAAATTCAAAAGGACTGGATTACGACAAATGATAATATTATCCAATCTATTCATCCGCCTCCTAAGTCTCTTGAACTTGGCTCAGGAAATGATAATTTAAAACCTTTATTTATAAATCCGTATGTTGATATACCTGAAAACCCCTATCAACAAGGAGAGGTAAAAATAAAAGATATTTTGCCCTTGTCTAAACAAAATAATTATACTAATCTATTCCTTCAAACAGTAGGAAAACAGTTAACCTGGATTGAAGATAATTGTCAGGTTACTCCCCAAAAGCTTGATCTTCAACCTGTAACAATTAAGCCACCTTTAGAAGTTAGTAATTTTAAGATTAAATCTTCTAAATCTGATGATGAGTTTATTGATAATCTTTTAAATAAAATAAAAAATTTAAAAACTGCAACTGCATCTACGTCTCAGATTAACACGATGTCTGGTCAGCCCTCTTCACATGCCAGTAATAATAATACTGATGATGATGAAGAAGAAACTAACGATATTTCTAATGTTCATATTTTGGAAATTGAAAATAATTTTCAGGAAATGCATAATATTAATAAAACCACTTACATTCAGAAACTAATAAATTGAATGGCTTTATCTGGACCTAGTAGGTATTATCACCCCAGACCTACTCCCCAGGATATTCTATATGAAGAAGATTTTCTTCATTCTCAAAAATCTTACCACTGTAAAACCATTTATGAATGGAATATTGATGGTAAGACAGAATAACAAATTTATGAAATCATTCATCATATTATGATGTATGCAACAGTCTGTAAACAAAATGATAATACAGACCATCAGATCTGTCATTTCTTAGTAAATGGATTTACCGACATTCTTAAAGGATGGTGGGATAATGCACTTACTGACAAACAGAAAACTAAAATTCTTCAATCCTATAAGAATGAAACTGATGCTATTACTAAACTTGAAACAAAAAGAGAAGATGCTTGTTACACTTTAGTTCAAGTAGTCATTCATCATTATATTGGACCATGACTAATGAATACTGATAGGAATAGAGAACTCTTACAAAATATTCGTTGCCCGTCCTTAACCCATTTTAGATGGTATAAGGATGTCTTTTTAAGGAAAGTTATGTAGATACCAGATTCCAACAGTGAACATTGGAAGGCCAAGTTTATTGATGGACTTCTTACTTTCTTTGCTGAAAAAATCCGTAAAAAATTAAGAGATAAACATGACCGCATGAGTATTCCTTATGACCAATATTCTAATGGCCATCTTATTTCAATAATTATTGAAGAAGGATTATCATTGTGCAATGATATGAAGCTTCAATAATTAATGAAAAAGCAGAATCTCACCAAAAGACATGAGATAGGAGAATTTTGTGCTCAATTCTCTTATGACACAAAATTATAGTATCCTCAAAAGGCTAAAAATAACCGAGTTTAAAACCCTCTAAATCATACCGAAGACGTTCTTCTAAAAAATCTTCTAATAACAAAACTAGTGAAAAATCTACGTACTAAGAAGAAGAAGAACAATAGTAAAAAAGATAAATCTAAAATAAAATGTTATAAATTTGGTAAAACCAGACATTTTGCTAATAAATGAAAATCAAAAATAAAATAGAAACTTAATAAAATGTCCCTTGATGAGGACATTCAACGACAAATTCTTAATTGTTTATCTAAAAGTAATTCAGAACCAAGTTCAGATGATGATTTAGCAGAAATCTATTCTGAATCTGAAAATGATTCTGGTGATGAACAATGTCAAACCTGTACAATAAATAACTGTAATACAATTACTGAAGCTGACTATTGGAAAGCTATTGTCGAAATGAATGGTTTAGATATTGGGGGACCCAATATCAATGTCTTAGCTGACACTCAGAAATCACTTCTCGACTTAGCTGATCAAATCAAGGATCCAGAAATTAAATTAAAATTTTTGAATAAAAAAATAGAAGATATTCTTCCCATTGATCAATATAGCATGAGGAAAGCTATGAAACGAATGCAAAATGTTTCTACAACAGAAAAACCCACCACTATTCAGGATCTTAAAAGTGAAATAAATATTTTAAAATCTGAAATAAAACAATTACAAAATACTAATGTTATCATTTTCCAGGATCTAAATAATATTAAACCCCAGTTAAATCATAAACAATATGATAATACAGAAAACTCTAAACCTGAATCTTCTGATAAACCAGAGTCTTCTGAACAATATTTGATGCTTATGAATCAAGTAGTCTTTCAGAAATGGTATATCAGAATTACTTTTATTATTAGACCGGATTTTATTATTAAGGATGCCATTGCCCTAATAGATAGTGGTGCTGACATGAACTGTATTCAAGAAGGATTAATTCCCACTAAATAATTCTAGAAAACCACTCAATCTTTAACTAGTGCAAGTGGTAATACCATGGGTATTAAATATAAAATTCCAGAAGCTTTAATATGTAATCAAGGTCTATTCTTACCAACTTCTTTCGTTCTAATCCGTAACATGAACAAAAAAATATTATTTTAGGCACTCCTTTTTTGTGTCTCTTAATGCCTATCTCAAAAATTGATACTTTGGGTATTCATACCACTCTTAATAACAGGCATATTGTATTTGAATTCATAATAGAACCTTATACAAAAGAATTAAATCAAGTAAAGTGCATGATTTATTCTAAAGAAAAGCAGAATAATTTTCTTCAAAAAGAGATAAAATTTCTTACTACAGAACAGAGAATTCTACAGCCTTCTTTACAGGAGAAAATAAAATTAATTCACAAGACCCTTTAGGTTGAGATCTGTTGTAAGACCCCGAATTATATGAAATGAAAGTATCCAATTTTCTTATAATGATTATTCTATTTAATAAATGGTTAAATTGATAAAAGGTTAAAGTTAAGGGTGATATTTGAAAATTTTGCAAAGTAAGCAAGTTGATATAAAATATTCATTGTGTCGGGGAATATTCGATTGGTCGGAAAATATTCATTTTAACAGGGTATATTCGTACGACGGTATAATCATTAGTGGACCCCACAATGGAGGAATTGTCGTAGTTAGAAAATGACAGAAATATCTTTTTATAAAAATAATGGCGAAAGTTTTACCGTTAAACTGTTGAGATACCCAGTGGTAAAAATACAGTATTACGCGTGGTTGCATAGTAGCACACGGTATTGATTTTTGATGCTTACGTAAGAAGCCACTCAGTTTACTCAATTATTGTTACAGCAATTGTTGCATAATATCTCACGTTATTTGATTAAATTATTTTCACATTATCATTTGCATAATATTTTATATTATTAAATCAATAATTGAGACAACAAAGTTATTTATATTATTATTTGCAATATTGATAATGTCTAGAAAGTTCTGTCGAAGAGAGGTTTGGTCACCTAATTGCACGCCAATAGGGAGAAATCCTTATTAGAAATCCCCCTCTTTCCTGGGTACGATCTGGTAGTTAAATATTGTGAGTTATAATATTAATGATGAATAATTGTTGAAGTATTAAAAATATGTTTATTGAAGATAAGTGAATTACAAAAGTTAGAGGGGAATATTGCAAACTTGGAAAACTTTAGGGGTATCAAAGTGTAATAAGTTAAATCAATCTGGACCATTGGTGGTGGTTTTAATTGTAAATCAATCTAGACCATTGATGGTGGTTTTAATAGTAAATCAATCTGTACCGTCAGTGGTGATTTTAATAGTAAATCAATTCGGACCGTCGGTGGTGGTTTTAATAGTAAATCAATTTGGACTGTCGGTGGTGGTTTTAAAAGTAATCAATCTGGACCGTCGGTGGTGGTTTTAAAAGTAAATCAATCTGGACCGTCGGTTGTGGTATTAATAGTAATTAATATGAACCATCCGTTCTAATAGTAAATCAATCTGGACCGTTCGTGAATAAGTTACTATTTAGTCCATTCTCCTATAATTAGAAGCTTAATTCTTCTTTCATTCTCACCAATTCACTGAGATTCATAAGAGACACTATAGAGAGCAAGAAGAAGAGTATTCTGCTACTTCACTATTACAGTATCCAACCTTTTACTAAGGTAAGGGGTATTATTTCTTTCTTATTCATAAGGAATACTATTTTTTTTTTCGTATTCATCCTTTAATATGTCGGAATAATTTGTCTACGCGGATTACGTACCGTATGACGGGTGAAAATCTATTTGCAGTTTCGTATGTTATTTCTTTTTATATTCTTAAATCTAAACTTACTATGGTAAGTATTGCTTCTATAATCCTTGAAATTAGTGGAACATCCTTGAGTTTTGCGCTTCATCCAGTATCGTTTCATTGGAATATTGATATGAACTTTTTTATTAAATATCAATATTTTCACCCAGGGTACTATTCACGGGTTACTATTCATCCAGTTACTATTTACTATAATATTATTCACTCGGGTATTTGGGTTACTTTTCATGTCGAGTTACTATTCACGGAGTACTATTCACGAGGTACTATTCACCCGAAAATTTGATTTCTTTTCAGTTCAAAATTTTTTGATACATGGATATTATTCTTGAATTTTACTCCACAAAGCAGTATCATGTTGACAATTTGGACATTATTGAATACTGGATAATTTAAATTATGAATCTTTAAAATTTATCATTTGCTTTCATTTAATTAAATACTTATATCACTGTCATAATCCTCATGCTTATATTGTGATGAAAGTCATCTCTGGCTTACGTGCATAGATAGACTGTTGATTGATATGATTATGACCAGGGATTATTCGGTATAATCATGACCATTGATGATTACATGAATATCCTTGGCCCGTTGTGCAGGGATGATTCGATGATGTGGTTTATTTAGTAAGCCGAGTCTCAATGATAAAGTTGATAAAAACCTTTTTTAAATCATAGAAGGTAGTAGATATCATGCTCTGCTTGACTCTTCTAATGGATTGCTTATTCCGCTGCAGTTAAACTTGTTGTCGATTATATTCTATCAGTTTAACATTTTTGAAGGCTAATGATAACTTATTCTGCATTATCTTAGTTATAATATTTCTTACTGGGCTAGTTGAGCTCACCCTTTTACTTCTATTGTTCTCTTCAGGAAATGAGAACGTAGCCAGAACTAGTCGGGAAACGGAGTGATGGCCCGAGATGGTGTTATAGTATTCCTCACTATTCTATAAAATACTGTGACAATAAATGTAACGAGAACTCCATTTGAGTTTGGATATTGTCTAGAAGATAATATTCATTTAAAAACTCTCAGCTCATGTTGTATAATTAAGTTTGTATTTGTATTCAGTACCATGTATTTGGCGACCCAAGATGGGTGCTGTATACCTATTTTGGGGGCGTCACAGTTGGTATCAGAGCTTAGGGATATGATCCCTGGATGAGATGTTAGACAAGAAATAGGAGGGGAGAGACGGGGAATTCATTCGCTAGTATGACCTACCTAAGATTATTTGATATTTAATTGGTCGGTCAGAGTATAGGTATAATATGTTATATGTCAATTAACCTTTGTTTTGTGGCAGTGTTTGAAAATGGTATCTGAAAATGTTGATATCAACAATGAAGCACATGAGACCGCTGAGTCACCAACGATCAATACTCAGGATAATGTGCAATAGGAAGACAATAATCCTCAGGTAAACAACAACACCGGTCAAATGATGAACGATTGGATGTTCAGAAGCTTTATGCAATTCATGCAACATCAGGTGAGAACGACTCCTGTCCAAAATGCAGGTGGAAACACTAGAAACTCTCGGATGGTCACCGCTAAGCAGTTCAAGGAGCTGGGACCACCGGAGTTTATTGGAGAGCCAAAACCACTTAAGGCGGAGACGTGGATAAAGAAGATCACCAAGATATTTGATGTATTGGGATGCTCCGAGGAGCAAAAGGTTCCCTTTGCCACCTTCATATTGCGAGGAGAGGAAGATTACTGGTGGGAATCTGTAAAGCGTACTCAACTTGCCTCACTAAAAATGTCTTGGGAGAAGTTCCAAGAGATGTTCAATTACAAGTACTTTCCCGAAAGTATTCGTCACATGAAGGAGGTGGAGTTTATTAAGTTGGAGGAAAATAATATGACCGTGTCACATTACGAAGCTAAGTTTGCTGAGTTATCCCGATTTGTGCCCCACTTGGTTGATAATGAGGAGAGAATGACGTGGAGGTTTCTAAGAGGTTTGAAACCCGAGATACGTCAATACTTAATTTCTCACAAACTGTGTTTGTATTCAGATATTATAAATAGAGCTCAGTTATTGGAGCGCGATAATGAGTCAACCCAACCCAGATAGAGCAGCTGACAAGTCGATAATACCAATGGTAGCAGTCATAGAAGCAGTGACAACAAACGTGGAGGGAATCAACATGCCAGAAATGGTAACCACTCTGGTGGTAATCATGGCCAAGATAATAGAAGTGGAAATTTTAAGAAGAGGAGATTCAATAATGATGAAAAGACGCAAGACCAAAGACTGCTTTTTAAGGAAGGAGAAACGACCGCGATCGTATATTACAAATGCGAGAGGGAGGACACATCGGTCCAAACCATGCATATGATCCAAAGTATGTTATAATTATGGAAGAGAAGGTCACCTAGCCCGATTTTGTTGGGCACCAAAGTCAAGTCCAGCTGGGATGGAGGCATCAAAGGCCATCCTAGACAAGACAAAATCGGTAGCTCAAGGGAGGGCGTTTATCGTAACCTCCCAAAAAGTGAGGAATCCAAACGAGGTGATCACAGGTAAGCTAATCATAAACTCTTGTGAAGCTTATATCTTATTTGATACCGGTTCTACCCATTCTTTTATTTCTCCTACTTTCGCTCAACATTTAAATTTGACTTCGGAGAAATTAGACTTTGACTTATCGGTTGAAGCTCTGTTGGGGGAAACCTTTATTACATCCACTGTTTATAAGTCTTGTTTGATTCAAATCGATAACTGCATGTTACCTGTCGATCTTATCTATTTAAAAATACTTGCATTCGATGTGAATTTAGAAATTGATTGGTTGACTACTCATCATGCTAAAATTGATTATTTTCGTAAGGTTGTTAGCTTTCATGTTCCTAACTAACCTATTATACGAATTCAAGCAACCAAATCATTAAAGTCAATCACTGTCATTTCAAGCCATAAAGTTATTCGTTTATTAAAAAATGGATGTCAAGCTTTCTTTAGCTCATGTCACGGATTTAAAAAAAAATATGTCAGTCTTGAATGATATTTCTATTGTTAATAAATTTCCTGACGTATTCCCTGAAGAACTTCCTGGCCTACCCCCAGAGCGTGAAATTGAATTTTGTATCGACCTTAAACCCGGTACAAAACCCATTTCCAAAGACCCATATCGAATGACTCCTATTGAACTTCAGGAGTTAAAGACCCAACTGCAGGAATTGTTAGACATCGGTTTCATCCATCCTAGTACGTCTCCTTGGGGTACTCCTGTTCTATTCTTAAAGAAGAAAGATGGGAGTATGCGACGTGTATTGATTATCGAGAGTTGAATCATGTCACCATCAAAAATAGGTACCTGTTACCTCGCATTGATGACCTGTTTGACCAGTTTTAAGGCGCAAAATTCTTTTCAATGATCGATCTTCGTTCCAGATATCATCAATTAAAGATTAAAACTGATGACATCCCAAAGACTGCTTTAAAAACACGGTTCGGCCATTATGAGTTTCTAGTCATGTCTTTTAGATTGACTAATGCTCCTGCTGCCTTTATGGATATGATGAACCGAGTATTCAAAGAATATTTAGATCATTTTATGGTTGTCTTTATTGATGACATTCTCATTTACTCCAAAAGTCGTGAAGATCATGAGCAACACTTGAGGCTGATACTAGAAAAGCTTCGTGAGAAAAAATTATATGTCAAGTTGAAGAAATGACATCAAATCATAGAATATCTGTTGACTAGACAAAGATTGAAGTAATTCAAAGCTGGGAGAAACCCAAGTCAGTGACCGAAGTACGTAGCTTTTTGGGCTTAGCTGGTTATTATCGGAGATTGGTGGAAGAATTTTCTTGAATCACTACTCCATTAACTCAGCTGACTCAAAAAGATACAAAATTCGGTTGGAGCGAGGAATGTGACAAGAGTTTTCAAAAACTCAAGAGGAGACTCATTTCAAAGACTGTTACGACAATACCATCCGCCTCGGAGGATTTGTCATCTCTGAGTGATGCTTCTGCAAAGGTTAGGATGTGTTCTCATGCAACATGGGAAAGTCATAGCATATGCCTCTTAACAACTCAAAGAATATAAGAGGAATTATCCTACTCATGATCTAGATTTGGCAACTGTCATTTTTACGCTTAAGATTTGGAAGCATTACCTGTATAGAGAGAAGGTGGAGATTTATACGGATCATAAAAGCCTCAAATATTTCTTCACTCAAAAGGAACTCAACATACGGCAAAGACGGTGGCTTGAGCTGTTGAACGATTATGATCATACCATTCAATACCATCTTGGAAAAGCGAACGTAGTAGCTGATGTATTAAGTAGAAGATCATATACTGGTACGAGTGTGATATTGTCAACGCAAATGCCTATTTTGTATGACTTACAAAGGATGGAGATAAAGTTAAAGACTCTTGGGACCCATGTGATGATGGTGAATATACTAGTAGAACCGATTTTAATCAATAAAGTTAAAGCTGCTCAAGCTACAGACCTGGAGCTAATGCGTATGAAGAAGAAAGTGCAAGAAGGTGCTATTCCAGAAGCAAGAATCGATAAAGAAGGAATACTTCGAGTCAACTCCAGACTTTGTGTTCATAACGATTCTGACTTGAAGTATAAAATTATGATGAAGGCGCACAACACACCGTTTGCAATCCATCCTGGGAGTACCAAAATGTATCGTGATCTTTGACATTCATTTTAGTGGAGCAATATGAAGAGAGAGATAACGGGGTTTAACTCAAGGTGTCTAACTTGTCAACGAGTCAAGGTGGAGCATCAAGTGCTAAAAGGTCCATTGTAACCACTTGAAATTCTAGAATGGAAGTAGGAGCACATTACCATGGATTTTGTTACTGGTCTTCCGAAGGTTTCTCAAGGCATAGATGCAATTTGGGTCATTGTTGATAGATTGACCAAGTCTACTCATTTCTTACCGATACGAGAAACTTATACACTTGAACGTCTTGCTCGTATGTATATAAACGAGATTGTAAGATTGCATGGTATGTCAATATCTATAGTTTCTGATCGAGACCCAAGATTCACTTCAAGATTTTGGGTTAGTTTGCAAAAAGCTATGGGCACAGATTTACGATTTAGTTCGGCATATCATCCTCAAACGGACGGACAATCAGAGAGGACTATTCAAACTCTTGAGAATTTATTAAGACTTTGTGTCCTTGACTTAAAAAGGAAGTTGGGACAAGTTCTTACCCTTAGTGGAGTTTTCCTACAACAACGGTTATCAAGAAAGTATTGGCATGGCTCCATTTGAGGCGTTATACAGACGTAAGTGTCATTCTCCCGTATGCTGGGCCGAGGTGGGTGAAGCAATGTTGTTGGGACCGGAGTTCAATGTTAAAAAGAGTTATGATCTGACAACGTATAAAAACCTCACAAGATCGACAAAAGAGTTATGTTCATCTTCATCGAAAGGACGTGGAGTTCAATGTTAGAGATCATGTGTTTTTACGTGTTGCTCCATGGAAAGGAGTTACAAGATTTAGAAAGAGAGGAAAGCTCAATCCTCGATTCATTGGGCCATTTGAAATCCTCGATCGAGTAGGAACTGTGGCTTATAGACTTGCGTTACCGCCAAGTATGTCTCGTGTTCATAATGTTTTCACATGTCTATGTTACATAAATATGTGGAAGACCCGAACCACATTATTGAGTTAGAACCGGACGAAATAGCGAAAGATTTAACGTATGAAGAGGTACCTGTTAAAATCTTGGATAAGAAAGAACATATTCTACGCTCCAAGATTATACCTCAAGTCAAAGTTTTGTGGAGAAACCACGATGTTGAGGAAATGACCTGGGAGTTAGAATCTGAAATGAAATTAAAATATCCTCACCTCTTCGTCATACCAGGTACGTACACCAATTTCGAGGACGAAATTTCATAAGGAGGAGAGGTTGTAAGACCCCGAATTATATGAAATGAAAGTATCCAATTTTCTTATAATTATTATTCTATTTAATAAATGGTTAAATTGATAAAAGGTTAAAGTTAAGAGTGATATTTGAAAATTTTGCAAAGTAAGAAAGTTGATTTAAATATTTGTTGTGTCAGGGAATATTCGATTGGTTAGAGAATATTCGTTTTAACAGGGAATATTCGTACGACGGTACAATCATTGGTGGACCCCATAACGGAGGAATTGTCGTAGTTAGAAAAAGCAGAAATATCTTTTTATAAAAATAACGGCGAAAGTTTTATTGTTAAACTGTTGAGATACCCAGTGGTAAAAATACAGTAATACGCGTGGTTGCATAGTAGCACACGGTATTGATTTTTGATGTTTATGTAAGAAGTCACTCAGTTTACTCAATTATTGTTACAGCAATTGTTGCATAATATCTCACGTTATTTGATTAAATTATTTTCACATTATCATTTGCATAATATTTTATATTATTAAATCAATAATTGAGACAACAAAGTTATTTATATTATTATTTGCAATATTGATAATGTCTAGAAAGTTCTGTCGAAGAGAGGTTTGGTCACCTAATTGCACGCCAATAGGGAGAAATCCTTATTAGAAAGCCCCCTCTTTCCTGGGAATGATCTGGTTGTTAAATATTGTGAGTTATAATATTAATGATGAATAATTGTTGAAGTATTAAAAATGTGTTTATTGAAGATAAATGAATTACAAAAGTTAGAGGGGAATATTGCAAACTTGAAATACTTTAGGGGTACCAAAGTGTAATAAGTTAAATCAATCTGGACCATTGGTGGTGGTTTTAATAGTAAATCAATCTGGATCATTGATGGTGGTTTTAATAGTAAATTAATCTTTACCGTCGGTGGTGGTTTTAATAGTAAATCAATCTGGACCGTCGGTGGTGGTTTTATTAGTAAATCAATTTGGACCGTCAGTTGTGGTTTTAAAAGTAATCAATCTGGACCGTCGGTGGTGGTTTTAAAAGTAAATCTATCTGGACCATTGGTTGTGGTTTTAATAGTAATCAATATGGACCGTCCGTTCTAATAGTAAATTAATCTGGACCGTTCGTGAATAAGTTACTATTTAGTCCATTCTCCTATAAATAGAAGCTTAATTCTTCTTTCATTCTCACCAATTCATTGAGATTCATAAGAGACGCTATAGAGAGAGAAACTATAGAGAGCAAGAAGAAGAGTATTCTGCTACTTCACTATCAGTAGTATCCAAATTTCTACTAAGGTAAGGGTATATTTTTCTTTTCGTATTCATAAGGAATACTATTTTTTCAGATTCATCCTTTAATATGCGGAATAACTGGCTCACGCTTGGATTACGTACTTTATGACGGGTGAAAATTATTTGCCATTTCCGTATGTTATTTCTTTTCATATTCTTAAATCTAAACTTACTATGGTAAGTATTGCTTCTATAATCCTTGAAATTAGTGGAATATCCTTGAGTTTTGCGCTTCATCCAGTATTGTTTCATTGGAATATTAATATGAACTTTCTTATTAAATATTAATATTTTCACCCGGGGTACTATTCACGGGTTACTATTCACCCGATTACTATTCACTATAATATTATTCACTTGGGTATTCGGGACACTTTTTATGCCGGGATACTATTCACGAGTTATTATTCACAGGTTACTATTCACCCGGTTACTATTCACTATAATATTTGGGGTACTTTTCATGTCGGGTTACTATTCACGAAGTAGTATTCACGGGGTACTATTCACCCAAAAAATTAATTTCTTTTTTGTCCAAAATATTTTTGATACATGGATATTATTCTTGAATTTTACTCCACAAAGCAGTATCATGTTGACAATTTGGACATTATTGAATACTAGATAAATTAAATTATGAATCTTTAAAATTTATCCTTTGCTTTCATTTAATTAAATGCTTATATCATTGTCATCATCCTCATTCTTATATTGTGATGAAAGTCATCTTTGGCTTACGTGCATAGATGGACTGTTGATTGATATGATTATGACCAGGGATTATTTGGTATAATCATGACCATTGATGATTACATGAATAACCTTAGCCCGTAGTGCAGGGTTGATTCAATGATGTGGTTTATTTATTAAGCTGAGTCTCGGCGATAAAGTAGATAAAAACCTTTTTTAAATCAGAGAAGATAGTAGATATCATGCTCTACTTGACTCTTCTAATGGATTGCTTATTCCGCTGCAGTTAAACTTGTTGTCGATTATATTCTATCAGTTTAACATTTTTGAAGGCTAATGATAACTTATTCTGTATTATCTTAGTCATAATATTTTTTACTGGGCTAGTTGAACTCACCCTTTTACTTCCATTGTTCTCTTCAGGAAATGAGAACGTAGCCAGAACTAGTCGGGGAACGGAGTGATGGCCCGAGATGGTGTTATAGTAGTCCTCACTATTCTATAAAATAGTGTGACAATAAATGTAATGAGGACTCCATTTGAGTTTGGATATTGTCTTGAAGATAATATTCGTGTAAAAACTCTCACATCATGTTGTATAATTAAGTTTGTATTTGTATTCAGTACCATGTATTTGGCGACCCAAGATGGCTGATGTATACCTATTTGGGGGGCGTCACATCTGTAGTGATGTTCCAAATGCATTTTGGAATAGGAAGAAACATATTATTTTTCTTCCTTATATTCCTAATTTCAACGAAAAAAAATATTCCTACTAAATCTCGACCTAGTTAGATGAAGAAGGAATATTAATTCTTTGTAAAACTGAAATTGACTCTCTTAAACAGAAAAAAATAATAAAACCTAGTACTTCTTGTGACGCCCCAAAAATAGGTATACATCACCTATTCTGAGTTGCCAAATACATGGTACAAAATACAAATAAAAACTTAATTATACAACTGTCATGTAAAATACGACAAAATATAAGCTGTAAGACCCCAACTTTTATAAATAAAGATTAAATTTTCTCGAAATATATTTTTGAATATTATGGTGTGGATATGATATAATGTTATTGTTATGGGTATTATTTACAAATTTTGCAAAGTAAGCAAGTGGTTATATAATATTCGATTGGTGGGGAATATTCGTTTTAACAGGGAATATTCAGACGACCAAGACAATCATTAAGTGGACCCCCACAACTAAGTATTATCGTAGTAAGAAAATGACAAAATTATCTTTTTATAAAAATAACGGCGAAAGTGTTACCGTTAAAAGCTGTTGAACTACCCGGTAGTAAAGTATATAATGTCTGGCGTGGTTGCATAGTAGCATTACGGTATTGTTATTGATGCTTACGTGAGAAGTCACTTTCGCTTATACTCAATTATTGCTACAAGATAATTCTTTGCATCATATCTCTCATATTATTGATTCAATTATTGTCACAAGATCATCTGCATAATATTTTATATTATTAAATCAATAATTGAGGCGACAAAGTTATTCATATTATTATTTACAATATTGACAATGTACAGAAGTTCATCAAGGAGAGGTTTGGTCACCTAATTGCGCCAATAAGGAGAAATCCTTATCGAAAAGCCCCTCTTTCCTCGGAGCGACACGGGTTGTTAAATATTGTGAGTTATAATATTAATGATGAATAAGTTTGTGTTGATTAAAGATGAATTTGATAGTTCCATTGTGTTGGGATTATTAGTGTTAGTGGAAATCGACATCTATTCCGATGATAATTGATGTCTAGGGGTTATATTGATAAATCGGATTAGTTATCGGATAAATGAGAAATTAATTGATACTAATTCACATGCTTATATAACTATTTGTTCATATGTGTGTACTATTGAATCACATTCATGTACTATTAGGGGAGTTAGTGCAAGATTGATAATACTTGCATGACTAAGTTAAAAATGGAGGTATAGATGGAGGTACTATCTTTGTAATTAGGTATTTTCACATGATTATAACTATTGGTTCACATGATTGAACTATTGATTCACATTATTTACTATTAGGGGAGGTGGTGCAAGTTTGATAATACTTGCAGGACTAAATTAAAAAGGAAAGATAAGTTAGAGGTATTGTACTGTAATATTTCGAGCCCCAAAACGTACAATTATCGAAACTATATTTTCCTATAAATAGAAGCTCATTCTTCCTTCATTTCTCACCAATTCACTAAAGCTATAGAGCATTTATTATAGAGAGAAATTATAGAGAGAAAGAAGAAATGAAGTCTGTTACCTCACTATTCCAGTATCCAGTTTTCTTCTAAGGTAAGGGGTATTATTTCTTTCTTTCGTCTTCATGAGGAGAATAACCTATCTATGCGAAGTACCGCATACATGGTGAAATTCTTCTGTTATTCTATTCTTTATTATTCTGTTGGAATATCATGTCTATGCATTCTATTTGGACTCGGGTTCCGTCGTTATTATTACATTGTAATATCCTCGTGCGTGTGTTTACGTGGGACTGATTTAAATCTTTATTATTTTGTTGGAATATCACATGCATGCATTTTACAAGAACACGGTTCCGTTATTTATTATTCTATTGGAATAACTTTTACTGCAAGGTCTCATCATCGTACACGGTGATTTCGTTTGTTATTCCATTCCTTGTTATACTCAGTTGGTTAAATTTTTGACTTCTATACTCCATGAAATTAGTGGAATATCCTTGATATTTGTGCTTCATCCAGTATCTTTTCATGGAAATATTCTTCTGAGCATTCTTGAATTTTACTCTACAAAGAAGTATCATGTTGACAATTTGGACGTTGTTAGTTCCTGGATAAATTAATTCTTGAACTTGTTTTATTGAATTCTTATATCATTGTCATCATCCTCATGTTTATATCCTGTTGAAAGTTATCTGTGGCCTGTAGTGCATAGATGGACTTGGTATGATTATGACCAGGGATCATTCGGTATAATCATGACTGTAATGTTACAAATGAGGTGGTAAAAGTCCTCATTGGCCCGTAGTACATTGATGGACAGTTGTTGGCATGATCATGACCATTAATGAATACACAAATATCCTTGGCCCGTAGTGCATGGATAATTTGTGGTCGTGATACTAAAGAATATCCTTGGCCATACTGCAGGGGTGTTTCGATGATGTGGATTGTTAATTAAGCCGAGTCTCAGCGATAAAAGTGATGAAAAACCTTTTAAATCATAGAAGATAATAGATTTTATTCTCTACTTGACTCTTTTAATGGATTGCTTGTTCCGCTGTAGTTAAACTTGATGTCTTTTGTATTTTATCAGTTTAACATTGTTGAAGGCTAATGATAATTTATTATGCATTATCTTAGTCATAATATTTCTTACTGGCCTAGTTGAGCTCACCCTTTCTTTCACTGTCCTCTTCAGGAAATAAGAATATAGCTGGGACAAGTCGAGGAATGTAGTGATGGTCCAGATAGATGGCTATAGTAGTGCTCACTATTATGTAAAATAGTGTGATAATAATTGTAATAAGGACGTTATTTGAGTTTGTATACTCTCTAAGAGACATTATCCATGTTGAAACTCTCAGCTACGTTTTGTCGTACTGTATCAAAGAAGTTTGTATTTAAATTTTGTACCATGTATTTGGCGACTCAAGATGGGTGATGTATACCTATTTTGGGGGCGTCACATAAGCTATGAGTTTTAATACAAATATTATCATCTAGACAATATCCACACTCAATGGAGTTCTCATTACATTTATTATCACACTATTTTATAGAATAGTGAGGACTACTATGACACCATCTCGGACCATCACTCCTTTCCCCGACTCGTCCCTGCTACGTTCTCATTTCCGGAAGAGAACAGTGAAAGAAAGGGTGAGCTCAACTAGCCCAGTAAGAAATATTATGACTAAGATAATGCATAATAAATTATCGTTAGCCTTCAACAGTGTTAAACTAATAAAATATAACAAACATCAAGTTTAACTGCAGCGAAACAAGCAATCCATTAGAAGAGTCAAGTAGAAAATAAAATCTACTATCTTTTATGATTTAAAAGGTTTTTAATCACTTTTATCGTTGGGACTCCGCTTAATAAATAATCCACATCATCCCCGCACTACGGCCAAGGATATTCATTAGTACCACAACCACAAATTATCCATGCACTACGTGCCAAGGATATTCGTGTATTCCTCAATGGTCATGATCAAGCCAACAACTGTCCATCAATGCACTACGGGCCAATGAGGACATTTATCAAATCATTTGTAACATTACGGTCATGATTACACCGAATAATCCCTGGTCATAATCATACCAAGTCCATCTACGCACTACAGGCCACAGATGACCTTCCACAAAATATAAACATGAGGATGATCACAATGATATAAGAATTCAATTAAACAAGTTCAAGAATTATTTGATCCAAGAATCAATAACGTCCAAATTGTTAACATGATACTTCTTTGTGGAGTAAAATTCAAGAATGTTCAGAAGAATATTTCCATGAAAGATACTGGATGAAGCGCAAATATCAAGGATATTCCACTAATTTCATGGAGTATAGAAGTCAAAACTTTAACCAACTGAGTATAATAACGAATGGAATAACAAAAGAAATCACCAGGTATGCGATAGACCGCGCAGCCAGGTTATTCCAATAGAATAATAAATAACGGAACCAGGTCATGCATAAACGCACAGACAGGATGTTCCAATAGAATGATAAATAATGGAACCAGGTCATGCGTAAAGCATGCATGTGATGTTCCAATGTAATAATAAATAATGGAACCAGTCATGCGTAGCTACGCATACGATGTTCCAATGTAATAATAAAGAACGGAACTGTGTCACGCAGAAAGCAGTAGATGATGTTCCAAATGTAATAATAAAGAAGCGGAACCAGTCATGCAGTAAAGCACAAACATGATGTTCAAGCAGTAATAATAAAGAATGGAACCCGGGTAAATGCGCAAAAACACATACAGGATATTCCAACAGAATGATAAAGAACGGAATAATAACAGAAATCACCATGCATGCGGTACTTCGCATAGAAAGGTTATTCAAACATAATGATAAAGAATGGAATAACAGAAGAATTTTACCAAGTATAGGGTAGCCCACGTATACAGGGTATTTCAACAGAATAATAAAGAATGGAATAACAGAATTTCTCTTCATGAATACGAAAGAAATAATACCCCTTACCTTAGAAAGAAGAGTACTAGATATAGAAGTAGTGAAGTCGCAGAACACTTTTCTTCTTTCTCTTTATGGTTTTTCTATCTAGAGTTTCAGTGAATTCGTAAGAAATAATGAAGGAATGAGTTTCTATTTATAGAAGAATGGACTGCATAGTAACTAATTCATGAACGGTCCAGATTAATTTACTTTGAACGGACGGTCCAGATTTAAAACAAAATCTTTTAAATAAAATATAATATATTCTATTTATAATCTAATAAAACGAATAACTTTATAAAAGTATTCTGTTTTATATAAAAAGATTTTACTATGCAAAACACTATGCAGGCACTATGAAAACACTATGCATAATAAAATATAATATATTCTAATTATTGTCTAATAAAATAAATAACTTTATAAAAGTATTCATTTTATATAAAACAATTTTACTATGCAAATACTATGCAAACACTATGCATAATAGAATATCATATATTCTATTTATAGTCTAATAAAATGAAAGACTTTATAAAAATATTCTGTTTTATATAAAAAGCTTTTCTGTTTTATTACATTAATAATACTAATAAAACAAAATTCATCATCATTATTATTATTCACACTATTAATCGACCAGGTCGTTCCCAGAAAAGAGGGGGCTTTGCAATAAAGATTTCTCCATATTGGCTCGCAATTAGGTGACCAAACCTCTCCTTGGCAGAACTTCTAGACATCGTTAATATTGCAAATAATAATATTAATACTCTCTGTCATCTCAATATATAAAATATCGACAATAATTAAATCAAAAAACGTGAGATACTATGCAGCAATAATTGAACAAAACTAAGTGACTTCTCACGTAAGCATCAATAATCAATACCGTGTGCTACTATGCAACCACATGTATTACTGTACTTTTAACATCGGGTGTTTCAACAGTTAACGGTAAAAACTTCCGCCATTATTTTCATAAAGTATTTTTGTCGTTTTCTCAATCCGACAATAATTCTGTTGTGGGGTCCACCAATGATTATGTCATTGTACGAATATTCCCTGCTAAAACGAATATTCCCCGACCAATCGAATATTATATAACAACTTGCGTACTTTGCAAAATTTATAAATATTACCCACAACTATAACATTATATCAAATTCATTCCACAATATTTAAAAATGATATGTATAGAAAAATTATCTTTATTAAAAAATTGGGGTCTTACAACCTTCCCTTCTTATGAAATTTTGCCCTCGAAATTAGGGTACGTACCTGGTATGTCGAAGAGGTAAGGATACCATGATTTCATTTCAGATTCTAACTCCCAGGTCATTTCCTCAACGTCGTGGTTTCTCCACAAAACTTTGACTTGAGGTATAACCTTGGAGCGTAGAATATGTTCCTTCTTATCCAAGATTTGAACTAGAACCTCTTCGTACGTCAAATCTTCTGCTATTTCGTCCGGTTCTAACTCGATAATGTGGTTCGGGTCTTTCACATATTTACGTAACATGGATATATGAAAAAAATTATGAACACGAGACATACTTGGCGGTAAAGCAAGTCTATAGGCCACAGTTCCTACTCGGTCGAGGATTAAAAATGGGCCAATGAATCGAGGATTGAGTTTTCCTCTCTTTCCGAATCTCATAACTCCTTTCCATGGAGCAACACGTAATAACACATGATCTCCAATATCGAATTCCACGTCCTTTCGATGATGATCCGCATAACTCTTTTGTCGATCTTGTGAGGTTTTTAAACGTTGTCGGATTGTTTGAATCTTTTCCGTAGTCATACGTACTCAACTCCGGTCCCAACAACGTTGTTTCACCCACCCACCTCATCCCAAAGATATCTTTGGAAGCGATACTTTCTTCCATACAACGCCTCAAATGGAGCCATGCCAATACTTGCTTGATAACTGTTGTTGTAGGAAAACTCCACAAATGGTAAGAACTTATCCCAACTTCCCTTGAAGTCAAGGACACAGAGTCTTAATAAATCTTCCAAAGTTTGAATAGTCCTCTCTGATTGTCCGTCCGTCTGAGGATGATATGCCGAACTAAATCGTAAATCTGTGCCCATAGCTTTTTGCAAACTAACCCAAAATCGTGAAGTGAATCTTGGGTCTCGATCAGAAACTATGGATACTGGCATACCATGTAGTCTTACAATCTCGTTTATATACATACGAGCAAGACGTTCAAGTGTATAAGTTTCTCGTATTGGTAAGAAATGAGCAGACTTTGTCAATCTATCAACAATGACCCAAATTGCATCTATGCTGTGACGCCCCCAAAACAAGTATACAACACCCATTCTGAGTCGCCAAATACATGGTACAGAAACAACTACAACTTTATTAATACAACATAAAAATTGTGAGTTTAAATACAAATATTGTCATCTAGACAATATCCACACTCAAATAAGTCCTCATTTCAATTATTGATACATTATCTTACAAAAATGGTGAGGACTACTAAAATAACTTCTAGAACCATCATTCCATACCCCGACTAGTATTCGCTACATTCTCGCCTCACGAGAAGAAAAATGGAACAAAAGGAAAAGGGTGAGCTCAACTAGCCCGATAAAGAATATTATGACTAAGATAATCTGAACAAATTATCGTTAGTCTTCAACGAGGAAAAATCTAATAGAATACAATAGACAACAAGTTTTAAATCAATATTCGCAATGAAATAATAATTCATTAGAAGAGTTAAGTAGAGAATGAAATCTACTATCTTCTATATATGAATATAAAAGTTCATCGTCTATCTTTTATCCCTGTAACATCAATCAATATATATCTGGAATCAAATATTCATCTTTGCACTACAAAGCAAAGATATTCATCAGATTAGTCATGTTCATCTAAACACATTCATCTTTGCACTATGGGCCAAAGATATTCATCGAAATCATTCATTTTGCACTACTGAGCCAAAGATATTGGTTATATCATCATTTAGGACTGAGGATGATGAAAAATATTTTAAAGAAAACGAATCCAGTGAAACAAAAGAACAAGTATTAAGGATTCATACTTTAAATAACCCAAGTTTGAAAATACTTCATAAATAACCAGAGTGGAGTAAAATTCAAGAATGAAGGCCAAAACATAGATCCAATCAAAGATAGGAACTAAAACAGACAATCTTGGACATAGAAAAGAAAATTTAATTTTTCTATGAATAGTGTCATATTTGTGAATAGTGCCGTATACGTGAATAGTGCCGTATACGTGAATAGTAACTCCGACACCAAAAGATAGAAATTTCACAAAAAACATCATCATGCTTCGTGAATAGTAACTCGTGAATAGTAACTCATGAATAGTAACTCATGAATAGTAACCCCGACATGAAAAAGTTCCAAATTTGATAAAAAGTTCCAACCAATATTTCGGCATAATGATATTGAAGAAATAATATCATTTACGAAGAAAATAACATCCCTTACCTCAGAAAGAATAGTACGTCTGACTAGAATACAAAATCTAGTGCTAAAGGAACTTGCACCGCATATCAACACTCACGTACTAAAATACTCACAAAAACACGCTAGATATTATAGAGAGAGAAAGAGAGAGAAATATGTAGTTTCTGGTGTAATTTTCAATTCTAACCTAAGCACCCTATTTATAGGAAAATGCTTAGAACACCAAAGTAGAAAATTTAATAAATTAATAATATTTATTAACGAAATTCCTACACCCACCTCTAGACAATTGAAATCATCCACTAACATGTGCAAGTGGAGCCAACCAAATAAAAAAAACGTTTTTCTTTTAAAAAAATTTTAAAACTTCCAAAAATTAATTATTCAGGAACTTCAGAACTTCAATAATTTATAATAAATAGCCCTTTTATCAGAAAATTCGAATCTTGCCAATTTTTATAAGAAATTCAATTATCTACAACTTTACAGAAGAAAGTTTTTCCAAATTCCAAACAGAAATTGGTGAAATCCATAAGCAGGCGCGATTTACATTTATAATCAAAATTCAGTCAAGAAATGCGCCCACAGACATGTTTAACATGTTTTAAACAACTTTTGCAACAAAAATAATCCTCATCCTCATATACTCATATATTCCACATTCATTGTAAAATATCACCATTATCATATTATAATAATATAATAAAATATTATTTTATCAGAAAAGATAAAATATCGATTTTCAAAAATTGTCATTTTAAAAATTTTCTCCATCTATATCCACATAAAATGAATATTTTCCTCATCATATAAATCAATAATTAATTATTCATAAATAATATTACAAAATCACGATCTTGCAACCGTGTCAGTTCCCGAAAAGAGGGCTTTCAATAAGAATTTCTCCTCTTCTTGGCCATGATTAGGTGACCAAACCTCTCCTTGAGGCGAACTTTGTAGACATTGCCAATAATGTTTTCTAATAATATTATTAGGATAATATGAATTATTGCTTCGATAATGGAAAATATCGTGTGTAGTGACAATTATTGAAACAACAAGTAATATAAAATATCAACGCAGACAATTATTGAATCGATAAAAAAAATTGAATAAAGAATTAACTTTGTAACAATTATTAAGTAGTGCCTTCTTACGTAAGAATCAATAATTGGTGCAATACCGTGTATCTTCTTGTCAACAATAGCAGATTCGTGTTTTAACCACTGGGTATTCCAACAGTATTAACGGTAACAACTACGTCGTTATTTATAAATAACTTATACTTGTCGTTTTCTTCATCCAATCACTTTTTGTTATGGGGCCCACATAAGGCTGTGCCGTCGTTCGAATATTCCCCGACAGCAAGAATATTCCACGACCAAACGAATATTCTCCGACAACAATGAGTATTTTATAACCACTTTCTTATATGAAATATTTGCGCATTTTACCCATAACTAACCACATTAATCAAATCAACCCTTACTATTTCAAAATGATAAATAGAGGAAATTAAATTTCATTTATTAATAATTTGGGGTCTTACAACCTCCCCTCCTTATGAAATTTCGTCCTCGAAATTGACGTACGTACCTAGTGTTTCAAAAAGATGAGGATACCTCGCTTTCATTTTCATTTCCAACTCCCAGGTCATTTCCTCAATAGCATGGTTTCTCCACAAAACTTTAACTTGTGGTATGACCTTCGTGCGTAGGACATGCTCTTTCCTATCCAAGATCTTGATAGGTACCTCTTCGTACGTTAAGTCTTCGGCTATCTCATCTGGTTCTAACTTAATAACGTGGTTTGGGTCTTTCACATATTTACGTAGCACAGATATATGAAAAACATTATGAACACGAGACATACTTGGAGGTAACGCGAGTCTATAGGCCACATTTCCTACTCGCTCAAGAATCTGAAATGGACCAATAAATCGTGGATTGAGCTTTCCTCTCTTCCCAAATCTTGTAACTCCCTTCCATGGAGCCACACGCAACAATACATGATCCCCAATACTAAATTCCATGTCCTTTTGATGAAGATCCGCATAACTCTTTTATCGATCATGTGTCGTTTGTATACGTTGTCGAATCATTTGGATCTTCTCTATAGTTATTCGTAGCAACTCTGGTCCCAATAACGTTGCTTCTCCCACCTCATCCTAGCATATTGGAGAGCAACACTTTCGTCCATACAATGCTTCAAATGGAGCCACACCTATACTTGCTTGATAACTGTTGTTGTAGGAGAATTCCACCAATGGTAAATACTTATCCCAACTCCCTTTGAAGTCTAGGACACAAAGTCTTAATAGATCTTCAAGAGTTTGAATAGTCCTCTCTGATTGTCCGTCCATTTGAGGATGGTATGCCGAACTAAATCGTAAATCCGTGCCCATAGCTTTTTGCAAGCTAACCCAAAATCTTGAAGTGAATCTTAGGTCACGATCCGAAACTTTGGATAATGGCATGCCATGCAGTCTTATAATCTCATTTACGTACATACTAGCAAGACGTTCAAGGGAATAAGTCTCACGTATAGGCAAGAAATGGGCTGACTTGGTTAATCTATCAACAATAACCCAAATCACATCTATGCCTTGAGAAACCTTGGGAAGACCCGTAACGAAATCCATGGTAATGTGTTCCCACTTCCATTTTGGAATCTCAAGTGGTTGCAATGGACCCTTTGGTACTTGATGCTCTGCCTTTACACATTGACAAGTTAAACACATCAAGATAAACTTTGCAATCTCTCTCTTCATATTGTTCCACCAAAATGTATGTCGAAGATCACGATACATTTTGGTACTTCCAAGATGGATTGCAAATGGTGTATTGTGTGCCTCCATCATGATCTTGTACTTCAAATCAGAATCATTAGGAACACAAAGTCTGGAATGGACTCGAAGTATTCCTTCTTCATCGATTCTTATCTGGAATAACACCTTCTTGCACTTTCTTCTTCATACGCATCCGCTCAAGATTACGTGGCGAAAGCAACTTTAACTTTTTCGATTAAAGTCGATTCTATGCGTATATTTGACATCATCGCACTGGTTCCTGCATATGATCTTCTACTCAACACGTCAGCTACCACGTTTGCTTTTCCAGGATGGTATTGAATAGTGTGGTCGTAATCTTTCAACAGTTCGAGCCAACGTCGTTGCCGCATGTTGAGTTCTTTTTTAGTGAAGAAATATTTGAGGCTTTTATGGTCTGAATATATCTCCACTTTCTCCCCATATAGATAGTGCCTACAGATCTTTAGCACGAAAACGACTTCTGCTAACTCTAGATCGTGAGTAGGATAATTCCTCTCATATTCTTTAAGTTGTCGCAAGGCATAGGCTAATACTTTCCCACGTTGCATGAGAACACATCCTAACCCTTTGCCTGAAGCATCGTTGTAGATAACAAATCCATCTGAACCAGATGGTATTGTCAAAACAGGTGCCGAAATGGGTCTCCTCTTGAGTTCTTGGAAACTCTTCTCGCATTCCTCGTTCCATACAAATTTTGTATCTTTACGAGTCAGCTGAGATAACGGAGTAGCAATTCTAGAAAATCCTTCCACAAATCTCTGATAATAACCAGTTAAGCCCAAAAAGCTACGTACTTCGATCACCGTCTTTGGTTGCTCCCAACTTTGTATTGCTTCAATCTTCGCCGGGTCAACAGACACTCCATGTTTTGACACCATGTGCCCAAGGAATGCTACTTCCTCAAGCCAGAACTCGCATTTCTTCAGCTTGGCATATAGCTTGTTATCACGAAGCCTTTGCAGTACCAGCTTTAAATGGCGCTCATGATCTTCACGGCTTTTGGAATAGATGAGGATGTCATCAATAAAGACAACAACGAACTGATCCAAATATTCCTTGAATACTCGGTTCATCATATCAATGAAAGCTGCAAGAGCATTAGTCGATCCAAAGGACATAACTAGGAATTCATAATGCCCGTATCGAGTTAAGGCGGTCTTTGAATATCCTCGCTTTTAATCTTCTTGGTGATGATATCCGTAAGCGAAGATTGATTTTTGAAAAGAATTGTGCTCATTGCAACTGGTCAAACAGGTCATCAATGCGAGGTAGCGGATACCTATTCTTAATAGTGACATGGTTCAATTCCCGATAGTCAATACAAAGTTGCATACTCTCGTCTTTCTTCTTTACAAATAAAATAGGAGCACCCCAAGGAGATGTACTAGGACGAATGAAACCGATGTCCAACAACTCCTGTAGTTGGACGTTTAACTCCTGAAGTTCAATAGGAGCCATTCGATATGGGGTTTTAGAAATGGGCTTTGTACCAGGTTTAAGGTCAATAAAGAATTCAACTTCACGTTCTGGGGGTAGAACGGGAAGTTCTTCAGGAAATACGTCAGGAAAGTCAATAATAACAGGAATATTATTCAAATCTGATGTGTCTTTATTCAAATCCGTAACATGGGCTAAGAAAGCTTGACATCCATTTTTCAATAAACGAATAGCTTTATGACTTGATATGACAGTGATTGATTTTAATGGTTTAGTTGCTTGAATTCGTACAACAGGTTGATTAGGAATATAAAAACTAACAACCTTACGAAAACAATCAATTTTGGCATGATGAGTAGTTAACCAATCAATCCCTAAAATCACATCAAAAGCAAGTATCTTTAAAGAGATAAGGTCAACAGGTAATGTGATGGTGCCAACTTGGATCAAACAAGATTTATAAACAGTGGATGTGATGAAAGTTTCTCCTAACGAAGTTTCCACAGATAGGTCAAAGTCTAATTTCTCTGGAGTCAAGTTTAAACGTTGAGCACAAGCAGGAGAGATAAATGAATGGGTAACACCAGTATCTAATAAGGTATAAACTTCGGATGAATTTATGATTAGCTTACCCGTGATCACCTCGTTTGGGTTCCTCGCATGTTGACCAGTCACGACAATCACTCTTTCAGGAACCTTTGACTTTGACTTTTTTGGGAAAGCCTTTTGAGTCACCATCCCCATTTGGACTTGGTTTTCTTCTGGTCTGATCTCGAAGCGATATGCCCTTCCTTTCCACAACTATAGCATACCTTGAGCTGTTGTGGGACAGCTTTTGGTGATATGTCCCTCTTTTCCACATTTATAGCATCTGACCGGTGGTAGTTCTCCTTCCTTAAAACCGATTCTTTCTTTGTCTTTGGCGTCTTCACATTGTCATTGTTGAATCTCCTCTTTTAAAATCTCCCCGAGTCGCTTCTTTTATTTTCATGGCCACGATTACCACAGAGTGGTTACCACTTTTAATGAATGTTTTCCTCCCATTGGTTTTCATTGCTCGATGATCGCCGCTTGCCGGTATGACCACAGTTGCGGTCCCTTGGTTGAACGTATTTCGTTATCTCGCTCTAATAATTGAGCCCTGTTGACAACATCTGAATATAAAGCAAATTTATGAGAGATAAGATATTGCCGAATCTCAGGTTTTAAACCTCTCAGAAACATCCTCATCTTTCGTTCCTCATTCTCTACCAAATGAGGTGCAAACTTGGATAACTCTGCGAACTTTGCCTCGTATTGGGACACCGTCATGTTGTTTTGTTCTAGTCTAATAAACTCTACCTCCTTCATATGGCGAATACTTTCAGGAAAGTATTTTTCGTTGAAATGTTTCTAAAACGATTCCCAAGACATGCGGAGTGCGGCAGAATTTGGTATACGTTTCACAGACTCCTACCGATGAATCCTTTCGCCACGGAGAACATAAAGGTGGCGAATGGAACCTTCTGTTTCTCCGTGCATCCCAAGACATCGAATATCTTGGTAATTTGCTTGACCCACGTTTACGCCATGATCGGATCGGCTTTCCCTTAAATTCGGTGGTCCCAACTCTTTGAAGCGCTTGTTGTGCAGTGACAAGCTGCGGCGTTCTTATCATTTCCACCGTGATACGTACACGAGTCTCCTCAAATGCGGTTTTGCATGAACTACAAAAAGCTCCTAAACATCCCGTCGTCCATAGTCTGTTCAGTGGTGTTGTTTACAAGAGGAATATTGTCTTCCTATTGCACATTCCCCTGGGTGGTGATTAAAGGTGTTTCCACGATCTCATTAACTCCACCGTTAATATTCTCAGCTGCCATTCTTAAATACTGCCATAAAACAAGGGTTAATTAAACAATTTAACAAATCACATAATACCCCTATATTATGACCGATCAACAAATAAGCTTAGGTAGGACACACTAGCGAATGATTTACTCGTCTCTCCCCTCCAAGTTCTATTCCCCGATCTCCGCCAGAGAACATATCCCTAAGCTCTACGATACCAAGCGTGGACGCCCAAAGCAAAGATATACAACACCCATTACGAGTTAAAATACATGGTATAGAAACAACTAAAACTTTATTAATACAACATAAAAACTATGAGTTTAAATATAAATATTGTCATCTAGACAATATCCACACTCAAATAAGTCCTCATTTCAATTATTGATACATTATTTTACAAAAATAGTGAGGACTACTAAAATAACTTCTAGAACCATCATTCCATACCCCGACTAGTACTCGCTACATTCTCGCCTCCTGAGAAGAAAAAATGGAACAAAAAGGAAAAGGGTGAGCTTAACTAGCCAAGTAAAGAATATTATGACTAAGATAATACAGAACAAATTATCGTTAGTCTTCAACAGGGAAAAATCTAATAGAATACAATAGACAACAAGTTTTAAATCAATATTCGCAGCGGAAATAATAATTCATTAGAAGAGTTAAGTAGAGAATGAAATTTACTATCTTCTATATATGAATATAAGAGTTCATCGTCTATCTTTTATCCCTGTAACATCAATCAATATATATCTGGAATCAAATATTCATCTTTACACTACTGAAAAAAAGATATTCATCGATTGGTCATGTTCATCTAAACACTGTTCATCTTTTGCACTACAGGCCAAAGATATTCATCAGAAATCATTCATCTTTGCACTACTGAGCCAAAGATATTGGTTATATCATCATTTAGGAGTGAGGATGATGAAAAATATTTTAAAGAAAACGAATCCAGTGAAACAAAAGAAAAAGTATTAAGGATTCATACTTTAAATAACCCAAGTTTGAAAATACTTCATAAATAACCAGAGTGGAGTAAAATTCAAGAATGAAGGCCAAAACATAGATCCAATCAAAGATAGGAACTAAAACAGACAATCTTGGACATAGAAAAGAAAATTTAATTTTTACGTGAATAGTGTCATATTTGTGAATAATCAGTATCGTGAATAGTCTAAAGTATATCGTGAATAGTAACTCAACACCAAAAGATAGAAATTTCACAAAAAAACATCATCATGCTTCGTGAATAGTAACTTCGTGAATAGTAACTCATGAATAGTAACTCATGAATAGTAACCCCGACATGAAAAAGTTCCAAATTTCATAAAAAGTTCCAACCAATATTTTGGCATAATGATATTGAAGAAATAATATCATTTACGAAAAAAATAACATCCCTTACCTCAGAAAGAATAGTACTTCTGACTAGAATACAAAATCTAGTGCTAAAGGAACTTGCACCGCATATCAACACTCACGTACTAAAATACTCACAAAAACACGCTAGATATTATAGAGAGAGAAATCTGTAGTTTTTGGTGTGATTTTCAATTCTAACCTAAGCACCATATTTATTGGAAAATGCTTAGAACACCAAAGGAGAAAATTTAATAAATTAATAATATTTATTAACCAAATTCCTATGCCCACCTCTAGAGAATTGAAATCAGCCACTAACATGTGCAAGTGGAGCCAACCAAATAAAAAAAACATTTTTCTTTTAAAAAAATTTTAAACCTTCCAAAAATTAATTATTCAGGAACTTCGGAACTTCAATAATTTATAATAAATAGCCCTTTTATCAGAAAATTCGAATCTCGTGAATTTTTATAGGAAATTCAATTCTCTACAACTTTACAGAAGAAAGTTTTTCCAAATTTCAAACAGAAAATGACCGAAATCCATAAACGGGCGATTTTACAGGCTATAATCAAATTTCAGTCAAGAAATGCGCCCACAGACATGTTTAACATGTTTTAAACAACTTTTGCAACAAAAATACTCCTCATCCTCATATACTCATATATCCCACATTCATTGTAAAATATCCCCATTATCATATTATAATAATATAATAAAATATTATTTTATCAAAAAAGATAAAATATCGATTTTCAATAATTGTCACTTTAAAAATTTTCTCCATCTATATCCACATAAAATGAATATTTTCCTCATCATATAAATCAATAATTAATTATTCACAAATAATATTACTGAGAATCACGATCTTCGGGCAACCGGTGCCGTTCGAGGAAAGAGGGGCTTTCGATAAGAATTTCTCCTTCTTTGGCTTGATTAGGTGACCAAACCTCTCCTTAGACAAAACTTTTTAGACATTGCCAATAATATTTTCTAATAATATTATTAAGATAATATGAATTATTGCTTCGATAATGGAAAATACTGTGTAGTGACAATTATTGAAACAACAGTAATATAAAATATCAATGCAGCAATTATTGAATTAATAAAATACTGAACAGTAACTACTATAACAATTATTGAGTAGTTCCTTCTTACTTAAGAATCAATAATTGGTGCAATACCGTGTGCTACTATGCAACAATGCGTATTACTGTGTTTTAACCACTGGGTATTCCAACAGTATTAACGTTAACAATTACGCCATTATTTATAAACAACTTATATTTGTCATTTTCTTCATCCAATCGCTTTCCGTTATGGGGCCCACACAATGTTGCGCTGTTGTACGAATATTCCCCGACAGCAAGAATATTCCACGACCAAACGAATATTCTCCGACAACAATGAGTATTTTATAACCACTTGCTTATTTGAAATATTTGCACATTTTACCCATAACTAACCACATTAATCGAATCAACCCTTACTATTTCAAAATGATAAATAGAGGAAATTAAATTTCATTTATTAATAATTTGGGGTCTTACATATGCCTTGAGAAACCTTGGGAAGACCAGTAACGAAATCCATGGTAATGTGCTCCCACTTCCATTCTGGAATTTCAAGTGGTTGCAATGGACCTTTTGGCACTTGATGCTCCGCCTTGACTCGTTGACAAGTTAGACACCTTGAGATAAACAGCGATATCTCTCTCTTCATATTGCTCCACCAAAATGTATGACGAAGATCACGATACATTTTGGTACTCCCAAGATGGATTGCAAACGGTGTGTTGTGTGCCTCCATCATAATTTTATACTTTAAATCAGGGTCGTTAGGAACAAAAGTCTGGAGTTGACTCGAAGTATTCCTTCTTCATCGATTCTTGCTTCCGCCATAACACCTTCTTGCACTTTCTTCCTCATACACATCAGTTCCTGGTCTGTAGTTTGAGCAGCTTTAACTTTATCGATTAAAGTTGGTTCTACTCGTATATTCGCCATCATCACATGGATCCTTGGAGTCTTTAACTCTATCTCCATCCTTTGCAAGTCACACAAAATGGGCCTTTGCGTTGATAATATCGCACTCGTACCCGCATATGATCTTCTACTCAATGCGTCAACTACTACGTTCGTTTTTCCAGGATGGTATTGGATGGTATGATCATAATCTTTCAACAGTTCAAGCCAACGTCATTGTTGCATGTTGAGTTCCTTTTGAGTGAAGAAATATTTGAGGCTTTTATGATCCATAAAGATCTCCACCTTCTCTCCATACAGGTAATGCCTCCAAATCTTAAGTGCAAAAACGACTGCTGCGAACTCTAGATCATGAGTGAGATAATTCCTCTCATATTCTTTGAGTTGTCGTGAGGCATAGGCTATGACTTTCCCATGTTGCATGAGAACACATCCCAACCCTTTGCCCGAAGCATCACTGTAGATGACAAATCCCTCCGAGCCAGATGGTATTATCAGAACAGGTGCTGAAATGAGTCTCCTCTTGAGTTCTTGAAAACTCTTCTCACATTCCTTGCTCCAACCGAATTTTTTATTTTTTCGAGTCAGCTGAGTTAATAGAGTAGCGATTCGAGTAAACCTTTCTACGAATCTCCGATAATAACCAGCTAAGCCGAGAAAGCTACTTACTTCGGTCATTGATTTAGGTTGCTCCCAGCTTTGAATAGCTTCAATCTTTGCTGGGTCAATAGATATTCCATGACTTGATACTACGTGCCCAAGAAATGCTACTTCCTCAAGACAGAACTCACATTTCTTCAACTTGGCATAAAGCTTGTTTTCACGATGCTTTTGGAATATCAGCCTCAGTGTTGTTCATGATCTTCACGACTTTTGGAATAAATAAGGATGTCATCAATAAAGACGACCACAAAGTGATCCAAATATTCCTTGAATACTCAGTTCATCATATCCATGATGGCAGCAGGAGCATTAGTTAATCCAAAAGACATGACTAGGAATTTATAATGCCCGTACCGAATTCTGAAAGCCGTCTTTGGAATGTCATCGGTTCTAATATTCAATTGATGATATCAAAAACGAAGATCAATCTTTGAAAAGAATTTAGCTCCTTGCAACTGGTCAAACAGGTCATCAATACGCGACAATGGGTACCTATTTTTGATGGTGACATGATTCAACTCGCGATAATCAATACAAAGTCGCATACTCCCATCTTTCTTCTTCACGAATAGAACATGAGCACCCCAAGGAGACGTACTAGGACGAATAAAACCGATGTCTAACAATTCCTGCAATTGGGTCTTTAACTCCTAAAGTTCAATAGGAGTCATTCGATATGGGGCTTTAGAAAGGGGTTTTGTACCGGGTTCAAGGTCGATACAAAATTCAATATCTCGCTACGGGGTAGGCCGAAGAAGTTCTTGAGAATCGTCGGAAATTTATTAACAATAGAAATATCATTCAAAACTGACGTATTTTTGTTTAGATCCGTGACATGAGCTAAGAAAGGTTGACACCCGTTTTTCAATAAACGAATAGCTTTATGGCTTGAGATGACCGTGATTGATATTAATGGTTTGGTTGCTTGAATTTGCATAATAAGTTGGTTAGGAATATGAAAGCTAACAACCTTACGAAAATAATCAATTTTTGCATGATGAGTAGTTAACCAATCAATCCCTAGAATAACATCAAATGCAAGTATTTTCAAAGAAATCAGATCGACAGGTAATGCGAGGGTACCGATTTGAACTATACAAGACTTATAAACAATGGATGTAATGAAGGTTTCTCCTAACGGAGTTTCAACAGATAAGTCAAAGTCTAATTTCTCCGGAGTCAAATTTAAACGTTGAGCGCAAGTAGGAGAAAGAAAAGAATGGGTAGAACCGGTATCAAATAAAGTATAGACTTCGCTAGAGTTTATAATAAGCTTACCCGTGATGACCTCGTTCGGGTTCCTTGCTTTCTGGGAGGTCATAATAAACGCTCTCCCTTGAACTACCGGCTTAGACTTTTCTGGGACGGCCTTTGGTGCCTCCATCCCAGCTGGACTTGTCTTCGGTGAATGACAAAATTGGGCTAGGTGACCCTCTCTTCCATAATTATAACATGCTTTGGATGGCATCGCGCAGTTTGGACTGATGTGTCCCTCCCCTCGCATTTGAAGCATATGATAGGTGGTCGTTCTCTTCCTTCCCAACAACGGGTGTTGGTCCGACGTCTTTCTATCATTGTTGAATCTCCTCTTCTTGAAATGTCCACTCTTATTATCTTGGCCATGATTACCACCGAAGTGGTTACCATTTCTGGCATGTTGATTCCCTCCACGTTTATTGTCACCGCTTCGATGACTGCTACCATTGGTATTATCATTTTGCCAGCTGCTTTCTCTTGGTTGGGTTAACTCGTTATCTCGCTCCAATAACTGAGCCCTATTCACAACATCCGAATACAAACACAGTTTATGAGAGATAAGATATTGACGTATCTCGGGTTTCAAACCTCTTAGAAACATCCGCATCATTCTCTCCTCATTATCAACGAAGTGGGACGCAAACCGGGACAACTTGGCAAACTTGGCTTCGTACTGCGACACGGTCATGTTGTTCTGCTCTAGCTTGATGAACTCTACCTCTTTCATATGACGAATACTTTCGGAAAAGTACTTGTCGTTGAATAGTTCTTGGAACTTCTCCCAAGGCAACTTTAGTGTGGCAGGTTGAGTACGTTTTACCGATTCCCACCAGTAATCTGCCTCTCCTCGTAACATAAAGGTGGCAAAGGGCACCTTTTTCTCCTCGAAGCATCCCAAGACATCAAATATCTTGGTGATCTGCTTTATCCACGCTTCCGCCTTAAGTGGTTTTGGCTCTCCAATAAACTCCGGTGGTCCCAGCTCCTTGAACTATTTAGCGGTGACCGTTCGAGAGTTTTCAGTGTTTCCACCTGCATTTTGGACAGGAGCCACTCTTGCCTGATGTTGCATGAATTTTATAAAGCCTCTGAACATTCAATCATTCATCATCTGGTCAGTGTTGTTGTTTGCCTAAGGATTGTTTCCTTCCTGATGCACATTATCCTGATTATTGATCTATGGAGACTCAACGGTCTCCTGTGCTCCATTGATGTTCTCAACATTCTCGGATGCCATTCTCAAACACTGCCACAAAACAAGGGTTAATTAACATATCACATATTATCCCTATACTCTGACCAACCAATTAAATACCAAATAAACTTAGGTAGGTCATACTATGAAAGGAATTCCCGTCTCTCCCTCCTAGTTCTAGACTCACATCTTAGCAGGATCATATCCTAAGCTTTGATACTGCTGTGACGCCCCCAAAATAGGTATACATCACCTATTCCGAGTCGCCAAATACATGGTACAAAATACAAATAAAAACTTAATTATACAACTGTCGTGTAAAATACGACAAAATATAAGCTATGAGTTTTAATACAAATATTATCATCTAGACAATATCCACACTCAATGGAGTCCTCATTACATTTATTATCACACTATTTTATAGAATAGTGAGGACTACTATGACACCATCTCGGACCATCACTCCTTTCCCGACTAAGTCCTCGCTACGTTCTCATTTCAAGAAGAGCGGTGAAAGAAAGGGTGAGCTCAACTATTGAAGAAGAAATATTATGACTAAGATAATGCGAGAATAAATTATCGTTAGCCAACAATGATGTTAAATTGATAAAATATAACAAACATCAAGTTTAAGCTGCGGTGGAATAAGCAATCCATTAGAAGAGTCAAGTAGAAAATAAAATCTACTATCTTTTATGATTTAAAAGGTTTTTCATCTTTTTTTATCATTTGGGACTCGATTTTAATAAATAATCCACATCATCGCCGGTACTACTGACAAGGATATTCATTAGTATCACAACCACAAATTATCCATGCACTACGGGCAAAGGATATTCGTGTATTCATCAATGGTCATGATCATGCCAACAACTGTCCATCAATGCACTACGGGCCAATGAGGACTTTTATCACATCATTTGTAACATTACGGTCATGATTACACCGAATAATCATTAGTCATTATCATACCAAGTCCATCTATGCACTACCAGCCATAGATGACTTTCAACAAAATATAAACATGAGGATGATGACAATGATATAAGAATTCAATTAAACAAGTTCAAGAATTATTTGATCCAAAAATCAATAGAATCCAAATTGTCAACATGATACTTCTTTGTGGAGTAAAATTCCAGAATGCTCAGAAGAATATTTTCATGAAAGATACTAGATGACGCGCAAATATCAAGGATATTCCACTAATTTCATGTAGTATAGAAGTCAAAACTTTAACCAACTGAGTATAATAACGAATGGAATAACAAAAGAAATCACCAGGCATGCGATAGACCGCACAACCAGGTTATTCCAACAGAATAATAAATAACGGAACCAGGTCATGCGTAAATGCACAGACAGGATGTTCCAACAAAATGATAAATAATGGAACCGGTCATCGTAAAGCATAGACAGGATGTTCAAAAAGAATAATAAAAAGCGGAACCGGGTCATGCGTAAAAGCACGATACAGGATGTTCCAATGAGAATAATAAAAAAGCGGAACGGTCGGTGCGTGCGTAAAGCGCGGGCGGGATGTTCCAACAGAATAATAAAGAAGCGAAACCGTGTCATGCGTAAAAGCACGCATACATGAAGCTCCAATGAGAATGATAAAGAAGCGGAATAATAACGAGAAAGCACCATGCATGCGATTACTTAGTGATGTATGCAGTTATTCCAACATACTGATAAAGAATGGAATAACAGAAGAATTTCACCAAGTATAGGGTAGCCCGCATATACAGGTTATTCAAACAGAATAATAAAGAATGGAATAAAAGAATTTCTCTTCATGAATACGAAAGAAATAATACCCCTTACCTTAGAAAGAAGAGTACTGGATATAGAAGTAGTGAAGTAGCAGAACACTTTTCTTCTTTCTCTATATGGTTTCTCTCTCTAGAGTTTCAGTGAATTCGTAAGAAATAATGAAGGAATGAGCTTCTATTTATAGAAGAATGGACTGTATAGTAACTAATTCATAAAAGGTCCAAATTAATTTACTTTAAACGGACGGTCCAGATTTAAAACAAAATCTTTTAAATAAAATATAATATATTCTATTTAAAATCTAATAAAACGAATAACTTTATAAAAGTATTACATTTTTATATAAAAAGATTTTACTATGCAAAATACTATGCAGGCACTATGCAAACACCATGCATAATAAAATATAATATATTCTAATTATTGTCTAATAAAACAAATAACTTTATAAAAGTATTCCATTTTATATAAAAATATTTTACTATGCAAACACTATGCAGATACTATGCAAAAGTATGCATAATAGAATATCATATATTCTATTTATAGTCTAATAAAACGAATAACTTTATAAAATATTACATTTTTTATATAAAAGCTTTTCTACTTTTTATTACATTAATAATACTAATAAAACAAAATTCATCATCATTATTATTATTCACACTATTAATCGACCAGGTCATTCCCAGGAAAGAGGGGGCTTTCCAATAAGGATTTATCCCTATTGGCGCGCAATTAGGTGACCAAACTTCTCCTTGGTAAAACTTCTAGACATCGTTAATATTGCAAATAATAATATTAATAACTATGTTGTCTCAATATATAAAATATCGACAATAATTGAATCAAATAACGTGAGATACTATGCAGCAATAATTGAACAAAACTGAGTGACTTCTCACGTAATCATCAATAGTCAATATCGCGTGCTACTATGCAACCACGCGTTTTACTGTACTTTTAACACCGGGTGTTTCAACAGTTAACGGTAAAAACTTCCGCCGTTATTTTCATAAAGTATTTTTGTCATTTTCTCAATCCGACAATAATTCTGTTGTGGGATCCACCAATGATTATGCCGTTATACGAATATTCCCTGCTAAAACAAATATTCCCCGACCAATCGAATATTATATAACAACTTGTGTACTTTGCAAAATTTATAAATATTACCCACAACTATAATATTATAACAAATTCATTCCATAATATTTAAAAATGATATTTATAGAAAAATCATCTTTATTAAAAAGTTGGGGTTTTACATTTCTCCCTGGAGTTGTACAACCTTTTATGTTAATAAAAATTCAGAAATTGAACGGTGGACACCTAGACTTATTATTAATTATAAATCGTTTAATGAAGTCCTTCAATGGATAAGATATCTGATCCCTAATAAAAAGGATCTTCTTGACAGACTTCATGATGCCACCATTTTTTCTAAATTTGATATGAAATCAGAATTTTGGAAAATCCAAATAAGAGAAGAGGATACTTATAAAACTATTATGAATGGAATGTTCTTCCATTCATAGTAAAAATGGACCTTCTGAATTCCAACCTATTATGAATGATATTTTTAATCCTTTTATTGAATTTATTATCAGTTATATTGATGATGTCTTAATCTTCTCTTCATCTATAAACCAACATACTAAACATTTAAATATTTTTAAAAATGTTATTATAAAAACACTACAACAAAAAGAGTTATTTCCGACAGAATATTCCGTCGGTAGTAAGGATATTCCGTTGAGGTTATACTTATTTTCGACGAAATATTCGGTCAAAAATTCAGTCGTATATAAGCAGGTCAAAATTAAGTTCGTCGATCTTTCGGTCGGGGATACTTACGATCGACAGAATTATCCTCGACCGAATATTCAGTTGGGGTTACTATATTTCCGACTGAAAATAGTCTGTCGACGATATTCGGTCGATGATAATCATGCCACGTGGCAGACTATCGAAAACGTTAAAGCCCTTAAACTCGACGGAATTCCGTCGAGAATAGAACTATTCCGTCGAGCCTACAAAAATAAATATACAAGAAATAAACTAAAATATTATACCTCACGGCGATGTATAAATTTGGTATCCTCAAGAATTGAAGACTTTTCGTCTGGGACGGTAGTACTAGTGGGAGTATCCTGAGACGCGACCCAAAGAGTCGTCTCCTCGTCCTGAGATAAACTAATCTCGGGCAGAGGGATGGTGGAATTTAACGTCTTAGCATCGCTTCTAGCAAGACTCGCAACTCCGCTTATCTGTTGATCGCGAGCTTCTCAAACTGCTCCTATAATTTGATATATGTACATGTGAGTTATCTTGGTATCATCATATAAATTATGTAATATTATCCTAAATAATATTTATTATAGTAAATGTATTACCCGTATATCTAGTCTTTCTTTGGAGACATCGTCGATTCAAGTAGACCCCCGGTATGGACTCTATCCCGAACTCCATCATAGTAGGAGGTCGGCAAAGCTACTCAAGATAGCCTAAATCATATACATTAAATAATATCACCTTAATTTACTATAGTTGCAGTTTAATATTAAACTAAACTAAAGAAAAATACATATCGACTTAACCTCCTGAAATGACTGCGAGCCAGAAGTATGTACAACTCGCAGCTTGCAGTGATTCTTCTTCATCTGCTCCGACTTGGTCTTGAACGCAGCATCATCCCAGTATGCACACATCGCACTCATGTTGCATCTCGATCATCTGTGACGGTGATGCTCTCGCAAAGTAGTCCGGGTGATTCTTTTACCACCACGCCGCCCTCTGTCAGCATCTCGTCTGACCGGTAGGACATAATTCTTCAAGATGTGGGCAATGATAACGGTGTCACCATCCGCCTCAGTGATGTCGGCCTCGTATCTGTAGTATCTCTATCAAACAGACATAACATACGTATAATTAATTATTTGAACAATATATAAATAACATGGACCTTGATTTAATATATGTAATTCGACTTACGTGAAACTCTCGCAACACTGTCACCATGAAGCTGGCATCGTTAAGAAAGTACTAGCTAAATCGCATCGCACCATGACCGGTGAGAGAGATGCGTTAGGCGATGGCGTGATATGTACGCGCTTTAGCATGACGGGATCCATAATACTAGAATACAAAATTTATTAAGAACATTTTAATTTATTAATCACATAATAATATCATTCTAATTGAACATAAGTGATATATTATAGTTGAAACCTACACAAACGAGCCAACATCAACTGGAACTGTGTCAGGCACTGTCAGCGGACAACCTAATCGATCGAGGTTAGGCCCCCGCTGACGCCGACGTCTAGCATCTGTATATTTAATATAGTTATGACATTGTCAAAAAATAGTAAATTAATGTATAATATAGTTATGAAAAAATGTTACTGAGCCAAAAAAGAAATCAACTCACTAGCATCTGAAGACGACCCGCCCTGGGAGCCCTCACCCGATCCGGAGCGGCCGCCACCACGGCCACCTCCACCGCTATGTCGAGGTATTGTTGTACTACTGAAATAACAGACATAGATACGATGTCATTAATTAAATTTCATTGCAATTATTATATATAATGAGCTTTGTTTTTAGTTGTATAATATTTACAAAACACCAATTAGTGAAGAAGTAGTACGTCGTCAAACTCGTCAGCGTCAAAATCATTTTCATCCTCTGATTCTGTCTCTTCATCTTCTGTATCAATTTCTTCCTCAGTATCATCTTCTACCATCACATACGGAATGACAACCACATCTTCCACCATTTTGTCAACATTGAGTACATCAACGACATCATCAACCAACACATCGTCATCATATAACACAATGTGGTTGGGATTGCTAACTTGTTCTTGCAACGGGTCATCCGTTCCAGACAAATTAGTACCATTAAATGACTGAGTCTTCGTTGTCACAACTGTATACCAGGGGGTTCTATAATTTACAACATTAGGAGCGTAGTACACTTGAGTTGTTTGGCTGGCTAACACAAATACGTCATCAGACTGTAAATTCAATTTTATATCTACTGTGAAGATTCTATTACGATCAACTTTAACACCATTTGTAGTATCAAACCAGCGACACTTAAATGTAACAACCTTTTAAGCCCTTGGATAATTGAGCATAACCACTTCCTTTAATTTTCCATAGTAATTGGACTCAGAATCTACATAACAACTTCCCAACACGACAACGCCAGAGTTGACTGATGTAAATTCATTCAAGTCATCAACCTTGAATTTATACCCATTCACGATACAACCTGGAAATGAACTAACGTGTTTATACGAGCCTAAAATGACTTCTCTAAAACGCTCATAAGCGTTCTCTTCTTCGACCCTTCTCTTAAACCACTGTTGAAAGTTGTCATTAGTGAATGCTTCCATCTATGATGTAGTCAACCCCGGGTTAGAAGCATGCGATTCCAATTCGAATGTGTTGCGTACAATAATATGGCAATTGTTTAATTATTGATTAAAGTAAGAAAAATTATTTTTAACTTGAAATAATACATATTTGATGTAAGACGATACTTCAGGAATATTCAGAAGCACGTATGTATATACAATCTTTAAATCTTTATCAGTTAGGTAAGTTGGTGTCTCATGTTCAAATGGTTTGGTTGGATAAGTGAATACAACCAACTCATCAACACGCGTTTTGGGATCGACGTTGACCTCATTCCGACTTAGGCGATTATGCTTCGTTGAGACTACATCGTCAAAGTATAGCGAGCAGAAGTTGACAAGCTCTTCCTCCGTACACTACAACAAAAAGGCTTATCGAAATCAGCATATCTATGTAAGACCCCAAATTATTAATAAATGAAATTTAATTTCCTCTATTTATCATTTTGAAATAGTAAGGGTTGATTTGATTAATGTGGTTAGTTATGGGTAAAATCATAAATATTTTAAATAAGCGGTGGTTATAAAATATTCATTGTTGTCGGAGAATATTCGTTTGGTCGTGGAATATTCTTCTTTGTCGGGGAATATTAAATGCAATGGTAGCGATCTTTTATGGGCCCCCCATAATGAAAAGCGATTGGATGAAGAAAAGCAACAAGTATAAGTTGTTTATAAATAATGGCGTAGTTATTCACAATTAATCTTTGTTGGAATATCCGATTGGTTAAAACACGATGTCTGGCGTTGTTGCTTGCGGCTTTGCGGTATTGCACCAATTATTGATTCTTACGTGAAGGCACTTTACTCGATAATTATTACGATAATTCTTATTCGATATTTTATTTTATTGATTGATAATTATTGCGTTGATATTTTATATTATTGTTGTTTGATAATTGTCACAACACGGTATTTTCCATTATCGAAGCAATAATTCATATTATCTGAATAATATTATTAGAAAACATTATTGGCAATGTCTAGAAAGTTACATATAAGGAGAGGTTTGGTCACTAATTGCGCGCGTGATGAAGAGAAAAATTCTTATTGGAAAGCCCCTCTTTCACAGGAGCGGCACTGGTTGCCGATATTGTGATTCTGTAATATTATTTGTGAATAATTAATTATTGATTTATATGATGAGGAAAATATTCATTTTATGTGGATATAGATGGAGAAAATTTTTAAAGTGACAATTGTTGAAAATCGATATTTTATCTTTTACGATAAAATAATATTTTATTATATTATTATAATATAATAATGATGATATTTTACAATGAATGTGGGATATATGAGTATATGAGGAGGAAGAGTATTTTTGTTGCAAAAGTTGTTTTAAAACATGTTTAAACATATACGTGGGCCCATTTCTTGATTTGAAATTTGATTATAGCTTTGTAAAATCGCTTGGTTTATGGATTTGGTCAATTTACATTTGGAATTTGGAAAAACTTTCTTACGCAAAGTTGTAGAAATTGAATTTCCTATAAAAATATGCGAGATTTGAATTTTACGATAAAAGGGCTATTTATTATGAATTATTGAAGTTACGAAGTTCGAAATAATTGATTTTTGGAAGTTTAAAATTTTTTTAAAAGAAAAACGTTTTTTTTTATTTGGTTGGCTCAACTTGCACATGTTAGTGGCTGATTTAAATGTGTCTAGAGGTGGGCGTAGGAATTTGTTTAATAAATATTATTAATTTATTAAATTTTACGCTTTGGTATTCTAAGCATTTTCTATAAATAGGGTCTTTGGGTTAGAATTGAAAATCACACGAAACTAATTTTTCTCTCTTCTCTCTCTATAATATCGGCGTATTTTTGTGAGTATTTTAGTACTTTGAGTGTTGATATATCGGTGCAAGTTCCTTGACACTAGATTTTGTATTCGATCGGAAATCTTATTCTTTTTGAGGTAAGGGATGTTATTTTCTTCGTAAATGATATTATTTCTTGATATCATTATCTTAGAAATATTGGTTGGAACTTTTTATCAAATTTGAACTTTTTCATGGGGATTCTTATTATGAGTTACTATTCATTCTTAGTTACTATTCATGAGTTTCTTATTCACGAGTTACTTATTCACGAGTACTATTCACGAAGCATGATGATTTTTTTGTGAAATTTCTATCTTTTGGTGTAGATTCTTATTCACATATCACGACCTTTATTCACATTATCGACTTTATTCACGAATCACTTATTCAGAAAAATTAAATTTTCTTTTTATGTCCAAGATTATGCATTATAGTTCCTATCTTTGATTGGATCTATGTTTTGGTCTTCATTCTTGAATTTTTTACTCCCTCTGGTTATTTATGAAGTATTTTTGAACTTGGGTTATTTAAAGTATGAATCCTTAATACTTGTTCTTTTGTTTCCTTTGGATTCGTTTTCTTTAAAATATTTTTCATCATCCTCGATCCTAAATGATGATATAACTGAATATCTTTGGCTTTATAGTGCAAAGATGAATGATTTCTGATGAATATCTTTGGCGTAGTAGTGCGAAGATGAGCAGTGTTTAGATGAACATGACCCAGTGATGAATATCTTTGGCTGTAGTGCAAAGATGAATATTTGATTTCAGATATATATTGATTGATGTTCTGAGGATAAAAGATAGGCGATGAACTTTTATATTCATATATAGAAGATAGTAGATTTCATTCTCTCTTAACTCTTCTAATGAATTATTATTTCCATTGCGAATATTGATTTAAAACTTGTTGTCTATTGTATTTTATTAGATTTTTCCTGTTGAAGACTAACGATAATTTGTTACATATTATCTTAGTCATAATATTCTTCTTCTTGGGCTAGTTGAGCTCACCCTTTTCCTTTTTGTTCCATTTTTCTTCTCGGGAGGCGAGAATGTAATGAGTACTAGTCGGGGTATGGAATGATGGTTCTAGAAGTTATTTTAGTAGTCCTCACCATTTTTGTAAAATAATGTATCAATAATTGAAATGAGGACTTATTTGAGTGTGGATATTGATGACAGATGACAATATTTGTATTTAAACTCACAGTTTTTATGTTGTATTAATAAAGTTGTAGTTGTTTACATACCATGTATTTGGCGACTTCGAGAATGGGTGTTGTATACTATTTTGGGGGCGTCGCGGTTAATATCGAGCTTAGGGATATGATCTCTGGCGGAGATCGGGGAATAGAACTAGGAGGGAGGAAGAGTAAATCCTTCGCTAGTGTGTCCTACCTAAGCTTATTTGTTGGTGGTTATAATATAGGAGTTATTATGTGATATGTTAATTTGTTTAATTAACCCTTGTTTTATGGCGATATTTAAGAATGGCGTTGAGAATATTAGCGGTGGAGTTAATGAGGCCAGTGGAAACACCTTTAATCACCACCGAGGAGGCGTGCAGCGGGAAGGCAATATTCCTCTCCATAAACAACACCATTGAAGCGAGCGATGAGCAGCGGGATGTTTAGGAGCTTTTTGCAGTTCATGCAAAACCAGACGAGGGAGACTCGTGTACAGAATACGGGTGGAAATGATAACAACGCGCGGCTTATCTGACCAAGCGAGTTCGAAGTTGGGACCACGAATTTAAGGGAAAGCGGATCCGATCATGGCGGAAGCGTGGGTCAAACAAATTACCAAGATATTCGATGTCTTGGGATGCGGAGAGAACAGAAGGTTCCATTCGCCACCTTTATGTTCCGTGGCGAGGCGGATTCTTGGTGGGAGTCACGTGAAGCGTACCCGACTACTGCACTCGGCATGTCTTGGGAAGCGTTTTGAAACTTTTCAGCGAAAAATACTTTCTGAAAGTATTTAGCCATATATGAAGGAGGTAGAGTTTATTAGACTAGAACAAAACAACATGGCGGTGTCCCAATACGAGGCGAAGTTCGCGAGAGTTATCGAGTTTGCACCTCATTTGGTAGAGAATGAGGAGCGAATAGCGAGGATGTTTACGAGAGGTTTAAAACCGAGATTGACGATATCTTATATCTCATAAATTTTCTTTATATTGAGATGTTGTCAGCGAGGCTCGATTATTAGGCGAGATAGCGAGATACGTTCAACGAGGGACCATGACGAGGGTCATCGGGTGGCGGCGATTATGAGACAATGAAAACCGGTGGGGAGGAAAACATTGAACAAAAGCGGTAACCACTCTGGTGGTAATCGTGGTATGAAAATAAAAGAAGCGACTCGGGGGAGATTTTAAAAGAGGAGATTCAACAATGACAATGTGAAGGCGTCGAGCACCGTGACAAGCTGGTTTTAAGGGGGAAGCGACCACCGTTCGTCGTATCTTATAAATGGAAAAAAGAGGACATATCATTGGCGTCCCAAGCGAGTTCAAGGTATGTTATAATTGTGGAAAGGAAGGACATATCGCTCGAGATTGCCTTTGGCGAAACAAAGTCCAGTGAGGGATGGTGACTCAAAAGGCTATGAGAAGAAAAGTCAAAGTCAGCGGTTCTGGAAGGCGTTTGTCGTGGTAGTCGACATCGAGGAACCCAAACGAGGTGATCACGGGTAAGCTAATCATAAATTCATGCGAAGTTTATACATTACTTGATCTACGGTGCTACCCATTCATTTTTATCTCTCTGCTTGTGCTCAGCGTTTAAACTTGACTCAGGAGAAATTAGACTTTGACCTATCTGTGGAAACTCAGTTAGGAGAAACTTTCATCACATCCTTTGTTTATAAATCTTGTTTGATCCAAGTTGGCACCATCACATTACACATTGACCTTATCTCTTTAAAGATACTTGCTTTTGATGTGATTTTAGGGATTGATTGGTTAACTACTCATCATACCAAAATTGATTGTTTTCGTAAGGTTGTTAGTTTTCATATTCTAATCAACTTTGTTGTGCGAATTCAAACAACTAAACCATTAAAATCAATCATTGTCATATCAAGTCATAAAGTTATTCGTTTATTGAAAAGCGGATGTCAAGCTTTCTTAGCCCATGTTATGGATTTGAATAAAAGACACGTCGATTTGAATAATATTCTGTTGTTATTGACTTTCTGACGTATTTCTGAAGAACTTCGGTCTACCCCAGAGCGTGAAGTTGAATTCTTTATTGACCTTGAACACGTACAAAGCCCATTTCTAAAACCCCATATCGAATGGCTCTATTGAACTTGAGGAGTTAAAGGTCCAACTTCGAGGAGTTGTTGGACATCGGTTTCATTCGTCTAGTACATCTCCTTGGGGTGCTCTATTTTATTTGTAAAGAAAAAAAGCGGGAGTATGCGACTTTGTATCGATTATCAGGAATTAAACCATGTCACTATCAAGAATAGGTATCCGCTACCTCGTATTGATGACTGTTTGACCCGATTCTGAGGAGCACAATTCTTTTCAAAGATCGATCTTAGATTACGGATATCATCAATTTGAAGGTTAGAAGCGAGGATATTCAAAAGCGCTTTTCGAGAACTTCGATGCGGGCATTATGAATTCTTAGTCGTGTCTTTTGGATTGACTAATGCTCTGCTTTGCTTTCATGGATATGATGAGCGAGTATTCAAGGAATATTTGGATCGATTCGTTGTTGTCTTTATTGATGACATCCTCATCTATTCAAAAGTCGTGAAGATCATGAGCGCCATTTGAAGAAAATGGTATACTGCAAAGGCTTCGTGATAACAAGCTATATGAAAGTTGAAGAAATTCGAGTTACGGCTTGAGGAAGTAGCATTCCTTGGGCACATGGTGTCAAAACATGGAGTGTCTGTTGACGGCGAAGATTGAAGCAATACAAAGTTGGGAGCAACCAAAGGCGGTGGCCGAAATCGTAGCTTTTTGGGCTTATTTGGTTATTATCGGAGATTTGTGGAAGGATTTTCTCGAATCGCTACTCAGATTAACTTCGGTGACTCGTAAAGATACAAAATTCGTATGGGCGAGGAATGCGAGAAGAGTTTCAAGATCTCGAGAGGAGACTCATTTGGCACTGTTTTGACAATACCATCTGGTTTGGATGGATTTGTTATCTCTGATGATGCTTGAGGAAAAGGGTTAGGATGTGTTCTCATACAGCGTGGGAAAGTCATAGCATATGCCTCGCGACAACTTAAAGAATATGAGAGGAATTATCCTACTCATGATCTATAGTTAGCAGCAGTCGTTTTCGCGCTAAAGATCTGGAGGCACTATCTATATGGGGAGAAAGTGGAGATATATTCAGACCATAAAACCCTCAAATATTTCTTCACTTAAAAAGAACTCAAAATGCGGCAGCGGCGTTGGCTCGAATTTATTGAAGATTACGACCACACTATTGATACCATCTGGAAAAGCAAATGCGCGTGGTGGCGCGCGTTGAGTAGAAGATCATATGCGAGGAGCGAGTGCGATGATGTCAAATATCTGCGTATAGAACCGACTTTAATCGAAAAAGTTAAAGTTGCTCAAGCCAATCTTGAGACCGGAGGTGATCGTATGAAGAAGAAAGTGCAAGAAAGTGCTATTCCAGAAGTAAGAATCAATGAAGAAGGAATACTTCGAGTCCATTCCAGACTTTGTGTTCCGAATGATTCTGATTTAAAGTACAAGATCATGATGGAGGCACACAATACACCATTTGCAATCCATCCTAGAAGTACCAAAATGTATCATTATCTTTGACATACATTTTGGTGGAACAAAATGAAGAGAGAGATTGTAAAGTTTATCTCGATAGGCAGAGCATCAAGTACCAAAGGGTCCATTGCAACCACTTGAGATTTCGAAATGGAAGTGGGAACACATTACCATGGATTTCGTTACGGGTCTTCCCAAGGTTTCTCAAGGCATAGATACGATTTGGGTTACTGTCGATAGATTAACCAAGTCAGCCCATTTCTTGCCTATACGTGAGACTTATTCCCTTGAATGTCTTGCTAGTATGTACGTAAATGAGACTATAAGACTTCATGGCATGCCAGTATCCATAGTTTCGGATCGTGACCCAAGATTCACTTCAAGATTTTGGGTTAGCTTGCAAAAAGCTATGAGGCGCATTTCTGATTTAGTTGGCATACCATCCTCAAGCAGACGGACAATCGAGAGGAACTATTCAAACTCTTGAAGATCTATTAAGACTCTATGTCCTAGACTTCAAAGGGAGTTGGGATAAGTATTTACCATTGGTGGAATTCTCCTACAACAACAGTTATCAGGAAAGTATAGGTGTGGCTCCATTTGAAGCATTGTATGGATGAAAGTGTCGCTCTCAATATGCTTTGGGATGAGGTGGGAGAAGCAACGTTGTTGGGGACGAGTTGATACGAATGACTCTGAGAGAAGATCAAACGATTCGACAAGCGTATACAAATGGCGCAGGATCGACAAAAGAGTTATGCGGATCTTCATCGAAAGGGCGTGGAATTTAGTATTGGGGATCGTGTATTGTTGCGTGTGGCTCCATGGAAGGGAGTTACAAGATTTGGGAAGAGAGAAAGCTCAATCCACGATTTATTGGTCCATTTGATTCTTGAGCAGAGTAGGAAATGTGGCTATAGACTCGCGTTACCTCAGTATGTCTCGTGTTCATAATATTTTTTCATATATATCGTGCTACGTAAATATGTGAAAGACCCGAACCACGTTATTGAGTTAGAACCCGGACGAGATAGTAGAAGACTTAACGTCTGAAGAGGTACTGTCAAGATCTTGGATAGGAAAGAGCATGTCCTACATACGAAGGTCATACCACAAGTTAAGGTTTTGTGGAGAAACCATGCTTATTGAGGAAATGACACGGGAGTTGGAAGAAGCGAAATGAAAGCGAGGTATCCTCATCTTTTTGAAACACAGTCGTCGTCGATTTCGAGGACGAAATTTCATAAGGAGGGAGGTTGTAAGACCCCAAATTATTAATAAATGAAATTTAATTTCCTCTATTTATCATTTTGAAATAGTAAGGGTTGATTTGATTAATGTGGTTAGTTATGGGTAAAATGCATAAATATTTTAAATAAGCAAGTGGTTATAAAATATTCATTGTTGTCGGAGAATATTCGTTTGGTCGTGGAATATTCTTTTTGTGGGGAATATTAAATAAATGGCCTTGATCTTTTGTGGGCCCCATATGTGAAAAGCGATTGGATGAAGAAAGCAACAAGTATAAGTTGTTTATAAATAACGGCGTAGTTATTTATACAATTAATCTTGTTGGAATATCCGGTGGTTAAAACACGATGTCTGGCGTTGTTGCACAGTAGATGGCACGATATTGCACCAATTATTGATTCTTACGTAAGAAGGCACTTTACTCGATAATTATTACGGTGAATTCTTATTCGATATTTTATTTTATTGATTGATAATTGTTGCGTTGATATTTTATATTTCTTTGTTGTTTGATAATTGTCACTACTACAGTATTTTCCATTATCGAAGCAATAATTCATATTATCTGAATAATATTATTAGAAAAAACATTATTGGAAATGTCTAGAAAGTTACATCTAAGGAGAGGTTTGGTCACCTAATTGCTTGGCGTGAGTAGAGAGAAATTCTTATTGGAAAGCCCCCTCTTTCAGGAGCGGCTGGTTGCCGATCTTTGTGATCTGTAATATTATTTGTGAATAATTAATTATTGATTTATATGATGAGGAAAATATTCATTTTATGTGGATATAGATGGAGAAAATTTTTAAAGTGACAATTGTTAAAAATTGATATTTTATCTTTTACGATAAAATAATATTTTATTATATTATTATAATATAATAATGATGATATTTTACAATGAATGTGGGATATATGAGTATATGAGGATGAGGAGTATTTTTGTTGCAAAATTTGTTTAAAACATGTTAAACATGTCTATGGGCACATTTCTTGGTTGAAATTTGATTATAGCTTTGTAAAATCGTTGGTTTATGGATTTGGTCGATTTACATTTGGAATTTGGAAAAACTTTCTTACGCAAAGTTGTAGAATTGAATTTCCTATAAAAATTTTGAGATTCAAATTTTTACGATAAAAGGGCTATTTATTATAAATTATTGAAGTTACGAAGTTCTAAATAATTGATTTTTGAAAGTTTTAAAATTTTTTTAAAAGAAAAACGTTTTTTTTTATTTGGTTGGCTCCACTTGCACATGTTGGTGGCTGATTTCAATTGTCTAGAGGTGGCGTGTAGGAATTTGGTTAATAAATATTATTAATTTATTAAATTTTTCGCTTTGGTGTTCTAAGCATTTTTCTATAAATAGGGTGCTTAGGTTAGAATTGAAAATCACACGAAACTACAGATTTCTCTCTCTTTCTCTCTATAATATCGGCGTATTTTTGTGAGTATTTTAGTACGTGAGTGTTGATATCTGGTGTAAGTTCCTTGACACTAGATTTTGTATTTTCGTTAAATCTTATTCTTTACGAGGTAAGGGATGTTATTTTCTTCATAAATGATATTATTTCTTTGATAATATTATCTGAAATATTGGTTGGAACTTTTTATCAAATTTGGAACTTTTTCATGTATGGGGTTACTATTCATGAGTTCTATTCATGAGTTTCTTATTCACGAGTTACTATTCACGAGTTACTATTCATGAGTACTATTCATGAAGCATGATGATGTTTTTTGTGAAATTTCTATCTTTTGGTGTAGGAGTTACTTATTCACGTATCGACCTTTATTCACAAATCGACCTTATTCACGGAAAAATTAAATTTTCTTTTCTATGTCCAAGATTATGCATTATAGTTCCTATCTTTGATTGGATCTATGTTTTGGTCTTCATTCTTGAATTTTACTCCACTCTAGTTATTTATGAAGTATTTTTGAACTTGGGTTATTTAAAGTATGAATCCTTAATACTTGTTCTTTTGTTTCCTTTGGATTCGTTTTCTTTAAAATATTTTTCATCATCCTCGGTCCTAAATGATGATATAGCTTTGAATATCTTTGGCTTTTGTAGTGCAAAGATGAATGATTTTCGATGAATATCTTTGGGCCGTAGTGCAAAGATGAGCAAGTGTTTAGATGAACATGACTAAGCGATGAATATCTTTGGCTTTGTAGTGCAAAGATGAATATTTGATTCGGATATATATTGATTGATGTTACTGGGGATAAAAGATGAGCGATGAACTTTTATATTCATATATAGAAGATAGTAGATTTCATTCTCTACTTAACTCTTCTAATGAATTATTATTTCTTATTGTGAATATTGATTTAAAACTTGTTGTCTATTGTATTCTATTAGATTTTTCCTGTTGAAGACTAACGATAATTTGTTACGTATTATCTTAGTCGTAATGTTTCTTTATTGGGCTAGTTGAGCTCACCCTTTTCCTTTTTGTTCCATTTTTTTCTTCTCGGGAGGCGAGAATGTAGCGAGTACTAGTGGGGTATGGAATGATGGTTCTAGAAGTTATTTTAGTAGTCCTCACCATTTTTGTAAAATAATGTATCAATAATTGAAATGAGGACTTATTTGAGTGTGGATATTGTCTAGATGACAATATTTGTATTTAAACTCATAGTTTTATTTTTATTAATAAAGTTTGTATGGGTAATATACCTATTTTGTAGTTAAGGATATTTACAAGGAGATAGAATAAATAAACCACAACATCCCGCATTTACTATGGCCAAGGATATTCATTAGTATCACGACCACAAATTATCCATGCACTACGGGCCAAGGATATTCGTGTATTCATCAATGGTCATGATCATGCCAACAATCGGCCCATCAATGCACTACTACTGAATGAGGACTTTTACCATATCATTTGTAACATTACGGTCATGATTATACCGAATAATCCCTAGTCATAATCATACCAAGTCCATCTATGCACTACAGGACACAGATGACTTTCAACATATTATAAACATGAGGATGATGACAATGATATAAGAATTCAATAAAACAAGTTCAAGAATGCTCAGAAGAATATTTCCATGAAAAGATACTGGATGAAGCGCAAATATCAAGGATATTCCACTAATTTCATGGAGTATAGAAGCCAAAACTTTAACCAACTGAGTATAATAGAATATATGAAACTGCAAATGGATTTTTGCCAGCCATGCGGTAATCCACGTAGACATATCATTTCCATAATTTAATAAGGAATGAATACGAAGGATCATTCACCATGCATGTGGTAGTCCACATAGCCAGGTTATTCCAACAGAATAATAAAGAATGGAACCAGGTCATGCGTAATCCGCACAGACAGGATATTCTAACAGAATAATAAAGAAGGAAACCAGGTCATGCGTAATCCACACACACAGGATATTCCAACAGAATAATAAAGAATGGAATAACAACAGAATTCACCAGGCATGCGATAGACCGCACAGATAGGTTATTCCAACAGAATAATAAAGAATGGAATAATAGAAGAATTTCACCATGTATGCGGTGCTTCGCATAGACAGGTTATTCCAATATAATAATAAAGAATGGAATAACAACCCTTACGAGTATTGAAAGAAAATAACTCTCTTCATGAATACGAAGGAATAATACCCCTTACCTTAGAAGAAACTGGATACTGGAATAGTGAGTTAGCAGACTTCTCTTCTTCTTTCTCTCTATAATTTCTCTCTATAATAATTGCTCTTGTGAGACTTAGTGAATTGGTGAAAAATGAAGGAAGAATGAGCTTCTATTTATAGGAAAATATAGTTTCAATAATTGCACATTTTAGGGCTCGAAATATTACAGTATAATACCTTCCTCTTTTTCTTCATTTTTAATTTAGTCCTGCAAGTATTATCAAACTTACACCACCTCCCCTAATAGTAAATCATGTGAATTAATAGTTCATTCATGTGACTCAATAGTATAATCATGTGAAAAAACTAATTACAGTATAATACCTTCAACTATACCTCCATTTTTTATTTAGTCATGCAAGTATTATCAATCTTTCACCAACTCCCCTAATAGTAAATCATGTGAATTAATAGTTCATTCATGTGACACATAGTTATAATCATGTGAATTAAAAGCAATTAATTGCTCATTTATCCGGTTAATTATCCGATTGGTCAATATAACCTCCAGACATCCATTATTATCGAAATATATGTCGATTTCTATTAACACTAATAATCCCGACACAATGGAAATATCAAATTCATTTTTAATCAACACGAACTTATTCATCATTAATATTATAACTCACAATATTTAACAACCAGATCATTCCTAAGAAAGAGGGAGCTTTCCGATAAGGATTTCTCCCTATTGGCGCGCAATTAAATGACCAAACCTCTCCTTGACAGAACATTCTAGACATTGTCAATATTGCAATTAATAATATGAATAACTTTGTCATCTCAATTATTGATTTAATATTATAAAATATTATGCAGATGATACTGTAACAATAATTGAATCAATAATATGAGAGATATGATGCAGCAATTAATGTAGTAATAATTGAGTATAACTGAGTGACTTCTCACGTAAGCATCAATAATCAATACCGTGTGCTACTATGCAACCACGCATATTACTGTACTTTTACCACCGGGTAGTTCAACAGTTTAACGTTAAAACTTTAGCCGTTATTTTTATAAAATGATAATTCTGTCGTTTTCTTACTACGACAATAATTTCGTTGTGGGGTCCACCAATGATTGTGCCGTCGTACGGATATTCCCCGACAAAAAGAATATTCTCCGACCAAACGAATATTTTATAACAACTTGCTTACTTTGTAAAAAATTTCACATATCACCCTTAACTTTAACCTTTTATCAATTTAACCATTTACGACATAAAATAATAATTATAAGAAAATTGAATACTTTCATTTCATAAAATTCGGGGTCTTACAGTTACCGTAAAAACTGTTGGAATACCCGGTGGTTAAAATACATTACTACACGTGGTTGCACAGTAGCTCACGGTATTGCACAGTATTTTTGAATTATTGATTCTTACGTAAGAAGGCACTACTCAATAATTGTTACAGTAATTACTTTTCAATATTTTATTTTATTGATTCAATAGTTGCTGCTTCGATATTTTATATTATTGTTGTTCAATAATTGCCACTGCGCATTATCTCCATTATCAGATCAATAATTCATATTATTTAAATAATATTGTTAGATAGCATTATTGTCAATGTCTAAGGAAGTTCAATCTAGGAAAGAGGTTTGTTCACCAAATTGCGCGCTAATAAGGAGAAATCCTTATTGGAAAGCCCCTTCTTTCCTAGGAACGACCTGGTTGTTATAATTATGATTCAGTAATATTATTTGTGAATAATTAATTATTGATTTATATGATAAGGAAATATATATTTTTATATGGATATAAATGAAGGAATTAATGGTGAGGTGTTTTATTAGTATTTTGTCGAAATGAAGAATGAAATTTGGAAATTTTCAGAAAATTAGTTTATTACTTGATTTTGTAAAATCTATAACTCTTTGTGTATAATGAGTTAGGAGATGAGCCATATATCAAAAGAAAGTCCTGGATGTAAGCTAAACGTAAAAATGTGAATCACCCAAAAATTCTTTGTGAATTTTGCGTGGTGACTGTTTGAGTGAAACTGGTACGAGGGACTTATAGTCCGAAAATCAAATCAGTGTTCTTAAAGCTTTATTACGTGAGTTATAATTTTGATCCGACTGTTGGATCGTTGTGATTTTTGGATATGTTATACATATATAAGTTGAGTATATGTCCATAAATTTTGAACGGTTAAAAATTAACGCATGATTTGTTATGAATTTTAAAAGCTGTTAAAAATCATCCGTTTATGGATTTCAGATATTTTTTGTCTAAAATTTAGAAAAACTTAAAGCTACAAAGTTGTAAAGAATTCGATTTCGTGTGGAATGGACATAAAATTTGTATTTTTCTAATAAAAAGGGCTATTTATTATGAATTACTGAAGTTTTGAAAAATAAAATAATTTGTATTAAAATTGGGTGGGACCCACTTTTTTTTTTATTGAAAATTTGTGCTGGAATTCAATTGTGAGGTGCTGAGATTATTCCAAGGTGGCGTACAAAATGTTTTTAACAATGAGGTGCTTGGATGAGTTTTTGTCAACTTTGGTATGCTAAACATTTCTTATAAATAGGTGCTTAGGTTATAATTGAAAAGCACATCAGAAACATAAGTTTTCTCTCTCTATATTATCGAGCGTATTTTTGTGAGTATTTAGATACTTTGAGAGTTTCTATTCATTATAAGTTTCCTTCGGCTTTACATCCGATATTCCTGTCAGAAATACTGCTCTTTTGAGGTAAGGGATTGTAAGTGTTATTATGTTTTTCAGTTTTTTAATTTTTTCGACCCTCAAAAATTCTGAAAAAATTTGAAATAATAATTTGATGAGTTTTCTAGATTATGTCCAAAAATAGCGATTTTTGGATTTATAGATTAGGAATTATGAATTTTATGAGAAAAGACTATTTTAAAAGTAAACCCTTATAACTCCTTGTGGTTAACTTCAAAATTAGTGAAATTTTTATTGGGAGTACATGTATATAATAGAAGTATACTCTATAAATTTTAGAATTTTTGGACAAAAGTACAATTTATGATAAAGGTCTAAATATTCAGCAGTTTTGGCCATATAAAAAATAGTAAATGAATTTTAAAATTTTCAAAAAAAATATATGTTTAATATGAGACTATATTCTGCTAAATCCCAGAAAAAAAAAATTCTGGGACTGATTTGGTATTTTTCATGAAAATAGACTAGTTATGAGTAAATGAATTAAATATGTTATGTGAAGTAAGAAAATTGGAAACTAGGATTTTATGGCTTGAGAATCCTTTATAAGGTATACGCAGATTTTTTATGAGGGTTTTGGTTATTGGTGATGAAATCTTATGAGTTTGGCATTTTAGGATGATTAAATGCATTAATTAGTAAAGTGTAAATAATTAAAATAAATTGTTTATAAATTTAAGAAATGATTAAAATATTGTGGTAATATTAATAATATTAGTAAATAAATTTAATGTTATTATATAATGAATAATATTAAATGGAGTTTATAATATAATGAATAATGTTATTTTCTTCGTTAAATATTCGTTGAAATATTATTTTCTATTCTAATCATTTTTGATATAATATTATTCTTGAATTTTTCTCCACAAAGCAGTATCATGTTGACAATTTGGATATTCTTGAACTCTGGATAAATTGTATTATAAATGTTTAATATTTATCTTTTATCTCATTTGATTGATTATTTATATCATTGTCATCATCCTCATGCTTATATTGTGTTGAAAGTCATCTTTGGTCGTAGTGCATAGATGGACTTGGTGTGATTATGACAAGGGATTATTCGGTATAATAATGACCATAATGTTACAAATGATGTGGTAAAAGTCCTCATTGGCCCGTAGTGCATTGATGGACAGTTTTTGGTATGATCATGACCATGGGTTCTCTTCGGCCAAGGGTGCAAAGATGAATTCTTTTATGGCGTGATCATGACCGTTGATGAAAACACGAATATCCTTGGCCCGTAGGGCATGAATAACTCGTGGTCGTGATACTAATGAATATCATTGGCCTGTAGTGCAGAGATGATTTGATGATGTGGATTAATTATTGAGCTGAATCTCAGCGATGAAATATTAATTCATAGATGTGATAATAATGAATATCTTTGGCCCGTAGTGCATGGATAAATTCTTGGTTGTGATACTAACGAATATCCTTGGCCTGTATTGCAGGGATGATTCGATGATGTGGATTAATTATTGAGCTGAGTCTCAGCAATGAAATACTAATTAATGGATGTGATAAAAATGAATATCCTTGGCCCATAGTGCATGGATAATTCATGGATGTGATACTAACGAATATCATTGGCTGTAATGCATGGATAATTCGGTGATGTGGATTATTTATTAAGCTGAGTCTCAGCGATAAAATATTGATAATAAACTTTTAAATTCGTAGAAGATAGTAGATATCATGCTCTACTTGACTCTTCTAAAATACAATTGTATGTCTTTGGCCTGTAGTGCAAAGATGAAATGTTAATGAATATCTTTGGCTTGTAGCGCAAAGATGAATTTATTAGTATGATTATAAACAGGAACTGTGATTTGGTATAACCATGATCTTTGATGTTTCAGGTAAAGACGAGTGATTAAAATTATCTTCGTCCTGGGTACGAGGAGGAATTTAGAATCACAATTATGATTATGGGTTATTCATATGATTGTGGAAAGGAACTGTTGATTAATGTTACAGGGATAAAACATTGTTGGTAGACTTTTAACACGGAGAAGATAATAGACTTCATGGTCTATTTGACTCTTCTAATGGATTGCTCGTTCCAATGCAACTATGGTTGAAAAGTTTTATCATCTACCATATGTTATAAATCTCTGATTCATTACTGACGAAGGCTATTGATAATTTAATTATCTTTAGTCATGATATTTTTTGCTGGGCTAGTTGTGTTCACCCTTTTGCTTCACAATTCCTTTCAGGTAATAAGAGTGTATCTGGGTCGAACGGGGGTAACAGAGGAATAGAACGATGGTCTCTAGCTATGGAGGTTCTCCCTAAACAGTATGAAAATAATTTTATTAAGAACTTTAGATAAGTGTGTTGTATTTTATACGTCATTTAATAGTTATATTTGGTGAATCAAATAGGGTGAGGCGAACTCAACTTCGGAAGGGTGTTTTGTCACTGTCATACAAGATGTCTAATGACATACAACCTCGTGTCATCATAAGACAGGGTTGTGCACATCCACTTGCTGAGTATATCTACAAGCACTACTTATATAATCTTGGAGTTTGGTTGAAATATAATTTTCAATTGCAGACAGTGGAGATAGTTATATGTCATGAGAAGACTCACCATTGAAAATAACATGATAGTAATCTTCTCATTTTTCTTTGGGATCTATTGGGTCAACCAAGGATAATTTTGTGGACATATGATATCTATCATAACCTAGACGCATGGCCTCTCATGCACGAAGGTTTCCTTGAGCACTTCCTAAAGATTCTAATTTCTAAAACAGTTTTAGACTGTACCTTTATGCAAGGTGCCATTATGACGTGCTATCCAAGGTTGGGATGAGAGTCACAGTTGGTGTATATTTGTATCAAAACTCACAACATATGTGTTGTTGTATTTTGCACGACAATTGTAGTAATAAAATTGTAGTTGTTTTCTGTACCATGTATTTGGCGACCCAGAATAGGTTGGATGGATTGAACCTATTTTGGGGGCGTCACATAATCGTTGGGACATACATCAATCTTTTGGTATCCAAGACCCAACTTCTTCACCATTTTCTTTCAAAAGTAATAGTTACCAGGTAATTTCTCACCGTCAGGCAACATACTCTTAATGGCCCTCAAGAGTAACTCAAAACACTCATGGCTCATGTTGTGATCATCCTTGATGTTAAATAATATCGCCACTATAGACAATGTAGTGTGCTTCGTGCAACCATGCCACAACGGTTCGCTACCCTCGTCTAACAACTAAAAGAATTCTTTAGCATCAGAATTCATAGGTTGCTCTCTGCCTTGTTCCCAATCAAAATCCGGCCCTACAATATCATGAACCATGTCATTCATACGATGGGTATTGCTGCCTGGATTGTGTACTTGTGCGATGCCACTATCTCTTCTCTGCCCATGTGCCCACCAACATTCTTCGTAATTGTTCATGAACCCAGAAACAAGTAAATGATAGTTGACTATGTCTTTGTCCATATAATTTACATGCGACTGACCATTCATACATCCTGGGTGACTATACACATACTCCAAAAACACTTGGCAACCAGCTCTAAATTCAGTTGTAGCACCTATCTGGGCACTTGACTTTCATCGTGTCATCCAACTACGGTCTGAATAGAGGTCCATGATACCACGATACCTACTACAGACAACATTATATAAATGCTAACATATGACTTGAGCATACATACTTGTAAGCATATGATTAATATTTAAGCATACTTGTAAGCATATGACTTGAGCTCGTTTGTAACCATATGACTTGAGCATACTAGCTAGTAAGCATATAACTTGAACATACTTGTAAGCATATGATTAAGATTTAAGCATACTAGTAAGCATATAACTTGAGCATACTTGTAACCATATGACATGAGCATACTTGTAAGCATATGACTTGAGCGTACTTATAAGCATATGATTAACATTTAAGCATACTTGTAAGCATATAACTTGAGCATACTTGTAAGCATATGACTTGAGCATACTAACTAACTAACTATTGAGGACATCTAAATTCGGGTAGCAAGTACTATAAAGAGCTCGTTAATTGTAAGCACATAAAGAGCTCGTTAATATTATAAATGTTCGCAACTACCCGACCAAAAAAAAAATTCGCCAGAGTCTCCCATATAATATGCACTAGCCACATACACGACAACATGCATATATGGTCATTTCTAGGCACCCAAGACACAAACCAAGAGAAATATACAAATTCGCAATACAATAAGACCAAAACAATAACGAATGAATGCAAATTAAAGCAATAAAAAGTTCAAGAGTATACTACAAATTCCCAATGTGAGACACCGAATTTTATGAAATAAAAATATTCAATTTTTCTATTTTGGTGAATGGTTAAATTGATAAAGGTTAAAGTTAAGGGTGATATATGAAAAAATTTCAAAGTAGACAAGTTGTCATAAAATACCCGGTTACTATTTACTGTAGTATTGATCACTCGAGTATTTGGGGCACTTTTTGTGTCAGAGTACTATTCACGAGTTACTATTCACAAGTTACTATTCATGGGTTACTATTCACCTAAATTACTATTCACCCGAATATTATTCACTCGGGTATTTGGGGTATTTTTTTGTGTCGGAGTACTATTCACGAGTTACTATTCACGGGTTACTATTCACCCAATTACTATTCACTCTAGTATTGTTCACTCGGGTATTTGGGACACTTTTTGTGTCGGGGTACTATTCCCAAAGTACTATTCACGGGGTACTATTCACCCGAAAAATATATTTCTTTTCGGTCCAAATCATTTTTGGGTACAATATTATTCCATGAAGAGATGTACTAATTTTTCGAATAGTTGGTTGAAATTATAATGTAAAAGCTTTTTATATAAAACATAATACTTTTATAAAGTTATTCTATAAATAGAATATATTATATTCTATTATATACATAGTGTTTTGTATAGTAAAATCTTTTTATATAAAGCAGAATACTTATATAAAGTTATTCTATAAATATAATATATTATATTCTATTGTGCATAGTGTTTTGCATAGTAAAATCTTTTTATATAAAACTGAATACTTTATTAAAGTTATTCTATAAATAGAATATATTATATTTTATTATGCATAGTGTTTGCATAGTAAAAATCTTTTATATAAAATAGAATATATTATATTTTATTTAAAAGATTTTGCTTTAAATATGGACCGTCCGATTAAAGTAAATCAATCTGGACCGTTCATGGGTTGGTTACTATTCATTCCATTCTTCTATAAATAGAAGCTCATTCTTTCATTATTTCTTACGAATTCACTAAAACTCTAGAGAGAGAAACTATAGAGAGAATTCTTCTTCTATAATCTTGAGAGTATTTCTTTAGAGTTTAAGAAAACTTTGAGAGTAGTGCAAGTTTTCTTCGAGTATATCCTCGCCCTACTAGTCGGAATACTCTTATTTGAAAGGTAAAGGGATATTATTATGGTAAGGGATATTATTTGTTGTACCCGTAAGGGGTGTTATTATTCTTCGTATTCATGAAGAGAACTTACGTTATTCCATTCTTTATTATTACATTTGAATAACTCAGTATCATGATTTACCCTATACTTGGTGGAATGACCTGTATATGCGGTTTACCCAATACTTGGTGATCTTATTTTGTTATTCCATTCTTTATTATTCTGTTGGAATAACATGTATGCGCGGTTTACCCTATACTTGGTGGAATGACCTGTATATGTTGTTTACCCAATAATAGGTGATCTTCTTCTGTTATTCCATTCTTTATTATTATGTTGGAATAACCTGTTTATGCGTAGTACCGCATACTTGGTGAAATTCTTTTATTATTCCATTCTTTATTATTCTTTCGAAATATCCTGTCGGTGTAAATTTCACCTGACCTAGTTCCATTATTTATTATTCCGTATTTAATATTTTGTCGGAATATCCCGTCGGTGTGAATTTCACCTGACCTGGTTCCATTATTTATTATTCTATTGGAATAACCTGTATACGCGGATTACCGTATACCTGGTGAAGTCTGTTGATATTCCATTCTTTATTATTCTGTTGGAATAACCTGTATATGCGGATTACCGTATACCTGGTGAAGTCTGTTGTTATTCCATTCTTTATTATTTCATTCTTTACTATTCTAGGAATAATATCACATGCTGTGCGTTTTTTGCCGGGACTGGATTCCATTATTTATTATTCATTGGAATAACTTTTATGCAGACGGATTACGACGCATGGTGAAATTCTTGATTATTCCATTCTTTATTATTATGTTGGAATAACTATCATGTAAAATTTTGCATACATGGTGAAATTCTTTTATTATTCCATTCTTTATTATTATGTTGGAATAACTTTATCATCAAATCTCTTGCATACATGGTGAAATTCTTTTATTATTCTATTCTTTATTATTATATTGGAATAACTCATCATGTGAAGTCTTTGCATACATGGTAAAATTCCTTTATTATTTCATTCTTTATTATATCGTTGATTATTGGTTTTCTGAGTTGTATGTCTTTGGCACGTAGTGCAAAAGATGATATGTTGTTGAATATCTTTGGCCCGTAGTAAATGATGATGATCTGTTGTTTGATAGCTTTGATCCGTAGTGCGAAGATGGACAGGTGTATGACATGATCATGACCACTAGTGATACTAACGAATATCCTTGGCCATAGTGCATGGATAATTCAATGATGTGATTGGCAGGATCATGACCATTAGTTAATAGTTAAATGTCTTTGGCCGTAGTGCACTGACAGACAATTGATTGGTATGATCATGACCATTGGTTTTATAGTTGAATATCTTTGGCCTGTAGTGCAAAGATAGACAATTGATTGGTATGATCATTGTTATTACATTTGAATATCTTCAGCCTTTGGGGTAAGGATATTGAGTAAACATTCTATTAAGCCTTTGTGGCAAGGAGGAACTGTTGATTAACATTATTATAAATATGAATTGTGAATTTAACTAACATCTTTAGTGGTTCAGGTGAAGACAAGTGATGAAAGTTCTCTTTGTCTTGGGTACAACGAAGAACTGTTAATGAGTATTACAGGAATAAAATATCAACGATGGACTTTTAATTTGAAGGAGAAAGTAGACATTATATTCTACTTGATTCTTCTAATGGATTGTTTGTTCCGCTGCAGTTAAACTTGATGTTTGTTATATTGTATCAGTTTAACACTGTTGAAGGCTAACGATAATTTATTCTGCATTATCTTAGTCATAATATTTCTTACTGGGCTAGTTGAGCTCACCCTTTCTTTCACTGTTCTCTTCAGGAAATGAGAACGTAGCTGGGACTAGTCGGGGAACAGAGTGACGGTCCAGATGTTTGCATTAGTAGTCCTCACTATTCTGTGAAATAGCATAATAATAAATGTAATGAGGACTCCATTGAGTGTGGATATGGTCTAGATGACAATATTTATATTAAAACTCACAGCTCATGTTGTATATTTAAGTTTGTATTTGAATTTTGTACCATGTATCTGGCGACTCAAGATGGGTGATGTATACCTAATTTTGGGGGCGTCACACCCAATACACATATTTTTTGTTGCCGAAGTGATGATTTTTCTGTAATATTCGTTTACTGATTTGACTTTATATTATTTCATTTGAGTAGAGGTCACGCATCCTTGTCAGATGTGCTTTAGTACTGGCTTTGTTGTTTTCTACTTTCAATGAGTTTTATTATTTTAATGATGTTGTATTGTTTTCTACTTTCCATGAGTTTTATTGCACAGATTTTGAGTGCTCGTTAAGATTTCCATTCAGAAGTCCTTGTATGGATCACTTGGAGGTAAGAGTGCCTTAGTGACTCCAGATATTCATATTCAAGTGGAAAATCAAAGAGAAGGGGTTATTTTAAAAATTTGTTTGTAACTCCATTCCATTAGTTTGAAGGCGGCTAACATGTTTTAAGATTATGCCCAAAACAGTCCCTTTCTATAATCTTTTATGTTTTAGGATATTCATAACTTGGTTGAACAATGTATAGTTTCTATAACATATTGTAGCTTTATTCTCGTATACATAAGTTTGTGAAATAAATCGTGCAATTTCACTACAAAATGAGTTAGCCTTATTCTTGTAGCTTTATTCTTGTGCAATATTGTATCTTTATTCTTGTATAAATAGCCTTTTTGATTTGGATGACGAGTTCAGGTATGAAAACATTGATCAATCCTATAAAATTATATACATTAGCTTAGCTTAGCTTAATTGAGTTGGTTGGATATGCATGTTAATATTGTCATTTGAACCAACTAGCTTAAAAAATAATTTCTCTTGGATTTCATGATTTTGCCCATGCCGACAACCAAGCTTGGCTTGGCCCCGTGAGGCTTGGCTAAGGTTGGCATGGCCTCGTGTGGCCTCGTGGCCCCAAGCCGAGCCCATCATCTCCAACAGTCCCTTAATATTTGCTTAATATTTGGATATTAACAATGTACTATTATATATATATATATATATATATATATATATATATATATTTGGATATCCAACTCATTTGCAATGTATTATTACTATATAGATTAACACCCAATAGACCACAAATCTATTATGGACAAGGGAATTAGAATCCCCTATTTTGGGAATATCAGAATATATTTACTTCATTATAGTTTAAGATATTTAGTGAAGATGACTGTGCACTGTGGTATCATGTGGGGATGAAAATAACTTGCATCAGCTCTATCGAAATTCCTTTTCTTTTTATATCTTTTTTGGGGGCGGTGAAGAAGGATTAAGTATCGCTTAGTTCACAAAGGTTTCACATTTGTGTTTTATTTTTGTTTCAAAATGATTGAGGCTCTATTAAAAGTCAAAGGGTAATCTTAGTGCAAAATGAATGACCATATTAGCCTTTTGAGAAAACCAAGTAGACATGATTTAACCATCAACATCCTCAACACTTATCAAACATACTATTTCAAGAATAGTAACAGAACAAATCAAAGGATTCCAAATGGTGGCCGATTCAGTTGTTCACAAATGGTTTTGATACATTTTTAGAAACTATATACACAATGTAGGCCACACTAAGTTCAAAGTTGGACATTGAGATGGAGTACATATATCAGACAAGTCAATAATCCATTCAAACCAAAGAAAACTCACACTTCAATACACTATGTGCAGGTCAGCAAATAAAGGGGTTATGCAATATTGGCCTCAATCAGATCCAAATTACACAACTAAATAAAACCCAATTGGAATGTAAACGAATTTGACAATAAATCAATTAAGAGGGGATAATGGGTTAATGTCCTGGTAACATCCAGTATTTTGTTCAATTACCGAAGTTAAAGTACGACACCCCAAGAATTTTACAACAATTAAGCTAATAAAAAAGGGAAAGAATACCTCAGATAGCGAGATTGACAATCAAGAGGAGAGGCGGTGGCAGAGTGGACGAGGCGGTGGCGGAGTGAGGCGGTGGCGGTGGCTGGCTTCTCCTTCTTTTATTCTCCCCATTTCTCCATTTTCTCTCTATTCTGCTCCCTCTTTTTTTTTCTTCGTCTGTGTCGAGGGAATGACTGAAACTGGTAAACATTAATATGATCAGCGACCGCCATCAACGACTGCATGCATTCGCTAATTTTTAATGACGTGGGCACATCAGTGACCGCCTAGCGGTCGCTGATAAAGATTGGTCACACAAAACAAACGCGCCAACATTTGGCACCAATTTTTGGGAGGGAAAATCAATCCAGCGATCGCTCAGCGACCGCATGCGGTCGCTGATAGATATTAGCGACTAAAAGCAGTGCCGGTCGTAGATGGTAGTCGCTATTATTGATATCAGCGACCGAAAAGGGTGGTCGCTGAAAGGTTTGGTCGCAGATAGAGATTTTTCTTGTAGTGGTATAGCGTTCTGCAATAGAACCCTCTACACGAGCTTTGTTTTTAACTTTCTATTTTAATCGATGCATATACCTGAAATATGATAATATGTCGACTAAAACAAATATGCAGGTGATGATTATAACACAATGTAGGTGATATTACCTCTCAAAAGGATACATCCATCGATATTACACTGGTCCTCCAAGCTTAAGTTCATATGGCAGATGAATAGGAAAATGCTTGATCGAGTCAAAGAATCCCGGATGTAAGATCATTTTGAGCTTGCACATTCTCAACACTATATTTTTCTCCATCTGCTCCACATCACTATACCTTATAACAGTTGAGTAAATATCCTGAAAGAAATTTGAAAGTGCGGTAAAGGAATCATTAATATTCCTCGGTAATACTTCATGAAAGGCAATTGGAATCAACTTCTGCATGAATACATAACAGTCATGACTCTTGAATCTGGTAATTTTTAACTACTCAACCCTAGTACATTGAGAGATGTTAGAAGAATAACCATATGGTAGCTTCAATGCACTAAGCCACTTGCAAATGTTTTTAACTTGTTGATTGGTAAGACAAAATGGAGCTTTTGGTTTTGAGTTGTTAGGACGGAGCCACAATTCCTGCCTGATGTTCATTTCCTCCAAGTCTTTACATGATTTATCATTGTCTTTTGTTTTACCACTCGTATCTAGCACAGTGTAAAACAAGTTCTCGAACACATTTTTCTCCGTATGCATGACATCTATGAAATGACGAAGTGCTAATGTGACCCAGTATGGTAACTCAAACTAAATGGATGAGTGTGTCCAATTATGAGCTTTAATATACCCTATTGCTCTCAACTTACCATGCTCTTTCCCATCTGGTGGAAATATCAGATCATTTAGCCATCCCAGTACATCGCTGCTCGATAAACGACCAACAACCCCCTTCTTTTTTGTTTTTTTATTGATCTGTGTAGACATCTTTCTATAATTGTGCTCAATAGGCAAGAATCTTTGAGCAGTTCCAAAGAAACTAGTTTTTCACCCATGACGCAGTTGTGTGCCCTGAACATCCCCCATACAGACTGGACATGACAACTTACAATGGGTCGACCAACCACTAACCATCCCAAGTGCCGAAAAGTCAGTGATAGTCCACAACAAGGCTGCCTTCATCAAAAAATTATGCCCGACATATTTATCAAAAGTCTGAACCCCTGTTTCCCACAACATCTTAAGTTCATCAACTAACGGTCTAAGGTACACGTTAATGTCTTTTATAGGACTCTTATCCACTGGTATTAATAAATTCAAGAAAAGATACGGATCCTTCATGCACATTAACGGTGGAAGATTGTAAGCTACCATAATCACTGGCCAAATAGAGTATGGCTGACTAAAATTATTAAATGGACAAAATCCATATGTAGCCATGCCAAGCCTGACATTCCTAACTTTGTCAACAAATTATGGAAAATTGGCATCAAAATTCTTCCACTCATCTCCATCTATTGGGTGAGTAAGCTGACCAGGGACAACGTCCCTTGTCCTATGCCAACGTATACTGGGTGCAGTATGCGAAGACATGAATAGTCGCTGCAACCTCGGCGCAAGAGGAAAATACCGTAATATCTTCTTCCGAACATGTTTCTCCTCCCCCCCCCCCCACATTTTATGATTTGTACCGAGGCAATTGCATATATCACACTGCACCTTATCTTTGTCCTCCCCATATTATAACATACAGTCCTGCTCACAAGCATCGATCTTCTCATACCCGAGATTCAACCCCTTAATCATCTTCATCACTTCAAGTAACTCGCGGGCAGGGTATTATCCTTAGGTAAGAACTCCCTGAATATACCAAGCAAATCATTGAATCCTCTCTCACTGCAGTTATGCTCATTCTTATAGTCTAAAAGCTTTTTCACTGCAGAAAGCCTGGTGTGTTTGTCGTGTTCAGCATAAAATGGGGTCCCTGATTCAGATATCACCTTGTAGAAGGCAGCTGCTGAATTATTTGGCTTTTTTTGATCAACACTGCTTGACGCATGCTAATTTTCAGCCCAGTCAATATTCATTGGGCCATACGCATCTACCAACATCTCCACGACATCATAGTTATCTGACTGGTCTACAGTACTGTCTGATAGTTCTCTAAACTCAACTGATTCCCCGTGATGGATCCATACTAATTACCCATCCACAAACCCACGTGAATATAAGTCAAATTTCACTTCATCGGCAGTCTTCCATATCATGTACTTACACTTGAGACACGGGCATCTCATCTTTTCGTTCAGATCATCAGCATGTTCTATTGCTTTGTTCATAAAATTGGACACCCCATCACGGTACACATCAACTAATCCCCTCCCATCAATCTTTATCATACGGTACATCCAACTCCGGTCGGCATCCATCTTTAATTGAAGAAAATACCCAATTAGATCAACAATAATCATGAATGTGGTGTAAGCATGAATTTAGTTTACCTAGTTTATATCTCCACTCTACAGGGTTTAGGCTTCTATCCCGTTCCTGGACGCGTCTCCTCACTAGTACAAATCTTAAGCACGTTTCAACTATTTTCAGAAATTTTCAGCAGCACCTCCCCATGGTCTCCAAGTACACAAAATAGACCAAGAAAACTTAGTCTAAGTATGCACTCGGAGAACATGTAGAGACACCAGCTGAAAGTTCCTCAGAATTTATAAAAACGCACCCTATGCATTGGCACCGACCTAAGTGAGAGACATAACATCCAGTAACAGTCCCAAACTATAGACTATTTGACATTCACTCCTAATAAGTGAATGTCGAACGGATTTCTAAGTTGACACCTCCAAAGCATGTATGTCTTCATCAAGATAAACTAAGTATATCATTTGCTTAGTATGAACGATATGACCTGGTTTCCATATTTTATTATGGGAACCAAATCATATCATTCAAACTAAGCAAATGCTACTTAGTTTATTTTGTCAGTAAAAAACTAAGTAAGTGCTATTTAGTTTATTTTGCTAATGAAAAACTAAGTAAGTGCTACTTAGTTTATTGAATATTGTATCCCAACTAAGCAAATGCTACTTAGTTATTAATTGTATTTAATTGTACTTAATTTTATTATATTATATCGCATCCCAACTAAACAAATGTTACTTAGTTATTAATTGTATTTAATTTTATTTTATTTTATTTTATTTTATTTTGATTTTATTTAACTAAGTAAGTGCTACTCAGGTTTAATTATATTTATTTTGTATTATATTATTTTAAATTAAATTAAGTCAATTTTTTATTTAATTTAATTTAATTTGTATTATCTTAAATTAAATCATATTTTTATTTTATTTATTTTAAATTTAAATTTTTATTTTATTTTATTTTATTAATTTAATTTAATTTAATTTACTATACTTTAATTTAATTTAATTTAGTTTTGTTTAGTTTTATTATTTTATATTATATTATATTATCTTATATTATATTATTTAAATTTATATTATTTATAATATTATTATATTTTATTTAGTAGTACAAAACTAAGTAAATAGTACTTGGTTCATTTTAGTATTGGAAAATTAAGTAACATATTTAAATAGTTACATAGGCCCACAAAATTTGCAATTGAAGAATTCTGACAGAAATTCCGTCGGAAATATCAAATATCACTGTTTATGAACATTCATTGTGCAGTTTGCATAAAGAACTGTATGTTATACACTAACAGAACATAACAGTATTAACATTCACTATATTAACCATATGCTATACACTAACAGAACTGCAATTGCACAAAATAAACCCAATTTGTAGAACATAAATAATCCCAATTTCAGCAACAACATTTGCAGAACACAAACAATGCTTATTTCAGCAATAATTCCAATTAAGTCCTAATTTCATCAACCATTTAAATTAAACAAATTTGATAGAATAAGCATAATATTTCAGCAATAAGCACAATATTGGACATAAATTAAACAAAATTTTTAGGGAAAAATTAAGCCTAAATATATAAATTAATAAACCATGACTGACTTACTTTGCAATTGAACTAAATAGGAGAAGGGGGTGGACTACAATGGAGGCAGAGGTTGGGAGGCCCAACAGTGGTGCGCGACGGCGGCGTTGGTGGAGGCGAGGGCTGACAGTGGGAGAGTGGGAGAGATGAGAGTGAGGGTGAGAGCCGAAAGTGAGGGAGGACGCCGGCGACGACAGATAGGAGGGCGCCGGCGGGAGGAAGACGTCGACCGGAGGAGGAGGACGACGGAGAGAGGTGGGTTGGTTGGTTCGGAGAGAGAGAAATGAAATTTAGGAACAAATGTATGTGGCGACACAGACTGAAAGTGATAGGGTTTTAACCTTTATTTTCGACGGAATTCTGTCGATATTAATTCCCTTGGAAGTAATTATTATCAATGGAAATTTCGTCGGACATAATCGGCATTCCGTCGAGATTGTATTTGGCGCTGGCGGGAAATCTGGAGCCAATGGAAGGCTGTTATCTCCGACAGAATTTCGTCGGGAATATGTTAGTTACGACAGAAGTAATTGCGACTGAATATTCGGTCATAAATAACATAAAGTCAACTGAAAGTAGTGCGTCAAAAATAATTCTGTCGAGGTTATAAGCTTTTCTGTGACGCCCCCAAAATAGGTATACATCACCCATCTTGAGTCACCAAATACATGGTACAAAATACAAATAAAACTTAATCATACAACTGTCGTGTAAAATAAGACAAAATATATGCTATGAGTTTTAAGACAAATATTGTCATCTAGACAATATCCACACTCAATGGAGTCCTCATTACATTTATTATTACACTATTTTATAGAATAGTGAGGACTACTATGACACCATCTCGGACCATCACTCCATTCCCCGACTCGTCCCTGCTACGTTCTCATTTCCTGAAGAGAACAGTGAAAGAAAGGGTGAACTCAACTAGCCCAGTAAGAAATATTATGACTAAGATAATGCAGAATAATTTATCGTTAGCCTTCAATAGTGTTAAACTGATAAAATATAACAAACATCAAGTTTAATTGCAGCGGAACAAGCAATCCATTAGAAGAGTCAAGTAGAGAATAAAGTCTACTATCTTCTATGATTTAAAAGGTTTTACATCACTTTTATTGCTGAGACTCAGCTTAATAAATAAACCATATCATTCCCGCTTTTCTGCCCGAGGATATTCATTAGTATCACGACCACAAATTATCCATTACTTCTTGCCGAGGATATTTGTGTATTCATCAATGGTCATGATCATGCCAACAATCGTCCATTAATGCACTACAGCCAATGAGGACTTTTTCCACATCATTTGTAACATTACGGGCCATGATTACACCGAATAATCCACAGTGTCATAATCATACCAAGTCCATCTATATGCACTATAGGCCATGAGATGATTCAACATAATATACACATTAGGATGATGACAATGATATAAAATTCAATAAAACAAGTTCAAGAATTAATTTATCCAGGAACTAATAACGTCCAAATTGTCAACATGATACTTCTTTGTAGAGTAAAACTCAAGAATGCTCAGAAGGATATTTCCATGAAAAGATACTGGATTAAGCGCAAATATCAAGGATATTCCACTAATTTCATGGAGTATAGAGGTCAAAACTTTAACCAACTGAGTATACTAAAGAACGGAATAACAAACGAAATCACCAGGCATGCGATAGGCATGACAGGCGAGTTATTCCAATGAATAATAAATAACGGAACCAGTCCCGTCCGTAAAGCGCATGCATGGATATTCCAATGTAATAATAAAGACGGAATCGAAGTCGGTGTAAAACGATAGATGAGGATATTCTAAATGAATAATAAAGACTAACCCGGTCCGGCGTAGAACACATATAAAAGATATTCCAATAGAATAATAAAGATGAGAATCAGTCCCAGATAAACGCGCATGCATGGGATATTCCAAGCAGTAATAATAAAGAATGAAATAATGAAAGAATTTCACCATGTATGCAGACTTGCGATAGATAGGTTATTCCAATATAATAATAAAGAATGGAATAATGAAGTTCTCTTCATGAAGACGAAAGAAAGAAATAATACCCTTACCTTAGAAAGAAATTGGATATCTTTGGAGTAGTGAGGTAGTGAGACTTCTTCTTCTTTTCGCTCATACTTTCTCTCTATAATAAATGCTTTATAGCTTGAGTGAATTGGTGAAGAATAATGAAGAAATGAGCTTCTATTTATAGGAAAATATAGTTTCGATAATTGCACATTTTGGGGCTCAGAATATTACAGTACAATACCTTCAACTTTTCTTTCATTTTTAATTTAGTCCTGCAAGTATTATCAAACTTGCACCAACTCCCTTAATAGTAAATAATGTGAATCAATAGTTCAATCATGTGAATCAATAGTATAATCATGTGAAGAATATAAATTAAAGTATATTACCTCCATGTGAACAAATAGTTATATAAGCATGTGAATTAGTAGCAATTAATTGCTCATTTATCCGGTAAATTACTCGATTTATCAATATAACCCCCAGACATCAATTATCATAGGAATAGATGTCGATTTCCACTAACACAAATAATCCCAACACGATGGAACTATCAAATTCATCTTTAATCAACACGAACTTATTCATCATTAATATTATAACTTACAATATTTAACAACCAGGTCGTTCCCAGGAAAGAGGGGGCTTTCCGATAAGGATTTTTCCTTATTGGCGCACAATTAGGTGACCAAACCTCTCCTTGACAGAACTTCTAGACATTGCAATATTGTAAATAATAATATGAATAACTTTGTCATCTCAATTATTGATTTAATAATATAAAATATTATGCAGATGATACTGTGACAATAATTGAATCAATAATATGAGAGATATGATGCAAAGAATTCATTGTAGTAATAATTGAGTATAATCGAGTGACTTCTCACGTAAGCATCAATAACCAATACCGTGTGCTACTATGCAACCACGCCAGACATCGTACTTTTACTACCGGTGTAGTTCAACAGTTTTAACGGTAACACTTCCGCCGTTATTTTTATAAAAGATAATTCTGTCGTTTTCTTACTACGACAATACTTCCGTTGTGGGGTCCACCAATGATTGTGCCGTCGTACGAATATTCCCTGTTAAAACGAATATTCCCCGACCAATCGAATATAATATAACCACTTGCTTACTTTGCAAAACTTGTAAATAATACCCACAACTATAATATTATATCATATCCACACCATAATATTCAAAAATATATTTCGATAAAATTTAATCATTATTTATAAAAGTTGGGGTCTTACAACCTCCCCTTTTTATGAAATTTCGTCCTCGAAATTAGGGTGCGTACCTGGTATGTCGAAGAGGTGAGGATACCTTGACTTCATTTCAGATTCTAACTCCCAGGTCATTTCTTCAATATCGTGGTTTCTCCATAAAACTTTGACTTAAGGTATAACCTTGGAGTGTAGAATATGATCCTTCTTATCTAAGATTTTAACAGGTAACTCTTCATACGTTAAATCTTCATCTATCTCGTCTAGTTCTAATTCAATAATGTGGTTCGGGTCTTTCATATATTTACGTAACATAGATATATGAAAAACATTATGAACACGAGACATACTTGGCGGTAAGGCGAGTCTATAGGCCACAGTTCCTACTCGATCGAGGATTGAAAATGGGACAATGAATCGAGGATTGCGCTTTCCTCTTTTTCCAAATCTTGTAACTCCTTTCCTTGGAGCAACACGTAACAACACATGATCTCAAATATTGAATTCCATGTCCTTTCGATGAAGATCAACATAACTCTTTTGTCGATCTTGTGAGGTTTTTTTACGTTGTCGGATCGTTTGAATCTTTTCCGTAGTCATACGTACCAAATTCGGTCCCAACAACGTTGTTTAACCCACCTCATCCCAGCATACTGGAGAACGACACTTTCTTCCATACAACGCCTCAAATGGAGCCATGCCAATACTTTCTTGATAACTGTTGTTGTAGGAAAACTCCACCAAAAGTAAAAACTCCACCAACGCCTCAAAGGACACATAGTCTTAATAAATCTTCAAGAGTTTGAATAGTCTTCTCCGACTGCCCGTCTGTTTGAGGATGATATGCCGAACTAAATCGTAAATCCGTGCCCATAGCTTTTTGCAAACTAACCCAAAATCTTGAAGTGAATCTTGGGTCTCGATCAGAAACTATGGATACTGGCATACCATGCAATCTTACAATCTCGTTTATGTATATACTAGTAAGACGTTCAAGTGTATAAGTTTCTCGTATCGATAAGAAATGAGCAGACTTGGTCAATCTATCAACAATGAGCCAAATCGCATTTATGCCTTGAGAAACCTTAGGAAGACCGATAACAAAATCCATGGTAATGTGCTCCAACTTCCATTCTGGAATTTCAAGTGGTTGCAATAGACCTTTTGGCACTTGATTCTCCGCCTTGACTCATTGACAAGTTAGACACCTTGAGATAAACCCCGCTATCTCTCTCTTCATATTGCTCCACCAAAATGTATGTCGAAGATCACGATACATTTTGGTACTCCCAGGATGGATTGCAAATGGTGTGTTGTGCGCCTCCATCATGATTTTATACTTTAAGTTAGAATCGTTAGGAACACAAAGTCTAGAGTTGACTCGAAGTATTCCTTCTTCATTGATTCTTGCTTCTGAAATAGCACCTTCTTGCACTTTCTTCCTCATACGCATCAGCTCCAGGTCTGTAGCTTGAGCAGCTTTAACTTTATCGATTAAATTCGGTTCGACTCGTATATTCGCCATCATCACATGGGTCCCTGGAATCTTTAACTCTATCTTCATCCTTTGTAAGTCATATAAAATGGGCCTTTGTGTTGACAATAATGCACTTGTACCCGCATATGATCTTCTACTCAATGCATCAGCTACTACGTTCGCTTTTCCAGGATGGTATTGGATGGTATGATCGTAATCTTTCAATAGCTCAAGTCATCGTCGTTGCCGCATGTTGAGTTCCTTTTGAGTGAAGAAATATTTGAGGCTTTTATGATCCGTATAGATCTCCACCTTCTCTCCATACAGGTAATGCCTCCAAATCTTAAGTGCAAAAACAACAGCTGCCAACTCTAGATCATGAGTAGGATAATTCCTCTCATATTCTTTGAGTTGTCGTGAGGCATAAGCTATGACTTTCCCATGTTGCATGAGAACACATCTAACCCTTTGCCTGAAGCATCACTGTAGATGACAAATCCCTCCGAGCCAGATTGTATTGTCAAAACAGGTGCCAAAATAAGCCTCCTTTTGAGTTCTTGAAAACTCTTCTCACATTTCTCGCTCCAACCAAATTTTGTATCTTTCCAAGTCAGCTGAGTTAATGGAGTAGTGATTCGAGAAAACCCTTCCACGAATCTCCGATAATAACCAGCTAAGCCGAGAAAGCTACGTACTTCGGTCACTAATTTAGGTTGCTCCCAGCTTTGAATAGCTTCAATCTTTGCCGGGTCAACAGATATTCCGTGACTTGATACTACGTGCCCAAGAAATGCTACCTCCTCAAGCTAGAACTCACATTTCTTCAACTTGGCATAAAGCTTGTTTTCACAAAGCTTTTGGAGTATCAGCCTCAAGTGTTGCTCATGATCTTCACGACTTTTGGAATATATGAGGATGTCATCAATAAAGACGACCACAAAGTGATCCAAATATTCCTTGAATACTCGGTTCATCATATCCATGAAGGCAGCAGGAGCATTAGTCAATCCAAAAGACATGACTAAGAATTCATAATGCCCGTACCGAGTTTTGAAGGCAATCTTTGGAATATCCTCGCTTTTAACCTTCAGCTGATGATATCCAGAACGAAGATCGATCTTTGAAAAGAATTGTGCTCCTTGCAACTGGTCAAAAAAGTCATCAATACTTGGCAATGGGTACCTATTCTTAATGGTGACATGATTCAACTCCCGATAATCAATACAAAGTCGCATACTTCCATCTTTCTTCTTCACGAATAGAACAGGAACACCCCAAGGAGACGTACTAGGACGAATGAAACCGATGTCTAACAATTCCTGTAGTTGGGTTTTTAACTCCTGAAGTTCATTAAGAGCCATTCGATATGGGGCTTTGGAAATGGGTTTTGTACCGGGTTCAAGGTCAATACCAAACTCAATTTCATGCTCCGGGGGTAGGCCAGGAAGTTCTTCGGGGAATACGTCAGAGAATTTATTAACAATAGAAATATCATTCAAATCTGACGTATTTGTGATAACCCGAGAATTTTGAATATTTTAAAATTTTTATTAATTGATTTAAGGTTCAAAATTAGAACCTACACTGAAAATTAGTGTATGCATTTGATATTTTTAAGATGGAATTTTGAGGATTTCAAAATTCTGTGAAGGATTTAGGTGAATTATTCAGGATTAAGGGAATAAGCGTTTATGTTCTGTGTATATGTGTGCATGATGTGGTTAAGGGTCAAGGGTTGACCAGATAAACGATATCTGTAACAAACCTTAATTATATGTTAAGAACGTCAACGTTCGGTTAGAAAACCGTAACGATTAACACGAAACCCTAGAAACCGGTTCTGGAAACCCGAATTTCAGTTTCGGGAATTCGAAACCCTAATTCGAGAATTTAAAACCCTAATTCAGGAACATAAAGGATAATTATAATTCTTAAGTGATATTAATTAATATGTTAATTAGGGTAAAGCTTAATTAATTAGCAAACCTAATTTCAAATTTAGAAAACCCTAATTTTGAGATTTGAAACCCTAATTTATAATTAGGGAAACCTAAGTGTTAATTTAATAATTGTAATGATAATTAGGAAATATTAATCCTAATTTTAAAGTTATAAGTAATTAGAAAACCCTAATCTAATTACAAAAATTAAATTTCTAAATTAGAAAATTATTTTTCTATTAGAAACCCTAATTCGAGGGTTTATAAACCCTAATGACCATTTTGACCCTAATTTCTTAATTAGCGATTGTAATTAGGAAATGCTAATCCTAATTAGCAAGATTTAATTTGTGATTAAGAAATTTTAATATAATTAGAAAATTCTAATTATAATTTAGAAATATTAAATTTCTATTTTTATAACCTAAATTAGAATTTTAGAAAATTAAATTGCAAACCCTAAGGGTTTCAAATCCTAAACCCAAACCTCTAAGGGTTTGGCTAATTGACAAAATTGTCATTAAAATTAAAACCAAAAAGACCATATTTCCCTTTATTGCATTATTCAACTTAACTTAAAAGTCTTGCCCTATTATAGTTGGTGACCAACCCTAGTCCTAGACTTGTGCTACAAACACTGATTTCAGCCATCTAGCTCAGCCAAATACATTGCATTATATCAATTTATAAAGATTAGAAAGAGAGAAATTGGCTACTTTATTTATCATTCTTGCCAAGCCTTTTCTCTCTTTATATTTCGAAATCTAGAGTGAGAGAGAAAGAAAAGATGAAGCATGATCAGTTCATAGCAACTTAAGAACAGAATCAGAAGTCAGAATTCATGAATCAAAGCCTAAGAGGTATAAACCCTAAAAATTTTGAAATCAGTGATCTTATGTTATATGTTGAAATTGATTTGTTAAAGATGTGTTATAAGGTGTCTATAATTGATCTGGGTTGATAGAACATAGATCTATAACACTTAGATGCACGAATCAAGCATTTTTAGTAATCTGGAAAAAATGTTGAAATATAGCCTGACAGTCATGTGTTAGGGCCCATAGATCTTGATCTCTTAATTGTTTGTTGTGTTTTATGTTTTGGTTCTTTTCTCTAACATGAGGACTACACATCTATGGTTTTAAATTACTCAGATCATGCATATGTTGAGAGATACGAGCAGTCAAACTACGTTGACTGGCCACGAATTCTGGTTTATAGGTAACCCAGAAACCCAGAAATTTCTGACAACCTTTTTGGTGGTCTCTGATCTTCTTTCTGTGAAGCGATCTGGCCATGTTGTTGTTATATGTATGTAGACTGACATGTAGACTACCCATAAATGCCTTTAGTACTTCTAGATCATGACAATCGGATCATTGCCAGAAGCGAGTCAAACCATCGTTGACCACCAGCCTCTTGATGAAATCTGGGAAACCCAGATTTCTCAAGAACAGTCCCGGACCACCACTTTGACCGGTCCAGATCTTGCTTGGGTGATGTTGATAAGTTGATGTAAGGTTATAGCATTGTACTATGATATGTATTCTACAGGAATGAACCTGTTAGTTCCTAGTAGGCACAAGTTATCTAGAAGGGGGGCTTGAATAGATATTTGAAAATCTTTCCTTTTTAAACTTGTTCTTAGATAATGATTAAAACTTAGCGGAATTTGTATTTATTTTAATCTTTTTTACCAAGAAATGGAGTTATGAGCGAGTAAGGTAGTTATAGCAGATATAGCAGATATAGCATGAATGTAAATGACACAGTTGTTTTTAAGTGGTTCAGAGTAATCAAAGCTCCTAGTCCACTCTTCTACTCAACGAGTAGGATATCCACTAAGGATGTCTTTTACAATCTTCTGAATCACACAGATTCCTTCTAGACCAGCAGTCTAGGAACTTCTCTAGTTCACTCTTGAACTCTTCAAGTCCAAAGAAACTTGGCTTTCTTACGATTCACTCTTAACTCTTCAAGTCCAGCAGACTTGGTACTCTTCTTCAGTTGATTGATAGTTGTTGAGTTCTTGATGGTTGCTACTCAGTTGTTGTGTAAGCACTTGTTCTAAAGAGCTGAGTAGTTGAGCAAGCTTTGCAATATCTCAGATCGTAGAGTTGAGCTTGAGAGAGATGTTCACGTTGTTTGATTAATGCTTGCTTATTTTCTCTCTCATCTGTCTAATCTGTATATATGTGATGTTGAAAACTATTTCTTGGATCCATCCGTTGTGGCATTAAATGCATCTGAACTTTTCAGATCGTGATGGAGACATTTCGCACATCTTCCGAATTCGTATTCGCCCATCGACACCGCAGTCGCTTTTCACCTACCACCTAAAAAGGTGTTTTGTCCCTCTTACCCATGGTACTATCCGTATCTTCTTCAATACGCTTCTTTGTTGCATACTAAGGATATTTCATATATTCGGGACCGATGAGTACCGCAGAATCGGGATCCATTCTCACTTCTTTGAAAACACGGATCATGAGGCTCGACGCTTTTTTCGACACACGAGAGATGATACTCTACGATTTGGATCGTGGTGTTCTACGATTTAAATCGTCATCGTCTTTGACATCTTTGCACACTACGATGCTATCAGTCGAGAGCACTACAATTTCCCTTAAACCTTCGCACACTACGATCTTCTCTTGCTCGTGTTGTTGATTCTACGATCCCGAGAGCACACTACGATCGTTGACTTGTAAACTTCATGTTTCCTTCAGAATATTATGATCGTGGAGTTAACTCGGCAATCGTTGGGACCACTCTACGATATCCGAAGAGTCTACTTCAAGGCAGACACACTACGATCTTCAGGCTCTACGTTTTATGCCTTGACTCCTGCAATGTTGATCAGATGGATGTACTACGATTTCTTCAGGACTAATCTATTACATCTTAAGATCAACCTAACAGTTTTGATCTTTCTATCTATACATTCTTTATCAGGATGGTACACGTTGAAAGCTTAGATCAACCTAATAAATTTTGATCTATCACTAAGTCCTTGTACATATATTCATTTAAGGACCTTACAAATAATCATGAACATATACATTAAAAACATCAAATCATAATATGCATTCTCCCAACAGAACCCTTATATCACACAAACAATACATATACTGAAAGATACAAGGAACTAAAGTAGCACCTTTCGTACTGTTTCAATTTCTGGCAGCCCAGAAATTCAAGAGCAAGCCTGACATCGATTTCTGGAGGTTGGATCTTGCAGCTTGGTTATGTTTTGACCACGGAATGTGTTTAAGATTGTAGTACTACATCTGTACTACCATAGTATTGCATTAAACAGCCCAGATAATAACAACATATAAGTTGTAATTGTGGTCAAACTAGCTAGCATACACACTGACATGAATGCTCAAGAACACGCGAAGAACACCATTAGCGACGGATTCGTCACCTAAGGCCCCTATAGCGACACTTAATTTCGGAAATTAATTATTATTTTCCGAAAATGATTATTTTAATTAAATAAATAGAAATAAATAGTTTTTAATTATTAAAAATACTAAATAAATTCTAAAAAATTATTTTAAATTCTAAAAAATAGTTTTTATTTATTTTGAGTATATTTCATAAATATTTAATATTTTGGAATATAAATGGTATTTAATTTATTTAAATAATATTAAATAAATGATTTAAAAATAATTTTAATTCATGAAAAATTATATTATGATATTAGAAAATATTTTAAGTTATTTTTATGACTTTTAATATTTTGTGATGAAATTCATTAATTAATCAATATTAATGATAATTAGTTTATTTAATAACTATATTAAATAAATTAAGGAAAAATGGAATTAATGCTTTATAAATTATATAAAAATGATTTAAGTGTTCAAAAAAAATATTTTAAGTTATAAAATATAACTTTTGATATTTTGTCATATTTTAATATTAATAGTAATTAGCTTAATAATGAATTTAACGGTTTAAAAATCATATAAAGGTGATTTTAAAGTATTAAAATACTTTTGTGATATTATAAATATATTATAATATTATGACATGTATTTCATTAATATTTGATATTAAATAAATATTAATGATAAAGGAATTATGTGGTATTTAGTTCATTTAAATACAATTTTAATGATTGAAAATACATAATAAATAGTAATAATTATTTAAAAATTATTACAAGCTTACGAAAAATATTTCGACTGATATTAAAATTATCTGAGATAATTGTTAACTATTAAGTCAGAGTTTAATTGGACTTAGACTCGATAAAAGTCCGACTAGACCGTCGGACGTTAGAATTTTGCCAGATTCAAGTCAGACTGAAATAGTTTGACTTGATACCGTGTTTTATGTGTGTAATAGACTGATAGGGTTATGTGTTATGTGTTATGTGTTTAGGTTATTCTGTGTATGTATATATATATATATATATAATAGTATTATATTGTGATGATATTATTCTAATATTAGAGATCTATATTACTAATATTAGGTCTTTGGATAAAGCATATATAAATTGCAGAATTCAAGAATCAATCTGCTGAGCAAGTTTATTTTTACTTAACTCTACTAAGAGTTTTCTCATTCTGATATGCTTATGGTTAATCATTTCTGATTGCCATATATAATTGTACTCTGTACATATTACATGTATAAGTCAGGTATGAAAGGCTGATCACCTTCATTACCAGTTGGTTTCACATATATTTGTTCATGTATAATACATGTTCAGTCATAAATATGTTCCTGCTAGTTCACAATTATATTATTGAATTATAGCCAGCTTATTATTCAGACTCTTTCAATCATGATATATCGTTATATTATTGAACTTAAACTTGTTGGGAAATCTTATGCTCACCTTTGCTATATCATGATAAAAACATTGCAGATTAAGACGAACACGTCGGATACAAGGAAAGGTCCAAGACAGTTCCAGCTTTAGTATACGTGTGCAGTAGATTTGTAATAGTGTTGTAAGATAATAATGTTATGTGTTAGAAAAGTTATGATTTGTGTATTAAGTGAAGGTTACTCGACCTTGGGAAAAAGTATGTAAGTTTAATGTATAAACAATTTATGTTTATATCTTCCGCAAATAGTAATAGTTGTATAGAATGATCGAACCGGATCCGCGGTGATTCGGGAGCTCGAATTCGGGGCCTACTACAGTTGGTATCAAAGTTGTTGGTTATGAAGCTTAGGTAGGAATTCCTGATACTAATAACCGTAGTGATTAGGATAAGATCTAACTCACATAGAGTTAGTCGTTCGGTAAGATTCAAAGACGAATCTCGGCGAGTTATAAAGATACAGAGTTCCCTAACTCTGATAATAAAGTTGAACAGTAGTGGTGAATAGATAGAGTCTAAAAGACTAAAAGTGCAGGGATAAGAGATCGTAAAATAAAACGATCATAGTATAGAAATAAATCGTAACATATACGATGAGATCACTTCGTAATCTGATAAAGTGATAGCAGGGATAAGAATCAATCTAATGATTGTAAAGTTTACATTAAGATTGTTGTGTCAGTTGTACTATGAATTGGTACAGATTCAGGAAAGGATTATGAATACGAGTTAAATGAAATTCGTATGAAAAAGGGGGTTAGTGTTAGGTGGGGATTCAATTGAGGATTCATGTCGGCAGCTGAGTTGTATAATTCCTTGTATGGGCGGGGAATTGTACTTAGTGTAACAACTACTTAGTTCTGAAAATGATAATCATTGAAATGTTTGTGTCGCGCTATTTGATATATGCATGTTAAGAGGGTGATTCCTTTCTCATGTGTATAACAGATAGATAGGTCATAGGTAGAGGATATAAGGTTAAGTACGAGTTTTTTAAACTCATACTTATGTGACATTCTTGATTCATAGTTATATGAAATATTTATGAACCCCTCAGCGAATGGACGCCCAAAGTCTATCTAGGAAAGTTCTTAAACTCATATGATTGTGGCAATTTATGGACTCATAAGTGTGGTTTTACGAACTGGGTATAGTTGTGTGTAAATGGAAAATTGAGGATTATAAGAACAGATAGATTGTTAAGGAAATGATTATTAGTGAAGAATTAAGTTTTCCAAAACTCCTAGCTATGGTAAACTTTGAAATTTTGACATCAAGCTAAATACGCACTATGTGCTTTTGAAAAAAAAATAAAATGTTTAGACTCGTAATCATTTTTGAAACGGTTTAAAGTATAGTCTATGCTACTTATTTCAGCTAGACGCAAATGATTTGAAATATCAAAATATATTTTATTTATCACTCATGTACCATGTAACCTGGTGCAGAGATGATAAAAATTTGATGGAGTTCACTACAAAAAAGTAGGGCTTCCGCAACAACAGATTTTTGTTGCTAAAGGTGCCAAATTTTGTTGCTAAAGGGTTTTGGCAATGACTTTATTGTCGTTGCGTCTTTCGTTGCGCAATGAGCGTTGCTAATTATTCCGCAATGAACGTTGCTAATTATTCCGCAACGAACGTGTTTTTTTCGTTGCCAAAAGTAATACATTTTGCAACGAAATTTGGCTTTTATAAAGAGGCATCAATCCTTTAGCAACAAAATGTATTGTTGCAGAATAATTAACATTTCGTTGCTAAAAAGCCCATTTCGTTGCAAAAGCCTTCTAATTGGCAATGAAATGACCTCTTTTTTTTTTGCAACGACCATGCATTTTCGTTGCGATTGACAACATTTTGCAACGACATTTTTCGTTGCAGTAAATTAAGAAAATTGTTGCCTAAGCTTGCTTTCGTTGCGGAATGTAAACTTTTTAGCAACGATTTTTGTTGCTAATTAGATTATTTAGCAACGAAATTATGCTGAATCAGCAACGAAAATGTTTGTTGCTGGTTATTTTTCAATAGCAACGAAAGTCATCGATTAGCAACGACATTATATGTTGTCGTTTCTTTATATGTGCAACGAAAGTTGATATGATTTTCAACGATTAAAAATGTTGCCTTTTTATTTTAGTATTAGCAACAATATCCTCTCCGTTGTTATTATGTTAATTTTTCGTTGCCAAATATTATATTTTTAATGTCATTAGCAACGAAAATTTGTTGCTAAATGTATAAAAAATTGTTGCTATATTAAATCTTATTCAATACTTTTGTAACGAATTATGTTGTTGCGAAATCAAAATTTCACATTCTTTTTGTGTACCTAGATGGCTTAATGTCCCCATAACAAATAATGGCAAAAATACAAAAAACTAAAATATTATTAACTTAATAAAATCATCCACTATATAATAATTCATTATCTTTACAATTTACTATCTAAAGCTACCACAATTCTTTAATCAAAGTATATGTCTAAATATATAGAATAGTCGCAACAGAGACATAGTCTCTCTCTTCTTCACAAACCGAGAAAATCCAAACATACCCATCAAAAGTGTCCGAAGAAAGGTTCGGAGAGAAGAAGCCTCCTCGATGTTAAAGAAAGCCGTTAGACTCGCTATTGTAAGAAGATGAGGTGGTTGCCATCGAGTTCTGCAGGCGTGGCCTCGATAATATGAAAGTACAACAGATGCCAAAGATGATAATTAAGCGTAAGTTACGAACAGGGGCATATGCCACTATCCCCAGTAGAAAGCTCTAATAAATTGTAAAATGCGGTTTCAATACCTCGATCACCTATAAAATGAAAAATTAGGGCCAATGCAAGTTTTGAGAGGTATCTTAAAAATGAAATATACCTGCTGTACGCCTTTTTCCAGCTTATAAAGTTCCCACAAGACCGCATTCTCCAAGCCTAGTAGATAAGGAAAGCCGGTACCGCAAATTATTGATTAATACAAAAAATAAGTCAAGATTCATTGCGTACTAAAAGTTCTACAAACTATTAGATGGAAGAATAAGAAGCTGAGTAAAAAGAAGAATAATCCATGATTATATTTTGGATGTGCCTACATATGGAACAACATATTTTGACAATTTGAGGAGTACAACATGGTGTATATATATTATGGGCTCTATTCCAACTTAAGTGCATAAGCCACTTCCTACGAAAGAAGGATTTCAAAATATTCTTTTATTAGGTTCATCATTTCCAAGTGGAATGCTTTGAAGACTAGTTAGATTTTGGATTACAGACCAAACTTAAACCACATTTCTAATAAATTTATTTACATGGTAAAATTATCCTGGAATGTTAACTTTACTTTAGAGATAGTCCTCCTTGCTGGAAATAAAAACAATATAGAAAATACAGATTTGGTAGCAGTTCTAAATCCATCTCAACAGGTAGCTTAACTTCACAACATTTACGAGTAGAAACAGTCAAGTCAGCAAACACAAATATTGCAGCAGCCAAACTAAAATATCATCAGAGTCAAAATTATTCACAAATATTCTTTAAATGTATCTCTTATTCTTATTTTGGAACCAAGGGGACAGACTACTATGTGACAATATTCCCCAGTGCCCATGAAATAGCCTTTGTTTACCACAATTTTCTACAAGAATTCTTCCTATAAAACTAAAATATCATCTCACCAGATCCGCAACTTTTTCCCAGGAAAGAATAATTAGATGGCACCAGCTAACTATAACAATTTTGGTTGTTACCAACAATACAATCATATTTCATGGATGTATAGGAATGTGAATATTTGAACAATCTCACTCGCTAGGCGGTCCACCGCCTCAGAGATTGCTCTACATTTTTCGACTTCACAAGAAGATGGCAAAGTTTCCAAATGTTCCAGAAATCCATCACCGGAGGATCGGTCCAAGGAGCTCCGCAGGAGCTTCAAAGGCTATGAACTCCACCCCAAGTGTCCACCTTTTGGTGTGACTATCAATAAACATTTTGGGTTCTCCAAGTAGCAAAGAAAGTGATTCAAAGAAGTCGATAAAACATGCCCATTAGCTCATCTTCACATATCATTGCTAGTGTGTCGCCATGTTATTTAAATTGTAAAAAATTTGTATGAGAAGAAATGAAAACTTTTCCACACCCGCTCTAGAGGACCCACATAAAAATAAGGAGAGAGCAGTTTTTATTAGAAAATATGAGTAAATTGATGTAGTGACCATTGAGGAGATGTAAAAGGTTGCGAGTTTTCAATTTTGCCATCTTTTGGAAAGACTGAAATGAGTTCAACTACACTGCTCGGAAATATCATCAGAGTCAAAATTATTCACAAATATTGCTGCAACCAAACTAAAATACTTCTCCCCACTCTAATTAAACAGTGAAGAACTCATAATTATCAGAGTCAAAATGTAATGAAACCAATCATATAGTGAACCAACACATTAAAATGCAATAAATAAATTCTTAGGCTACTCAACTGCAGTCATACAGCTGCTCGATTATGCTATCCCAGAAGCTAATGAATCTCGACTATATAGAGCAAAAAGAATGGGCAGATCAGTGTTATGTCTCATCAGTGCAAGTAGAGAAAATTTTTGCCACAGCCTGCCTATGCCAAACATTTCAGAAAAAGAGAAGTGAATTAGAACTTTGAACATGACAAAATTTAATCTCACCTGCAGGAGCAGACAAATGTTGAGGGGCTTGAGGCACATTTCTCACTGTAACTGAATCAATGAAGGATAAAAACTTAGAACTGAATACTACACAAATATTGCAGCAACCAAACAGAGTGTATTCTTTTTCATCAAAGCTCATCATGTATCAATTGCAGTAGTGTATTCTGTAGCCCCAAAGATCAGTTCTGGTGTTCTATAATACCGTGAACAGATGTATGATATATTTGGTTCACCAAGCTCCTGCAACAAGACCAATGGATTTCAAAACTACCACACAAAAACATAAATCCATGTTTTTTTTGAAAACAAACTTACCAACATCTTTGCACTCCCAAAATCACATAGCTTCAGCTGATGGGTGTGAGGATTGACCTGCACCAAGCATCACTACCATCAGATTCAGAAAATTTAATAAACTTTAATAATTTACTCAGCTGGCAGTCATGCATATGAACAAACAGGTTGAGGAAAAGGAATTTCATTTAATTTAAACATCATGCTTCCAAAAAATTGGAGGACCAGAATTTGTAATAACATAAACCGATAACATATTTAAGTCAATAAACCAAAGTGAAGAAGTAGAATAATACCAAGTTCTATTTAGGTGCATTTGGCCCAAATGACAAAGCTACGCTTGGAGGTATAATAGGAACTGCCTTGACTCCTAAATTGGGACTACCAATTTGCATTAGAAGGCAAAGCAGAGGAGGTTGTTCTAAGGAGCCAGAGAATGAGATGTTTGGACACCGAACCGTAAACGATAATCGACTAAACTAAATAATTAAGCATCATTCAAATGTTTCAACTTTGATAAGATGAAAGGCATACCTTATTTGATGCTAATTCTGATCATATTTCTCTTCCTCATCCATACTTTGTTCTTCTTCACTATGATAATCTACAGGTGTATCATCCTCACTACACCCCTCATCGAATTCATCCTCCTCAAAATCATCTTCATCGACATCATCATCTATGTCTCCATCCAATAAGATATTGTGTTCACTGTTAATTTTTTGAGTTCTTTGTCTTAAGACACTGTTATTTATTGTTTCTGAATCAACATCATCTCTATTCATTGGCCCTATATCTCGATCTTGAACAAAAATGTCAATATCGGGTGAGTCATCATCAAGGTTAACAACATTGTCAGTGGTATATTCTTCAATCTCGTCCATTTCATCCTCCGGAACATCAAATACGTGTTTTGGTTAAACCTTTAAACAATTTTCCAACAGATCCTAATTTCAAATCATCAACAAAAAAACTTGTTTTGCTTGAGAAGCTAATATGTATGGGTCGTTTCTATACCATGTGCTACTTACATTTACACTTGTAAAGTGTGTATCCTTCCTAATACCCATATACCGATTAGATAAATCAAACCACTCACAAGAAAATATAAACACATTATACCCTTTTCCATACTCTATTTTGATAATATCATTTAATAAGCCAAAAAGTCGATACTTTTCCCATCCTGTTTCTCCTTCACATGTTATTCCACTATTTTGGCTTTGCCTACTGATTGTCACGATCTTTGACAAGAAACCTTACTCCATTTACAATGTATCCTTTATATTTCCATACTGTAAATTTGGACCACTACTAATGCAAATAGTTGATCACTAATGACATTTGATGTGGTATTCCAAAGATAATGAATTTACATGATGTAAAAATTTATATTAATCATTGATTTTCAAATAACAACAAACAACTTTAAAAGGAGAAGAAATATTATTTTACCTTCTTTTTAAACCACTAAGGAAATCTTTTTCCAATTCGATGTTGTTTTGGTAAGATAGTTTCAATTCCTCCTCACATTCCCTACAAGAATAATATTAGTAAAAAAAACTAGTATGAAGCAATAATTATTTGAATAATTTAATGATAAAATGTATAACTTACTCGATATAAGGTCAGACGCCTTCACAATTATTCAAGATATACCAATTAGCCATTTGAATCTCCTTGGAATCAAGATAGTCAAAAAGAAAACCACCTAATGGTTTAACATTTTGAGAAAAGACAGAAAGAGCATCTTTTCTAACTTTTCCATCAGATTACGGTCCTTTTAATGAACTTGCTCTCACTTCGTGGTAAGTACAAGGAATAAAATGTCAAACATTCATCTCGCGACATACCCTTCAAAGAATTGATCCTTCCGGATGTGCTTTGTTCCTTACGTACTTTTCAAATGATGCATAGATACCTTTAAAAAAATTACTTAAATTAAGTATGACACAACTATAAAGTTCATAGATAACCAGAAATATATAGTTACATACCTTTCAATTGGATACATCCACGAATAGCATACTGGGCTTGTAAACATTGCTTCTTGTGGTAGATGAACTGCCAAGTGAACACAAATATCAATGAAGCCCGGTGGATAAATCCTCTCAATCTTGCATAAGATAATTATAATATCCTTCTCCATTTTTCTTAAGTCATCCACTTTTAGTGTTCTACTACATATATTTTTAAAGAATGCACCCAACTCAGTTAATGTTGTTGCCACATCGCCATTAAGATTCCCTCGCACTCCAGCAAGGATTAATCGTTGTAAAAGAACATGGCAGTCATGCGTCTTGTATCCTAACATGCTATTATCACTTGTATTAACACATCTAGCAATATTTGATGCATATCCGTCTGGGAATTTGATAGACGGTATAAAGGACAAGAATTTGTCTATCTCTTTTTTTGGAAAAATAAAAGGCTGGTTGCGGCTTGTCAAACTTATCTCCCCGTGGTCTTAAGTGCAGCTCTTTACGTATATTCATATCCTCTAAATCTTGTCGAGCCTTGTAAGTGTCCTTATTTTTACCTTCAATCTTTAGTAATGTCCCAAGTATGTTATCACAAATATTCTTCTCGATGTGCATTACATCGAGCTTATGTCTGACCTTCAAATCTTTCCAATATGGTAGCTTAAAAAAATACTTCTCTTCGTCCAATTAGAGTTCGATGGAGTTGGTGTCCTCTTTCGCTTTCTTTCTCTATTCATACTTACATTTTTCGGATGCTTGCCAAAATCCTCGAAATTGATTAATTCTACATGATGTAAAATTTCTGATCTGCTTAGGATCTTAGGTGGTCTACGGAGTTCCTCCTTTCCATCAAAGTCTAAACTCTTTCTCCACCTACAAGGGCAAGATAAACCATAGGAAGTAAATTATGTGAAAAATGTGAAGATGAAATTAAAATAAGTTACGTATTAAAAATACCTATGATTAGGACCGAGAAATGCACGATGCCCCTCAGAAGAGATTTTACTCCTCAACCTAGTCGAAAGCGTGTATCTACATTGCAATTTAGATGACAAGTTTATGTACCCTTTGGTACTCCATCCGTAAAGATTTTCCAAGGCAGAAAATCGTTAATTGTCCATAAAATGTAAGCATGCATGTTGAAATTGCACCCAAAGATAAAAGTCATATGTTTGAATTCCTTGTTCCCATAAATCAACAAGATCATCTATTAAAGGACGTAAATAAACATCGATTTCATTACCTGGTGCTTTTGGTCCAGGAATCAAAAGTGACATTATGAAAAGGGCTCCTTCATGCACATCCAAGGGGGCAAATTATACGGAGTGAGTATTATCGGCCACATGCTATATGAGCAACTCATATTTCCAAATGGATTGAATCCATCTGTGGCTAGGCCAAGACAAATGTTTTTTGGATCATTGGAAAACCATTCATACTTTCTATCAAAATCCTTCCACGATATGTAATCATTGGATGCCTCGGTTCACCTTCATCAAATAAGTTTTTCCTTGTGCCACCGCATGTCTTTTGCTATTTTTTTTGACATAAAAAGTCTTTGCAACCGCGGTTTTATAGGAAAGTATCTCAAAATCTTGTGTGGGATTTTTTTACCCTTCCCATCATTAACTTTCCATCTTGATTCTCGGCATACTGGACACTCTTCTAAATCCTTATTATCTTGCCAAAAAAGGGCACAATCATACCTTCAACAAAAATGAGACTGATTAACTATATATGAATGAGTGTTATAATTAAGGACTTTTTGGTATGTTATTTTACTTACTTGCATGCGTGTATTGGAAGGTATCCAAGGCCAATTTCACGTAGCATTGTCTTTGTCTCGTATTATGATTTTGGCAAATTCGCACCATCAGGAAGAACATCTTTAATCAACTCAAGTAGCATGTCTATGGACTTATTTTTCCAATGGTTGAAAACCTTCAAATGCAGCAATTTTATAACAAATGACAAAATGGAGTACTTTTGGCATCCCGGATATAACTCTCTTTCTAACATATTAAGCATTTGTTCAAATCTGGTATGATTTCGATTTTGGAAGGTATCTTCATTCCCACTAACAGCAAAGATTCCTCGATTAATATCTTCCATTATCGTCTCAATTTCATCCTCATCACCATCTAAATCATAGTCCATAAACTCCTCATTTTGAGATAAAATATTCTGACCATGTTCATTGGGTATACGTGGAATGGGTTCACCGTGGTAAATCCACTTATCATAAGAAGGCATTATTCCATTTATGCACAAATGTGAAGACACCTCTTCTTGGGTTTTAGTGTATAGGTTCATACACTTGATACAAGGACATCTAATGTCAACTGTTGGGCCAAATGTTGCACGTACATACTCAATGGAGCTTTTGACCCCATTGCGATAAGTCGCTTATATACGCTCATGATGTGTCCAACTATTATCCATGAAATTAAGTTCAACCTAAAATTTATTCATCAACTCAATTACATCAACTCAACCAGTGATTTAATCAATAACACAATACACAAAAATCAGATAAAATAAATCAAATGATAAAGAGATCATTATTTTGTTTTGGACTCTGATGGAAAATTTGGTGTTTCTTTGTCTAAGGAGATCATGTTAGTTGGTAAGGGGAGAATTCAGAAGGGAGATAGTTTGTGGCATACAAAGATTTGGATCGTGGTTTAGTGTAATAAATATGTGTGAAGGCATTAAGAACAATAAACCCATCAAAGGAGAAGAACCCGTGGATGGTTGTGATTCACAAGTTCCCAATGGATGTGCCAAAGGTATCAAATGATAAAAACTACAACAAGATTGAAAAATAAATCACATGATAAAAAATGCATAATATTTGACAAATGTCCACATATTTAAAGACTAGAGCAATATTCAAAGACTATTACCAATATCAGATTTCTACAGTTCATATAACCAATTTCAGATTTGATTAAGCACAAATGAATAAACAAAGTGCAGATATTAAGAAATAAATAAACTGAGATTTGATTTCTTACCGAATTGAAAGAGAATAGAAGAAAAATAACCCTAGAACCCGGATGGGATCGATTTGATTGCAAGCGAAGCTACGGATGGAGGAGAGAAGTAGGTCATGTGCCTGAATACGAAGGACATTAGTGCAAGTGAAGCTACGGATGGGATGGATGTGAGTTTTGGCTAACGTAAGGAAGGAGAAGAAACCCAAATCTATACGTGAGTTTTGGTAAGAAATGAGAAACCAAAATTAGCATCTCTTTCTTCCGTATAACACCAAACAACTGTTTGGTAAGTTAGACTCGCTCCAAAAACAAAGTTTGATAACATTTTTAAAAAAAAATTAGAAGGAATAATATACTTAAATTATTATTATTTAAAAACTTAAAAGATAAATTTAAATTTTAGGATATTATAAATTAATTATAACAAACTCAAATATAACTCTTTTGTATAATTAAAAAGTAATATAAATAAACATTTATAGTTTGTTCAAAAAAAAATAATAATTATTATAATTTCGTTTATTGTCAATTAACAATAATTTAATTTTTTAAATTATTATAAGTTAATATTCTATTTAATAAAATTAATAATTTAAATTACTTAAAAATATTATTAAGAATAAAAATTGTACAATTTATTAATTACATTACAATTTGAATTGTAGTATATTATAAATTTAATAATAAACTCAAACTTTACTCTTTCTGTAAAAAATATGTTTTTTTTAATTTGTTCTCTATTCCACATAAGAGCGCCACCATCATCTTGTATTTTCTATTTCTTTATGATATGGTCAATGTATGAAATTTTAAATTTTAAAGTAGTGGAAAGATATTTACTTTATAGATTATTATAGTCCATAATCGATATTGTAAGTTACGTAAATAGTGTTATTAAAATTAAATTTAATATTCCTCCATAATTTGAAATTAAAATTTACTCACTATTCATGTGAGAGAGATTATATGAAAATATCATTTTTTTATGTAATTTTCTATTTTTATTGTCAACAATAAGTCTAATATCACATACAACCGCTCACATACCGTTCACATACACTCATATGCATATTGACATGATCCACGCGACTTACTCTTCATGTTGATCATGCTAATATGCATGTAAATGTATGTGAGCGGTATATGAGTGGTTGTATGTGATAATAGACTTATTTTATTGTCAAATGACATGTTGAACATTTTTCTTTTTAAACAGTTTTGATAGTATTTTTTATCTTTTCCATGTGGATAATTCTCAAAGAAGGAGCTTGACCTAACTCTAAATAAATAACCAACGAAATTTGGTCCAAGTAAAAAGGGTTCTGGTCGCTTAAGTAAGTGGTCTCGGTTTCAAGTCCTTGTGGAACATTTTTGGGAGAGATCCCCGTTTTGGTGCCCGAACGGACCTCGGAGGAATAGTGTTAGGCAAGCTGAAAACCTATATGTATGAAATGAAAATCACACATTCGGATATAACTAGTCAAAGTTGGAACTTTTTTTTATATTTTTATATTCTTTAGTTTCTTTTAATTTTTGTACGTAGTTGCACAATACCTTATATTGATAGGAAATTGATTTTTTCATATTTTAAAATAATATTTTTATATGAGTATCTTTCACATAAATATAAGATCCACACGTTATTTATGTGAAAAAGATCATATAAAAATATCAATTTTTATGTAAAAATATCAATTCTCTGATCGCTTATGTAAGTGATCTCGATTTCAAGTAAGGTTATTTTCATTTCGTTTCGTTTTTTGGTTTCTCGGTTTTTTCAACCAGATCGAATCTGGTCGAATTAATGTATAAAAAAGAATCTGATGCAGTTCGATACAAAAAATTTCCAGATAAACCGATTTTTAAAAAATTCCAGATATAACGGCTCGATTTCGGTTCGACGTTTTTATGGTTCGGTAAAAACCGAATCGGACCGTATATACCGGTTTTCTAATTTTTTATTATTATTAATAATTTATTAATAATAATAATAAAATAATGATTATAATAATAATAATAATAATAATAAAATAATGATTATAATAATACTAATAATAAAAATAATAAAATAATAATAAAAATAATAATTATTTTAATTTTCAGAAAAATTGCATCGCTTAGGTTTCGCAGATATCAAATTCAACCTAGCATCTCCAGATATCGATATCAAGATTTGGACGATTTTTCAAATTCGATCAAGACGGAATGGTTCTATTCAAAGAAAAAATGGTTGAACACCCATAGTTTCAAGTCATTGTAGAACTTTTTTGAGAGAGAGTTCTTACAATATTAAATTAAATCTAATCTTCTAAATAATACTCCTAATAAACTCCATAATTTTACTTTTATGGTCAATTTATCAATTTTTAAAATTATTTAGTAAAAATTTTTATACATAAATTTTAAATTTTGAATCTTGACAATTGTAGTAAATTCTCCATAATTTATTACGATCATAATCGATAGACATATATTTTATTTTTTTAAAAAAATTAATTTTAAAAAATGATCAATTTCACGTAACAGGACCATAATGAAGACGTTTAATATAGAACGAAGAGTATTAATTATCTAAAAATAATAATAATTATCTATTAAATTAACAATATTATTATGTATTTTTAATAAATATCATGTATATCACAAGTCCAAAGATCGAAAAGAAATTATTTTTCATCTCTAATATTACAAATATGTAAAAAATATTAAATTTTCCTTTACTTATATTTAGTCTAAAGGACTGATATTAATTAAGCTAAGACACAATATTAATATACTTTATCCCGCTATAATTTTCGCTCCAATATATTATATATTTTCCTCCCAAAATCGTTTAGCGCTCCAATTAGTATATAATCCTTTATCTTCATTCACTTCTCATTAAAGGGTTATCAATGTGTCACCTAGTAAAGGAAGGCCCATATATCTTACAGAATCTGCTAAGTTGTCTTCAGAAATAGGATTGATGGTCCGCCACCACCTCCCAATGAATACAAAGTTCAAGGATATTACAGAGGGATAATTGAAGAATCATTGTCAAGGGTTGAAGTAAGATGCATAATATTAAATTATGTCAAATATTGTTATTCATACTTGAGTCTGCATTTGTCTTTTTTGGCAATTAGTATCTGTTTTATGCCTTGTTTATAAATCCATGGAGAATGACACTCATTAGGATACATGATTTGATAGATAAAAGGTGCGAGTAACATTTGAATTCATGGATTAGAGTTTAATAGACTAATTTTGCTGTTTTTTATCTCATGAACTAGTTAATGTTGGTGGATTACTTTTTTCTTTAGGCTCGCTTTGATATCTACCTTTCTAAACCTCATGTGAAGCGTGTTGCACTTGGAATAATGAAGGATAGGAATAGAGGGCAGAGGTGTAAGCTTTACAAATTATTCAAAACTTTTCAAACAACCGAAGATGCTAGAAAAAATCCTCCAAACAACGTTGAAATTGCTAAGTGGACTGAAATGTGTGATTATTGGACATCGCCAAAAATTATTGTATGCTTATTCTAACTTTAATCGTTTATTTAATATGCTTATTATTTTCAATTTTTTTTAAAACTGTTAGAATTTTTTTATCGCACCATAAATGATTTTTTTTCCAGCATCGCTCAGAAGTAAACAAGAAAAATCGAGGCAATAATGCCATTCACAGTGGAGGGTCAAAACCATTTGTCGTTCATCATTCTGAGAAGGTATGTAATTATATATGTTCAAAATCATTCTCGTGTGAACCAGCCTATTACCCGAAAGGACAAAGATGTTGAGTTTCTGTGATTTTTGGCAGTGGCCATGTTGTCAACTACTGAAGTAGTATTCTCCTGGTGAGGTAATGTTGAAGAGAGAATTGCCATTGTTCATGTAAACAATTGGATCTCATTAGGTTCAAATTTGTTGTAAGAATGCTCACATTACTTGAACAACTGAATCTTGACTTGGTGGGTATAGGAAAACTGCATAAAATCATAAATTTTAACTGAGATTTGAGGATATCATGCATACATTAAAAAACTAAGAGAAGCAACAACAAAAAACATACAGAGGGAGTCTCCAATCTTGAAGTTGTGATTCTTAGACCATTTGGTGTAGACGAGTGGAATGGGTATATTCATTTTTCACCTGCATCCTACCTTTAATTTCAAATCTTTGCATGAATGGTATGATTAAAGTTTTAGCAACATGTCTTTGTTCTACAAACATCAAATGATGGAATTAAAATGGTGAGCCAATAGCAGGAAAAGTAAATTAGGAGGAAGAAAAATAAGATATTGGCTTCATTTCAAGACGTAGTTAAGATATTGGCTTGCTATGTTTGAAACTAGAAAACCAGGATACTTAAGCCTTAATTCATGTTCCTTGTACAGAAAATTATACAATACTGCTCTTGTTTTTAATTTATCTAATTTGATTTTCAGGGAGATCCAATTGAAAGTTACAAGAACACACATCAGAAAAAGGAAACAAATGACTGGATACAACCTAAAAATAAAGCTGCATACCTAAGTTATACGAACCTTATCTTATTTTTAAATTTGGGATTATGTAATGAATTAGTTACATTTGTTGTTAATTTCACAGAATGAAATGAAATTACTTGAGTCTGAATGCACCTCTGAGATGAACGCAGAATCTGGAAATTTTGACAATAATGACAAAAGGGAGATTATGACTCGAGCGTTGGGTAAGAAGGCAGGGAGATCGATTGGCTTTGGATTTGGACCTCTAGCAGAGAAGTCTTCATCTATCGATAAAGAAAAAGTTGCATTAGCAGCGGAGTTAGAAGCGTCTCACAAAAAAAATGAAGAGCTTGAAGCAACCATTCAGGCACAAGGAAAACGGATGGACAATCTTGAGAATTTACTTAACAAGTTAATGATAATCCACAAATTTCTGATTGATTCAAGGAAACAATGAATTCAGGGACGTAAAGAGTTGGAAACAACTCTTAATCGATATTTATGGACATTCAAAACTGTTAGAACTTTTGATGTGAACACAACTTAATATTTTGGATATTAATGTTGAACTTTATGTTAGACTTGGTAAATCAGTAATTTATAGTATAATGGATGGTATTTGGATTTTGATTTTCCAATTTTTGGTTATATATGATGGAAAGATTTGATTTAGCTAATCTATTGTTGTAGTTGATGGTTTGCTATGTTAACTTGTTTTAGGCCAAAAATTGGTTGGTTTTGTCTATGTTTTTTGTTGTTTGGACTGTCTTGCTATGAATTTGTTAACTTGTTTGGACTGTCTTAACTTGTCTATGCCTCTTGGGTCCCATAAATGTTCAAATTCAGCATTGCTGGACTATGGGTTCATCAACATTACCATGTATCTTATTTCAGACAAGTTTAAAGGAGAACTCACGTGTGATTCGTGCTAAGGCATTACGAGTAGTAAGTAGAAGTGTCAATGAATTCTCAAGTCACTTGCTATTGCGGTGACCACTTACTATCTTTTTTTGTGGACTTACTTTATGTGCTTCTTGTTTTTCATGAGAGCAGATTAGTATTATTGTTGAAGCTGATCTGGAGGCTTTGCGTGTTAAGCTTGTTCAAACCGTCATCATCTCATTACGAAATAGCTCTCTCGAACTTGTTAATCAAGATAATACCTCACATCCTGATGTTGGTTTTAAGGTATTTACAATTTTAACTTGCTCATCCTCATATATGCTGGTTGCCATAATTTTAGAGGTAGTGTTGTGTCCCTTGAGTTGGTTTCAGATTTTTTTGCTGTATTTTGGGTGGTTGTCCATAAATCTTGACCATATAATTATAAGGATACGTCTTTATATGAAAGCTTCCATAATAAACAATTGCCTCTCTACAAGTATGTCTTACGGTCAGATGTAGCTTTTGCTTGATGTGTGTCTGCAGCTGTATGAATTTTGGTAAGTCTACATCCCAGTATCACTTTTAACTACCATAAATTTCGGTTGCCTTTCTCATATATGACTCTCTTATTTCATCCCTCGAAGGTTGATTCTTCCGCCATGCTCTTTATGGCTGATCAATCACCATTATCATCCATTTTGTACTTACAAGTTACAAATATTTGGGAAAATACAGTGAAATTTTTTGATTTGAGAGTTGTTTTGATGGCAGTGGTAATTCTAGAGTATGAAAATAAAAAGGAAATTATATTTTGATAAGAAGTCCAGTTTATTTTTATCTTTAAAAGCAAAAGCATGACTTGAAATGATATTTGAATGGCACCTCAAAGAATACTAATTAAGTATTACATTTTACAGTAACAATTAAAACTAGAGTTGCAAATGTGTTCACTTTAATGATGTATTACAAGTTTATGCAAATATTCATTGATTAATTGGTAGAGCTCAACTTACATTTGCAACTCTAATATAATTCCATTAATTGGGAGGCCTATTGTTACTAGGCTGATTCTACCATCATTGTTGTGATCTCATCGTCATTGGTGATTCTCATCTTCATTTGTGTTATGTATTCGTTCAAATTGGCCTATTGCTTTGGCCTTGAGCTGCTATTGAGCCTGTGGTTTTCTTACTATGTTTGGGTTTTCAATCTTTCTCTTGCAGCTTTAGGATGTGATGAGTCTACAATTGTTTTGGTCTGCATTTTCTTGCTGTCAGTCTGCTTTTGCTTATAGTTTGCCTGCTGCCTTTCTTGTCTATCTGCTGCTGGAGTTTTTAACTTTTTTGTCTGCAAATGTCTTTGCTTGAGAATAAGATCTCTTTGTTTTGATTGATTTGTCTTTGAAATGTATCATTTGTGAACTTCAAATTGACAGGCCTAATTGTTACAGTTCTTAACTTGTTTCAGGAAAGTTTAAAGAAGAACTCACCTGTGATTCATGCTAAGGCATTACGAACAGTAAGTAGAAGTGTCAATGAATTCTCTAGTCACTTGCTATTGCGGTGACCACTTACTATCTTTCTTTTTGTGGACTTACTTCATGTGCTCCTTGTTTTTCATAAGATCAGGTTAGTATTATTGTTGAAGTTGATCCGGAGGCTTTGCGTGATAAGCTTGTTCAAACTACTGTTGAAGGAAGGTTCTACGACTCTTCTATATCTAATACTGAAAATAGCTCTCGAACTTATTGGCTCAAGATATTACCTCACATCCTGATGTTGGTTTAAAGGTATTTACAATTTTAACTTGCTCATCCCCATATATATGTTGGTTGCCATAATACTAATACTCTCAGCTTCGCCCAATTTTTTTGTGTTTCTCATAGTATTTTTTTGTGTTGCTGAGAGAATAATTTTACAGGTAGTGTTGTGTCCCTTGAGTTGGTTTCAAATTTTTTTGCTGCATTTTAGGTGGTTGATTGGTTAGCTGTGAGTTTTTTCCCCTGTTTTATTCACTTAGTTTGACACATTGATGCATTTTGACATTACTCATTTTCCTAATGCATCTTCGCTTCTGTCAAATTAAAAATTATATTTCTCAACAGGTTTTTGATAGTCTTTTCACTGGAGCACAGCAAATAGTCCATTTAAAATTGTGGATTTTCAAATTGAACTTGTTACTTTACAGGTTTGACCATGTCCTGATGTTCATCATAATTGCTTCCACGAGTTTTCATTAAAAAGAGCGAGACTATTATGGCAATTCTTCCCCACTTTAAACTTGATGGATGTACTATATTGGAAAAGATTATCTTTGGTTGCTTTGTTCTTACCGATTCAAGTATATATGAACTTTAAATGAAATTTGCTTTTCCTTTCTTCTTTTAGTTCTTCAAACTAAGAAGATGATTCCTTTCTTCTTTTAGTTAGAGAACCGATCCCTAAGGAAGGTCTTATAGACTCTACTTAGAAGATGATTTCGTGTTGATTCCTCTGCAATAGGAACCTGAGATTCGTAGGGTTCATCTTGACATTGCAGTTCTGAAGATTCTTGCCTTGGGAATCAATAATGTTCAGACATTTGATTTTGTTGATGCACCTAGTGCTACAACTATTGATATGGCCATTATAAATCTTATTGGGTTGGGAGTCATTACATCTAACAATGATTTTTATGTATTGCTTAGAAAATGAAGGGATGTGGTCGATTGGGCATTAAGCCTCGCTCAGGTAAATTAATACTCAAATGCTTCCATCATCATTTGGGTAAAGAGGGTCTTGTTCTTATTCATTGTTATGATAAATGCAAGTAGCATATTTTGCAAAAATCCAGATGAAGAAGATAAGCTAAAATCGATCGCCTTGGTGAAATTCGCCATGGTGACGGTGATCTTTTACTTTGCTCTCGATGTACAAGGAGTGGGAAAGTGTGCCTCGTGAAAACAAGAATAGTTGGTGTTGGGATAATAGTATAAATGTTAAATCCATGAGGAGATGCCAGGAAATGGTGCAAGAACTGGAAAATTGTCAAAAAAATGAACTTAATATCATTATCCCCACTTACTGGCTTTGGAATCCATTGGTCCAGACTGTGCATGATAGAACATAATATTATTATTATTATTATTATTATTATTATTATTATTATTATTATTATTATTATTATTATTATTATTATTATTATTATTATTATTATCATCATCATCTTAATTTAAGGTAACATTTTAATAGTCGTTGCAAAAAGTTGTATAAAATATGCAATGAAAATAAAAATTGTTGCCAATGAATGTGGTCCATATTAGGCAATGAAATATAGGAACAAAAAACCTTTCGTTGCCCACGATGAGGAGAAATCAAGTGGTTAGAAATTTTGCAACGAATTTCTAACGAATTTTGTTTCAAAATTTTGCAACTACTTATGAATTTCGTTGCAAAAAGTAAAAGCCTAACACAATCTACAACGAAAGACAAGTTTCGTTGCTAAACATACACTTTTAGCAACGACTTTGCATGAAAAATTGTTGCTAAAGCCCCATTTTTAGCAACAAAAAAACTTTCGTTGCCCACGCTAACGGGAAAGCAAGTGGCCGAAAATTTTGCAACGAATTTCTAACTAAAATTTTTCCCGCCAATGAATTAGCAACGAAATTTTGCAACGGCTTACGAATTTCGTTGCAAAAAGTGAAAGCCTGACATAATCTGCAACGAAAGATAAATTTCGTTGCTAAACATATACTTTTAGCAACGACTTATAAAGTCGTTGCCCGAAAAATCGTTGCTAAAGGCCCATTTTTTTGTAGTGGTTGTAAATACAGGAATACTTAGTGTGAATTTGATCTAAAATCATTATTCCACTATTGTATGATGTAACAACCTGATATTTTCCATATAATTAAATCAGAAATTTTGCATATAATTTTTTTTTTATTTGAAGGATGAGGATTTGTACAAGATAATGTATGTATGTAATTATGTAATAAATAAAAATATATTTATTACATGAATGTTTACAAATAATTTTATTTTTGAATTATGATTATTATAAATTATATTATGTTAATAATTAATTATATAGTAGAAATGTTTTTATTAATTATTTTCTATGAAAATATAATTATATATTATTTAAATAATATATGAAATGATTATTAGAATTAGTATAATAATTAATCTATTTTAATATATGAATTTATGTAAGATTAATTAAGGTAATTATTTTAACTTAATTAATAATGTTATATATGAAGAATAAAGTAAATATAGAATCCAAACCCTAATTTTGGATTTTTATCAATGGATAAGAATAATAATATAATAATATTTTATTTTAATTTTTCAGTGCTATAAATATGTACTGTATGTTTGTGGACTGACAATGGTTGGTCAATTATGGTGTATAATGTAAAAACCCTAGCATTAATTTGTTTAACCCTATTTTTAAATTCAAATGGGAAAGTAAATACTGTTATATAACACTGTTATGTGATAGATGTGGTGTATTATAGAATTTAATATTAATTAGAGAAACCCTAATTAATAATTAGAAATCCTAATATTTTTTTATATAAACCCTAGTTTAACTGTACAAAACCCTAATTTGAGACCCAAATTAGAGTACAAAAATTGTTTTGTAATTGTGTACTGTGAATTATGACATTTATTATAAATATCAATATTAATTAGGAAAACCCCTAATAAATTTTGGAAACCCTAATTCACTAAAAACTCTAATTCTAAAATTAGTAACCCTAATTTGCTAAATTGGTAACCCTAATTGTTAATTGCAAGCTAAATGCAAGTTAGTGGACACTAAGATCATAATGTTCATGTATAATGTAATTAGAAAAATAAACACGATTAAGAAACCCTAATTTTCAAAAAAAAATAGAAACTAATATTATTTTTATTTTTGTGCAAATCCTAATTAGTAATTTTAAAAACCTAATTACTAATTATCAACCCTAATTATTTAAATTAGCAAGGTTAAGTATAATTAGTGGACTTTAAAACCAAAATATTCAAGTTATGTCATTAGAAAACTAATTATAATTAGTAATCTCTAAATAGCATTTTTAGGAAACTAATTTTATTTTATTTTATTTAATTGTAAATCCTAATTGCAAAATGCTAAAAATTATTGTACAAAGCTTTAGGGTTAAACCCTAAGTGTCAAACCCTAAGGGTTAGACAAATGACATTTATGCCATTAAATTCTTAAGCGAAAAGACCATTATGCCCTTCTTAAATTATTTAGGCTAACTTGTATAACTTGCCAAGCCTTTAGTGGTTGAACCACACTACACATAGCCATGTGCTAAAAATTCTATAACTCAGCCGAATTATAGCCAAGTTCATTGCATTCATGTAAAATATATAAGTTATAAAGAGAGAGAATACTCATTTTATTATTCAAAACCATCCAATCTATTCTCTCTCTAGATTTTCGAAATTGAGAGTAAAAGAGTGTGATATGTAAAGCCAAAAACACTTCTTAGCTTAACAATATCAGATCAAGGATCGGAATCAAAAGAAATCAAAGCTTAAAGGTACAAACCCTAGCTTTATAAAAATCTATGTGGTTCATGTTGTTTGTTGTTGTTTGTTGTTTAAAGATATGATAGAAGGTGTTAACCAATGATCTGGGTTGCTAGATGTTAGATCCATAACATCTAGAGGCTCGAATTTGACGATTTTCCAAATCTGGAAAAATTTTATTTTGTATTCTAACAACGAATGTCAGAGGCTGTAGATCTCTCTCTGATTATGACTTTGTGTGTTTTCTGTTTTGGATCGGTAGTCTGGTATTAGTTCTTTGATCTGGAAGTGGAATCATAGCCATTCAATGTCCATATTTCGAGTTATTCTTGGTCAAAACCCATTGACCGGGCATGACCAGTCGATTTCTGGGTAACCCAGAAATCGTAAAACAGTGTCTGACAAGATTTTCAAATGCGTTGATTTGTTCGGTTTTATGTGTTTTAATTATTTGTTTGTATCTCGCTTGTAGCATGTTATATGGACTTTAAGTTTATGCCCTTATATCACTGAAATAATAAATGGGATGGATTTAGTGGATGGTCAAAGTGACTGAAATGTTCACGAAAATCATTTTCTGGAATTTCCAAAATTGTTAGCATAAACATTCTGGCAAGGTTTGACCAGATTAAATCTGGTGATTGTTTTGTAATCTAACTACAATAATGTTACATATGTGTTACCTGACATACGTACTACAATCTTGAACCTTAATAACAATATCTTGATGATCCGAACCTAAAAGAAATCGACCTTCAATATAGCATCATGAAACTGTCTGGGTTTCTGGATTACCCAGAAAACCCAGATCAGCTCTGACATTATATTTAGAGACTTAGATCTTATAAGTTATCGATATTTGGACATTGTAAATGATCAATAAAGATACATGGGTAGTTAGTCTATAAGACCCGACGTCTAAAACACATGTGACATAAACCGATTGACCGAAATAAGGCCACCAAGATCGTTGACCGGTATTGACCAGATTTTTCTGGGTAGCCCAGAACCTTATGAACAGCCCTGACAATGATTTTAAAGGCTCAGATCTTGAATATGCGTTGTTGTATAACCAAAATAATTGTGACTACTTGTATATCTTCATTTATACTACACGTTAAATGCTTGAGATTGACCAGAGAATGCAGGAACAAAGAATTATAAGTGGTCAAAATTGACCCCTCGAGCACTGACCTGTTAGTGTTCTTGGGCTCAAGAACACCTAAGGCAACACTTTACTGTCGCCAAAGGCTTTAGCGACGGACTTAGTAAATTTTAATTAATTAATTTCGAAAAATGATTAAAAATAGAAAATAAATTCTAAAAAATTATAAAAATGGTTTTAAAAATTATTTTAAATTATGAAAAATAACTTTTAATTATTTGGGACATTTTCATTATAATTATTGGAATATGAATGATATTAAATTTATTTAATTAGTGTATTAAATAAATTAGAGAAAAATGATTTTAATGTTATAAAAATCATTTTAAATAAGAATAAAGTGTTTTAAAGTATTTTTGAGTTATAAATGTAACTTTTAAAATTTTGTGATGAATTTCATTAATTAATTAATATTAATGGTAATTAAATTTATTTAATAAATGTATTAAATAAATTATGAAAAAATAGAATTAATGATTTAAAAATTATAGAAAAATGATTTAAAGATTATAAAAATATTTTAAGTTATAAATATAACTTTTGATATTTTGTCATGAAAAATATTAATATTTTAATATTAATGATGTTAGATTTATTTAATAATTATATTAAATAAATTATTTTAAAAATGATTTTAATATTAAAAATCATTTTAAATGAAAATAAATAGTTTAAAAATATTTTAATATTTAAAAGTAAATTTCAATAATTAATTGATATTAAAGATATTAGATTTATTTAATACTTATATTAAATAAATTAGTTTAAAATGATTTTGATATTATAAGCATCATTTAAAATGAGAATAAAGTGTTTAAAGATATTTTAAGTTAGAAAATATAACTTTTAATATTTAAAGGATAATCTCATTAATAATTTAATATTAATGATATTAATTTAATAATAAATGATATTAAGTTTATTTAATAATTATATTAAATAAATAGTTTTAAAATAGTTTTATTTATTTATAAATCATTTAATAAGGATATTAATGAATTAAAAATATTTTAAGTTATAATTAATGACTTCTAATATTTTGATAGATAATGCATTAATATTTTAATATTAATGGTAATTATTTAAAAATGATTTGTACTTATTTTAAAAATCATTTAAGGGTAATATTGGTACTTTAAAAATACTTGGAGTTATTATAAATAACTTTAATATTTTGGCAATGGTTTCATTAATGGTTTAATATTAATTAAATATTAATGATAATAGGATGGTTTAATATTTAAATCATTTAATAATGATTAGATATTTGAAAATTTATGATAAATGATAATAAATATTTTAAAATTATTATAAGTTAATTAAAAATGATATAATCATTAATTAAATAGTCTAATTAGATATTAAACTTCGATATAGAGTCTTAAACTCGATAATTACCGAAAAAGCCGCTTGAGAGTGCAATCGGTATGTTTTTAAATTGATCTGGACTTGTATAATTTATTCAGTATATGTGTTTATTTATGATTCAATGGTTTGTGGAACATATGTGACAATGTGATTAGGTTATGTCTTGTTGCGATAATAAGCGAGTGCTATGTGTTATAGTAGATATGTTATTCTAATCGATCAAATGATCTTATTAATGATAGTTGTTATATAAAGATGTAACAAGGTTACTTAATCGTAGTTGGCAAGATCGTGCAAGTATCTTACCTTTTCATTTCCTTTATGCAATGGACATGAGTAAGAAGTTTGTAATTATAATATTATTATGCTATATTATTAACCCTATTGTGATATATTCTATATCCAGATCATTGTTTATCAACATGTTAGTATATGATAATTCGGATATATATATTACATTCGTTAATTTCTATATATGGTTATACAAGTGTCCCCACTTGGATAATCATTGTATTTAATCACATGTTGATATATATATATATATATATATATATATATATATATATATATATATAAGTCTAAGCTATTTGATCAGCTAGACACAAATTTCGAAATGTCATTGAATATGGTAAAAAAAACATTTTTGTATCTAATCAAATTATTTTGGTTCGGATTCCAGTCTAAGTATGAACATCCCGATCACGGAAAACTTTTACGCTACCAAAATGACAGAGTGAAACGATCCTATCGTTCTTGTAATGTAGTATTGATCAATCTGAGGTCCATGGGATGTACACTCCGTCGTAAGCTATGACGGTTCATGAGATGAAGTTCGTTAAACCTTATCAAAATTTAAAATAATGTTCATAGTATGTCGACTACCCTATATATATAGTCTATACGTTGTTTCAAAAATTTGAGATAGAATTGTTATGTTATTATTATCGGTTCAGTTTACTACACAACTATAAATTCGTTGTAGAAGTGATGTATAAAAAAAACATTTATTTCTTTCAGCTAATTATATTTATAATTGTTATTACTTGCTGGGCACCCAAATGCTCATTCTTGCTTTAAATTAAATGTTTTCAGCTAGGCATGATCAACCCGAAGGTAAAGACAGGAACAAGTGAAAAGGAGAGCAAACAGATTATGTTTAATGGTATCTTTTGTAATAGTTAGACAATATATAGACAATGATATTTATTATCTATCATGTAATATATTGTAGTAAAGGTTGCGTACTTGGGATTAGACTCTGATAAATGTAAGATAAGTTTGATATTCATAATATTGTTATTATTATTAGTATTATTCCGATCATAGAAATGGTATCGTGAAGCACCGAGTTAGGGTTTCAAGTACCCGAGTTTGGGGTCTTTACAAGTTGGTATCAGAGCTTAGGGTTAAAAATCTTAGGTGGGTTAGACCTTAGGCTATAACCTTGGAACAGAGGGAAACGTTAAAAATACAAATAACTCATATAGAGTTTAAAAAGGGAGATGAATTGAATAAGTTCATCGTCAAATCAAATAAAAGATAACTTATATAAAACTATTAATTGTTGTGTGTATATATTAGTTGATGATCAAGATAACTTAGGTGTGTAGATGTCAGATAGAAAAGGATTGGGATACACTCAAATCGTAAAGAAGAAGTCAACCACCATAACCGAGCCAATATCAAAGCCAATAGCTGAAATAGAGGCTCACATTGAAAGCTACCTCAATACGGTGGTGGTTTTGAAAAGTATAGTACCGGACCCTGAAACGAGGGTATGACTGATAGGTAAAGTATAATTAAAGAATATGTGGTCAATGTTGAGTTCTTAAACTCATATATTGGTGGTGAGTTCTTAAACTCATAATGTATGGGAAGTTGTACGAACTAGGTGTAGTTAGGTGTGAATGGATTATTGAGGATAATTATGTTAGGTTTGTAATATTCATGTGCGCAATCAAATTGCATAAAAGCGCGGAAGCGTGTAAAATCAGAGTTTAAAAAATTTACAAACCATATACCCGGATCACCTTTTATGCACAATTATTAATTAAACGAAAAGATATGAAGAACAAACATACCCTTGAAGATCCGAGCTTCCTCAGGTACAAGTTCACCTCCAATCCTTTTCGCATTCAACTTGAATCCACCGGGTTTGGTTCCTTCCTTTGATCAACGTTAGCCACCCAAGCGTTTGGCCTCTAGAGGTGATCCACCAAGGAAAACTAAAGAATTCAAGAAGATGGGGTGTTTTGGCTCAAACCCTAGTTTTCTATCTCTATAGAAAGGGTGTACTCTCCAACTAATTGGAATTATTACGTATGTTGAAAAAGTCAACAACCCCTATCACCCATAATAAGACTCCTCTTATTTATAGATGTGGGCAACCCACCTTAACAATTAAGGAATTGGGTTTTATTTAATTAATTAAATTCTTTTAATTAATTAAGCTCCCTAATCTAATTAGGGATAATTAATTAAACTCTTTTAACTAATTTTCCTTCCTAATCCAATTAGGAATAAATGAGAGTACTTATATTAAATTAATTCCTAAACTCTTTTAGAAATTAAAATAATAATAATTGTAATAATATTAATAAGACTCCTCTTATTAATTTATATTTAATATTTCTAAAATATTAAATAATAATATTAAGCTATTTAATTTATTCTATCACCATAGATTAAATTAAATATACATAACATATTATTACGATTATGCCATTAACTTCTTAAATAATTATTCTTCCTTTTATGGTGTGACCCTTTAGGTTCTCCATATTAAACCGGTTGTGAATAAATCAATTAGAACAATTTAATCTTATTTAAATAAATAAATTAAACAATTAATTTATTTAAATAATATTTATTCTACAATAGGGATAAGCCTCCTAGCGATCAGCGACTTTCCGGATAATATAGATTTCAACATTAATCATTAAAGAACCTTTGAGTAAATAGTTATAAACAATTCATCCTTCCACCATACAATGTCCCAATTAAATATAAGACATGGAATTCTTTGTCAAGTCTTATTTTATTTAATTATATGTATTTCGATCCTTAAATGAACAACTCCAAATAATGCAAATTAGAAACTCCTTTCTAATTTCATTTCGCCTTGCCCAAGGACTCTTGGGTTGTCATTTATCGAATCACATAGGACATTTTCTTCTTTTTATTAGAAGTGGTAGATTCTTTATTGATCATACATTATCTCCATGTACAACTTATTATACCCAAGCATACCCTTTGATATACCCTAAGGGTCTTAAGGAATAAGTCAAAGTATAACTCATCATACACAAGATACTATGATGATCTCAAGTCCAAGGATCACTTGTCTTTACTATCACTACAGTGAATTCATATTGACAGCAAATAAAACTCCATTAGGTATTCCTTAGCGAGCCCACGCTTCGTTGAACTTATTCTCTAATAAGCACCTACATACTTGCTTTAGTGTCTCCACACAAATGATCATGAGATCAATCATCCTCATCCAATGAAAGCAAGCAACGTATGTACCAATCTATCCGGATTCACTAATCCCCAATTTAGTAATCCAACGATTGGGAACTATTTTAGTTTTAAGCTTTCTAAGAATTTAGATCTCATTAAAATGATCATCATCATTATTCTAAAAGCATTGCTTAAAACTATGGGTTTATCACATATTATAAAACAAAGATCATGTAGATAATTAAAAGCCTTTAATAAATTAATACTTTTTATTAATAAATGAATAAGATTGTTACAAAGTATATGCTTTATCATCAAACATGATTGGCTTTGTGTGCATACTACTTTCAATCTCCCACTTGCACTAAAGCCAATCGTCATGGTATCTTATACTCTTCTTCTCTAAGTGACGATTATCCTGGCATTGGATAAGCTTTAGTTAATGGATATGTAATGTTGTTCTTGAGAGTCCACTATCTCTATAGTGATTTCCCATCTTTCAATGATTCTAATAATCAAATGAAAGTGCCACAACACATGTTTAGATCCAAGATGAGACTTAGGAACTATTCCTAGTTACGTAATGAACTTTTAATCCAAACAATCAAACTTGCGACTTCATTTATAGCTATATACTTTGTCTTTATCACTAAACCAAAGAATCGTTTTTGCATTTGGAACCTTTCCAATTCATCGCACCCTTTGTTCAAGATAACGTTTTACCTTAAAGTGGATTTTTATGTCATCTTGGTGCATCTTCGAAAACTTGAGTCGTTAAGCCCTCTAGTTTTAATTTAGACCCACCATGAATATGATAACATCCTTAGTGCTTGGGTTAAGAACTTTAAGATGTTTTTCACTAACTCATAGTGAACTTCTCCGAATATATGATCGATCAACATCGGTCTCGTACATTTCATTGCATACATGATTGTCACTCATGCGACTCTCTCTATTCGTGGAGTCTGTGGGGACTATTAAGAGATACACTCCATAGCTCATCGACATGAGACATCTCTTGGAGTTTGCCATGCTAAACGACTTTAGCATCAAATGAATATACGTTCTTTGGGTTAAGTTGAACATCCTTTTAAATCTATCTATATAGATTTATATCCCCAATTTAGATACTCTTCCAAAATCATTCATGGAGGAATGTTTAGACAACTTTATCTTTACTGATTGTAGCATTGGTATGTCATTCCTTATCCGTAGTATATCAACATGTAGTACTAGGAATGTCACGTTGCTCCCACTGACCCTTTTGTACACACTAGGTTCATTCTTATTTTTGATAAAATCAAACTCTTTACATTTGTTTCATCAAAACGAATGTTCCATTTTTGAGAATATTGCTTCAATCAATTTCTCTGAGTGTCTACAACTCTTAACTCATCGTATGTAACTGGATCATCATCTTCTATGATGCGTACCTCATCATCATCATCATCTATGATGAATCCATACCTCCTAGGTATCTTCGGTACTATTCCAGATTTACGATTCGGTTGTGGTACAATAGGTCTATCTACATGTTCCTCTTATTTGACTTATAGTGTTTTGTGGTTCTTGAACTTTCAAGATCTATAATCCTCCCACTAGCCCCTTCAATGATAAACACCTTTATCTTAGAAGGCAGCGTGTTTCGTAACAAACACCTTTTGCTAAGTAGAATTATAGAACATATACCCTAAACTTACTTTAGGATGTCCCACAAATCTGTACATGTCAAATCTTGTCCCAAGCTTATCCTTTGAAACCTTTTCACATAAGTTGGACAACCCCTTATCTTAACATACTTAAGATTAGAATCCTCCCATCCATAACTTTTATGGAGTCTTAAATGGATTTTGAGGTTACCATTTTCGTAGATATGCAGCCATTTCTAGGACATGATCCTAGAAGGATACTGGAATGTCGGTAAAATTATTATGGACCGCACCATGTCCAACAAGGTACGATTTTTCCTTTCAGATACATCAATCAATTATTACGTATCATGAGGTGTCCATTATGAGAAAAACCATTTGAGATGATCCAGAAACTTATTGCACAAGTATTTATTCCTTGATCTAATCAAAGAATCTTAATACATTGTCAATTTGTTTCACTTCTGAATTCTTTGAACCTTTCAAATAATTCATACTTGTATTTCAGCAAATATAAACATTCAACTCTTTGAATGATCATCTCCTTTTCTTATACTAATTTGTTCAATATGCAAAATTATTTTCATGTAAGTCAAGTATACAAAATTTATTAAGTAATATTCCAGTTCTATACAAAACATTATTATTATAAATAGAACAACAATTGTTCTTAATTATAATACCAAAGATTTCATTGTCAACAATAAAATGGAAATAATATTTTCAACGAAGAACTAGAATACAATAACAACTTATTGACTTAATAGATTTGCCGTAGTAAGCGATTGCTAAACTATAAGTTTCTATGGCTAATGTTGCAACCTTTGCTTCATTTCCCACACATAGGATTACTTATATTTGTTTAGCTTTCTACTTCTGTTTGGTCCCTTCATAAATCTATATTTATGATAACCAAAGTCGGTATCCAATACCCAAGTAGAACCTTGACTTAAAGAAAAATTTATTTAAATCATGAACAAAAACTGTATTGTAACCGAAACTTCACTAAGCTTCTTTGGTTAGCCTCTGCAAGATGCTTCTCGCAGTTTCTTTCCAGTGTCCAGGCTTATTGCAGTGGAAGCAAACTCCTTTGCTATCCGTATCAGTTTTGTTCTTATTATCCTTTGTTTATGCCTTTCTATTTACCTTCTTTGAATCGTTCTTCTTTTCAGAAGATCCTTTGGCCCCTACCAGTAAGACTTGGTCTTTCTTGGTTGGAAAGTGACTCTCAACATTTTTCAACATGTTAAGCAAATCGTGAAAGTCGATATCTCAGCTTGTTCATATGAAAAATTCACAACAATTGTGAAAGGAGTCCCGGAGTGAGTGCAAGATCAAATTTTGGCTCAACTCTCCATCCATGACAAAACCGGTTGTCCTAATTGATCAATCAAATTGATTATGTTAAGGACTTTTATCTGCATCTTTGTAGTGTCACCTGGTCATTCTAGATCGGAAGAGCTCCTTAGATATCGATATCTATCGGTCCACTTTCCTCACCATCAACTACTTGATGTGCAGGAATATAGTAGAAGCATCCATAGTTTCATGCTGACGCTGAAGCTCGTTACTCATGGATGCGAGCATGATGCATTGAGCCAATTGTGCATCATCTTGCCACTTTCTAAAAGTAGCAATGTCTTCCTCGAGGCATTATCTCGCAACCATTCGTGAGGATAGGCGTGATTAATGACATAAGATAGCTTTTCAAATATGAGAACTATTCTCAAATTCCTTAACCAATCCGTTTAATTGATTTCCGGTTAATTTAGCATCTATTATGCTTCATAAAGTGATAGTAATTTTAGACATTGTAAAATTTCGTAAATGAATTTGTATTTAACAACATTTTAACATACATTCTTTTATTAATTACCAAAATAATTTAGGTCTTGTTTTAAATTGGTATCTCCCACTATTTTCTTCAAACTATATTACCCTCACTTATATAGTTCGGCAAAATCTAATTAAATATTTGCTAGTGAGAATAAAGATCCCATTTCAAATGTATATAGCCTTATGGTGACACAAAAAACTATATATAAATAAATAGGTAGACAACTTTTGTCAATTACATCAACTATGCAACTCCTTTTATTTTGCCTCTTAGATTATTTTGATCAAGTGGTGGCACATCCGAATCAAAATTATCCAAGTTAAGTCCAACCTAGCACTCCATATATTCAAAAAAGAAAAATATCATCCTTGTGGTGACACAACAAAACAATATTGTTCAATTTTCTTTATAAGCATCAAATGTGATAAATTAACATCTTAAATACTTAATACTACGCCTTGTGGTGACACAACAAACTCATATTAAATATTTAATACTCTATTAATTTTATCATGTTAGAAGGCGACGTTCGATATTCCAAATATCTTTGAACGCTTAGGACTTAATATAAAAAAAATTGAGGGTTTTGTTATTAATTTGTCTCATCTTGTTTAAGCTGCAGCATACATATATATATAAAATACGCGTCATATTAATGAACATGCCAAGCATGTTCGCATAATATATAATATATATAGTATAGCATGCACATATAGAATACTATATTCTACCCGGATTGATTATGGACTTTTATTCTAGTTTGGTTCACTAGAGCCATCAAGTGAACCAAAAGGTCAAACCCTAGGGGTGCAAGAAATAATATTTAAATATAACTATTACATTTAAATCCGGGCTCCATAACAAACGGGTCTTCAAACGCTCCTTGCCCCTTGATCTCCAATTTCTTTTAAAATTTAATTCTAACTATTCCTATTACAAAACTATTTAAAATAAATAGAAACCTTGATCAGCAGTCAAGGGGAAGTACATAGGAGAGAGATAGAATTTACATTAAGAAAAATTAGAGAAGACGAGGTACGCAGACCCCATTTAATAAAACCCATACATTCATGCATCCAACTAAAATAAAATCCAATCACATTGGTCAATAGTCCATAATCAATCCCATTTATTATCATACACATCATCATATGCATCAATAAATAACATTCATCTTATGAATAATAAACATTTAATATATATATTGATATCATTTAATGGGCAAATTTATTTAGTATAAAATCTATTTTGAATCAAAATAAACTCCTTTATTTTAATCCAAATTTAAATCAAAATAAAACTATTTTATTTTAATTTATCCTATTTTGAATAAAATAAACTATTTTATTTTAATCAAAATTTTAACCAAAATAAACTCCTTTATTTTAATTAATTATGGAATCCAATTCCATATATATATATAAAAATCTTTAATTAAAATAAACTCTTTATTTTAATTAATTATGGAATCCAATTCCATGTAAAAAAAAATCTTTATTAAAGGAAACACGGATATTCTTTCCTATTCACAAATAAACTCCTTTATTTTGAATAATATGAAATCTTATTTCATATCTAAATAAACTCCTTTATTTAAGGAAATTAGGATTCTCTTTCCTATTCACAAATGAACTCTTTTATTTTAAATAATATGAAATCTTATTTCATATCTAAACAAACTCCTTTATTTAAGGAAAGATGGATTTACTTTCCTATTCACAAATAAACTCCTTTATTTTAGGAAAAATAAAATCCAATTTCAACTCCAATTAGTTATTATGGAATCCAATTCCAACTCTAATTAGTTAGCATGAAATCTAATTTTAAAATTAAAATAAACTCTTTTATTTTAATATTAAAATAAACTTTTATTTTAAAATTAAAATAAGCTTTTATTTTAATTATAAAATTATTTAAAATTAAATAAAACTTTATATTTTAATATTAAAATAAACCTTTTATTTTAAAATTAAAATAAACTTTTATTTTAATTATATAATAATTAAGAATATATATATATATATATATATTCGTAATATATATATATATATATATATATAATAATATATATATATATATATATATATATATATACATCCGTTCCTCCTTTTTTTTTTTTTTTTTTTTTTAAAACGTGCACATGCTTAATAATCATGAAGCTCCAGGAGGTTTAAAAAAAAGAAGCATGAATTTCTTTACATGACGTGAATTCAACAAAAGAAAAAAAATTAGCGGATTTCAAAGCAGGAGGTTTTTGTTTAAAACCTGCCACGCCAATTTTTTTTTTTTGCAAGTGATGCACGGATTTCAAAGCAGGTCATGCAATTAAAAAAAAAAATATGCACGGTTATTAATTATTTAATTTCTAATAAATTTTATACAATAAAATTATGCCCAATTAAATTGTTCTAAACACATATCAACATACATATCAAATCAAAATAATTAATAATTTGCATAAAGGTTTGGCTCTGATGCCACTGTTGGGTTTGTAATATTCATGTGCGCAATCAAATTGCATAAAAGTGCGGAAGCGTGTAAAATCAGAGTTTAAAAAATTTACAAACCATATACCCGGATCACCCTTTATGCACAATTATTAATTAAACGAAAAGATATGAAGAACAAACATACCCTTGAAGATCCGAGCTTCCTCAGGTACAAGTTCACCTCCAATCCTTTTCGCATTCAACTTGAATCCACCGGGTTTGGTTCCTTCCTTTGATCAACGTTAGCCACCCAAGCGTTTGGCCTCTAGAGGTGATCCACCAAGGAAAACTAAAGAATTCAAAAAGATGGGGTGTTTTGGCTCAAACCCTAGTTTTCTATCTCTATAGAAAGGGTGTACTCTCCAACTAATTGGAATTATTACGTTTTTTTGAAAAAGTCAACAACCCCTATCACCCATAATAAGACTCCTCTTATTTATAGATGTGGGCAACCCACCTTAACAATTAAGGAATTGGGTTTTATTTAATTAATTAAATTCTTTTAATTAATTAAGCTCCCTAATCTAATTAGGGATAATTAATTAAACTCTTTTAACTAATTTTCTTCCTAATCCAATTAGGAATAAATGAGAGTACTTATATTAAATTAATTCCTAAACTCTTTTAGAAATTAAAATAATAATAATTGTAATAATATTAATAAGACTCCTCTTATTAATTTATATTTAATATTTCTAAAATATTAAATAATAAATATTAAGCTATTTAATTTATTCTATCACCATAGATTAAATTAAATATACATAACATATTATTACGATTATGCCATTAACTTCTTAAATAATTATTCTTCCTTTTATGGTGTGACCCTTTAGGTTCTCCATATTAAATCGGTTGTGAATAAATCAATTAGAACAATTCTAATCTTATTTAAATAAATAAATTAAACAATTAATTTATTTAAATAATATTTATTCTACAATAGGATAAGCCTCCCCTAAGCGATCAACGACTTTCCAGGATAATATAGATTTCAACATTAATCATTAAAGAACCTTTGAGTAAATAGTTATCTGACAATTCAATCCTTCCACCATACAATGTCCCAATTAAATATAAGACATGGAATTTCTTGTCAAGTCTTATTTTATTTAATTATATGTATTTCGATCCTTAAATGAACAACTCCAAATAATGCAAAGTAGAAACTCCTTTCTAATTTCATTTCGCCTTCGCCAAGGACTCTTTGGGTTGTCATTTATCGAATCACATATGACATTTCTCTTCTTTTATTAGAAGTGGTAGATTCTTTATTGATCATACATTATCTCCATGTACAACTTATTATACCCAAGCATACCCTTTGATATACCCTAAGGGTCTTAAGGAATAAGTCAAAGTATAACTCATCATACACAAGATACTATGATGATCTCAAGTCCAAGGATCACTTGTACTACTATCACTACAGAATTCATATTGACAGCAAATAAAACTCCATTAGGTATTCCTTAGCGAGCCAACGTTCAATTGAACTTATTCTCTAATAAGCACCTACATACTTGCTTTAGTGTCTCCACACAAATGATCATGAGATCAATCATCCTCATCCAATGAGCAAGCAACGTATGTACCAATCTATCCGGATTCACTAATCCCCAATTTAGTAATCCAACGATTGGGAACTATTTTAGTTTTAAGCTTTCTAAGAATTTAGATCTCATTAAAATGATCATCATCATTATTCTAAAAGCATTGCTTAAAACTATGGGTTTATCACATATTATAAAACAGCATCATGTAGATAATTAAAAGCCTTTAATAAATTAATACTTTTTATTAATAAATGAATAAGATTGTTACAAAGTATATGCTTTATCATCAAATATGATTGGCTTGTGTGCATACTACTTTCAAATTAGAATAGACAGATTTCTAAGCAATTAATCCTTAGTGAAGGCGTAAGAAATAAGTTGTATTAGTATTACTATGTATGATTCTATGTTAGGTATATGATAGGTATGTTTGTATAAGGTAATATTTGTCAAATTATGTATAAGTTGTGGCAGCGATTCCTGACTTTTGAGTCACAAAGGGATAACGAATGTTTAAAGCAATATATGTTATGGCATGTCAAGTGATATGAGTATGAATTTATAGGGAATTAATGAAATAAGTTGGTATAAAGATAGTAGTTAATTATATGAGTATTGGTTAATGCAGAAAACCAAAATTTCAAAATCTAATATTTTGAGATACATGATTATTGGAATAGAAAGTTTTATATTATATGATCATACGTATACGATAAGGCTTAAAATGTAAGAATAAATTATAATAATGCCGCCAAGGAGATGAAAACGAAATACACAGACAGAAGAACTTGTCAACAAAGCTGAAAGACAACCAGGGGCAAAAGATAGTTTTGTCACCTATATGATAAAAGGAAATGAGATAAAAGGAAAGTTTGTGTGTTTTAAATGTGAATCAATGGAGTATAAGGTAGAAGACTGACCAAGAAGGAGAATGAAGGCAAGGAATGTGAATACGGGAAAAGGCAGCCGGACGTTGGCGAGAACGGGGCCAACATCAACAAACAAACCAACGAAATCAACCGCAAGTGTCTTCAAGAAACTGTAGCAGCCAGGGATGCAACTCCAGGTATTACTCAAGCCAATTTTATTTCTTATATATTATTTTCTTATATTTAGTAAATTATTTTATAAATTATTTTGAAGGAGGAATTTGAGTTCTTTTAGAAATCAATTTTCCGTATAAGCAGATAGATAAGCTTTATGCTGAATAGTTAAAGATCAGTTCGATCAATTTTGATCGAGATCTTCTCGATGATGATTGTGTATGCTATATGTACCTAGTATATATAGGTTTTAAAAGCGGTGATTCCGTGGGGACGAAATCTTTATAAGGAGGGTGAATGTAACGAATTCGATATTTTCCATATAATTAAATCGGAAATTTTTGTATAATTTTTTTTTTTTAAGGATGAGGATTTGTACAAGATAATGTATGTATGTAATTATGTAATAAATAAAAATATATTTATTACATGAATGTTTACAAATAATTTTATTTTTGAATTATTGATTATTATAAATTATATTACATTAATAATTAATTATATAGTAGAAATGTTTTTATTAATTATTTTCTATGAAAATATAATTATATATTATTTAAATAATATATGAAATGATTATTAGAATTAGTATAATAATTAATCTATTTTAATATATGAATTTATGTAAGATTAATTAAGTTAATTATTTTAACTTAATTAATAATGTTATATATGAAGAAGAAAAGCGGATATGGAATCCAAACCCTAATTTTGGATTTTTATCAATGGATAAGAATAATAATATAATAATATTATATTTTAATTTTTGATTGTTATAAATATGTCTTGTGATATGTTTGTGGGTGACAATAATTTGTCAATTATTGTGTATAATGTCAAAACCCTAGCATTAATTTGTTTAACCCTATTTTTAAATTCAAATGGGAAAATAAATATTGTTATATAACAAAGTGTTATGTGATAGATATAGTGTATTATAAAATTTAATATTAATTAGAGAAACCCTAATTAATAATTAAAAATCCTAATGTTTTTTTATATAAACCCTAGTTTTACTGTACAAAACCCTAATTTGAGACACAAATTAGATGTAAGACCCTAAATTATTAATAAATGAAATTTAATTTCCTCTATTTATCATTTTGAAATAGTAAGGGTTGATTTGATTAATGTGGTTAGTTAATTTCCTCATTGTTGTCGGAGAATATTCATTTGGTCGTGGAATATTCTTCTTTGTCGAGGAATATTAAATGCAATTGGCCTTGACCTTGGGTGGGTCCCATAACTGAAAAGCGATTGGATGAAGAAAGCGACAAGTATAAGTTGTTTATAAAATAAACGTACTTGTTACCAATTATCTTGTTGGAATACCCAAAGTGGTTAAAACACGATGTCTGGCGTTGTTGCACAAAGAAGATATACGGTATTGCACCAATTATTGATTCTTACGTAAGAAGGCACTACTCAATAATTGTTACGATGAGATTCTTATTCAAATATTTTATTGATTCAATAATTTCGTGTTGATATTATATATTCTTGTTGTTTCAATAATTGTCACTACTACGGTATTTTTCATTATCGAAGCAATAATTCATATTATCCGAATAATATTATTAGAAAACATTATTGGCAATGTCTAGAAAGTTACATCTAAGGAGAGGTTTGGTCACCTAATTGCGGGCATGATAAGGAGAAATTCTTATTGGAAAGCCCCTCTTTCCTCGGGAGCGGCACGGTTGCCCGATCTTGTGATTCTGTAATATTATTTATGAATAATTAATTATTGATTTATATGATGAGGAAAATATTCATTTTATGTGGATATAAATGGAGAAAATTTTTAAAAGTGACAATTGTTGAAAATCGATATTTTATCTTTTCTGATAAAATAATATTTTATTATATTATTATAATATGATAATGGGGATATTTTACAATGAATGTGGGATATATGAGTATATGAGGATGAGGAGTATTTTTGTTGCAAAGTTGTTTTAAAACATGTTAAACATGTCATGGGCCCATTTCTTGTTGAAATTTGATTATAGCCTATGAAATGGCCCGTTTATGGATTTCGGTCTATTTCTGTTTGGAATTTGGAAAACCTTTCTTCTGTAAAGTTGTAGAGAATTGAATTTCCTAAAGGAGTCACGAGATTCAAATTTTCTGATAAAAGGGCTATTTATTATGAATTATTGAAGTTCCGAAGTTCCTGAATAATTGATTTTTGGAAGTTTTAAAAAAAATTTAAAAGAAAAACGTTTTTTTTTTATTTGGTTGGCTCTACTTGCACATGTTAGTGGCTGATTTCAATTGTCTAGATGTGGGCGTAGGAATTTGGTTAATAAATATTATTAATTTATTAAATTTTCTGCTTTGGTGTTCTAATTATTTTCCTATAAATAGGGTGCTCAGATAGAATTGAAAATCACACCAGAAACTACAGATTTCTCTCTCTTTCTCTCTCTATATTATTGAGCGTATTTTTGTGAGTATTTTAGTACGTGAGTGTTGATATACGGTGCAAGTTCCTTCAGCGCTAGATTTTGTATTCTAGTCAGAAGTACTATTCTTTCTGAGGTAAGGGATGTTATTTTATTCAAAAATGATATTATTTCTTCAATATCATTATGCCGAAATATTGGTATGAATTTTTATCAAATTTGGAAATTTTTATGTCGGGGTTACTATTCACGAGTTACTATTCATGAGTTACTATTCACGAGTACTATTCACGAAGCATGATGATGTTTTTTGTGAAATTTCTATCTTTTGGTGTCGGAGTTACTATTCACGTGATATCACGACCTTTATTCACGATATCTGACCTTATTTTCTGAATACACTATTCACGAAAAATTAAATTTTCTTTTCTATGTCCAAGATTATGCATTATAGTTCCTATCTTTGATTGGATCTATGTTTTGGTCTTTATTCTTGAATTTTACTCCACTACGGTTATTTATGAAGTACTTTCGAACTTGGGTTATTTAAAGTATGAATCCTTAATACTTGTTCTTTTGTGTTTCTTTGGATTCGCTTTTCTTTAAAATATTTTTCATCATCCTCGGTCTTAAATGATGATATTCTTGAATATCTATGTATTTTGTAGTGCAAAGATGAATGATTTCGATGAATATCTTCTTTCGTAGTGCAAAGATGAGCAGTGTTTAGATGAACATGATTAAGTGATGAATATCTTTGGCCTGTAGTGCAAAGATGAATATTTGATTCCAGATATATATTGATTGATGTTACAGGGATAAAATATTGACGATGAACTTTTAAATCCATATATAGAAGATAGTAGATTTCATTCTCTACTTAACTCTTCTAATGAATTATTATTTCCGCTGTGAATATTGATTTAAAACTTGTTGTCTATTGTATTCTATTAGATTTTTTCCTGTTGAAGACTAACGATAATTTGTTCTATATTATCTTGGTCATAATATTCTTTACTGGGCTAGTTGAGCTCACCCTTTTCCTTTTGTTCCATTTTTCTTCTCAAGAGGCGAGAATGTAGCGAGTACTAGTCGGGGTATGGAATAAAGGTTCTAGAAAGTTGTTTTAGTAGTCCTCACCATTTTTGTAAAATAATGTATCAATAATTGTACTGAGGACTTATTTGAGTGTGAATATTGTCTAGATGACAATATTTGTATTTAAACTCACAGTTTTTATGTTGTATTGATAAAGTTGTAGTTGTTTCTGTACCATGTAATTTGACGACTCAAAATGGGTGTTGTATACCTATTTTGGGGGCGCCATGATTAATATCGAGCTTAGGATATGATCTCTGGCGGAGATCGGGGAATAGAACTAGGAGGGGAGAGACGAGTAAATTCTTCGCTAGTGTGTCCTACCTAAAATTATTTGTTGGTCGGTTATAATATAGGGGTATTATGTGATTTGTTAAATTGTTTAATTAACCCTTGTTTTATGGTAGTATTTAAGAATGGCAGCTGAGAATATTAACGGTGGAGTTAATGAGACCGTGGAAACACCTTTAATCACCACCCAGGGGAACGTGCAACAGGAAGTCAATATTCCTCCTGTAAATAACACCACTTGAGTAGAGCGATGAACGACGGGATGTTTAGGAGCTTTTGCGAGTTCATGCAAAACCGCACGAGGGAGACTTCGTGTATGAGAATACGGGTGGAAATGATATAACAGCTTGGCTTGTCAAGGCCAAGCGTTCAAAGAGTTGGGACCACCATAATTTAAGGGAAAGCCGGATCCGATCATGGCGGAAACGTGGATCAAGCAAATTACCAAGATATTCGATGTCTTGGGATGCACAAAGGAACAGAAGGTTCCATTCGCCACCTTTATGTTACGTGATGAAGGCAGATTCATTGGTGGGAGTCGTGAAAGCGTACCGACCGCCGCACTCTGCATGTCTTGGGAAACGTTTCAGAAACTTTTCAACGAAAAATACTTTCCTGAAAATATTCGCCATATGAAGGAGGTAGAGTTTATTAGACTAGAACAAAACAACATGACGGTGTCCCAATACGAGGCAAAGTTCGTAGAGTTATCTAGGTTTGCACCTCATTTGGTAGAGAATGAGGAACAAATAACGAGGATATTTCTGAGAGGTTTAAAACCCGAGATTCGGCAATATCTTATCTCTCATAAATTTGCTTTATATTCAGGATGTTGTCAGCAGGGCTCAATTATTAGGCGAGATAGCGAGTCACGTTCGAAACCAAGGGACCGCATGACGAGGGTCATCTTGGTGGTAGCAGTCATCGGAGTAATGAAAACCAGCGGGGAGGAAAACATTCAGACAAAAGCGGTAACCACTCTGGTGGTAATCGTGGCCATGAAAATAAAAGAAGTGACTCGGGGGGAGATTTTAAAAAGAGGAGATTCAACAATGACAATGTGAAGACGTCAGTACCAACAACAACTGGTTTTAAGGGAGGAGAACGACCACCTGTCGTATGCTATAAATGTGGAAAAGAGGGACATATCAGCCCAAACAGTCCACAAAAGTTTAAGGTATACTATAGCTGTGGAAAGGAATGACATATCGCTCGAGATTTCACTGTAGCGAAACCAAGTCCAGCGGGGATGGTGACTCAAAAGGCTGTCCTAGAAAAGTCAATGTCAACGGTTCCTGGAAGAGCGTTTGTCGTGACTGGTCAACATGCTAGGAACCCAAATGAGGTGATTACGGGTAAGCTAATCATAAATTCATGCGAAGTTATACATTACTTAATACCGGTGCTACCCATTCATTTATCTCTCCTGCTTGTGCTCAACGTTTAAACTTGACTCCGGAGAAATTAGACTTTGACCTATCTGTGGAAACTCCGTTAGGAGAAACTTTCATCACATCCACTATTTATAAATCTTGTTTGATCCAAGTTGGCACCATCACATTACCTGTTGACCTTATCTCTTTAAAGATACTTGCTTTTGATGTGATTTTAGGGATTGATTGTTTAACTACTCATCATGCCAAAATTGATTATTTTCGTAAGGTTGTTAGTTTTCATATTCTAATCAACTTTGTTATGCGAATTCAAGCACTAAACCATTAAAATCAATCACTGTCATATCAAGTCATAAAGCTATTCGTTTATTGAAAAACGGATGTCAAGCTTTCTTAGCCCATGCTATGGATTTGAATAAAGACACGTCAGATTTGAATAATATTCCTATTGTTATTGACTTTCCTAACGTATTTCTGAAGAACTTCCCGGTTACATCCCGTAAGCGAAGTTGAATTCTTTATTGACCTTGAACTTTGATACAAAGCCCATTTCTAAAACCCCATATCGAATGGCTCTATTGAACTTCAGGAGTTAAAGGTCCAACTACGAGGAGTTGTTGGACATCGGTTTCATTCGTCTATTACATCTCCTTGGGATGCTCTGTTTTATTTGTAAAAAGAAAAAGCGGAGTATGTGACTTTCATATCGATTCTGGGAATTAAACCATGTCACTATCAAGAATTGGTATCCGCTACCTCGTATTGATGACCTATTTGACCGATTACTGAGGACCACAATTCTTTTCAAAGATCGATCTTCGATTACGGATATCAATTTGAAGGTTAGGCGAGGATATTCAAAGCGCTTTCGAACTTCGATGCGGGCATTATGAATTCTTAGTCATGTCTTTTGGATTGACTAATGCTCCCGCCGCTTTCATGGATATGATGAGCCCGAGTATTCAAGGAATATTTGGATCGGGTTCGTTGTTGTCTTTATTGATGACAACCTCATCTATTCCAAAAGCCATGAAGATCATGAGCGCCATTTGAAGCTGGTACTGCAAATGCTTTGTGATAACAAGTTATATGCCAAACTGAAGAAATGAGAGTTCTGGCTTGAGGAAGTAGCATTCCTTGGGCACATGGTGTCAAAACATGGAGTGTCTATTGACCCGGCGAAGATTGAAGCAATTCAAAGTTGGGAGCAACCAAAGACGGTGACTGAAGTACGTAGCTTTTTGGGCTTAGCTGGTTATTATCGGAGATTTGTGGAAGAATTTTCTAGAATCGCTACTCCATTAACTCAGCTGACTCGTAAAGATATAAAATTCGTATGGAGCGAGGAATGCGAGAAGAGTTTCCAAGAACTCAAGAGGAGACTCATTTCGGCACTGTTTTGACAATACCATCTGGTTCGGATGGATTTGTTATCTCAAATGATGCTTCGTGCAAAGGGTTAGGATGTGTTCTTATGCAACGTGGGAAAGTCATAGCCTATGCCTCATGACAACTTAAAGAATATGAGAGGAATTATCCTACTCATGATCTAGAGTTAGCGGCGATCGTTGCGCGCTAAAGATCTGGAGGCACTATCTATATGGGGAGAAAGTGGAGATATATTCGGACCATAAAAAGCCTCAAATATTTCTTCACTCAAAAGAACTCAATATGCGCAAGAACGACGTTGGCTCGAGTTGTTGAAAGATTACGACCACACTATTCAATACCATCCGGAAAAGCAAACGTGGTAGGCGACGCGTTGAGTAGAAGATCATATCGTGAGGAGCGAGTGCGATGATGTCAAATATCGCGCATAGAACCGACTTTAATCAAAAAGTTAAAGTTGCTCAAGCTACAGACCCGAAGCTGATGCGTATGAAGAAGAAAGTGCAAGAAGGTGCTATTCCAGAAGCAAGAATCGATGAAGAAGGAATACTTCGAGTCCAATCCAGACTTTGTGTTCCTAATGATTCTGATTTGAAGTACAAGATCATGATGGAGGCACACAATACACCATTTGCAATCCATCCTGGAAGTACCAAAATGTATCGTGATCTTCGACATATATTTTGGTGGAACAATATGAAGAGAGAGATTGCAAAGTTTATCTCGATGTGTTTAACTTGTCAACGTGTAAAGGCAGAGCATCAAGTACCAAAGGGTCCATTACAACCACTTGAGATTCCGAAATGGAAGTGGGAACACATTACCATGGATTTTGTTATGGGTCTTCCCAAGGTTTCTCAAAGCATATAGATGCGATTTGGGTTATTGTTGATAGATTAACCAAGTCAGCCCATTTCTTGCCTATACGTAAGACTTATTCCCTTGAACGTCTTGCTAGTATGTACGTAAATGAGATTATAAGACTGCATGGCATGCCAGTATCCATAGTTTTGGATCGTGACCCAAGATTCACTTCAAGATTTTGGGTTAGCTTGCAAAAAGCTATGGGCACGGATTTACGATTTAGTTCGGCATACCATCCTCAAACGGACGGACAATCAGAGAGGACTATTCAAACTCTTGAAGATCTATTAAGACTTTGTGTCCTAGACTTCAAGGGGAGTTGGGATAAGTATTTACCATTGGTGGAATTCTCTTACAACAACAGTTATCAGGCAAGTATAGGTGTGGCTCCATTTGAAGCATTGTATGGACGAAAGTGTCGCTCTCCAATATGCTAGAATGAGGTGGGAGAAGCAACGTTGTTAGGACCAGAGTTGGTATGAATGACTACAAAGAAGATCCAAACGATTCGATAAAGTATACAAACGGCACAGGATCGACAAAAGAGTTATGCGAATCTTCATCGAAAGGACGTGGAATTTAGTATTGGGGATCATGTATTGTTGCGTGTGGCTCTATGGAAGGGAGTTACAAGATTTGGGAAGAAAGGAAAGCTCAATCCACGATTTATTGGTCCATTTCAGATTCTTGAGCGAGTAGGAAATGTGGCCTATAGACTCGCATTACCTCCAAGTATGTCTCGTGTTCATAATGTTTTTCATAAATCTGTGCTACATAAATATGTGAAAGACCCAAACCACGTTATTTTGTTAGAACCGGACGAGATAGCCGAAGACTTAACGTACGAAGAGGTACCTGTCAAGATCTTGGATAGGAAAGAGCATGTCCTACGCACGAAGGTCATACCACAAGTTAAGGTTTTGTGGAGAAATCATGCTATTGAGGAAATGACCTGGGAGTTGGAAACGGAAATGAAAGCGAGGTATCCTCACCTTTTCGAAACACCAGGTACGTATGTCAATTTCAAGGATAAAATTTCATAAGGAGGGGAGGTTGTAAGACCCCAAATTATTAATAAATGAAATTTAATTTCCTCTATTTATCATTTTGAAATAGTAAGGGTTGATTTGATTAATGTGGTTAGTTATGGGTAAAATGAGCAAATATTTCAAATAAGCAAGTGGTTATAAAATACTCATTGTTGTCAGAGAATATTCGTTTGGTCGTGGAATATTCTTGCTGTCGGGGAATATTCGTAAGACGGAGCATCCTTGTGTGGGCCCCATAACGAAAAGCGATTGAATGAAGAAAACAACAAGTATAAGTTGTTTATAAATAACTGGCGTAGTTATTTACAGATTAATCTTTGTTGGAATACCCAGTGGTTAAAACACGATGTCTGGCGTTGTTGCACAAATGCACACGGTATTGCACCAATTATTGATTCTTACGTAATAAGGCACTACTCAATAATTGTTACACTAGTTAATGTTCGATATTTTATTGATTGATAATTCTTTGCGTTGAAATTTTATATTATTATTGTTGTTTTGATAATTGTCACTACTAAAGATTTTCCATTATCGAAGCAATAATTCATATTATCTGAATAATATTATTAGAAAATATTATTGGCAATGTCTAGAAAGTTACATCTAAGGAGAGGTTTGGTCACCTAATTGCGGCTACGAAGAAGGAGAAATTATTATTGGAAAGCCCCTCTCTCACGAAGCGGCACAGTTGCAAGATCTTGTGATTCTGTAATATTATTTGTGAATAATTAATTATTGATTTATATGATGAAGAAAATATTCATTTTATGTGGATATGGATGGAGAAAATTTTTAAAGTGACAATTGTTGAAAATCGATATTTTATCTTTTTTGATAAAATAATATTTTATTATATTATTATAATATGATAATGGGGATATTTTACAATGAATGTGGGATATATGAGTATGTGAGGATGAGGAGTATTTTTGTTGCAAAAGTTGTTTAAAACATGTTAAACATGTCTGTGGGCCCATTTCTTGACTGAAATTTGATTATAGCCTGTAAAATAGCCCGTTTATGGATTTCGGTCAATTTCTGTTTGGAATTTGGGAAAACTTTCTTCCGCAAAGTTGTAGAGAATTGAATTTCCTATAAAAAGTCACGAGATTCGAATTTTCTGATAAAAGGGCTACTTATTATGAATTATTGAAGTTCCGAAGTTCCTGAATAATTGATTTTTGGAAGTTTTAAATTTTTTTTAAAAGAAAAATGCTTTTTTTATTTGGTTGGCTCCACTTGCACATGTTAGTGGCTGATTTCAATTGTCTAGAGGTGGGTGTAGGAATTTGGTTAATAAATATTATTAATTTATTAATTTTTCTGCTTTGGTGTTCTAAGCATTTTCCTATAAATAGGGTGCTTAGGTTAGAATTGAAAATCACACCAGAAACTACAGATTTCTCTCTCTTTCTCTATCTATAATATCGAGCATATTTTTGTGAGTATTTTATTACGTGAGTGTTGATATACGGTGCAAGTTCCTTCAGCACTAGATTTTGTATTCTAGTCAGAAGTACTATTCTTTTTTAGGTAAGGGATGTTATTTTCTTCGTAAATGATATTATTTCTTCAATATCATTATGCCGAAATATTGGTTAGAACTTTTTATCAAATTTGGAACTTTTTCATGTCGGGGTTACTATTCATGAGTTACTATTCATAAGTTACTATTCACGAGTTACTATTCATGAGTTACTATTCACGAGTTACTATTCATGAGAACTATTCACGAAGCATGATGATGTTTTTTCTGAAATTTCTATCTTTTGGTGTTGGAGTTACTATTCACGTATACGTCACTATTCACAAATACGACACTATTCACAGAAAAATTTAATTTTCTTTTTTATGTCCAAGATTGTCTGTTTTAGTTCCTATCTTTGATTGGATCTATGTTTTGGTCTTTATTCTTGAATTTTACTCCACTCTGGTTATTTATGAAGTATTTTCGAACTTGGGTTATTTAAAGTATGAATCCTTAATACTTGTTCTTTTGTTTTCTTTGGATTCGCTTTTTCTTTAAAATATTTTTCATCATCCTCGGTCCTAAATGATGATATAATTGAATATCTTTGGCTCAGTAGTAAAAAGATGAATGATTTCGATAAATATCTTTGGCCCGTAGTGCAAAGATGAGCAGTGTTTAGATGAACATGACGGTGATGAATATCTTTGGCACATGTAGTGCAAAAGATGAATATTTGATTCGAGATATATATTGATTGATGTTACGAGGGATAAAAGATGAGCGATGAACTTTTATATTCATATATAAAAGATAGTAGATTTCATTCTCTACTTAACTCTTCTAATGAATTATTATTTCCGCTGCGAATATTAATTTAAAACTTGTTGTCTATTGTATTCTATTAGATTTTTCCCTGTTGAAGACTAACGATAATTTGTTCTGTATTATCTTAGTCATAATATTCTTTACTGGGCTAGTTGAGCTCACCCTTTTCCTTTTTGTTCCATTTTTTCTTCTCAGGAGGCGAGAATGTAGTGAGTACTAGTCGGGGTATGGAATGATGGTTTTAGAAGTTATTTTAGTAGTCCTCACCATTTTTGTAAAATAATGTATCAATAATTAAAAAGAGGACTTATTTGAGTGTGGATATTGTCTAGATGACAATATTTGTATTTAAACTCATAGTTTTTATGTTGTATTAATAAAGTTGTAGTTGTTTCTGTACCATGTATTTGGCGACTCAGAATGGGTGTTGTATACCTATTTTGGGGGCGTCACATCGTGAAGCACCGAGTTCGGGTTTCAAGTACCCGAGTTTGGGGTCTTTACAAGTTGGTATCAGAACTTAGGGTTAAAAACCTTAGGTGGGTTAGACCTTAGGCTATAACCTTGGAACAGAGGAAAACGTTGAAAATACAAATAACTCATATAGAGTTTAAAAAGGGAGATGAATTGAATAAGTTCATCGTCAAATCAAATAAAAGATAACTTATATAAAACTATTAATTATTGTGTGTATATATTAGTTGATGATCAGGATAACTTAGGTGTGTAGATGTCAGATAGAAAAGGATTAGGATACCCTCAAATCGTAAAGAAGAAGTCAACCTCCAAAACTGAACCAATATCAAAGCCAATAGCTGAAATAGAGGCTCACATTGAAAGCTACCTCAATGCGGTGGTTGTTTTGAAAAGTATAGTACCGGACCCTGAAACGAGGGTATGACTGATAGGTAAAGTATAGTTAAAGAATATGTGGTCAATGTTGAGTTCTTAAACTCATATGTTGGTGGTGAGTTCTTAAACTCATAATGTATGGTAAGTTGTACGAACTAGGTGTAGTTAGGTGTGAATGGATTATTGAGGATAATGGGAATAGACAAATTTCTATGCAATTAATCCTTAGTGAAGGCGTAAGAAATAAGTAGTATTAGTATTACTATGTATGATTCTATGTTAGGTATATGATAGGTATGTTTGTATAAGGTAATATTTTTCAAATTATGTATAAGTTGTGGCAGCGATTCCCGACTTTTGAGTCACAAAGGGATAGAGGATGTTTAAAGCAATATGTGTTATGGTATGTCAAGTGATATGAGTATGAATTTATAGGGAATTAATGAAATAAGTTGGTATAAAGATAGTAGTTAATTATATGAGTACTGGTTAATACAGAAAACCAAAATTTCAAAATCTAATATTTTGAGATACATGATTATGGGAATAGAAAGTTTTGTGTTATATGATCATACGTATACGATAAGGCTTAGAATGTAAGAATAAATTATGATAATGCCGCCAAGGAGACGAAAACGAAATACACGGACAGAAGAACCTGTCAACAAAGCTGGAAGACAACCAGGGGCAAAAGATAGTTTTGTCACCTATACGATAAAAGGAAAGGACATAAAGGGAAAGTTTGTGTGTTTGAAGTGTGAATCAATCGAGTATAAGGTAGAAGACTGACCAAGAAGGAGAATGAAGGCAAGGAATTTGAATACGAGAAAAGGCAGCAGGACGTTGGCGACAACGGGACCAACATCAACAAACAAACCAACGAAATCAACCGCAAGCGTCTTCAACATGACCGTTCAAGAAACTGTAGCAGCCGGGGATGCAACTCCAGGTATTACTCAAACCAATTTTATTTCTTATATATTATTTTCTTATATATAGTAAATTATTTTATAAATTATTTTGAAGGAGGAATTTGAGTTCTTTTAGAAATCAATTTTCCGTATAAGCAGATAGATAAGCTTTATGCTGAATAGTTAAAGATCAGTTCGATTAATTTTGATCGAGATCTACTCGCGATGATTGTGTATGCTATGTACCCTAGTATGTATAGGTTTTACAAAGGTGATTCCGGGGACGGAATCTTTATAAGGGAGGGTGAATGTAACGACCCGATATTTTCCATATAATTAAATCAGAAATTTTGCGTATAATTTTATTTTTTTTATTAAGGATGAGGATTTGTACAAGATAATGTATGTACGTAATTATGTAATAAATAAAAATATATTTATTACATGAATGTTTACAAATAATTTTATTTTTAAATTATTGATTATTATAAATTATATTCTGTTAATAATTAATTATATAATAGAAATGTTTTTATTAATTATTTTCTATGAAAATATAATTATATATTATTTAAATAATATATGAAATGATTATTAGAATTAGTATAATAATTAATCTATTTTAATATATGAATTTATGTAAGATTAATTAAGTTAATTATTTTAACTTAATTAATAATGTTATATATGAAGAATAAAGAGATATGGAATCAAACCCTAATTTTGGATTTTTATCAATGGATAAGAATAATAATATAATAATATTAAATTTTAATTTTTGATCTTTATAAATATATACTTTGTATGTTTGTGGGTGGCAAATGGTTGGTCAATTATGGTGTATAATGTAAAACCCTAGCATTAATTTGTTTAACCCTATTTTTAAATTCAAATGGGAAAGTAAATCTGTTATATATATAAAGTGTTATGTGATAGATGTGGTGTATTATAGAATTTAATATTAATTAGAAACCCTAATTAATAATTAAAAATCCTAATGTTTTTTTTATATAAACCCTAGTTTTACTGTACAAAACCCTAATTTGAGACCCAAATTAGAGTACAAAAATTGTTTTGTAATTGTGTACTGTGAATTATGACATTTATTATAAATATCAATGTTAATTAGAAAAAACCCTAATAAATTTTGGAAACCCTAATTCACTAAAACCCTAATTCTAAAGTTAGTAACCCTAATTTGCTAAATTGGTAACCCTAATTGTTAATTGCAAGTTAAATGCTAGTTAGTGGACATTAAGATCATAATGTTCATGTATAATGTAATTAGAAAATTAAACACGATTAAGAAACCCTAATTTTAAAAAAAAATAGAAACTAATATTATTTTTATTTTTGTGCAAACCCTAATTAGTAATTTTAAAAACCTAATTACTAATTATCAACCCTAATTATTTAAATTAGCAAGGTTAAGTATAATTAGTGGACTTTAAAACCAAAATATTCAGGTTGTGTCATTAGAAAACTAATTATAATTAGTAATCTCTAAATTGCATTTTTTGGAAACTAATTTTATTTTATTTTATTTAATTGTAAATTCTAATTGCAAAATCCTAAAAATTATTGTACAAAACTTTAGGGTCAAACCCTAAGGGTTAGACAAATGACATTTATGCCATTAAATTCTCAAATAAAAAGACCATTATGCCCTTCTTGAATTATTTAGGCTAACTTGTATAACTTGCCAAACCTTTAGTGGTTGAACAACCCTACACATAGCCATGTACTACAAATTCTATAACTCAGCCAAATTATAGCCAAGTTCATTGCATTCATGTAAAATATATAAGTTATAAAGAGAGAGAATACTCATTTTATTTTTCAAAACCATCCAATCTATTCTCTCTCTAGATTTTTGAAATTGAGAGTAAAAGAGTGTGATATGAAAAGCCAAAAACACTTCTTAGCTTAACAATATCAGATCAAGGATCAGAATCAAAAGAAATCAAAGCTTAAAGGTACAAACCCTAGCTTTATAAAAATCTATGTGGTTCATGTTGTTTGTTGTTGTTTGTTGTTTAAGAATATGATAGAAGGTGTTAATCAATGATCTGGGGTGCTAGATGTTAGATCCATAACATCTAGAGGCTCGGATTTGACGATTTTCTAAATCTGGAAAAATTTTATTTTGTATTCTGACAACGAATGTCAGAGACAGTAGATCTCTCTCTGATTATGACTTTGTGTGTTTTCTACTTTGGATCGGTAGTCTGGTATTAGTTCTTTGATCTGGAAGTGGAATCACAGCCATTCAATGTCCAGATTTCGAGTTATTCTTGGTCAAAACCCGTTGAATAGGGGATGACCGATCGATTTGGTAACACGTAAATCGTAAAAGCGATGTCTCCGCAAGATTTTCAAATGCGTTGATCTGTTCGATTTTATGTGTTTTGATTATTTGTTTGTATCTCGTTTGTAGCATGTTATATGGACTTTAAGTTTATGCCCTTACATCACTGAAATAATAAATGGGATGGATTTAGTGGATGGTCAAAGTGACTGAAATGTTCACGAAAACCATTTTCAGGAATTTCGAGAAATTGTTAGCATAAACATTACGGCAAGGTTTGACGATTAAATCGGTGATTGTTTTGTAATCTAACTACAATAATGTTACATATGTGTTACGACATCGTATTTACAATCTTGAACCTTAATAACAATATCTTGATGATCCGAACCTAAAAGAAATCGACCTTCAATATAGCATCATGAAGCTATGCGGGTTTTCGGGTTACCAGAAAACCGGATCACTCGACATTATATTTATAGACTTAGATCTTATAAGTTATCGATATTTGGACATTGTAAATGATCGATAAAGATACAGGTAGTTAGTCTACAAGACCCGACGCCTAAAACACATGTGACATAAACCGATTGACCGGAATAAGGCCACCAAGATCGTTGACCGGTATTGACCAAATTTTTCTAGGCAGCCCAAAACCTTATGAACAGCCCTGACAATGATTTTAAAGGCTCGGATCTTGAATATGCGTTGTTGTGTGACCAAAATAATTGTGACTACTTGTATATCTACATTTATACTACAGGTTAAATGCTTGAGATTGACCAGAGCATGCAGGAACAAAGAATTATAAGTGGTCAAAATTGACCCCTCGACCACTGACTTGTCAGTGTTAAATGGGCTCAAAAGAACACTAAAGCAACACTTTTACATTGCCAAAGGCTTTCTTTGACGGACTTAGTAAATTTTAATTAATTAATTTTCAAAAAATGATTAAAAATAGAAAATAAATTTTAAAAAATTATAAAAATGGTTTTAAAAATTATTTTAAATTATGAAAAATAACTTTTAATTATTTGGGACATTTTTCATTAATATTTATAATTGTTTGAATATTAATGATATTTAATTTATTTAATTAGTGTATTAAATAAATTAGAGAAAAATGATTTTAATGTTATAAAAATCATTTTAAATAAGAATAAAGTGTTTTAAAGTATTTTGAGTTATAAATGTAACTTTCAATATTTTGTGATGAATTTCATTAATTAATTAATATTAATGGTAATTAAAGTTATTTAATAAATGTAATAAATAAATTATGAAAAAATAGAATTAATGATTTAAAGATTATAAAAATATTTTAAGTTATAAATATAACTTTTGATATTTTGTCATGAAAAATATTAATATTTTAATATTAATGATATTATTTTTATTTAATAATTATATTAAATAAATTAGTTTAAAAATGATTTTAATATTAGAAAAATCATTTTAAATGAAAATAAATAGTTTTAAAATATTTTAATATTTAAAAGTAAATTTCAATAATTAATTGATATTAAAGATATTAGATTTATTTAATACTTATATTAAATAAATTAGTTTAAATATGATTTTTATATTATAAACATCATTTAAAATGAGAATAAAGTGTTTAAAGATATTTTAAGTTATAAAATATTACTTTTAATATTTAAAGGATAATCTCATTAATAATTTAATATTAATGATATTAATTTAATAACAAATGATATTAAGTTTATTTAATAATTATATTAAATAAATATTTTTAAAATGGTTTTATTTATTTAAAAATCATTTAATAAGGATATTAATGAATTAAAAATATTTTAAATTATAATTAATGACTTCTAATATTTTGATAGATAATGCATTAATATTTTAATATTAATGGTAATTATTTAAAATAATTTTAATTATTTTAAAATCATTTAAAGGGTAATATTGGTACTTTAAAAATTCTTGGAGTTATTATAAATAACTTTAATATTTTGGCAATGGTTTCATTAATGGTTTAATATTAATTAAATATTAATGATAATATGATGGTTTAATATTTAAATTATTTAATAATGATTAGATATTTGAAAATTTATGATAAATGATAATAAATGTTTTAAAATTATTATAAGTCAATTAAAATGATATAATCATTAATTAAATAGTCTAATTAGATATTAAACTTGATATAGAGTCTTAAACTCGATAATTACTCGATAAAGCCGTCGGTAATCGGCAAACATTTTTTAAATTGATCCGGACTTGTATAATTTGTGCGTATATGTGTTTATTTGTGATTGATGGTTATGGAACATATGTGACAATGTGATTAGGTTATGTCTTTAATTGCGAATAAGCGATCTTATGTGTTATTATATGTTATTCTAATCGATCAAATGATCTTATTACCGATAGGTGTTATATAAAGATAGAACTAAGTTACTTAACTATAAGCGGTAGCGTTAAAGATATCTTACCTTTGCATTTCCTTTATCTGATGGACATGAGTAAGAAGTTTGTAATTATATTATTATTATGCTATATTATTAACCCTATTGTGATATATTCTATATCCGATCATTGTTTATCAACATGTTAGTATATGATAATTCAAATATATATATTATGTTCGTTAATTTCTATATATGGTTATACAAGTGTCCCCACTTGGATAATCATTGTATTTAATCGCATGTTGATATATATATATATAAGTCTAAGCTATTTGATCAGCTAGACGCAAATTTTGAAATGTCGTTGAATATGATAAAAAACATTTTTGTATCCAATCAAATTGTTTTGGTTCGGATTCCAGTCTAAGTATGAACATCCCGATCACGGGAAAACTTTTATGCACCCAAGGCGGACAGAGTGAACGATCCTATCGTTCTTGTAATGTAGTATTGATCAATTCAGGGTCCATGGGATGTACACCCTCGTGCCCATAAGCTATGACGGTTTGCAGATGAAGTTCTGTTAAACCTTATCGAAAATTTAAATCAATGTTCATAGTATGTCGACTACCCTATATATATAGTCTATATGTAGTTTCAAAATTTTGAGATAGAATTGTTATGTTATTATTATCGGTTCAGTTTACTTCACAACTATAAATTCATTGTAGAAGTGATGTATAAAAAAAATATGTATTTCTTTCAGCTAATTATATTTATAATTTTTATTACTTGCTGGGCACCCAAATGCTCATTCTTGCTTTAAATTAAATGTTTTCAGCTAGGCATGATCAACCCTAAGGTTCAGATAGGAACAAGTGAAAAGGAAAGCAAACAGATTATGTTTAATGGTATCTTTTGAAATAGTTAAACAATATATAGACAATGATATTTATTATCTATCATGTAATATATTATAGTAAAGGTTGCGTACTTGGGATTAGACTCTGATAAATGTAAGATAAGTTTGATATTCATATTATTGTTATTATTATTAGTATTATTCTGATCATAGAAATGGTATCGTGAAGCACCGAGTTCGGGTTTCAAGTACTCGAGTTTGGGGTCTTTACAAATTGGTATCAGAGCTTAGGGTTAAAAACCTTAGGTGGGTTAGACCTTAGGCTATAACCTTGAAACAGAGGAAAACGTTGAAAATACAAATAACTCATATAGAGTTTAAAAAGGGAGATGAATTGAATAAGTTCATCGTCAAATCAAATAAAAGATAACTTATATAAAACTATTAATTGTTGTGTGTATATATTAGTTGATGATCAGGATAACTTAGGTGTGTAGATGTCAGATAGAAAAGGATTAGGATACCCTCAAATCGTAAAGAAGAAGTCAACCTCCATAACCGAGCCAATATCAAAGCCAATAGCTGAAATAGAGGTTCACATTGAAAGCTACCTCAATGCGATGGTTATTTTGAAAAGTATAGTATCGGACCCTGAAACGAGGGTATGACTGATAGGTAAAGTATAGTTAAAGAATATGTGGTCAATGTTGAGTTCTTAAACTCATATGTTGGTAGTGAGTTCTTAAACTCATAATGTTTGGTAAGTTGTAGAACTAGGTGTAGTTAGGTGTGAATGGATTATTGAGGATAATGGGAATAGACAGATTTCTAAGCAATTAATCCTTAATGAAGGCTTAAGAAATAAGTAGTATTAGTATTACTATGTATGATTCTATGTTAGGTATATGATAGGTATGTTTGTATAAGGTAATATTTTTCAAATTATGTATAAGTTGTGGCAGTGATTCTCGACTTTTGAGTCACAAAGGGATAGCGGATGTTTAAAGAAATATGTGTTATGGTATGTCAAGTGATATGAGTATGAATTTATAGGGAATTAATGAAATAAGTTGGTATAAAGATAGTAGTTAATTATATGAGTCTTTGGTTAATCTGAGAAACCAAAATTTCAAAATCTAATATTTTGAGATACATGATTATGGGAATAGAAAGTTTTGTGTTATATGATCATACGTATACGATAAGGCTTAGAATGTAAGAATAAATTATGATAATGCCGCCAAGGAGACGAAAACAAAATACACGGAAAGAAGAACCTGTCAAGAAAGCTGGAAGACAACCAGGGGCAAAAGATAGTTTTGTCACCTATACGATAAAAGGAAAGGAGATAAAGGGAAAGTCTGTGTGTTTTAAGTGTGAATCAATGGAGTATAAGGTGGAAGACTAACCAAGAAGGAGAATGAAGGCAAGGAATGTGAATACGGGAAAAGGCAGCAGGACGTTGGCGACAACGGGACCAACATCAACAAACAAACCAACGAAATCAACCGCATGGCGTCTTCAATACGTGGCTCAAGAAGCTGCAGAGCAGACGAGGATGCAACTCCAGGTATTACTCAAACCAATTTTATTTCTTATATATTATTTTCTTATATATAGTAAATCATTTTATAAATTATTTTGAAGGAGGAATTTGAGTTCTTTTAGAAATCAATTTTCCGTATAAGCATATAGATCAGCTTTATGCTGAATAGTTAAAGATCAGTTCGATCAATTTTGATCGAGATCTACTCGCGATGATTGTGTATGTTATGTACCCTGGTACGTATAAGTTTTAAAATGGTGATTCCGGGGACGGAATCTTTATAAGGGAGGGTGAATGTAACGACCCGATATTTTCCATATAATTAAATCAGAAATTTTGCGTATAATTTTTTTTTTTTTTTTAAGGATGAGGATTTGTACAAGATATTGTATGTATATAATTATGTAATTAATAAAAATATATTTATTACATGAATGTTTACAAATAATTTTATTTTTGAATTATTGATTATTATAAATTATATTCTGTTAATAATTAATTATATAGTAGAAATGTTTTTATTAATAATTTTCTATGAAAATATAATTATATATTATTTAAATAATATATGAAATGATTATTAGAATTAGTATAATAATTAATCTATTTTAATATATGAATTTATGTAAGATTAATTAAGTTAATTATTTTAACTTAATTAATAATGTTATATATGAAGAATAAAGCATATATGGAATCCAAACCCTAATTTTGGATTTTTATCAATAGATAAGAATAATAATATAATAATATTATATTTTAATTTTTCAGTGCTATAAATATGTACTGTATGTTTGTGGACTGACAATGGTTGGTCAATTATGGTGTATAATGTCAAAACCCTAGCATTAATTTGTTTAACCCTATTTTTAAATTCAAACGGGAAAGTAAATACTGTTATATAATAGTGTTATGTCATAGATGTGGTGTATTATAGAATTTAATATTAATTAGAGTAACCCTAATTAATAATTAAAAATCCTAATGTTTTTTTATATAAACCCTAGTTTTACTGTACAAAACCCTAATTTGAGACCCAAATTAGAGTACAAAAATTGTTTTGTAATTGTGTACTGTGGATTATAACATTTATTATAAATATCAATGTTAATTAGGAAAAACCCTAATAAATTTTGGAAACCCTAATTCTAAAATTAGTAACCCTAATTTGCTAAATTGGTAACCCTAATTGTTAATTGCAAGCTAAATGTTAGTTAGTGGACATTAAAATCATAATGTTCATGTATAATGTAATTAGAAAATTAAACATGATTAAGAAACCCTAATTTTCAAAAAAAAATAAACTAATATTAATTTTATTTTTGTGCAAACCCTAATTAGTAACTTTAAAAACCTAATTACTAATTATCAACCCTAATTATTTAAATTAGTAAGGTTAAGTATAATTAGTGGACTTTAAAACCAAAATATTCAGGTTGTGTCATTAGAAAACTAATTATAATTAGTAATCTCTAAATTGCATTTTTAGGAAACTAATTTTATTTTATTTTATTTAATTGTAAATCCTAATTGCAAAATGCTAAAAATTATTGTACAAAGCTTTAGGGTTAAACCCTAAGGGTCAAACCCTAAGAGTTAGACAAATGACATTTATGCCATTAAATTCTCAAGCGAAAAGACCATTATGCCCTTCTTGAATTATTTAGGCTAACTTGTATAACTTGCCAAACCTTTAGTGGTTGAACAACGTACCCTACACATAGCCATGTGCTACAAATTCTATAACTCGGCCAAATTATAGCCAAGTTCATTGCATTCATGTAAAATATATAAGTTATAAAGAGAGAGAATACTCATTTTATTGTTCAAAACCATCCAATCTATTCTCTCTCTAGATTTTCAAAATTGAGAGTAAAAGAGTGTGATATGAAAAGCCAAAAACACTTCTTAGCTTAACAATATCAGATCAAGGATCAGAACCAAAAGAAATCAAAGCTTAAAGGTACAAACCCTAGCTTTATAAAAATCTATGTGGTTCATGTTGTTTGTTGTTTAAAGATATGATAGAAGGTGTTAATCAATGATCTGGGTTGCTATATGTTAGATCCATAACATTTAGAGGCTCGGATTTGACGATTTTCCAAATCTGGAAAAAATTTATTTTGTATTCTGACAACGAATGTCAGAGGCTGTAGATCTCTCTCTGATTATGACTTTGTGTGTTTTCTGTTTTGGATCGGTAGTTTGGTATTAGTTCTTTGATCTGGAAGTGGAATCACAGCCATTCAATGTCCAGATTTTGAGTTATTCTTGGTCAAAACCCGTTGACCGGGCATGACCAGTCGATTCCTGGGTAACCTAGAAATCGTAAAACAGTGTATGACAAGATTTTCAAATGCGTTGATCTGTTCGGTTTTATGTGTTTTGATTATTTGTTTGTATCTCGTTTGTAGCATGTTATATGGACTTTAAGTTTATGCCTTTATATCACTGAAATAATAAATGGGATGGATTTAGTGGATGGTCAAAGTGACTGAAATGTTCACGAAAACCATTTTCTGGAATTTCCAGAAATTGTTAGCATAAACATTCTAGCAAGGTTTGACCAGATTAAATCTGGTGATTGTTTTGTAATCTAACTACAATAATGTTACATATGTGTTTACGACATCGTCTTACAATCTTGAACCTTAATAACAATATCTTGATGATCAGAACCTAAAAGAAATCGACCTTGATATAGCATCATGAAGGCGTCGGGTTTCTAGGTTACCCTGAAAACCCAGATCAGCTCTGACATTATATTTAGAGACTTAGATCTTATAAGTTATCGATATTTGGACATTGTAAATGATCAATAAAGATACCTGGGTAGTTAGTCTACAAGACCCGACGTCTAAAACACATGCGACGTAAACCGATTGACCGAAATAAGGCCACCAAGATTGTTGACCGGTATTGACCAGATTTTTCTGGGCAGCCCAGAACCTTATGAACAGCCCTGACAATGATTTTAAAGGCTCAGATCTTGAATATGCGTTGTTGTATGACCAAAATAATTGTGACTACTTGTATATCTACATTTATACTACACGTTAAATGCTTGAGATTGACCAGAGCATGCAGGAACAAAGAATTATAAGTGGTCAAAATCGACCCCTCGAGCACTGACCTGTCAGTGTTCTTGGGCTCAAGAACACCTAAGGCAACACTTTTCTGTTGCCAAAGGCTTTAGCGACGGACTTAGTAAATTTTAATTAATTAATTTCCAAAAAATGATTAAAAATAGAAAATAAATTTTAAAAAATTATAAAAATGGTTTTAAAAATTATTTTAAATTATGAAAAATAACTTTTAATTATTTGGGACATTTTTCATTAATATTTATAATTATTTGAATATTAATGATATTTAATTTATTTAATTAGTGTATTAAATAAATTAGAGAAATATGATTTTAATGTTATAAAAATCATTTTAAATGAGAATAAATAGTTTAAAAATGATTTTGATATTATAAGCATCATTTAAAATGAGAATAAAGTGTTTAAAGATATTTTAAGTTATAAAATATAACTTTTAATATTTAAAGGATAATCTCATTAATAATTTAATATTAATGATATTAATTTAATAATAAATGATATTAAGTTTATTTAATAATTGTATTAAATAAATAGTTTTAAAATGGTTTTATTTATTTTAAAATCATTTAATAAGGATATTCTTGAATTAAAAATATTTTAAGTTATAATTAATGACTTTTAATATTTTGATAGATAATCTTGATAATATTTTAATATTAATAGTAATTATTTAAAAATGATTTTTAATTGTTTTAAAAATCATTTAAGGTTAATATTAGTACTTTAAAATACTTGGAGTTATTATAAATAACTTTAATATTTTGACAATGGTTTAATTAATGGTTTAATATTAATTAAATATTAATGATAATAGGATGTTTTAATATTTAAATTATTTAATAATGATTCAGATATTTGAAAATTTATGATAAATGATAATAAATGTTTTAAAATTATTATAAGTCAATTAAAAATGATATAACTGTTAATTAAATAGTCTAATTAGATATTAAACTTCGATATAGAGTCTTAAACTCGATAATTACCCGATAAAGTCGCTTAGATAATTTTGCAAACGTGTTTGAAATTGATCCGGACTTGTATAATTTATGCGTATATGTGTTTATTTGTGATTGATGGTTGTGGAACATATGTATGACAATGTGATTAGGTTATGTCTTTGCTCGCGATAAGCGGTGCTTATGTGTTATAGTATGTTATTCTAATCGATCAAATTATCTTTTTATAATAGGTGTTATATAAAGATATAACTAAGATTCTGAACTATAGCGGTAAGCATCGAGTGCAAGTATCTTACATTTGCATTTCCTTTATCTGATAGACATGAGTAAGAAGTTTCGTAATTATATTATTATTATGCTATATTATTAACCTATTGTGATATATTCTATATCCGATCATTGTTTATCAACATGTTAGTATATGATAATTAGGATATATATATTACATTCGTTAATTTCTATATATGGTTATACAAGTGTCCCCACTTGGATAATCATTATATTAATCGCATGTTGATATATATATATATATATATATATATATATATATATATATATAAGTCCAAGCTATTTGATCAGTTAGGCGCAAATTTAAAAATGTCGTTGAATATGATAAAAAATATTTTTGTATCCAATCAAATTGTTTTGGTTCGAATTCCAGTCTAAGTATGAACATCCCGATCACGGGAAAACTTTTATGCGCCCAAGGCGGACAGAGTGAATGATCCTATCGTTCTTGTAATGTAGTATTGATCAATATAGGGTCCATGGGATGTACACCCTCGTGCCCATAAGCTATGACGGTTTGCAGATGAAGTTCTGTTAAACCTTATCGAAAATTTAAAACAATGTTCATAGTATGTCGACTACCTTGTATATATAGTCTATACGTAGTTTCAAAAATTTAGGATAGAATTGTTATGTTATTATTATCGGCTCAGTTTACTTCACAACTATAAATTCGTTGTAGAAGTGATGTATAAAGAAAACATTTATTTCTTTCAATTTAATTATATTTATAATTGTTATTACTTCTTTGGGCACCCAAATGCTCATTCTTTCTTTAAATTAAATATTTTAAATTTAGCATAATCAACTAGAGAAGGTTCGAGGCGAGAACAAGTGAAAAGGAAAGCAAACAGATTATGTTTAATGGTATCTTTTATAATAGTTAGACAATATATAGACAATGATATTTATTATCTATCATGTAATATATTGTAGTAAAGGTTGCGTACTTGGGATTAAACTCTGATAAATGTAAGATAAGTTTGATATTCATATTATTGTTATTATTATTAGTATTATTCCGCTCTTAGAAATGGTATCGTGAAGCACCGAGTTCGGGTTTTAAGTACCCGAGTTTGGGGTCTTTACATATGATGTGTTATGACAAAGTCATACAATGACGGCATCCTCAAACGTATTGTTAATACAGTACGGCATCATGACGTCATTCTCAAAAAATATTTTAAAAATTTTAATTTGCCAGCTGGTTTGGCTACACCTAAATAATTCGATTGAATTGAATTATTGATATGAGTCTATACTATTCGATTGACTAGACAAACATTTATGAAAACTCTAAGTGTTCATTGAAGAAATTTCCGAACCAAATTGTTTGAGTGCGGAATCCGAGAAGACCGCGAGGTAGAATTTTGTACTATGGCGATGAAGAGAAAGCAGATAAAATCAAGACATGGCCAAGACAGGATATATATCAGGCTAATCACCCTTTTGGTTAATACGTAAGTAATAATGACGGTTTACGGATGAATTTCCATAAAACCTTTGCGAAAATGACAGACAAATAGTCTATATGACTCCTCAGCAAAATTTGAAAATTTTTACTCTTGTGAGAGGTGTATTGGGTAGCATGTGATGATAAGAATGTATGGTGTAAGGTGTAAGGTAAATTTCGGGGACGAAATTTTTAGAAGAATGGGTGAATGTGACAACCCAAGAATTTTGAATATTTTAAAAATTTTATTAATTGATTTAAGGTTCAAAATTAGAACCTAGACTGAAAATTAGTGTATGCATTTGATATTTTTAAGATGGAATTTTGAGGATTTCAAAATTCTGTGAATGATTTAGGTGAATTATTCAGGATTAAGGTAATAAGCGTTTATGTTCTGTGTATATGTGTGCATGATGTGGTTAAGGGTCAAGGGTTGACCTGATAAACGATATCTGTAACAAACCTTAATTATAGGTTAAGAACATCAACGTTCGGTTAAAAAACCCTAAAGATTAACAAGAAACCCTAGAAACCAGTTCTGGAAACCCGAATTTCAGTTCAGGGAATCCGAAACCCTAATTCGGGAATTTAAAACCCTAATTTGGGAACATAAAGGATAATTATAATTCTTAAGAGATATTAATTAATATATTAATTAGGGTAAAGCTTAATTAATTAGCAAACCCTAATTTCAAATTTAGAAAACCCTAATTTTGGGATTTGAAACCCTAATTTATAATTAGGGAAACCTTAGTGTTAATTTAATAATTGTAATGATAATTAGGAAATATTAATCCTAATTTTAAAGTTATAAGTAATTAGAAAATCCTAATCTAATTACGAAAATTTAATTTCTAAATTAGAAAATTATTTTTCTATTAGAAACCCTAATTCGGGGGTTTATAAACCCTAATGACCATTTTGACCCTAATTGCTTAATTAGCGATTGTAATTAGGAAATGTTAATCCTAATTAGCAAGATTTAATTTGTTATTAAGAAATTTTAATATAATTAGAAAATCCTAATTATAATTTAGAAATATTAAATTTCTATTTTTAAAACCTAAATTAGAAATTTTAGAAAATTAAATTGCAAACCCTAAGGGTTTCAAACCCTAAATCCTAAATATTCCAAACCCTAAACCCTAAAGATTTGGCTAATTGACAAAATTGTCATTAAAATTAAAACCAAAAAGACCATATTGCCCTTTATTGCATTATTCAACTTAACTTGCAAGTCTTGCCCTATTATTGTTGGTGACCAACCCTAGTCCTAGACTTGTGCTACAAACACTAATTTCAGCCATCTAGCTCAGCCAAATACATTGCATTATATCAATTTATAAATATTAGAAAGGGAGAAATTGGCTACTTTATTTATCATTCTTGCCAAGCCTTTTCTCTCTATATATTTCGAAATCTAGAGTGAGAGAGAAAGAAAAGATGAAGCATGATCAGTTCATAGCAACTTAAGAACAGAATCAAAAGTCAGAATTCATGAATCAAAGCCTAAGAGGTATGAACCCTAAAAATTTTGAAATCAGTGATCTTATGTTACATGTTGAAATTGAGTTGTTAAAGATATGTTATAAGGTGTCTATAAGTGATCTGGGTTGATAGATCATAGATCTATAACACTTAGATGCACGAATCAAGCATTTTTAGTAATCTGGATAAAATGTTGAAATATAGCCTGACAGTCATATGTCAGGGCCCATAGATCTTGATCTCTTAATTGTTTGTTGTGTTTTATGTTTTGGTTCTTTTCTCTAACATGAGGACTACACATCTATGGTTTTAAATTACTCAGATCATGCATATGTTGAGAGATCTGAGCGATCAGCTGCGCGTTGACCGAAGCCATTTAATTCGGTTTCAGGTAATCCAGAAACCCAAAAATTTCTGACAACCTTTTTGGTGGTCTCTGATCTTCTTTCTGTGAAGCGATCTGGCCATGTTGTTGTTATATGTATGTAGACTGACATGTAGACTACCCATAAATGCCTTTAGTACTTCCGGATCATACCTTTGGATCAATGTTGTAGCGAAGTCAAGCCATCGTTGACCACCTGACCTCTTGATGAAATCTGGAAACCCAGATTCTCAAGAAACGATCTGAACCACCACTTTGTGGGGTCGGATCTTACTTGGGTGATGTTGATAAGTTGATGTAAGGTTATAGCATTGTACTCTGATATTTATTCTATAGGAATGAACCCTTATATCACACAAACAATACATATACTGAAAGATACAAGGATCTAAAGTAGCACCTTTCATACTGTTTCAATTTCTGGGCAGCCCAGAAATTCAAGAGCAAGCCTGACATCGATTTCTAGAGGTTGGATCTTGCAGCTTGGTTATGTTTTGACCACAGAATGTGTTTAAGATTGTAGTACTACATCTGTACTACCATAGTATTGCATTAAACAGCTCAGATAACAACAACATATAAGTTGTAATTGTGGTCAAACTAGCTAGCATACACACTGACATGAATGCTCAAGACCACGCGAAGAACACCATTAGCGACGGATTTGTCACCTAAGGCCCCTATAACGACACTTAATTTCGGAAATTAATTATTATTTTCTGAAAATGATTATTTTAATTAAATAAATAGTTTTTAATTATTAAAAATACTAAATAAATTCTGAAAAATTATTTTAAATTCTGAAAATTAGTTTTTATTTATTTTGAGTATATTTCATAAATATTTAATATTTTTGGAATATAAATGGTATTTAATTTATTTAATTATAATATTAAATAAATGATTTAAAAATGATTTTAATTCATGAAAAATATATTATGATATTAGAAAATATTTTAAGTTATTTTTTATGACTTTTAATATTTTGTGATGAAATTCATTAATTAACCAATATTAATGATAATTAGTTTATTTAATAACTATATTAAATAAATTAAGGAAAAATGGAATTAATGCTTTATAAATTATATAAAAATGATTTAAATGTTAGAAAAATATTTTAAGTTATAAAATATAACTTTTGATATTTTATCATGAAAATATTAATATTTTAATATTAATAGTAATTAGCGGATAATGAATTTAACGGTTTAAAAATCATATAAAGGTGATTTTAAAGTATTAAAAATACTTTGTGATATTATAAATATATTATAATATTATGACATGTATTTCATTAATATTTGATATTAAATAAATATTAATGATAAAGGAATTATGTGGTATTTAATTCATTTAAATACGATTTTAATGATTGAAAATACACGATAAATAGTAATAATTATTTAAAAATTATTACAAGCTTACGAAAAATATTTCGACTGATATTAAAATTATCTGAGATAATTGTTAATTATTAAGTCAGAGTTTAATTGGACTTAGACTCGATAAAAGTCCGACTAGACCGTCGGGACGTTAGAATTTTGCCAGATTCAAGTCAGACTGAAATAGTTTGACTTGATACCGTGTCTTATGTGTGTAATAGACTGATAGGGTTATGTGTTATGTGTTTAGGTTATTCTGTGTATGTATGTATATATATATATATATATATATATATATATATAATAGTATAATATTGTGATGATATTATTCTAATATTGGAGATCTATATTACTAATATTAGGTCTTTGAATAAGGCGATATAAATTGAGTAAGCAGAATCAGCCGGTTCGAGCAAGTTTATTTTTACTTAACTCTACTAAGAGTTGTCTCATTCGGATATGCTTATGGTTAATCATTCTTTGATTGCCATGTATAATTGTACTCTGTACATATTACATATATAAGTCGGTATGAAAAGGTGATCACCTTCATTACCCGGTTGGTTTGAGATATATTTGTTCATGTATAATACTTGTTGAGTCATAAATTTGTTCCTGCTAGTTCACAAATATATTGTTGAATTATAGCCAGCTTATTATTCAGACTCTTTCAATCATGATATATCGTTATATTATTGAACTTAAACTTGCTGGGAAATCTTATGCTATCCCTTGCTATATCATGATAAAAATATTGCAGATTATGACGAACGCGTTGGATACAAGGAAATGTCCAAGACAGTTCCAGCTTTAGCATACGTGTGCAGTAGATTTGTAATAGTGTTGTAAGATAATAATGTTATGTGTTAGAAAAGTTATGATTTATGTATTAAGTGAAGGTTACTCGACCTTGGGGAAAAGTATGTAAGTTTAATGTATAAACAATTTATGTTTATATCTTCCGCAAATAGTAATAGTTGTATAGAATGATCGAATCGGATCCGCGGTGATTCGGGACCTCGGATTCGGGGCCTACTACAGTATTTTTGTTTAAATCTGTGATATGAGCTAAGAAATCTTGACATCCGTTTTTCAATATACGAATAGCTTTATGGCTTGAGATGACCGTGATTGATTTTAATGGTTTGGTCGCTTGAATTCGCATAACAGGTTGGTTAGGAATATGAAAGCTAACAACCTTACGAAAATAATCAATTTTTGCATGATGAGTAGTTAACCAATCAATCCCTAGAATCACATCAAATGCAAGAATTTTCAATGAAATAAGATCGACAGGTAATATGAGGGTACCGATTTGAACAAAACAAGACTTATAAACAGTGGATGTAATGAAGGTTTCTCCCAACGGAGTTTCAACCGATAAGTCAAAGTCTAATTTCTCCGGAGTCAAATTTAAACGTTGAGCGCAAGTAGGAGAAATAAAAGAATGGGTAGAACCGGTATCAAATAAGGTATAGACTTCACTAGAATTTATGATAAGCTTACCCACTGATGACCTCGTTCGGGTTCCTTGCTTTTTGGGAGGTCACGACAAATGCTCTCCCTTGCACTACCGGCTTTGACTTTTCTGGGACTGCCATTGATTCCTCCTTCCCAACTAAACATGTCTTCGGTGAACGACAAAATCGGGCTAGGTGACCTTCTCTTCCACAATTATAACACGCTTTAGACAGCATCGCGCAGTTTGGACTAATATGTCCCTTTCCTCCGCATTTGAAGCATATTATAGGTGGTCGTTCTCCTTCCTTTAGCGGGTCTTTGGTCTTTGACGTGTTTTCCATCATTGTTGAATCTCCTCTTCTTGAAATGTCCACTCTTATTGTCTTGGCCATGATTACCACCGAAGTGGTTAACATTTCTGGCATATTGATTTTCTCCACGTTTGTTGTCACCGCTTCGATGACTGCTACCACGGGTATTATCATTTTTTTGGCTGCTTTCTCTTGGTTGTGTTGACTCGTTATCGTGCTCCAATAACTGAGCCCTATTTACAACATCTAAATACAAACACAGTTTATGAGAAATTAGATATTGACGTATCTCGGGCTTTAAACCTCTTAGAAACATCCGCATCATTCTCTCCTCATTATCAACCAAGTGAGACGCAAACCGGGACAACTCGGCAAACTTAGCTTTGTACTGTGACACGGTCATATTTTTCTGCTCCAACTTGATGAACTCTACCTCTTTCATGTGACGAATACTTTTGGGAAAGTACTTGTCGTTGAAAAGTTCTTGGAACTTCTCCCAAGACATTTTCAGTGCGGCAGGTTGAGTACGCTTTACCGATTCCCACCAGTAATATGCCTCTCCTCGTAACATAAAGGTGGCAAAGGGAACCTTTTGCTCCTCAGAGCATCCCAAGACATCAAATATCTTGGTGATCTGCTTTATCCACGCTTTCGCGTTAAGTGGTTTTGGCTCACCAATAAACTTCGGTGGTCCCAGCTCCTTGAACTGTTTAGCGGTGACCGTCCGAGAGTTTCCAGCGTTTCCACCTACATTTTGGACAGGAGCCGCTCTCGCCTGATGTCGCATGAATTGCATAAACCCTCTGAACATTCCATCGTTCATCATTTGGTCAGTGTTGTTGTTTGAATGAGGATTTTCGCCTTCCTGATGCACATTATCCTGATTATTGATCTGTGGAGACGCAACGGTCTCCTGTGCTCCATTTTTATTCTCAACATTCTCGGATGTCATTTTCAAATACTGCCACAAAACAAGGGTTAATTAACATGCAACATATTATCCCTATATTTAATGACCAATTAAATACCAAATAAACTTAGGTAGGTCATACTAGCGAAGGAATTCCCGTCTCTCCCCTCCTAGTTCTAGTCTCACATCTTAGCCAGGGATCATATCCCTAAGCTTTGATACCAACTGTGACGCCCCCAAAATAGGTATACATCACCCATCTTGAGTCGCCAAATACATGGTATAAAATACAAATAAAACTTAACTATAAAACTGTCGTGTAAAATACGGAAAAACATATGCTATGAGTTTTAATACAAATAATGTCATCTAGACAATATCCACAATCAATGGAGTCCTCATTACAGTTATTATCACACTATTTTATAGAATAGTGAGAACTACTATGACACCATCTCGGACCATCACTTCATTCCCCGATTCGTCCCTGCTACGTTCTCATTTCTTGAAGAGAACAGTGAAAGAAAGGGTGTGCTCAACTAGCCCAGTAAGAAATATTATGACTAAGATAATGCAGAATAATTTATCGTTAGCCTCAACACGATGTTAAACCGATAAAATATAACAAACATCAAGTTTAAGCTGCGGTGAACAAGCAATCCATTAAAAGAGTCAAGTAGAGAATAAAAGTCTACTATCTTCTATGATTTAAAAGGTTTTTCATCACTTTTATCATTTGAGACTCGATTTTAATAAATAAACCATATCATCCCCGCACTACTACCAAGGATATTCATTAGTATCACGACCACAAATTATCCATGTACTCTACGGGCCAAGGATATTCGTGTATTCATCAATGGTCATGATCATGCCAACAACTATCCATCAATGCACTCACGGGCCGATGAGGACTTTTTTCACATCATTTGTAACATTACTACCATGATTACATCGAATAATCACAGTCATAATCATACCAAGTCCATCTATGCACTTACTGAGCCACAAATGACTTTCAACATAATATACACATGAGGATGACGACAATGATATAAAAATTCAATAAAACAAGTTCAAGAATTAATTTATCCAGGAACTAATAACGTCCAAATTGTTAACATGATACTTCTTTGTAGAGTAAAACTCAAGAATGCTCAGAAGAATATTTCTATGAAAAGATACTGGATGAAGCGCAAATATCAAGGATATTCCACTAATTTCATGGAGTATAGAGGTTAAAACTTTAAACAACTGAGTATACTAAAGAACGGAATAACAAAAGAAATCACCAGTAGAACTGGCAAATGGCGAAGGTAGGGCGTGAAGCCTTGGTAGGACGATGGCGGGTCGGTAGAAAAGGCCCGGTTTTCACAGAGCTAAATTTGTTAGGCAGGGTTGGTAGTGGTAAGTAAATAGCTTTTTTCCTTTTTTTAATCTTGATACATCAAAAATAGTAATAATAATAAATATTAAAAATAATAAAATAATTTATAATAAACAATAATTTTAATTACTTAAATTAACTACATATCTCAATCAATTAAAATTTTAATAGTATTATAATTTTAGATATTATTCTAAAGGCATGATTTGGGATAATGATTGATTTACTTTCCAAATAAGTAGGAGAATGCATAATTAAGGGATAAAAATTGATTTACTTTCCAAAATGTTCTACAATAACTCGATAAGTAAGGGGATTGCATAATAAATACTCGATAAAGGGATTGCATAATAAATACTCAATAAGTAAAGGGATTGCATAATCAAATATGATTCTTTAAAATTAATATAATTTATTTAACTTTTAAAAATAATAAAATCGTAATTAATACTAATATATAGATAATTTTAAATTTTTATAATTATATTATCTAACTTAAACTAATAATGGTTAGTTTAATAGTTTTATACTTTGAAATTATTAACTATATATCTCAATCAATTAAAATTTTAATAGTATTATAAATTAGTATTATTAATTAATTACCTACATTAACTACATATCTTAATTATAATTTTCAATTATAGTTAAAATATATTGAAGATTATATTAAAAACAAATAGTTGTTGTAGATTAGTTGGTTTGAACTCTTATTTATTTACTTACAAGTCTTGTGTTCAAGCCTCACAACCCACAAGTAGAAACATTTTATTTTAAAAAAAAAAAAAAATGACAGTAACTCACTTGGGCGGGCAAAAAAAGGTTTTGGTAAGTTAGAAAATGGCTGACCTAAGTCGTTTTTTGGCGGGTACAGGCCTACCACCAGGCTTGAGCCATCTTTGCGAGTTTATCACCGAAATGCGATAGACCACACAGGCAGGTTATTCCAATAGAATAATAAATAACGGAACCGGTCGGTGTAAAACGCATGATATGATAGGATATTCTAGAATAATAATAAAGCGGAACGGTCCCGGCAAAAACGCATGACGGATATTCCAACGAGAATAATAAAGGCGAAATCGGTCGGCAAAAAAGCATGTGACGAGGATATTCAGCAGAATAATAAAGAATGGAATAACAGAAGAATTTCACCATGTATGCGGTACTTCGCATAGATAGATTATTCCAACATAATAATAAAGAATGGAATAACAAAAGTTCTCTTCATGAAGACGAAAGAAAGAAATAATACCCCTTACCTTAGAAAGAAACTGGATACTGGAGTAGTCAAGGAGAGGTTTGGTCACCTAGTTGCGCCCCAATAGAGAGAAATCCTTATCGGAATGTCCCCTCTTTCCTGAGAATGATCTGGTTGTTAAATATTGTGAGTTATAATATTAATGATGAATAAGTTCGTGTTGATTAAAGATGAATTTGATATTTCCATTGTGTTGGAATTATTAGTGTTAATGGAAATCGACATCTATTTCGATACTAATGGATGTCTAGAGGTTATATTGACCAATCGGGTAATTAATTGGATAAATGAGCAATTAATTGCTATTAATTCACATGATTATAACTATTTGTTCACATGTGTGTACTATTGATTCACATTCTTGTACTATTAGGGGTGGTGGTGCAAGATTGATAATACTTGCATGACTAAGTTAAAAATTGAGGTATAGATGGAGGTACTATATTGTAATTCGTATTTTCACATGTCTAGAACTATTGATTCACATGATTTACTATTGATTCACATTATTTACTATTAGGGGAGGTGGTGCAAGTTTGATAATACTTGTAGGACTAAATTAAAAATGAAGAAAAAAAGGAAGGTATTATACTGTAATATTTCGAGTCCCAAAACGTACAATTATCGAAACTATATTTTCCTATAAATAGAAGCTCATTCTTCCTTCATTTCTAACTAATTCACAAAAGCTATAGAGCAATTATTATAGAGAGAAAGAAAGAAGAAGTCCGCTACCTCCTCATTTCAAAGTATCGATTTTTTTCTAAGTAAGGGTATTATTTCTTTCGTATTCATGAAAGAGTTATTTTCTTTCAATACTCGTAAAGGTTGTTATTCCATTCTTTATTATTACGTAGGAATAACTTTTGTTTGTGCGGATCTATCGCATGCATGGTGAATTCTTACGTTATTCCATTCTTTATTATTACATTGGAATAACTTTGTCTATCGCGATCTATCGCATGCACTCGGTGAATTCTTACATTATTCCATTCTTTATTATTATGTTGGAATAACACATGCATGCGATCTATCGCATGCACGGTGAATTCTTTTGTTATTCCAATCTTTATTATTACATTGGAATAATATGCATCATGATCTATCGCATGCATGGTGAATTCTTCGTTATTCCATTCTTTATTATTCTATTGGAATAACTTCATCATGTGGACTACCGCATGCATGGTGAATGATCCTTCATATTCATTCCTTATTAAATAATGGAAATGATGCATCTCACGTGGATTCTACGCATGGCGAGCAAAAATCCATTTGCAGCTTTATATATTCTATTATACTCGGTTGGTTAAAGTTTCGCCCATCTATACTCCATGAAATTAGTAGAATGTCACGGATATTTGTGCTTCATCCAGTATCTTTTCATGAAAATATTCTTACGAGCATTCTTGAAATTTACTCCACAAAACAGTATCATGTTGACAATTTGGACGTTATTGATTTCTGGATTAATTAAATTATAAATCTTTAAAATTTATCCTTGAACTTGTTTTATTGAATTCTAATATCATTGTCATCATCCTCATGTTTATAATATGTTGAAAGTCATCTGTGGCTTGTAGTGCATAGATGGACTTGGTATGATTATGACCAGGGATTATTCGGTATAATCATGACCGTAATGTTACAAATGATGCGGTAAAAGTTCTCATTGGTCGTAGTGCATTGATGGATAGTTGTTGGCATGATCATGACCATTGATGAATACACGAATATCCTTGGTCCATAGTGCATGGATAATTTGTTGTCGTGATACTAATGAATATCCTTGGCCGTAGTGCAGGGATGATGTGGTTTATTTATTAAGCTGAGTCTCAGCGATAAAAGTGATGAAAACCTTTTAAATCATAGAAGCTAGTAGATTTTATTCTCTACTTGACTCTTCTAATGGATTGCTTGTTCCACTGCAGTTAAACTTGATGTTGGTTATATTTTATCAGTTTAACACTGTTGAAGGCTAACGATAAATTATTCTGCATTATCTTAGTCATAATATTTCTTACTGCATGGGCTAGTTGAGCTCACATTTTCTTTCACTGTTCTCTTAAGGAAATGAGAATATAGCTGGGACTAGTCGGGGGACGGATTGACAGTCCAGATGGTTGTTTTAGTAGTCCTCACTATTCTATAAAATAGTGTGAAAATAAATGTAATGAGGACTTTATTTGAGTTTGTATACTCTTTACGAGACATTATCCGTGTTGAAACTCTCAGCTACGTTTTGTCGTACTGTATCAAAGAAGTTTGTATTTAAATTCTGTACCATGTATTTGGCGACTCAAGATGGGTGATGTATACCTATTTTAGTGGCGTCACAATCCCACTTCTTACGGCTGAGATTTAAAGAAGAAAGATAAGGATTGACAAACCGACTCCACTAACCAGGACACGCTCAATCGTTACCTTATCTCTTTACTTGTATAAAATGGGAACCTTCACCTTTTCTTTGGATTTTCTTTCCTTGTACTCTTTCCCTCTCCATTCTCTCCGTAAAATACTTCATATATAAAAGTTTGAAGATATCTACAGGCTCATCTGTAAGTTTAAGTTTGAATTATTGCTTCTGTTAATTATTATGTGTCTTTGCTTAATCTTTTAGATTATCATATTGAAAACAGTAATCGTTATCATACAGCATATCAAACTGCTACAGACAACCATAATCGTTCTTATTTTTTAGAACAGTTTAATAAATCATAACAATTAATTGTTTTAAGCAAGAACGCCATACAAGAAGAAACTTGTCGGCTTATAGTTTTGGGTACCCCCTAAATCAACAGTAATCTTATGAGATCATATATGTAATAATTTATTTGTTAATATATATTTAATATGCCTTTAAAAATTTCATGCCATTTTATTAAATAAGGTTAGTATTGATAGAGCATAATTAAGTGGAACATCACCCAAGTCGCGTTGAGGACTTTGCCTTTGGCCGTGTTATGGCGTCGTGACTTTTATCCTTTGTAAATCGTTGACAGACGTGCTTAATTTCACTCTTAAGCAGGAATTTCATCAATAAGGAATTTCCCTTAGAACAACATAATTTTATGAAAAACATTCCATCTTTTCTTCTTTTTTTCGCCCAAGATTTGAACATGTCATTTTGTTTTTATCTTTTCAGCTTCTGCCCTTCAGTGGCATTTTAGTTGAGTGCAGTAAATTTGTTAATGGCTCAATTTTCTTATTTATCTTGGTTTAATTTTCTGATACTATGTCGCAAAAAATTAAATTAACATTTTTATGTACCAAAAGACTCCTGCCATCTGGATTAGTGGGCAGTTAACTTGCGGCAGACACTTCTAGTGCATGTTTGGTTACACAGTAATTAGAACATTTGATGTGTTTAGAAGTTCAACACGCACTTAAAAATCTTATTTGTTTAGCAATTTATTTTAACCACATGTTATTTAAATTACAAACGCAACGCAATAAAAACACTGCGAGCATTACCAATAGCCGAACAAACTCTTAAATTATTTTCCCGAGTTCTAGTTCAAAAAATATAAGATTTTTATTGATTTTGTGAAAGTTAATTTTTTTTTTAAAAAGTAAACTATGTAAAAATTATTACTAATTATAACATTTATTGTTTTCATAAATGAAACCAATCACATCAAATTTTATATTTAAAATATCTGACATTGACTTTCAAACTTGGTTCTTATATTTCGGAACTAGTAAATAGTTTTATTACATTCAAGCAAACACAACAATAACCACTGAAAGCTGAAGAACTCTCAAGAATGATGAAAACAATAACAAACTTTAAACCTCTGCTTCTGATTTTGTAACATTTAAGCATGAGTAGTTGTTTCAAGAAATGGATAATCAGTGTAACCAATAACAGGATCAGATATATAGAATGTATCTCTGTTATACTTGTTGAGAGGAGCATTAAGCTCGAATCTTTTCGGTAAATCCGGGTTTGCCAAGAAAAAACGGCCAAACGCAGCAAGGTCCACATGATTCTTGGCCACAGATTTATTGCCATCTTCCCTATCGTAACCGCCAGCGCCGATAAAGGTACCGTTGAACACTTTTCTCATCGGGAAAAGACTATCTGAGCATTTTGCTTTCTCGCCCACGGTATTCATCCTCGGCTCGACCATGTGGCAGTAAAGAATGCCATATTTGTTCAACGATTCAACCATATAAAGTCCAAGGCCTTGGGGATTTGAGTCCCCTGATTGATTGTAGTCTGCAAAGGGCGAAAGCCTAATGCCTACCCTATCTGCTCCTATCTCTTTTGACACTGCTTTGATAATTTCCAAAGCGAATCGGCAACGATTCTCCAATGAGCCTCCGTACTCGTCTGTTCGGTCGTTGATCTCATCTTTCATGAACTGATCTATTAGGTATCCATGAGCACCATGGATCTCAACCCCATCAAAACCTAAATTTTGAGGAAAAAGTATCATCGCAACAAATTCTTAGCTGAAAATACATAATGACGTGTATTACACACCAAATAAAAAGGAACTTGATATGTCCACAAGGGAATTTTATAGTTCCACAAAGCTCTTCTAGCATAAATAGTAATCAGGACTCACATTTATATGAGTAAGGCCTCGTAAAAATATCAAAAAAAAATTGGTAAAAAATAACAATTCCCAATCCAACAAATTTGACCAACCGAAAACACAATGACACATCATACACCAAATAAAAAACAAATGCATTTTAAATTCGTGAACTATATATAGAACCATATTTATAGGATAAATATATAAATGAGATGTAGTGGCAATTCATCTTAGTTATTTTCTTTTTTCTAAACTTGTAGATTGTTAAGTAACCAACTCATTTAAAAGTCAAGACCTTGCACACCCAAGAGCTCTAATACCATGTTAAGTAACCAACTCATCTAAAAGCTTAAATTGTTTGATGGAGGGCGTTCCAACAATGTATATCATCCTAACATAGATGTGAACATCATCATAATCATAAAATCAAAGCAAATTTGCGTTAACTTGAAATAGATTTAGCTCAAAAACATACCAGCTTCAATAGCATTTCTTGCAGCAAGTCTAAAATCATTTATAATCTGAGGAATTTCATCAGTCCTCAGTCGTCGTGGAGGCGTAAATTCATCAACATCACTAGCAATAGCATTAGTTCGAAGTTCAGGAGTTAATGGCTTGTCTGGACTAGAGATTGGACTTCGAAGTTTAGGAGTTAATGGCTTGTCTGAACTAGAGATTGGAGCCTGCCCATTTGGCTGAAAACCTGTAAATTCAAATAGCATAAATAGGTTGGAGGGAGAAAATTTGGTACAAATCAAAATTCAATAAACTAGACTGAATTCTACTAAAGTAATTCATCAGACAGTTCTATATTTAGAACCACCAAATCCCTAAGAAATAAAAAGGAAAGATAACAGAAATAAAGTATCTTGTAAACCATCTGAACATTGTAGAACAAATTGCTTAAATTCATTTTATAACCTGTTTATTTCAGCTGAAGATAATTGCAAAAATCTAATATACTGACGTTATAACTATTGATAAGTCATATTCACATAGATCTGTTTGTAAATAAATTGAATAAATTCCTTTAAAAAAAAACTGTTGTCAAAGTATATGGCAAATAATGGTATTAATATTGTTTAGGAAAACTCTTGGTACTAAAATAAATTGTGGGGTAGAAGAGTTTGAAATATGTGAACTCAAATAAGCAGCGTTATGATAATCCAAAAAGGCAGCCTTTACTCACTTATTTGACCATATATATTATGACCATATTCACCTACTTTTACTAAAATAAGTTGAAACAAACAGCCCAGAATTGTCTATTGATTAAATTAAGAAGAAAGAAAAAGACTCATGAACAGTGGCGGACCTTAGGTATGGCCGACCGCCGCCATGACGCGGTCCAAATTTTCTAAAATTATAATTATATGTTTAGGTTATGTTTGTTTACAAGGATTATACTTGGGATATAACTATTAATTCTAAGTGTCTTGTTTGTTTTTCAATTTGAGCTTGGGACTATTAGTCCTGGAATTATAAAATAACTTAAGATGTGAGATTATTTAATACTATATTCTACCTGATATTATAATCCTTACCATTTCAGATTAAAAATTGTTAGACAAAATTAATCTCAACCTTTTTTCTTAAATGACCATAATATCCTATAATTTATGTTATTATTACTGACAACTTAAAACTTACTAGTACAAAGACTAAATATTAATTTATTTTTTTTGGAGGAGGGAGTTTGGGCGTGGGCGTGGGCGTGGGCGTGGGCGTGGGCGTGGGCGTGGTATGGGGTGAGGTATATATATAATCATTGAATATTATTTTTTGGGAAGCGTAGGGTGGGGGTGGGCGAGTGGGGGCATAATCAATAAATATTATTTTTTTGGGAGGTAGGGGTAGGGGTAGGGCTGGGGGTGGGCGTGGGAGTGGGGGTGGGGGCCGGGGCTAGGAGTTGGGCGGGATGAGTGTATACATAATAAATAAATATCATTTTTGGGGGTTGGGGAGTGGGCGGGGTGGGATTGTATCATAATCAGTAAATATTATATTTTTTTTGAGGGTGGTGGTGGGGGGTGGGGGTGGGGGTGGGGGGTGGGGGGTGGGGGTGGAAGTGAGAGTGAGGGTGGGGTGGGAGTGTATACATAATCACTAAAATATTATTTTTTGTGTGTGTGTGGGTGTGGGTGTGGGTGGGGGTGCGGGGTGCGGGGTGGGGTTGGGTGGGGGGGGTGGGTAAGAGTGGGGTATAATCACTAAATTTATTTTTTTTTGCCAATATGAATTGCTGGTACCTGCCCATTAAGTTCTTGACATAACACTTGTTCAAAGTTGGACATATATTATCATACAAAACTGGTTCAACATGACAAAGGAAAAAAGTTAAAAAGGAAAGAATAAGTCAAAATCATACTCTGATTTGAAACCCTCCCTACATGCCAAATCTGACAGAAAAAGATACCGCCTTTGGCATGAACAGCATCGACAATGGGTTTCCACGCTTCAACTTGTTCCTTTGTCCATATTCCAGGTGTATCTGGATACCTTCAATCAAGAATCACCTACCTTAGTTATGTACTAATTAATAATATTATACATTTGCATTTAAATTTGACTTCATAACTAAAATAATCGCCGATGTTATATTTACCCTTGAGCAGTGTCCGAAACTCCGGTGGCTTCAGTTATGAGAAGGCCCCCTTTCGTGGTTCTTTGGGAATAATATAATGTAGCATGTGGCTGAGGAACATTGTTATAAGATCTTTGCCTTGTCAATGGTGCAAAAACTACTCTGTAACAAATGAGGAGCAAACAAAAAACTATTAAAAAAATAAAATACTTTTTATTTTTTCTTATTTTTCTCGACTCAAAAAACGCACATACATGATATTAATTTTCTTTGCCTTTCCTATCCTTCCCTTAGTTTTAAAAACTCACAAATTTCAAAAATCAAACCCCAATTGCTGAAGTAATAAATCAACAAACTTCATTACAAAATCTACATGCAAGACTTAGATCCATACCTATGGGAGAGCTGAAATTTTCCCATTTTGTATGGGGTGATAAGAGGGACTTCAAGGGTCTTCTCTTCTTCCATTTCTAGCCCTGCTGATATCTTCTATTTCTCTGATTATAAGAATGAATAATGAGAAATATTATAAACACCCAGATGGGTATTTATAAGAAAAAATATATATAAAATATTTATTAGTTTAATGAGGGATTTGTTGTCATGGCTGATGATTGTGAGATCTAAACTGGAAAATCTTTAGGGAAATCTTGATCATTAGTTTAATGGGTATTTATAAAATATATATCTGGTTTTGTTTTGGCCGATAACATTGTGAGGAGAGAGAAGAAATAAGGGGATTTAAATAGGTATGTTAGATAAAAAAAAATATATTTAAAAAGGGGTATGCCACTGATTTCCTTCGTGTGCGCGTGTATATATACATAGAGCAAGGATCAAGAATATTTTTTTTATCTAATATTCCTCTTTAAATAACACTCTTTTATTAAGAAAGATTTTTTTATCTAAAGACTCATTTATTTTAAAGAAGATCGAAACATTCCCTTATCTCAAAGATTCTCTTTAAATAACACTCTCACTTGCTTTCCTTTTATTTATAAAAATGTCATCCGCAGCCCCATTTATTTTTTAAAAGAACTCTAAAATGACATAATTTTAATAAAAGAGTGCTATTTAATGAGGAATGCTAGATAAAGAGAATGCTCTTGATCTTTGCTATATATATGAGTGCTATTTAGGACTTCGATTTCAAGGGCTTCGATGTTGCACTTACTTCCTTCAACTCTAGATTATCTGGAGGGGAACATTAGATGAGAGCTCAGTCGTGACTCGTGAGAAGAGTGAGGAGAGAGAATGAAGAAACACGGAGTGAGCCTTTTAAATAGGAATGCTCTTTAAGGGAGTAATGTTATTTAAGGAGATTCTTTTGAAGCAGGACGGTATATATATATATATATATATATATATATATATATATATATATATATATATAGAAGGATGATTCATTATCTTACTTCTCTTATTTATCTTCAGCTAAGCTTTAAATGCGGTTTGGATTATATACAATCTGTCGTCAATACTTTTAATGACGATATATATGTTATTCTGTCGCTAAAAAGTATATTTATTTATCGTATTTAATCGTAAACCGTCGCTTAAGCTAAAAAGGTGAAGACTTAATGATTAAATAGATAAGGATATACACTGATTTGATCAGATATATATATATATATATATATATATATATATATATATATATATATATAATCTCATTAGTTTAATGAGGATTTGTTTCTGGGCTTATTTTTGCTTTTTATGATCGAAACGGACAAGTGGAGCAGTAGATTTATTGATTTACGTCATTGCTGATGCAGGGCGGCGGCTGTCCTATGAAAAAGACCCTTTGCCTCAAAATAATGTCATATTTTTCATTGTGATTTAGGGGAGAACACGCAATGCAATTTGGTGCAGTTTTAAGCTCCTATCGTAAATGCAACTGCAATATGCAATTTTTTAAGTTTTAACAATTGTGATTTGTGTCGATGCTATTTTTTGTGGTTACGATTTATTGCAGTTGAGTTAAGAATGCGGATGTAAAATCACATTTTGACAAAAAAAAATATTCATACATTTCAAAAAATAAAACTATTAATTAATACTATATTTTCATTTAAATTAAATTAACAACAGATTAATATTGTTCTTAATTAATAATAATTAGGACGTTTCAAAAATAAAGAAATAACAGTTTACAACATAGTTTATATAGCATTTCCCTTTGAAGTCTTCAAGTTCTATTATCTTCCTTCTAATTTTGTCAAATGTAAAAACAAAAATACAAAAAGAACAAATCATGAATGACTTTTATATTTGTTTTATATTTTTACAACATTAAAAGAAAAATATAAGTGTATTTCTAAACTTTGAAACCAAATTGATTCCTAAAAAAATATTGATTATTATAATGTTAAATATAAAAAGATCTATTGTATTTAGGGACAAATCTATTAAGGGGGAGCATAGGCAGCTAGCTGCCTCTGCTGAATTTTTTTTTATAAGTATAAGGGTAGGGACATATATGTAAATTAATAAATTTAAAGGATCAAATTAATGGAAGAGTTATACTTAGAGGGCAAAAAAGAAAAAGATATATATATATATATATATATATATATATATATATATATATATATATATATATATATAGACATAGGTACCAAGCTTGAGAGACATAGTGATAACTTATAATTATATTTTGTTGTACATTTATTTGTATACATGGTCATATGAAACCATGGGGGTCATTTTGAATTCCCCAAAATTTAAATTGGTTATTTATTTATTTTTGTTTTTTTATGTATTTCTTTTTTTCCTTTGTTTTTATTTTATTTTTACTTTATCATCAAAGTGAGGCAAAAAAAAGTGATAACAATTCTCTCTGTAAACTAATTAAAAATAAAAAGCTAAAGAATAAAATAATTTTTTTTGGATCATACTATAATGACCATAAATAAATTCACCATAGTTCTATCCTATTAAGATTATTAAATATGTCTTTTTCTATTTTTTTTTTGTTGTTGGAATTCATTCTTTCAAGTTAATTAATCCCATAAACCACAATATAAGGTTTTGAATATATAATATTATAATTTATAATTTATCTATAAAAATAGCTAATCAGTTGACTAAAAAATTGAATTTTTCTTGTAACTCGTTATTTTACATATATACTTTTTGACAAGGGATAGGCAAGGAATCGAAATTGCTCCCGAAACTGCACCAAAAATCGACCAAACTTCACAGATTAAGTCGCGCCAATGGTTCCAGCATAGACCAATTAAGTTGCACCAATGGTGTGGAAGTTTTTTTTAACTCCCCTTTTTCAAATTCTCCTTTTTCTTGACTTGTAAATTTTTTTTATAATCAAATATTAATTTCTCTTTATATCTTGAATTAAAGGGTGTTTGACAATGACTTATAAGTTGGTCAAACTAAGTTATATGTCATTTGTTATTATTTAGTGTTTGACAATAACTTAAATTTTAACTTTTTTGACTTATAAGTCATTATTAATTTTTTTTCATACTTCATGTGCTATATTTTTTTATGTATTAGATAAATTTTGCTACCATATATATATATATATATATATATATATATATATTGTTCGGGAGTATTTTATCGATCCTCATGTGGGCTGAAGGCCTGGGCTGGAACCGAGGTGATTGGGCCCATTGGGCCGAAGCCATACAAGATGTTGAAGGTGTTCGGGATCGGATATCCAAGCCCTCTGGGCCGGAGTCCTGTTTTGATCGTGATGTTCGGGGTCGGGCCTTTGAGTCCCTTGGGCCGAAGCCCAAACCAGTATATATATGTTCGGTTGGATTGGGCCTGTGCAGTTGGACATCCCATGAGTAGAGTCTGGGGTTATAAGGGGTTTATATGGTTAAGGACTCTAGTCCTAATCATATTCGAATAAGGTAACTCCAAAGGTAGTATTTGAATTGAATTCTACTTACACCTTTTAAAGAGATTATGTTGGACCCAAATATAGGTAACTACCATATTTAGGAGTCCTAATTCGACTCGGAGAGGGAGTCTACGGAGGTGAAAATGGCTATAAATACAAGGCTTGACTACAATTAACAGGTAATACATCTTTGAGCACTAAACACTTAGCTTCCATTGTTAAACCTTGTGAACGGCTTGTACTTATTCTCACACTGGAGCTATCCCCGGGCGGCACAAGTCGTCAAGCGTCGTGTGTGATCTGTTATTGTGCAAGTTCAAGCGTGTGAATTTTGTGATTGGACGCGCCAGCGAAACTTGGCATTAACATTGGCGCCAGAAGGAGGGCTTTTAGTGCTTTCTACAATCGCAGTTAACTTCTCTGGTAGAAAGTCATGGCGAGCAGGGATACCAGTGCTTCTAACCAGAAAAAGGCAAAAACTCACAAGACCACCCAGGTGTGAGGGTCGATCAAAGACATGCTATGTAACTCCCCCAAATTTGGACCGCCACTTCGTCACTCGAATTCGGTTCGTCACGTGCTCAAAGTAATACCATAATAACTAAAATCACACATTCACACCAAAAGATCTAATTTAGAATAATATACAATGATTTATTATTATTATTCCCCCAAATCTCTCAACCTACAGTGCTTAATAGATTAAATAATAATATCGAATAAAGACTTATTACATAATCCTACTTAAGCTTAAACATAGTCTGAAAACAGTCTTAATACAACATATTAGACTTAAACATAAAAGGGACAAGCTAGTCGGTAGCCTTGTCCTTGCCCTTGTCTTTCCCAGAGACACCTCCCTGTTCCGCCTTAACTGAAAGGTTTTAAATAAGCAAGGATGAACACAAATTGCCCATCAAGTAATATTCAACAGGGGTAAATAGTTTTATAACACAAGTTTGAAATATAGAAGTATCATCTCTAAGATAGTTCAGAGTTTCAGAATAATATCATGAATAATGAATATCAAAAATTCTTGGAATAAGAACGATAATTCAATATAAATCAACATATATATATATATATATATATATATATATATATATATATGAATTCAAAGACTTTCAAGGTATCCAACTGGATAACAATTTATACTGAGCGATCACTAAGGACTATTTAAACATCTACTAGAATTACCAATATTAAACTGATAACCCAAAAGAATCAAGTACTATAGATGATCAGTCTACAATACTCTAAGTTATGCATAACACCACAGTAATAAACCATTCATGTGTTGGGGTTTCTAACAACATACATTCCCCTTACCATAAGGGTTGTTCAACTCAGTTTTCAAGATTTCCACACCAGTCAATTGGTTTGGACAGTTTTATAAACATGCATATAGTCTAGCCGAATCAAATGGCCCAAACACTTTCACAATATTCGAGAATAATACTAAGTTCAACATGAATAATAGGTTCACAAGAATTTAAACATATTAGCTCAATTGAACGAGTAAATAAGATAACTTGCATTTAAAGAGGTAAGCTTACGACATTTGTCGAATAAAGTAATGCAAGGGTTTAGGATACTTGCACAATGTAAATGATAGTTTGAATACTTGCCTTAAGCGTAGTTTATCCACGTTAATAAATCAACACTTTCGAATCCTATTTATAGTATATTATATGTATAGGATGCCCATTAGTCATATAAACTCATATAGGTAAGTTCAACGTACACATAACGTCTAACTTAGTTATATACACATCACCTTATCCTATATTTTCATAGCACAAATCACAATTACAAACGTCTTTATTGCTTTATTTCATGCAACCATTTCTTTGGACTTAACATTTGAAAATTAACATTCATCATTATCACCTAGCATGCTCCTTAACACATTACATAGCATATTTTTTATGTATGATAAGTTAAAGTAATCATATAAGCATACTTCAAACATCAGTTCAAAAATAGAACCCATACAAGACTGCAGAAGAGCAGGCAATTGCTACTGTCTGAAAGCTTAGGGATTGCCGGCCTTGGTGTTTGTCCCCCGCCGCACTAAGGTTGAGTTTTGCACATCTTAACCCTTTAGGATCTAGATACCCATGTGATGAAACTAGATTTCAAAAATATGTTCAAGTTTGCCTTTGAAACCATTTTAATTTGAACTATGCAATCTAACATATACAAGATAACTTCAAAGCTCTAAACATATGTAGTCAAGTCATGTTAACATGCTCGCAAGATCAGAATGTATATCATGTAGTAGTCATGCATGTTAGCTTACTATACTAAGCTTTTTCTTGAAAACATTTCTAACACAAAGCCTAATAAGGCGGTCATGAACAAAGGAACTATGCACACCATATCATACTTATTTAAGTGTAAAATCAGTCATGTGTATAGATTACTAGGCTCACAATTTGCAGAACATGATCTTTACATGGTTTGTTTTCAAAACTAAAAGTCCCAAATTTTCATCTAAACCTTATACTTTCGTTAATCATACTAATAGTAAAACATGCTCACATTAGGTTAATATATCTATATATACCCCTTACACATGCTTGCATACTAATATATGTCATAATAATTTACTAACACTTGGCAGATTGTAAAACTGAACTCAAGGGTCAGCGCAGCTGTGCTGCGCCTCAGTGTTGATCTGGCGCAGCTGCACCATGTCTGGTTCGAGCCAAGAATAGTCTACGTCGGCAGAAAACTAGCCCAAACACAGAAATTACTCACGAATTCGATTCTAACCAGTTATATATCAGTTTAAACATGCTTATATCATTATATAACAACTATATAAACATTACCCAATCCTTTTTAACATTTAACTCCACCAAATCAAAAATTTGAAATTCAAGAACTCAAGAACTCTGTTTTGGAAGAGAAAGAAATGGAAAGCAAGGAAAAGGAATTATACCTCTGCAATGTGCAATGAACTTGCTCCTAATGAACTCTCAAGCTCATAGAACACGTGTATGCTCTCAATCTTACATTAAGCAATTTATCAGACAATTTCCAAGCAACACCAACTGAGAATTGAGTCTACCATTTATACAAGAAGTTTTGGACTGGACATTTGTGTTACACAAGATTGGAGTCCATGGTATATTAATGGAATGGAACAAAGGTTATTAAGGAGTTGTTTACCAACCCCATACCAGCGACCTTCTTAGCCATGATCACCTAGGATTAGCAGCTTGAAAGTTACGTAAAGAGAGTTTAGGTCACTGTTCATTGTACTTGATGACACTCATTTTTGGACAAGAGAGAAAATCTCAGCATTTGGTCATGTAAAGCTTGGTTTGGTCCTTTTAATTTCCATAATATAATATTAAGGTACAATTGTTACCATATTAGGAATTTAAAGATAATTTTATACTCACATCATATAATCCATGTACATTAACTACACGCAATAAAATATCATAGTTAGGCATTATTGTCCGGATAGTTCCATAATTATCTCTACCACTCACATTACTACACTATAACCTTATTTAATATTGATGTTTATTTAAAACATTGAATTCCTTTCTCAGATTCTAGAATACCCAGATAATTAATCATTTATGCATTACAACTTCATATGATGCCATGGTGCTACTAGGTACCTCATTTCATTGCAATATACTCCTATTATATAGTTTTATTTATGTCACACATATAAAATTAATGTCCCAATTCGGTCTACAAAGAGAAAGTAACCAACTCTCAATCGATCTTGGCGCAATTGCCTTGATTTATCTTCTTTGGGAGACGGTAGCAATCAAGGCTTGATTTATCTTTATTGAGACGGTAATTTACTTGCATTCTCGATTGATCTTAGAACTGGTTTAGCTTCAAGCTCGTGCCAACTTTCATCGCTAAACTCATTTTATACGACATGAATTAATGTCCACATGAGTGATATTACCAGTCTAAGGGCGTACTTATTAACTACATGAAATCATATGATCAACACGATTAAGCTTCCTAATTCCCGTTTTAACTCGCTTAGTGAATTTTCTTGTTTCACATTATGCCACACAAGGCATTTCACAATTCTCATTGCCAAATCCACACTTCTCAATACGCATTAATCTAGTGCAACTCAATTGAATTAACCAACTCACAAAACAATAATACTTATATAAATATTATTTCCATTAATATATTCATTTAATAATACGTGGAAATTCTCGGGTATTACATCCTTCCCCCCCCCCCCCCCCCGTATAAAAATTCCGTCTTGAAATTTCTACAATGTTACACAAATAGATGGGGATAATCCCTCATCGTCCTATCTTCTAACTCCCACGTTGCCTCCTCGACATCGTGGTTACGCCACAGTACTTTTACAAGCTCTTTCCTATCAAGAATATATCATGGTTTGCTTTATTTCTCATGGTTTGCTCTTTCCTATCAAGAATATATCATCGATAACTTTATTTCTCATGGTTTGCTCTTTCCTATCAAGAATTTGGACAGGAATTTCTTCGTACGCTAAATTCTTCTCCACCGAATGGGTTCATAAGAAATCACGTGCTTGTAGTGGGAGCTCATGCGGACGCTTAACAAGGATATGTGAAACACGTTATGGATGTACTCCAACTCAGGTGGTAGTGCAACTTTGTATGCTACTTCGCCCACTCGCTTTAGTATCTCAAAGCAGCATTTATGAATCTTGGACTCGCTTTTCCTTTCTTCAAAAACGGATCTTTCCCTTCCATGGAGATACCTTCAGGAATACAAAACTGCCGACTTAAAAATCTCGGTCTTACCGATGCAAATCCGCATACTTTTTCTGGCGATCTTGAGCCACCACTAGTCTGGCCCTTATTACTGTCACCACGTCCGCGGTTTGTTGTACTAACTCTGGTCTGAGTATTTGTCACTCTCCGACTTCGTCCCAACATAATGGCGTTCTTCACTTCCTTCCATAAAGAGCTTCGTACGGTGGCATGCCGATACTCACATGGTAACTATTATTATACGCAAATTCGACTAAGGGTAGGTGGTCGTCCCAATTTCCCTTGAAGTCCATCACGCAAGTTCTAAACATGTCCTCTAGCATTTGTATTGTTTGCTCACTCTGTCCGTCAGTCTGAGGATGATAAGCAGTACTTAACCATAACTGTGTACCCATCCTCTCTTGCAAGCTTTTCCAAAATTTTAACGTGAAACGCGGGTCTTGGTCAGAAACAATCGACACCGGCACTCCATGTCGTGAAACGATTTCCTTTACGTATAGATTTGCTAACTGATTTAAACTATAACGGATCTTGATTGGTAGAAAATGTGCGATCTTTGTAAGTCGATCCACGATAACCCAAATGGCATCCAAACTTTTCTGCATGACTGGAAGTCCTACCACGAAATCCATCATAATATGCTCTTATTTCCACTCCGGTATTTCCAACGGTTGTAGCAACCCACTCGGCCGCTGATGCTCTGCTTTTACGCGTTGACAAGTCAAACATCTACTAACGCACTCTGCGACTTCCCGTTTCAAATTGGGTCACCAAAAATGTTGCCTCAAGTCTCGGTACATCTTAGTGCCTCCCAGATGAATGGAATATGTCGTATTGTGTGCCTCGTGCAAAATCTCTTCTCTTAACCCGGTTACCACCGGTGCCCACATTCTTCCTTCGAATCTTAGGATACCGTCTTTATCTATTCGAAATTTTTCTTCCCCATTTTCTGTGATCCTTTTCCTGATCTTCTCATATTCTTCATCTTTCTCTTCTGCTCCTTTCACTCTATCCAACAATGTCGGACAAGATTCCATTACAAATAATTTCTCTTCAGACCTCTCGGGTCCCTTCACTTCTATTTCCAATTTCTCCATATCTCTTATTAACTCCTCCTGAGTTGTCAATAGAAACAATTTCTCCCTCCCTTTCCTGCTCAGAGCGTCGGCAACTACGTTTGCCTTCCCCGGGTGATAAAGAATATCACAGTCATAATCTTTGATCAACTCTAACCACCTTCTCTGACGCATATTCAGCTCCTTTTGTGAGAAGATATATTTAAGACATTTGTGGTTCGTGTATATCTCACATTTCTCTCCGTACAAATAATGTCTCCATATCTTTAACGCAAAAACTACTGCCGCTAACTCTAAGTCATGAGTAGGGTATCATTTTTCGTAATCCTTCAATTGTCGTGACGCATATGCAATGACTTTGCCATGCTGCATCAGCACATACCCCAGTCCTCTATGCGATGCATCACTATACACCACATTTCCTCCTGTATCATCTGGTAATGATAATATATGCACCTCGCTCAATCTCTTCTTCAATTCTTGAAAACTTTTTTCGCATTTGTCGGTCCATACAAATTTTATCGTCTTCCTCGTCAGATTAGTCAACGGGGTCGCTATCTTAAAAAAATCCTGGATAAATCTTCGATAGTACCCGGCTAACCCTAAGAAACTTCTTACATCCGTCGGTGTTCTTGGTTGTTCCCAATTACTTACCGCTTCGACCTTTTCGAGGTCTACTGAGATTCCATTCTCATCCACCACATGGCCTAAGAATTGAACCCTCTTCATCCAAAATTCGCACTTTGAAAATTTCGCATACATCTCCTCCTTTCGCAGTGCCTCTAAAATAATCTTTAGATGTTCGGCGTGTTCTTCCTCTGTCTTTGAGTAGATAAAAATCTCGTCTATGAAAACTACTATGAATTTATCCAAGTATGGCTTAAAAACTTGATTCATCAAGTCCATGAATGCTGCCAGAGCATTAGTTAAACCAAATGACATTACCAAAAACTCGTAATGTCCATAACGAGTTCGAAATGCATTCTTTGGTATGTCCTCATCCCGCACTTTTAGATGATGATATCATGTCCGTAAGTCGATCTTCGAGAAACATTTCGCTCCCTTCAGTTGATCAAACAAATCGTCTATCCTCGGTAATGGATATTTGTTCTTGATCGTTACTTTGTTCAATTCTCGATAATCGATACAGAGCCTCATCGATCCGTCTTTTTTCTTAATGAATAGCACTGGTGCTCCCCAAGGAGACACACTTGGTCGAATGTAACCCTTATCCAATAACTCTTAAAGTTGTATCATCAATTCTTTCATTTCTACTAGCGCCATACGATATGGAGCTTTCGAAATCGGTGCTGTTCCCGGTGCTAAGTATATTACGAATTCAATTTCTCTGTCTGGCGAAAGACCATGCAGATCATCCGAAAACACATCTTAAAATTCATTCACTATGGGTGTATCTTTAATCTCTACTCCCTTTTTCCGAGTATCTACGATGTAAGCTAAATAACCTACACATCCTTTTCTTAACAATTTCTTGGCCTGCATCATCGTAACGCAACATAATTGCTTAAGCGATGAGCTACCTTGAAACACTACCTTAGACTTACTCGGAGTCTGAAGGTTCACACACTTATTCTGACAATCAATTATCGCCGCATGATTATATAACCAATCCAATCCCAGTATTACGTCAAATTCTCCCAGTCTAATAAGAATCAAGTCTACGCTCAATTCATGTTCTCTAATGTTTGCGCGATAATTTCGATAAACGTATTCTACAGGGATTATTTCCTTATTCACAACTTCTATATTCAAAGGATTTTCTAAACATTCTCGGGGTGTACTAAGTTTACTAGCAAATTCTTCATATATAAACGAACAGGTGGCACCCGAATCAAATAATACATAAGCATTTATATTATTGATTGGGATTATATACGACACCACGTCCTTCGCTCTTGCGTCAAGGCCCCGGATTGATCATGTTAAAGGTTCAAGGCGATTCGATCGGTTAGGTTCATGCAGTCCACCAATCATTAACTTGCTTCCTCCTCCCTGGCCTCCGCCAGCTCCACCACTTCCTTTCTTCAGGTAATCCTTTATCTGGTGCTTTATTGATCCACAAGAAAAACATCCTCTGATCTTCTTTGGCTTTGGGAAATTTGGCGATTTGTGCCCCTCTTGGCCGCAGTTATAACAAGTTTTCTTTCCCTTCCAGCACTCCCCCTGATGACTTCTTCCACACTTGTTGCAAGCTTCGGTCCTTTTCTTGAAGTTTCCCTGGTGACTTCCATCTTGATTATTGTTTATATTGTTGTTGTTGTTGTTATTTTCCCACTTCCTCTTCCCAGAATTACTCCCTCCACTGCTGCTTCCTCCACGATGCTCATTACCAGTGTTCTTGTTCTTCTTCTCCTTATGATATAGACTTAAGGCCTCACTGCCACCTTCCGCAATGACTGCCTTCTCTAACAAGGTCGTAAAGGAATCAATCTGGAAGACTGATACTTTATTATACAACCATGACTTCAACCCTTTCTCGAAGCGTCTCGCCTTCCTTTCCCCATCCCCAACTTGGTTCTCCGCAAATCGTACTAGTTCGTTAAACTTCGCTGCATATTGCGCCACCGTCATATCTCCTTGTTTTAACTCTAGGAACTTCACTTCCATCCTACTCTATATACTCTTCAGGAAATAGTTCTCGAAGAACAACGTCATAAACCTCTCCCATGTTATCGTTCCTTCCTCCGCTCTCTATTGATTAGTTTTCCACCAATAGTTCGTTTCGCCCCTCATCATGTATGTGGCAAATACCGTCTTCTGGTCTTCACCCACGCGAGCTATAGTGAAGGCCTTCTCGATCTCCTTGATCCAGGTTTGTGAAACTATCGGGTCAGTGGTTCCCGTGAACTCTGGGGGTCCTACACTCTTAAAATCTTTGAAGGTTATTCTATGGGATAGCTTGGGAAGCAGGCAGATGCGGGTTAGTTTCTTCCCTCGAGCTTCTCCCAATAAATCTACCGATCTTTGTATCGATCTCTTGGTCCTCTCTCATCATTAACTCGACTCTTCCGGGGATGGTTATTCTACGTCTGGGCGGCATTTTCTGCATCACAAAATTTTTCATTTTATTATTTAATTATCATATTTAGACATTTCTCAATTGAAAAGAACTGAAGGTTTAAAACACGTTTCTGAAATAAGACCATTTATATTCATATGCCAAATGGTTACAATACATGTTCTTTTCTAGCATACTGCTATAAATGATAACACATATCCCCTAATATCACAAAAGATGGGGACAACACTAGCTTACTACCCCTCAAACACTTTTCAAAATTTGGGGTTACCATCATCTCACATCTTACACAAAAGACTGAGATTACAACAACATATTAAACAACACATAAATAAAATACTACTGAGCTATTCCCTCTAGACTCAATCTAACATCCCACGCTCCACGGCGCTCTAATATTCCTTCTGCGTAATGTGTACCACCATATCCCGACTTATGGTATGCCGGGTCTATCTTTGCTCAGCTGGGTAGTGATTTATCCCATCGATCAATCTCTCCATGGTCGTGCGTAGAGCATAGCCCATCTTGTTCATCTTCTTTCTTTTGCACCGTACCTCATCCTCTAGATCATCCACCCTGTCATTGGATTCCTCCCATTTCTCCTCGAAGTGAATCCTATCCATCACCTCCATCTCTAACTGAATTTAGAGAGCCTCTTTCTCCGTCCTCTCACTTCCAGCTCAACATTTCTCGCCACCGATCGATGAAACAAGGTCCCCATCTGGATCCTTGCCTCCTTACGGTGAACAATTTCTACCTCTATCTCCTGCATCACTAATTGGTCGAAAGCTCGCTAAGGGGTAGCAGTGTGCCTAATGGAGTAAGACATTGCATAGTCATGAAGAAAAAGAAAGAAAAGAAAAGAAAAATAGCAATAAACACCGCGAGAAAGTGCAAAATTCGCCCTCGTGAGTAGAATAAAGCAGTTAAGCCCATTGTTGAACCGTAGTTTATTTTAAGATGTTGGAATAGTCCGAGTCGCATATATTTACATAAGTCTTAATTTAAGCTATAATTTTTCTAGTTTGAGCAAGATAGCATGAGCATTCTACACCTAATTCAAGTATTGGGCGAACACAACACACACACACAACATCTGTATAGCATTTTTGAATTATATGAGTATATGACATTATGCCTGCAGTTCGATTTCAATCTGTATTCTCGAATCTAGAAAAATTTTGCTGAGGCAAATTGGACTGAATTTCTATGATGGTTGGGACAATGTGAGAATTAGTTGTATAGTAATATAGTTGCATTTCTATTGTTCATTAGTACGCATTGCTTGAGGGCAAGCAATGGTTCAAGTATGGGGGTATTTGATAAGTAGGATTTACACCTACTTATGGAGTACCAATTCATGCGAACTATGCCCATCTCAAGTACATTTTAGTAGGTTTTAGCTGCATTTCATGATAATTTGCATTTCGCATACTTAAAACTCCTTTTGGTGAATAAGTGCAGAAATCGGCCTATTTTGGTGGTGTTATTGAGCACAAGGCTAATGGATGCTTGAGACGAGGCAAAAGATGGGATATGCATGGCATGAAGGTATAATGGAGTAAGGAGATAAAGCATGACCGAACACAATAGCAAGCAGCAGAGAGCAAAACAAGAACCAGGATCTGCAGAGTGCGAAGTTTGCGTGGCCATGCGCAGAATAGCCTCGAGAGCGCCGCTACATGCGATTACCCAACCAGACCTTGGAACCCATCGCAAAGTCTTGGTGGCCATGAGAAGGACAAGCCTAGGGAGTTGGCCTGCGCCCGCTTAGATCGACAAACATACAAACTTATCGCAAGTCTCATGGCCGCGCAGAATATCCAATGGAGGAAGCGGCCATGTGGCCAACTGGCTCAAGTCTTGACTTGTTTTATTTTATTTCCAATTTTTAAAGGTTGTAATTGATTTAAAATAATTCCTGACTGGTGTCAGGGGTATCACTTGACATTTTATTAGTTTTTCACGTATCTTTACATCGTAATTAGGGTTTATTCTCTGGGGGAGATTCCAACATAGAAGGAGGCCACAACTCTATTCTTCTACTCCTTCTTGGGATTTTCTACCAGAGTGGATTATTATTATTAGTTTTTGTTGGAATCTTATGAGGATTTGAATATTGATTTGTATTCAGCAATTGGGTTTGATAGTTTCATCTTTCATCTTTCAATTGTCGTTTATTGACCATGTTTAGATTTGATCCCATAATGGCTTTTGGTTCAACTATGAAATAAACTCCATTATGGGATTCTAACTGATTTTAATATGTAGTTTGATTGCATGCTTAAATGCTGGATTGTTTCGCATATCATATGGGATGTCTATCATGATTGTTTTGCATGTATGAATGCTTGATCACCATTCGTTTCAATATTTGTATGGAATTGACAATGAACATGCAAATATGGACTGTAATCATGATAGTATACGTATATAGGGCTGTGTTATATGGCTTATGTATTTCGTGAACCAGATAGATATATACTGTTTCACCGTATAAGTTAGAATAAGGTTTTGAACTTAAAATCAATATAGTTGCAATTGCACATAGACATATAGTGATTTTGGTTATATTGATGATTACATAGAGTCTATCATCTGTGTATGCTATGTAAGTAGGTCTTAGTGCATTGAAAAATGGCTAATACTCTTTTAGTGCTCTTGGCTACTTTCCTGTGATATGTGAGCAAGTCATACATGATAGTGGCGATTGAATGAAGTATTAAATGATGTTAGGATCCCATTAGTTCCAATATCATTTATTCTATCGTTATTATTGTTTTAGTTGTTATTTGCAATTCGAGAACAAACCAAGTTTAATCATTAGTTTGAGCATATAAATATAGTGATTTAATTAATGAATAGTAGTTTAAGTTAAACAACTTTCTCTGTGGGATCGATACTTTATTTGCTCTGTATTACTTGTTGACGCATGTATGCTTGCATGAGTTAGAGCTCTTTTGTTAAGACTAAAAAAGAGGCAACAGATATCACGCGGCTTCTCCTCTACTACTCGGCTAGGTCCTCCCATGTCAGTCATCTTACAATCACAAACATAAGATAAGACAAATAACAACTCCATTAGAATGTTAAATAACATAAGTTCATTGTATAGAATGAAGTTACATTTCATAACACACCAAGTCTCTAAAGGAAAAATCTACATGAGTTTTATCCCCTTCCTAACTTCTAAGTTTTCCTAAGTTATAATCTAAGGACTCTCGTTTTGACGAACGAGATTTTTGTAATTTAATTTTAATATTTATTGAAATAAATAAATATATTTGATGATTTAATTATTAGATTAAAGAATTAATTGATGAAATTGTGGTAGATTAATTTAATTATATGTGTTACATTTATTAAATTAATGTGGAGAATTTTTATTATCGAAGTATGTGATTATGTGAGCTTATTGTATTAAAAGAAATATTTAATAAGCCTATTGGTATTTTAATTAATTTAATTATTAATTAGAGAGTTAATAATTTGAAATTATTTGTTAATGAGAAATTTAATTATGTGACTATGTGAATTTATGAGAATTTATTATATTTTATTTAAAGTAAATTAAATAAAATATTGAATTTATTTTATAAGAAGTGTGACATTTTCAAACTATATGATAAGGTTTATTAAATTAAATAATTTTTGAAACCTATTCTAGTTAGACAAAATGACACTAAGGGAGGTTGGGAGCAGTTACCCATGTTAGGTAACTGACCTCTATCATGCGCATCAGTTCACCTTATTTATTAGTATACGCCTTCTTTTTCCTTAATTGGCTAAGTCTGAAATAAAAACAGAGGGAGTTTGAGAAATTTTGAGAGAGATTGTGAGTACTGTGATTGAAGTAGAGAGAAATTGTCATCCTTGTTCATCTACGCTTTGGGTAATTCTTTCTAACCCAATTCTCATATTTTACGTCATTTAGTTTTTATGAAAATGGCTTTCATTCATCCTGTAAAGTCTCTGTAATTGGAAAATTGTGTTGTTATATGGATATATGTAATAATACGAGTAGCATAACATGTTTTATATATATTGTATATGATTCCATATCATAAGTTACATAATATTATGACTTGTTATTTCAAAATTTACAAAGTACGTTATATGGCCATATGGCCCTTATACGTAACTTTAATATGTCAACCATAAATTTTTCTACAAAATTTCCACTTTTATATGATTATGCATGCTAAAACGAACAAAACGAAACTTGAATGGTTGGATTTGCTTTTATAACGAATCTGTAGTATTAAATTCTATGTTTTTGTTCAAAAACCTTCAAGAACATCAAGAACAATATAATTTGCATAATTTAATTCTGTGATTATGTGTTTTAATGGGTTGAAATCACTCTATAAATGTTGGGTATTGATTATATATGAATTCTAACATATGGGTATGTTTAATTTGGAGAATTAATGATTATGTAGTGTTTATTTCGCTGAATTCTGTGTTCTTCGCGAACTGGAAATTCAGAATCTAGAGTGTCGCCATGTGGCGCAACTCGAACTCGAGAGTGGCCATGAACACAGACACCTTAGTCAAGAAAATACTACTTGGCACAAGAATGAACCAAGACTCAAGATAAAAAGTGAAATACAAATACCACTTAAAGCGTAACGGCCCATAAATGAGTTTTTAAAATGTTTAAGTCTAGCAATGTGTTATTAACCTAATCTAATGAACATAAAAACTTTCTAGACATATAATGAGGTGTTAAAATAAATTCTTAACACGTCCATAACACAATTACGTGTGAATTGAACGATTGAATGCATAGTTAGCTTATTGTTCGTGAAATCTAATTTTTGACAATAAGTGTAGTAATTGACTAAGTATAGTCATGAATTCGAGTTAGACAAAAGAATAAACTTATGATGTTTATTACGTTGTAATTGACTGGTATTGTGAACGTAATTGATATGTAGGATTAAATTCAAGGAACGTGTTTAATTAAAGTGTAATCTACGCACGAGGCAAGTTTCCTAACCCTACTTGTTATCGTTATATAAGTTGATTAATTCACCTTTCTACATTGAGCAAGTTCTCATTATTATTGACAAGTCTGTGTTGTATATTAAAGTTTATTAATCTTTTAAGCATGATGCTGTTATACAATACTTATTCTATTGTATACCTTTTGAAATTCTATTCAAGTTAAGTTATCAATTATTGTTAAACCTTGTTAGACTAGCGAACCCTTTTATGATTCGACTAGTCCATAGTTGATGAACGTTCTAAATTTTAGAACCCTTATTGAATTATCCAAACCAAACTTCCTTTCAAAGTGCGGACTCGAATGTCAAACCGAGATGAACAACCTCAGATAGGATTTCTTATGCGTTAAGCGTTAAGATATTGTGCCGCGAGATGGTACTAAAGGTCGATCCCCTAAGTACGAGAAAAAGAGTCCATAATCTTATGACTGTTAAAAGTTTCAAGTATAACCCTTGATAACCTAGGACATAGTTCAAGGTCTTATGACCCTCAGAAATCTTTTGATTCTTGTTATTCATTCTTGATTCAAAAGTTGAGCTTTTATTTCAGAAGTCTTTGATTTATTCGCATGTTATTATTTCATTATTATATTGTTATACTTGTGGGCAATCGTGCTCACTTTTACGTAATAATAACATTGCAGTTAAGAACGAAAGAGCAGACGAACCTTCCACTAGTAAAGGCAAAGGCAAGCTTAGCAAGTAATGAAGATTGATTATTTAAGTGGTTATGTAATGATAATTAGAATTGATGTTACGTAAGACTTATTTGTTTATGTTTCTGTACAAATGATTTAAGGTTAGAGTAACCTGGGATTTATTTATTATGTAGTCGATGTAACCCCATAAGGGGAGATTTATTATTATTTCTATCTATTGCATGGTTTGCATTTATTTATGGGTAGATAGATGGAAGATGTTTCAGACAAGTGAACACAAATCTCGTGGAAATAAGGCACTGCGAATTTGGGGTGTCACACTCGTTCCTAAGGTTTATAACTATAGCTTTGATACCAACTTGTGACGCCCCCAAATTCAGACCGCCACTTGGTCACTCGAATTCGGTTCGTCACATGCTCAAAGTAATACCATAATAACTAAAATCACACATTCACAGCGAAAGATCTAATTTAGAATAATATACAATGATTTATTATAATTATTCCCCCAAGTCTCACAACCTACAGTGCTTAATAGATTTCATAATAATATTGAATAAAGACTTATTACATAATCCTACTTAAGCTTAAACATAGACTAAAAATAGACTTAATACAACATAATAGACTTAAACATAAAAGGGACAAGCTAGTAGGTAGCCTTGCCCTTGCCCTTTCCCTTGTCTTTTCCAGAGACACCTCCCTGTTTCGCCTTAACTGAAAGGTTTTAAATAAGCAAGGATGAGCACAAATTGCCCAGCAAGTAATATACAACAGGGGTAAATAGTTTTATAACACAAGTTTGAAATATCGAAGTATCATCTCAAAGATAGTTCAGAGTTTCAGAATAATATCATGAATAATGAATATCAACAATTCTTGGAATAAGAACGATAATTCAATATAAATCAACAGATGTATATGAATTCAAAGACTATCAAGGTATCTAAGTGGATAACTGTGAGACCCCAGATTTTATCAATAAAGATTTAAATTTTGTCGAAATAATTTTTTAATATTATGGTGTGAATTTAAGATAATATTATAGTTGTGGGTAGTATTTATAAATTTTGCAAAGTATGCAAGTTGTTATAAAATATTCGTTTGGTCGGGGAATATTCTTTTTGTCGGGGAATATTCGTACGACGGCTCAATCATTGGTGGACCCCACAACAGAAGTATTGTCGTACGTAGTTAGAAAACGACAAAATTATCTTTCTATAAAAATAACGGCAGAGGTGTTACCGTTAAAACTGTTGAACTACCCGGTAGTAAAAGTACATTAATTTGCCAGTAATAAACTACAATCATTAGTAGAAAACTATAAAAAATTATTGCAATGTTAGGGTTATTATGCTGAAAACTATATAATACCCAATTCAGATATCTACATAACACCCAATTCAGAAATCTATATACCACATTCAACATTAATCTTCAAATTTAGAAAACTATAAAAATTATCATAGTTAGGTTACCTACCTATGGTGGCGGTGATAATGGCGGTGGTGGTGGTGGCGGTCAATAGTAGTGACAATGGCACTAATTCTTTCTTCTCCTTCTTCTCTTCCCCTTTCTCCCTCTTCTCTCTATCGCCTCCTTTTTTTTTCTTCCGTTCATGTGTTTTCGCGAATGACCGATCATCGTTAGATTAAGTTTGATCAATGATCGCTCAGAAGTAACGCGTGTACGTGGTCGCTAAATTTTAATGACATGGACTTATCGGTAATCGCGACGCGGTCAGCCGATATCAAGTAATCGCAAAGAATCCTCGCCAACATTTCGCCAAAATTTTGGAGGTAAAATTGTGTTAAGCGACCACTTTATAGCGAATCGCACGCAATCACCGATATTTAATAACGAATTGGATATAATTAATTACGGTCATAGGCGCGTCATTATTATTAATATCAAATGATCGCATATGCGTCACCGATATTATTGGTCACGATAGACCTTTTTCTTGTAGTGGTAGTTAGAAAGCGACAAAATTATCTTTCTATAAAAATAACGGCAGAGGTGTTACCGTTAAAACCGTTGAACTACCCTAGTAGTAAAAGTACAAGAATACGTCAGCGTAGTTGTATAGTAGACACGATATTGATTATTGATGCTTACGTGAGAAGTCACTCAATTTATGCTCAATTATTGCTACAAGAATTAACGCGATCATATCTCTTATATTATTGATTCAATTATTGTCACAAGATCATCTCGTATAATATGTTATAGTATTAAATCAATAATTGAGACGACAAGTTATAAATGATTAATAATTGTTGAAAGATTAAATATATGTTGATTAAAAATAAAATGATTTGTGGTAATATTTATTCAATCCTTGATGTATATAAAGAGTCATTATGAGACATTTGTGGTAAGTTTGATTATTTTATGGGGGCCCATATGTTATCATCTAAGAGTCTCTTCACAATAGTAATTACCTTTGTGAATAGTAATTATCTTCGTCAATAGTAATTACCTTCGTCAATAGTAATTACCTTTGTGAATAGTAATTACCTTCATCAATAGTAATTACCTTTACCAAGCGTCGAACCACTTGTCGTTTTTTCACATTACAGCGCCGAACCACTTGTCGTTTCACATTACAAAGCGCCGAACCACTTGTCGTTTCACATTACAAAAGGCCGAACCACTTGTCGTTTCACATTACAAAAGCGCCAAACCACTTTTCTTTTCACATCACTACCGTCGAGCCACTTGCCTTTTCACATGGGGTCTTTAAGCTAGAAATCTTCTATAAATAGAGGCCTAGTGCTTCATTATTTTTTTCTTAATTCACTTTGAAACTCTAGAGAGAGAAACTATAGAGAGAAGAAAGAAAAGTATTCTCGCTACTTCACCTCGCCAATATTCAGGTTCTTCTAAGGTAGGGAATATTATTTGTTGTACCCGTAAGTGGGATTCTTTCTTATTCACGAAGAGAACTGTTGTTATTCCATCGCTTATTATTCTGTTGGAATAACTTTGATACGCTTGCTTTTACCCTATACTTGGTGACATTCTTCTATTATTCATTGGAACATCCACGCTCATGCGTTTTTACGCGGACGGGTTCCATTCGTTATTATTATTCTATTGGAACATCCACGCTCGTGTGTTTTACAGGACTGGTTAAAATCTTTATTATTCGTTGGAACATCCTCATCGTGTGTTTTACACGGACCGGTTCCGTCTTTATCATTCTCGTTGGAATATCCTATCTCGTGTGTTTTACACCGGATCCGGTTCCATCTTTATTATTACGTTGGAACATCCCGCTTCGGTGTGAATTTCACCGACCGGTTTCTTTATTATTATTTCATTGAATAACTCGCATACTGCAAGCACCGCATGCATGGTGATTTCTTTTGTTATTCCATTCTTTATTATACCCAAATTGGTTAAAACTTTGACTTCTATACTCCATGAAATTAGTAGAATATCCTTGATATTTCGTTTCATCCAAAGATCTTTTCATGGAAATATTCTTCCGATCATTCTTGAATTTTACTCTACAAAACAAAGATCTTGTTGACAATTTGGACGTTATTAATTCTGGATAAAATAATTCTTGAACTTGTTTTATTGAATTATTATGTCATTGTCATCATCCTCATGATATATTATGTTATCTTTGGCTTACGTGCATAGATAAACTTAGTATGATTATGATTGAGGATCATTCGGTATAATCATGGCTTGTTATAAATGATGTGATAAAAGTCCTCAATATTCTGTAATGCGTTGATGGATAGTTTTGGTATGATTATGACCGGGGTGATTCGGTAAGATAGTCATGACCATTGATAATTTGATGAAAATCCTTGACCGTGGTATGGGGATGATTAGATATTGTGGTTTATTCTTTAAACCGAGTCTTAATGATAAAAATTTATGAAAACCTTTTAAAACCTAAAAGATAGTAGACTTTATTTTCTACTTGACTCTTTTAATGGATTACATATTCAGCCGCAGCTTAAACCGGTTGTCTATTGTATTTTATCGTTTAACATCTTGTTGAAGGCTAATGATAATTTATTCGCATTATCTTAGTCATAATATTTCTTCTTGGGCTAGTTGAGCTCACCCTTTCTTTCACCGTTTCTTCTTGAAATGAGAACATAGCCGGGACGAAGTCCTGGGGAAGCGGAGTAATGGTCCAGATGATAGCATTAGTAGTCCTCACTATTTGCGTGAAATAGTGTAATAATAGTTGTAATGAGGACTCCTTTTGAGTTTGTATAATATCTAGTAGACAATATTTGTATTCAAACTCACGCTTTATGTCGTATTGTATACTACGCTTATATTAGTAAGTTGTATTTGAATTTATGTACCATGTATGTGGCGACCCAAGATGGGTGACGATACCTAATTTTGGGGCGCCACAAGAATAATTTATCTTGAAAATACTAAGGACTATTTGAACATCTACTAGAATTACCAATATTAAACTGATAACCCAAAAGAATCAAGTACTATAGATGATCAGTCCACAATACTCTAAGTTATGCATAACACCACAGTAATAAACCATTCATGTGTTAGGGTTTCCAACAACATACATTCCCCTTACCATAAGGGTTGTTCAACTCAGTTTTCAAGATTTCCGCACCAGTCAATTGGTTTGGACAGTTTTATAAACATGCATATAGTCTAGCCGAATCAAATGGCCTAGACACTTTCACAATATTCAAGAATAATACCAAGTTCAACATGAATAATAGTTTTCACAAGAGTTTAAACATACTAGCTCAATTGAACGAATAAATAAGATAACTTTCATTTAAAGAGGTAAGCTTACGACATTCGTCGAATAAAGTAATGCAAGGGTTTAGGATACTTGCACAATGTAAAGGATATTTCGAATACTTGCCTTAAACATAGTTTATCCACGTTAATAAATCAACACTTTCGAATCCTATTTATAGTATATTATATGTATAGGATGCCTATTAGTCATATAAACTCATATAGGTAAGTTCAACGTACACATAACGTCTAACTTAAATATATACACATCACCTTATCCTATATTTTCATAGCACAAATCACAATTACAAACAACGTCTTTATTGCTTTATTTCATGCAACCATATCTTTGGACTTAACATTTAAAAATTAACATTCATCTTTATCACCTAGTATGCTCCTTAACACATTACATAGCATATTGGTTATGTATGATAAGTTAAAGTAATCATATAAGTATGCTTCAAACATCAGTTCAAAAATAGAACCCATACAAGATCGCAGAATTGGTAAGAATTGCTACTGTGGAAAGCTTAGGGATCACAAGAATTGCTATTTGTCCCCGCCGCACTCAAGGTTGATATTTGCACTTTCTATTTCTATCCAATTCCTACACATCTATATACTACTACTCTATCATATCTACATGTTAGAGGTGCTCGCATAATCATATGACCGTTCTTGAGTTCACTCGTACTAGTTTAAACTTAAAACTTACATGGTATTAAAGCATAAAAATATCAAGCGATTACCATGCCTCATTACTTGGCTATACGTCTACATAGAGATTTCAAAATCTGTTAATACATATACTTATAGTATTCATATTGCTTGTTCACAGCTATCATTGTTTAAAACTTGGAATCATGCTTTAAACTCGTGTTTAGTTTTGAAATCATCATGTTCAATACATATAAATCATATCTAGGGATATTATAGACATACCATGACATCTTAACCCTTTAGGATCTAGATACCCATGTGATGCAACTAGATTTCAAAAATATGTTCAAGTTTGCCTTTGAAACCATTTTAGATTTGAACTATGCAATCTAACATATACAAGATAACTTCAAAGCTCTAAACATATGTAGTCAAGTCAAGTTAACATGCTCGCAAGATTAGAATGTATATCATGTAGTAGTCATGCATGTTAGCTTACTATACTAAGCTTTTTCTTAAAAACATTTCTAACACATAGCCTAATAAGGCAATCATGAACAAAGGAACCATGCACACCATAGCATACTCATTTAAGTGTAAAATCAGTCATGTGTATAGATTACTACGCTCACAATTTGCAGAACATGATCTTTACATGGTTTATTTTCAAAACTCAAAGTCCAAAATTTCCATATAAACCTTATGCTTTCGTTAATCATACTAATAGTAAAACATGCTCACATTAGGTTAATATATCTATATATACCCCTTACACGTGTGCTTGCATACTAATATATGTCATAATAATTTACTAACACTTGGCAGATTGTAAAACTAAACTCAAAATCGAACTTCATATCAGCAGTAGAATTGCTACTGCTCAGGCTCTCGTTGTTGATCTGGCCTTGTTTGCGCAGTGTCCGGTTCGAGCTAAGAATAGTCTCAAGCTTGCAAGTAAAACTAGCCCAAACAGAGAAATTACTCACGAATTCGATTCTAACCAGTTATATATCAGTTTAAACATGCTTATATCATTACATAACAACTATATAAACATTACCCAATCCTTTTTAACATTTAACTCCACCAAATCAAAAATTTGAAATTCAAGAACTCAAGAACTCTGTTTTGGAAGAGAAAGAAATGGAAAGCAAGGAAAAGGAATTATACCTCTGCAATGTGCAATGAACTTGCTCCTAATGAACTCTCAAGCTCATAGAACACGTGTATGCTCTCAATCTTACACTAAGCAATTTATCAGACAATTTCCAAGCAACACCAACTGACAATTGAGTCTACCATTTATACAAGAAGTTTTGGACTGGACATTTGTGTTACACAAGATTGGAGTCCATGGTATATTAATGGAATGGAACAAAGGTTATTAAGGAGTTACTTACCAACCCTATACCAGCGACCTTCTTAGCCATGATCACCTAGGATTAGTAGCTTGAAAGTTACGTAAAGAGAGTTTAGGTCACTGTTCATTGTACTTGATGACACTCATTTTTGGACAAGAGAGAAAATCTCAGCATTTGGTCATGTAAAGCTTGGTTTGGTCCTTTTAATTTCCATAATATAATATTAAGGTACAATTGTTACCATATTAGGAATTTAAAGATAATTTTATACTCACATCATATAATCCATGTACATTAACCACACACAATAAAATATTGCAGTTAGGCATTATTGTCCGGGTAGTTCCATAATTATCTCTACCACTCACATTACTACACTATAACCTTATTTAATATTGATGTTTATTTAAAACATTGAATTCCTTTCTCAGATTCTAGAATCTAATTAATCATTTATGCATTACAACTTCATATGATGCCATGGTGCTACTAGGTACCTCATTTCATTGCAATATACTCCAATTATATGGTTTTATTTATGTCACACATATAACATTAATGTCCAAATTCGGGCTACAAAGAGAAAGTAACCAACTCAATCGATCTCTCATCGCGCAATTGCGCATGATTTTATATCATTGGGGACTGACAGACAATGGCCGTACCGACTCGACAAGGCAAGAAATGGTTTAGCTTCAAGCTCGTGCCAACTTTCATCGCTAAACTCGTTTTATACAACATGAATTAATGTCCACATGAGTGATATTACCAGTCTAAACGCGTACTCATTAACTACATGACATCACATGATCAACACGATTAAGCTTCCTAATTCCCATTTTAACTCGCTTAGTGAATTTCCTCGTTTCACATTATGCCACACAAGGCATTTCATAATTCTCATTGCCAAATCCACACTTCTCAATACGCATTAATCTAGTGCAACTCAGTTAAATTAACCAACTCACAAAACAATAATACTTATATAAATATTATTTCCATTAATATATTCATTTAATAATACGTGGAAATTCTCGGGTATTACATGCTAGGTCTAAAGAATCAGGAGGGTAATTCGGACCATGCCTAGTCGACACGGCGACGCCTGTTCTCGTCGAGCCAACACACCCCATCCCCCCTCACCACGCTACGCGAAAACCGGCCTCAAGCACACGAAAAGTAAAAGCAAGGGTGGTCGGACCAGAAAGGCACCGGGATCGGCCATGAGTCAATATCAAGAGAAAGTGACAGCAAAACAAAGACGCCATGATGGCCTTGCGTCTTCAACAAGAAGAGCTCGAGGAGCAGATGGCAAAGAGAGCTGGAGAACAGGAAACTTCCTCAAAGAAATATAGGCATCGGAGCCGATCTCGATCACCTAGACGGGAGGAGGCAGAAAGAGAAAAGAGTAGGCCCAGAAGCCGCTTTCGAGAAGGAAGAAGCCGAAGTAGGAGCCATTCGGTGGATCGGAAGTCTAAACGCCCGGGTAGATCAGGGCAGAGGAGGAGGATCGTGTCTCCTGAATACGAGAGGGACATGCACCAATCGTCCCTTCGTAAAGAGGAAGCCGACCCCCTTGCTCAAAGGGTGGCGGAGTTAGAGAAACTGCTGGTGGCGAAGAACCCGATGGGAACACCCTCGACCTGCCTAGGCTCACCCTTTTCACCAGAAATCAACCACGTTATTGTCAACCCTAAAAATAAGATGCCCCCGATGGAGACGTATGACGGGTTGAGGGATCCCTATAATCATTCAGATGGGTATGACAAGTTGATGACATACTACAGACATTCGGACGCTGCTAAATGTCATATGTTCGCAACAACTTTGAAGAAGAGTGCCCGAGAATGGATGGGAACCTTGGCAGTATGATCGATTAATTCATGGAATGACCTTCGGGAGAAGTTTCATGCTCGGTTTGGGAGTAACAGAAGACGAGGAAAGATCACTGCTTCCCTTATGCGGGTGAGATAGAGGTCGGATAAAAGCCTTGGTCAATACGTTAAGAGATTTCGGGAGGCTGTGGGCTCGGTAGCAGAATTAAATTCCCTTCAAGCCTTGGGATTTTTCACAACCGGTCTGGATATAGGAAGGTCAAAGAAACTAATGAAGGACCTGGTGATCAACCCTCCAACAGATTTGACCGAAGCCTTCCATCGGGCCAAAGGGTTTATTGCAATAGAGGAGGCAATGGGAAATTTTAAACCGCACTCCCAATCTTATGAGAAGTCTAAAGATCGGGACAAACAGAATTATCAGCGTTTTGACAACAATCAAAGGAGAACAGATAATTCCGAGAAAAAAAATTATAATGGAGGGGGATCGGGCAGTGGTTGACCACCCTTCCCGAACAGAAATGTCAACAAAGTTTACACCGCCCTCAATACAGATCGAGCGAAGATATTGAAGGAGATTCGTAACAAGCCATTTTTTGAACCTTGCACAACACACCCAAAACCTGGAAAGAGGGGTCGGGATAAATTTTGTGAATACCATCAGAGTCCAGGACATACTACGGAGATGTGTAATGATCTGAAGGACTTAATAGAGAAGAACGTTCAGAACGACCATCTAGTTCAGCATGTGGTTGTTCGGGAAAATTTTGAAGTGCCCAGGGAGGAAAGTAGAGGACCGGCTCGGGACACACAACCAAAACAGAATCAGCCTGCCCGAGGAGTGATTGATGTGATTTCAGGCGGTTCTGTAGGGCGTGTGACCGGTAAGAAGAGAAGTGGCCACCTCGATGCAGTGCTGTCAGTCGCAAGTTCCTCGCCAAGAAAGGATAGGGCCTACCCGGGAGTATCCATCTCTTTCTCAGACGAAGACTATCCTACTAATCTTATAGAACCGCATGATGGGGAGTTGGTAATAACTGCTCAAGTCAGGCCAGTAGACATGAAGAGGATGATGATCGACAATGGGTCCTCAGTCGATATACTGTACACTTACGCCTATCAGAGGATGGATCTGGAGGGTAAGAAAAGGGAGTTAGGTAGAGAAGGCCCATTATACGGTTTTTATGGGGACCCAATGCATGTGTCAGGCACCATAGAGTTGCCAGTCCGGTTCGGCACTGTACCCCAGCAGGAAGAGATACTGGTCAGATTCTTTGTGGTGCAGGTGGATTCGGCGTATAACGCTATTTTGGGAAGGCCGACACTAGCAGCACTACAGGCAGGAACATCTATACCTCATTTTAAGATTAAGTTTTCGACACCGAACGAGATTGGTGAGGTAAAAGGTGATCTCGATATTGCCCGAAGGTCCTATTGGAATACATTAATTTCTTCGGGAGTCGAGATCAGCAAACAAAAATAGACAATGGCCATTGAAATAGAGCCATTCACTGAGAGTAGCATAGAACCAATGGTCCTGCCCGCCGAAGAGATAGAGGATGTCGAGTTGGTCCCGGGGAACGCAGAGAAATTAATCAAGATTGGATCAGGGTTGATAGAGCCGTTCCAAACAGGGTTGATAGATCTTCTTCGGGTATACGCCGGCATCTTCGCGTGGGAACCTAGTGACATGCCTGGGGTAAGTGAGTCAGTGGCCTTACACCGGTTACATGTGGACCTGAAGAGGAAACCAGTCATACAAAAAAGAAGGATTTTCACTCCAGAAAGACAGAGGATCATAGATGAAGAAATAGCCAAATTACTGGAAGCAGAATTCATCTTTGAGATTGACTACCCCGACTGGCTAGCTAATGTGGTGTTGGTTCAGAAACAGAATGGAAAGTGGAGGATATGCATCGACTACACGGACCTAAATAGGGCGTGCCCTAAAGATTTCTATCCCTTTCCCAACATCGACTAGCTGATTGATGCTACTTCGGGGTACGGCATGTTGAGATTCATGGATGCCTTCTCAGGATACCACCAGATTTCGATGAGCAAGGAAGACATCCCGAAGATGAGTTTCATCACGCATCGGGCCATATATGCTTATCGGAAGATGACCTTTGGGCTACTTAATGCTAGGGCAACTTACCAACGGATGATGAACTTCGTATTTAGACAGCAGCTAGGCCTTAGCATGGAAGTATATGTGGAAAACATGATTGTGAAAAGCATGTCAGTCCGGGATCATCTGGAGGACCTAGAGTGCTGCTTTGAAATAGTACAAAGACACAAGTTACGGTTAAACCCGACTAAATGTACCTTCGAATTTTGGTCAGGAAAGTTTCTAGGGTATCTAATCAGTAAAAGGGGCATTGAAGCGAATCCGGAGAAGATTCAAGCGATTTTAGATATGAAATCACCGAAGACATACACGGATGTTCAGAGGTTGACATGCCAGATAGCTGCCCTTCGGAGATTCGTGTCAAGATCAGCTGAAAGGTGTTTACCATTTTTTAACACTCTCAAGGGGCCGAAGAACGAGAAGAGTTTTCAGTGGACATCAGAGTGTGAAGATGCATTCCAAGGGATCAAGAAAAATTTGTCTTCGGCACCATTACTGATGAAGCCGATCCCTTCGGAACTGTTATATTTATACTTGGTTGCAAGCTCGATGGCAGTAGGGGCGGCACTAGTAAGGGACAAAAGGGGAAGACAGTTCCCAGTATACTATGTTAGTCACGTTCTTCGGGATGCAGAAACAAGATACCCGAACCTGGAAAAATTTGCTTATGCATTGATCATTGCAAGCAAGAAACTTCGACATTATTTCCAGGGTCGGTTGGTGGTGGTGTATACAGACCAGCCGTTAAAAAAGGTTCTGCATAGGCCAGAAGTCTCAGGTCGGCTTACTGCATGGGAAATGGAGCTGACACAGTTCACTTTGGAATATCATCCCCGAACAGCAATCAAAGGGCAGGCCTTAGCTGATTTTGTGGTGGAGTGTTCCTTCACAGAACCAGATGTCGGCACGGTTACCCAAACTCAATAGAGGCAGACTTCTTGGACTCTATATGTGGACGGATCATCAACTCCGGATGTCAGCGGTGCATGAGTTATATTGACAAGCCCCGAAGGGTTCAAAGTTCAACAAGCGATTCGATTTCGGTTCAAGGCTACGAACAATAAAGCAGAGTATGAGGCTATCTTGGAAAGACTTCGGTTGGCCCGAACCCTGGAGGTGTAGAAGTTAGTCATCTACAGTGATTTGCAACTGGTTGTCAAGCAGATATCGGGGGAGTACGAAGCTCGGGGGGTAAGAATGACAAAGTATCTAGCTGAAGTAAAGGAAAAACTTGCATACTTCACTTCGCACAGTTGCCAGGGGGTTGATCGGACATACAATAGAATAGAAGATGCCTTAGCCCGATTGGACACAACCAAAGCAAGCTCCTTCAATGGGACGGTATATCTAGAGGTTTTAGAATAACCTAGTGTTCCGAAGGCGGATGTGCTAGCCTTAGACCGGCTCAACTGCTGGCTCACCCCGTATATCTCATATCTGGCTGATGGGATTCTACCTTCGGATCGAATCTTAGCAAGGAAGATCAAGCATAAGAGCTCAAACTTTGTACTTATTGACGGAGATCTATAACGAAGGGCTTTCAGTTCTCCACTGCTCAAGTGTTTGACACCATCGGAAGCAGATTATACACTCCGGGAACTGTACGAAGGAATATGTGGGGATCACATGGGAGCCAAATCGCTGGCATTCAAGATTCTGAGGAAGGGATACTATTGGCCGACCATCTACCAGGAGGCCAAAGAATTTGTCAAAAAAATTTCCAAGTGCCAGCTGAACAACGCCATCCCTCATTAGCCTCTGGAGGAGTTGTGTTCGGTCTTATCCTCAATTCCATTTTCCATTTGGGGAATCGACATCTTAAGACCTCTACCGAAGGCCAAAGGGCAAGTAAGTTTTGTGATAGTGGCCATCAACTACATGACCAAATGGGTTGAAGCCAAACCCCTTCAAAAGATCACCAAACCAGAATGCCTAAAATTCTTTAAAGAGGGTATAGTTTATCGGTTCGGCATCCCGATGGCGTTAGTCTCTGACAATGGTAGGCAATTCGTGGGAGAAAAATTTGAAGCTTTTCTGAAAGAGTTGGGGATTCAGCAACGAAAGACTTCAGTTGCTCACCCTCAGTCAAACGGTCAAGTGGAGGTCACCAACTGAACTTTGCTTAATAGCATCAAAAGAAGGTTGGATGAATTAAAGGGTCGGTGGCCCAAAGAATTACTCAGTGTTTTATGGGCGTACAAGACCACCCCGAGAACGACGACTGGGGATTCGCCATTCAGATTGGCATATGGGACTGATGCACTCATACCTGTTGAGATCGGATCTCCTACAATTTGGGTCAGTCAGTATAAAGACTTGTACAATGATGATGGCCTACGAATAAAATTTGATCTTTTGGAAAAAGTTTGGGATGCATCTCTAATAAGGTTGGCAATTTACCAGAAGAGAACAGCCCGACACTATAATCAGAAGGTGAAGCAGAGGAGGTTTGAGGTTGGAGATTTGGTCCTTCGGGAATCAGAGGCATCAACCCCCCAGAACACTGGCAAGTTGATGCCGAACTGGGAGGGACCCTATGAAGTGGTCAAAGTACTAAAGTCAGGTACATTCCGGCTTCGAGTAATGGATGGCTTAGAAGTAAAGAATACATGGCATACTGGAAGACTTAGAAAATATTACCAGTAAAAGTTATGTCATTCTTTCCTTTATTTATGTAAGCCATTCTATTTATCTATGAAATAAATGAGATTTCTCTTAGAAAACGTTTGTACTTCATTTATATTCATAAGCTTTTAAAAACACCGATCAGATGAGTTTCGGGCTTAAACCGATTAGAAAGTTGGGAATGACATAACTGATCGGTAAAAGTAACGGGTATAATTGATCGAGAAAAGTATAAGTCTTCATCAGACAAACTTCGGGCCTAAGTCGATCATAAAGTTTGAAATAACATAACTGATCGGGACAAGTCACAAGTATAACTGATCGAAAAACTACAAATAGAAAAATTTTGTACTTCATTCATATTTATAGGTATCTACAAAATTCGATCAGATAAGCTTCGGACAAAAACCGATCAGAAAGTTTCACAAAAACATAACTGATCGGTGAAGACAAGCATAACTGATCGAGACAGCTACAAAAAAAATGAAATGAAGATTACAAATATCATAAGTCCTAAAACCAACTAATCTTGTGGACCATCATCGTCGACTTCGAATTCTTCATCAGAGGAATCAAGGATAGCAGCATCCTGCCCAACAACAATCAGTCTCGCCCGAGCCTTTTCCCGATAAGCTTCAAAACCTTCAGCAAACTGGGTCATGACCTTATCGGTAAGGGCAAGCGATTCTTCGTACTCTTTGATTGCTAGCTGTTTGACAACGTCCCATTCTTCCCTCAAGGTATTGTTCTCCAGAATCAATGTGACGCCCCCAAAATAGGTATACATCACCCATTCTGAGTCGCCAAATACATGGTATAGAAACAAATACAACTTCAGTAATATAATTGTCATGCAAAATACGACAACACATATACTGTGAGTTTGAATACAAATATTGTCTACTAGAGAGTATACAAACTCAAAAGGAGTCCTCATTATAATTATTGATACACTATTTTACAAAAATAGTGAGGACTTCTAAACAACTATCTCGAATCATCACTCCATACCCATTTACATTTCCTCGCTAAATTTTCTCCTCTTCGAGAAGAACAATGGAACAAAGAGGAAAAGGGTGAGCTCAACTAGCCCGATAAAAGAATATTATGACTAAGATAATATACAACAAATTATCATTAGTCTTCACGAGGAATAATCGATAAAATATAATAGATAAACAAGTTTTAGATCAACAATCGCAGTTACAGAAACAAAGAATCCATTAGAAGAGTCAAGTAGAGAAAGAATTCTACTATCTTCTAAGATTTAAAAGTCCATCATCAATATTTTATCACTGTAACATCAATCAATATACATCTTGAATTAAATATTCATCTTTGCACTACATGCCAAAGATATTCATTTGTATCACCAGTTGGTCATGTTCATCTCAACACCTGTTCATCTTTGCACTACGGGCCAAAGATATTCATTAGGTAATCATTCATCTTTGCACTACAGGCCAAAGATATTCAGTTATATCATCATTTAGGACTGAGGATGATGAAAAATATTTTAATGAATCCAGTGAGACAGAAGGACAAATATTAGGGATTCGTATCACAGTTTATCCAAGATCAATAATACTCCATAATAACCAATTTTGAAGCAGAATTCAAAAATAAAGATCAAAACATGGATACAATCAAATATAGTAATCATAATAGACATCTTGGACAAAAAGAAGAAAATTTTATTTTTCGGTGAATAGTGCCGTATTCGTGAATAGTGACGTATACGTGAATAGTGCCGTATATGTGAATAGTAACCCCGACACAAAAAGTTCCAAATTTGATAAAAAGTTCAAACCAATATTTTGGTATAATGATATTGAAGAAAATAATATCATTTAAGAAGAAAACAACATCCCTTACCTCGCAAAGACAGTACTTCTAACTGGAATACTGGATATAATGCTGAAGGAACTTGCACCGTATAGCAACACTCAAATTACTAAAATACTTACAAAATACGCTCGATATTATAGAGAGAGAAAGAGAAAACTTATGAATTCTAGTGTGATTTTCAATTCTAACTAAGCACCCTATTTATAAGAAAATGCTTAGAACGCCATAGCAGACTAACCTACTACCTGATGGCTTTACCTGCTACTATTCAAGCCTGTCACATTTGAATAAAAATCTCAGCACATTTTCACCAACCAAAAGTGGGGCTCACCCATGTTTTAATAAAAATCATTTTATTTTCTGAAACTTCAACAATTCATAATAAATAGCCTTTTTATCAGAAAAATTCAAATCTCATGTGCTTTCCATAGGAAATTTAATTCTCTACAACTTTGTAGAAGAAAGTTTTTCCAAATTCCAATCAGAAAATACCCGAATTCCACAAACGGATGATTTTTAAATACTTCCAATCTGAAAAAATACTGATAAAATAAATAAATCAATAAATAATTATTCATAAATAAATATTTCCTTATCATATAAATCAATAATTAATTATTCATAAATAATATTACAGAATCACAATTATGACAACCCAAAGTGGTTCCTCAGAAAGAGGGGCTTTCGATAAGGATTTCTCCTTACTGGCGCGCAATTAGGTGACCAAACCTCTCCTTGATAGAACTTTCAAGACATTGCCAATAATGTTATCAAATAATATTATTCCAAATAATATGAATTATTGATCTGATAATGGAGATGTTGTGCAGTGACAATTATTGAGCAACAATAATGTAAAATATCAACGTAGCAATTATTGAATCAATAAAATAAAATATTGAACAATAATTACTGTAACAATTATTGAGTAGTGCCTTCTTACGTAATGATCAATAATTCAACAATACTATGCAATACCGTGTTCTACTGTGCAACCACGCGTATTACTGTATTTTAACCACCGAGTATTCCAACAGTGTTAAGGTAACAACTACGTCGTTATTTGTAAAAACTCAAATTTATCGTTTTCTTCATCCGATCGTTATCCGTTGTGGGGCCCACAAATGTCTGTGTCGTCGTATGAATATTCCCTGACAGAAAGAATATTCCACGACCAAACGAATATTTCCCGACAAATGAATATTTTATAACCACTTGCTTATTTTGAAAATTTTGCACATTTCACCCATAACCAAAGTATTATATCAAATTAATACCTTATTATTCACAATAATAAATAGAGGAAATTTGATTTTATTTATAATAAGTTGGGATCTTACAACCTCCCCTCCTTATGAAATTTCGTCCTCGAAATTGACGTACGTACCTGGTGTTTCGAAAAGGTGAGGATACCTCGCTTTTATTTCTGATTCCAACTCCCAGGTCATCTCTTCAATAGCATGGTTTCTCCACAAAACCTTAACTTATGGTATAACATTCGTGCGTAGGACATGCTCTTTCCTATCCAAGATCTTTACAGGTACCTCCTCATACGTTAAATCTTCGGTTATCTCGTCTGGTTCTAACTCAATAATGTGGTTCGGGTCTTTAACATATTTACGAAGCATAGATATGTGAAAAACATTATGAACACGAGACATACTTGGAGGTAATGCGAGTCTATAGGCCACATTTCCTATTCGGTCAAGAATTTCAAATGGACCAACAAATCGTGGATTGAGCTTTCCTCTCTTCCCAAATCTTGTAACTCCCTTCCATGCTGCAACACGTAACAATACATGATCCCCAATATTAAATTCCACGTCCTTCCGATTAAGATCCGCATAACTCTTTTGTCGATCCTGTGCCGTTTGTATACATTGTCGAATCATTTGGATCTTCTCTGTAGTCATTCGTACCAACTCTGGTCCCAACAATATTGCTTCTCCCACCTCATCCCAACATACTGGAGAGCGACACTTTCGTCCATACAATGCTTCAAATGGAGCCACACCTATACTTGTCTGATAACTGTTGTTGTAGGAGAATTCCACCAATGGTAGGTACTTATCCCAACTCCCTTTGAAATATAGTACACATAGATCTTCAAGAGTTTGAATAGTCCTCACTGATTGTCCGTCCGTTTGAGGATGATATACCGAACTGAATCGTAAATCCGTGCCCATAGCTTTCTGCAAGCTAACCCAAAATCGTGAAGTGAATCTTAGGTCACGATCCGAAAATATGGATACTGGCATGCCATGCAATCTCACAATCTCATTTACGTACATACTAGCAAGACGTTTAAGGGAATAAGTCTCACGTATAGGCAAGAAATGGGCAGACTTGGTTAATCTATCAACAATAAACCAAATCGCATCTATGCCTTGAGAAACCTTAGGAAGACCCGTAGCGAAATCCATAGTAATGTGTTCCTACTTCCATTTCAGAATCTCAAGTGGTTGTAATGGACCCTTTGGCATTTGATGCTCTGCCTTTACACGTTGATAAGTTAAACACCTCGAGATAAACTCTGCGATCTCTCTCTTCATATTGTTCCACCAAATGTATGTCGAAGATCATGATACATTTTGGTACTCCCAAGATGGATTGCAAATGGTGTGTTGTGTGCCTCCATCATGATTCTATACTTCAAGTCCGAATCGTTAGGAACACAAAGTCTAGATTTGACTCGAAGTATTCATTCTTCATCGATTCTTGCTTCTGGAATAGCACATTCTTGCACTTTCTTCTTCATACACATTAGCTCCATGTCCGTAGCATGAGCAGCTTTAACTTTATCAATTAAAGTTGGTTCTACTAATATGTTTGATATCGTCACGTGGGTACTTGGAGCCTTTACCTTTATCTCCATCCTTTGCAAGTCATACAAAATGGACCTTTGTGTTAACAACATTGCACTCGTATCCGCATGTGATCTTCTACTCAATGCGTCAGCTACCACGTTTGCTTTTTCGGGATGATATTGGATGGTATGATCGTAATCTTTCAATAGCTCGAGCCAACGTCGTTGCCGCATATTGAGTTTCTTTTGGGTGAAGAAATATTTGAGGCTTTTATGATCTGTATAGATCTCCACTTTCTCCCCATACAGGTAGTGTTTCCAGATCTTCAATGCGAAAACGACTGCTGCCAACTCGAGATTATGAGTAGGATAATTCCTCTCATATTCTTTGAGTTGCCGTGAGGCATAGGCTATGACTTTTCCATGTTGCATGAGAACACATCCTAACCCTTTGCTCAAGCATCGTTCAGAGATAACAAATCCATCCGAACCAGATAGTATTGTCGTAACAGATGCCAAATGAGTCTTCTCTCGAGTTCTTGAAAACTCTTCTCGTAATCCTCGCCCAACCAAATTTTATATCTTTTACGAGTCATTTGAGTTAATGAGTAGCGATTCGAGAAAATCCTTCCACGAATCTCCGATAATAACCAACTAAGCCCGTAAAGCTACGCATTTGATCCACCGACTTTGGTTGCTCCTAACTTTTTATGGCTTCAATCTTCATTTGGGTCAACAGATACTCCATGTTTTGACACCACGTGCGCCAAGGAATGCTACTTCCTCAAGCCGTAACTCGCATTTCTTGACTTGGCATAAAGCTTGTTGTCACGAAGTCTTTGAAGTAATGACTTCAAATGCTGCTCATGATCTTCACGGCTTTTGGAATAGATGAGGATGTCATCAATAAAGACAACAACGAACTGATCCAAATATTCCTTGAATACACGGTTCATCATATCCATGAAAGCAGCAGGAGCATTAGTCAATCCAAAAGACATGACTAAGAATTCATAATGACCATAACGAGTTCTGAAGGCAGTCTTTGGAATATCCTCAATTTTAATCTTCAGCTAATGATATCCAGAACGAAGATCGATCTTTGAAAAGAATTGTGTTCTCCTTGAATCGGGTCAAACAGTCATCAATGCGAGGTAGCGGATACCTATTCTTGATGGTGACATGGTTCAATTCCTCAGTAGCCAATACAAAGTCACATACTTCCGTCTTTCTTCTTTATAAATAAACAGAGCACCCCAAGGAGATGTACTAGGACTAATGAAACCGATGTCAAACAACTCCTCAGAATTGAACCTTTAACTCCTCAAGTTCAATAGAGCCATTCGATATGGGGTTTTAGAAATGGGCTTTGTATGCGTGTTCAAGGTCAATAAAGAATTCAACTTCACGTTCGGGGTAGACCGGAAGTTCATATCAAATAAATAAAATCAAATTTCTATTTATTATTGTGAATAATAAGGTATTAATTTGATATAATACTTTGTTATGGGTGAAATGTGCAAAATTTTCAAAATAAGTAAGTGGTTATAAAATATTCATTTGTTGGGAATATTCGTTTGGTCGTGGAATATTCTTTTCTCGCTTGGGAATATTCGTGACGACTACAAGCTAAACCCATTGTGGGCCCCATAACGGAAAACTATTGGATGAAGAAAATGACAAATTTGAGTTTTTACAAATAACGACAGTAGTTGTTACCGCTAACATCGTTGGAATACCCTATGGTTAAAATATAAGAATACGCGGTGGTCGCACAAAAGAAGACACGGTTTTTGCACAAGATTGTTGAATTATTGATTCTTACGTAAGAAGGCACTACTCAATAATTGTTGTTAAAGAATTATCGCTCAATATTTTATTTTATTCGATTCAATAATTGTCATATTGATATTTTATATTATTGTTGTTTCAATAATTGTCATCGCACAAGATTTCCATTATCGATCAATAATTCATATTATTTGAATAATATTATTAGATAAGCATTATTGACAATGTCTAGAAAGTTCTCGTCAAGGAGAGGTTTGGTCACCTAATTGCGCGCCAGTAAGGAGAAATCCTTATCGGAAAGCCCCCTCTTTCCCGGAACTACCGTTGTCATAATTATGATTCTGTAATATTATTTGTGAATAATTAATTATTGATTTATATAATAGGGAAATATTTATTTTATGTGGATATAAATGATGGATATATTTATTTTACTGTGGTTATAAATGAAGGAATTAATGTCGAGGTGTTTTATCAAGATTTTGTCGTAATAGAGGTATTAAAAATCATCCGTTTGTGGATTTTGTATTTTTCGATTGAATTTGGAAAACTTTCTTCTACAAAGTTGTAGAGAATTAAATTTCCTATGGAAAGCACATGAGATTTGAATTTTCTCGATAAAAGGCTATTTATTATGAATTGTTGAAGTTTCGAAAATAAAATGATTTTTATTAAAACATGGGTGGGCCCCACTTTTGGTTGGAAAAAATGTCGAGATTTTTATTCAAATGTGGTAGGCTTGAATAAAGCAGTAAAATCATCGTGTATTAGTGTTAGTTCTGCTATGGCATTCTAAGCATTTTCCTATAAATAGGTGCTTAGTTAGAAATGAAAATCACACCGTAATTCATATAAGTTTTTTTCTTTCTCTCTATAATATCGAGCGTATTTTGTGAGTATTTTAGTACTTTGAGTGTTGCTATATCGATGCAAGTTCCTTCAAAGACTATATCCATAGATTCAATGTAAGTAATACTATTTTTTGAGGTAAGTGGATGTTATTTTTTTCTTAAATGATATTATTTTCTTCAATATCATTATACCAAAATATTGGTTTGAACTTTTTTTATCAAATTTGGAACTTTTTGTGTCTGGGGTTACTATTCACGATATACGGCACTATTCACGATACATCACTATTCACTTAATATTACACTATTCACCTAAAAATAAAATTTTCTTCTTTTTGTCCAAGATGTCTATTATGGTTACTATCTTTGATCAGATCCATGTTTTGATCTTTTATTTTGAATTTTCGCTTCAAAATTGGTTATTATGGAGTATTATTGATCTTCGATAAACCGTAATACTTAATCCCTAATATTTGTTCTTTTATCTCAATCGGATTCATTTTCTTTAAAATATTTTTCATCATCCTCACCCTAAATGATGATATTATGAATATCTTTGGCCCGTAGTGCAAAAGATGAATGATTATTTAATGAATATCTTTGGCCCGTAGAGCAAAAGATGAACAAATGTTGAGATGAATACGACTAAATCGGTGATATAAATGAATATCTTTGGCCTCAGAAGCAAAAAGATGAATATTTGATTCAAGATGTATATCGATTGATGTTGTTGTGGATAAAATATTGATGATGGATTTTAAATCTTAGAAGATAGTAGAATTTTTCTCTACTGACTTTCTTCTAATGGATTGTTGTTTCCGCACCGCAATTGTTGATCTAAAACTTGTTGTCTATTATATTTTATCGATTATTCCTCGTCAAGACTAATGATAATTTGTTGTATATTATCTTAGTCATAATATTCTTTATCGGGCTAGTTGAGCTCACCCTTTTCCTTTTTGTTCCATTTTTCTTCTCAAGAGGAGAAAATTTAGCAGAACTAATGGGTAATGGAGTGATGATTCAAGATAGTTGTTTTAGAAGTCCTCACTATTTTGTAAAATAGTGTATCAATAATTGTAATGAGGACTCCTTTGAGTTTGTATACTCTCTATTAGACAATATTTGTATTCAAACTCACAAGATATGTGTTGTCGATTTTGCACGACACAATTATATTATCAAGTTGTATTTGTTTTATATCATGTATTTAACGACTCGTAATGGGTGATGTATACCTATTTTGGGGGCGCCACAGCAGTATCAAAGCTTAGGATATGATCCCGGCCGAGATGTGAGACAAGAACTAGAGGGGGAGAGACGGGAATTCCTTCGCTAAGTATGACCCGACTAAGTTTATTTGGTATTTATTTGGCTCACGTAGTATAGGATAATATATGATATGTTAATTTGTTAATTAACCCTTGTTTTTGGCAAGATTTAAGAATGGCAAAATGAGAACGTTAATAATGGAGTAAATGAGACCGTGGAGACACCTTTAATCACCACCTGTGGGGAACGCAACAGAAGGCAATATTCCTCCCGTAAACAACACTACCGAACAAATGATGAATGATGGATGTTTAAAAGTTTTTTGTAGCTCATGCAAAATCGACGAGGGAGACTCGTGCACAAAATACGGTGGAAATGATAGTAATGCGCGGCTTGTCACAAACCAAGCAGCTTCAAAGAGTTGGGACCACCGTAATTTATTGGAAAGTTTGATCCGATCAAGGCGTAAACGTGGGTCAAACAAATTACCAAGATATTCGATGTCTTGGGATGCACGGAGGAATGTAAGGTTCCATTCGCCACCTTTTTATGTTCCATGGTGAGGCGCATCATTGGTGGGAGTCTGTGAAGCGTACTCCAACCTACCGCAGACTCAACATGTCTTGGGAAACATTTCAAAACTATTCAATGACAAGTACTTTCCGAAAGTATTCATCATATGAAGGAGGTGGAGTTTATCGATCGAACAAAACAACAACGACCAAGTGTCCCAAAGACGAGGCTAAGTTTTGCAGAGTTATCCAGTTTGCACCTCATTTGGTCGAAAATGAGGAACGAATGACGAGGATGTTTCGAGAGGTCTAAAACCCTAGAGATTTCGGCAATATCTTATCTCTCATAAATTTTCTTTATATTCAGATGTTGTAAATGTGGCTCAATTATTAGAGCGAGATAATGAGTATGTTGCAACAAAGGGACCACAACTGTGGTCATACGGCAATGGCGTGGCCATCTGAGCAATGAAACCAGAGAGGAAGGAAAGCATTCTGGACAAAAAGCAGAACCACTCCGTGGTAATCGTGGGCCGTGATAATAGAAGGAGCGAGCCTGGGAGGAGATTTCAAGAAGAGAAGGTACAACAATGATAACGTGAAGACGCCATCACAAACATCAACTGCTTTTTTAGGGGAGGAGAACGAGCACCCATCGTTTGTTACAAAAAATGCGGAAAGAGGGACACATCGCCCAAACCGCCCACAACAATCCAAGGTGTGTTATAATCATGGAAAGGAAGGTCATATAGTTAGAGATTGTCTAGTTGCAAAACCAAGTTCAACGGGATGGTGACTCCAAAGGTCGTCCCTGACAAGTCAAAGTCTGTGGTTCCGGAAGAAGGGCGTTTGTCGTGGATCGCCAAAACGCGAGGAACCCAAACGAGGTGATCACGGTAAGCTAATCATAAACTCTTGTGAAGTTTATACCTTATTAGATACCTGGTTCTACCCATTCTTTTTATCTCTCTCCGCTTGTGCTCAACGCTTAAACTTGACTCCGGAGAAATTAGACTCGACTTATCTCGCTGAGACTGCTAGAGAACTTTTTCATTACATCTATCGCTTATAAATCTTGCTTGATTCAAGTCGGTACCATCACATTACCTCGCCGATCTTATTTCGTTGAAAAATTTCAGATTTGATGTGATTTTAGGGATCGATTGGTTAACCACGCATCATGCTAAAATTGATTATTTTCGTAAGGTTGTTAGTTTTCATATTCCTAACCAACCTATTATGCTAATTCAAACAACCAAACCATTAAAGTCAATCACATTATCATATCAAGCCATAAAGCTATTCGCTTATTGAAAAATGGATGTCAAGCTTTCTTAGCCCATGTCATTGACTTGAACAAAAACACGCCGATTTGAATAATATTTCGTTGTTAGTGAATTTCCGACGACGATTTCAAGAACTTCCTGGCCTACCCCGTAACGTGAAGTTGAATTCTTTATCGACCTTGAACCGGTACAAAGCCCATTTCTAAAACCCCATATCGAATGGCTCCTATTGAACTTCGTGGAGTTAAAGGTCCAACTATGGAGTTGTTGGACATCATTTCATTCTGGCCCCAAGTACATCTCCTCGGGGTGCTCCTCGTGTTATTTGTAAAGAAGAAAGACGGAGTATGCGACTTTGTATCGACTACCGAGAATTGAACCATGTCACCATCAAGAATAGTATCCGCCACCTCGCATGATGACCTGTTTGACCAAGCTTGCAAGGAGCACAATTCTTTTCAAAGATCGATCTTCATTCGATATCATCAAATCAAGATTAAAACCGAGGATATTCCAAAGACCGCCTTCGTAACTCCTGCAGACGGCATTATGAATTTTAGTCATGTCTTTTTGATCGACTAATGCTCCCGCCGCTTTCATGGATATGATGAACCGTGTGTTCAAAGAATATTTGGATCGATTCGTTGTTGTTTCTTTATTGATGACATCCTCATCTATTCCAAAAGCCGTGAAGATCATGAGAGACCATTTGAAGTCGGTATCGCAAAGGCTTCGTGATAACAAGCTATATGCCAAGTCAAGAAATGCGAAGTTTCGCTTGAGGAAGTAGCATTCCTTGGGCACGTGGTGTCAAAAACATGGAGTATCCGTCGACCCGCCAAGATGAAGCCATACAAAGTTGGGAGCAACCAAAGCTCTGGTGGATCAAGTACGTAGCTTTTCGGCTTAGCCGGTTATTATCGGAGATTCGTGGAAGGATTTTCTCAATCGCTATCCGCTAACTCAACCGACTCAGTAAAGATATAAAATTTTATTGAGCGAGGATTGTGAGAAGAGTTTTCAAGAACTCAAGAGAAGACTCATTTCGCACTGTTTCGACAATACCATCTGGTTCTGGATGGATTTGTTATCTACAAACGATGCTTCGTGCAAAGGGTTAGGATGTGTTCTCATGCAACATGGGAAAGTCATAGCCTATGCCTCATGACAACTCAAAGAATATGAGAGGAATTATCCTACTCATGATTTGGAGTCAAGCAAAGCAATTTTCGCGCTGAAGATCCGGAGACACCACCAGATGGGGAGAAAGTGGAGATCTATATGATCATAAAAGCCTCAAATATTTCTTCACCCAAAAGGAACTCAACACGCAAGAACGAACGACGCTGCTCGAGTCGTTGAAAGATTACGATCATACCATCCAATATCATCCTCGAAAAGCAAACGTGGTAGCCGACGACGAAGTAGTAAGATCATACGCGGCACGAGTGCAATGTTGTTGTAACACAAAAGTCCATTTTGTATGACTTGCAAAGGATGGAGATAGAGGTAAAGGCTCCAAGTACCCACGTGATGATATCAAACATACGAAAGTAGAACCGACTTTAATCGATAAAGTTAAAGCCGCTCAAGCTACGGACATGGAGTCGATGCGTATGAAGAAGAAAGTGCAAGAAGGTGCTATTCCGTAAGCAAGAATCGATGAAGAAGGAATACTTTGAGTCAACTGCATTTTTGTGTTCCTAACGATTTCGACTTGAAGCATAGAATCATGATGGAGGCACACAACACACCATTTGTAATCCATCTGGGAGTACCAAATGTATCATGATCTTCGACATACATTTTGGTGGAACAATATGAAGAGAGAGATCGCATGAGTTTATCTCGAGGTGTTTAACTTGTCAACGGTAAAAAGGAGCATCAAATGCCAAAGGGTCCATTACAACCACTGAGATTCCGAAATGGAAGTGGGAACACATTACTATGGATTTCGTTATGGGTCTTCCCAAGGTTTCTCAAGGCATAGATGCGATTTGGGTTATTGTTGATAGATTAACCAAGTCCGCCCATTTTTGCCTATACGTGAGACTTATTCCTTGAACGTCTTGCTAGTATGTACGTGAATGAGATTGTGAGATTGCATGGCATGCCAAGATCCATAGTTTTGGATCGTGACCCAAGATTCACTTCACGATTTTGGGTTAGCTTGCAAAAAGCTATGGGCACGGATTTATTTATTGCTTCGCAAGATACCATCCTCAAACGGACGGACAATCGAGAGGACTATTCAAACTCTCAAGATCTATTAAGACTCGTGGTCCTAGATTTCAAAGGAGTTGGGATAAGTACCTACCATTGGTGGAATTCTCCTACAACAACAAGCTTATCGTGCAAGTATAGGTGTGGCTCCATTCGAAGCATCAGATGGACGAAAGTGTCGCTCTCCAAAAGATGTTGGGATGAGGTGGGAGAAGCAACATTGTTGGGACCAGAGTTGGTACGAATGACTACAAGAGAAGATCCAAACGATTCGACAACGATACAAAATGGCACAAGATCGATAAAAGAGTTATGCGGATCTTCATCGAAGGACATGGAATTTAATATCGGGGATCATGTATTGTTACGTGTTGCACCATGGAAGGGAGTTACAAGATTTGGGAAGAGAGGAAAGCTCAATCCACGATTTGTTGGTCCATTTGAAATTCTCGACCGAATAGGAAAAATGGCCTATAGACTCAGATTACCTCCAAGTATGTCTCGTGTTCATAATGTTTTTCACATATCTATGCTTCAGAATATGTTAAAGACCCCAACCACATTATCGAAGTTAGAACCAGATGAGATAGTCAAGATTTAACTTACGAGGAGGTACTGTTAAGATCTTGGATAGAAAGAGCATGTCCTACGCACGAAGGTTATACCACAAGTTAAGGTTTTGTGGAGAAACCATGCTATCAAGAAATGACCGGGAGTTGGAATCAGAAATGAAAGTGAGGTATCCTCACCTTTTCAAAACACTAGGTACGTACGTCAATTTCGAGGACGAAATTTTATAAGGAGGGGAGGTTGTAAGACCCCAACTTATTATAAATAAAATCAAATTTCCTCTATATATTATTGTGAATAATAAGGTATTAATTTGATATAATACTTTGGTTATAGGTGAAATGTGCAAAATTTTCAAAATAAGCAAGTGGTTATAAAATATTCATTCATTTATTTGGGAATATTCGTTTGGTCGTGGAATATTCTTTCCATTTGGGAATATTCGTATTACGACTCACAAACCATTTCAGGGCCCCATAACGGAAAATCATTGGATGAAGAAAATGACAAATTTGAGTTTTACAAATAATCACAGTAGTTGTTACCGCTAACATCGTTGAATATACCGGTGGTTAAAATATAAGAATACGCGTGGTCGCACATAAAGAAGATAATACCGGTTTTGCATGCAAGATTGTTGAATTATTGATTCTTACGTAAGAAGGCACTACTCAATAATTGTTACAGTAATTACTGTTCAATATTTTATTTTATTGGTTCAATAATTGTTGCGTTGATATTTTATATTATTATTGTTTCAATAATTGTCACTGCACAATATTTCCATTATCAGATCAATAATTCATATTATTTGAATAATATTATTAGATAGCATTATTGGCAATGTCTAGAAAGTTCTGTCAATGAGAGGTTTGGTCACCTAATTGCGCGCCAGTAAGGAGAAATCCTTATCGGAAAGCCCCCCTCTTTCCTGGAAACTGCCTGGTTGTCATAATTATGATTCTGTAATATTATTTGTGAATAATTAATTATTGATTTATATGATAAGGAAATATTTATTTTATGTGGATATAAATGAGGGATATATTTATTTTATTGTGGTTATAATTGAAGGAATTAATGCTGAGGTGTTTTATCAGTATTTTGTCGGAATAGAGGTATTAAAAATCATCCGTTTGTGGATTTTTTATTTTTCGATTGGAATTTGGAAAAACTTTCTTCTACAAAGTTGTAGAGAATTAAATTTCCTATGGAAAGCACATAACGATAGATTTGAATTTTTCGATAAAAGGCTATTTATTATGAATTGTTGAAGTTTCGTAAAATAAAATGATTTTTTATTAAAATTATGGTGGGCCCCACTTTTTTGGTTGGTGAAAATGTCTTCGAGATTTTTATTCAAATGTGGTAGGCTTGAATAAATAGTAAGTAGCCAAAAGCCAAAAAAGTATTTTGTTATTTAGTCTCTATGGCGTTTCTAAGCATTTTCCTATAAATAAGGTGGTGCTTAGTTAGAATTGAAAATCACACCGTAATTCATAAGTTTTCTTTTCTCTATATAATATCGAGCGTATTTTGTGAGTATTTTAGTACTTTGAGAGTTGCTTATCTATACTTGCAAGTTCCTTCAAGCACTATATCCAAATATTTCAATCGTAAGTATTGTTTTTTGAGGTAAGGATGTTATTTTCTTGTTAAATGATATTATTTTCTTCAATATCATTATACCAAAATATTGGTTTAATTTTTTTATCAAATTTAGAACTTTTTTGTGTCTGGGTTATTATTCACGATATCACTATTCACGATATTCACTATTCAATACTCACTATTCACCGAAAAATGAAATTTTCTTCTTTTTGTCCAAGATGTCTATTATGGTTACTATCTTTGATCAGATCCATGTTTTGATCTTTATTTTTGAATTTTCGCTTCAAAATTGGTTATTATGGAGTATTATTGATCTTGGATAAAACCGTAATACTTAATCCCTAATATTTGTCCTTTTATCTCACCGGATTCGTTTTCTTTAAAATATTTTTCATCATCCTCACCCTAAATGATGATATTATCGAATATCTTTGGGCCCAGTAAAGCAAAAAGATGAATGATTACCTAATGAATATCTTTGGCCCGTAGTGCAAAAGATGAACAGTGTTGAGATGAATACGACCAACCGGTGATACAAATGAATATCTTTGGCCTCAGAAAGTGCAAAGATGAATATTTGATTCAAGATGTATATTGATTGATGTTACAGGATAAAATATTGATGATGGACTTTTAAATCTTAGAAGATAAAGAATTTTTTTCTACTGACTCTTCTAATGGATTGTTGTTTTCCGCAATTGTTGATCTAAAACTTGTTGTCTATTATATTTTATCAAATTATTCCTGTTGAAGACTAATGATAATTTGTTGTATATTATCTTAGTCATAATATTCTTTTATCGGGCTAGTTGAGCTCACCCTTTTCCTTTTTGTTCCATTTTCTTCTCGTGAGAGGAGAAAATTTAGCGAGAACTAAAATGGGTATGTAGTGATGATTTGAGATAGCTGTTTAGAAGTCGTCACTATTTTTGTAAAATAGTGTATCAATAATTGAAATGAGGATTCCTTTTGAGTTTGTATACTCTCTAGTAGACAATATTTGTATTCAAACTCACAGTATATGTGTTGTCGTATTTTGCACGATAATTATATTACTGAAGTTGTATTTGTTTCTATACCATGTATTTGGCGACTTAGAATGGGTGAGGTATACCTATTTTGGGGGCGTCACAGTTCTCCTCTCCTAAAAACAGTTGATGTTTGTGATGACGTCTTCACGTTATCATTGTTGTACCTTCTCCTCTTGAAATCTCCTCCCGACTCGCTCCTTCTATTATCACGGCCACGATTACCACCAGAGTGGTTACCGCTTTTATCCGAATGCTTTCCGTCCCTCTGGTTGTCGTTGCTCCGATGATCGCTGCCACCTGTATGACCCTGGTTGTGGTCCCTTTATTGCACATACTCATTATCTCGCTCTAATAATTGAGCCTTGTTTACAACATCTGAATATAAAGCAAATTTATGAGATATAAGATATTGTCGAATCTCGGTCTTTAAACCTCTCAGAAACATCCTCGTCATTCGTTCCTCATTTTCGACCAAATGAGGTGCAAACCTGGATAACTCTACAAACTTCGCCTCGTACTGGGACACCGTCATGTTGTTTTGTTCCAGTCTGATAAACTTCACCTCCTTCATATGACGAATACTTTCAGGAAAGTACTTCTCATTGAATAGTTTCTGAAACGTTTCCCAAGACATGCTTAGTGCGGCCGGCTGGGTATGCTTTACAGACTCCCACCACTAGTCTGCCTCACCGCGGAACATAAAGGTGGTGAATGGAACCTTTTGTTCCTCCGTGCATCCCAAGACATCAAATATCTTGGTAATTTGCTTGACCCACGTTTCCGCCTTGATCGGATCCGGCTTTCCAATAAATTCTGGTGGTCCCAACTCCTTAAACTGCTTGGTTGTGACAATGGCGCATGATTTATCATTTCCACCGTAATACGTGCACGGGTCTCCTCGTCTAGTTTTATATGAACTCGCAAAAACTTCGAACATCCCATCATTCATCATTTGTTCGGTAGTGTTGTTTTATGGGAGGAATATTGCTTTCTGTTTACGTTCCTCGGGTGGTGATTAAAGGTGTCTCCACGGTCTGATTTACTCCATTATTAACATTCTCAGCTGCCATTCTTAAATACTGCCATAAAAAAAGGGTTAATAGTCATGTCATATATTATCCTTATAGTCTGACCGACCAAATAAACTTAGTCAGGTCATACTAGCGAAGGAATTCCCCGTCTCTCCCTTCCTAGTTCTTCTCTCAGCCAGGAATCATATCCCTAAGCTCTGATACCAACTGTGATGCCCTCAAAATAGGTATACATCACCCATTCTGAGTTGCCAAATACATGGTATAGAAACAAATACAACTTCAGTAATATAATTATCGTGTAAAATACGACAACACATATACTGTGAGTTTGAATACAAATATTGTCTACTAGAGAGTATACAAACCCAAAAAGAGTCCTCATTACAATTATTGATACACTATTTTACAAAAATAGTGAGGACTTCTAAACAGCTATCTCGAATCATCACTCCATACCCCGGCTAGTTTCGCTAAATTTTCTCCTCCTGAGAAGAATAATGGAACAAAAAGGAAAAAGGGTGAGCTCAACTAGCCCAGTAAAGAATATTATGACTAAGATAATATACAACAAATTATCATTAGTCATCAACAGGGAATAATCTGATAAAATATAATAGACAACAAGTTTTAGATCAACAACTGCAGCGGAAACAGGAATCCATTAGAAGAGTCAAGTAGAGAAAAAATTCTTTTATCTTCTAAGATTTAAAAGTCCATCATCAATATTTTATCCCTGTAACATCAATCAATATACATCTTGAATCAAATATTCATCTTTGCACTACAGGCCAAAGATATTCATTTGTATCACTAGTTGGTCATGTTCATCTCAACACATGTTCAACTTTGCACAACGGGCCAAAGATATTCATTAGGTAATCATTCATCTTTGCACTATAGGCCAAAGATATTCAGTAATATCATCATTTAGGACTGAGGATGATGAAAAATATTTTAAAGAAAACGAATCCAATGAGACAGAAAGACAAATATTAGGGATTCGTATCACAGTTTATCCAAGATCAATAATACTCCATAATAACCAATTTTGAAGCAGAATTCATAAATAAAGATCAAAACATGGATACAATCAAAGATAGTAACCATAATAGACATCTTGGACAAAAAGCAGAAAATTTTATTTTTCAGTAAATAGTGCCGTATTCGTGAATAGTGACGTATACATGAATAGTGCCGTATATGTAAATAGTAACCCCGACACAAAAAGTTCAAAATTTGATAAAAATTTCAAACCAATATTTTGGTATAATGATATTGAAGAAAATAATATCATTTAAGAAGAAAACAACATCCCTTACCTCGCAAAGACAGTACTTCTGACTGGAATACTGGATATAGTGCTAAGGAAATTGCACCGTATAGCAACACTCAAAGTACTAAAATACTCACAAAATACGCTCGATATTATCGAGAGAGAAAGAGAGAAAACTTATGAATTCTGGTGTGATTTTTATTTCTAACTAAGCACCCTATTTATAGGAAAATGCTTAGAACGCCATAGCAGACTAACCTGCTACCTGATGGCTTTACCTGTTACTATTCAAGCCTACCACATTTGAATAAAAATCTCAGCACATTTTCACCAACCAAAAGTGGGGCTCACCCATGTTTTAATAAAAATTATTTTATTTTCCGAAACTTCAACAATTCATAATAAATAGCCTTTTATTAGGAAAATTCAAATCTCATGTTCTTTCCATAGGAAATTTAATTCTCTGCAACTTTGTAGAAGAAAGTTTTTCCAAATTCCAATCAGAAAATACCCGAAATCCACAAACGGATGATTTTTAAATACTTCCAATCCGACAAAATACTGATAAAATACCTCAGCATTAATTCCTTCATTTTTATCCACATAAAATAAATATATCCATCATTTACATCCACATAAAATAAATATTTTCTTATCATATAAATCAATAATTAATTATTCATAAATAATATTACAGAATCACAATTATGACAACCAGGCAGTTCCTAGGAAAGAGGGGGCTTTCCGATAAGGATTTCTCCTTGCTGGTGCGCAATTAGGTGACTAAACCTCTCCTTGACCGAACTTTCTAGACATTGCCATTAATGTTATCTAATAATATTATTCCAAATAATATGAATTATTGATCTGATAATAGAGATGTTGTGCAGTGACAATTATTGAGCAATAATAATATAAAATATCAACGTAGCAATTATTGAATCAATAAAATAAAATATTGAACAAGAATTATCGTAACAATTATTGAGTAGTGCCTTATTTACGTAAGGATCAATAATTCAACAATATCAGGTAATACTGGTGCTACTCTTGTGCAACCACACGTATTACTGTATTTTAACCACCGAGTATTCCAACAGTGTTAACGGTAACAACTACACCGTTATTTGTAAAAACTCAAATTTGTCATTTTCTTCATCCGACCGTTATCCGTTATGGGGCCCATAAATGGTTGCGCCGTCGTACGAATATTCCCTGACAGAAAGAATATTCCATGACCAAACGAATATTCCCCGACAAATGAATATTTTATAACCACTTGCTTATTTTGAAAATTTTGCACATTTCACCTATAACCAAAGTATTGTATCAAATTAATACCTTATTATTCATAACAATAAATAGAGGAAATTTGATTTTATTTATAATAAGTTGGTGTCTTACAATCAACGTCCTCAGCTGACTATGTATTCCGATGAACTTTTCCTTAACCGCATGAAGGGTCGCCTTCAGATCTATGTTCTCCTCTACTAGAAGTTCCTTATCCTTGACAAGCTTCTTGGCATGACTATCGTGGCCGACGAACTCCTGCTGAAGTAAAGAGTATTGTTCCACAAACTCGATGGCCCGACGATCAGCCTCGGTCACTCTATTTCGGGCCTTGACGTGAAGCTCCTTCTCTTTCTCCAAATCTGACCAAAAACGACGAACCTCTGCCCCAATAAATTCCATATCCGTCATAATTCGAGACTCATTCTTAGTAGCTAGGGCCACAGGCGGAATGGTTCGGGCGAGGATAGCATTGGTTTACAAGCAATCGGATGGAATACATAAGTTATGAGAAATAGAGGATCAGAAAGAGCAAGTGTGTTAGTTTCCGGAGGCACAATATTTATCTAGAAGGGGGGGGGGGGGGGTTGAATAGATATTTTAAGTTCTTCTCTTTTTACTTTGTTAGATTTGATAATGATTCAAACACAGTGGAATTAAGATTTGTTTATTCTCCCTTTTAGATATAGTGAGTTAATGAGAGTGAGACAGTTATAACAGTTATAGGAGTTATAGCAAGAATGTGAAAGACACGGAAATTTTAAGTGGTTCAGAGCACTTAAAGCTCCTAGTCCACTCTTCTACTCCTCGAGTAGGAAATCCACTAAGGATATCTTTTACACTTTCTGAATCTCACAGATTCTTTCTGCACTGCCAGTCCCAGGCACTTCTTAGTTCACTTTTGAACTCTTCAAGTCCAGCAGACTTGGTTCTTCATAGTTCACTTAGAACTCTTCAAGTCCTTCTGACTTGGAACTTCTTACTTAACTTGATTGGTAGTTGATGAGTTCTTGGTTGGTGTTATTCAGTTGTTGTTAAGCACTTGTTCGAAAGAACTGAGTAGCTAAGCAAGCTTTCTCTTTTTGAGATCGTAGAATTGAGCATTGAGTGTTCTTCGGCATTTTTTTCAATGCTTGCTTAGTTGAATCATCTGCAGATGTTTTGCATATATGTGATCCTTGAAAATGTATACGTTGAAGACATCCGTTGAAGCATTAAATGCGTTTGACATTTCTGAACTTTGATGGAGACTTTTCTGCACATCTTCTGATTAGCATTTCGCCCATCTTGTTAGAGATCGCTTCTCACCTAACACCTGAAAAGGTGTTTTCCTCTGACACATGGTACTTTCCTTAGCTTCTTTAATACTTTTCTTTGTTGTATACTAAGGATATCTTTTTGTGTCATTGGAACTGGTGAAGACTTCAACGTTTATAACCCATTCCACATTTGTTGGGATTTATCCTTAAACAAATGGGCAAGGCTCGATGCTTCTGACACAGGCAGATGATGCTCTACGATTCTGATCGTGGTGTCTTGCCACCTTGGTGCTTGATCCGATACTAGCAAACGAGAACACTACGATTTCTCTTAAGGACTGGCACACTACGCTCTTCACTTATTTGTCTCGCAGACTCTGCATTTCCGAGAGCACACTACGATCTCTGAGTTGGCTCGGCAAACGTTTAGACCACTCTATGATTTTCGGAGAGGCCCTTCAAGGAAGATACACTACGATCCTCGATGCTCTACGATTCTGCCTTGGCTTCTGCAATTCCTTGATCAGCTCGATAGACTACGATTTTGTTGAAGCCTATCTATTACATCTCAAGACATAGATCAACCTAACATCTTTGATCTCTTCATCTATACATTCAGTTATAGAATGATAAACATTAAAAGCTTAGATCAACCTAACACTTTTGATATATCACTAAGTCTTTGTAGATATATTACTTGAAGGATTTTACACATAATCATGAGCATTTACTTTAAACATCAAATAAACATTGCAGTCTCCCAACAATCTCCCCCTATTTGATGTTGACAAAACCAAAGAGATTTGTGTCATGATTATCAATTTCTAGATGTAGTTGCAGGAAAGTGAATATGACTTAATATTTCAGTGAGCAGCTGAAATTTCTAGAGAATAAGCATGAATTTATTGATGTTTGAAGATAGATATTACATTTAAGTTTAGTTACATCAATAAGAATTAAATTTCAACTTATCTCTATTTCTTCGGCCTTTTGCCTCGTGGAGGATTGGCATACTCCTCAGCTCTTCTTTTCCTGCATGCTTCGTCTCTCCTGGCTAGATCTTCCAGCTCATTTTGACTTAGTCTTTCATTGCGATCATGCCTATTCATGAATACAGGATCTCCAATTGGCATTCTTAGGCCTGTGGTGGTCACTTTTTATGAGCTGGGAGTTGGCCCTTGACTCCTCAATGGTTGAGCCATGATAATTGGCTGCTGTTCAGATCGTTGAGTCTGATGGCCAGATCGTGGAGTCTGATGGTGAGACTATCTTGGAGGAGGGCTCCTTGATGATTGAGCAATAAATGTGCCTCTGCCTCTACCCTTGCCCTTTTCTCCTTTCCCTTTATTCTCCCCCTTTATGTCAGCTTCAAGGGCTCGAATGTCTTCAGATAGGTGAGTCATGCCTTGGACAAGCTCGTTGAGCTGACTTTGGGATTGAGCAATGTCTTCACGGTTCTCTTTGATTAGAGAATCAAATCGAGTTTCCCGTCTTTGGAGAATGTCCAGGATATTGTCAGTCTGCTTCATTTGGCCCATGGAAAATCCTTGGAATTCTTTCAGTGCAATTTGTAGATTCATGATGCTGTCCATCATAAGTTTGTTCTGGGATTCCTAAGTCGTCTGTAAGATAAGAACAGCATCCCTGTGTCTCTTAGCAGCTTGAAAGTGGATTTGATCCCGGTCGTTTATGCTTTTAAGCATCTTTTTTATGATCTCCCCAAGCTTATTTGTGAGCTCAGTACTTAGGGTGCTTGGGAGAGCATTAGCAGCATTGATCATTTTAGTCAGCCTTATGTGAACGAGTTCAGAGTGAGCATCAAGACTGTCTTCTATGTCCTTGGTCACTTTCTTGGAGGCTTCTGACAACTCAGTTTTGGTGGGAAGATCTGAAATGAGCTCAATGAGTTGTGGACTTTTTGGAGGAGGGACTCTTGTGTATTGATCTTGCATAGTGTAGAGAGCAAGATCCAGGTTGAAATATTTATTTGACGACAAGGAGTGAATATCTGATGGAGGGGCTTGTGTTTGGGCTTCATGAGTAGGTGGCTCTACGATTTGAGCGTGTGACTCTACGATTGGGCTCGAGTCAGTAATCGTAAAGATGAGAGGAGATTGTATCATGAAGAAGTTGGGCATATTTGGTTCATCAATTACAGAACAACATTCTGCAATTGGGAATTGATTTAGTGGATTGAGGATCACTTCCAACCAGCTTGGGAATTCATAGAATTGGCTGAAAAATGATGGTGGATAGTGATTAACCCTGAAAAAGATTGGGATAGATAGCACCTCATGCCCATTCTTTGAAGAAGCTTCAAATCGAAAGGATTTTCATTCATAGAGGGCATCGATTTTCATGAAGGCTTAAAGAATATGCATCACAAGAAGTTCCCTACTGTCAGAGGGTACAAAAAGAAAGAGTTCCCCCAAAGGTATGAATTTTTGGCAGACATTGTTGGGAAATGCATATGCTGCAAGAGCTTCAGCCATGACTCTGTAAACGAAGTGCAGCTCATGTAACGACCCCAAAATTCATACAATAATATTCTCCTTCTCGATTGTTAACAATACAACTTTAATCTATCTTTACATCATTATTCAATATAAAAAAACACTAAAAACGCTGAATATTTAAAACTTTTATACATTTCCTTCTTTATTGCCCTAAATCGCAACCTTTACATTACATATCTTCGATTCATATTTATATAATGAATCGTTACAACAAAATGACTATACAAAGTCTTACACCATAAATAGATATCCATGTACACCGGATAACTCAACTTACAATTCAACAACATGTTACATTCAAAATATTAAATAAATTTCCCATAAAACATAAGTAATCTTCATGAATATGGATCTCTATAATTCACGTAGCACATATCCTTACCTTAAATCTTTAACCTGCAAAAATGATTATTTGCAAGGTTGAGATCGACAACCCAGCAAAATCTAACAGTTTTCATACATCACATAGCACATAATAACATACTCAACATATATCTCATAAACATTGGACTAACACAACATACATGATGTATTTCATATAACAAGTGTAAAGATTAAGTTTCTTACTCAATCAACATTCATTATTCAATCAACGTAGTCATAAATTGACTTTAATGTTTCATACTCTCAACATATATATAACACATCATGCTATTTACAATAAAGATTTAAAACAGTTCATCATCAAGTTCACATAACAAATAGGAACTGAAATACTTACCTTGATCGTTGTTTACCAATAATTTTTAATGACTTACATGCTTATCTCAGACTTCACGTGCCCTACACAATTATATAATCATTCATATTAACTATTAGTCACATAGCCACGCATAGTAGTTGTAATGTAAGCGTTACTCTACGTCTCATAACCCTTGGTTGTGACAACCCGTGAATTGCTATCATTTCCTCCTGTATTTTGAACATGAGTCTCCTCACCGATTTTGCATGAATCGCAAAAAGCTTCTAAACATCCCTCGCTCATCATCTTCTCGTTGGTGTTGTTCACGGGAGGAACATTGCCACTGTTGCACGCTCTCCTCGTTGGTGAGTATAAGGCTCTACCACGGCCTCATTTCCATTGTTAATATTCTCAATCGACATTCTCAAATATCGCCATAAAACAAGGGTTAATTAAGGAAATCAATATATCACATAATATCCCTATATATCGACCAACTAACAAATAAGCTTAGGTAGGTAGGACACACTAGCGAAGGATTTACTCGCTCTCCCTCCTAGTTCTATTCCCCGATCTCCGCCAAAGATCATATCCCTAAGCTCGATACTAATCATGACGCCCCCAAAATAGGTATACATCACCCATTTTGAGTTGTCAATACATGGTACAGAAATAACTACAACTTTATTATTACAACAGTAAAACTACGAGTTTGAATACAATATTATCTTCTAGACAATATTTATACTCAAATAAATCCTCATCACATTTATTGATACATAAATACACAATGTTCAATTTGATTGTGTTAACTTTCAACATATATCTCACTGTATTTCATATTTGAAGTTCATTCAAGTGCTTAAGTCTTGCTAGGACTACTTATTGATTTTATATTAAATCCATTCCATATCTTATAATATCAATTTCATTTGACTTAAAACACTTTTTACGTTCATTAACACTTATCACTTGCGCTTTGACGCGTTTATTCTAACTACTTCGGATTCGCTCTCTTGTGTATGCTTACTATGCTTCTATAAATTATCTAATACATCATTTATTAATGTTAAGCATCATTAAATTTACTAATATTCATGTTTTATAACTTAGGACAACATCTTTTATCGTCAGGAGCACTACACTAGCATATGTGCATGCCCGACGCCCTCCGATTGCCCCCCGAAAACACAACAGTCCTAAAGATGACCATTTTGACTACTGTTAAAGACCTCAAATTGAAAAACTTAAAGAACAAAAGTTGTAGGTCTATTCGTCCTCGTTCCGGATCATCTTGAATCACCTCAATCGGAGTTTGTATGAAAACGTTATGGCCATTTTTCTAACGGAGGTCAAAATTGTCCGACTCAGACTACAATTCCGGCGCTGGGGCGCGAGAACTAAGCTAGCCAGTGGCGGTGCAGCGCGAAATTGGTGCTGGGGCATGAATTTCGGTATTTAAGGCACGAATTTCAGGTCATGGCTCCATTTTTTGTACAAGTACTAAACTTACGTAACCTAACCATCGGAGAACAGAACAACTAATTTCTGTCTATTTAACACTGCTAACATCTAAACTAACATGCTTATTACTTAAAAATTTACACATACACGTTACCGAGCATACATATACAAATTTAGCACAACTTAAACAATAATTTAAGAGAAGTTAAATCCTTGAAACACTATTTTTAAACAAAACTCCATTGTTGACGTTGTTTAACAAGGTTTAACACTGTAAACCACAATTATCCATCGAATTCATTCCTTTGAACTACGTTTTCATTAAGTTCTTACCCAATTAATCATAAATAAGGTTCAATTTCACAATTAGCATACAATCACATACTAATTTTGTTATACTCCAAAACATGTTCAAGTACATGTAATCACTGTAAAACCATTTCTCTTTCTTTTAAACCCAATTAACATAATAATCCTTGTTTAAACAATTGTTCTAACATCATGAACCCACATAATCACCATAGTTCAGTTATATAACTAAATTTATAGAAATTTTATAAAAACTTTATACACGGTGTGTGACGCCCCCAAAATAGGTATACACAACACCATTCTGAGTCGCCAAATACATGGTACAAGAAACAAACTACAACTTCAATAATACAAATGTCTTGTGAAATACGACAATATATACTGTGAGTTTAAATATAATATTGTCTTCTAGACAATATCCACACGCAAATAAATCCCCATCATAATTATTGATACATTATTTTACAAAAATGGTGAGGACTACTAAACAACTCTCTCTAGAACCTTCATTCCATACCCCGACTAGTACTCGCTACATTCTCGCCTCCTGAGAAGAAGAATGGAACAACAAGGAAAAGGGTGAGCTCAACTAGCCTCAAAGAAGAATATTATGACTAAGATAATATACAACAAATTATCGTTAGTCTCCAACAGGAAAAATCGATAGAATACAATAGACAACAAGTTTCGGATCAATATTCGCAGCGGAAATAATAATTCATGTAGAAGAGTTACGTAGAGAATGAAATCTACTATAATCTATGAATTTAATAAATCCATCATCAATATTTTATCCTCGTAACATCAATCAATATTCATCCGAAATCAAATATTCATCTTTGCACTACAGCCAAAGATATTCATCAATCGGTCATTATTCATCTCAACACTGCTCATCTTTGCACTAAAGGCCAAAGATATTCATCATCGGTATGTTCATTTAAACACCGCTCATCTTTGCACTACATGTGCCAAAGATATTCTTCGAAATCATTCATCTTTGCACTACAGTGCAAAGATATTCAATAATATCATCATTTAAGACCGAGGATGATGAAAAATATTTTTAAAGAACTAATCCAAGTGAAACAAAATGACAAGGATTAAGGATTAAGGATTCATACTTGGTTTTATCCATGTCCAAAAATACCTCAAAAAAATAATCATAGTGGTGTAAAATTCAAGAATGATCAAAACATGGATACAATCAAAGCTAGTATCCGTAATAGATGTTTTGGACTAAAAGAAGAAATTTTATTTTTCGATGAATAGTGTCAGATATCGTGAATAGTGCCAGACACGTGAATAAGAATCTCAGACACCAAAAGATATAAATTCCACAAAAAACATTTTCACGCTTCATGAATAGTACTCGTGAATAAGAACTCGTGAATAAGAACTCATGAATAGTAACTCGTGAATAGTAACTCATGAATAGTAACTCGTGAATAGTAACTCATGAATAGTAACCCCAGACATGAAAAAGTTCCAAATTTGATAAAAAGTTCCAACCAATATTTCAAAGATAATGATATCAAGAAATAATATCATTTGAGAAGAAAATAACATCCCTTACCTCAAAGAATCAAGATTTCGGAAGGAAAGGCTCAAGTGATTTGAATGAAACTTATCTTTAACAAAGAACTCTCAAAGTATCTAAATACTCACAAAATACGCCAATAATATAGAGAGAGAAAGAGAGAAAACTTTGTTTTTGGTGTGATTTTCAATTCTAACTTAGTCCTCTATTTATAGGAAAATGTTAGCCCTACCAAGCGAGACTTGACGATTGCCACCGATGGCTTTTTACCGCTACTATTTCCACCCACCACATTTGAAATAAAATTCAGCACATTTCTTCACCAACCACAAGTGGGGCCCACTCAATTCTAGAATTTTCCACCAAAATCAATTATAACCCTACTTTCCTAATCGAGACACCTCTTAAAATTTATAACAAATCATTCGTTCATTTTTAACGGTTCAAAATTTGTAGACATATACTCAACTTATATATGTATAACATATCCAAAAATTACAACGATCCAACTATTCGGATTAAATATTATAACTCACATAATAAAGTCAGTAATAACACCGATTTGATCTTTTAATACCTCCAATCCGACAAAATAAAACATCTCAAAGATTAATTCCTTCATTAATAACCACATAAATAAATCCATCATTTATATTCATATAAAATAAATATTTCCTTATCATATGAATCAATAATTAATTATTCACAAATAATATTACGTAATCACATTTACGACAACCAGTCGCTCCTCAGAAAGAGGGGGCTTTCAATAAGGATCTCTCCTCTTCGGGCGCGCAATTAGGTGACCAAACCTCTCCTTGTATGTAACTTTCTAGACATTGCCAATAATGTTATCTAATAATATTATTCAAATAATATGAATTATTGATCCGATAATGGAGATAATGCAAAGTTGATAATTATTGAACAACAATAATATAAAATATCCACGCAGAATTATTGAATCAATAAAATAAAATATTGAACAAGAATTCACCGTGAAAATTATCGAGTAGTGCCTTTCACGTAAGGATCAATAATTCAACAATACGTGCAATACCGTGTGCTTTATGCAACCACGCCAGACATCGTATTTTAACCACCGGTATTCCAATGCCTTAATTCAGTAATAACTACGCCTGTTATTTTTAACCAACTTATATTTGTCGTTTTCTTCATCCAATCGCTCACATGGGGTCCCACACATGGGTCTGCTAGCGCCGCATTTAATATTCCCGACGAGATTTAATATTCCACGACCAAACGAATATTCCCCGACAAAAATGAATATTTTATAACCACTTGCTTATTTTGAAATATTTGCGTATTTAACCCTTAACTATCCACATTAATCAAATCAACCCTTACTATTTCAAAATAATAAATAAAGGAAATTCCTTTTTATTTAAAAAATTTTGGTCTTACAACCTCCCTCCTTATGAAATTTCGTCCTCGAAATTGACGTACGACTCGGTGTGTTTCAAAAAGGTGAGGATACCTCGCTTTCATTTCATTTCCAATTCCTGTGTCATTTCCTCTATAGCATGATTCCTCCACAAAACTTTAACTGGTGGTATTTTCTTTCGTAGGAGGATATGCTCCTTCCTATCCAAGATCTTGACAGTACCTCCTCATACGTTAAGTCTTGGCTATCTCGTTCCGTTCTAACTCAATAACGTGGTTCGGGTCTTTCACATATTTATTTAAAAGTATGAGATATGTGAAACACATTATGAACACGAGACATACTTGGAGGTAACGCAAGTCTATAGGCTACATTTCCTACTCGGTCAAGAATTTGAAATGGACCAATAAATCGTGGTTTTGAGCTTTCCTCTCTTCCCAAATCTTGTAACTCCCTTCCATGGAGCAACTCGCAACAATACATGATCCCCTACATTAAATTCCACATCCTTTCGATGAAGATCCGTGATAACTCTTTTGTCGATCTTGTCGCGTCAGTATACGTTGTCGAATCATTAGTCATACGTGATTAACTCGGGTCCCAACAATGTTGCTTCACCCACCTCATCCCAACATATCGAGAACGACATTTTGTCCATATAATGCTTCGAATGGAACCATGCCTATATTTGTTTAATAACTATTGTTGTATGAGAATTCCACCAATGGCGTGTACTTATCCCAAATTCCTTTGAAATCTAGGACACGAGTTTTAATATATCTTCAAGAGTTTGAGTAGTCCTTTTCGATTGCCCATCCGTTTGAGGATGGTAAGCCAAACTAAATCGCAAACCGCGCCCATAGCTTTTTGCAAGTTAACCCAAAATCTTGAAGTGAATCTTGGGTCACGATCCAAACTATGGATACAGTGCATGCCATGCAACTTCACAATCTCATTCACGCACATACTAGCAAAACGCTCAAGGAATAAGTCTCCGTGACGGCAAGAAATGAGCAGACTTGGTTAATCTATCAACAATAACCCAAATAAGATTGATGCCTTGAGAAACCGTAGGAAGACCCAGAACTAAATCCATAGTAATGTGTTCCCACTTCCATTCTCGGAATCTCAAGTGGTTGCAACGGACCCTTAGGTACAAGATGCTCCGCCTTTTTACGTTGGCAAGTTAAACACATCGAGATAAACTTTGCAATCTCTCTCTTCATATTATTCCACCAAAATGTATGTCAAGATCACGATACATTTTAGTACTTCCAGGATGGATTGCAAATGGTGTATTGTGTGCCTCCATCATAATCTTGTACCTCAAATCGTAGTCGTTAGGAACACAAAGTCTAGAGTGGACTCAAGTATTCCTTCTTCATCAATTCTCGCCCTAATAGCTCCTTCTTCTACTTTCCTCTTCATACGCATGATTACCCGTTCGCTGGCTTGGAGCAGCTTTTTAACTAAAGTCGATTATACTCAGATATCATCACGTGGGTACCTAGAGTTTTCATCTCCATCTCTATTATTTGTAAATTATAACGAAATTAGTCTTTGACAATATCGCACTCGTGCTTGTATACGATCTTCTACTCAACACGCCGCCTACCACGTTCGCTTTTCCAGATGGCATGGTCGTAACACGTTTGAAATGAGTCTCCTCTCGAGTTCTTCAAGCTCTTCCCACATTCCTTGCTCCATTCGAATTTTGTATCTCTACGAGTCATTACGATAATGGAATAGCGATTCGAGAATATCCTTCAACGAATCTCCGATAATAACCAACTAAGCCTAGAAAGCTACGTATTTCGACATCGATTTAGGTTGCTCTCAATCGTGACTCATATCCCAATCTTGGATAAGACGTCACAATGACACCTATCGCTTTATTATCGCATCTAATACGACGCCCCTATAGAGAGTCTCGCTTAGGTGAATTCCACAAAGGAAGTCACAAGTTAAAAGCTCAGTACCAAATTTTATAGTTGAATTTTTAACTCCTCAAGTTCAATAGAGCCATTCTATATGAGATTTTAGAAATGAGTTTCAGATCTAGGGTTCAAAGTCGATACAAAATTTAATATCGAAGCTTTTGGGAGTAAGCCAAGAAATTCTTCAGAAATACATCGAGGAAAAATCAATAACAACAGAATATTATTCAAATCGACGTGTCTTTATTCAAATCCATAACATGGACTAAGAAAACTTGACATCCGTAATAAATGAATGACTTCATGGCTTGATATGAAAATGTTTGATTACAATGGTTTGATTGCTTGAATTGAATAACAAAGTTGCTTAGGAATATGAAAACTAACAACCTTACAAAAGCAATCAATTTGGCATGATGAGTAGTTAACCTTAAAATCACATCAAAAGCAAATATCTCTATAGAAATAAGGTTAACTGTAATGTGATAGTGCCAACTCGAATCAAACAAGATTTCTAAACAATGATGTAATGAAAGTTTCTCCCTAACGGATTCTCCATAAATAGGTCAAAGTCTAATTTCTCCGTAGTCAAGTTCAAACGCGTTGAGCGCAAGCAAAGAGAGATAAAAGAATGGGTAGAACCCAGATTCTAGTAAGGTATAAACTTCGCAAGAATTTATAATTAACTAACTGTGCTAACTTCGTTTGGGTTCCTCGCATTTTGACCGGTCCACGACAAACGCTTCTTCCAAGAACCGTTGACTTTGACTTTTTTGGGACATCCTTTTGAGTCACCATTCACGCTGGATCTGGTTTCGATATCGCATAATCTCGAGCGATATGTCCTTCTTTTCCACAATTATAGCATACCTTGGAAGGCTTTGAACAGTTTGACCTTATATGTCCCTCCTCTCCACATCTCGTAGCATCTAACTAGCGATCGTTCTCTTCCCTAGAATTTGTTGATGGTGCCGATGTTCTGTCACGACGCCTTCCCGCCATCGTTAAATCTTTCTTTTTAGATTGGACATCTCTTTCCATAATATCAACGCGTCGTGCGCCTTTTTACCCATGCATCACTCATTCTCACTGCTCGCTTATTTCTTCTTTCAAATTTCAGATTCAAACTTTATCATCTTATACTCGCCAAAGAGTGCTTCATTCAAGCATCACGTATCGGGTAACACAAGCTTGAATCGTTGCATCCTTTTGCTCCACGATCGCCTGCAATTCTTTAGCTTTCGCTTCTTCTAACTCATGAATACGATTTTGCAATTCTATATTTCGATCATAAAATACCTCTAATAAACTCTCTTCAGGTACCTCTTCTTCCTCTTCTTCCTCACTCTCACTGTTAACTCTCTGCGATTATCTCGGGTGCAACTATCAATTCTTCACTCACCACATGGATATCTCTAATTCCTTCTTCGCCTGACATCACATTATCCTGGTTGGCGATTAGAGGTGTCTCCACGATCTCATTCACTCCATTGTTAACGTTCTCAGCAGCCATTCTAAAAAAAACTATCATAAAACAAGGGTTAATTAAATAAATTAACAAATCACATAATACCCCTATAATATGACCAACCAACAAATAAGCTTAGGTAGGACACACTAGCGAAGGATTTACTCGTCTCTCCCCTCCTAGTTTTATTCCCCGATCTCCGCCAGAGATCATATCCCTAAGCTCTGATACCAACTGTGACGCCCCCAAAATAGGTATACACAACACCATTCTGAGTCGCCAAATACATGGTACAAGAAACAAACTACAACTTCAATAATACAAATGTCTTGTGAAATACGACAATATATACTGTGAGTTTAAATATAATATTGTCTTCTAGACAATATCCACACGCAAATAAATCCCCATCATAATTATTGATACATTATTTTACAAAAATGGTGAGGACTACTAAACAACTCTCTCTCTAGAACCTTCATTCCATACCCGACTAAGTACTCGCTACATTCTCGCCTCCCGAGAAGAAGAATGGAACAACAAGGAAAAGGGTGAGCTCAACTAGCCCAAAGAAGAATATTATGACTAAGATAATATACAACAAATTATCGTTAGTCTCCAACAGGAAAAATCTGATGAATACAATAGACAACAAGTTTCAGATCAATATTTAATGAAATAATAATTCATGTAAGAGTTACGTAGAGAATGAAATCTACTATAATCTATGAATTTAACAAATACCATCATCAATATTTTATCCTCGTAACATCAATCAATATTCATCTCAAATCAAATATTCATCTTTGCACTACAGCCAAAGATATTCATCAATCCATCATGTTCATCTCAACACTGCTCATCTTTGCACTAAAGGCCAAAGATATTCATCGATCGGTCATGTTCATTTAAACACCGCTTCATCTTTGCACTACAGCCAAAGAAGATATTCTTAAATCATTCATCATCGCACTCTGTGCCAAAGATATTCAATAATATCATCATTTAAGACCGAGGATGATGAAAATATTTTAAAGAACGAATCCGGTGAAACAAAATGACAAGGATTAAGGATTAAGGATTCATACTTGGTTTTATCCACGCCCAAAAATACCTCAAAATAATCATAGTGGTGTAAAATTCAAGAATGATCAAAACATGGATACAATCAAAGCTAGTATCCGTAATAGATGTTTTGACTTAAAAGAAGAAATTTTATTTTTCGATGAATAAAGGCCAGATACGTGAATAGTGTCAGATATACGTGAATAAGGCCAGTATACGTGAATAGTAATCTCACACCAAAAGATAGAAATTCCACAAAAAACATTTTCACGCTTCATGAATAAGTACTCGTGAATAAGAATCGTGAATAGTAACTCATGAATAGTAACTTCGTGAATAGTAACTCATGAATAGTAACTCGTGAATAAGTAACTCATGAATAGTAACCCCATACATGAAAAAGTTCCAAATTTGATAAAAAGTTCCAACCAATATTTCAAAGATAATGATATCAAGAAATAATATCATTTGAGAAGAAAATAACATCCCTTACCTCAAAGAATCAAGATTTTAAGGAAAGGCTCAAGTGATGTTGAATGAAACTCAGATTGAACAAAGAACTCTCAAAGTATCTAAATACTCACAAAATACGCTCAATAATATAGAGAGAGAAAGAGAGAAAACTTTGTTTTTGGTGTGATTTTCAATTCTAACTTAGCCCTATTTATATAGAAAATGTTAGCCGTACCAAGCAGACTTGACTGCCTACACCGATGGCTTTTACTCGCTACTATTGCCACCCACCACATTTGAAATAAAATTCAGCACATTTCTTCACCAACCACAAGTGGGGCCCACTCAATTCTAGAATTTTCCACCAAAATCAATTATAACCCTACTTTCCTAATCGGACACCTCTTAAAATTTATAACAAATCATTCGCTCATTTTTAACGGTTCAAAATTTGTAGACATATACTCAACTTATATATGTATAACATATCCAAAAATTACAACGATCCAACTACGGATTAAATATTATAACTCGATAATAAAGTCAGTAATAACACCGATTTGATCTTTTAATACCTCCAATCCAAAAAAAATAAAACATCTCAAAGATTAATTCCTTCATTAATAACCACATAAATAAATCCATCATTTATATTCATATAAAATAAATATTTCCTTATCATATGAATCAATAATTAATTATTCACAAATAATATTATGTAATCACATTTATGACAACCAGATCGTTCCCCAGAAAGAGGGGCTTTCAATAAGGATCTCTCCATCCGGGCGCGCAATTAGGTGACCAAACCTCTCCTGTACGAACTTTCTAGACATTGCCAATAATGTTATCTAATAATATTATTCAAATAATATGAATTATTGATCCGATAATGGAGATAATGTGCAAGTGATAATTATTGAACAACAATAATATAAAATATCCACGCAAAGAATTATGAATCAATAAAATAAAATATTGAACAAGAATTCATCGTGGAAAATTATTGAGTAAAGGCTTTCACGTAAGGATCAATAATTCAACAATAATCATGTAATAATCAAGTGCTATCGTGCAACCACGCCAGACATCGTATTTTAACCCACCGGTATTCCAACAGCCTTAATTGGTAATAACTACGCCAAGTTATTTTTAACCAACTTATATTTGTCGCTTTCTTCATCCAATCGCTTTCCAACATGGGGCCCCACATGGGTCGCTACTGTCGCATTTAATATTCCCGACAAAGATTTAATATTCCACCACCAAACGAATATTCCAAACAAAAATGAATATTTTATAACCACTTGCTTATTTTGAAATATTTGCGTATTTAACCCTTAACTATCCACATTAATCAAATCAACCCTTATTATTTCAAAATAATAAATAAAGGAAATTCCTTTTTATTTAAAAAAATTTCGGGGTCTTACACGGTGGGTGAACTTCAAGAACACAAACACAGAGAACGTAAAACATATATATGAAGGTTTTAAAACATACCTTTTGTTGTTTAAGAAATTCTTCCACTTCACTGAAAATTGCTTGAAATGGAATCCCAGCCTTTTCTCACTCAAACTCTCTCAATTTTCTGAGAACTCTTTTCTTTCTTAGGCTTAACCCAAAATACACTATACGTAAAAACTAAAACCAACGCTCACTTTTCATACGCTTAGAAACTGGCAACTATATTAACTACTGCTAATAAGTTATCGGTTACCAATATATATATATATATATATATATATATATATATATATATATTATTTATATTTAATTTATATTATTAATAAATCAAATTTAAAAATCCAAAAATCATAAGGCTCCGTTTGGCAAAACTCTTTAAAATTAAAGACTTAATATATTTAAGCCTTATTTGACAAACTAAATCAAAACTACTTTAATTTATTTTAATAACTACTTATAATATAGTTATTTGTCACACTTCTAATTAATTAAGTTTTCATACTTAATTAATTAATTCTAATAACAATTTATTACATAATATAATAATTTATTTACTCATTATAAACTCTCTAACTTAATTATTAAATTAAATTAGATTACTATTTTAAAATAATTACTTTCCTTAACTCATTAATTATTTATTAAACAAATAATTAACCAAATTAAATCGAATCAATTACACAAATATTTATTCAACGATAAACACCTCTATTAAATATTTATATAATTCAATAAATATTTAAATATTATAATTAAAAATCTGGATTGTTACATCATTCCCTCCTTACATGGATTCTGTCCTCAGAATCACAACTCAAACCACTCATTCGTTATAATCTTCCCTACTTACAAAGATTCTGTATCCAGAATCGAAGACACCAATTAAATAATAACTCAGAGTAATCTTTCATCATTTTATCTAAATATAGGTTTTATATTTCCTACTACATTCATTACTTTAACAAATTCTAGGTTTCATTTCATAACTTTCACTTGAACTCAATTATATTCTGAGTATTATATATCTTTTAACCCATTCATTTCCTTTTCTAAGGATCGTTATCATCAACACTCGGGATATCCAATCTATCAAAATAGATTTTACGTTAATACTTTATTCATTCCTGTGTAGTTATAAACGAACTTGTTGTGGTCAAGTAATCGACATTATCACACTGTGTAATTACAATGTGAATAATTACAACAATAGTGTACTCGTATAATATTTACACAATTTATACAATTTCATATTTATTTACAATATTAGTGCAATTAGGATTCCTTAATTTAGGGAATTAGTATGCAATTAGGATTCCTTAATTTAGGGATTAGTTATCCATATGCTTCTTCTCTCTCTCCTCATATATAACAACTGTATTAGTGAGTCATCACCCTTCTTCTTCTTTAAACGTATTCTTTCTATATATATATATATATAGGAGTACTTGATAGTACAAAATAAATTGAAATCTCAAATCTGTGAATCCAAAATGGAAAACTCCTCGCTGGAAAAGTTGATACTAGTAAGCCGAGAATCGAACGGGGTGGTGTATGTGACAATTAATAATCCCAAGTCACTGAACTCGCTGACGAGGGGCATGATGGGGGATTTGGCTAGAGCCTTCAAGAGCTTCGACGCTGACAATTCCGTGCGAGTCGTGATTCTTTCCGGGTCGGGTTCATCGTTCTGCTCCGTCTCCATATGATGGTCAGCCGGAATAATCAATCGCTTCTCCGACGTCCTCCTCACCCCCATCCACGACAAACCTTCAATTTTTTTATATTGCAGTGGGTTCCAAGGTAACTAATTCAGTTTTATTAAGTTACAAATTATTTTGAATGTGATGCATTTGGTAGCCAAACCTTCATTCAGTTGGTTGCCAAACTTTCAGACCAAGGTAACCAATTCATACGGCACACCTTCAATTTTTTCACCTTTACACCTTCAGTTTTTTCATATTGCAGTGGGTATCCAAGGTAACTAATTAAGTTTTATTAAGTTACCAATTATTTTGAATGTGATTCAGTTGGTAGCCAAACATTTATTCAGTTGGTTGCCAAACTTTCAGACCAAGGTAACCAATTTAATTTTATTAAGTTACCAATTTCGTTTGAATGTGATGCAGTTGGTAGCCAATCATTCATACAAAGGTAACCATTTTATTATTTATGAGAAATAAAATAGTTATAAAATAAAATCAGAACATTATTAGTTATATCTATTTATTTTTAAACTTTTTGTAAGGCGAATCTTCTTCTTATTCTCATTGGCGTTTTGGACAACGGAGATTCGCGACAGTGTAGCGGCGGAGTATGTGAGGTGTAGCGGCGGTGTAGCGGTGTAGCGGTGGACTATTATTTCAAAGTGTATGTGAGAGAGATGAAGATTTGAATTTGAATATTTAAATTTGAATTATTATTTTGAATTTGAATTTGTTTTTGTTGTTAAATCCAAATATTTGAATTTGAATTATTAATTATGGCAGTTATTTGTCCTTGATTTTAGGTTTCCTTATTAATGTGAATTGTACTATTTTTGTAATATGGATCCTAATTACACTCTTTCTGTAATTATTTGGTTGATGCACTTTTCTTGTAATTACTTTCTATTTGTTGTATACTTATGTAAAGAACCCTAAATATTACGCGTAACATGGGGTATTATTAGGTTGATCAGCTAATGATACTCCGGGGGATAAAAGTTCACAGTCTTTCTAACTGTTGAACATTTGTGTAAAGAGTTCATGGTCCTTACGACCACTCAGTGACCCTCAAAATAAATATTTCCCCTTGTGGACATTTAATTAAATTTGAGATTCCAAAATTTTAATCTTATTCAGAAATTTGATGTTCATTATTTTGTAAAGATATTTTTGTTGACTTTCTCAAATTGTTGATAACATTAATTTTTTCTAAATCCTTAAGTATTGATTTGTTGTTAGTCGTCATTTTTATTTTAAACTATTATACTTGCTAAGCAAATCAGATTTGCTTACTATTGCATAAACTTTATGTTGCAAAAGCAAAGATAGAGGAATCCAAGGGGTAAGGTATAAAAGATAAAGGAAAGGGCAATGCTAACGAGGAAATCAATAAATAATAATGTAGTAGTTAAATAAATAATTAATGATGTAATATTTTGGAACAAATGTATTAGTTCATATTGTATAAATAAGACCTAGACATGTATGTGTAAATAACATAAACAATTAATATATTGTGTAGCCTAGCTTATAATAATAGCAAGTTAGCATGTATGTGAATGAATAGTGATGCACCGAGTATGTTGTAGCTTTTACACGGACGTGAGTGTCACAGGTTAGTATTAGAGTAGTAGGTTATAACCCTTAGGTTAGAAAACCTTAGGATATAACGTAGTAGGAATCTTAGTAGAAACTGCAAAAAGAGAACTCACATAGAATTCTTGCGTATAAAGCCTAAAATGACCTTAGGATATTGTATAAAGCCTAGCTCTCACCTCTAAAATGGCAGGCCTTTTCTAATCTCAAAATTCTTCAATTTCATGAGTTCCCTCATGATGTGTGTGGCCTGATATGGTTTGGTTTAGTTGTTTGGGATCTTAAGTCACTTATTTGTGCATCGGAAGATGACACCTTTTGGGTTGGCTCAATTGTTTGGTTAGAATTGTGTTTATTGCAGTTTTATTTTTACGCTTAAGTTTGGATTGAAAAAATAAAATTGGTGCTATAGAGAAGGGAATAAAATAAAACAACCAAACATAATTTTTCTCTTTCTGTAAAAATAAGTTATTCAATTCTCACCTTTATTCATTCAATCCAAACTTATCACTAGTCTTTACTATTATTTGTTTTGCACACAAACTTGATCTTATATATCTTATATTTGTTTTGCACACAAGACTTGAATTATGAATACTTTAATTACATTCAAACGAACACAACAATACCACTGAAAGCTTGAAGAATGAGGAAAACAATAACCAACTTTAACTATATTTAAATGGATAATCAGTGTAACCGATAACAGGATCAGATGTATAGAATGTATCTCTATTATACTTGTTGAGAGGAGCATCAAGCTCGAATCGTTTCGGCAAATCTGGGTTAGCCAAGAAAAATCGGCCAAACGCAACAAGGTGAACACGGTTCTCAGCCACAGCTTTATTGCCATCTTCCCTGTCGTAACCGCCAACGCCAATAAAAGTACCGTTGAACACTTTTCTCATCGGGAAAAGACTATCCGGACATTCGGTGTTCTCGCCCCCGGTTTTCATTCTCGACTCTACCATGTGGCAATAAAGAGTGCCATATTTGTTCAACGACTCAACCATATAGAGTCCAAGGGCTTTCGGATTTGAGTCCCCTGATTGCATGTAGTTTGCAAAGGGTGAAAGCCTAATGCCTACCCTATCTCCTCCTATCTCTTTTGACACTCGCTCGACAATTTCCAAAGCAAATCTAAGAACGATTTTCCAATGAGCCTCCGTGCACAAATCGTTCTGTTCGTATCGTTGATCTCATCTTTCATGAACTGGTCTATTAGGTATCCATGAGAACCATGGATCTCAACCCCATCAAAACCTAAATTTTGAGGAAAAAGTATCATTGCAACAAATTCTCAATCGAAAACACACAATGACACGTATCACACACCAAATAAAAAGGGTTCACAAGGAATCGATAGTTCCACAAAATCCCTCACATGAATAATAAATGGGACCCACATTCATTTGAGTAAGGCTATGAAAATATTATATTTTCCATGTAGAAATAATTGCATTTTGATTTAATTAACTACAAACACATATTTATAGGATAGATATATATTGGAGATGTAGCCGTAATTCATCTCAATTATGTTTTTTTTTCTAGAGTTGTAGATGGGAACATCATATTCCATTCACCACACATAAAATCAAAGCAAATTTGTAGTCGATCGAATTAGATTTAGCTCAAAAACATACCGACTTCAATAGCATTTCTTGCAAACAAGTCTAAAATCATTCACAATGTGAGGAATTTCATCAAGACTACCGTCGTGGAGGCGTAAATTGAGCAAAGATCAATACCATTGCTTCAAGTCGAGGACTTAATGTCTTGTCAGATTAGAGATTGGAGCATGTCCATTTGGCTGAAAACCTGTAAATTCAATATCATAAATAGGGTGGAAGGAGAAAAAATATTGTAGAAGTCAAAATTCAATAAAGTAAGCTGGACTCTACTAAAGCAATTCATGAGACACTTTATACTTGGAACCCCCCACACCCAAGAAATAAAAACGAAAGATAAAGCCGATAAGGTCTTAACCTAGTTGTTGTCTCCGTTCGATTCTCACTTAGGTGAGTTTATTTTTCTATTATGAGAAACTTGTTTCTTTTTTATGCGAGTCTTGGTTGTGAGTTTATTTATTTCTCTTTTAGTGAGGTTTGATTGGTTCTTAATATTGTAATAGTGATGATGTACTCCATAATTAAATTATATTCCTCAAAAAAGTGGGTCTTTCCAAAATAAATACAAAAGATAAAAGAAATAAAGTATATCGTAAACCTTCAACACAGTTTATTGGCTACGAAGAAAACATTGTAGAACAAATTGCTCAAACCCTTCCAATAACATGTTTATTTTAGCTGAAGATAATTGCAGAAGTATAATATATTTGAAGTTATAATTGCTGAAGTCATCACTGTAATATTCACATATATCTATTTGTAAATAATTTGAATATATTCCTAACAAAAAAAAAAAATTGTTGCCAAAGTATATGGCAAATAATGGTATTATTATTCTATAGGAATACTCTTGGTACTATAATAAATTGTGGGGTAGAAGAATCTGAAATATATGAACTCAAATAAGTAGGTTTAAGATGACCCTAAAAGGCAGCCCTGGCCAAATTACTTTTACTCACTTATTTGACCATATGGACTTATTTTTACTCAAATAAGTTGAAACAAACAGCCCAGAATTGCCTATTGGTTAAAATTAAGCTGAAAAAAACAGGCCGATTAAGTTATTGACTTGATGCTTGCTTCAAATGTTGGACTGGTAAATATTATCCAGGTTTAAACAACGACAAAGAAAATAGTTAAAGGAAATAATTAGTCAAAATCATACTCTGATTTGAAACCCTCCCTGCATGCCAAATCTGACAGAAAAAGATACCGCCTTTGGCATGAACAGCATCAACAATGGGTTTCCACGCTTCAACCTGTTCCTTTGTCCATATTCCAGGTGTATCTGGATAACTTCAATCAAGAATCACATACCTTAGTTATGTACTAACAATATTATACATTTGCATGCAAAATTGTCTTTATACCTAAAATATCAGACTAAAATAATCACAGATATCATATTTTACCCTGCAGTGTCCGAAACTCCAGTGGCTTCAGCAATAAGAAGGCCCCCTTTCGTGGTTCGTTGGGAGTAATATAATATAGCATGTGGCTGAGGAACATTCTTGTAAGATCTTTGTCTTGTCAATGGTGCCAAAACTACTCTGTAATAAATGAAGAGAAAAACAATTATAAGGCAAAAGACTTTTAAAAACTTTTTTCAGACAAAAGTATTACCAAAACAAGTAGAACTCAGCCTTTGAACTGTGATTCATCAATACTTTTTCATTGTTAAGTGTCATTCACTATAATATATTTCTCTGCATCGAAGAGTCCAAGACATATATGTAACAATTTATAATATATTTCTCTGCATTGAAGAGTCCAAGACATATAAGTAACTAGTTTCAAACATTATTATTCCTGGTATGATGTCAGGCTTGACTGCTTGAGGTAACCACGACTTGTACCTAATATAGTACAACTTTGGTAGCTAATATAAGCCACCAGAGCGCACCCTTTCAAACAATATACATTTCTGGACATCTTCATTCTTATGCCTATACAATCCTGAACTTTTTATGTATTTTGGCAATTCCATTTTGAATAAATATATAGTCTGTTTACGGCATAAACCATCCTCTTTGAAAGAGTGTCTGCATTTTAGGATTAGGCCACCCATAAAACCATAATTTAATTTTTAATCTCACAAAAGGATAAATTCTGTTTATAAATTTCAAAAATCAAAAAACTCAATTGTTGAGTGCTAAGAGACGACAAATCCCATACAAAACCTATATGCAAGACTTAGATCCATACCTATGAGAGAGTTGAAATTTTCCCATTTTGTATGGAGTGATAAGAGGGACTTGAAGGGTGCTTTCTCCCATTTTTACCTCTGCTGAGTTCTTCTAAACTGATATTTGATGATATCTCAATTTTCTCTGACCAGAAGAATGAGAAATGAAAAACGTTATAAACACCCAAATGGATATTTATAACAAAATATATGAAGAAATTATTTGTTAATCCAATTAAGGGATTGGTTTAAAATTATTATAGTAAATCAATATGGATCGTTGATTTAAAGTTTTAATAGTAATTTGTCCCTTCAGTTTTCCAAGAGTTAGTCCTTTTAGTTTTCCAAAAGTTATTTGTCCTTCGCTTTTCCAAGAGTTATTTGCTTTCTTGATTGTTCCAAGAGTTAATCGCCTTCGCAAATAATAGTTGTCTCTTCAATATTACCAAGAGTCATTTTGACCTTCCGTTTCGTTAAGACGAAGAGCTACTCTCATTCTTCTATAAAAATAGTTTCATTCTACATTATTTTTCAGATCGCTAATTTTTAAGATCAAGGGCTTATCACATTGTAAAACCCTCTGTCGGAATGGGTACGGGCGTAACAAGTTTTTGACGCGTTTTGAGTCGAATTTTGATACCTTTTTTACTCCAAATTGGATTGGATTTGCTCCTAAGCTAAAAATTAGACTTGTAACCTATAAATACATCATGAGAGGCATAAAAGAGAGGATATAGATTAGATTAGAGAGAGGATTCCATTAGATTAGTTTAGAGTAGAATAGGAGAAAACCTTAGTTCTTATGAGATTTGGAGATTGAAGCAACTTGGAGACCATTGAAGATTCAAAGTAGGAGAAAGGAGGGAGCTTCAAATCTACAGACAATAGATTCTATCTTCTTATCTTCTTCTATCTTTGTCTTTTAATGATTATTCAATTGTGGATTCTTAGTTTTAATTCAATAATCATGAACTAATTCTTTGTTTGAGATTACAATGGTTCTTATTGTGTAGTTTATTTTAATATGCTTCACTATCAATTATTATGTTCTATTGTGATGATTGTCTATTGTGATTTGGACTTAATTGCTTAATTACCTAGCTAACAATTACCGTGATAATCCATATGAACTCGAGAGATGAAGTTTAGATTTAGATCTAATCATGATAGCATGTGTTTATGATTTCTGCATAGATAGAATTCATGATTCGTGTTTAGGATAGAGATATGCCTTTACGCCATATATAATCTTATAGAGAACTTGTGCTTTAAATCCTTTTTAATTGTAATTCACATAGAGATATAGTGAATTAGTTAATTAGGGTGTATTGTTTAATTCTATTATCTGTGGATTTAAGTGAGTGTGGGTATTATGCATCAAGAGGTGGTTTTATCTGCTTTAGTGTTCTTGATTAACAATTCATGATAAAAAAAAATTTGATGAGAAGTGTGTTAACTTAAACGAAGCAATAAGTGAAGTTGTGATCTTAAATCTCAGTAATCTGATTTTTAATTAGTGGTAATTAGAATTAGTGTAATTAAATAATTTAATTCATAATCTTAAATTAATTGTTTAAATAAAATTAGTTTGGTTAAGAGTTAATATTTAGTAATTTGTATTAACAATTACTCGTGGGAACGATACTCTACTTTCACTTTATTACTTGTTGAGCACGTATACTTGCGTGTTGTGCGTAATTAGATTTTACCCAACATGTTTTTGGCGCCGTTGCTGGGGAATTAGTTTAATATTTTTTTGCCAATATTAGCTTCAATCAAATTAGTCTGAATTTAAACATTTTGTTTTCTTTTTATTTAATTCTCTCCCTATTTTTCCCTATTTTCACGTACAATGGATGGATGAAATTATCAATGGCCATACACAAATATGACTCCACCAAGGGACACATGAATTGATGGACTCAATGTATTTTTTGCATTTTCAGCACAAATTGATACACTTTCGAGGAAGTTGGACGCTTTTGTAGCACAACGTTGTAAGACCCCAGCTTTTATGAATAAAGATGAATTTTTTATAAATATCATTTTTGAATATTAAGGAGTGAATTTGATATAATATTATAGTTATGAGTAACCACGATATTTTTAGTCAAAGTAGATGCCTATTTTTCGGTTGGTAGTTTAATACTCCTATAGTTTCAAATTATAAAAATTATTAATTTTAAAAATTAATTTAAAATATTTTCAAACTTTAAAATAAAGATATTTCATTAAAAATATAAAATAATAATTTTTAATAAATAATATTATTTAAATAATTTATAATATTCATCGCTATATTGATTAGAATTAAAAGATTTTATGTTAATTTTATATTTAAAAATATATTAAGTTGGATTTAAAAATTCAATAATTATTTTATAATTTAAAACGGATGTAGTTTTATGTTTTCATGTTTTTAGCATGTGTTAACTAGATATTTCAAATTTGAAATTTGAATCTTTTAAATTTTTCTTAAATTTTCAAAAATAAATATTAATTATTTTTTTGCAAAAGAACCTCTTTAATAACTATATATTACAAGAAATTAAGATATCTTATCCAATAATTTTATAATTTAAATCAATTATTTTAGTTGATCAGAGTCAATTCAAGACTATATATATATTTTTATTTACAATGTATAAACTCTTCATATCCCATAAAATATTTACAATAATTATAATTATATATATATAACGTATCTAAAACACTTTTTTTAAATAACACTCTCTCTTAAATAACACTTATTTATTAAAATCATGTCGTTTTAGAGATTTTTTTAAAATACAAAATAATATTAAAATAGAGTGGTCCCACTTGCTTTCTTATTATTTATAAAAATGTCACCCGCAGTGTGAAGCCCCCAAAATAGGTATACACAACCCATTCTGAGTCGCCAAATACATGATACATAATTTAAATATAAACTTCTTTTTTACAATACGACAAAAATGTAGCTGAGAGTTTTAATACGAATATTTTCTCGTAGACAATATCCAAACTCAAATGAAGTTCTCATTACAATTATTATCACACTATTTTATAGAATAGTAAGGACTACTATAGCCACCATCTTGGACCATCACTCTATTCCCTGACTAGTCCCAACTATATTCTCATTTCTTGAAGAGAATAATGAAAGAAAATGGTGAGCTCAACTAGCCTAGTAAAGAATATTATGACTAAGATAATGCAGAATAAATTATCCTTAGCTTTCAACAGTATAAAAACAGATAGAATAAGATGATAAGTAGATTTTATACCTACTTATCCTAAAGATCTCATTATTTGAATTAGTTGCTTAAACTCATGTTTCTTAGTTACTTTTCATGCATTTTTTGTTCATTTTGTAGATTATATGCTTGGGAGTTGTGTGGGCGACTATTGGTATGAAATCGCAAAGAAAAGCAATTCGGACATCGTTTGGGCTTTCATGTTTATTTCATGTTCTTTAATTGGAATTCGAATTATATTGTAGAGCTTCTTCTTATCTTTCTGGAACATCTTGAATCATTACAATCGGAGTTCGGATGCAAGAGTTATGATCTTTGTACCAACGGAAGTTGAACTTCACTGTTTTGGGTGGCCATTTATATAGCAGTCACTTCTAACCCAATTTCAACCTTCATCAGTCTGATATTTCTCAATTCTTAAAGAATGAAAGTTGTAGAGCTCGTCTATATCTTCGATTTGATAGGTGTCAGGCCCCGTAACTCCTCCCGGATCAAAAGTTATGGCTGTTTTACCAGAGACACCGCAGAGAAAAGGACTTCACTTTGGGTGGCTTTTTTGTGAAGGAAACCCCACAAGGGGCGGGGTACAAGTCGAAAACAAGAGGCATGCACTCACGGGCTGGCTTATCAGTGAAAAAACCCCAGTCGGGGCTGGGGTACGGGCCAGAACAAGTTTTTGACGCGTTTTAGGTCGAATTTTGATACCTTTTTTACTCCAAATTGGATTGGGTTTGCTCCTAAGTTAAAAATTAGACTTGTAACCTATAAATACATGATGAGAGGCATAAAAGAGAGGATATAGATTAGATTAGAGAGAGGATTCCATTAGATTAGTTTAGAGTAGAATAGGAGAAAACCTTAGTTCTTATGAGATTTGGAGATTGAAGCAACTTGGAGACCATTGAAGATTCAAAGTAGGAGCAAGGAGGGAGCTTCAAATCTACAGACAATAGATTCTATCTTCTTATCTTCTTCTATCTTTGTCTTTTAATGATTATTCAATTGTGGATTCTTAGTTTTAATTCAATAATCATGAACTAATTCTTTGTTTGAGATTACAATGGATCTTATTGTGTAGTTTATTTTAATATGCTTCGCTATCAATTATTATGTTCTATTTGTGAGTATTGTCTATTGTGATTTGGACTTAATTGTTTAATTGTCTAGCTAACAATTACCGTGATAACCTATATGAACTCGAGAGATGAAGTTTAGATTTAGATCTGATCATGATAGCATGTGTTTGTGATTTCTGCATAACAAAATATATGAAGAAATTATTTGTTAATCCAATTAAGGGATTGGTTTGTCACTGCTGATGATTACGCATTCTTGTCGATGAGCAGTGGTACGTCTTATGAAAACGATCTTTTTAGTCAAAGTAGATGCCTATTTTTCTATTGGTAGTTTAATACTCCCTATAGTTTCAAATTATAAAAAAATATTAATTTTAAAAATTAATTTAAAATATTTTCAAACTTTAAAATAAAGATATTTCATTAAAAATATAAAATAATAATTTTCAATAAATAATATTCTTTAAATAATTTATAATATTCATCGCTATATTGATTAGAATTAAAAGATTTCATGTTAATTTTATATTTAAAAATATATTAAGTTCGATTTAAAATTTAAAAATTATTTTATAATTTAAAACGGATGTAGTTTTATGTTTTCATATTTTTTAGCATGTGTTAACTAAATATTTCAAATTTGAAATTTGAATCTTTTAAATTTTTCTTAAATTTTCAAAAAAAATATTAATTGTTTTTTTGCAAAAGAACCCTCTTTAATAACTATATATTACAAGAAATTAAGATATCTTATCCAATAATTTTATAATTTAACCGAATTATTTTAGTTGATCAGAGTCAATTCAAGACTATATATATATTTTTATTTACAATGTATAAACTCTTCATATCCCATAAAATATTTACAATAATTATAATTATATATATATAGAACGTATCTAAAACACTATTTTTAAATAACGCTTTCTCTTAAATAACACTTATTTATTAAAATTATGTCGTTTTGTAGATTTTTTTTAAAATACAAAATAATATTAAAATAGAGTGGTCCCACTTGCTTTCTTTTTATTTACAAAAATGTCACCTGCAGTGTGACGTCCTCAAAATAGGTATACACAACCCATTCTGAGTCGCCAAATACATGATACATAATTTAAATACAAACTTCTTTTATTCAATACGACAAAAACGTAGCTGAGAGTTTTAATACGAATATTGTCTCGTAGACAATATCCAAACTCAAATGAAGTTCTCATTACAATTATTATCACACTATTTTATAGAATAGTAAGGACTACTATAGCCACCATCTTGGACCATCACTATACTCCCTGACTAGTCCCAACTATATTCTCATTTCCTGAAGAGAATAATGAAAGAAAATGGTGAGCTCAACTAGCACAGTAAAGAAAATTATGATTAAGATAATGCAGAATAAATTATCATTAGCATTCAACACTATAAAAACTGATAGAATAAAATAGATGATAAGTATGTTTTAATGTGACGCCCCCAAAATTAGGTATACGTCACCCATCTTGGGTCGCCACTTACATGGTACATAAATTCAAATACAACTTACTAATATAACATCGTCAGGTATAATACGACATAAATCGTGAGTTTGAATACAAATATTGTCTACTAGATATTATACAAACTCAAAAGGAGTCCTCATTACAACTATTATCACACTATTTCACGTAATAATGAGGACTACTAATGCTATCCTCCTGGACCATTACTCCGCTCCTCGACTCGTCTCAATCTATGTTCTCATTTTCAAGAGAAACGTGTGAAAGAAAGGGTGAGCTCAACTAGCCTAGTAAGAAATATTATGACTAAGATAATGCGTAATAAATTATCATTAGCCTTCAACAAAGTGTTAAACCGATAAAATACAATAGACAACCAGCTTTAATCTGCAATTGGAATACGTAATCCATTAAAAGAGTCAAGTAGAAAATAAAATCTACTATCTTTTATGATTTAAAAGTTTTTCATCATCGTTATAATGAGACTCACTTTAATGAATAAACCACAATATCTAATCATCCCCTGCACTACCTGGCCAAGGATTTTCATCAAATTATCAATGGTCATGACTATACCGAATCATTCTCGGTCATAATCATACCAAAAACTATCCATAATCGCATTACGTGCCATCGAGGACTTTTGTCACATCATTTATATCAAGCCATGATTATACCGAATGATCCTCGATCATAATCATACTAAGTTCATCTATGCACGTAAGCCAAAGATAACATAATATAACATGAGGATGATGACAATGACATAATAATTCAATAAAACAAGTTCATTTAATTAATTTATCTAGGAATTATTAACGTCCAAATTGTCAACATGATCATCGCTTTTTGTAGAGTAAAATTCAAGAATGATCGGAAGAATATTTCCATGAAAAGATCTTTGGATGAAACATGAAAATATCAAAGATACTCTACTAATTTCATGGAGTATGAAGTCAAAGTTTTAACCAACCGGTATAATAAAGAATGGAATAACAAAGGAAATCACCACGCATGCGGCAGACTTCAGATGACAAAGTTATTCCAATGTAATAATAATAACGGAACCGGTCAAGTGAAATTCACACCGGATGGATGATCCAATGTAATAATAAATCTTTGAATAATAAACAATGGAACCAGTCGGTGTAAAACACACGACATGTGATATTCCAAATGTAATAATAAATGCGGAATAATAAACAATGGAACCAGTCCTGTAAAACATCTGACATGTGATATTCCAATGTAATAATAAAGAATGGAATAATGAAGAAGATCACCAAGTATAGGGGATTCAGCAGATACAAAGTTATTCCAATGTAATAAATAAGAATGGAATAATATAAGGATTTCACCAAGTATAGGGTATGCCATGATACAAAAGTTATGTATAGGGTATACCACTTTTACAAAAGTTATTCCAATGTAATAATAAACAATGGAATAACAATGTAAGTTCTCTTCATGAATACAAAAGAATAACACCACTTACGTACAACAAATAATATTCTCTCTAGTAAAAAAAGACTTTGGATATCAAAGTAGTGAAGTACCGGAATACTCTTCTTCTTTCTCTCTATAGATTTTTCTCTATAGCTTTCTCTATAATTTCTCTCTCAGAGTTTCAAATTGAATTCGTAAGAAAATAATGAAGGAATGAGCTTTATTTATAGGAAAATAGAATGCATAGTAATTAATCCATGAACTATCCAGATTGATTCACTTTAATCGACGGCCCATATTTAAAGAAAAATCTTTTAAATAAAATATCATATATTCTATTTATATAAAACATTTTACTATGCAAACACTATGCAATACTATGCAAAACACTATGCAAAAAACACTATGCAACACTACGCATAATAAAATATAACATATTCTATTTATGTAATAACTTTAATAAAGTATTCTGCTTTATATATAAAAGATGTTTCATTTTATTACGCTAATAATATCTGAATAAAATAAAACGTCATTCTCATTATAATAATTCATATTATTAATCGACAATAATGGAATCAAACCGAGTGACTTCTCACATAAGCATCAATAATCAATACCGTGTGCTTACTACGCAACCACACGTATATTCATCGTACTTTTACTACAGAGTAGTTCAACAAAGATCCACTTGTGTAAAACTTCCCACCGTTATTTCAATAAAATATTTTTTGTCGTTTTCTCAATCCGACAATAATTACATTAGGGGTCCACCAATGATTGAGTACAGACGATTATTCCTCGCTAAACCGAATATTTCCCGACCAATCGAATATAATATAACCACTTGCATACTTTGCAAAATTTATAAATACAACCCACAACTATAATATTATCTCAAATTCACACCATAATATTAAAAATTATTTCGACAAAAATTTAAATCTTTATTGATAAAATCTGGGGTCTCACATTTAAACCTACTTATCCGGTATCTGTTACTTGAATTAGTTACTTAAACTCATGTTTCTTAGTTACTTTTCATGCATTTTGTGTTCATTTTGTAGATTATATGCTTGGGAGCTATGTGAGCGACTATTGGTATGAAATCGTAAAGAAAAGAAATTCGGACATCGTTTGAGCTTTCATGTTTATTTCATGTTCTTGGTTTGGAATTTGGATTATATTGTAGAGCTTATTCTTATCTTTCTGGAATATCTTGAATCATTCCAATCGTAGTTCGGATGCAAAAGTTATGATCTTTGTACCAAAGGACGTTGAACTTCACTATTTTGGGTGGACATTTGCATAGCAGTCACTTCCAGCCCAATTTTGACCTTCATCAGTTTGTTATTTCTCAATTCTTAAAGAATGAAAGTTGTAGATCTCGTCGATATCTTCAATTTATAGGTGGAAAACCTCGCAACTCCTCCCGGATCTAAAGTTATGGCCGTTTTACCAGAGGACACTGCAGCAGAAAAAGGACCCCCGTCGGGACGGGCTTTTTGTGAAGGAAACCCCATGGGGACGAAGGTACAATTTCGAAAACAATAGGCATGCCACGGGATGGGCTTATCAAGTCAAAAAACCCTTTGGGGCCGGTCTGAGTGCTGGCCGTAACAAGTTTTTGACGCGTTTTGAGTCGAATTTTGATACCTTTTTTACTCCAAATTGGATTAGATTTGCTCCTAAGCTAAAAATTAGACTTGTAACCTATAAATACATGATGAGAGACATAAAAGAGAGGATATAGATTAGATTAGAGAGAGGATTCCATTAGATTAGTTTAGAGTAGAATAGGAGAAAACCTTAGTTCTTATGAGATTTGGAGATTGAAGCAACTTGGAGACCATTGAAGATTCAAAGTAGGAGAAAGGAGGGAGCTTCAAATCTACAGACAATAGATTTTATCTTCTTATCTTCTTCTATCTTTGTCTTTTAATGATTATTTAATTGTGGATTCTTAGTTTTAATTCAATAATCATGAACTAATTCTTTGTTTGAGATTACAATGGTTCTTATTGTGTAGTTTATTTTAATATGCTTCACTATCAATTATTATGTTCTATTGTGATGATTGTCTATTGTGATTTGAACTTAATTGCTTAATTGCCTAGCTAACAATTACCGTGATAATCCATATGAACTCGAGAGATGAAGTTTAGATTTAGATCTAATCATGATAGCATGTGTTTATGATTTCTGCATAGATAGAATTCATGATTCGTGTTTAGGATAGAGATATGCCTTTACGCCATATATAATCTTATAGAGAACTTGTGCTTTAAATCCCTTTTAATTGTAATTCACATAGAGATATAGTGAATTAGTTAATTAGGGTGTATTGTTTAATTCTATTATCTGTGGATTTAAGTGAGTGTGGGTATTATGCATCAAGAGGTGGTTTTATCTGCTTTAGTGTTCTTGATTAACAATTCATAATAAAAAAAAAATTGATGAGAAGTGTATTAACTTAAATGAAGCAATAAGTGAAGTTGTGATCTTAAATTTCCATAATCTGATTTTTAATTAGTGGTAATTAGAATTAGTGTAATTAAATAATTTAATTCATAATCTTAAATTAATTGTTTAAATAAAATTAGTTTGGTTAAGAGTTAATATTTAGTAATTTGTATTAACAATTACTCGTGGGAACGATACTCTACTTTCACTTTATTACTTGTTGAGCACGTATACTTGCGTGTTGTGCGTAATTAAATTTTACCCAACAAGTTTTTGGCGCCGTTGCCGGGGAATTAGTTTAATATTTTTTTCTTATTTATCTTGGTTTTATTATACTAATCTCTTGAAAGTTAAAACGCATTTAAAAATCTTATTAGCATCATTTGGAGCTCAAAAGCAACACACTAAAACTATGGACTTTAAAAGTTAAAATTTGAAAATGCTAAACTATGTAAAAGCTAAAACTAATTGCAACAGTTATTGTTTTCATAAGTGAAATGAATCACATCAAATTTTAAATTTAAAAATATCTTATATTATATTAACTTAAAGGAATTAAGTATCATATATCAAATACTTTGTTTTGCACACAAGACTTATATTATGAATACTTTAATTACATTCAGGCGAACACAACAATACCACTGAAAGCTTGAAGAATGAGGAAAACAATAACCAACTTTAAAACTCTGCTTCACAATTTCTAACATTTAAGCAGTTGTTGTTTCAAGAAATGGATAATCAGTGTAACCGATAACAGGATCAGATATATAGAATGTATCTCTGTTATACTTGTTGAGAGGAGCATCAATCTCGAATCGTTTCGGCAAATCCGGGTTTGCCAAGAAAAATCGGCCAAACGCAACAAGGTCGACGCGGTTCTCAGCCACTGCTTTATTGCCATCTTCCCCGTCAGATGTGGCAAATGGGCCAATAAAAGTACCGTTGAACACTTTTCTCATCGGGAAAAGACTATCCGGGCATTCAGTTTTCTCGCCCACGGTTTTCATTCTCGGCTCTACCATGTGGCAGTAAAGAATGCCATATTTGTTCAACGATTCAACCATATAGAGTCCAAGGGCTTTCGGATTTGAGTCCCCTGATTGCATGTAGTTGGCAAAGGGTGAAAGCCTAATGCCTACCCTATCTCCTCCTATCTCTTTTGACATTGCTTCGACAATTTCCAAAGCAAATCCAAGAACGATTTTCCAATGAGCCTCCGTACTACTAAATCTATGGGCCGTTGATCTCATCTTTCATGAACTGGTCTATTAGGTATCCATGAGCACCATGGATCTCAACCCCATCAAAACCTAAATTTTGAGGAAAAAGTATCATTGCAACAAATTCTCAATCGAAAACACACAATGACACGTATCACACACCAAATAAAAAGGGTTCACAAGGGAATCTGATAGTTCCACAAAATCCCTCACATGAATAATAAATGGGACCCACATTCATTGAGTAAGGCTATGAAAATATTATATTTTCCATGTAGAAATAATTGCATTTTGATTTAATTAACTACAAACACATATTTATAGGATATATATTGGAGATGTAGCCGTAATTCATCTCAATTATGTTTTTTTTTTCTAGAGTTGTAGATGGGAACATCATATTCCATTCACCACACATAAAATCAAAGCAAATTTGTGCTGACTGGAATTAGATTTAGCTCAAAAACATACCAGCTTCAATAGCATTTCTTGCAGCAAGTCTAAAATCATTCACAATGTGAGGAATTTCATCAGTACTCAGTCGTCGTGGAGGCGTAAATTGAGCAACATCAATACCATTGCTTCGAAGTTGAGGAGTTAATGGCTTGTCTGTACTAGAGATTGGAGCCTGTCCATTTGGCTGAAAACCTGTAAATTCAATATCATAAATAGGGTGGAAGGAGAAAAAATATTGTAGAAGTCAAAATTCAATAAAGTGAGCTGGAATCTACTAAAGCAATTCATGAGACACTTTATACTTGGAACCCCCCACACCCAAGAAATAAAAACGAAAGATAAAGCCAATAAGGTTTTAACCTAGTGGTTGTCTAAGTTCGATTCTCACTTAGGTGAGTTTATTTTTCTATTATGAGAAACTTGTTTCTTTTTTATGTGAGTCTTAGTTGTGAGTTTATTTCTTCCTCCTTTAGTGAGGTTTGATTGGTTCTTAATATTGTAATAGTGATGATGCACTCGATAATTAAATTATATTCCTCAAAAAAGTGGGTCTTTCCAAAATAAATACGAGAGATAAAAGAAATAAAGTATATTGTAAACCTTCAACACAGTTCATTGGCTACGTAGAAAACATTGTAGAACAAATTGCTCAAACCCTTTCAATAACCTGTTTATTTTAGCTGAAGATAATTGCAGAAGTATAATATATTCTGAAGTTATAATTGTTGAAGTCATCACTGTAATGTTCACATATATCTGTTTGTAAATAATTTGAATATATTCCTAACAAAAAAAAAAATTGTTGCCAAAGTATATGGCAAATAATGGTATTATTATTCTATAGGAATACTCTTGGTACTATAATAAATTGTGGGGTAGAAGAATCTGAAATATAAGAACTCAAATAATTAGGTTTAAGATGACCCAAAAATGCAGCCTTGGCCAAATTACTTTCTCACTTATTTGACCATATTGACTTATTTTTACTCAAATAAGTTGAAACAAACAGCCCAGAATTGCCTATTGGTTAAAATTAAGCTGAAAGAAACAGGCCGATTAAGTTATTGACTTAACGCTTGCTTCAAATGTTGGACTTGTATTATCATAGCAGGTAAATATTATCCAGGTTCAAACAACGACAAAGAAAATAGTTAAAGGAAATAATTAGTCAAAATCATACTCTGATTTGAAACCCTCCCTACATGCCAAATCTGACAGAAAAAGATACCGCCTTTGGCATGAACAGCATCAACAATGGGTTTCCACGCTTCAACCTGTTCCTTTGTCCATATTCCAGGTGTATCTGGATAACTTCAATCAAGAATCACCAACCTTAGTTATGTACTAATAATATTATACATTTGCATACAAAATTGTCTTTATACCTAAAATATCAGACTAAAATAATCACAGATGTCATATTTTACCCTTGAGCAGTGTCCGAAACTCCAGTGGCTTCAGCAATAAGAAGGCCCCCTTTCGTGGTTCGTTGGGAGTAATATAATATAGCATGTGGCTGAGGAATATTCTTGTAAGATCTTTGTCTTGTCAATGGTGCCAAAACTACTCTGTAATAAATGAAGAGAAAAACAATTAAAAGGCAAAAGACTTTTAAAAACTTTTTTCAGACAAAAGGATTACCAAAACAAGCAGAACTCAGCCTTTGAACTGTGATTCATCAATACTTTTTCATTGTTAAGTGTCATTCACTATAATATACTTCTCTGCATTGAAGAGTCCAAGACATATATGTAACAATTTATGACGAATTTATTTTAAAAAATTATAAAAAATTAAAATAAAATCATAAGTTATCATGATTCATGACCGAGTTGCGACAAAATAATTAAAAAAGCAATCATGATGAAAAAGAAAAGGTAAAGAGTGAGATCCCAAGAAACAATCTAAAATTTTCACTAGTAAGTTATTTCATGACTAAGGACGTCCTGCACCACCGAGCATTAAAGGGCACAGGAAAGAACACTAAAAAACTGAAGAAGACTAAATATTATACGAGAAAATTGAGTCCAATATAACCACGACCACCAAAAAACATCTTGGCAGTATATGTAAGCCATTGAGAATACGCAACAGAGATTCATTAGGAATTGTCATTGGAAGATGACAAGTAATAAAGCAATATAAAAGGGAAACTGATATTCCCCAAGGGTCGGACTGGAGCCAGATTATCTATTCTAGAGAAAAGGCTAAATTCATAGCAAATAGACTCAAACACTACCAGTGCTTCAGAGGCACAATAAAATAAAATAAAAAAATCATCGGTATTGTAGGCAACAGATATCAAACTGAAAACAAAATGGTGTCTAGGTAAGGATAGCCTTAAATGGCATTCCAATATCATGGGCAAATGATGTGAAGCCTTGGACACATTCATAAGAAGTCAAGAGCTAAAAAAAGAAGTAAATTATTCTCAACATGGCACCGCACACAATTTGCTTATGGCACCATATCCAGGGTCACATTGATTGATTAATGTCAAAGGCTAAAGTTCTTACCTTTTTTATTCACATGTTCGACATTAACTCAGACTAGGAATAAATTTCAGAAGCAGGGAGCATTTAATCAGGAAACAATTTTCAAACATGAAGTAACTAGTTTCAAACATTAGAATTCCTGGTATGATGTCAGGCTTGAGGTAACCACGACTTGTACCTAATATAGTACAACTTCGGTAGCTAATATAAGCCACCAGAGCGCACCCTTTCAAACAATATACATTTCTGGACATTCTTCATTCTTATGCCTATACAATCCTGAACTTTTTATGTATTTTGGCAATTCCATTTTGAATAAATATATAGTCTGTCTAGGGCATAGACCATCCTCTTCAAAAGAGTGTCTGCATTTTAGGATTAGGCCACCCATAAAACCATAATTTAATTTTTAATCTCACACAAATTGATTTTCCAGCAAATTACTACATCAATGTCTAGTAGTCTACCAAAGAAAACAGATCAGAGTGTACAAAATTAAAATTCACCTCAAACATCAAGAAATTTGAAAAATAATGCAAAATTGATACCCAAAATAGCAAATAGTACTATCCAAAATGAAATTCACTATGCACCCTTTATTCACTACATAATAACTACAACAAACAACCCAACACAATGAAATAGTTTCCCATATTGGATTTTCCTAAAAAGGATAAATTCTGTTAATAAATTTCAAAAATCAAAAAAACCCAATTGTTGAGTGCTAAGAGACAACAAATCCCATACAAAACCTATATGTAAGACTTAGATCCATACCTATGAGAGAGTTGAAATTTTCCCATTTTGTATGGAGTGATAAGAGGGACTTGAAGGGTGCTTTCTCCCATTTTTACCTCTGCTGAGTTCTTCTAAACTGATATTTGATGATTTCTCAATTTTGTCTGACTAGAAGAATGAGAAATGAAAAACGTTATAAACACCCAAATTGATATTTATAACAAAATATATGAAGAAATTATTTGTTAATCCAATTAAGGTATTGGTTTGTCACTGCTGATGATTCCGAGGTCAAAGTTGGAAAATCTGGTGGGAAATCAATTCCTGTGCTTTTTCTTTTGCTTATCAAAAGGAACACATGGACAAGTCGATTTCTTAATTTATGTCATTGCTGATGCAAGCCGGCGGCATGTCCTATGAAAACCATCTTTTTAGTCAAGATAGATGCCTATTTTTCGGTCCGTAGTTTAATACTCCCATAAATTATAAAAAAATTATTAATTTTTAAAAATTAATTTAAAATATTTTAAACTTTAAAATAAAGATATTTCATTAAAAATATGAAATAATAATTTTTTCAATAAATAATATTCTTTAAATAATTTATAATATTCATCGTTGAAGATATATTAAATTGGATTTAAAAATTCAATAATTTTTTATAATTTGAAACGGATGTAGTTTTATGTTTTCATTTTTTAACATGTGTTAACTAAATATTTCAAATTTGAAATTTGAATATTTTAAATTTTTCTTAAATTTAAAAAAATATATTAATTGTTTTCTGCAAAAAGAACCTCTCTTTAATAACTATATATAACAAGAAATTAAGATATCTTATCCAATAATTTAATCGAATTATTTTAGTTGATCACTAGTCAATTCAAGACTATATATATATTTTTATTTACAATGTATAAACTTTTTATATCCCATAAAATATTTATAATAATTATATATATATATATAGAGAGAGAGAGAGAGAACGTATTAAAACACTCTTTTTAACACTCTTTTTTAAATAGCATTCATTTATTAAAATTATGTCATTTTGAAGATTTTTTTAAAATACAAAATAATATTAAAATAGAGTGGTTTCACTTGCTTTCCTTTTATTTATAAAAATGTCACCCGCAGTCTCACTTGTTTTTTTAAAAGAATTTCCAAAACGACGTAATTTTAATAAAGAATTATTATTTAAAAGAATCTTCAAAACAACGTATTTTTAATAAACGACGTAATGTGACCCGCGACCCCACTTGCTTTCTTTTTATTTGCATGTGACTTTTATCAAAAACAACTCAAATTAAGAAGTTAATTATTTACCATCAAAATTGAATAAAACTATACATTGAAGCAAATAATAACAACTTAAATTAATATTATGAAATTTATTATTCAATACAAAAATGCAAACTATACATTAAAATAAGGATTCAAAAATCTGACAAAGTTTATTTATTTTTATTGATTTCCATCAAAAAAATAATTTAAAATTTTTAAATTTTATATAAAAAAAGAGAAAAATTTCTTGCACGAGTAAACATCTATTATTATTAATACTATAAGATGAAAGCATGTCCTCAAACTTGTCATTATTATTCTTAGGAGTAAACATAGAATATACATCCTTAATATTTGTAAAATTTTCAAATCGAACTCTTATTGTGGAATAAGGGGAGTATTAAATCTTATCGAACATGTTTAAATTTTTTTTATAATTTCAAAAAAGTATAAGTTTTCTAATTAATAAAAAAAGTTTAGAAAATACTAAATAAAATGAGAGCTCATTAGGCATATACCATGTGCATAATTAGGTGTTGAAGTTGTGAAAAAATACAATTATTTGTGATGGGTCTAGTGCAAAGATCAAATCCATCTCATAAGCCTGGTACTTCAGCTCATCTCATAAGCCCATATTATAGACTCAAGTTTAAGAAATCTGGCGAGTCCAACAAATGTGATCCATCATAATCAGGTTAATTTAGCACACCCACATCACGAAGGAAGTGGCCAAGTCTCGTCCCCGGATCTCACGAAGAGCACGTCAACCATCTTGTATGTTAGGAGGAAGTTGGGAGCTCCACTAAAGTAGTGGTTACGTGCTCGCCCTAAAACTATCACGGGTCGCTATCAATAGAACGCCTTACCATCATTGGGGGGGGGGGGGGGCAATTGACTTTTGTATCTTTAAGCTTATGCTCTCTGTACTCTCTCCAATACACATAATATAAAGTGTTAGGCGACTATAGCCATTCAACAGTGGACTAGGTCAACTTGACCGAACCACTTTAATACTTGTCTCATTTTCCTACTTTAATTACTGCTTTTATAATTACTTGATAGGTGTTTGTACAAAGTCCATTTTTTGTGCATCATCAGTTTGGCGCCGTCTGTGGGAATCGAAAAGATTTTCACCTTTAAACATCTAAACCAGTGGCAATTACAACTAGGTCCATGAACCAACCTGAGGATAATCCACGACTAGAGGAGGGTGCTCCTCCGCACACCAACCCAGTCTCAAATAATTCAGCTCCAAGTCCACAGCAGATGCTGGAGACCATGCAACAATTGGATATCCAAAACCAGCAGATACTACAACTCTTGCTCGCCGGACAAGGAGGAGTGCAACAAGGAGCTCCAACCCCTAGACATCAAGGAGGAGACCCTCATCTCCAAGAAGATGAAGGTGAGAACCAGAGCGTGGAGCATGGGAGTCATCCCCATAATCATTCCAGGGGAGCCCTTAATTAGTGGGATGAGAAAATCAAAGAAGTGAAAAACCAACTAGGTGATGTCTTCAACGCCATGAAGGCCCGAGGACCAGAAACCGTAGATTACCTTGTAGGGTAAACAAACATGCCTTTCAAGCCTGATGTAGCAAACTATCCACTCCCTCAAAAGTTCAAAATGCCATCCGTGGAGACATTTGACAGAACGAAAGATCCGTTAGACCACCTCGAAACCTACAAAACCCTGATGCAGCTCTATAACATCTCTGATGAAATCATGTGTAGGGCATTCCCAACCACCTTGTGGGGCTCTGCTCGACAGTGGTTTGTCAAGATCTCCCCAGCCTCCATCTCAACCTTTGCTAAACTGAGCAGGTCTTTTGTGTCCCACTTTATTGGGGGGAGACGTAATCAGAAACCCGTCACACATCTTCTCATCATAAAATAGGACAAAGACGAGAGCCTGAAGGACTACCTGTGAGATCCCGAATTTTATGAAATGAAAGTATTCAATTTTCTTATAATTATTATTTTATTTAGTAAATGGTTAAATTGAGAAAGGATTAAAGTTAAGGGTGATATGTGAAAATTTTGCTAAGTAAGCAAGTTGATATAAAATATTCATTGTGTCGGGGAGTATTCGATTGGTAGGGGAATATTTGTTTTAACAGGGAAAATCATTGGTGGACCCCACAACGAAAGTATTGTTGTAGTTAGAAAATGATATAAATATCTTTTTATAAAAATAACGGCGAAAGTGTTACCGTTAAAACTGTTGAACTACCCGGTAGTAAAAGTACAATAATACGCGTGGTTGCATAATAGCACACGGTATTGATTATTGATGCTTACGTGAAAAGTCACTCAGTTATACTCAATTATTGCTACAAGATAATTCTTTGTAGGGGTGTTCATTTTTTCGATTTTTTCTTTTTTTTCGGTTTTCGAACAAATTCAACCTAGTCGGTTCGGTAAAAAAAAAGAGGCACTTGATTCAAGACAAAAAACCCAGATATACCAGCTTTTTAAGATTCTATTTGATTTCGGTTGTTTTATGGTTTAAAAAAAACCGAACTGAATTATATTAATTTTTATTTTTTATTAATAATTTATTAATAATAATAATAATAAATAATGATTATAATAATAAAATAATAATAATAAAAATAAAATAATGATTATAATAATAAAATAATAATAATAATAAAATAATGATTATAATAATAAAATAATAATAATAATAATAATAATAAAATAATAATAAAAATAATAAAAATAATAATAAAAATAATAATAAAAATAATAAAAAATAATAAAAATAATAATTATATTAATTTTCGGTAAAAATCTAGAGACAGAACCTAAGATCACGGATTCTAAGATATCTTAGGTCAACCTAAGACTCTAGATTGGTATTAAGATTTGGGCGATTTCGGTGCCTTGTTCTATCCCAGAAAACCTGTTGAACACCCCTAAATTGTCAGATCATATCTCTCATATTATTGATTCAATTGTTGTCACAATATCATCTGCATAATATGTTATATTATTAAATCAATAATTGAGATGACAAAGTTATTCATATTATTATTTGAAATATTGACAATGTCTAGAAGTTCTGCCAAGGAGAGGTCAGGTCATCTAATTGCGCACCAATATGGAGAAATCCTTATCGGAAAGCCCCCTCTTTCCTGGGAACGACATAATTGTTAAATATTGTGAGTTATAATATTAATGATGAATAAGTTCGTGTTGATTAAAGATGAAATTGATAGTTCCATTGTGTTGGGATTATTAGTGTTAGTGGAAATTGACATTTATTTCGATAGTAATTAATGTCTGGAAGTTATATTGACCAATCGGGTAATTAATCGGATAAATGAGCATTTAATTGCTATTAATTCACATATTTATAACTATGTATTCACATGTGTGTACTATTGATTCACATGTGTGTACTATTAGGGGAGGTGGTGCAAGATTGATAATACTTGCATGACTAAATTAAAAACGGAGGTATAGACGAAGGTACTATACTGTAATTATTTCGAGCCCCAAAATGTGCAATTATCGAAACTATATTTTCCTATAAATAGAAGCTCATTCTTCTTTCATTCTCACCAATTCACTAAGTCTCACAAGAGTAATTATAGAGAGAGAAGCTATGTAGAGAGAAGCTATAAAGAGATAGAAGAAGAGTAGTCTGCTACTTCACTACTCCAGTGTTCAGTCATCTTCTGAGGTAAGGAGTATTATTTATTTCATATTCTGAAGAGATATTATTTTTCGTATTCGTATGAATATTATTTTCATTCAATATTCGTAAGGAATATCATCTTCGTTCAATATTCGTAGGAATATTATTTTCGTTCAACAGTCGTAAGGGGTATTATTTATTACATATTCTGAAGATATATTATTTTTTGTATTCATATGAATATTATTTTCGTTTAATATTCGTAAGGAATATCATTTTCGTTCAATATTCATTGTCTTCGTTTAATATTCGTAAGGAATATTATTTTCGTTCAATATCCGTAAAGGATGTTATTTATTTCTTATTCGTAAGGGGTATTATTTATTTCATATTCTGAAGAGATGTTATTTTTCGTATTCGTATGAATATTATATTCGTTCAATATTCGTAAGGAATATCATCTCCGTTCAATATTCGTAGGAATATTATTTTTGTTCAACAGTCGTAAGGGATATTATTTCTTCGTAAATGATATTATTTCTTTCAATATCATTATGCTAGAATATTGGTACGGATTTTATTATGGAATTTCTACCTTTTTGTGCTAGGGTTACTATTCACTCTAGTATTATTCACTCGGGTATTCGGGACACTTTTCGTGCCGGAGTACTATTCACGAGTTACTATTCACAGGTTACTATTCACCCAGTTACTATTCACTCTAATATTATTCACTCGGGTATTTGGGACACTTTTCATGCCGGGGTACTATTCACGAGGTACTATTCCTGAAGTACTATTCATGGGGTACTATTCCCCCGAAAAATATTATTTTTTTGTCCAAATTATTTTTGGTACATGAATATTATTCTTGAATTTTACTCCACAAAGCAGTATCATGTTGGCAATTTGGATATTTTTAAACTCTGGATAAATTTAAAGTCTTTAATATTTATCCTTGATTTCGTTTGATTAATGCTTATATCATTGTCATCATCCTTATGCTTATATTGTGATGAAAGTCATCTTTAGCTTACGTGCATAGATGGACTGTTGATTATTGGTTTTACAGTTGTATATTTTTAGCTTGCGTGCATAGATGGACTTTTGATTATTGGTTTTACAGTTGTATATCTTTGGCATACGTGCAAAGATGGACAGGTGTATGACATGATCATAACCACTAGTGATAATAACGAATATCCTTGGCCCGTAGTGCATGGATAATTCGATGATATGATTGGCAGGATCATGACCATTAGTTAACAATTGAATGTGTTTGGTCGTAGTGCACTAACAGACAATTGATTGGTATGATCATGACCATTGGTTTTATAGTTGAATATCTTTGGCCCGTAGTGTAAAGGTAGACAACTAGTTGGTATGATCATTGTTATTACATTTGTATATATTTAGCCTTTGGGGTAAGGATATTGAGGAAACGTTCTATTAAGCCTTTGTGGCAAGGAGAAACTGTTGATTTACATGATTATAAATATGAATTATGAATTTAACTATAATCTTTGGTGGTTCAGGTGAAGACAGGTGATGATATTTCTTTTTGTCTTGGGTATAACAAAGAATTGTTGTTGAGTATTACAGGAATGAAATATTAACGATGTACTTTTAATCTAGAAGAGATAGTAGACATTATGTTCTATTTGACTCTTCTAATGGATTGCTTATTCTGTTGCAGTTGTTGATCTAAAACTTGTTTTCTATTATATTCTATCAGTTGTTATACTGTTGAAGGCTAAGGATAATTTATTTTGCATTATCTTAGTCATAATATTTCTTACTGGGCTAGTTGAGCTCACCCTTTTCTTTCATTGTTCTCTTCAAGAAATGAGAATATAACTGGGACGATTCGGGGAATGGAGTGATGGTTCAGGATGAGGACTCCATTGAGTGTGGATATTGTCTAGAAGGCAATATTCTTGTTTAAACTCTCAGCTATGTTTTGTCGTATTCTCCACGACAGTTGTATTAAAGAAGTTTGTAGTTGAGTTCTGTACCATGTATCTGGTTACCCAAGATGAGTGATGTATACCTGTTTTGGGGGTGTCACACTACCTCACTCGTTTTAACAAGGAGGTACTTCAAGTAGAAGAACATGATGATAAGGTAACCATGACTGCCTTTTTGGGAGGCCTCCGCTCGTCAAGTTTTCTTTTCTCAATGATGAAACGTCCACCCAAGAACATGACTGAGCTACTAGCAAAGGCCCAGAAATACATGAATGCTGAGGACGTCACAAGGGCCAGACGAGGTGAATCCTTCAGAGCAGGAGAGAAAAGGAAGGGAAGAGATAAGGACGACAAGAAGGAGACTGACAACAAATCAAGCAGGACAGAGCGGGTATCCGCCAAAGACAGACTCGGTCCTGCTCCTCAAAAAGATCGACGACCATTCACTCCCCTCAATGCCACAGTCGGGAACATTCTTTTATAAATCCAGGATGACCCCACCATAAAGTGGCCATCGAGGATGAAGTCTCCTCCAAACCGTAGGAACCCAAACAATTACTGTCGTTTTCATCTCGACCGCGGTCATGACACTAACGACTGCTACGTACTCAAGAAACAAATTAAAGATCTCATTCAACGTGGTCAACTACGCAAATATGTTGTTAGTAGAAGACAGACACAATCACCGACTCGCAACCAGGAAGACCAACATCCAATTGGGGAAATCCACACCATCTCGGGAGGATTCGCAGGAGGGGGAGAGTTATTGTCTGCCATGAAGGCACACGCCAGAAAAGCAAGGCATCCGGAAGAAGGGCGCCCATCCAAGATGCCTAGACAAGACGCCAACGAAGTTATATCCTTCTCAGATGAGGATTTGAAGGGAATTCAGCACCCACACGACGACCCCGTGGTGCTCACCATGACCGTGGCCAATTTTTAAGTACGCAGAATCTTGGTGGACAGTGGTAGCTCTGCCGATATCTTGTTCGTAGAAGCTTATGACATGCTCAACCTGGGTAGGGAGAGATGGCAGCCTATCAGCTCACCCCTCATGGGCTTCTTAGGGGAGAAGTTATATCCCCTAGGGTCCATCACCCTGCCAATCACAGCCGGAGTAGCACCAAAAAGATCTACAGTTATGGTCAACTTCATAGTTATAGACTTCCCATCATACTGGGGCAACCTGCTCTTAATACATTGAGGGTCGTCCCCTCCACCTATCATCTTATTCTTCGCTTTCAAACCCCGAATGGAGTCAGAGAAGTCAAAGGAGACCAAGTAGCAGCAAGGGAATGCTATGTCTCCTCCATGAAGACCAGAAAGTAGTAGGAGGCATTACAGGTCGAGGTCCTTGAGGGATGACTCCACTATAGAAAGAGGAGAGCCCGTCGAGGAGCTCACCCCTGTAGTCTTGGACAAGGAACACCCGGACAGAAGGGTGTGCATTAGTTCTTCCCTCAGTAAAGATCTAGTTCATCAACTGATAGACTTCCTAAAAAATAACATGGATGTCTTTGCATGGTCACATGCAGATTTGGAGGTCATCGACCCAGAAGTAGCCATACACCGTCTCAATGTTGACCCGCGTCACAAACCAGTTCGCCAAAAGCTGAGGGGTGCCTCCACTAAAAGGGTCCAAGCCATGGACGAGGAAGTGAAAATGTTAACAGATAATGGAGCAGTTAGAGAAGTAGCATATCCATAATGGCTCTCCAACGTGGTAATGGTCACTAAAGCTAATGGGAAGTGGCGCCTCTATGTTGACTTCACAGAACTTAATAAGGCGTGCCCAAAAGACAGCTACCCGCTACCACGGATCGACCTCCTCATCAACACCACTGCAGGGCATGAGTTGTTCACCTTCCTAGATGCGTACTCTGGATATAACCAGATTAACATGCATCCCCCGGACCAGGAGAAGACATCTTTTATTACTCCTAAAAGGACCTACTGCTATAGGGCCATGCCCTTCGGGTTAAGGAACGCAGGAGCAACCTACCAACGACTGGTGAACAAATTTTTCCAGTCTCAAATTGGGCAAACAATGGAAGTCTACGTTGACGACATGTTAGTAAAGAGCCTCGTCGCAGCAGATCACATTAATCACCTCCAAGAGACCTTCAATGTTCTTAGATTGTACCGCATGAAGCTGAATCCTGAAAAGTGTGCCTTCGGCGTAGGATAGAGAAAGTTCCTAGGCTTTATGGTCAACCAGAGGGGAATTGAAGCAAACCCCGATAAGATCAAAGTCATTCTTGACATGAAATCACCCACTTCAACCAAAGAGCTCCAACGCCTCAATGGAAGAATTGCAGCACTCAATAGGTTTTTCTCCAAGCCTGCAGATAAGTGTCTGCTCTTTTCCAAAATTCTTCGAAAAGCTTTTGAGTGGGGACATGAGGCAGAGGAGGCATTCCAAAAACTCAAAGCCTACTTGGCTGCACCTCCTCTCCTCTCGCATGCCACTGTGACGCCCCCAAAATAGGTATACATCACCCATCTTGAGTCGCCAAATACATGGTACACAATACAAATAAAAACTTAATTATACAACATGAGCTGTGAGTTTTAATACAAATATTCTCTTCTAGACAATATACAAACTCAATGGGGTCCTCATTACATTTATTATCACACTATTTCATAGAATAGTGAGGACTACTAATGTAATCATCTGGACCGTCACTCTATTCCCCGACTAGTCCCTGCTACGTTCTCATTTCCTGAAGAGATCAATGAAAGCAAAAGGGGTGAGCTCAACTAGCCCGTAAGAAATATTATGACTAAGATAATGCGAATAAATTATCATTAGCGCCTTCAATAAAGTGTTAAACCGATAAAATATAACAAACATCAAGTTTAATCTGCAATGAACAAGCAATCCATTAGAAGAGTCAAGTAGAGAATAAAATCTACTATCTTCTATGATTTAAAAGGTTTTTCATTACTTTTATATTTGAGACTCAATTTTAATAAATAATCCACATCATCCCTGCACTACGACCAAGGATATTCATTAGTATCACGACCACAAATTTTTCATGCACTACGGGCTAAGGATATTCGTGTATTCATCAATGGTCATGATCATGCCAACAACTATCCATCAATGCACTATGGCCAATAAGGATTTTTACCACATCATTTGTAACATTATGGTCATGATTATACCCAATAATCCCTGGTCATAATCAAACCAAGTCCATCTATGCACTATAGGCCACAGATGACTTTCAACATATTATAAACATGAGGATGATGACAATTAAATAAAACAAGTTCAAGAATAAATTTTAAAGATTTATAAGTTAATTTATCCTGAACTCAATAACGTCCAAATTTTCAACATGATACTGCTTTGTGGAGTAAAATTCAAGAATGCTCAGAAGAATATTTCCATGAAAAGATACTAGATGAATCGCAAATATCAAGGATATTCCACTAATTTCATAGAGTGTCAAAACTTTAACCAACTTAGTATAATAAAGAATGGAATAACAAAAGAAATCACCAGGCATGCGATGTAGCCGCCTGCATAAAAGTTATTCCAATAAAATAATAAATAAAGGAACGTGTCGTGCGTAAACGCACGCATGTGATGTTCCAATGAGAATGATAAATAATGGAACCGGATCATGCGTAAAAGCATGCATGAGGATGTTCCAACAGAATAATAAAGAACGGAACCAGGTCATGCGTAAAGCACAAACATGATGTTCCAACAGAATGATAAAGAACGAAATAATAACAGAAATCACCATGCATGCGGTACTTCGCATAGACAGGTTATTCCAACATAATGATAAATAATGGAATAACAGAAGAATTTCACCAAGTATAGGGTTGCGATATAATGAGTTATTCCAACAGAATAATAAAGAATTGAATAACAGAAGTTCTCTTCATGAATATAAAAAAAATAATACCCCCTGCCTTAGAAAGAAGAGTACTGGATATAGAAGTAGTGAAGTAGCAGAACACTTTTCTTCTTTCTCTCTATAGTTTCTCTCTCTAGAGTTTCAGTGAATTCGTAAGAAATAATGAAGGAATGAGCTTCTATTTATAGAAGAATGGACTGCATAGTAACTAATTCATGAACGGTCCAGATTGATTTACTTTAAACGGACGGTCCAGATTTAAAACAAAATCTTTTAAATAAAATATAATATATTCTATTTATAATCTAATAAAACGAATAACTTTATAAAAGTATTCTATTTTATATAAAAGATTTTACTATGAAAATACTACGCAACAATTATCGTAGCAATAATTGAACAATCTTCGGTGACTTCTCACGTAAGCATCAATAATCAATACCATGTGCTACTATGCAATCACGCATATTACTGTACTTTTAACACCGGGTGTTTCAACAGTTAACGGTAAAACTTCCGCCGTTATTTTCATAAAGTATTTTTGTCATTTTCTCAATCCAAACAATAATTCCATTGTGGGGTCCACCAATGATTGTCTTTGTTGTCTGAATATTCCCCGTTAAAATGAATATTCTCCCACCAATCGAATATTATATAACAACTTCATGCGATTTTGCAAAATTTATAAATATTACCCACAACTATAACATTATATCAAATTTACTCCATAATATTCAAAAATGATATTTATAGAAAATTCATTTTTATTTATAAAAGTTGGGGTCTTACAACCTCCCCTTCTTATGAAATTTTTCCCTCGAAATTAGGGTACGTACCTGGTATGTCGAAGAGGTAAGGATACCTTGATTTTATTTCAGATTCTAACTCCCAAGTCATTTCCTCAACATCGTGGTTTCTCCACAAAACTTTGACTTGAGGTATAACCTTGGAGAGTAGAGTATGTTCCTTCTTATCCAAGATTTGAATAAGAACCTCTTCATACATCAAATCTTTCGATATTTCGTCCGTTTCTAACTCAATAATGTGGTTCGGGTCTTCCATGTGACGCCCCCAAAATTAGGTATACATCACCCATTCTGAGTCACCAGATACGTGGTACAAAATTCAAATACAACTTCATTTATACAATTGTTGAGCTGTCATATAGAATACGACCACAGTTAACCATGAGTTTTAATACAAATGTATGTAACTCTCATGGTACCTCGACCACAACCTTACAATGATACTTTACATAAAAGTATAGTCAAAAACTGTTTTAGAAATTAAAATCTTTGGGAAGTGATCAAGGAAACCTTCGTACATGGAAGGCCATGCTTCTAGGTTATGATAGATATCATATGTCCACAGAATTATCCTTGGTTGACCCAAAAGTCCCCAAAGAAAAACAAGAAGATTACTATCATCTTCTTTCCAATGGTGAGTCTTCTCTTGACATATAAATATCTCCGTTGTCTCCAAGTGAAAATTATATTTCACATTAGTGCTCGTAGATATATTCAGCAAGTAGATGTGCACAACCATGTCTTATGAGAACACGAGGTTGTATGTCATTAGACATCTTGTATAATAGTGGCAAAACACCCTTCCAAAGTTGGGTTCGCCTCACCCTATTTGATTCACCAAATATAACTACTAAATGATGTATAGAATACAATACACTTTTCTATACTGTTTAGGGAGAACCTCCACAGCTAGAGACCACCGTTCTATTCCCCTGTTATTCCCACTCGACCCGGCAACACTCTTATTACCTGAAAGGAATTGTGAAGCAGAAAGGGTGAGAATAACTAGCCCAGTAAAGAATATCATGACTAAAGTTAATTTACACTATCAATAGCCTTCATCATTAATAAATCAGAGATTTATAACATATGGTAGATGATAAAAGTTTTCAACCATAGTTGCAGCAGAACGAACAATCCATTAGAAGAGTCAAATAGACCATCAGGTCTATTATCTTCTCCATATTAAAAGTCCACCAATAATATTTTATCCCTGTAACATCAATCAAGAATTCCTGTCCAGGATCATATGAATAACTCATAATCATAATTGTGATTCTAAATTCCTCTTCGTACCCAGGACGAAGATAATTTTCATCACCTATCTTCACCAGAAACATCAAAAATCATGGTTATACCAAATCACAATTCTTGTTCATAATCATACTAATAAATTCATCTTTGCACTACGGCCAAAGATATTCATTAACAATTCATCTTTGCACTACAAGCCAAAGACATACAACTGCATTTTAGAAAAGTCAAGTAGAGCATGATATCTACTATCTTCTACAAATTAAAAGTGTATAACCAATATTTTATCACGAGACTCATTTTAATAAATAATCAGCATCATCGAATTATCCATGCACTACGCCAAGGATATTCGTTAAGTATTACATCCATGAATTATCCACGCACTACTACCAAAGATATTCATTATTATCACATCCATGAATTAATATTTCATCACGAGACTCATTTCAATAATTAATCCACATCATCGAATCATCCCGCACTACGTGCCAAGGATATTCATTAAGTATCACGACCCATTAATTATCCATGCACTACGGCCAAAGATAATCGTGTTTTCATCAACTGGCCCCGATCATGCCATAAAATAATTCATCTTTGCACCCTCGTCAAGAGAATCCATAGCCATAATCATACAAAAAGCGTCCATCAATGCACTACGGCCAATGAGGAATTTTTCCACATCATTTGTAACATTACTGGCCATGATTATACCAAATAATCCTCGGTCATAATCATACCAAGTCCATCTATCCACTACAGGCCACAGATGACTTTCAACATAATATAAACATGAGGATATTGACAATGATATAAGAATTCAATAAAACAAGTTCAAGAATTAATTTATCCAGGAATCAATAATGTCCAAATTGTCAACATGATACTTCTTTGTGGAATAAAATTCAAGAATGCTCAAAAGAATATTTCCATGAAAAGATACTAGATGAAGTGCAAATATCAAAGATATTCTACTAATTTCATGGAGTATAGAAGTCAAAACTTTAACCAACAAAGTATAACAAAGAATGGAATAACAAAAGAAATCATCATGCATGCGATACTTCGCATAGACAGGTTATTCCAATAGAATAATAATAATAACGGAACTGTGTCAAAGTAAATTGCACCGGCTGTGATGTTCCAATGTAATAATAAAGAATGGAATAACAATGTAAATCACCATGCATGCGCAGACTTCACATGTATAAAAGTTATTCCAATGTAATACTAAATAACGGAACGTGTAAGGCATAAACACGCACCGATAGGATATTCCAATAGAATAATAAATAACGGAATCAGTCCCACAGAAACGCATGCACAAGATTTTCCAATGTAATAATAAAGAATGGAACTAGGTTAGGCGTGAAACGCATGCATATAATGATATTCCAAATGTAATAATAAAGAATGGAACAGAATGTCCGGCCAAAACGCATGCAGATGTGATATTCCAAATGTAATAATAAATAATGGAATAATGTAAGTTCTCTTCATGAATACAAAAGAAATAATACCCCTTATGAGTACGACAAATAATATCCCTACCTTAAGAAGAAGAGTCTTTGGATATATGAAGCGGTGAAGTAGCGAGAATACTTTTTTTTTTTCTCTTTATAGTTTATCTCTAGAGTTCAAATTGAATTCATAAGAAATAATGAAGGAATGAGCTTCTATTTATAGAAAAATGGATCAGATAGTAATTAACTCATGAAACGGTCCAGATTGATTTACTTTTTAATCGATGGTCCATATTTAAAGCAAAATCTTTTAAATAAAATATAATATATTCTATTTATAATCTAATAAAACGAATAACTTTATAAAAGATTTTACCATGCAAATACTATGCACGAATGCAATACATTATAAAACACTATGCATAATAAAATATAATATATTCTAATTATTGCCTAATAAAATAGATAACTTTATAAAAATATTTTGTTTTATATAAAAGATTTTATTATTAGCTTAATAAAAACTAATAACTTTATAAAAGTATTTCATTTTATATAAAAGTATTTCTGCTTTTATTACATTAATAATACTAATAAAACAAAACCGAGTGACTTATCACATAAGCATCAATAATCAATACCGTGCTACTTTATCGCAACCACGCCAGACATCGTATTTTTTAACACTGTGTGTTTCAACAAGTTAATCCAGAAAAATTCTGCCGTTATTTTCATAAATATATTTTTGTCGTTTTCTCAATTCGACAATAATTCCGTTGTAGGGTCCACCAATGATTGTACCGTCGTACTGATATTCCCTGACTAATCGAATATTTTATATCAACTTGCTTACTTTGCAAAAAAATTTCACATATTACCCTTAACTTTAAACTTTTATCAATTTAACTATTTACCAAAATAGAAAAATTGAATACTTTTATTTCATAAAATTCGGGGTCTAACAATCACCCCTGCTTATGAAATTTTGCCCTCGAAATTTACGTACGTACCTGATATTCGAAGAGATGAGAATACCTTGCTTTCTTTTTGGATTGTACCTTCCCGGTTATATCCTCTGTATCATGATTTTTCCATCGCTCATCTCCTGTATTTCAGATATCATTCTAGAATATATCTTCAAAACAAAGGTTAATTGACATATCATAATTTGTCAACTTATCAAGTAAACAATTTTAGCTTAGGTAAGTCACATACTAGCGAAGTATATAACTCGTCTCTCCCCTCCTAGTTCTAGACTCTTATCTCCGCCAGCGACCATATCCCTAAGCTCTGATACCAACTGTGATGCCCCCAAAATTAGGTATACATCACCCATTCTGAGTCGCCAGATACATGGTACAAAATTCAAATACAACTTCATTTATATAACTGTTGAGCTGTCGTATAGAATACGACCACAGTTAACTATGAGTTTTAATACAAATGTATATAACTCTCATGGTGCCTCGACCACAACCTTACAATGATACTTTATATAAAAGTATAGTCAAAAACTGTTTTAGAAATTAAAATCTTTGGGAAGTGATCAAGGAAACCTTCGTACATGGGAGGCCATGCGTCTAGGTTATGATAGATATCATATATCCATAGAATTATCCTTGGTTGACCCAAAAGTCCCCAAAGAAAAATAAGAAGATTACTATCATCTTCTTTCCAATGGTGAGTTTTCTATTGACATATAAATATCTCTGTTGTCTCCAAGTAAAAATTATATTTCACATAAACCCTAAGATCATATAGGTAGTGCTCGTAGATATATTCAGCAAGTAGATGTGCACAACCATGTCTTATGAGAACACGAGATTGTATGTCATTAGACATCTTGTATGATAGTGGCAAAACACCCTTCCAAAGTTGGGTTCGTCTCACCCTATTTTATTCACCAAATATAACTACTAAATGATGTATAGAATACAACACACTTTTCTATACTATTTAGGGAGAACCTCTACAGCTAGAGACCACCGTTCTATTCCCCTGTTATTCCCACTCAACCCGGCAACACTCTTATTACCTGAAAGGAATTGTGAAGCAGAAAGGGTGAGAATAATCAGTCCAATAAAGAATATCATGACTAAAGTTAATTTACACTATCAATAGCCTTCATCATTAATAAATCAGAGATTTATAACATATGGTAGATGATAAAAGTTTTCAACCATAGTCAGTTAATGAACGAAGCAATCCATTAGAAGAGTCAAATAGACCATCATCGTGTCTATTATCTTCTCCATGTTAAAAGTCCACCAATAATGTTTTATCCCTGTAACATCAATCAAGAATTCCTGTCCAGGATCATATGAATAACTCATAATCATAATTGTGATTCTAAATTCTTCTTCGTACCCAGGACGAAGATAATTTTCATCACCTATCTTCACCAGAAACATACCAAATCACAATTCTTGTTCATAATCATACTAATAAATTTATCTTTGCACTACGGCCAAAGATATTCATTAACAATTCATCTTTGCACTACAAGCCAAAGACATACAACTGCATTTTAGAAAAGTCAAGTAGAGCATGATATCTACTATCTTCTACAAATTAAAAGTGTATAACCAATATTTTATCGCTGAGACTCAGCTTAATAAATAATCCACATCATCGAATTATCCATGCAATACGGCCAAGGATATTCGTTAGTATCACATCCATGAATAATCCATGCACTACAGCCAAAGATATTCATTATTATCACATCCATGAATTAATATTTCATCGTTGAGACTCAAATTTCAATAATTAATCCACATCATCGAATCATCCTCACTACGGTGCCAAGGATATTCATTAAGATCACGCACCACTTAATTATACATGCACTACGGGCCAAAGATAATCGTGTTTTCATCAACTATTCCGATCATGCCATAAAATAATTCATCTTTGCACCTTTGGTCAAGAGAATCCATAGCCATAATCATACCAAAATCGTCCATCAATGCACTACGGGCCAATGAGGAATTTTTCCACATCATTTGTAACATTACGGCCATGATTATACCGAATAACTCTCGGTCATAATCATATACCAAGTCCATCTATCCACTACAAAAGCCATGTAGATGACTTTTAACATAATATAAACATGAGGATATTGACAATAATATAAGAATTCAATAAAACAAGTTCATGAATTAATTTATCCAGGAATCAATAATGTCCAAATTGTCAACATGATACTTCTTTGTGGAGTAAAATTCAAGAATGCTCAGAAGAATATTTCCATGAAAAGATACTGGATGAAGCGCAAATATCAAGGATATTCCACTAATTTCATGGAGTATAGAAGTCAAAACTTTAACCAACTGAGTATAACAAAGAATGGAATAACAAAAGAAATCACCTTACATGCGATACTTTGACATGTATGTGATTATTCCAATGTAATAATAATAACGAAACCAAAGTCAAAGTAAATTCGCACCGATAGGATGTTCCAACAGAATAATAAAGAATGGAATAACAAATGTAAATCACCATTCATGCAGTAGTTCACATGTATATGTTATTCCAACTGGATACTAAATAACGGAACTGTGTCAAAGCGTAATACGCACCGAATGTGATATTCCAAATGTAATAATAAATAACGGAACCAGTCCCGTGTAAAACGCATGCATAATAGATATTCCAATGTAATAATAAAGAATGGAATTAGGTCCCATTAAAACGCATAAACAGGATATTCCAATGTAATAATAAAGAATGGAACCAGTGTACAGAAATGCACAGAGCATGGATATTCCAATGTAATAATAAATAATGGAATAATGAATAAGTTCTCTTCATGAATACAAAAGAAATAATACCCCTTATGAGTACAACAAATAATATCCCCTACCTTAAGAAGAAGAGTATCGGATATATAAGAAGTGAAGTAAAGCAGAATACTTTTTTTCTTTCTTCTCTATAGTTAATCTCTCAGAGTTTCAAATTGAATTGTAAGAAAATGAAGGAATGAGCTTCTATTTATAGAAAAATGGACCTGATAGTAACTAACTCATGAACGGTCAGATTGATTTACTTTAATCGATGGTCCATATTTAAAGCAAAAAATTTTAAATAAAATATAATATATTCTATTTATAATCTAATAAAACGAATAATTTTATAAAAGATTTTATTATGCAAATACTATACAAAATACTACGCATGCAAACACTATATGCATAATAATAATAAATATAATATATTCTAATTATTGTCTAATAAAATGTATAACTTTATAAAAGTATTCTCGCTTTTATATAAATTTTTTACTATTAGCCTAATAAAACGAATAACTTTATAAGAGTATTCTGTTTTATATAAAAAGTTTTTTTGTTTTATTACATTAATAATACTAATAAAACAAAACTGAGTGACTTATCACATAAACATCAATAATCAATACCGTGTGCTACTGTGCAACCACGCGTATTACTGTACTTTTAACACCGGGTGTTTCAACAGTTAACGGTAAAACTTCCGCCGTTATTTTCATAAATATATTTTTGTCATTTTCTCAATTCGACAATAATTTTGTTGTGGGGTCCACCAATGATTGTACCGTCGTACTGATATTCCCCGACAAAAAGAATATTCCCCGACTAATCGAATATTTTATATCAACTTGCTTACTTTGCAAAAAAAAATTCACATATTACCCTTAACTTTAAACTTTTATCAATTTAACTATTTACCAAAATAGAAAAATTGAATACTTTTATTTCATAAAATTCGGGGTCTCACATTCCACATATTTATGTAACATGGACATGTGAAAAACGTTATGAACACGAGACATATTTGGCGGTAAAGCGAGTCTATAGGCCACAGTTCGTACTCGATCGAGTATTAAAAATGGGCCGATTAATCAAGGATTGAGATTTCCTCTCTTTCCAAATCTCGTAACTCCTTTCCATGGAGCAACACGTAACAACACATGATCTCCTATATCGAATTCCACGTCCTTTCGATGAAGAACAATATAACTCTTTTGTCGATCTTGTGAGGTTTTATACTTTGCCGGATCGTTTGAATCTTTTCTGTAGTCATACGTACCAACTCCGGTCCTAACAATGTTGCTTCACCCACCTCATCCCAGTATACTGAAGAATGACACTTTCTTCCATACAACACCTTGAATGGAGCCATGCCAATACTTGTTTGATAACTGTTGTTATAGGAAAACTCCATCAATGGTAAGAACTTGTCCCAACTTCCCTTGAAGTCAAGGACATAGAGTCTTAATAGATCTTCAAGAGTTTGAATGGTCCTCTCCGACTGCCCGTCCGTCTGAGGATGATATTCCTAACTAAATCGTAAATCCGTGCCCATAGCTTTTTGCAAACTAACCCAAAATCTTGAAGTGAATCGTGGGTCTCGATCAGAAACTATGGATACTGGCATACCATGCAATCTTACAACCTTGTTTATGTACATACGAGCAAGACATTCAAGTGTATAAGTTTCTCGTATCGGTAAGAAATGAGCAGACTTGTTCAATCTATCAACAATGACCCAAATCGCATCTATGCCTTGAGAAACCTTGGGAAGACCAGAAACGAAATCCATGGTAATTTGCTCCCACTTCCATTCTGGAATTTCAAGTGGTTGCAATGGACCTTTTGGTACTTGATGCTCCGCCTTGACTCGTTGACAAGTTAGGCACCTTGAGATAAACAAAGGCTATCTCTCTCTCTTCATATTGCTCCACCAAAATGTATGACGAAGATCACGATACATTTTGGTACTCCCAGGATGGATTGCAAACGGTGTGTTGTGCACCTCCATCATAATTTTATACTTTAAATCAGGGTCGTTAGGAACACAAAGTCTGGAGTTGACTCGATGTATTCCTTCTTCATCAATTCTTGCTTCCAGTATAGCACCTTCTTGCACTTTCTTCCTCATACGCATCAGTTCCAGGTCTGTAGCTTGAGCATCTTTAACTTTATCAATTAAAGTCGGTTCTACTCATATATTTGCCATCATCACATGGGTCCCTGGAGTCTTTAACTCTATCTCCATCCTTTGCAAGTCACACAAAATGGGCCTTTGCGTTGACAATATCACACTCGTACCCGTATATGATCTTCTACTCAATGCGTCAGCTACCACGTTCGCTTTTCCAAGATGATATTGGATGGTATGATCATAATCTTTTAACAGTTCAAGCCAACGTTGTTGTCGCATGTTGAGTTCGTTTTGAGTGAAGAAATATTTGAGGCTTTTATGATCCGTAAAGATCTCCACTTTCTCTCCATACAAGTAATGCCTCCAAATTTTAAGTGGGAAGACAACAGCTGCCAACTCTTGATCATGAGTAGGATAATTCCTCTCATATTCTTTGAGTTGTCTTGAGGCATAAGCTATGACTTTCCCATGTTGCATGAGAACACATCCCAACCCTTTGCCCGAAGCATCACTGTAGATGATAAATCCCTCCGAGCTAGATGGTATTGTTTGAACAGGTGCTGAAATGAGTCTCCTCTTGAGTTCTTGAAAACTCTTCTCACATTCTTTGCTCCAACCGAACTTTGGATCTTTCCGAGTCAGCTGAGTTAATGGAGTAGCGATTCGAGAAAATCCTTCCACGAATCTCCGATAATAACCAGCTAAACCGAGAAAGCTACGTACTTTGGTCATTGATTTAGGTTGCTCCCAGCTTTGAATTGCTTCGATTTTTGCCGGGTCAACAGATATTCCATGACTTGATATTACGTGCCCAAGGAATGCTACTTCCTTAAGCCAGAACTCACATTTCTTCAACTTGGCATAAAGCTTGTATTCACGAAGCTTTTGGAGTTTCAGCCTCAAGTGTTGCTCATGATCTTCACGGCTTTTGGAATAAATAAGGATGTCATCAATAAAGATGACCACAAAGTGATCCAAATATTCCTTGAATACTCGGTTCATCATATCCATGAAGGCAGCAGGAGCATTAGTCAATCCAAAGGACATGACTAGGAATTCATAATGCCCATACCGAGTTCTGAAAGCCGTCTTTGGAATGTCATCGGTTCTAATCTTTAATTGGTGATATCCGGAACAAAGATCAATCTTTGAAAAGAATTTGGCTCCTTGCAACTGGTTAAACAGATCATCAATACGTGGCAATGGGTACTATATTTTGATGGTGACATGATTCAAATCCCGATAATCAATACAAAGTCGATACTCCCATCTTTCGTCTTCACGAATAGAACAGAGCACCCCAAGGAGAAGTACTAGGACGAATAAAGCCAATGTCTAACGATTCCTCGCATTGGGTCTTTAACTCCACAAGTTCAATAGAGCCATTCGATATGGGGCTTTGGAAATGGGTTTGTATCTTTGGGTTCAAGGTCGATACAAAATTCAATTTCACACTGGGGTAGCTAGGAAGTTCTTCAGTGGAATACGCCAGAAATTTATTAACAATAGAAATATCATTCAAAACTGACGTATTTTTGTTTAGATCCGTGACATGAGCAAGAAAGCTTGACACCCATTTTTAATAAACGAATAGCTTTATGGCTTGAGATGACAGTGATTGATTTTATGGTTTGGTTGCTTGAATTCCCATAATAGGTTGGTTAGGAATATGAAAGCTAACAACCTTACGAAAACAGTCAATTTTTGCATGATGAGTAGTTAACCAATCAATCCCTAGAATCACATCAAATGCAAGTATTTTTAATGAAATAAGATCGACAGGTAATGTGAAGGTACCGATTTGAACCAAACAAGACTTATAAACAGTGGATGTAATGAAGGTTTCTCCCAACAGAGTTTTCATAGATAAGTCAAAGTCTAATTTCTCCGGAGTCAAATATAATCGTTGAGCACAAGTAGGAGAAATAAAAGAATGGGTAGAACAGGTGTCAAATAAGGTATAGACTTCGCTAGAGTTTATGATAAGCTTACCCGTGATGACCTCATTCGTGTTCCTTGCTTTCTGGGAGGTCACTACAAACGCTCTCCCTTGCACTACCGGCTTTGACTTTTCTGGGACGGCCTTTGGTGCCTCCATCCTAGCTGAACTTGTCTTCGGTGAACTAAAAAATCGAGCTAGGTGACTTTCTCTTCCATAATTATAACATGCTTTGGATGACATCGCACAGTTTGGACTGATGTGTCCCTCCCCTCCGCATTTGAAGTATATGATAGGCGGTCGTTCTCCTTCTTTAACAACGAGTGCTGGTGCTGACGTCTTTCCATCATTGTTGAATCTCCTCTTTTTGAAATGTCCATTCTTATTATTTTGGCCCTGATTACCACCGAAGTGTTTACCATTTCTGGCATGTTGATTCCCTCCACGCTTGTTGTCACCGCTTCGATGACTGCTCTCACTAGTATTATCATTTTGCCGGCTGCTTTCTCTTGGTTGCGTTGTCTCGTTATCGCGCTCTAATAACTGAGCCCTATTTACAACATCTGAATACAAACACAGTTTATGAGAAATTAGATATTGACGTATCTCGGGTTTCAAACCTGTTAGAAATATCCTCGTCATTCTCTCCTCATTGTCAACCAAGTGAGACGCAAACCAGGACAACTCGAAAAACTTAGCTTCGTACTGCGACACGGTCATATTGTTCTGCTCTAACTTGATGAACTCTACCTCTTTCATGTGACGAATACTTTCGGGAAAGTACTTGTCATTGAATAGTTCTTGGAACTTCTCCCAAGACATCTTTAGTGCGGCAGGTTGAGTACGCTTTACCGATTCTCACCAGTAATATGCCTCTCCTCGCAACATAAAGGTGGCAAAGGGAACCTTTTGCTCCTTGGAGCATCCCAAGACATCAAATATCTTGGTGATCTGCTTTATCCACGTCTCCGCCTTAAGTGGTTTTGGTTCTCCAATAAACTCCGGTGGTCCTAGCTCCTTGAACTGTTTAGCGATGACCGTTCGAGAGTTGCCAGTGTTTCCACCTTCATTTTGGACAGGAGTCTCTCTTTCCTGATGTTGTATGAATTGCAGAAAGCTCCTAAACATTCTGCCGTTCGCCATTTAGTCAGTGTTGTTGTTCACCTGAGGATTATTTCCTTCCTGATGCACATTATCCTAGGGTTGATTTATGGTGACTCAATGGTCTCCTATGCTCTATTGATATTCTCAACATTCTCGGATGTCATTTTCAGATACTGCCACAAAACAAGGGTTAATTGACATGTAACATATTATCACTATACTATGACCGACCAATTAAATACCAAATAAACTTTGGTAGGTCATACTAGCGAAGGAATTCCCCGTCTCTCCCCTCCTAGTTCTAGTCTCACATCTTAGCCAGGGATTATATCGCTAAGCTTTGATACCAACTATGACACTCCCAAAATAGGTATACATCACCCATCTTGAGTCACCAAATACATGGTACACAATACAAATAAAAACTTAATTATACAACATGAGCTGTGAGTTTTAATACAAATGTTATCTTCTAGACAATATACAAACTCAATGGGGTCCTCATTACATTTATTATCACATTATTTCATAGAATAGTGAGGACTACTAATGTAATCTTCTGGACCGTCACTCCGTTCACCGACTAGTCTCAGCTACGTTCTCATTTCCTGAAGAGAACAATGAAAGCAAAAAAGGTGAGCTCAACTAGCCCAGTAAGAAATATTATGACTAAGATAATGCAGAATAAATTATCATTAGCCTTCAACAGTGTTAAACTGATAAAATATAATAAACATCAACTTTAACAGCAGCGGAACAAGCAATCCATTAGAAGAGTCAAGTAGAGAATAAAATCTATTATCTTCTATGATTTAAAAGGTTTTTCATTACTTTTATCGCTGAGACTCAGCATAATAAATAATCCACATCATCCCTGCACTACTGCCAAGGATATTCATTAGTATCACGACCACAAATTTTCCATGCACTACGGGCCAAGGATATTCGTTTATTCATCAATGGTCATGATCATGCCAACAATCGGTCCATCAATGCACTACTACTAATGAGGATTTTTACCACATCATTTGTAACATTACTTGGCCATGATTATACCGAATAATCCTCGATCATAATCATACCAAGTCCATCTATGCACTATGTGCCACGGATGACTTTCAACATATTATAAACATGAGGATGATGATAATTCAATAAAACAAGTTCAAGAATAAATTTTAAAGATTTATAAGTTAATTTATCCCGAACTCAATAACGCCCAAATTGTCAACACGATACTACTTTGTGGAGTAAAATTCAAGAATGCTCGTAAGAATATTTCCATGAAAAGATCTTTGGATGAAGCTTAAATATGAAGGATATTCCACTAATTTTATGGAGTATAGAAGTCAAAACTTTAACCAACCGAGTATAATAAAGAATGGAATAACAAAAGAAATCACTGTGCATGCGATATAATCGCATGCATGTGTTATTGAATGTAATAATAAATAACGGAATCAGTCACGCGTAAACGCACGCATGTGATGTTCCAATAGAATGATAAATAATGGAACCAGTCATGCGTAAAAGCATGTATACATGATGTTCCAAATGTAATGATAAAGAACGGAATAATAATGTAAATCACCATGCATGCAGTATTGCATATAAACATGTTATTCCAACATAATGATAAATAATGGAATAACTGAAGAATTTCACCAAGTATAGGGTAGCCCACGTATACAGGTTATTTCTACAGAATAATAAAGAATGGAATAACAAAAGTTCTCTTCATGAATACAAAAGAAATAATACCCCCTACCTTAGAAAAAAGAGTACTGGATATAGAAGAAGTGAAGTAAGAGTAACACTTTTCTTCTTTCTCTCTATAGTTTCTCTCTCTAGAGTTTCAGTGAATTCGTAAGAAATAATGAAGGAATGAGCTTCTATTTATAGAAGAATGGACTACATAGTAACTAATTCATGAACGGTCCAGATTGATTTACTTTAAACAGACGGTCCAGATTTAAAACAAAATCTTTTAAATAAAATATAATATATTCTATTTATAATCTAATAAAATGAATAACTTTATAAAAGTATTCTGTTTTATATAAAAAGATTTTACTATGCAAAACACTATGCAACAATTACTGTAGCAATAATTGAACAATACTTAGTGACTTCTCACGTAAGCATCAATAATCAATACCTTGTGCTACTATGCAACCACGCATATTATCGCATTTTTAACACTAAGGGTGTTTCAACAGATTAACAGTAAAACTTCCGCCGTTATTTTCATAAAGTATTTTGTCATTTTTCAATCCGATAATAATTCCGTTGTGGGGTCCACTAATGATCTTGGTTGCATTTAATATTCCTCGTTAAAACGAATATTCCCAGACCAATCGAATATTATATATCAACTCTGCGTGATTTTGCAAAATTTATAAATATTACCCACAACTATAACATTATATCAAATTTACTCCATAATATTCAAAAATGATATTTATAGAAAATTCATCTTTATTTATAAAAGTTGGGGTCTTACAGCCACACCAGGCGAAGTGTTATATTTGTACCTTTCTGTCTCCTCATCGGCAGTAAGCTCAGTCCTCGTCAAGAACAATGACGGAGCACAAAAGCCAATCTACTATGTAAGCAGAGCATATCGAGGAGCAGAAGTCAGGTATTCGAGACTAAAAAACTGGCGCTCTCTTTAATCACAACAGCGAGACGGTTATGGCATTACTTCCAAAGTCACAGCACTGTTGTCATCACAGATCAACCTCTGAAAAAAGTCTTGGGAAAGTTCAATGTATCTGGGAGACTGCTTAAGTGGGCAGTGGAGCTTAGAGAGTTTGACATACAATACCAACCAAGGTCAGCCATCAAAGCACAAGCACTTGCGAATTTCGTTGATGAGCTGACACCAGCAGAGACGGAGAACAACGAAATTCCCACCTCACCTAGTTTGGAGATGGTCGATGGAAGCGCTCAACAGCATAACGAATATCAGATGCCCAAACTGCGCACCCAGGCCATCCCAAGCAACCAGAACATCATGCTAAGAGCCCAGACTCCCTCCTTAGACGCCCAGACAACTCTTTTGGATGACCAGACACTCCAAAAGACCCAGACTGGAGCCCCAGTTCCCAATCCTGGCGTTCAGTCTCCCTCTTTAATCTCCGAGCCCCGCTCTCTTCCATCTTGGAAACTCTAGGTAGACGGTTCCTCAACCAGTGATGGAGGCGGAGCAGGTCTGATCTTGATCAGCCCAGACGGTACCGCTCTCAAGTATGCAGTGAAGCTCCATTTTATTGCCTCAAACAATGAGGCAGAATATGAAGCCCTCCTCTCCGGATTAAGATTGGCAATTAAGATGGAGACTCAACACCTTGTTATATATAGCGACTCTCAGTTGATAGTTAATCAAGGGAAGGGCGAATTCGAAGCAAAAGAAGCCAGAATGCAAGAATCTCTTGGTATGGTAAAAAACAAGATGACAAAGTTCAAACATTTCCAAATTTGCCACATTCCCAAGGAAGACAACATGGCTGCCGATGCACTTGCAAGGCTTGCCTCATCCTTGGAAACCCCACCATGAGGACCATTATTTATTGGTCACCAGTTTGAACCAAGTATGATAGACTCGAGAATTTCAAGTGTCAACTGCGCATCGGCTGAATCAAACTGGATGACCCCGATAATGGCATATCTCCGAGAAGTTGTGTTGTCGGATAACCCTTCAGAAGCCAAGAAGCTAAGAATGAGAGCTTCTAAGTTCACCATCCTGTAGGACACTCTATACAAGAAGGGTTATTCCTTGCCATTGTTCTGATGCCTTTCACCCGAAGAAGCTCACTATGCCCTACGAGAGATCCACGAGGGAATATGTGGGAACCACTTTGGAGGACTATCCCTTGCCCACAAGGCGCTCAGGCAAGGTTACTTCTGGCCTTCTATGGTAAGGGACGTCCAGGAGTTCTCCAGGAAGTGTGACAAGTGTCAACGCTTCTCAACCATACCCAGGCAATCACCAGAAGAACTAACAACCATTTCAAGTCCATGGCCTTTCTCTAAATGGGGCATCGACATTCTAGGCCCATTGCCTCTGAGCAAAGGATAGTGCAAGTTCGTGGTGGTGGCAGTCGATTATTTCAGCAAGTGGGCTGAAGCCGAACCCTTAGCAAACATCACAGATGCAAAGACTAAAGATTTCACTTGAAAAAATCTAGTATGCCGCTTCGGCATACCCCACGCCATTATCAGTGACACCGCTAAGCAATTCGACAACAAGCTGATAAATTCTTTCTACTCCGACCTTCAAATAAAGTAGCCGCACTCTAGCCCAGCTCACCCGCAAGCAAATGGACAAGCAGAAGTCATGGTGAGAACAGTGCTACACAATTTAAAGACAATGCTTGAAAGGGCGAAGGGGCTTTGGGTCGATGAACTCCCAGATGTATTTTGGGCCTACCGAACCACGCCAAGAACTCCAACTGGAGAAACCCCTTTTTCCCTAGCCTTTAGATCAGAGGCGGTCATTATGACGCCACCAAAACAGGTATACAACACCCATCTTGGGTTGCCAAATACATGGTACAAAATTCAAATACAACTTAATTATACAACAGTCGTGTAAGATACGACAAAACATAATCTAAGAGTTTTAATAAGAATATTGTCATCTAGACAATATCCACACTCAATGGAGTCCTCATTACATTTATTATCACACTATTTAATAGAATAGTGAGGACTACTAATGCTATCATCGGATCGTCACTCCGCTCCTCGACTAGTCCTTTGCCACGTTCTCATTTCTGAAGAGAGCGGTGAAAGAAAGGGTGAGTTCAACTAGCCCAGTAAGAAATATTATGACTAAGATAATGCAGAATAATTTATCGTTAGCCTTTAATAGAGTTAAACTGATAAAATATAACAAACATCAAGTTTAACTGCAGCGGAACAAGTAATCCATTAGAAGAGTCAAGTAGAGAATAAAATCTACTATCTTCTATGATTTAAAAGGTTTTTCATCACTTTTATCGCTGAGACTCAGCTTAATAAATAAACCACATCATCCTTGCACTACGACCAATGATATTCATTAGTATCACGACCATAAATTATCTATGCACTACGAGTCAAGGATATTCGTGCATTCATCAATGGTCATGATCATGCCAACAACTGTCCATCAATGCACTACGGCCAATGAGGACTTTTACCACATCATTTGTAACATTACTGGCCATGATATATACCGAATAATCCTCGGTCATAATCATACCAAGTCCATCTATGCACTACTGTGTCACGTAGATGACATTCAACATATTATAAACATGAGGATGATGACAATGATATAAGAATTCAATAAAACAAGTTCAAGGATAAATTTGTAAAGATTTATAATTTAATTTATCCAGAAATCAATAACGTCCAAATTGTCAACATGATACTGTTTTGTGGAGTAAAATTCAAGAATGCTCAGAAGATTATTTCCATGAAAAGATACTGGATGAAGCGCAAATATCCAGGATATTCTACTAATTTCATGGAGTATAGAAGCCAAAACATTAACCAACTGAGTATAATAGAATATATGATTCTGCAAATGAATTTTTGCCTGCCATGCGGTAATTCACGTAGACAGATCATTTCCACAATTTAATAAGGAATGAATACGAAGGATGATTCACCATGCATGCGGTAATCTACATGTATAAAAGTTATTCCAATGTAATAATAAAGAATGGAATAACAGAAGAATTCACTCAGCGTGCGTAATCCGCATGCATGTGTTATTCCAACACAATGATAAAGAATGGAACCAGTCGTGCAGAACTCATGCATGCATGTGATATTCCAAATGTAATAATAAAGAATGGAACCAGTCACGCGTAATCCTCACAGTATAGTATATTCCAATGTAATAATAAAGAATGGAATGCTATAGATCAGATGCATAAAAGTTATTCCAATGTAATAATAAAGAATGGAATAATGTAAGAATTTCATCATGTATGCAGATTTTCAGATGTACAAAGTTATTCCAACATAATAATAAAGAATGGAATAACAACCCTTACGAGTATTGGAAGAAAATAACTCTCTTTATGAATACGAAAGAATAATACCCCTTACCTTAGAAGAAACTGGATACTGGAATAGTGAGGTAGCAGACTTCTCTTCTTTTTTCTCTCTATAATTTCTCTCTATAATAATTGCTCTTGTGAGACTTAGTTAATTGGTGAGAATAAAAGAAGAATGAGCTTCTATTTATAGAAAAATATAGTTTCGATAATTGTACATTTTGGGGCTCGAAATATTACAGTATAATACCTTCCTCTTTTTCTTCATTTTTAATTTAGTCCTGCAAGTATTATCAAACTTGCACCATCTCCCCTAATAGTAAATAATGTGAATTAATAGTTCATTAATGTGACTTAATAGTATAATCATGTGAAAAAACTAATTACAGTATAGTACATTCATCTATACCTCCATTTTTAATTTAGTCATGCAAGTATTATCAATCTTGCACCACCTCCCCTAATAGTATATGAATGTGAATCAATAGTACACACATGTGGACAAATAGTTATAAGCATGTGAAATAATAGCAATTAATTACTCATTTATTCGATTAATTACCCGATTGGTCAATATCACTTCCAGACATCAATTATTATCAAAATAAATGTGGATTTCTACTAACACTAATAATCCCAACACAATGAAACAATAAATTTCATCTTTAATCAACACGAACTTATTCATCATTAATATTATAACTCACAATATTTAACAACCAGGTCATTTCCAGGAAAGAGGGGGCTTTCCGATAAGGATTTCTCCTTATTGGCGCGCAATTAGGTGACCAAACCTCTCCTCGATGTAACTTCTAGATATCATCAATATTGCAAATAATAATATGAATAACTTTGTCGCCTCAATTATTGAAATACCTTGAGTATACATCAACATCTATTGATTCGAAATCGCCAAAATACATGGTATGTAATACAAATACAACTTAATATATAAATTAGGAACACGAGTGCAAAGTAGTACAAAATAAACATCAAGTCGTGAGTTTTAATAATAAATATTATCGCATCTGCATAATATACAAACTCAAATTCAATATTATTACATTTATTTTCCCACTATTTCACCGAATAGTGAGGACTACTAATGCTATCATCCGTCCATCACCCGCTCCCCGACTAGTCCCCTCGCCACGCTCTCATTTCCTCAAGAGAACAATGAAAGTAAAAGGGTGAGCTCAACTAGCCAAAGAGGAAATATTATGACTAAGATAATGCGTAATATATTATCGTTAGCCTTCAACAAAGTTGTTAAACCGATATAATATAACAACCATCAAGTTTAATCGCAATGAACAAGCAATCCATTAAAAGAGTCAAGTAGAGAATAAAATCTACTATCTTTTATGATTTAAAAGGTTTTTCATCACTTTTATCGCCTGGACTCAAATTTTAATAAATAATCCACATCATCGAATCACCCCTCGCACTACTATGGCCAAGGATATTCTTTAGTATCACGCACCACAATTATCCACGCACTACATGCCAAGAATATTTGGTATTCATTAATGGTCATGATCATGCCAACAATCGCCCATCAATGCACTACGGCCAATGAGGACTTTTACCACATCATTTGTAATATTACTGGCCATGATTACACCGAATAATCTCTCGTCATAATCATACCAAGTCCATCTATGCACCATGTGCCACGTATGACTTTCAAAAAAATATAAACATGAGGATGATGACAATGATATAAGAATTCAATAAAACAAGTTCAAGAATTAATTTTTATCCAGAATCAATAACGCCCAAATTGTCAACATGATATCGCTTTCAGGAGTAAAATTCAAGAATGCTCGTAAGAATATTTCCATGAAAAGATATCGGATGAAGCTTAAATATCAAGGATATTCCACTAATTTCATGGAGTATAGAAGTCAAAACTTTAACCAACCGAGTATAATAGAGAATGGAATAACAAAAGAAATCACCAAGCATGCGATAGATCGCGCATGCAAAAGTTATTCCAATGTAATAATAAATAATCTAACCAGTCCCACAGAAAACATGCATGCATGTGATATTCCAAATGTAATAATAAAGATTTTAATCAGTCCCACAGAAAACGCATGCATGTGATATTCCAATGTAATAATAAATAATGGAACCAGTCATGCGTAGAAAACGCATGCATGTGATGTTCCAATGTAATGATAAATAATGGAACCAGTCCCACAGAAACGCATGTATGTGATGTTCCAAAGTAATAATAAAGAATGGAATAATGTAAGAATTTCACCAAGTATATGGTAGCTCACAGAGATACAAAGTTATTCCAATGTAATAATAAAGAATGGAATAATGTAAGTTCTCTTCATGGATAAGAAAGAAATAATACTCCCTACCTTAGAAAAATCGGATATCGAATAAATGAGGTAGTAGATTTCTCTTCTTCTTTCTCTATAATTTTTCTCTATAATAATCGCCTAAAGCTTTTGTGAATTGGTGAGAAATGAAGGAAGAATGAGCTTCTATTTATAGGAAAATATAGTTTCGATAATCGCACGCTTTGGGGCTCAAAAAATTACAAAGACAATACCTCCAACTTTTCTTTCATTTTTAATTTAGTCCTGCAAGTATTATCAAACTTGCACCACCTCCCCTAATAGTAAATAATGTGAATCAATAGTTCAATCATGTGAATCAATAGTATAATCATGTGAAAAATATTAATTACAAGATAAGACTCCATCTATACCTCCATTTTTAACTTAGTCATGCAAGTATTATCAATCTTGCACCAACTCCCCTAATAGTAAATAATGTGATTCAATAGTACACACATGTGAACAAATAGTTATATAAGCATGTGAATTAGTAGCAATTAATTGCTCATTTATCCGATAAATTACCCGATTTATCAATATAACCCCCAGACATCAATTATCATCTCTAATAGATGTCGATTTCCACTAACACTAATAATCCAAACACAATGGAACTATCAAAATTCATTTTTAATCAACACAACTTATTCATCATTAATATTATAACTCACAATATTTAACAACCGTGTCGCTCCTGTGAAAGAGGGGCTTTTCCGATAAGGATTTCTCCTTATCGCGCGCAATTAGTGACCAAACCTCTCCTCGATGTAACTTCTAAACATCATCAATATTGCAAATAATAATATGAATAACTTTGTCGCCTCAATTATTGATTTAATAATATAAAATATTATGCAAATGATATCGTGACAATAATTGAATCAATAATACGAGAGATATGATGCAAACAATTATCAGAGTAATAATCGAGTATAACCGAGTGACTTTCACGTAAGCATCAATAATCAATACCGTGCTACTACGCAACCACGCCAGACATCGCATTTTTTTAACACCGTGTTTCAAACAGCTTAACTCAGAAACTTCCGCCGTTATTTTCATAAAGTATTTTTGTCGCTTTTTCAATCCGATAATAATTCCGCTGCTGGGGGTCCACCAATGATTGTGTCATTGTATTTAATATTCCCCGTTAAAAACGAATATTCCCCACCAATCTAATATTATATAACAACTTCATGTACTTTGCAAAATTTGTAAATATTACCCACAACTATAACATTATATCAAATCCACACCATAATATTCAAAAAATATATTTCGAGAAAATTTAATCTTTATTCAAAAGTTGGGGTCTTACAACCTCCCTTCTTATGAAATTTCATCCTCAAAATTAGGGTGCGACCGGTATGTCAAGAGGTAAGGATATCTTGATTTCATCTCGCATTCTAACTCCTGTGTCATTTCTTCCACATCGTGGTTTCTCCACAAAACTTCGACTTGAGGTATAACCTCGAGCGTAGAATATGATCCTTTTATCCAAGATTTTAACAGTAACTCTTCATACGTTAAATCTTCCTCTATCTCATCCGGTTCTAATTCAATAATGTGGTTCGGTCTTTCACATATTTACGTAATATAGATATGTGAAAAACGTTATGAACATTTAGACATACATGGCAAAAAGTTTAGTCTATACGCCTACGCTTCCTACTCGATCGAGGATTAAAATGGGCCAATGAATCGAGGGTCGAGCTTTCCTCTCTTTCCAAATCTCGTAACTCCCTTCCATGGAGCAACACGTAATAACACATGATCTCCAATATCGAATTCCACGCCCTTTCGATGAAGATCAAGATAACTCTTTTGTCGATCTTGTGAGGTTTTTATACGTCATTTCGGATCATTTCAATCTTTTTCCGTAGTCATACGCATCAACTCCGGTCCCAACAACGTTGTTTCACCCACCTCATCCCAAAGATAATCGAGAACGACACTTTCTTCCATACAACGCCTCAAATGGAGCCATGCCAATACTTGCTTGATAATCGTTGTCAGTAGGAAAACTCCACCAATGGTAGAACTTATCCCAACTTCCTGAAGTCAAGGACACAGTAGTCTTAATAGATCTTCAAGAGTTTGAATGGTCCTCTCCCGACGCCTCCGTCCGTCTCGAGGATGATATGCCGAAGCTAAATCAGAACTGCGCCCATAGCTTTTTTTTGCAACTAACCCAAAATCTTGAAGTGAATCTTGGGTCTCGATCGTAAACTATGGATACCGCATACCATGCAGCCTTATAATCTCGCTTATGTACATACGAAAGCAAGACGCTCAAGTGTATAAGTTTCTCAGATAGGTAGGAAATGAGCAGACTTGGTCAATCTATCAACAATGACCCAAATTGCATCTACGCCGAGAAACCTTGGGAAGACCAAGAACTAAATCCATGGTAATGTGTTCCCACTTCCATTCTAGAATTTCAAGTGGTTGCAATGGACCTTTTGGTACTTGATGCTCCACCCCGACTCGCTGACAAGTTAAACACCTCGAGATAAATTTCGCTATCTCTCTTCATATTGCTTCCACCAAAATGTATGTCAAGATCACGATACATTTTTGTACTCCTGTGATGGATTGCAAACGGTGTGTTGCGCTCCATCATGATTTTATACTTTAAATCGTGGTTGTTAGAACACAAAGTCCGGAGTCGACTCAAGTATTTCTTCTTCATCGATTCTTGCTTCCTAAGATAACACTTCTTCAGACTTTCTTCCTCATACGATCATCACCTGTCTCAGTAGCTCGAGCAATTTTTAACTTTATCGATTAAAGTCTTGGTTCTACTCAGATATTCGCCATCATCACATGGGTCCTCGGAGTCTTTATCTCTAACTCCATCCTTTGCAAGTCATACAAAATGGGCTCTCATTGATAATATTGCACTGCATTCGCAGATATGATCTTCTACTCAATGCATCACCTACTACGCTCGCTTTTTCCAGATGGTATCAATAGTATGATCATAATCTTTCAATAGTTCGAGCCAACGTCGCGTTGCCGCATGTCGAGTTCCTTTGAGTGAAGAAATATTTGAGGCTTTTATGATCCAGATAGATCTCCACTTTTCCCCATACAAGTAATGCCTCCAAATTTTAAGCGTTAAAAAACGACAACCGCCAACTCTAGATCATGAGTAGGATAATTCCTCTCATATTCTTTGAGTTGCCGTGGAGGCATAGGCTATGACTTTCCCATGTTGCATGAGAACACATCCTAACCCTTTGCTCAAGCATCATCAGAGATGACAAATCCTCCGAGCCGATGGTATTGTCGTAACAAAAATAAATGAGTCTCCTCGAAGTTCTTGAAAAACTCTCTCACATTCCACGCTCCAACCGAATTTTTGTATCTTTTCGAGTCACCGAAGTTAATGGAGTAGCGATTCGAGAAAACCCTTCATTTAATCTCCGATAATAACCGCCTAAGCCGAGAAAGCTACGCATTTTGGCCATCGATTTAGGTTGCTTCCCAACTTTGAATTGCTTCAATCTTTGTCGGTCAACAGATATCCCATGATTTGATATCACGCGCCCAAGGAATGCAACTTCCTCAAGCCGTAACTCGCATTTCTTCAACTCGCATATAGCTTGTTTTCACATAAGCTTTTGGAGTATCGCCTCAAGTGTTGCTTTCATGATCTTCACGGCTTTTTGAATATATGAGGATGTCATCAATAAAGACGACCACAAATGATCCAAATATTCCTTGAATACTGGCTCATCATATCCATGAAGGCAACAGGAGCATTAGTCAATCCAAAGGACATGACTAGAATTCATAATGCCCGCATCGAAGTTCTCAAAGTCATCTTTGAATGTCATCGCTCTAATCTTCAATCGATGATATCCCGAACGAAGATCAATCTTTGAAAAGAATTTCGCGCTTCAGAATCGGGTCAAACAGTCATCAATACGCGGGCAATGGGTACCTATTTTTGATGGTGACATGATTCAACTCCCGATAATCAATACAAAGTCGATACTCCCATCTTTCTTCTTCACTTAATGTAACAGAGCACCCCAAGGAGACGACTAGACAGGACTAATGAAACCAATGTCTAACAATTCCTCAGAATCGGGTCTTTAACTCAAGTTCAATAGAGCCATTCGATATGGGCTTTTGAAATGGGTTTTGTAACCGGTTCAAGGTCGATACAAAATTCAATTTCACGCCTGGGGTAGGCCAGAAGTTCTTCTGGGAATACGTCAGAAATTTATTAACAATAGTAAATATCATTCAAAATCGACGATTTTTGTTTAGATCCGCGATATGAGCTAAGAAAGCTTCGACATCCGCTTTTCAATAAACGAATAATTTTTTATGGCTTGAAATGACATTGATTGATTTTAATGGTTTAGTTATTTGAATTCGCATAATAGGTTGGTTAGAATATGAAAGCTAACAACCTTATTTAAAATAATCAATTTTTTGCATGATGAGTAGTTAACCAATCAATCCCTGTAATCACGCCAAATGCAAGTATTTTCAATGAAATAAGATCGACATGTGTAATGTGAGGGTACCAATTTGAACCAAACAAGACTTATAACAAAGTGGATGTAATGAAGGTTTCTCCCAACGGAGTTTCAACAGATAAGTCAAAGTCTAATTTCTCCTGAGTCAAATTTAATCGTTGAGCGCAAGTAGAGAAATAAAAGAATGGGTAGAACCCAGATCAAATAAGGTATAGACTTCGCTAGAGTTTATGATAAGCTTACCCGTGATGACCTCGTCGGGTTCGCTTTCGGGAGGTCACAACAAATGCTCTCCTCGCACCACCGGCTTTGATTTTTCGGGACTACTTTTGGTGCTCCATCCTAGTCGAACTTGTTTTCGTGAACGACAAAATCGGGCTAGTGACCTTCTTCTTCCATAATTATAACACGCTTTTGATGGCATCGCGTAGCTTTGACCGATATGTCCCTCCCTCCGCATTTGAAGCATATGATAGGTGGTCGTTCTCCTTCCTTAACCACTTCGCTGTCGGTGCCGACGCCTTTCCATCATTGTTGAATCTCCTTTCTTGAAATGTCCATTTTACCGCTCGCCATGATTACCACCAAGTGGTTACCATTTTCGCATGTTGATTCCTCCACGCTTGTTGTCACCGCTCACCGACGATCGATACCATCGTATTTTTTATGTCATTACCGCTTTCTTGGTCAGGTTGACTGACTCGCTATCGCTACTCCAATAATCGAGCCCTATTTACAACATCTCGAGTACAAAACACGCTTTATGAGAAATAAGATATCGACGATCTCCGCTTTCAAACCTCTTAAAACATTCGTGTCATTCGCTTCCTCATTATCGACCAAATGGGATGCAAACCGGATAACTCCGCAAATTTAGCCTCAGATCATGGATTACCTGGCCATATTGTTTTGCTCCAACTTGATAAACTCCACCTCTTTCATGTGATTTAATACTTTCGGAAAGTACTTGTCGTTGAATAGCTCTCGAACTTCTCCCAAGACATCTTGAAAAGGCCAGTCGAGTACGCTTTTATGATTCCCACCAAGAATCCGCTTCTTCACGCAACATACGAAGGTGGGAAAGGAACCTTTTGCTCTGAGCATCCCAAGACATCAAATATCTTGGTGATCTCGCTTTATCCACGCTCCGCCTTTAAGTGGTTTTGCTCTCCAATAAACTCGGTGGTCCCAGCCTCGAATCTATTTAGCTGGTGACCGCTCGAGAGTTTCAAAGTGTTTCCACCGCATTTTGAATAGAGAGCCGCCTCACCGATGTCGCATGAATTGCATAAAGCCTCCGAACATTCCATCATTCATCATTTGGTCAAGTTGTTGTTGTTTGCATGAGGATTGTCGCCTTCCTCGATGCACATTATTTATTCGATTATTGATCCGTGGAGACTCAACGGCCTCTCAGGCTCCATTGCTATTCTCAATATTCTTGGATGCCATTTTCAAACACCGCCACAAAACAAGGGTTAATTGACATGCAACATATTATATCTATACTCTCGACCAACCAATTAAATACCAAAAAACTTAGGTAGGTCATACTAGCGTAAGGAATTCCCGCCTCTCCCTCCTAGTTCTAGTCTCACATCTTAGCTGTGGATCATATCCCTAAGCTTTGATACCAATCGTGACGCCCCCAAAATAGGTATACATCACCTATTCTCGAGTCGCCAAATACATGGTATGTAATACAAATACAACTTAATTATACAACTGTCAGGCAAAGTACGATAAAACATAAGTCGTGAGTTTTAATACAAATATTGTCATCTAGACAATATACAAACTCAAATTCAATATTATTACATTTATTTTCCCACTATTTCACCTAAATAGTGAGGACTACTAATGCTATCATCCGTCCATCACCCGCTCCCCGACTAGTCCCTCGCCACGCTCTCATTTTCTCAAGAGAACAATGAAAGTAAAAGGGTGAGCTCAACTAGCCCCAAGAGGGAAATATTATGACTAAGATAATGCGTAATAATATATTATCGTTAGCCTTCAACAAGTTGTTAAACCGATATAATATAACAACCATCAAGTTTAACTCGCAATGAACAAGCAATCCATTAAAAGAGTCAAGTAGAGAATAAAATCTACTATCTTTTATGATTTAAAAGGTTTTTCATCACTTTTATCACCGGGACTCATTTTAATAAATAATCCACATCATCGAATCACCCCTCACTACTACTACCAAGGATATTCTTTAGTATCACCACCACAATTATCCATGCACTACGGGCCAAGAATATTTGTGTATTCATTAATGGTCATGATCATGCCAACAATCGTCCATCAATGCACTACGGGCCAATGAGGACTTTTTACCACATCATTTGTAACATTACTACCATGATTACAATCAATAATCTCTCGGTCATAATCATACCAAGTCCATCTATGCACTACAAAGCCATGTATGACTTTCAACAAAATATAAACATGAGGATGATGACAATGATATAAGAATTCAATAAAACAAGTTCAAGAATTATTTTATCCAGAATCAATAACGCCCAAATTGTCAACATGATACGCTTTCAGGAGTAAAATTTTAAGAATGCTCGTAAGAATATTTCCATGAAAAGATATCGATGAAGCTTAAATATCAAGGATATTCCACTAATTTCATGGAGTATAAGTCAAAACTTTAACCAACCGAGTATAACAAGAGAATGGAATAACAAAAGAAATCACCAAGCATGCGATATAGATCGCACACAAAAAGTTATTCCAATGTAATAATAAATATCGAATCAGTCCGCCAGAAACGCATGCATGTGATATTCCAATGTAATAATAAAGATTAATCAGTCCCACATAAAAACGCATGCATGTGATATTCCAATGTAATAATAATAATGGAAACCAGTCACGTAGAAAGCATGCATGTGATGTTCCAAATGTAATGATAAATAATGGAACCAGTCCCACAGAAACGCACGCATGTGATGTTCCAACAGTAATAATAAAGAATGGAATAATGTAAGAATTTCACCAAGTATAGGTGGTAGCTCACAGATACAAAAGTTATTCCAATGTAATAATAAAGAATGGAATAATGTAAGTTCTCTTCATGGATAAGAAAGAAATAATACTCCCTACCTTAGAAAAAACCGGATATCGAATAATGAGGTAGTAGCATTTCTTCTTCTTCTTCTCTATAATTTCTCTCTATAATAATCGCCTAAAGCTTTTGTGAATTGGTGAGAAATGAAGGAAGAATGAGCTTCTATTTATAGGAAAATATAGTTTCGATAATCAGACGCTTTTGGGGCTCAAAAAATTACAAAGACAATACCCAACTTTTCTTTCATTTTTAATTTAGTCCCGCAAGTATTATCAAACTTGCACCACCTCCCCTAATAGTAAATAATGTGAATCAATAGTTCAATCATGTGAATCAATAGTATAATCATGTGAAAAATATTAATTACAAGATAAGACTCCATCTATACCTCCATTTTTAACTTAGTCATGCAAGTATTATCAATCTTGCACCAACTCCCCTAATAGTAAATAATGTGATTCAATAGTACACACATGTGAACAAATAGTTATATAAGCATGTGAATTAGTAGCAATTAATTGCTCATTTATCCGATAAATTACCCGATTTATCAATATAACCCCAAACATCAATTATCATCTAATAGATGTCGATTTCCACTAACACTAATAATCCCAACACAATGGAACTATCAAAATTCATTTTTAATCAACACAACTTATTCATCATTAATATTATAACTCACAATATTTAACAACCTGTGTCGCTCCTGTGAAAGAGGGGCTTTCCGATAAGGATTTCTCCTTATCATCGCGCGCAATTAGTGACCAAACTCTCCTCGATGTAACTTCTGACATTGTCAATATTGCAAATAATAATATGAATAACTTTGTCATCTCAATTATTGATTTAATAATATAAAATATTATGCAAATGATAATGTGACAATAATTGAATCAATAATATGAGAGATATGATGCAAAGAATTATCAGAGTAATAATTCGAGTATAATCGAGTGACTTTCACGTAAGCATCAATAATCAATACCGTGTGCTACTACGCAACCACGCCAGACATCGCATTTTTTTAACACCGGTGTTTCAACAGCTTAACTGTAAAACTTCGCCGTTATTTTCATAAAGTATTTTTGTCGCTTTTCAATCCGACAATAATTCCTGCTGGGGGTCCACCAATGATTGTGCCAGGTTGTATTTAATATTCCCTCGTTAAAACGAATATTCCCCAACCAATCGAATATTATATAACAACTCATGATTTTTTGCAAAATTTGTAAATATTACCCACAACTATAACATTATATCAAATCCACACCATAATATTCAAAAATATATTTCGAGAAAATTTAATCTTTATTCAAAAGTAATGTGCTCCCACTTCAGTTTTGGAATTTCAAGTGGTTACAATGGACCTTTTGGCACTTGATGCTCCGCATTGACTCGTTGACAAGTTAGACACCTTGAGATAAACTCTGCGATCTCTCTCTTCATATTGCTCCACCAAAATGTATGTCGAAGATCACGATACATTTTGGTACTCCCAGGATGGATTGCAAACGGTGTGTTGTGCGCCTCCATCATGATTTTATACTTTAAGTCAGAATTGTTAGGAACAAAAATTCTAGAGTTTACTCGAAGTATTCCTTTTTCATCGATTCTTACTTCCGGAATAGCACATTCTTGAACTTTCTTCCTTATATACGCTACCCAGTGTCCGTAGCTTTGAGCAAATTTTAACTTTATCGATTAAAGTCGGTTCTACTCGTATATTCGCCATCATCACATGGGTCCCTGGAGTCTTTAACTCTATCTCCATCCTTTATAAGTTATACAATGGGCCTTTGCGTTGACAATAATGCACTCGTACCCGCATATGATCTTCTACTCAATGCATCAGTTACTACGTTCGCTTTTCCAGGATGGTATTGAATGGTATGATCGTAATCTTTCAATAGCTCGAGTCATCGTCGTTGCCGCATGTTGAGTTCCTTTTGAGTGAAGAAATATTTGAGGCTTTTATAATCCGTATAGATCTCCACCTTCTCTCCATACAGATAATGCCTCCAAATCTTAAGCGCAAAAATGACAGCTGCCAACTCTAGATCATGAGTATGATAATTCCTCTCATATTCTTTGAGTTGTCGTGAGGCATAGGCTATGACTTTCCCATGTTGCATGAGAACACACCCTAAACCTTTGCCTGAAGCATCGCTGTATATGACAAATCCCTCCAAACCAGCTGGTATTGTCAAAACAGGTGCTAAAATGAACCTCCTCTTGAGTTCTTGAAAAATCTTCTCACATTCATTGCTCCAACCGAATTTTGTATCTTTTTGAGTCAGCTGAGTTAATGGAGTAGCGATTCGAGAAAATCCTTTCACGAACCTCTGATAATAACCAGCTAAGCTGAGAAAGCTACGTACTTCGGTCACTGACTTAGGTTGCTCCCAACTTTGAATTGCTTCAATCTTTGCTAGGTCAATAGATATTCCATGATTTGATATCACGTGCCCAAGGAATGCTACTTCCTCAAGCCAGAACTCGCATTTCTTCAACTTGGCATATAACTTATTTTCACGAAGGTTTTGGAGTATCAGCCTCAAGTGTTGCTCATGATCTTCATGACTTTTGGAGTAAATGAGGATGTCATCAATAAAGACGACCACAAAGTGATCCAAATATTCCTTGAATACTCGGTTCATCATATCCATTAAGGAAGCAGGAGCATTAGTCAGTCCAAAAGACATGACTAGGAATTCATAATGCCCGTACCGAGTTTTGAAAGCAGTCTTTGGAATGTCATCAGTTTTAATCTTCAACTGATGATATCCAGAACGAAGATCGATCTTTAAAAAGAATTTGGCACCTAGCAACTGGTCAAACAGGTCATCAATGCGAGGCAATGGGTAACTATTTTTGATGGTGACATGATTCAACTACCGATAATCAATACAAAGTCGCATACTTCTATCTTTCTTCTTCACGAATAGAACAGGAGCACTCCAAGGAGACGTACTAGGTTGAATGAAACCGATGTATAACAATTCCTGCAGTTGGGTTTTTAACTCCTGAAGTTCAATAGGATCTATTCGATATGGGGCTATAGAAATGGGTTTTGTACCAGGTTCAAGGTCGATACCAAACTCGATTTAACGCTCTAGGGGTAGGCCAGGAAGTTCTTCGGGGAATACGTCAGGAAAATTATTAACAATAGAAATATCATTCAAATCTGACGTATTTTTGTTTAAATCTGTGACATGAGCTAAGAAAGCTTGACATCCGTTTTTTAATAAACGAATAGCTTTATGGCTTGAGATGACCGTGATTGATTTTAATGGTTTGGTCACTTGAATTAGCATAATAGTTTGATTAGGAATATGAAAACTAACAACCTTACGAAAACAATCAATTTTAGCATAATGAGTAGTTAACCAATCAATCCCTAGAATCACGTCAAATGCAAGTATTTTTAAGGAGATAAGATCGACAGTAACGCGTTTGATTCGATTTGAATCAAATAAGACTTATAAACAGTGGATGTAATGAAGGTTTCTCCCAATGGAGTTTCAATAGATAAGTCAAAGTCTAATTTCTCCGGAATCAAATTTAAACGTTGAGCGCAAGTAGGAGAAATAAAAGAATGGGTAGAACCGGTATCAAATAAGGTATAGATTTCGCTAGAGTTTATGATAAGCTTACCCATGATGACCTCGTTCAGGTTCCTCGCTTTCTGGGAGGTCACGACAAACGCTATCCCTTGCACTACCGGCTTTGACTTTTCTGGGACGGCCTTTGGTGCCTCCATCCCAGCTGGACTTGTCTTCGGTGAACGAAAAAATCGGGCTAGGTGACCTTCTCTTCCATAATTGTAACATGCTTTGGATTGCATTGCGCAGTTTGGACTGATATGTCCCTCCCCAACGCATTTGAAGCATATGATAGGTGGTCATTTTCTTTCCTTAATAACGGGTGTTGGTGCTGACGTCTTTCCATCATTGTTGAATCTCCTCTTCTTGAAATGTCAATTCTTATTGTTTTAGCCATGATTACCACCAAAGTGGTTACCATTTTTTGCATGTTGATTCCCTCCACGTTTGTTGACACCGCTTTGATGACTGCTACCACTATTATTATCATTTTGCCGGCTACTTTCTCTTGGTTGAGTTGACTCGTTATCACGCTCCAATAACTGAGCCCTATGAACAACATCTGAATACAAACATAATTTGTGAAAAATTAAGTATTGACGTATCTCAGGTTTCAAACCACTTAGAAACATCCGCGTCATTCTCTCCTCATTATCAACCAAGTGGGACGCAAACCGGGACAACTCGGCAAACTTAGCTTCAGATCTTGTGACACACGGCCATATTGTTTCGCTTCTAAGCTTGATGAACTCTACCTCTTTCATGTGATGAATACTTTTGGGAAAGTACTTGTCATTGAACAGTTCTTGGAATTACTCCCAAGACATCTTTAGTGCGGCAGGTTGAGTACGATTTACCGATTCCCACCAGTAATCTGCCTCTCCTCGCAACATAAAGGTGGCAAATGGAACCTTTTGCTCCTCGGAGCATCCCAAGATATCAAATATCTTGGTGATCTGTTTTTTCCACATCTCCGCCTTAAGTTGTTTTGGCTCTCCAATAAACTCCGGTGGTCCCGGCTCCTTGAACTGTTTAGCGGTGACCGTCCGAGAGTTTCCAGTGTTTTCACCTACATGTTGGATAGGAGCCGCTCTCGCCTGATGTTGCATGAATTGCATAAAGCCTCTGAACATTCCATTGTTCATCATTTGGTCAGTGTTGTTTTTTGAATGAGGATTGTCACCTTCCTGATGCACATTATCCTGATTATTGATCCATGGAGACTCAACGGTCTCCTGTGCTCCATTGCTATTCTCAACATTGTCGGATGTCATTTTTAAATACTGCCACAAAACAAGGGTTAATTAACATATCACATATTATCCCTATATTCTGACCGACCAATAAAATACCAAATAAACTTAGGTAGGTCATACTAGCGAAGGAATTTCCCGTCTCTCCCCTCCTAGTTATTGTCTCACATCTCAGTCAGGGATCATATCCCTAAGCTTTGATACCAACTGTGACACCCCCAAAACAGGTATACATCACCCATCTTGGGTCGCCAAATACATGGTACAAAATTCAAATACAACTTACTCATACAACAGTCATGTAAAATACGACAAAACATAATCTAAGAGTTTTAATAAGAATATTGTCATCTATACAATATCTACACTCAATGGAGTCCTCATTACATTTATTGTCACACTATTTAACAGAATAGTGAGGACTACTAATGTTATCATCTGGACCATCACTCCGTTTCCCGACTAGTCCCGGCTACGTTCTCATTTCCTGAAGAGAACAGTGAAAAAAAGGTTGAGCTCAACTAGCCCAGTAAGAAATATTATGACTAAGATAATGCATAATAATTTATCGTTATCCTTCAATAGTGTTAAACTGATAAAATATAACAAACATCAAGTTTAACTGCAGCGAAATAAGCAATCCATTAGAAGAGTCAAGTAGAGAATAAAATCTACTATCTTATATGATTTAAAAGGTTTTTCATCACTTTTATCGCTGAGACTCAGCTTAATAAATAAACCACATCATCCCTGTACTACGGCCAAGGATATTCATTAGTATCACGGCCACAAATTATCCATGCACTACGGGCCAAGGATATTTGTGTATTCATCAATGGTCATGATCATGCCAACAACTATCCATCAATGCACTACGGCCAATGAGGACTTTTACCACATCATTTGTAACATTACGGTCATGATTATACCGAATAATCCTCGGTCATAATCATACCAAGTCCAACTATGCACTACAGGCCACAGATGACTCAACATATTATAAACATGAGGATGATGACAATGATATAAGAATTCAATAAAACAAGTTCAAGGATAAATTTGTAAAGATTTATAATTTAATTTATCCAGAAATCAATAACGTCCAAATTGTCAACATGGTACTGTTTTGTGAAGTAAAATTCAAGAATGCTCAGAAGAATATTTCCATGAAAAGATACTAGATGAAGCGCAAATATCAAGGATATTCCACTAATTTCATGAAGTATAGAAGCCAAAGCTTAAACCAACTGAGTATAATAGAATATATAAATTTGCAAATGGAATTTTGCCCGCCATACGGTAATCCACGTAGACAGATCATTTCCAAAATTTAATAAGGAATGAATACGAAGGATCATTCATCATGCATGCAGTAATTCATGTAGGCAAAAGTTATTCTAACGTAATAATAAAGAATTGAATAATGAGAAGAATTCACCAGCGTGTGTAATCCGCGCAGATGTGTTATTCCAACAGAATGATAAAGAATGGAACGAAGTCAGTGTGTAACCCAAGCATGCATGTGATATTCAACAGAATAATAAAGAATGAAACGAAGTCATGCGTAATCGCATACATGCACAAGATATTCCAACAGAATAATAAAGAATGGAATAACAATAGAATTCACTAGGCATGCGATAGACCGCACAGACAGGTTATTCCAATAGAATAATAAAGAATGGAATAACAAAAGAATTTCACCATGTATGCGGTATTGCATGATGTATAAAAGTTATTCCAACATAATAATAAAGAATGGAATAACAACCCTTACAGTATTGAAAGAAAATAACTCTCTTCATGAATACGAAAGAATAATATCCCTTACCTTAGAAGAAACTGGATACTAGAATAGTGAGGTAGCAGACTTCTCTTCTTCTTTCTCTCTATAATTTCTCTCTATAATAATTGCTCTTGTGAGACTTAGTGAATTGGTGAGAATTAAAGAAGAATGAACTTCTATTTATAGGAAAATATAGTTTCGATAATTACACGTTTTGGGGCTCGAAATATTACAGTATAATACCTTCCTATTTTTCTTCATTTTTAATTTCATCCTGCAAGTATTATCAAACTTGCACCACCTCCCCTAATAGTAAATAATGTGAATTAAGAGTTCATTCATGTGACTTAATAGTATAATCATGTGAAAAAACTAATTATAGTATAGTACCTTCATCTATACCTCTATTTTTAATTTAGTCATGCAAGTATTATCAATCTTGCACCACCTCCCCTAATAGTACATGAATGTGAATCAATAGTACACACATGTGAACAAATAGTTATAAAAATGTGAAATAATAGCAATTAATTGCTCATTTATTCGATTAATTACCCGATTGGTCAATATCACTTCCAAACATCAATTATTATCGAAATAAATATTGATTTCCCCTAACACTAATAATCCCAACACAATGGAACTATCAATTTCATCTTTAATCAACACGAACTTATTCATCTTTAATATTATAACTCACAATATTTAACAACCGTGTCGCTCCTCGTGAAAGAGGGGCTTCCGATAAGGATTTATCCTTATTGGCGCGCAATTAGGTGACCAAACCTCTCCTTGACAGAACTTCTAGACATTGTCAATATTGCAAATAATAATATGAATAACTTTGTCGTCTCAATTATTTATTTAATAATAATAAATATTCTGCAGATGATACTGTGACAATAATTGAATCAATAATATGAGAGATATGATGCAGCAATTACTGTAGTAATAATTGAGTATAACTGAGTGACTTCTAGCGTAAGCATCAATAATCAATCGTGTGCTACTATGCAACCATGCGTATTACTGTACTTTTACTACCGGGTAGTTCAACAGTTTAACGGTAAATTTTCGCCGTTATTTTTATAAAATGATAATTTTTTCATTTTCTAACTACGACAATACTTTCGTTGTGGGGTCCACCAATGATTGTGCTGACGTACGAATATTCCCTGTTAAAATGAATATTCCCCGACCAATCGAATATTATATAACTACTTGCTTACTTTGCAAAATTTATAAATATAACCCACAACTATAACATTATACAAAATCTACACCATAATATTCAAAAATATATTTCGAGAAAATTTAATCTTTATTTATAAAAGTTGGGGTCTTACAGTCATCCCTGCAGAGATCGAGGTGAACTCTCTAAGGGTCTAACACCATGACCCTACCACCAATGAGGAAGGACTCCGCATCAACCTCGACTTGGTAAAGGAGGCAAGGGAGATGGCTGTGGTCCGCAACGCGAAGTATAAGCGTCGCATGGCAAATTACTACAACTCAAGGGTGAAGCCTCGTTTCTTCCAACCAGGAGACTGGGTCCTCAAGAAGGTGATCCTCGCCACGAAGGATTCACGCGAAGGAAAATTGGGACCAAATTAAGAAGGACCATACCTTGTAACAGAAGTGGTGAGACCAGTCACTTACAAGATCCAGAATTATGAAGGGAAGGTCTTACCTCATCCATGGAATGCTGAGTACTTGAAGAGCATCTTCAGAACCTCCATCATCAGGCGCCTCAGTTGGCATAAAGCATGAGAAATCAATATCAGAGAAATAAGCAGAGATCTTGCCCCGAAGATCCTCAATGCCAACATTTAAAGCACCTACAACAGCATACTCTAGATCAACTTCAGCCTGAGAAGCTCTCTCAAGAGCAGCCATCAATTCTGCCTCCGCCCTCGAGCAGGCAGCCTCCCTGAGCACGTCCCTTTCATGGACCGCTTGAAGCTCAGTCTCAAGCTTAGTCGCCTTCTCATGGGCCTCAGCAAGCTCCACCTCCCTGAGTGCATCCCTCTCACGGATTGCCAAAAGCTCAGCCTCAAGCTTAACTGTCCTCCCACGGATAGCTGAAAGATCTGTTTCATCCTTTGAGCAAGTTGACTCACTAAGCACGACCTTCCCACGGGTAACCAAAATCTCAGCCCGAGAAGCCCTATCAGCATCTTCGAGCTCGATAATCCTCCCTTGAGCAGTAAGAAGCTCATTCTGCACATCCTCATGGTTAAGCTTCAATTGGCCGTAAAAATGAGCCCTCGAGAACAAGCATACAGATGCTGTGGAAATATGGAGAAGAAAAAAGACAGAAAAATGACAAAGCGCATATAAAAAAAGAAAGAAGAAACTAAAGATTATTACCTGAGCCAAGCCCTCCAGAAATGTGTTTAGAACCCCATCAGTACCCAAAGCACTAATCTGCTGAATCTCAGATGGAAACACAAATCTCCCAAGCCGTTCTCTAATGATTTTCGGATCCCCCAACATAGAACCGGACTGAATCGGTGCCCCTACATGAGCTCTTGCAGGAAGCGTGGATGGGCGGGGGTCAGAAGGTATAGGCAGGGATGTCTCCGGAGTAGCGGTCGAAGTCACCAATTGGGAAGGCACAACTGAAGGTATCTGTAAGACCCCAACTATTATGAATAAAGAATAGTTTTTTTGAAATATATTTTTGAATATTATGGTGTGGATTTGATATAATGTTATAGTTGTGGGTAATATTTACAAATTTTGCAAAGTAAGAAAGTGGTTATATAATATTCGATTGGTCGGGGAATATTCGTTTTAACAGGAAATATTTGTACGATGGCACAATCATTGGTGGACCCCACAACGGAAGTATTGTTGTAGTTAGGAAACGACAAAATTATCTTTCTGTTAAAATAACGGCGGAGGTGTTACCGTTAAAACTGTTGAACTACCCGATAGTAAAGAAATGCGATGTCTGGCGTGGTTGCATAGTAAGACACCGGTATTGATTATTGATGCTTACGTGAGAAGTCACTCAGTTATACTCATTTATTGCTACAGTAATTGTTGCATCATATCTCTCATATAATTGATTCAATTATTGTTACAGTATCATCTACATAATATGTTATATTATTAAATCAATAATTGAGACGGTAAAGTTATTCATATTATTATTTGCAATTGACAATGTCTAGAAGTTCTGTCAAGGAGAGGTTTGGTCACCTAATTGCGCGCCAATAAGGAGAAATCTTTATCGAAAAGCCCCCTCCTTCTTGAAAACGACCTGGTTGTTAAATATTGTGAATTATAATATTAATGATGAATAAGTTCGTGTTGATTAAAGATAAATTTTATAGTTCCATTGTGTTAGTGGAAATTGACATTTGTTTCGATAATAATTGATGTCTGGAGGTTATATTGTTCAATCGGTATTCGGGGCACTTTTTGTGTTGGAGTACTATTCACGAGTTACTATTTCCACGAGTTACTATTCACGAAGTACTATTCACCGTAAGATATATTTCTTTTCGGTCCAAATCATTTTTGGGTACAATATTATTCCATGAGGAGATGTGCTAATTTTTCAGACACTTGGTTGAAGATATAATAGTCAATATGGACCGCTGGTGGAAAGTTATAATAGTAAATCAATATGGATCGTTGGTTTAAAGTTTTAATAGTAAATCAGTATGGACCGTTGCTTTAAGTTTTAAAAGTAAACCAATATGGACCGTCCGTTTAAAAGTAAATCAATCTGGACCGTTCATGAATTAGTTATTATTCAGTTCATTCTCCTATAAATAGAAGCTCATTCCTTCATTATTTCTTACGAATTCACTGAAACTCTAGATAGAGAAACTATAGAGAGAAAGAAGAAAAGTATTCTGCTACTTCACTACTCCAATATCTAGTTTCTTCTAAGGTAGGGGGTATTATTTGTTGTACTCGTAAGGGGTATTATTTCTTTCGTATTCATTAAGAGAACTTCTGTTATTCCATTCTTTATTATTATGTTGGAATAACCTATCTATGTGGTCTATCGCATGCCTGGTGAATTATGTTGTTATTCCATTCTTATTATTCTGTTGGAATAACCTGTTTATGCGAAGTACCGCATACATGGTGAAATTCTTCTAATATTTCGTTCTTTATTATTCTCGTCGAATATATCGTATGCATGCGTTCTACGGGACACAACTGCATTATTTATTATTTTGTCGAATATATCACATGCGTGCGCTTTCTTACCGGACTCGGGTTCCATTATTTATTATTTTATTGGGAATAACATGTCTGTGCAGTCTATTGCACGCATGGAGAATCCTTCTGTTATTCCATTCTTTATTATTCTATTGGAATAACCTGTCTGTGTGGATTACCACATGCATGGTGAATGATCCTTCGTATTCATTCCTTATTAAATTGTGAAAATGATTTGTCTACGTGGATTACCGCATAGCGGGCAAAAATCTATTTGCAGTTTCATATATTCTATTATACTTAGTTGGTTAAAGCTTTGGCTTCTATACTTCATGAAATTAGTGGAATATCCTTGATATTTGCACTTCATCCAGTATCTTTTCATGAAAATATTCTTTTGAGCATTCTTGAATTTTACTTCACAAAGCAGTATCATGTTGACAATTTGGACGTTATTGAGTTCAGGATAAATTAACTTATAAATCTTTAAAATTTATTCGTGAACTTGTTTTATTGAATTGTCATCATCCTCATGCTTATATTATGTTGAAAGTCATCTTTGGCTTACGTGCATAGATGGACTTGGTATGATTATGACCAGGGATTATTCGGTATAATCATAACCGTAATGTGACGAATGATGTGGTAAAAGTCCTCATTGGCTTTGCACTTCATTGGTGGACGAGTTGTTGGTATGATTATGACTGAGGATTATTCTAAGTATAGTCATGACCATTGATGATTACATGAATATCCTTGGTAGTGGAGCAGGATGATTTGATTTTATTTATTGTCGAGTCTCAAATGATAAAGTTGATGAAAAACTTTTTAAATCATAGAAGATAGTAGATTTTATACCTTACTTGACTCTTCTAATGGATTGTTTGATCCATCCGCAGCTTAAACTTGTTGTCTATTATATTATATTAGTTTAACGTTATTGAAGGCTAATGATAATTTATTACGCATTATCTTAGTCATAATATTTCTTACTAGGCTAGTTGAGCTCACCCTTTTTTCACCTTTTTCTCTTGGAAATGAGAACGAAATGGGACTAGTCGGGAACAGTGATGGTCCTAGATGGTGCATTTGTAGTCCTCACTATTCTGTGAAATAGTGTGATAATAAATGTAATGAGGACTCCATTGAGTGTGGATATTGTCTAGATGACAATATTTGTATTAAAACTTGCAGCCTATGTTTTGTCATATTTTACACGACTGTTGTATAATTAAGTTGTATTTGTATTCAGTACCTTGTATCTGGCGACTCAAGATGGGTGATGTATACCCGTTTTGGGGGCATCACAGTATCACTTTATGGGAGCTCGCCTCGATGTGCGTATCATCCGTCCTCGCCACCTTGGGAGGATGAGCACCCCTACTGGCGCCCCCAGAGAGGATTGATCCGATCACCGTCCTGTCCACTGCAACAAATGAGACAAAGCGTTATCTGAGTTACCATCATCTCATAAAAGATAAATTAAAAGATAAGTCAACATACTTTTTCTCTTTAACAAGGAACCACCCAATTTCGATGAAGAACCTCTATCTCTACTACCATACTTAGGCAAAAGACACTCAGGTCTTTATCGGGATGAGCCTTCACAGCCTGCAGCTTTGACTCTTGTTCTTTGGAGAGCACCGGTGTAAGACCCCAACTTTTTTTAATAACGATGATTTTTCTATAAATATCATTTTTGAATATTATGGAATGAATTTGATATAATGTTATAGTTGTGGGTAATATTTATAAATTTTGGAAAGTACGCAAGTTGTTATATAATAGTCATAATATTTCTTACTGGGCTGGTTGAGCTCACCCTTTTTCTTTCATTGTTCTCTTCAGGAAATGAAAACGTAGCAGGGACTAGTCAGGGAACGGAGTGACGGTCCAGATGATAGCATTAGTAGTCCTCACTATTCTATGAAATAGTGTGATAATAAATGTATTGAGGCCTTATTTTGAGTTTGAATACGGTCTAGAAGACAATATTTGTATTAAAACTCACAGCTCATGTTGTATATTAAGGTTGTATTTGTATTCTGTACCATGTATTTGGTGACTCAGAATAGGTGATGTATACCTATTTTGGGGTCGTCACAGTTGGTATCAAAGCTTAGGGATATGGTCTATGGCTAAGATGTGAGACTAGAACTAGGAGGGTAGAGACGGGGAATTCCTTCGCTAGTATGACCTACCTAAGTTTATTTGGTATTTAATTGGTCGGTCAGAGTATATGGATAATATATTACATGTCAATTAACCCTTGTTTTGTGGCAGTATCTGAAAATGACATACGAGAATGTTGAGAATATCAATGGAGCACAGGAGACCGTTGAATCACCACTAATCAACTGTGACGCCCCCAAAATAGGTATACATCACCCATTCTGAGTCACAAAATATATGGTACAGAAACAAATACAACTTCAGTAATATAATTGTCGTGCAAAATACGACAACATATATAGTGTGAGTTTAAATACAAATATTGTCTAATAGAGAGTATACAAACTCAAAAGGAGTCCTCATTACAATTATTGATACACTATTTTACAAAATAATGAGGACTACTAATATATCTATCATGAACCATCACTCCATACCCCGGCTAGTTCCTGCTATGTTCTCACCTCCTGAGAAGAAAAATGGAGCAAAAAGGAAAAGGGTGAGCTCAACTAGCCCAGTAAAGAATATTATGACTAAGATAATATACAACAATTTATCATTAGTCTTCAACAGGGAAAAATCTGATAAAATATAATAGACAACAAGTTTTAGATCAACAACTGCAGCGGAAACAACAATCCATTAGAAGAGTCAAGTAGAGAAAGAATTCTACTATCTTTTAAGATTTAACAGTTCATCATCAATAATTTATCCCTGTAACATCAATCAGTATACATCTTGAATCAAATATTCATCTTTGCACTACAGGCCAAAGATATTCATTTGTGTCACCAGTTGGTCATGTTCATCTCAACACTTGTTCATCTTTGCACTGGGCCAAAGATATTCATCAATTAATCATTCATCTTTGCACTACAGCCACAGATATTCAAGATAATATCATCATTTAGGACCGAGGAAGATGAAAAATATTTTAAAGAAACGAATCCCGGTGAGACGTAAGGACAAATATTAGGGATTCATATTTGATCTATCCAAGTTCAATAATACTCCATAATAAACTATAGTGGAGTAAAATTCAAGAATGAAGATCAAAACATGGATTAAATTTCAAGAATAAGGGTCACAACAGATAACTTGGAAGAGAAAAAAATAATTTTTTTTCTTTTGTGAAACGACCGTGAATAAGAATCGTGAACAATACCCGTGAAACGATGCCGGTCATGAAAAGTTCAAAATTTGATAAAAAGTTCAGACCAATAATCCTATGAAATGATATTAGATGAAACAAAATTTCTAATCATTTCAGGAATTATAGAAGCAATACTTACCATAGTAAGTTCAAATTTAAGAATACGAGATGAAATAATATCGCTTTCGTAATATGGAGTATGAAAGAAAATAATATTTCTCACGAGTGTTGCAATAAAATAATATCCTTTACCTTGGTAGAAACTGGATTTGACTGGAATATCGAATATTATTCTGAGAAAATCTTGCAGAAAAACTTCGCTCAAAATATTCTTATACTCAAGAAAAATACTCACAATACTATAGAATAAGAATTTATGAATTTAGAAACTGTGTGATGAGGAAGGAGGGGTTACCCCCTAATTATACTGGAACCTCGGAGGAAAATAAGCTTATGCGCCTAACTCATCATCCTAACTTCTGCCTAACTTCATTATTTTCCAAAGTCTAGGGCCCATTCTTTTGAAATCATGTTTTGCAAAACCTTTGCTGGAGCTTAATTCAAAGCCTAACATATACCTACCTCTCAAATTCAATGGGTGAGACCCACAACTTTTGAAAATAAAGAATTTCCAGCAAAATTTCTCACCAAACCTTCCAACCAAGTGGTCCCATGGAGGAATTATGTTACCAACACATGGAGGAACCAAAGAATTCCTGCACCGAATTTTGAAAAACAAGGGAAAGTAAAGGCAGGTTTCTCATTTTTCAATGCCTAACATATCAGTTCACAATTGATGAGGCCCACCATTTAGAACAAGTATTGCAGACAACATTTTCCACCCACGACTTCAATGATACAAACAAAGTACTCAAATATTAACCACATGCTTATATATATATATATATATATATATATATATATATATATATATATATTATAATATTATTATTATTTAAACAATTATAATATATTATAATAATGTATATGAATGAATATTTTATCGGGGAAAATAATTGCCAACTTTCAACAAATAATTCCTGCAAAGTTCCTTCATTTATAACCACATAAAATAAATAAATCCATCATTTATATTCACATCAAATAAATATTTCCTTATCATATAAATCAATAATTAATTATTTATAAATAATATTACAGAATCACAATTACGACAACCGGTAGTTTCAGAAAGCGGGGGGCTTTCAATAAGGATTTCTCCTTCTTGGTAGCAAGAATTAGGTGACCAAACCTCTCATTGATGTAACTTTCTAGACATTGCCAATAATGCTATCTAATAATATTATTCAAATAATATGAATTATTGATCCGATAATGGAAAATCTTGTCTGCAATGACAATTATTGAAACAACAATAATATTAAATATCAACGACAATTATTGAATCAATAAAATAAAATATTGAGCAAGATAATCATCGTGTAATAATTATTGAGTAGTGCTTTTTTACGTAAGAATCAATAATTCAAAAAATCATGCGATCTGAGTGTGTGCTTTCGTGCAACCACGCGTGTACATCGTATTTTAACCAAAGGGTAATCTAATGTTGTTAATTGGTAATAATTACGCCGTTATTTATAAAAACTCAAATTTATCATTTTCTTCATCATCCGAAGTTATTACATTATAGGGCCCATAAATGATCTATGTCGTAAATATTTAATATTCTCGATAACAAGAATATTCCACGACCAAACGAATATTTCCCGACAACAATGATTATTTTATAACTTCTTGCTTATTTTGCAAAATTTGCACATTTCACCTATAACCAGAACATTATATGAAATTAATTCCTTATTATTCACAATAATAATTAGAGGAAAATCGATTTTATTTATAATAATTTGGGGTCTTACAACCTCCCCTCCTTATGAAATTTCGTCCTCGAAATTGACGTACATACCTGGTGTTTCGAACAGGTGAGGGTACCTTGCTTTCATTTCCGATTCCAACTCCCAAGTCATTTTCTCAATAGCATGGTTCCTTCACAAAACCTTAACTTGTGGTATAACCTTGGTGCGTAGGACATGCTCTTTCCTATCCAAGATCTTAACAGGTACCTCCTCGTACGTTAAATCTTCGGCTATCTCGTCTGGTTCTAACTCAATAATATGGTTCGAGTCTTTCAAATATTTATGAAGCATAGATATGTAAAAAACATTATGAACACGAGACATATTTGGAGGTAATGCAAGTCTATAGGCCACATTTCCTATTCGGTTAGGAATCTCAAATGGACCAACAAATCGTGGATTGAGCTTTCCTCTCTTTCCAAATCTTGTAACTCCCTTCCATGGAGCAACACGTAACAATACATGATCCCCAATATTAAATTCCACGTCCTTTCGATGAAGATCAGCATAACTCTTTTGTCGATCTTGTGAGGTTTGAATACGTTGTCGAATCATTTGGATCTTTTCTGTAGTCATGCGTACTAATTCTGGTCCCAACAACGTTGTTTCTCCCACCTCATCCCAGCATACTGGAGAACGACACTTTCATCCATACAACGCCTCAAATGGAGCCATGCCTATACTTTCTTGATAACTATTGTTGTAAGAAAATTCCACCAGTGGCAAGTACTTATCTCAACTTCATTTGAAATCTAGAACACAGAGTCTTAATATATCTTCAAGGTTTGAATAGTCCTCTCTGATTGTCCGTCCGTTTGAGAATGGTATGCCGAACTGAATCGTAAATCCGTCCCCATAGCTTTCTGCAAGCTAACCCAAAATCGTGAAGTGAATCTTGGGTCACGATCCAAAACTATGGATACTGGCATGCCATGCAATCTCACAATCTCTTTCACGTACATACGAGCAAGACGTTCAAGGGAATAAGTTTCTCGTCTCAGCAAGAAATGGGCAGACTTGGTTAATCTATCAACAATAACCCAAATAACATATATGCCTTGAGAAACTTTGGGAAGACCTGTAACGAAATCTATGGTAATGTGTTCCCACTTCCATTCCGGAATATCAAGTGGATGCAATGGACCCTTTGGCACTTGATGCTCCGCCTTTACACATTTACAGGTTAAACACCTCGAAATAAACTCTGCGATCTCTCTCTTCATATTATTCCACTAAAATATATGTCGAATATCATGATACATTTTGGTACTCCCAGGATGGATTGTAAATGGTGTGTTGTGTGCCTCCATCATGATTCTATGCTTCAAATCAGAGTCGTTAGGAACACAAAGTCTAGAGTTGAATTTAAGTATTCCTTCTTCATCGATTCTCTCTTCTGGAATAGCTCCTTCTTGCACTTTCTTCTTCATATGTATCAGCCCCAGGTCCGTAGCTTGAGCAGCTTTAACTTTATCGATTAAAATCGGTTCTACTCATATATTCGCCATCATCATGTGGGTCCCTGGAGTCTTTAATTTTACCTCCATCCTTTGCAAGTCATACAGAATGGGCCTTTGCATTGACAATATCGCGATCGTACTCAAGATATGATCTTTACACTCGATGCGTCACTACTACGTTCGCTTTTCAGGATGATATTGAATAGTGTGATCGTAATCTTTCAATAGTTCAAGCCAACATCGTTGCCGCATGTTGAGTTCTTTTGGGTGAAGAAATATTTGAGGCTTTTATGGTCCATATAAATCTCCACTTTCTCCCCATATAAGTAGTGTCTTTAAATTTTCAACGCGAATTCCATCCAACCCATTCTGAGTCGCCAAATACATGGTACAGAAACAACTACAACTTTATTATCACAACAATAAAACTGTGAGTTTAAATACAAATATTATCTTCTAGACAATATTTATACTCAAATAAATCCTCATCACATTTATTGATACATTATTTTACAATAATGGTGAGGACTACTAAACAACTCTCTCTAGAACCTTCATTCCATACCCCGACTAGTACTCATTACATTCTCGCCTCCACGAGAAGAAAAATGGAACAACAAGGAAAAGGGTGAGCTCAACTAGCCCGATAAAGAATACTATGACTAAGATAATATACAACAAATTATCGTTAGTCTCAAGCGAGGAAAAATCGATAGAATACAATAGACAACAAGTTTCGGATCAATATTCGCAGTGAAAATAATAATTCATAGAAGAGTTACGTAGAGAATGAAATCTACTATAATCTATGAATTTAACGATCTATCATCAATATTTTATCCTGTAACATCAATCAATATTCATCTCAAATCAAATATTCATCTTTTGCACTACTGGGCCAAAGATATTCATCGATCGGTCATGTTCATCTCAACACTGTTCATCTTTGCACTAAAGGCCAAAGATATTCATCGAAATTATTCATCTTTGCACTACTGAGCCAAAGATATTCTTCAGAAATCATTCATCTTTGCACTACTGGGCCAAAGATATTCAATAATATCATCATTTAAGACCGAGGATGATGAAAATATTTTTAAAGAACGAATCCAAAGTGAAACAAAATGACAAGGATTAAGGATTAAGGATTAGTACTTTGTTTTATCCATGTCCAACAATACCTCAAAAATAATCATAGTGGTGTAAAATTCAAGAATGATCAAAACATGGATACAATCGAGCTAGTATCCGAATAGATGTTTTGGACGAAAAGAAGAAATTTTATTTTTCGGTGAATAGTCAGATATCGTGAATAGTGCCAGTATCGTGAATAGTCAACTCGACACCAAAAGATAGAAATTTCACAAAAACATCTTCACGTTTCATGAATAGTACTTGTGAATAGTAACTCGTGAATAGTAACTCATGAATAGTAACTTCGTGAATAGTAACTCATGAATAGTAACTTTCAAGCATGAAAAAGTTCCAAATTTGATAAAAGTTCCAACTAATATTTCAAAGATAATGATATTGAAGAAATAATATCATTCGAAAAAAAATAATATCCTTACCTCAAAGAATCGAGACTTCGGAAGGAAAGGTCGGAAGTGATCTTTGAATGAAACTTAGACTTGAAGCGAAACTCTCAAAGTATCTAAATACTCACAAAATACGCTCAATAATATAGAGAGAGAAAGAGAAAACTTTGTTTACGGTGTGATTTTCAATTCTAACTTAGCCCTCTATTTATAGGAAAATGTTAGCCCGCCAAGCGAGACTTGACCAAGCACTGATGGCTTTACTCGCTACTATTGCCACCCACCACATTTGAAATAAAATTCAGCACATTTCTTCACCAACCACAAGTGGGGCCCACTCAATTCTAGAATTTTCCACCAAAATCAATTATAACCCTAATTTAGAATCAGACACCTCTTAAAATTCACAACAAATCATTCGTGCATTTTTAACGGTTCAAAATTTGTGGACATATACTCAACTTATGTATGTATAACATACCCAAAAATTACCACAATCCAAATTGGGATTAAAAATTATAACCCCCGCAATATATCTCAAAACCCCTGATTTGATTTTTAACACCTCCAATCCAGATAAAATACTGATAAAACACCTCAACATTAATTCCTTCATTAATAACCACATAAATAAATCCATCATTTATATCCACATAAAATAAATATTTCTTTATCATATGAATCAATAATTAATTATTCACAAATAATATTACGTAATCACAATTATAACAACCGGTGCCGCCCGAGAAAGAGGGCTTTCAGATAAGGATTTCTCCTTCTTGGCGCGCGCAATTAGGTGACCAAACCTCTCCTTGATAGAACTTTCTAGACATTGCCAATAATGTTATCTAATAATATTATTCAAATAATATGAATTATTGATCTGATAATGGGAAATATTGTGCAGTGACAATTATTGAACAACAATAATATAAAATATCAACGCATCAATTATTGAATCAATAAAATAAAATATTGAGCGGTAACTCATCGTGAAAATTATTGAGTAGTGCCATCTTACGTAAGAATCAATAATTCAACAATTACGTGCGCAACTGGTGTCTTTCTACATGCAAACACGCGCCAGACATCGTATTTTAACCAACGGGTATTCCAGCGGTCTTAATCTGGTAATAACTACGCCAGTTATTTATAACCACCCAAACTTTGTCGTTTTCCTCATCCAATCGCTTTCAGTTATGGGGCCCACACATGGTCGCTACCATAATATACGAATATTCCCCGATAATATTTAATATTCCACGACCAAACGAATATTCCCAAACAAAAATGAATATTTTATAACCACTTGCTTATTTTGAAATATTTGCGTATTTAACCCTTAACTATCCACATTAATCAAATCAACCCTTACTATTTCAAAATAATAAATAAAGGAAATTCCTTTTTATTTAAAAAAATTTAGGGGTCTTACAACCTCCCCTCCTTATGAAATTTCGTCCTTGAAATTGACGACGCACTGGTGTTTGAAAAGGTGAGGATACCTCGCTTTCATTTCCGCTTCCAATTCCCTGGTCATTTCCTATATAGCATGATTCCTCCACAAAACTTTAACTTGTGGTATGACCTTTCTTGCGTGGGACATGCTTCTTCCTATCCAAAATCTTTGACAGTACCTCCTCCCTACGTTAAGTCTTGGCTATCTCGTCCGGTTCTAACTCAATAACGTGGTTCGGGTCTTTCACATATTTTCTAAGTAAAGATATGTGAAACACATTATGAACACGAGACATACTTGGAGGTAACGCAAGTCTATAGGCTACATTTCCTACTACTCGGTCAAGAATTTGAAATGGACCGATAAATCGTGGATTTGAGCTTTCCTCTCTTCCCAAATCTTGTAACTCCCTTCCATGGAGCAACTTCATGACAATATATGATCCCCTACATTAAATTCCACATCCTTTCGATGAAGATCCGCATAACTCTTTTGTCGATCTTGTGCCGTTTGTATCGTTGTCGAATCATTTGGATCTTTTCGGTGAGTCATATCGCATTTTAACTTCGGGTCCCAACAATGTTGCTTCACCCACCTCATCCCAACATATTGGAGAGCGACATTTTAAGTCCATATAATGCTTGAATGGAACCATGCCTATATTTGTTTAATAACTATTGTTGTATGAGAATTCCACCAATGGCAAGTACTTATCCCAACTTCCTTTGAAATCTAGGACCACGAGTTTTAATATATCTTCAAGAGTTTGAGTAGTCCTTTCTGATTGCCCATCCGTTTGAGGATGGTATGCCAAACTGAATCGTAAATTCGTGCCCATAGCTTTCTACAAACTAACCCAAAATCATAAAGTGAATCTTGGGTCACTATCCGAAACTATGGCTGCAGGCATGCCATGCAACCTCACAATCTCATTCACGTACATACTAGCAAGACGTTCAAGGGAATAAGTCTCCCATATCGGCAAGAAATGAGCAGACTTGGTTAATCTATCAACAATAACCCAAATAGCATTGATGCCTTGAGAAACCGTAGGAAGACCCGTAACGAAATCTATGGTAATGTGTTCCCACTTCCATTCCGAATCTCAAGTGGTTGCAACGGACCCTTAGGTACTAGATGCTCGCCTTTACATCGTTGGCAAGTTAAACACATCGAGATAAACTTTGCAATCTCTCTCTCTCTTCATATTGTTCCACCAAAATGTATGTCGAAGATCACGATACATTTTAGTACTTCCAGGACGGATTGCAAATGGTGTATTGTGTGCCTCCATCATAATCTTGTACTTCAAATCAGTCGTTAGGAACACAAAGTCTCAGAGTGGACTCGAAGTATTCCTTCTTCATCAATTCTCGCTTCCGGAATAGCTCCTTCTTGTACTTTCTTCTTCATACGCATCAGCTCCGGGTCGGTGGCTTGAGCAGCTTTAACTAAAGTCGATTATACTCGTATATCATCACGTGGGTACCTAGAGTTTTCATCTCCATCTCTATTATTTGTAAATTCTACGAAATTAGTCTTTGACAATATCGTTTCATCGTGCTTATATACGATCTTCTACTCAACACGTCAGCTACCACGTTCGCTTTTCCAGGATGGCATGGTCAGAACATGTGCTGAAATGAGTCTCCTCTTGAGTTCTTCGAAGCTCTTCCCACATTCCTTGCTCCATTCGAATTTTGTATCTCTACGAGTTAGCTACGTTAATGGAATAGCGATTCGAGAATATCCTTCAACGAATCTCCGATAATAACCAACTAAGCCTAGAAAACTACGCATTTCGATTACGAGCTTAGGTTGCTCTCATTGTGACTCATATCCCAATCTTGGATAAGACGTCACAATGACACCTATCGATTTACTATCGCATCGAATATGGCGCCCCCTATAGAGAGTTCGGCTTAAGTGAATTCCACAAAGGAAGTCACAAGATAAAGGCTCGGTACCAAATTCTATAGTTGAATTTTAACTCACGAAGTTCAATAGAGCCATTCGATATGAGATTTTAGAAATGAGTTTTGTCTTAGGGTTCAAAGTCGATACAAAATTTAATATCGAGCTTTGGGAGTAAGCAAGAAATTCTTGAGGAAACACGTCGGGAAAAATCAATAACAACAAGAATATTATTCAAATCGACGTGTCTTTATTCAAATCCATAACATGGACTAAGAAAACTTGACATCCGTAATAAACGAATGACTTCATGGCTTGATATAAAAATGTTTGATTACAATGGTTTGATTGCTTGAATTGAATAACAAAGTTGCTTAGGAATATGAAAACTAACAACCTTACAAAAGCAATCAATTTGGCATGATGAGTAGTTAACCTTAAAATCACATCAAAAGCAAATATCTCTATAGAAATAAGGTTAATGTGTAATGTGATAGTGCCAACCTGAATCAAACAAGATTTCTAAACAATGAGATGTAATGAAAGTTTCTCCTAACGGATTCTCCATAAATAGGTCAAAGTCTAATTTCTCCGTAGTCAAGTTCAAGCGTTGAGCGCAAGCAAGAGAGATAAAAGAATGGGTAGAACCAGGGGTATCTAGTAAGGTATAAACATCGTAAGAATTTATAATTAACTAACCGTGCTAACTAACCGTTCGGGTTCCTCGTGATTTTGACCGGCCACGACAAACGCTCTTCCAGAATCGTTGACTTTGACTTTTACGGGACATCCTTTCGAGTCACCATTCATTGGATCGGGTTTCGATATCATAATCTCGGCGATATGTCCTTCTTTTCCACAATTATAGCATACCTTGAACTGTTGTGGGCGATTTGGACTAATATGTCCCTCTTTCCGCATTTGTAACATACTGATCGATGGTCTTTCTCCTCCCTTGGAACCGGTTACTCTTGGGGCCGACGTCTTCACATGGTCGTTGTTGAATCTCTCTTTTTAAAATCTCCTCCCACTCGCTTCTTCTATTTTCATGGCCACGATTACCACAGAGTGGTTACCGCCTTTGTTTGTATTCTTCTTTCTCCATTTGGTTATCGTTATTTTGTTGACTACTATCTTGAGACGATCCTCGGTTATGGTCCCTCGGTTGAACGTACTCGTTATCTCGCTCTAACAACCTGAGCCACATTGACAACATCTGAATAGAGAAAATTTATGAGAAATGAGATCTCGACGTATCTTGGGTTTCAAACCTCTCGAAACATCCGCGTCATCGTTCCTCATTCTCCACCAAATGAGGTGTGAACACTGGATAACTCCGCGAACTTCGCCTCGTCTTTGGGACACCGCCATGTTATTCGCTTCCGATCTAATAAACTCCACTTCCTTCATATGACGAATACTTTGGGGAAGTACTTGTCATTGAACTGCTTCAAACGTCTCCCATGACATCTTTGAAAGTAATTTGGATGGGTACGCTTCCTGATTCCCACCGAAGAATGCCTTGCCACGGAACATAAAAGTAGCGAATGGAACCTTACGTTTCCTCCGTGCATCCCAAGACATCGAATATCTTGGTAATTTGTTTGACCCATGTTTCCGCCATGATCGGATCGGGCTTTCCCTTAAATTCGGTGGTCCCAACTCTTTGAACTTCTTGTCCGTTGTGACCCGTGAATTGCTATCATCTCCTCCTCGTATTTTGAACACGAGTCTCCCTAAATCGATTTTGCATGAATCGCAAAAAACTTCTAAACATCCCTCATTCATCATCGCTTAGTGGTGTTATTCACGGGAGGTACATTGCCACTGTCACACGTTCTCCTCGTTGGTAAAAGACAGCATCTCCACGGTCTCATTTACTCCACTGTTAATATTCTCATTCGACATTCTCAAATACTGTCATAAAACAAGGGTTAATTAAATAAATTAACAAATCACATAATACCCCTATATTATGACCAACCAACAAATAAGCTTAGGTAGGACACACTAGCGAAGGATTTACTCATCTCTCCCCTCCTAGTTCTATTCCTCGATCTCCGCCAGAGATCATATCCCTAAGCTCTGATACCAACCGTGATGACGACCCCAAAATAGGTCCATTCCATCCAACCCATTACGAGTCGCCAAATACATGGCATACGTAAACAACTACAACTTTATTATCACAACAATAAAGCGTGAGTTTAAATACAAATATTATCTTCTAGACAATATTTATACTCAAATAAATCCTCATCACATTTATTGATACATTATTTTTACAATAATGGTGAGGACTACTAAACAACTCTCTCTAGAACCTTCATTCCATACCCCCACTAGTACTGCTACATTCTCGCCTCCCGAGAAGAAAAATGGAACAACAAGGAAAAGGGTGAGCTCAACTAGCCCAAGAAGAAGAATACTATGACTAAGATAATATACAACAAATTATCGTTAGTCTCCAACAGGAAAAATCGATAGAATACAATAGACAACAAGTTTCGGATCAATATTCGCAATGAAATAATAATTCATAGAAGAGTTACGTAGAGAATGAAATCTACTATAATCTATGAATTTAACAGTCCATCATCAATATTTTATCCCTGTAACATCAATCAATATTCATCTCAAATCAAATATTCATCTTTGCACTACAGGCCAAAGATATTCATCAATCGATCATGTTCATCTCAACACCTATTCATCTTTGCACTAAAGGCCAAAGATATTCATCTGAAATTATTCATCTTTGCACTACAGGCCAAAGATATTCTTCAGAAATCATTCATCTTTGCACTACAGGCCAAAGATATTCAATAATATCATCATTTAAGACTGAGGATGATGAAAATATTTTAAAGAACGAATCCAGTGAAACAAAATGACAAGGATTAAGGATTAAGGATTCGTACTTTGTTTTATCCATGTCCAACAATACCTCAAAAATAATCATAGTGGTGTAAAATTCAAGAATGATCAAAACATGGATACAATCAGAGCTAGTATCCAGAATAGATGTTTTGGACGAAAAGAAGAAATTTTATTTTTTGGTGAATAGTGTCAGTATCGTGAATAAAGGTCAGTATACGTGAATAGTAACTCAAACACCAAAAGATAGAAATTCCACAAAAACATCTTCACGCTTCATGAATAGTACTTGTGAATAGTAACTCGTGAATAGTAACTCATGAATAGTAACTCGTGAATAGTAACTCATGAATAGTAACTCCGACATGAAAAAGTTCCAAATTTGATAAAAGTTCCAACCAATATTTCAAAGATAATGATATTGAAGAAATAATATCATTACGAAAAAAAATAATATCCCTTACCTCAAAGAATTAGTACCGGAAGGAAAGGTCAAGTGATCTTTGAATGAAACTTATCTTTGAACAAAAACTCTCAAAGTATCTAAATACTCACAAAAATCAATAATATATATAGAGAAAGAGAAAACTTTGTTTACGGTGTGATTTTCAATTCTAACTTAGCCCTCTATTTATAGGAAAATGTTAGCCCGTACCAAGCGGACTTGACCAAGCACGATGGCTTTACACGCTACTATTGCCACCCACCACATTTGAAATAAAATTCAGCACATTTCTTCACCAACCACAAGTGGGGCCCACTCAATTCTAGAATTTTCCACCAAAATCAATTATAACCCTAATTTCGAATCCGAGCACCTCTTAAAATTCACAACAAATCATTCGTGCATTTTTAACGGTTCAAAATTTGTGGACATATACTCAACTTATGTATGTATAACATACCCAAAATTACCACAATCCAACGGTCGGATTAAAATTATAACCCCATGAATATATCTCAAAAACCCCGATTTGATTTTTAACACCTCCAATCCGATAAAATATCGATAAAACACCTCAACATTAATTCCTTCATTAATAACCACATAAATAAATCCATCATTTATATCCACATAAAATAAATATTTCTTTATCATATGAATCAATAATTAATTATTCACAAATAATATTACGAGAATCACAATTATAACAACGGTAGTTCCGAGGAAAGAGGGGCTTTCTATAAGGATTTCTCCTTCTTGGCCAAGCGCAATTAGGTGACCAAACCTCTCCTTGATGAACTTTCTAGACATTGCCAATAATGTTATCTAATAATATTATTCAAATAATATGAATTATTGATCCGATAATGGGAAATCTTGTGCGGTGACAATTATTGAACAACAATAATATAAAATATCAACGCAACAATTATTGAATCAATAAAATAAAATATTGAAGCAGTAATTCATTGTGAAAATTATTGAGTAGTGCCATCTTACGTAAGAATCAATAATTCAACAATTACATGCATATGGTGTAACTGCTTGTGCGACCACGCGTACATCGTATTTTAACCCACGGGTATTCCAACGATCTTACTTCGGTAACAACTACGCCTGTTATTTATAACCACCCAAACTTTGTCGTTTTCCTCATCCAATCGCTTTCGTTATGGGGCCCACACATGGGCTACTGGCAGCCGTCATGCGAATATTCCCGACGAAGCGATGCGAATATTCCACGACCAAATGAATATTCCAAGACAAAATGAATATTTTATAACCACTTGCTTATTTTGAAATATTTGCGTATTTAACCCTTAACTATCCACATTAATCAAATCAACCCTTACTATTTCAAAATAATAAATAAAGGAAATTCCTTTTATTTAAAAAATTTGGGGTCTTACACTAACCCTTTGCACGAAGCATCATTTATAGATAACAAATCCATCCATCCGGATGGTATTGCGTAACAGTGCTTAGAAATGAGTCTCCTCTTAAGCTCTTGGAAACTCTTCTCGCATTCCTCGCTCCATACAATTTTGTATCTTTACGAGTTAATTTGAGTTAACGGAGTAGCGATTCAAGAAAATCCTTCCACGAATCTCCGATAATAACCAGCTAAGCCCAGAAAGCTGCGTACTTCGGTCATCGACTTTGGTTGCTCCCAACTTTGTATTGCTTCAATCTTCACCGGGTCAACAGATACTCCATGTTTTGACACCACGTGCCCAAGGAATGCTACTTCCTTAAGCCAGAACTCGCATTTCTTCAGCATGGCATATAACTTGTTTTCACGAAGCCTTTCAAGTATCAGCTTCAAATGGTGCTCATGATCTTCACAGCTTTTCGAATAGATGAGGATGTCATCAATAAAGACAATAACGAACTGATCTAAATATTCCTTGAATACACGGTTCATGATATCCATGAAAGCAGCAGGAGCATTAGTCAATCCAAAAGACATGACTAAGAATTCATAATGCCCGTACCGAGTTCTGAAGGCAGTCTTTGGAATATCCTCAATTTTAATCTTCAGCTGATGATATCCAGAATGAAGGTCGATCTTTAAAAAGAATTGTGCTCCTTGCAACTGGTCAAATAGGTCATCAATGCGAGGTAGCGGATACCTATTCTTGATGGTGACATGGTTTAATTCTCGGTAGTCAATAGAAAGTTGCATACTCCCATCTTTCTTCTTTACGAATAAAACAGGAGCACCTCAAGGAGATGTACTAGGACGAATGAATCCGATGTCTAATAACTCCTGTAGTTGAACTTTTAACTCCTAAAGTTCAATAGGAGCCATTCGATATGGGGTTTTAAAAATGGGTTTTGTACCCGGTTCAAGGTCAATAAAGAATTCAACATCACGTTCTGGGGGTAGACCGGGAAGCTCTTCAGGAAATACATCAGGAAATTCTCTAACCACGGAAATATTATTCAAATCTGACTTGTCTCTGTTCAAATCCATAACATGGGCTAAGAAAGCTTGACATTTGTCTTTCAATAAACGAATAGATTTGTGTCTTGATATGACAGTGACTAATTTTAGTGGTTTAGTAGTTTGAATTCGTATGACAGGTTGGTTAGGAATATGAAAACTAACAACCTTACGAAAACAATCAATTTTAGCATGATGAGTGGTTAACCAATCAATTCCTAAAATCACATCAAAAGCAAGTATCTTTAAAGAGATAAGATCAACAGGTAATGTGATAGTGCCAACTTGGATCATGCAAGATTTTTAAAGCTGTAGATGTAACAAAGGTTTCACCCAACGGAGTTTCAATGAGATAAGTCAAAGTCCAATTTCTCCGAGTCAAGTTTAAAGCGTTGACCCTGGCGGGAGAGATAAAAGAATGGGTAGAACCGGTATCTAGTAAGGTATAAACTTCGCAAGAGTTCAAGATTAGCTTACCCGTGATCACCTCGTTCGGGTTCCTCATATTTTGGCCAGTCACGACAAACGCTCTTCCAGGAACCGCTGATTTTGACTTATCCGGGACAGCCCTTAGAGTCACCATCCCCGTTGAACTTGGTTTTTCTACAGAACAATCCCGAGCTATGTGGCCTTCCTTTCCACAGTTGTAACATACCTTGGATTGTTGTGGATAGTTTGGGCTGATATATCCCCGCATTTGTAACATCTAACTGGCGGTCGTTCTCCTCCCCTAGAATTTGTTATTGGTGTTGGTGCTGCTGCTGATGTCTTCCCATCATTGTTGAATCTCCTCTTTCTAAAATTTCCATTTGACTCACCTCTCCTATTATCATGGCCACGATGACCACCCGAGTGGTTACCGCCTTTGTTCGTATTTTTCCCTCCTCGTTGGTTATCATCGCTCGATGATCTTTGTCGGCCACCCAATTATGACCACGGTTGTGGTCCCTTAGTTGAACATACTCACTATCTCGCTCTAATAATTGAGCCCTGTTGACAACATCTAAATACAGAGAAAATTTATGAGAGATAAGGTATTAATGAATCTCGGGTTTTAGACCTCTCAGAAACATCCTTGTCATTCGTTCCTCATTCTCTACCAAATGAGGTGCAAACCTAGATAACTCAGCAAACTTCGCCTCGTACTGGGACACCGTCATGTTGTTTTTTTCCAGTCTGATAAACTCTACCTCCTTCATATGACGAATACTTTCAGGAAAGTACTTGTTATTGAATAGTTTTTGAAACGTTTCCCAAGACATGTCTTTGAGTGCGGCAAAGTAAGTCGGTACGCCACGAGACTCCCACCAAGATAGATCCGCCTCACCGCGGAACATAAAGGTGGTGAATGGAACCTTTTGTTCCTCCGTGCATCCCAAGACATTGAATATCTTGGTAATTTGCTTGACCCACGTTTCCGCCTTGATCGGATCCGACTTTCCAATAAATTCTGGTGGTCCCAACTCCTTGAACTATTTGGCTGTGACAGACCGCGCGTTGCTATCACTTCCACCCATATTTTGTACACGAGTCTCCCTCGTCTGATTTTGCATGAACTGCAAAAAGCTCCTAAATATTCCATCATTCATCGTTTACTCGGTAGTGTTATTTACAGGAGGAATATTGCCTTCCTATTGTACGTTCTCCTTGTTTGTAACTAAAGGTTGTTCCACAGTCTCATACACTCCATTGTTAACGTTCTCAGCAGCCATTCTTAAAAACTGCCATATAACAAGGGTTAATTAAACAAATTAACATATCACATAATATCCCTATATTATGACTGACCAACAAATAAGCTTAGACAGGACACACTAGCTAAGGATTTACTCATCTCTCCCCTCCTAGTTCTATTCCCCGATCTCCGCCAGAGACCATATCCCTAAACTCTGATACCAACTGTGACGCCCCCAAAATAGGTATACATCACCCATTACGAGTAACCAAATATACGGCATGCGAAACAAATACAACTTCAGTAATACAATTATCGTGCAAAATACGACAACACATTTATTGTGAGTTTGAATACAAATATAGTCTAATAGAGAGTATACAAACTCAAAAGGAGTCCTCATTACAATTACTGATACACTATTTTAAAAAATAGTGAGGACTACTAATATGTAAGACCCCAAATTATTAATAAATGAAATTTATTTTCCTCTATTTATTATTTTGAAATAGTAAGGGTCGATTTGATTAATGTGGATAGTTTTGGGTAAAATACGCAAATATTTCGAATAAGCAAGTGGTTATAAAATATTCATTATTGACGGAGAATATTCGTTTGGTCGTGGAATATTTAAATGCTTTGTGGGAATATTAAATGCATTTACCGCATCTTTTGTGGGCCCCATAACTGAAAAGCGATTGGATGAAGAAAACGACAAATATAAGTTGTTTATAAATAACAAACATAGTTGTTACAATTATCATTGTTGGAATACCCGGTGGTTAAAAACACCTTGTCTGGCGTTGTTGAACAGTAGCACACAGTATTGCACCAATTATTGATTCTTACGTAAGAAGGCACTACTCAATAATTGTTACAGTAATTACTGTTCAGTATTTTATTTTATTGATTCAATAATTGTTGCGTTGATATTTTATATTCTTTGTTGTTTCAATAATTGTCATTACACGGTATTTTTTTATTATCGAAGCAATAATTCATATATATCTGAATAATATTATTAGATAACATTATTGGCAATGTCTAGAAAGTTACATTAAGGAGAGGTTTGGTCACCTAATTGCGCTACCAATGAAGGAGAAATTCTTATTGGAAAGTCCCTCTTTCACCTGAACGCACTGGTTGTCAATAATGTGATTACGTAATATTATTTGTGAATAATTAATTATTGATTTATATGATGAGGAAAATATTGATTTTATGTGGATATAGATGGAAAAATTTTAAAATGACAATTGTTGAAAATTAATATTTTATCTTTTCTCGATAAAATAATTCATTTAAATATATTATTTTAATAATATATTAACGGTGATATTTTTACAACGAATGTGGGATATATGAGTATCTGAGGAGGAAGAGTATTTTTGTTGCAATAAATGTTTAAAACATGTTAAACATGTCGGTGGACCCCATTTCTTGATCGAAATTTGATTATAGCACGTAAAATTGTCCGTATGTGGATTTCGGTCAATTTCTATTTGGAATTTGGAAAAACTTTCTTCTGCAAAGTTGTAGAGAATTGAATTTCCTATATAAAGCCGCGAGATTCGAATTTTCTGATAAAATGGCTATTTATTATGAATTATTAAAGTTCTGAAGTTCCGAAATAATTGATTTTTGGAAGTTTTATTTATTTTTATTAATAAAAACGTTTTTTATATGTTGTGGGCATATTTAACATGTGCATGGTGGCTGAATTCAGATTCAATATGTGGGCGTATGAATTTTGTTTATATATAATATTATTATATTCAATTTTCGCTTTGGTGTTTAAGCAATTTCTATAAATAGGTGCTTAGGTTAGAATTGAAAATCACACCGTAAATCAAGTTTTCTCTCTATATTATCGAGCGTATTCTTGTGAGTATTTTGAGTATACTTTGAGTATTGCTATACGGTGCAAGTTCAAGTCATAGCTTTATATCCTGTTTCAACTAGAAATCTTGTCTCTCGAGGTAAGGGATGTTATTTTCTTCTCAAATGATATTATTTCTTCAATATCATTATCTTTGAAATATTGGTTGGAACTTTTTATCAAATTTGGAACTTTTTCATGTCGGGGTTACTTATTCATGAGTTACTATTCACGAGTTCTTATTCATGAGTTACTATTCACGAGTTACGATTCACGAGTACTATTCAATGAAGCGTGAAGATGTTTTTTGTGGAATTTCTATCTTTTGGTGTGTGAGTTACTATTCACGTATACGGAACTATTCACGATATCGGCCTTTATTCACGAATACTAAGACTATTCATCGAAAAATGAAAATTTTTCTTTTCGTCAAAAATATATCATTACGAATACTAGCTTTGATTGTATCCATGTTTTGATCATTCTTGAATTTTACACCCCTATGATTATTTTTGAGGTATTTTTGGACGTGGATAAAACAAAGTACGAATCCTTAATCCTCAATCCTTGTCATTTTGTTTCCTTTGGATTCGTTTCTTTAAAATATTTTTCATCATCTTGAGTCTTAGATGATGATATTATGGAATATCTTTGGCTGTAGTCAAAGATGAATGATTTGAAGAATATCTTTGGTAGTAGTGCAAAGATGAGCAGTGTTTAGATGAACATGACCAATCGATGAATATCTTTGGCACGTAGTGCAAAGATGAATATTTGATTCTAGATGTATGTTGATTGATGTTACTGAGGATAAAAGATGAGCAACGAACTTTTAAATTCATACATAGAAGATAGTAGTTGCATTCTCTACTTAACTCTTCTAATGAATTATTATTTTCGGCTGCGAATATTGGTTTAAAAACTTGTTGTCTATTGTATTCTATTAGTTTTTTTTTCCTGTTGAAGATTAATGATAATTTGTTGTATATTATCTTAGTCATAATATTATTTTACTAGGCTAGTTGAGCTCACCCTTTTCCTTTTTGTTCCATTTTTTTCTCTCGGAGGCGAGAATGTAGCGAGTACTAGTCGGGGTATGGAATGAAGGTTCTAGAGAGAGTTGTTTAGTAGTCCTCACCATTTTTGTAAAATAATGTATCAATAATTATGATGGGGATTTATTTGCGTGTGGATATTGTCTAGATGGCAATATCTGTATTTAAACTCACAGTTTATATGTTGTAATAATAAAGTTGTAGTTATTTCTGTACCATGTATTTGGCGACTCAGAATGGGTTGGATGGAATGGACCTATTTTGGGGGCATCACATAATATATCTATCCTGAACCATCACTCCATACCCCGGGTAGTTCCTGCTATGTTCTCACCTCCTGAGAAGAAAAATGGAACAAAAAGGAAAAGGGTGAGCTCAACTAGCCCAATAAAGAATATTATGACTAAGATAATATACAACAATTTATCATTAGTCTTCAACAGAGAAAAATCTGATAAAATATAATAGACAACAAGTTTTAGATCAACAACTGCAGCCGAAACAACAATCCATTAGAAGAGTCAAGTAGAGAAAGAATTCTACTATCTTTTACGATTTAACAGTCCATCATCAATAATTTATCCCTGTAACATCAATCAATATACATCTTGAATCAAATATTCATCTTTTGCACTACAAAGCCAAAGATATTCCTTTTATCACCGGTTGGTCATGTTCATCTCAACACATGTTCATCTTTGCACTACGGCCAAAGATATTCATCGATTAATCATTCATCTTTGCACCACGCCAAAGATATTGATAATATCATCATTTAGGACCGAGGAAGATGAAAATATTTTAAAGAACGAATCCATTGAGATGAAGGACAAATATTAGGGATTCATATTTCGATCTATCCAAGTTCAATAATACTCCATAATAAACTATAGTAGAGTAAAATTCAAGAATGAAGATCAAAACATGGATTAAATTTCAAGAATAAGGGTCACTGACAGATAACTTGGAAGAGAAAAAAATTCTTTTTGTGAGCGGTGACGAAGTGAGCGATGAATCGTGAACAATACCCGTGAATAGTACCGTGAGCAAATTGCGGTCGTGAAAAGTTCCAAATTTGATAAAAGTTCGGACCAATAATCCTATGAAATGATATTAGATGAAACGAAATTTCTAATCATTTCAGGAATTATAGAAGCAATACTTACCATAGTAAGTTCAAATTTAAGAATACGAGATGAAATAATATCGCTTTCGTAATATGGAGTATGAAAGAAAATAATATTTCTCACGAGTGTTGCAATACAATAATATCCTTTACCTTGGTAGAAACTGGATTTGACTGGAATATCAAATATTATTATGAGAAAATCTTGCAGAAAAACTTCGCTCAAAATATTCTTATATTCAAGAAAAATACTCACAATACTATAGAATAAGAATTTATGAATTTAGAAACGGTGTGATGAGGAATGAGGGGTTACCCCCTATTTATACTGGAACCTCGGAGGAAAACAAGCTTATGCGCCTAACTCATCAGCCTAACTTCTGCCTAACTTCATTATTTTCCAAAGTCTAGGGCCCATTCTTCTGAAAACATGTTTTGCAAAACCTTTGTTGGAGCTTAATTCAAAGCCTAACATATACCTACCTCTCAAATTCAATGGGTGAGACCCACAACTTTTGAAAATAAAGAATTGCAAGCAAAATTTCTCACCAAACCTTCCAACCAAGTGGTCCCATGGAGGAATTATGTTACCAACACATGGAGGAACCAAAGAATTCCTGCACCGAATTTTGAAAAACAAGGGAAAGTAAAGTCAGGTTTCTCATTTTTCAATGCCTAACATATCAGTTCACAATTGATGAGGCCCACCATTTAGAACAAGTTTTGCAGACAACATTTTCCACCCACCACTTCAATGATACAAACGAAGTACTCATATATTAAACACATGTTTATATATATATATATATATATATATATATATATTATAATAATAATATTATTATTTAAACAATTATAATATATTATAATAATGTATATGAATGAATATTTTATCGGAGAAAATAATTGCCAACTTTCAACAAATAATTCCTACAAAGTTCCTTCATTTATAACCACATAAAATAAATAAATCCATCATTTATATTCACATCAAATAAATATTTTCTTATCATATAAATCAATAATTAATTATTCACAAATAATATTACGAATCACAATTATGACAACCAGTAGTTCAAGAAAGAGGGGCTTTCAATAAGGATTTCTCCCTACTTGGCGCATGATTAGGTGACCAAACCTCTCCTTGATGAACTTTCTAGACATTGCTAATAATGCTATCTAATAATATTATTCAAATAATATGAATTATTGATCCGATAATGGGAAATATTGTGCAATGACAATTATTGAAACAACAATAATATTAAATATCAACGCAAAGAATTATTGAATCAATAAAATAAAATATTAAGCAAGACTTCATGTAATAATTATTGAGTAGTGCCTTTTACGTAAGAATCAATAATTCAAAAAATATCATGTCAATACTGCCGTGCTACTATGCAACCACGCGTATTATTGTATTTTAACCACCGGATAATCTAACAGTGTTAACAGTAACAATTACGTCGTTATTTATAAAAACTCAAATTTGTCATTTTCTTCATCCAACCGTTATTCTGTTATGGGGCCCACAAATGACTGCGCCGTCGTACGAATATTCCCGACAACAAGAATATTACACGACCAAACGAATATTCCCCAACAACAATGATTATTTTATAATCACTTGCTTATTTTGCAAAATTTGCACATTTCACCTATAACTAGAACATTATATCAAATTAATTCCTTATTATTCACAATAATAATTAGAGGAAATTGATTTTATTTATAATAAGTTGGGGTCTTACATCAACACCCAGGATAATGTGCATCTGGAAGGCAATAATCCTCAGGTAAACAACAACACCGACCAAATTGCGAACGAGGGAATGTTTGGGAGCTTTCTGCAATTCGTACAACATCAGGCAAGAGAGACTCCTATCCAAAATGCAGGTGGAAACACTGGCAACTCTCGGACGGTCACCGCTAAACAGTTCAAGGAGCTGGGACCACCGGAGTTTATTGGAGAACCAAAACCACTTAAGGCGGAGACGTGGATAAAGCAGATCATCAAGATATTTGATGTCTTGGGATGCTCCGAGGAGCAAAAGGTTCCCTTTGCCACCTTTATGTTGCGAGAAGAGGCAGATTACTGGTGGGAATTGGTAAAGCGTACTCAACCTGCCGCACTGAAGATGTCTTGGGAGAAGTTCCAATTACTATTCAATGACAAGTACTTTCCCAAAAGTATTCGTCACATGAAAGAGGTAGAGTTCATCAAGTTGGAGCAGAACAATATGACCGTGTCGCAGTACGAAGCTAAGTTTACCGAGTTGTCCCGGTTTGCGTCTCACTTGGTTGATAATGAGGAAAGAATGACGCGGATGTTTCTAAGAGGTTTGATGTGAGACCCCAGATTTTATCAATAAAGATTTAAATTTTGTTGAAATAATTTTTTAATATTATGGTGTGAATTTAAGATAATATTATAGTTGTGGGTAGTATTTATAAATTTTGCAAAGTATGCAAGTGGTTATATTATATTCGATTGGTCGGGAATATTCGGTTTAGCGAGGGAATATTCGTACAACTACTCAATCATTGGTGGACCTCCCCTAATGTAATTATTGTCGGATTGAGAAAACGACAAAAAAATATTTTATTGAAATAACGGCGGAAGTTTTACCGTGGTTCTTGTTGAACTACTCGGTAGTAAAAATACGATGAATATTATGTGGTTGCATAGTATATTACGGTATTGATTATTGATGCTTATGTGAGAAGTCACTCGGTTTGATTCCATTATTGTCGATTAATAATATGAATTATTATAAGCGATAATGACGTTTTGTTTTATTCATTATTATTAACGTAATAAAAGCGAAACATCTTTTTATATAAAATAGAATACTTTATTAAAGTTATTCTATAAATAGAATATATTATATTTTATTATGCATAGTGTTGCATAGTATTTTGCATAGTATTTTGCATAGTATTGTATAGTGTTTGCATAGTAAAATGTTTTTATATAAATAGAATATATCATATTTTATTTAAAAGATTTTTCTTTAAATATGGACCGTCCGATTAAAGTAAATCAAACTGGATAGTTCATGGATTAGTTACTTATGCATTCCATTTTCCTATAAATAGAAGCTCATTCCTTCATTATTTTCTTACTTAATTCATTGAAACTCTAGAGAGAGAAATTATAGAGAGAAGCTATATAGAGAAAATTATAGAAAGAAGAAGAGTATTACGCTACTTCACTACTTACGTATTCAGGTTCTTTTTACGGTAAGGGGTGTTATTCTTTCTTCTTGAAGAGAACTTACATTATTCCATTCATTATTATTACATTGGAATAACTCGTAAAAGTGGCATACCCTATACATAACCACATGATCGTGGCATACCTATACTTGGTGAAATCCTTATGTTATTCCATTGCTTATTATTACATTGGAATAACTCAGTATCTGTGATTTACCCTATACTTGGTGACATTCTTCTATTATTACGTTGGAACATCACATGCATGTGTGTTTTACAGGACTGGTTCCGCTTTTTTATTATTCTGTTGGAACATCACATGCATGTGTTTTAGGGACACTGGTTTCCGTCTTTATCATTTACATTGGAATATCCTATCGTGTGTTTTACACCGGATCCGGTTCCATCTTTATTATTACATTGGAACATCCGCTTGATGTGAATTTCACACACTGGTTAGTTATTATTATTACATTGGAATAACCTATCTATCTCACAAGCACCGCATGCATGGTGATTTCTTTTGTTATTCCATTCTTTATTATACCCGGTTAGTTTAAAACTTTGACTTCTATACTCCATGAAATTAGTAGAATATCCTTGATATTTGCGTTTCATCCAGTATCTTTTCATGGAAATATTCTTCTGATCATTCTTGAATTTTACCCTACGAAACAGTATCATGTTGACAATTTGGACGTTAATAATTCATGGATTAAATAATTCTTGAACTTGTTTTATTGAATTACTATGTCATTGTCATCATCCTCATGTTATATTATGTTATCTTTGGCTTACGTGCATAGATGAACTTAGTATGATTATGACCAGGGATCATTCGGTATAATCATGACTTGATATAAATGATGTAACAAAAGTCCTCGATTGGCACATGTAATGCGATGATGGATAGTTTTGGTATGATTATGACCCGGGGTGATTCGGTATAGTCATGACCATTGATAATTTGATGAAAATCCTTGGATCGTAGTGCGGGGATGATTAGATGTGGTGGTTTATTATTGTCGAGTCTCGGTGATAAAAATTGATGAAAACCTTTTAAAACCTAAAAGATAGTAGACTTTATTCTCTACTTGACTCTTTTAATGGATTGCTTATTCATTCATTGTGATTAAACCGGTTGTCTATTGTATTTTATCGGTTTTAACATTGTTGAAGGCTAATGATAATTTATTACGCATTATCTTAGTCATAATATTTCTTCTTTGGGCTAGTTGAGCTCACCCTTTCTTTCATTTGTTCTCTTGAGGAAATGAGAACATAAATTTGGGACGAGTCGGGAGCGAAGTAATGGTCCAGAGGATAGCATTAGTAGTCCTCACTATTACGTGAAATAGTGTGATAATAGTTGTAATGAGGACTCCTTTTGAGTTTGTATAATATCTAGTAGACAAAATTTGTATTCAAACTCACGGTTTTATCAGTATTATACTTACAGCAGTTATATTAGTAAGTTGTATTTGAATTTATGTACCATGTAAGTGGCGACCCAAGATGGGTGACGTATACCTAATTTTGGGGGCGTCACAGTTGGTATCAGAGCCATAAGTGTGAAGAGCCCTGAGCCTCTCATTTGGTGACTTCACATTGATGGGGATGCACCGAAGCGGACTCTCTCCGTAGGGGACGCCGTCTTTCGGTGGCAAGCTGATAGGTACCAATGTGAGGTGCTGACACAAGTTGGTGTCCAGAGTCACAGTTGGTATCAGAGCTTAGGGATATGATCCCTGGCTAAGATGTGAGACAAGAACTAGGAGGGGAGAGACGGGGAATTCCTTCGCTAGTATGACCTACCTAAGTTTATGTGGTATTTATTTGGTCGGTCAGAGTATAGGGATAATTTGTTACATGTCAATTAACCCTTGTTTTGTGACGAGTGTTTGAGAATGGCATCGAAAATCTTTGAGATAAGAAATGAAGCACATGAGAGTGTTGATTCATTTCAAACAAAAGGTAACGACAAACAATACGATAATAATCATATTGGTGGCAGCGGCTATCGAACAATGATAACCATCGTGGGGAAATTATCATCTTAAGAATGGTAACCACTTGATTGGTAATCATGGCAAAGATAATAGAAGTGGAAATTGCAAGAAGAGAAGATCATTTAGCTCAATTTTGTTGTGCACCAAAGTCAAGTCTAGTTGCGACGGTGGCACCAAAGATGGATATGGACAAAAACAAAGTCGTTGGTTTTAGGAAGTACATTTTCACGACTTCTCAAAAAGCGAGTAAACCGAACGAAGTTAGCTTACGGGTAAGTTAATCATAAGCTCTTATGAAGTCTATACCGTGTTAGATACCGGTTCTACCCACTCTTTTATTTCACCTAGTTGTGTTCAACGTTTAAATTTGATTCAAAGAAGTTAAACTTTGACTTATTGGTTGAAACTTCGTTAGTAGGAACCGTTACCTCCACATTTATTAATCTTGTTGTTTCAAATAAACACTTTCACGTTACTGTCGATATTATCTCTTTGAAAATACTTGCCTTTGAGGTAATTTTTGAAAATGATTGATTAACTACTCATTATTCTTTTTGTAAGGTTGTTAGCTTTCATATTCCTAACCAACTTTGTTATACTGAATTCAAAGTAACCAAACCCTAAAGTTAATCTTTGTTATATCAAGCCATAAGTAAAGAGCCCGATCCTTTCGTTGTTGACTTCCTTGTGTGTGGAATGCAAAGCCGGACTTTACAGAGGCGACGTCGTATTTGAAGATGGCAAGTTGATAGGTATCATTGTGAGGTGCTATCGAGTTAAGGGATAGAAGTCGCGATTGGTATTAATCGACGTACTATCCAAGTCTTGGGCGAGAGTAATGATTTTGAATGATATTTCTATCATTAATAAATTTCTTGGCGTATTCTTGAAGATTTCCTAGCCTACCCTAGAGCGTGAAATCGAATTTTGTATTGACCCCAATACAAAACTCATTTCTTAAACCCTCAAATATTTCTTCAACTAAAATGAACAGTTTACGTGGTTTATGATGAAAGTCATAATAAAAGTATAGAACTGATGAAAATCATGGGTATATGAAGTATTAGTAAGTTTTATGGTGAGTTATGTTGGTTAGTATGTGAAAACATGAAAGTTTCTTAGAAATCACAAAGAGTTGAAAATCAGATTTTGGTGAAAAACGTAACATGAAATTCAATTGACCATATCACTTATTATATTTTGAATTTTTGAATGTGGTCAAGTCCTAGAGTTAGATCTATGAGTTACTTAACTAATCCAAGTGGAATTACTGGAAAAGGTGTTGTAGATTTTGTGTGGACTGATTTTAGCAAAGGAATGCAAAGCTGCAAAAAACCGAAAAAGCTTTCTGCCATGATTTTAGAGAGGCTGTTTCGGCCACTTAAATTATGAGAAAAATTCTGGCCTTTTGGGACATGAAAGTATATGGTATAAAGTACCTCCTGTCCAAAAATGAGCTCATTACGACTTAAAATGAGCAAGTTATGACTATTTCAATATTTAGGTTTTTTAAAATGAAAACGCTATACTTAGGAGTTCTATAACTCCGATGACCATGAAATTTAAACTGGAAGCTCACGTTAACATGTGTAAGGTCCTGTCAAGATTTGGGAATTTTTGGAGTTAACCTTGAGGTAGCTAATTTCTTAAGGAATTAATTAGAAATTGATTTTGAAAAATAGTAAATGAATTTTAAAAATTCGAGAAAAATATATTTTTATTATGGGACTATATTATGCTAAATCCCAGAAAAGAAATATTTTTGGGACTGATTTGGTATTTTTCATGGAAATAGTTTAATTCTGAACATATGAGTTAAATATGTTATGTGAAGTAACAAAGTTGAAAATAGGATTTTATGGCTAGAGAATCCTATATAGAATATATGCATATTTTTGATGAGGATTTGATAATTGGTGATGATATTTTATGAGTATGGCATTTTTGAATGATTAAATGCATTATATGGTAAAGCGTAAACAATTAAGATAAATTGTTTATAAATTTAAGAAGTGATTAAAATATTGTTATAATATTAATGATATTAGATTATGAGATTATTAAGTGATTGAAAACATGGGGATATTCTTGAATCTGGATAAATTATATTATAAAGCGTTTAATATTTATCCTTTATCTCATTTGATTGATTCTTTATATCATTATCCTCGTGTTTATATTATGTTCAAAGTCATACTCGGCTTACGTGCATAGATGGACTTGGTATGATTATGACCGAGGATTGTTCGGTATAATCATAATCAGTAATTGAAAACACAATTATCTTTGGTAGTAGTGCATGGATAATTTGTGGTCGTGATACTAATGAATATCCTTGGCCCGTAGTGCGAGGATGATTCGATGATGTGGATTAATTATTGAAATGAGTCTCAAAGAATGAAATATTAATTCATGGATGTGTTCAAAGTCATACGTGGCTTACGTGCATAGATGGACTTGGTATGATTATGACCGAGGATTGTTCGGTATAATCATAATAGTAATTGAAAACACAATTATCTTTGGTAGTAGTGCATGGATAATTTGTGGTCGTGATACTAATGAATATCCTTGGCACGTGTAGTGCGGGGATGATTCGATGATGTGGATTAATTATTGGTGAGTCTCAAAGAATGAAATATTAATTCATGGATGCGTTCAAAGTCATCATGGCTTACGTGCATAGATGGACTTGGTATGATTATGAATGAGGATTGTTGGGGTATAATCATAATCAGATTAAAAAACACGAATATCCTTAGCGGGGATGATTGGTGGTGCATGGATAATTCGTGGTCGTGATACTATTAATCCGAGTCTCGATTATTATTGGTTTTCTGAGTTATATATCTTTGGCTTGTGTAGTACAAAGATGAATTGTTAATAAATATCTTTTGGCTGTGTAGTGCAAAGATGAATTGATATCTTTAATTTGGATTGCAAAGATGAACTTAATATTTTCAACGATAAAGGTATTCAAGGTATCCTCACCTCTTTATCATATCAGTACGTACTCTAATTTCGAGGATGAAATTCCATAAGGAGGGAGATTGTGAGACCCCAGATTTTATCAATAAAGATTTAAATTTTGTTGAAATAATTTTTAATATTATGGTGTGAATTTAAGATAATATTATAGTTGTGGGTAGTATTTATAAATTTTGCAAAGTATGCAAGTGGTTATATTATATTCGATTGGTGGGGAATATTCTTGTTTAGCGGGGAATATTCATACAACTGGCTCAATCATTGGTGGACCCCACAATGTAATTATTATCGGATTGAGAAAACGACAAAAATATTTTATTGAAATAACGGCGGAAGTTTTACCGTAGTTCTTGTTGAACTACTCGGTAGTAAAAATACGAGAATACGTGTGGTTGCGTAGTAAATATTTGCGGTATTGATTATTGATGCTTATGTGAGAAGTCACTCGGTTTGATTCCATTATTGTCGATTAATAATATGAATTATTATAGCGATAATGACGTTTTGTTTTATTCAGTATTATTAACGTAATAAAAGCGAAACATCTTTTATATAAAATAGAATACTTTATTAAAGTTATTCTATAAATAGAATATATTATATTTTATTATGCATAGTGTTGCATAGTGTTTTTGCATAGTATTTTGCATAGTATTGTATAGTGTTTGCATAGTAAAATGTTTTTATATAAATAGAATATATCATATTTTATTTAAAAGATTTTTCTTTAAATATGGATAGTCAGATTAAAGTAAATCAATACTGGACCGTTCATGGATTAATTACTATGCATTCCATTTTCCTATAAATAGAAGCTCATTCCTTCATTATTTTTTCTTACGAATTCATTGAAACTCAGAGAGAGAAATTATAGAGAAAGCTATAGAGAAAATTATAGAAAGAAGAAGAGTATTACGCTACTTCACTACTTACGTATTAGGTTCTTTTTACGGTAAGGGGTGTTATTCTTTCTTCTTGAAGAGAACTTACATTATTCCATTCATTATTATTACATTGGAATAACTTTTGTAAAAGTGGCATACCCTATACATAACTCAGATATCGTGGCATACCCTATACTTGGTGAAATCCTTATGTTATTCCATTGCTTATTATTACATTGGAATAACTTTTGTATCATGGTTTACCCTATACTTGGTGACATTCTTCTATTATTACATTGGAACATCACATGCGTGTGTTTTTAGGACTGGTTAGATTTTATTATTACATTGGAACATCACATGTCATGTGTTTTACAGGACACGGTTAAAATCTTTATCATTGTTGGAATATCCTATACGTGTGTTTTACAGGATGCGGGTTCCATCTTTATTATTACGTTGGAACATCCTGCCGATTGTGAATTTCACACGACTTTGGTTCCGTTATTATTATTCTGTTGGAATAACCTATCTATCTGCAATCGCATGCATGGTGATTTCTTTTGTTATTCCATTCTTTATTATACCCGGTTGGTTAAAACTTTGACTTCTATACTCCATGAAATTAGTAGAATATCCTTGATATTTGCGTTTCATCCGATATCTTTTCATGGAAATATTCTTACGATCATTCTTGAATTTTACCTACGAAGCAAAGATATCATGTTGACAATTTGGGCGTTAATAATTCATGGATTAAATAATTCTTGAACTTGTTTTATTGAATTACTATGTCATTGTCATCATCCTCATGTTATATTATGTTATCTTTGGCTTACGTGCATAGATGAACTTAGTATGATTATGACCGAGGATCATTCGGTATAATCGTGACTTGATATAAATGATGTGACAAAAGTCCTCGGTGGCACTGTAATGCGATGATGGATAGTTTTGGTATGATTATGACGGGGGTGATTCGGTATAGTCATGACCATTGATAATTTGATGAAAATCCTTGACCGTAGTGCAGGGATGATTAGATGTGGTGGTTTATTATTTGTGAGTCTCGGCGATAAAAATTGATGAAAACCTTTTAAAACCTAAAAGATAGTAGACTTTATTCTCTACTTGACTCTTTTAATGGATTGCTTATTCATTGCTGCATTAAAAGCTGGTTGTCTATTGTATTTTATCGGTTTAACACTTTGTTGAAGGCTAATGATAATTTATTACGCATTATCTTAGTCATAATATTTCTTCTTGGGCTAGTTGAGCTCACCTTTCTTTCACTTTATTCTCTTGAGGAAATGAGAACATATTCGGGGACGAGTCGGGGAGCAGTAATGGTCGAGAGGATAGCATTAGTAGTCCTCACTATTACGTGAAATAGTGTGATAATAGTTGTAATGAGGACTCCTTTTGAGTTTGTATAATATCTAGTAGACAAAATTTGTATTCAAACTCACGGTTTTATTACAGTTATATTAGTAAGTTGTATTTGAATTTATGTACCATGTAGTAAGTGGCGACCAAGATGGGTGACGTATACCTAATTTTTGGCGGCGCCGGTTGGTATCGAGCCATAGTGTGAAGAGCCCCGAGCCTCTCATTTGGTGACTTACATTGATGGGGATGCAAAGCCGCTTTCTCTCCGTAGGGGACGCTTAGTCTTCGGGTGGTAAGTCGACAGTACCAATGTGAGGTCTCGATACAAGTTGGTGTCGAGTCATGCGGTTAATATCGGAGCTTAGGATATGATCCTGGCTAAGATGTGAGACAAGAACTAGGAGGGGAGGCGGGAATTCCTTCGCTAGTATGACCTACCTAAGTTTATGTGGTATTTATTTGGTGGAATTGAGTATAGGGATAATTTGTTACATGTCAATTAACCCTTGTTTTGTACCATGTTTGAGAATGGTGAAATGCTTTGAGATAAGAAATGAAGCACATGAGAGTGTTGGCTCAAACAAAAGGTAACGACAAAACAATACCTAGTAGACAAAATGAGGACTCCTTTTGAGTTTGTATAATATCTAGTAGATAAAATTTGTATTCAAACTCATGCTTTATCGTCAGATTGTACCTACTTACGTTATATTAGTAAGTTGTATTTGAATTTATGTACCATGTAAGTGGCGACCCAAGATGGGTGGACGATACCTAATTTGAGGCGTCACATTTGAAACCCGAGATACGTCGATATCTAATTTCTCATAAAGCGTGTTTGTATTCGAGATGTTGTAAATAGGCACGCGATTATTAGAGTGCGATAACGAGTCAACTCAAGAGAAAGCGGTAAGCAAAATGATAATACCGGTGGTAGCGATCATCGAAGCGGTGACAACAAACGTGGACGGAATCAACATGCGAAATGGTAACCACTTGGTGGTAATCATGGCAAGACAATAAGAATGGACATTTCAAGAAGAGGAGATTCAACAATGATGGAAAGACGTCAAAGATCAAAGACCCGTGGTTAAGGAAGGAGAACGACCACCTATCATATGCTTCAAATGCGGAGGGGAGGGACATATCAGTCCAAACTGCGCGATGCCATCCAAAGCATGTTATAATTATGGAAGAGAAGGTCACCTAGCCCGATTTTATCTTTCACCAAAGACAAGTCCAGTTGGAACAGTGACACAAAATACCATCCCAGACAAGTCAAAACCAGTAGTTCAAGGGAGAGCTTTTGTTGTGACCTCCCAGAAAGCAAGGAACCCGAACGAGGTCATCACGGGTAAGCTTATCAAAAACTCTAGCGAAGTCTATACCTTATTTGATACCGGTTCTACCCATTCTTTTATTTCTCCTACTTGCGCTCAACGATTAAATTTGACTCCGGAGAAATTAGACTTTGACTTATATGTGGAAACTCCGTTGGGAGAAACCTTCATTACATCCACTGTTTATAAGTCTTGTTTAGTTCAAATCGGTGACCGCACGTTACCTGTTGATCTTATTTCTTTGATAATACTTGCATTTGATGTGATTCTAGGGATTGATTGGTTAACTACTCATCATGCAAAAATTGATTGTTTTCATAAGGTTATTAGCTTTCATATTCCTAACAAACCTATTATGTGAATTCAAGCAACCAAACCATTAAAATCAATCACTGTCATCTCAAGCCATAAAGCTATTCGTTTATTAAAAAATGGATGTCAAGCTTTCTTAGCTCATATCACGGATCTAAACAAAAAAGCGTCGGTTTTGAATGATATTTCTATTGTTAATAAATTTCTGACGTATTCCACGAAGAACTTGTTGGCCTACCCCAGGCGTGAAATTGAATTTTGTATCGACCTTGAACCCGATACAAAACCCATTTCCAAAGCCCCATATCGAATGGCTCTATTGAACTTCGGGAGTTAAAGACCCAATGCGAGGAATTGTTAGACATTGGCTTTATTCGTCCTAGTACTTCTCCTTGGGGTGCTCCTCATTCTATTTGTGAAGAAGAAAGATGGGAGTATGCGACTTTGTATTGATTATCGGGAGTTGAATCATGTCACCATCAAAAATAGGTACCCATTGCCACGTATTGATGACCTATTTGACCAGTTGCAAAGCGCTAAATTCTTTTGAAAGATCAATATTCGTTCTGGATATCATCAACTGAAGGTTAAAACTAAGGATATTCCAAAAACTGCCTTCAGAACTCGGTACGAACACTATGAATTTTTAGTCATGTCTTTTGGATTGACTAATGCTCCTGCTGCCTTCATGGATATGATGAACCTAGTATTCAAGGAATATTTGGATCACTTTATGGTCGTCTTTATTGATGACATCCTCATATATTCCAAAAGCCGTGAAGATCATGAGCAACACTTGAGGCTGATACTCCAAAAGCTTCGTGAAAACAAGTTTTATGCCAAGTTGAAGAAATGCGAGTTCTGGCTTGAAGAAGTAGCATTCCTTGGGCACGTAGTATCAATTCATAGAATATCTGTTGACCCGGCAAAGATTGAAGCTATTCAAAGATGGGAGCAACCTAAATCAGTGACCAAAGTACGTAGCTTTCTCGGATTAGCTGGTTATTATCGAAGATTCGTAGAAGGGTTTTCTCGAATCGCTACTCCATTAACTCAGCTGACTCGGAAAGATATAAAATTTGGTTGGAGCGTGGAATGTGAGAAGAGTTTTCAAGAACTCAAGAGGAGACTCATTTCAGCACCTGTTCAGACAATTCCATCTGGCTCGGAGGGATTTGTCATCTACAGTGATGCATCGGGCAAAGGGTTAGAATGTGTTCTCATGCAACATGGGAAAGTCATAGCCTATGCCTCTCGGCAAGTTAAAGAATATGAGAGAAATTATCCTACTCATGATCTAGAGTTGGCAGTTGTTGTCTTTGCACTTAAAATTTGAAGGCATTACTTGTATGGGGAGAAAATGGAGATCTTTACGGATCATAAAAGCCTCAAATATTTCTTCACCCAAAAGGAACTCAACATGCAACAACGACGTTGGCTTGAACTATTGAAAGATTATGATCATACCATCCAATACCATCACGGAAAAAGCGAGCGTAAGTAGGCGGCCTTGAGTAGAAGATCATATGCTGGTGCGAGTGTAATATTGTCAATAAAGGCCCATTTTGTATGACTTGCAAAGGATGGAGATAGAGATAAAGACTCCAGGGACCCATGTGATGATGGCGAATATATGAGTAGAACCGACTTTAATCGATAAAGTTAAAGTTGCTCAAAGCTACGAGACTCAGAAATTTGATGCGTATAAGGAAGAAAGTGCAAGAAGGTGCTATCTTAGGAAGCAAGAATTGATAAAGAAGGAATACTTCGAGTCAACTCCAGACTTTGTGTTCCTAACGACCCTGATTTAAAGTATAAAATCATGATGGAGGCGCACAACACACCGTTTGCAATCCATCCTGGGAGTACCAAAATATATCATGATCTTCGTCATACATTTTGGTGGAGCAATATGAAGAGAGAGATAGCGATGTTTATCTCAAGGTGTCTAACTTGTCAACGAGTCAAGGCGGAGCATGAAGTACCAAAAGGTCCATTGCAACCACTTGAAATTCCAGAATGGAAGTGGGAGCACATTACCATGGATTTCATTACTGGTCTTCCCAAGGTTTCTCAAGGCATAGATGCAATTTGGGTCATTGTTGATAGATTGACCAAGTCTGCTCATTTTTTACCAATACAAAAAACTTATACACTTGAACGTCTTACTCGTATGTACATAAACGAGATTGTAAGACTGCATGGTATGCTAGTATCCATAGTTTCTGATCGAGACCCAAGATTCACTTTATGATTTTGGGTTAGTTTGCAAAAAGCTATGGGCACAAATTTTCGATTTAGTTCGGCATATCATCCTCAGACGGATGGACAATCAGAGAGGACTATCCAAACTCTTGAAGATTTATTAAGACTCTATGTCCTTGACTTCAAGGGAAGTTGGGACAAGTTCTTACCATTGGTGGAGTTTTCCTACAACAACAGCTATCAAGCAAGTATTGGCATGGCTCCATTCGAAGCATTGTATGGAAGAAAGTGTCGATTCTCCGGTATCTTTGGGATGAGGTGGGTGAAGCAACGTTGTTGGGACCGGGAGTTGAAATGCGTATGACTACGGAAAAGATTCAAATGATCCAAGAACGTATAAAAACCTCACAAGATCGACAAAAGAGTTATGTTGATCTTCATCGAAAGGGCGTAGAATTCGATATTGGAGACCATGTGTGTTGTTACGTGTTGCTTCATGGAAAGGAGTTACTAGATTTGAAAGAGGAAAGCTCAATCCTCGATTCATTGGCCCATTTTAATCCTCGATCGAGTAGGAAGCGTAGGCGTATAGACTCGCTTTACCGCCAAGTATGTCTCGTGTTCATAAAGTTTTTCACATATCCATGTTACGTAAATTTGTGGAAGACCCGAACCATATTATTGAGTTAGAACCGGACGAAATAGCGGAAGATTTGACGTATGAAGAGGTTCCTGTTCAAATCTTAGAAAAGAAGGAACATATTCTACGCTCCAAGGTTATACCTCAAGTCAAAGTTTTGTGGAGAAACCACGATGTTAAGGAAATGACCTGGGAGTTAGAATCTGAAATAAAATCAAGGTATCCTTACCTCTTCGACATACCAGGTACGTACCTTAATTTCGAGGGCAAAATTTCATAAGAATGGGAGGTTGTAAGACCCCAACTTTTTTTAATAACGATGATTTTTCTATAAATATCATTTTTGAATATTATGGAATGAATTTGATATAATGTTATAGTTGTGGGTAATATTTATAAATTTTGCAAAGTACGCAAGTTGTTATCTAATATTCAATTGGTCGGAGAATTTTGGTTTAACAGGGAATATTCGTACAACAACACAATCATTGGTGGACCCCACAATAAAATTATTGTCGGATTGAGAAAACGATAAAAATATATTTTTATAAAATAACAAATGAAAGTTTTCACTGAATTAACCTTTGTTAGAATACCGGTGGTTAAAATACTGAATACACGCGTTGTTGCATAAAGAAGTACATAGTATTGCGGTATTTTTGAATTATTGATTCTTACGTAAGAAGGCACTACCCAATAATTGTTACAGAAATTACTGTTTAATATATTATTTTATTGGTTCAATAATTGTTGCGTTGATATTTTATATTATTGTTGTTACAATAATTGTCATTGCACAGTATTTCCCATTATCAGATCAATAATTCATATTATTTGAATAATATTATTAGATAGTATTATTGGCAATATCTAGAAAGTTCTGTCAATGAGAGGTTTGGTCACCTAATTGCGCGTCAGTAAGGAGAAATCCTTATTGGAAAGCCCCTTTTTTCTTGGGAACGGCATGGTTGTCATTATTGTGATTCTGTAATATTATTTGTGAATAATTAATTATTGATTTATATGATAAGGAAATATTTATTTTATGTGGACACAAATGATAGATAAGAAAATATTTATTCGAAGTGGATTTAAACTGAGGAATTTTTAGCATGTGACATTTGTTGAAAGTTGGTATTTTATCTTTTCCGATAAAATAATTCATTCAAATATATTATTATAATATTACATTATAGTAGTATGATGTGATTATATAATAGTACATTTTTTATAATTTGAATGGTAGCATTAATATAGTAAATTCATGGTATAAAAGTAAAAGGAGGTGAAAGAGAACAAATTGAATTTGAATTCCTGTGATGCAAGAGATGATGTCATCGGACGATGAGGTAAGCGATGATGTTATCGGACGATGAGGTATGTAATGATGTATTATGATCGATGACGTCAGCGGTGATGTCATAAATTATAGCGAAAAGACTATTTTACCCTTACTCTGCCAAGCCTATAAATAGAAGCTCATTTCTTCATTATTTTTCACGAATTCATTCAAGCTATAGAGAGAGAAGTATAGAGAGAAAGAAGAAGAGTATTCTGTTACTACACTATTGCAGTATCCAATCTCCTACTAAGGTAAGGTGTATTATTTCTTTCTTATTCATGAAGAGAACTTATGTTATTCCATTCTTTATTATTCTGTTGGAATAACCTGTATACGCGGGCTACCCTATACTTGGTGAAATTCTTCTGTTATTCCATTTTTTATCATTATATTGGAATAACCTGTCTATGCGAAGTACCGCATACATGGTGAAATTCTTCTATTATTCCATTCTTTATTATTACATTTGGAACATCCATCGCATGCGTTTACGCGTGACTGGTTCCGATTATTTATTATTCTGTTGGAATAACACATGCATGCGATTCTATCGCATGCCTGGTGATTTCTTTTGTTATTCCATTCTTTATTATTCTCAGTTGGATAAAGTTTTGTCTTCTATACTCCATGAAATTAGTGGAATATCCTTGATATTTGCGCTTCATCCATTATCTATTCATGGAAATATTCTTCTGAGCATTCTTGAATTTTACTCTACAAAGAAGTATCATGTTGACAGTTTGGACGTTATTAGTTCCTGGATAAATTAATTCTTGAACTTGTTTTATTGAATTCGTATATCATTGTCATCATCCTTATGTTTATATTATGTTGAAAGTCATCTATGGCCTGTAGTGCATAGATGGACTTGGTATGATTATGACCAGGGATTATTCGGTATAATCATGACCGTAATGTTACAAATGATGTGGTAAAAGTCCTCGTTGGCCCGTAGTGCATTGATGGACAGTTATTGGCATGAGCATGACCATTGATGAATACACGAATATCCTTGGCCCATAGTGCATGGATAATTTGTGGTCGTGATACTAATGAATATCCTTGACCGTAGTGCAGGGATGATGTGGATTATTTATTAAGCTGAGTCTCAGCAATAAAAGTAATGAAAAACCTTTTAAATCATAGAAGATGGTAGATTTTATTCTCTACTTAACTCTTCTAATGGATTGCTTGTTCCGTTGCAGTTAAACTTGATGTTTGTTATATTTTATCAGTTTAACACTGTTGAAGGTTAATGATAATTTATTCTGCATTATCTTAGTCATAATATTTCTTACTGTGCTAGTTGAGCTCACCCTTTTGCTTTCATTGTTCTCTTCAGGAAATGAAAACGTAGCAGGGACTAGTCGAGGAACAGAGTAATGGTTCAGATGATAGCATTAGTAGTCCTCACTATTCTATGAAATAGTGTGATAATAAATGTATTGAGGCCTTATTTTGAGTTTGAATACATGCAGAAGACAATATTTGTATTAAAACTCACATTTCATCATTGTATATTTAAGGTTGTATTTGTATTCTGTACCATGTATTTGGCGACTCAGAATAGGTGATGTATACCTATTTTGGGGGCATCACAACCGGCATACCTGCAAGGAGATGGTGAGCATATATATAAAAAAAAATAGTAAACTTAAAATGCACCAGGTTTCTTGGCAGCACCCCAACGCATTGAAACCAAGGCCTTATCAGCCTCTGCAGCCCATTCTCCGCTGACAAAGAAAAAGCGAGATTTACAGCTGTGGCAATTGGAGCGTAACCCAGTGAGCACCATACCACTCTTTGAAGTAAAATAATACCAACCCTTATTTGGTGCAGGAGTCTCACTCAAGTTATAAGCCCCATGGAACTCTTTGGGAGAAGCATCTTCGTGATGCACTTTCTTTCATAATATGAGAAAATCCAACAAGACTCTCCAACCATTGGGCGCTAACTGTCCTGGAGTAAGAGAAAAATAGTGCAGAATTTGACAAATGGGATGGGACATGGGGAACCTAATCTCAACCTCGAGCATCTCCTCGTAAATGACAATGTCACCAGAGGAATCATTGCAGGGACATTCACCTATCTCGGCCCGGCGACACGACACTGTGGGTGGAATATGATAAGTAGAAATAAGCCTCAAAATCTCATCATCAGAATTTAGTGAGCTAAAAAGGGTACTTACTTTAGACCTATCATCATCGGGGATCAATTTGCTTTTATATTTCATCTTCTAGGGTCTTAAAGAATGGGGTGTTTTTGCAATGCTCTGCCCAGTGACTAGAGATACATTTGAAACCCTCTGCTTGCCTAAAACGTGCTCAGCTCGCCCCTGCTCGCCCAAGGACTGCCCAGATCGCCTCTGCTCGCCCAAATGGGATGACCCAGCACCTAGAGTAACGCCCAAAGCCATCTACTCGCCCAAAGGTACTGGCCCATGCTCGCCCATGCCCAAAACCAGCACCTGCTCGCCCAAAACCAGCTCCTGCTCGCCCAAGGCCGACCCAGCTCGCCCCTGCTCGCCCAAGACCTACCCAGCTCGCCCAGATCGCCCCTGTCCAGCTCCGCAACGAAGCCCCAACGGATCTGCACTTCCAGCAGTGTCGTGCACGGCGTTATCCACCGTGATAGCCTCTTGGGAGCTCACTTCATCAGTCAGTCCACTCCCATGGCTATCTCTTCCTTTGTTCGACATTAATCTCTGAAAAGTCCTCACTAAGAAGAGATCTGAAAAGAACATGACACAAACCCCCAAATTTATAAACTAGGTTCTTCAAGAATAAGAGAGAAGGAGTCCCACAAACCAGAGGAGTTTATCTGAGAAGGGGAAGGTCACAAATTAAAAGAAATTTCTAAGGAAATCGGATTTAAAGGTATTTTTACTATTTAAGTCATAACTTTTGATCCGTAACTCCGATCGGGGCCCGTAATATATCAAAACGACCGTATCGACGAGCTCTACAAAAATCATGCCTACAACCATGACGCATGCTGTTTAAAGCCCAAAAAATCCTTAGAAGTGCATGTTTTGTCCTCTTGAAGTTTTTCCAGTTTTGTCGAAAATTCAAATTTAAGCTGAATACCCTCCTCTCCAAGTTCTATTAGACGCGGGGCATTGGGGGGAAAATGATGGGTCTAGTCCAAAGATCCAGTCCATCTCATAAGCTTGGTACTCCAACCCATCTCATAAGTCCATATTATAGGCTCAAGTTCAAGAAGTTTGGCGAGCCCAACAAATGTGATTCATCACAGTCAGGTTAATTTAGCACGCCCACATCATGAAGAAAGTGGCCAAGTCTCGTCCCCGGATCTCACGGAGAGCGCGTCAACCATCTTGCACGTTAGGAGGAAGTTGGGAGCTCCACTAAAGTAGTGGTTACGTGCTCGCCCCAAAACTGTCATGGGTCGCTATAAATAAAACGTCTTACCATCATTGGAGGGCAACTAACTTTTGTATCTTTAAGCTTATGCTCTCTGTACTCTCTCCAACACACATAATATAAAGTGTCATGCAACTATAGTCATTCAACAGTGGACTGAGTCAACTTGACCGAACCACTTTCATACTTGTCTCATTTTCCTACTTTAATTACTGCTTTTATAATTACTTGATAGGTGTTTATACAAAGTCCATTTTTTGTGCGTCATCAGTTTGTACCCAGTGTCTTGTACAAAGTTTAATTTTAATAATGAAATAAAGTGAGTCAATTAATTTTAATAATGAAATAAAATGAGTCAATAATAAGATATCTCCCATCAATTTTTTTTCTCAGTTACACATAAATATGAATTATAATTTTTTTAAAAATATTTAATACATTGAGTCACTCTTATAATTCTATTTAATTTATGTTTTCATATGTTGATTTTTATCGTAATTATAATTCAACCTGAAAAATTTGCAATACATAACAACGACTCTTCTTTTTATTTATTTTTTTATAAAAGATATAATTTTTTTTTAATTTATAAATTTTAAGAAAATATTATTGACAAAACTTTTCACATTAAGATATTAATTTATTTTTAATTTATTATCATTTTCATGAAGTTTAAAAGAATAATATTAAGATTTTATAACAAATTTGATCACAAAATATTAATTATACTTCTTAATTTGTATTTTTTAATAAGTGTTAAAAAGAACGGAGGAGGAAGTATAAAGGTTTTGATTCCCATTATTAAGGACTATTCTTATACTCTGCTCCCAACGAAAATGTTTAAACTTTATAAATATTTTAGTTTTATATATATTAATTATAATAATAATGACATAAAAATAAAATTATGACGTTAGACTTAAGAATATTGTGTTATCTTACATTACTATTAAAGAAAATATATATTTTTGCAAAATGATTTTCTTCTTCTTTCAATTGTATTCTTTTTATGAGATGGAACACTACAGAGTCAATAGACGTGACGTATATTTGCATACATGCATGTGTCCAGGTTCATTGAATCGATTATTTTCTTTCGATTATGCATGTGTCCAGATTCATGGAACACCGTCTCAAAATTTGTTTACAACACAAACGATCAGTGGTAGAACCAAAATATTTATAGAAGGGGGTTAAAATATATCAATAGAAATATTATTTATTAACACTTGAAGTGCTTCTTTCAAATTTATTTTGTCCAATTATAGTATTTCATAACATCCTAGACCAACATTTGTTAACTTTTGAGTTGTGAGTTTAATGACTTTAAATATATATATATACGATCTGCTGCGCATGCATATCATCACTATATTTTATATATATATATATATATATATATATATATATATATATATACACGGTCGCGTTCTGATCAGGACTCCCGGACATAAGTTAAACTACGAACTTCTGTTATCATCCATTGGATGATATCCAACGATTGGAAAAATAAAAGGGTGGGAAAAATAAACTCGGACCATCATTCCGAACGGATTACGGGTCATTTAAGCTCCATTTCCATTTCACAGCTTGAAACTCTCTCTCCATTCCATTTCACGACCTCCATGGTCTCCATTCCACACATATAGCTAATGTCGTACACATTTTCCTTTAGACTGATGCGGCATTAGCTATATGTGTGGCAATTATACCCACCAATCCTCTTGGACAAATGTGTGGAATGGAGACTATGGAGGTCGTGAAATGGAATGGAGAGAGAGTTTCAAGCTGTGAAATGGAAATGGAGCTTAAATGACCAGTAACCCGTTCGGAATGATGGTCCGAATTTATTTTTTCTAGGCTTTTATTTTTTCAACCGTTGGATATCATCCATTATCATCCAATGGATGATAACAGAAGTTCGTAGTTTAACTTATGTCCGGGAGTCTGACTGAATGACTGCATATATATATATATATATATCTGAGAATGGATCGGTCCGGAGTAGGACCAGGATAAAAACGGACCTCTTTTTTTTTTGTTTTTTTTTAAAACAGCTAAAAAAAATATTTAATATTTTATGGAAATGAAATTTTTTCATAATACAATGTTTTGGACGTGATTTGGGTACCTATAACAAAAAATGGTGGTACGATGCGCATGCATCGCATATACATGTTTTGTTATACGTACCCAAATCACACCAAAAATACTGTATTATGATAAAAATTCAATTCCATAATTTTATTTTATTTTTAGTTGTTTAAAAAAAAAAAGAGTCCGGATTTTGGTTCGGTCCGAGAGTCCGGACCTGATCCGGCCTCTATATATATATATATATATATATATATATATATATAGATATATATATATAAATTATTTCCTAACTATGAGACTATATATTAATCAGATTTTGAAATTTTTAATAATTGATTAATTTATTTTTATAGATAAATTACAAATTATAATATTATATATTCAAAACCTTATATTGTGGTTCATGTGATTAATTAGTTTGAAAGAATGAATTCCAGCAACAAAAACAAAAAAAAATAAAAGAAGACATATTTAATAATTTTGATATGATAGAACTATGGTGAACTTATTTATGGTCACTATAGTAGGATCCAAAAAAATTATTTTATTTTTTTAGCTTTTTATTTTTAATTAGTTTACAGAGAGAATTGTTACCACTTTTTTTGCCTCACTTTGATGATAAAGTAAAAATAAAAAAAAACAAAGGAGAAAAGAAAATACATAAAAAAAGGAAGAAAATGAAAATAAATAACCCCCAAAAATTTCAGGGTGAGGGGTCATATGACTCTCTTAGACCCCACTGACTCATCCCAAGCAAAAAATCACATTTTAAATGCGTGGTCCGATCGATTAGAAAATGTGATTGAATGGCGCTTTCTAAAAATGAAAATTCAGGTCATTCGACGGAAGTCAAATAATTACACACGTGACATTGGAAAAAAAATCAAAAAAATATTATTTTCTTATGTGGCAATACAAAAAAAAATCAAAAATAAAATCATTGATTATGTGGCAAAACATGATTAAAATAATAATAAAATTAAAATAAATAATAATTAATTAATTTTAAAATAATTAATTTTTAAATAAAATAATTAATTTTAAAATAAAATAATTAATTTTAAAATAAAAACATTAAAATAAATATTATGTTTTTAAAAATTCTGTTTTAAAAAAATAATGTTTTTAAAAATAAAATCAATTTTTTTAACTTGTAAAATAAATTCTGTTTTTAAAAATTCTGTTTTTTACAAAATTTTGTTTTTAAAAATTGCATTTTAAAAAATTCTGCTTTTAAAAACAAAAACATAATTGTTTTTTAACTTGTAAAATAAAATTCTGTTTTTAAAAATTCTGTTTTTAACAACAAAACAAAAAATTTTTAAAACAGAATTTTATTTTAAATAGAAATTTTTAAAAACAAAATTTTATTTTACAAGTCAAAAACAATTTTGTTTTTGTTTTTAAAAACAAAATTTTAAAAACAAATTTTTAAAAACATAATTTATTTTACAAGTTAAAAAATCTGATTTTGTTTTTAAAAACAGAATTTTAAAAACAGAATATTTATTTTAATGTTATTATTTTAATTATTTTATTTTAAAATTAATTATTTTAAAATTAATTATTATTTATTTTAATTTTATTATTATTTTAATCATGTTTTGCCACATTATCAATGATTTTATTTTTGTATTGCCACAGAAGAAATTAATATTTTTTTGATTTTTTTTTCAATGCCACGTGTGTAATTATTTGACTTCCGTCCAAGAAATTGGACGGAATGACCTGAATTTTTATTTTTAGAAAGCACAGTGATCCAATTGCATATTTTTAAAATTCGTTAGTCGATTCGCTTACATGTTTAAGCGATCATAAAGGGTAAAAGTATTTTTTGCCATTCCGCCCATGCAAACGACCCAATTACAAGAGCGGAGTTTTATCAACTGAGTTAGTCCTTCAAGTTAAGTGGAGCATATATGGAGGAATCAAATTCTTCTTCTATTATTATTCTTGACGTAGCTGGGTCATTTTGAACTTAAATCAGAGAGCTCATCCGTGAAGAAAATCATTTTTTTTAATAAAATGGGAGATAGATAAGGTATAAAAATTAATAATTAAATAATATTAATTAATTTAAATAACTAAATTTACAGAAGATTATTGAATTAAATTAAATATTGTCATTTAGAATATATATGAAAATAAAATAGTTAAACTGGTAGTCGTCCTCTATTCTACAAAAAGAACCTCGTTAATTTTTATTTTATAAAATGAACCCACATTTATAAATAATACTATAAAATGGCAAAATGTTTTCATATTTGTCACTATAATTTTGTTATCATAACTTATTATTTGAAGGATAATTATAAAATTAAGATATACCATAAAAATGTGCAAATTTTACAAATAAAATACAAATTACAAAGTATACAAAAGGAGAACTATACGTAAATAAATAAGGCATCTAAGAAATTTACAAATTAATTAATTTTTACAAATAAGACCAAACATATTTTATTAATTGTTCAACTATTTTGTGAAATCACAGAATTTCGTTAGCATTTAAAAGGAGGAATTGATATTTCTTAGATTTATATATACAATTTAAATAAGCAAGTAATCTTATTAAAAGTAATAAATTTAATATGTAGATATAAAATCTATTAAATTTAAATATTCGTAGGTGAGACACTTGTAAAATGTAGAATTGTGTTGTTACCGTTAGTATTTCATAGTCTTTTGTAAGATTTTAGAAATCAATACCTTATATATAAAGTGAGGTAAGGCGATCTTTTAAATTTAAAAAATAGGTGAGTCAATTCAGTTAATTTGAAAATTGGACTAGTCATCTCGGTTAAATTGAAAGTCGATTCTTTTCTTCGCCTGACTTTTGCGATTCTTTCTGTCTTTCCGAAATTAGATGCAGAAAAATCGTATTCCAATTACCCTTATCTCTCTCTTTCGAATCTAGAGTTTCAATTGTAGAAAAATCGTTGATAATCTCTCCTCCCAATTAGGACCAATAACAGCTCACGTCAATTGACAAAATCAACCAACGTTCTACATCAAAATCGTCTGAAAGATAGGTCCAATTTGTTCTTCTTCTCTCAATTTCAGCTTTAGAGAAACCCAACAAAAGAATCAGGCGATTCGCTTCAAGTCATTTATGCATCAATCGAATCCAGGCAATTTTTTTTATCAAAAAGTTTTTTCTCTTTGAATTTTCCTCCCTTCTAGAACCTTTACGGTATTGGATATTGAATCTCTCCCTTCTATTGCTCTTTGTTTTGATTATATTTTGTCGCATATACAAAATTTAAAATTGATTGGTAAGATATGAGCAATTTTTTGGTAGGCTATGACGGAGAAAAAAGAAATATGTTGTTGGGGCACGGGTCTTCGTCTTTTAATTAGTAATAAATCAGTCGGTTTGATCTAGAGGGAGGTATTGTTGCTAATTTACTTTATTTTGTCATCTGGGTTTGCTTTAGTTTTTTGGAATTTAGCTTTAAATGTGTCTATAAATGGTCTATTGATGTGCATCTTCATAATATATTTTTCAAGATTGTGTTTTTATCTTTATATTCAAGCTGCTTGGTGTAATGGGTGTTGATGTTTTCACACAATTGAGCATTACATATGAGTAATTAGCTTTATTGTTTAGAACTAAGAAAGTCAAATTTCAAATTTGTGAAAATTTGTTAGCATCGATTTTGATTATGGTTAAATACGTTTATGATGATTGGAGTGATTATTCTATAGTGTTGATTTGTTTTGTTAGAGATGAAAACAATGGAATTAGTTGTTGGACGATCATTTGAAGCCTATTTTGACAGAGTTTTCAGTTTCTCACTCAAAAAACTCTCTACATGACATTATAAATTTCAAATTTGAATAAGAAATCTAAAATGACCACTAGAAATGTTCAAAATATATACTAGAGATGTAAAAAGAGTTAAATCATTCTGTATCTCTGCATTTTGCTTGAAAAAATAACTTTTGAAAAGAAACCAATTGTTTGCTCTTTTTTCAAAACATTTAGTTGACAAAAACTAAAAATAAAGATGAAAAATAATATAGAAATGAAAAATAATATGGTAACCAATTTTGGTGCAAGTAATGTCTATTGAAGCTGGTGGTACAACTCATGTTTGGTTGTCAGGGGATCGATCATGCAACGGGGGTATGATTTTTTTGTTATCCTCTCTTCTGCAGTGCAGATATGGTAGGATTATTGTCAATCCTATCTTTGCAACTCTCTAAGAATATTTAGCTAAAAAAACTAATTAGTTAGCAGACTTGATAAATCCAGAAGATTACATAACAGGTACATGATTTGCAATAAAAAGAAGTAAGGGGTGGATTGATAAAGTTGAAATATAATATAAGTGCGAAAAATGATTTCTCTGCCTTAAATCTTTTTTCTATTTTTTTAGAGTTTTTATTATTGCAAAATTTCTTTGTTATGATAAGTTACAATTTGAATGGAACTTAGTAATCAGTTTGTGTTCTTGCAGATTGTTTATCCTGGAATAATTCTTAAGTTAAGAGTTCGTGGAACTTAGAGAGATCTAAAAGAAGATACTTCACCCGAGGAGGTTTGTATTGTGTCGGCAGGTGTAATTGTACGTTTTAATGGATCTCACATTCAGGTATATACTCTAAACATACAAAACATTTTTCATAAAAACAGCTTTTGGCAATCATTTCTTGACGGTGCATGTGCACATGTTGTAACAAATAAGTTGACGCTTGATCAGTTATGATTAATTTGATTATGGGCGCACATTCTTATTTCTTTACTTTTTTTTTCTGCCAATAATAGTTATCTTTTGTCATGCTCTGTGTATAGAGTGAGGCCTTTAGCTTTCTAGCATATGATTGTCTTTTATTCTTTTATGATCTATATTGTGACGCCCCCAAAACAGGTATACATCACCCATCTTGGGTGGCCAAATACATGGTATAAATTCAAATACAACTTAATTATACAACAGTCGTGTAAAATACGACAAAACATAATCTAAGAGTTTTAATAAGAATATTGTCATCTAGACAATATCCATACTCAATGGAGTCCTCATTATATTTATTTTCACACTATTTAACAGAATAGTGAGAACTACTAATGCTATCATCCGGACCGTCACTCCGGGTTCCCGACTAGTCCCGACTACGTTCTCATTTCTCAAGAGAGAAAAGTGAAAGAAAGGTGAGCTCAACTAGCCCGAAGAAGAAATATTATGACTAAGATAATGCAGAATAATTTATCGTTAGCCTTCAACAGTGTTAAACTGATAAAATATTACAAACATCAAGTTTAATTGCAGCGAAACAAGCAATCCATTAGAAGAGTCAAGTAGAGAATAAAATCTACTATCTTCTATGATTTAAAAAGTTTTTCATCACTTTTATCGCTGAGACTCAGCTTAATAAAAAAATCATATCATCCCTGCACTATGGCTAAGGATATTCATTAGTATCACGACCACAAATTATCCATGCACTACGGGCCAAGGATATTCGTGTATTCATCAATGGTCATGATCATGCCAACAACGGTCCATCAATGCACTACGGGCTAATGAAGACTTTTACCACATCATTTGTAACATTACTACCGTGATTATCTTAGAATAATCCTCGGTCATAATCATACCAAGTCCATCTATGCACTACAAAGCTGAGATGACTTTCAACATAATATAAACATGAGGATGATGACAATGATATAAGAATTCAATAAAACATGTTCAAAAATTAATTTATCCTAGGAACCGATAACGTCCAAATTGTCAACATGATACTGCTTTGTGGAGTAAAATTCAAGAATGCTCAGAAGAATATTTTCATGAAAAGATCTTTGGATGATGCTTGAAATATCAAGGATATTCCACTAATTTCATGGAGTATAAAATTCAAAACTTTAACCAACTGAGTATAATAAAGAATGGAATAACAAAAGAATTCACCAGGCATGCGATAGACCGCACAAACCGGTTATTCCAATAGAATAATAAATAATGGAATCAGGTCATGCGTAAACGCACAGACAGGATATTCCAACTGAATAATAAAGAATGGAATAACAGAAGAATTCACCATGCATACGATAGACCGCTTGCAGACGAGTTATTCCAGCGAATAATAAATAATTGAAACGGGTAAATGCGTAATACGCATGCATGACGGATATTCCAACAGAATAATAAAGAATGGAAAAACAGAAGAATTTCACCATGTATGTGGTACTTCGCATAGATAGGTTATTCCAACAGAATAATAAATAACGGAACCAGGTCATGCGTAATTCGCACAGACAAGATGTTCCAACAGAATAATAAGGGATGGAATAACAATAGCTCTCTTCAAGAACACGAAAGAAATAATACCCCTTACCTTAGAAAAATTGGATACTGGAATAATGAGGTAGCAGACTTCTCTTCTTCTTTCTCTCTATAATTTCTCTCTATAATAATTGCTCTAAAGCTTTTGTGAATTGGTGAGAAATGAAGGAAGAATGAGATTCTATTTATAGAAAAATACAGTTTCGATAATTGCACGTTTTAGGGCTCGAAATATTATAATATAATACCTTCCTCTTTTTCTTCATTTTTAATTTAGTCCTGTAAGTATTAACAAACTTGCACCACCTCCCCTAATAGTAAATAATGTGAATTAATAGTTCATTCATGTGACTCAATAGTATAATCATGTAAAAAACTAATTACAGTATAGTACCTTTAACTATACCTCCATTTTTAACTTAGTCATGCAAGTATTATTAATCTTTCACCAACTCCCCTAATAGTACAAGAATGTGATTCAATAGTACATACATGTGAACAAATAGTTATATAAGCATGTGAATTAGTAGTAATTAATTGCTCATTTATCCGATAAATTACCCGATTTATCAATATAACCCCCAGACATCAATTATCATCGGAATAGATGTCGATTTCCACTAACACTAATAATCTCAACACAATAGAACTATCAAATTCATCTTTAATCAACACAACTTATTCATCATTAATACTATAACTCATAATATTTAACAACTAGGTCGTTCCCAGGAAAGAGGGGACTTTCCGATAAGGATTTCTCCTTATTGGCGCGCAATTAGGTGAGCAAACCTCTCCTTGACAGAACTTCTAGACATTGTCAATATTACAAATAATAATATGAATAACTTTGTCGTCTCAATTATTGATATAATAATAATAAATATAATGCAGATGATACTGTGACAATAATTGAATCAATAATATGAGAGATATGATGCAACACCATCAGAGCAATAATTGAGTATAATGGTGACTTCTCACGTAAGTATCGATAATCAATCTTTGTGTGCTAATACGCAACCACGCCATTCTTATGTACTTTTACTAATGGGTAGTTCAAGCGGTTTTAACGGTAACATTTTCGTAGTTATTTTTATAAAAACATAATTACGCTGTTTTTTAACTACTACAATACTTCTTAGTTATTATGGGGTCCATTAATGATTGTGTCGTCGTATGAATATTCCTCGTTAAAACGAATATTCCCCACCAATCGAATATTATATAACCACTTGCTTACTTTGTAAAATTTTTAAATATTACCCATAACTATAGCATTATATCAAATCCACACCATAATATTCAAAAATATATTTCAAAAAAATTATTCTTTATTCATAATATTTGGGGTCTTACATATATAGTGCCATGTAATTGGGTTTGTCCCCTTTTTGGCTCTCTTAATGAATGATTTACATATATAGTGCGCGTGTAATTGGGTCTTACATATATAGTGCTACGTTGATATTTATTATTATTGTTGTTTCAATAATTGTCACTGCACAGTATTTCTCATTAAAAAATCAATAATTCATATTATTTGAATAATATTATTAGATAGCATTATTGGCAATGTCTAAGGAAGTTCTGTCTAGGAAAGGGGTTTGGTCACCTAATTGCGCGCCAGTAAGGAAAAATCCTTATCGGAAAGTCCCCCTCTTTCCTGGGAATGATCTGGTTGTCATTATTGTGATTCTATAATATTATTTGTGAATAATTAATTATTGATATATATGATAAGGAAAATATATTTTATTATGCGGATATAAATGGAGGAATTTTTAGAAAAGTGACAATTGTTGAAAATTGATATTTTATCTTTTCTTATAAAATAATTCATTCAAATATATTATTATATTACATTATGAATGTATAATGCGATAATATAATAATATAATAATGGTGATATTTTTACAATGAATGTGTGATATATGAATAAATGAGGAGGAATAGTATTTTTATTACAATAAATGCTAAAAACATGTTAAATATGTTGGAGGACCCCATTTTTTATTGAAATTTGATTATAGCCTGCAAAATCGTCCGTATGTGAATTTTGGTCAATTTCTGTTTAGAATTTGAAAAAACTTAAAGCTACAAAGTTGTAGAGAATTAAATTTTCTATGGAATGGACATAAGATTTGAATTTTTCTGATAAAAGGGCTATTTATTATGAATTATTGAAGTTCCGGAATAATTAATTTTTGGAGTTTAAAATATTTATTTTAAGAAAAATATTTTTAGCAATTGGGTGGGCCCCACATGTGTGGTAAATGTGCTGAAATCAAAATTCAAATTTTGCGTATGATTTTTTTAATAAATAATATTATTTTATTAATTTTTTTGCTTTGGTGTTCTAAGCATTTTTTATATAAATAGGATGCTTAAGTTAGAATTGAAAATCACACTAGAATCTGAAGTTTTCTCTCTTTATATTATCGAGCGTTTTTTTGTGAGTATTTTGATACTTTGAGTGTTGCTATACGATGAAAGTTTCCTTCAGCGTTATATTTGATATTCCAGTCAAAAGTATTGTTCATTTGAGGTAAGGAATGTTATTTTCTTCATAAATGATATTATTTCTTTCAATATCATTATGCCGAAATATTAGTATAATTTTATTGTGGAATTTCTACTTTTTTGTGTCGGGGTTACTATTCACGTATACGATATTATTCATGTATACGGCACTATTCACGAATACGACATTATTCGTGGAAAAATGAAATTTTCTCTTCTTTATTCAAGTTGTCTATCATGGTTACTATCTTTGATTGTATCCACGTTTTGATCTTCATTCTTGAATTTTACTCCACTATGATTTATTATTGAGTGTTTTTGATTTTGGATTATCTAAAGTACGAATCCCTAATCTTTGTTTTTTTGTCTCACTGGATTCGTTTTTTTAAAAATATTTTTCATCATCCTCAGTCCTAAATGATGATATAACTGAATATCTTTTGCCTATAGTGCAAAGATGAATGATTACCTGATGAATATCTTTGGCCAGTAGTACAAAGATGAACAGGTGTTGAGATGAACATGACCAACTGATGAATATCTTTGGCCTATAGTGCAAAGATGAATATTTGATTCAAGATGTATATTGATTGATGTTACATGGATAAAATATTGATGATGAATTTTTAAATCATAGATGATAGTAGATTTCATTCTCTACTTAACTCTTCTAATGAATTGTTGTTTCCACTGCAGTTGTTGATCTAAAACTTGTTGTCTATTATATTCTATCAGATTTTTCCCAATTGAAGACTAAAGATAATTTTTTGTACATTATCTTAGTCATAATAGTCTTTACCGGGCTAGTTGAGCTCACCATTTTCCTTTTTGTTCCATTTTTCTTCTCAGGATGTGAGAATTTAGCAGGAACTAGCCGGGGTATGGAGTGATGATTCAAGATAGTTGTTATAGTAGTCCTCACTATTTTGTAAAATAGTGTATCAATAATTATAATGAGGACTTATTTGAGTGTGGATATTATCTAGAAAAATGATATTTGTATTTAAACTCACACACGGTTTATATATGTTGTCGTATTGCACACGACTATTGTAATAATGAAGTTTGTAGTTGTTTTCTGTACCATATATTTGACGATTCAGAATAGGTTGGGTGGATTGGACCTATTTTGAGGGCGTCACAGTTGGTATCAGAGCTTAGGGATATGGTCTTTGACGGAGATCGGGGAATAGAACTAGGAGAGGAGAGATGAGTAAAACCTTCGCTAGTGTGTCCTACCTAAGCTTATTTGTTAGTCGGTCAGAATATAGGGGTATTATATGGTATTCCATTTTCTTTAATTAACCCTTGTTTTATTCTAGTAATTGAGAATGACAGCTGAGAACGTTAACAATAGAGTGTATGAGACCGTGGAGACACCTTTAATCACCAACCAGGAGAACGTGCAACAAGAAGGCAATATTCCTCCTGTAAACAACATTACCGAACAAACGATGAATGATGGGATGTTTAGAAGCTTTTTGCAGTTCATGCAAAATCAAACAAGGGAGACTCGTGTACAAAATACGGGTGGAAATGATAGCAACGCGCGGTTTGTCACAGCCAAGAAGTTTAAAGAGTTGGGACCACCATAGTTCTGGGGAAAGCCGGATCTGATTAAGGCAGAAACGTGTGTCAAGCAAATTACCAAGATATTCGATGTCTTGGGATGCACGGAGGAACAGAAGGTTCCATTCTCCACCTTTACATTCCGTGGTGAAAGCAGATTCTTGGTGGAAATCGTGAATAGAATCTACCAAAAAATGGCACTCAATATGTCTTGGGAAACGTTTCAAAAATTATTCAATGACAGAATAGGCTGGGTGGATTGGACTTATTTTGGGGGCGTCATAATTAACCTTAAAGCTCTTAATTAGAGCCTTCAAAATCTGTGAGTGTTTTTGTTTATTTCTCACTTCTTTTTAGAAAAATTAACTTGGATCTATAAGTTGCATATAAACGAATCTGTTCATATGTATCTTTATGATTTTGAGATTGATTTGAGAAATTATTGATGTGTCGATGTATATGTACAGAGTTTCTTTTCTGCCATGACAAAGATTGTCAAGTCCTTGGGCCCCAAGTCTCGATATGTTGATGTTATATCTGGTTGCCTCAAAGCTGAAATGTCAGGTATCATGTTTATTCTCTATTAGATTGTTTAAAATTGTATTCTAAATTGTATATTGTTAGATGAATTGATATGGAGTTGAATTGGAAGGAGAAAGTTCTTTATATTTTTTTGATATGAAATATGGAACTTTTTTTTCCTTCTCATTTAATGGTTTTTGGGTTCGTATTTTGGCAGTGGCAAGATTTAATTTTTCGTGGGGAGACCCTGAATATCAATCACCAAGAGACTCTAGAAAATTGAAGCCTGCTGTCAAGAGCACCAAGAAACTTTGTGCTGTATGTATTAATAATTGTTACTTTCTCTTTACCTTTCTTTTCTTTTTAGATATCAGGGAAATTTCATAACTCATTTTCCTTATTATCGTTAAACTCCAATTACAAATTTGGTTCTCTCACACCTTTCTAACAAGACATAACATTATCTCTTTTTTCTTGCAATTTCTCGAAGATAGTTCTGCAGAAACTTCAGAGCAAAGATGATATATTTATTCCTTTATTGCAAACCTCCTATCACATAAATGATTAATTACTTCAGTTTAGCTTCAAGCACACAGTTTACACACATAAGGGAAGCATTATTTTCTCTAACAAAGCTACGAATTGCGATATTTTTTTACTTTGAAGATTTATTGGAAGTTTTGGGAAAAGTATTGGTCACCACTCTACTTAAACCTGCAATTTATCACCTTTGGATATTAATTTTCTGTACATTTGCAGCCTACTCTTTAAGAACTTAAAAGCGTCACTGTATTAAAAAGGTTCATTGCTCCAATTGTCTATCTTGCCAAATGGAGAAAATCAAAAATGATTTTATTCATTACTTTTGGAGAGCAATTTATTAGAGACACGAGTTAGTCATGTATTTATTTTTATTATATTTCTTTGGTCAGGATAGTAATACAATTTTCAAGTTGTAAAACTGATGCAACTTGGGTTGGCATATTTATTTGAGCATGCAGATGTGATTGAATAGTCACTTTTTGGGATCCGGTTATCACGAAGTTATTTTTTTGATAAGTTGATTAATTGGATATTAATAGTTGGACACATACAACCCCGTCTCATTTGCCGTCAAGATTATAATGACATCAATCAACCAACTTACCCCAAAATAAACTTCATACTAAATACTTCCCACTTTTTGTATATAGATGGAAGCTTAGTGTAGTGGAAACTCTGGCTTTAAATGCTTTTTTTTGGGATCATACATTCAATTTTTGGTGGACAACCTTGATATTAGTAGTTGCAGAACCTACACTAATTATGTACATTTGCCTATATGATTTCTATAATGGCAGACCATAATTTTTTAGGAATTTGACTAATTTGAGATGGGCCTTGCGTCTTGTAACATTTAATTTGGTTGTTGAGCTACTGTTTCTATTTCATTTGGTTTAATTATTGATATTATTATATTAATTATTTTAGCCTTTAATTATTGATCTGTTTTTAACATATGAAAATATATTGGGAGTTGATCTTCCTGTCTTCAGTTATTGAAAAATCTGTATATAAAAAAATATCATTCTCATCGTATATTTGACAAATTATTTAATATATTCTTCAAACTAGCCCGTGCATTGCACATGCTATCAGCTAGTAATTATAATTGAGGAAAATGTTTTATATACCGAAGAATCTATAAGAAAGTTGATAGAGATAATAAATTAAGATATAATTATTCTTAATTTTCTCATATCTCAGATATCGATGTACACTATATTTATAATTACAGTCGATGCAATTTTGTCGTCACATATTTCAAAACTTTATAATCAATGATGTATCATTACATTAATTAAATACATTTTGTAATAAAGCTTACATACCCACCGTAGATAATCTAATTCTTTGTTTTACATAATTAATATAGCATAACTATATGGAGTAGTAAGTATATTTTCTAATTTAATTATATATATATATATATATATATATATATATATTTAAATTACTTGTAAACACGTATTAATTAGCCATTAAAATTTTATTTATATATACGTCCAAAATCCCAAATGACAGTATGTTAGTATATGCTAATCAAAACACACTGACCAACAATAAAACAAAATGGCAAGTGCATAACCAAATTTAAGCCCTGCTTCTCATTCTGTAACATTTAAGCAGTAGTTGTTTCAAGAAATGGATAATCAGTGTAACCAATAACAGGATCAGATGTATAAAATGTATTTCTGTTATAGTTGTTGAGAGGAGCATCAAGCTTGAATCTTTTTGGCAAATCCGGGTTCGCCAAGAAAAAACGGCCAAACGCAACAAGGTCCACACGATTCTCGGCCACAGCTTTATTGCCATCTTCCCTGTCGTAACCGCCAGCGCCGATAAAAGTACCGTTGAACGCTTTTTTCATCGAGAAAAGACTATCCGGGGATTCGGCTTTATCGCCCACGGTTATCATCCTCGGCTCGACCATGTGGCAGTAAAGAATGCCATATTTGTTCAATGATTCAACCATATAGAGTCCAAGGGCTTTCGGATTTGAGTCCCCTGATTGCATGTAGTTTGCAAAGGGTGAAAGCCTAATGCCTACCCTATCTCCTCCTATCTCTTTTGACACTGCTTCGACAATTTCCAAAGCAAATCGGCAACGATTTTCCAATGAGCCTCCGTACTCGTCTGTTCGGTCGTTGATCTCATCTTTCATGAACTGGTCTATTAGGTATCCATGAGCACCATGGATCTCAACCCCATCAAAACCTAAATTTTGAGGAAAAAGTATCATTGCAACAAATTCCCAATCCAAAACACACAATGACACGTATCGCACACCAAATAAAAAGGGTTCACAAGGGAATCTGATAGTTCCACAAAACCCCTCAAATGAATAATAAATGGGAGCCACATTCATGTGAGTAAGGCTGTGAAAATATTAGATTTTCCATGTAGAAATAATTGCATTTTGATTTAATTAACTACAAACACATATTTATAGGATAGATATATATATTGGGGATGTAGCCGTAATTCATCTCAATTATGTTTTTTTTTTCTAGAGTTGTAGATGGGAACATCATATTCCATTCACCGCACATAAAATCAAAGCAAATTTGTGCTGATTGGAATTAGATTTAGCTCAAAAACATACCAGCTTCAATAGCATTTCTTGCAGCAAGTCTAAAATCATTTACAATGTGAGGAATTTCATCAGTACTCAGTCGTCGTGGAGGCGTAAATTGAGCAACATCACCATTGCTTCGAAGTCGAGGAGTTAATGGCTTGTCTGTACTAGAGATTGGAGCCTGTCCATTTGGCTGAAAACCTGTAAATTCAATATCATAAATAGGGTGGAAGGAGAAAAAATATTGTAGAAGTCAAAATTCAATAAAGTAAGCTGGACTCTACTAAAGCAATTCATGAGACACTTTATACTTGGAACCCCCCACACCCAAGAAATAAAAACGAATGATAAAGCCGATAAGGTCTTAACCTAGTTGTTGTCTCAATTCGATTCTCACTTAGGTGAGTTTATTATTCTATTATGAGAAACTTGTTTCTTTTTTATGTGAGTCTTGGTTGTGAGTTAATTTCTTCCTCCTTTAGTGAGGTTTAATTGGTTCTTAATATTGTAATAGTGATGATACACTCCATAATTAAATTATATTCCTCAAAAAAGTGGGTCTTTCCAAAATAAATACAAAAGATAAAAGAAATAAAGTATATCGTAAACCTTCAACACAGTTCATTGGCTACGAAGAAAACATTGTAGAACAAATTGCTCAAACCCTTTCAATAACCTGTTTATTTTAGCTGAAGATAATTGCAGAAGTATAATATATTTTGAAGTTATAATTGCTGAAGTCATCACCGTAATATTCACATATATCTGTTTGTAAATAATTTGAATATATTCCTAACAAAAAAAAAATTGTTGCCAAAGTATATGGCAAATAATGGTATTATTATTCTATAGGAATACTCTTGGTACTATAATAAATTGTGGGGTAGAAGAATCTGAAATATATGAACTCAAATAAGTAGGTTTAAGATGACCCAAAAAGGCAGCCTTGGCCAAATTACTTTCTCACTTATTTGACCATATTGACATATTTTTACTCAAGTAAGTTGAAACAAACAGCCCAGAATTGCCTATTGGTTAAAATTAAGCTGAAAGAAACAGGCCGATTAAGTTATTGACTTAATGCTTGCTTCAAATGTTGGACTTGTATTATCATAGGTGGTAAATATTATCTCAGGTTTAAACAACGACAAAGAAAATAGTTAAAGGAAATAATTAGTCAAAATCATACTCTGATTTGAAACCCTCCCTACATGCCAAATCTGACAGAAAAAGATACCGCCTTTGGCATGAACAGCATCAACAATGGGTTTCCACGCTTCAACCTGTTCCTTTGTCCATATTCCAGGTGTATCTCGATAACTTCAATCAAGAATCACATACCTTAATTATGTACTAACAATATTATACATTTGCATGCAAAATTGTCTTTATACCTAAAATATCAGACTAAAATAATCACAGATATCATATTTTACCCTGCAGTGTCCGAAACTCCAGTGGCTTCAGCAATAAGAAGGCCCCCTTTCGTGGTTCGTTGGGAGTAATATAATATAGTATGTGGCTGAGGAACATTCTTGTAAGATCTTTCTCTTGTCAATGGTGCCAAAACTACTCTGTAATAAATGAAGAGAAAAACAATTATAAGGCAAAAAACTTTTTTCAGACAAAAGGATTACCAAAACAAGCAGAACTCAGCCTTTGAACTGTGATTCATCAATACTTTTTCATTGTTAAGTGTCATTCACTATAATATATATCTCTGCATTGAAGAGTCCAAGACATATATGTAACAATTTATGACGAATTTATTTTAAAAAATTATAAAAAAATAATATAAAAAATAAAATAAAATCATAAGTTATCATGACTCATGACCGAGTTGCGACAAAATAATTAAAAAAGAAGCCCTGATGAAAAAGAAAAGGTAAAGAGTATCCTCAAGAAAACATCTAAAATTTTCACTAGTAAGTTATTTCATGACTAAGGACGTCCTGCACCACCGAGCATTAAAGGGCACAGGAAAGAACTCTAAAAAACTGAAGAAGACTAAATATTATACGAGAAAAATGAGTCCAATATAACCACGACCACCGAAAAACATCTTGGCAGTATATGTAAGCCATTGAGAATACGCATCAGAGATTCATTAGGAATTGTCATTGGAAGATGACAAGTAATAAAGCAATATAAAAGGGAAACTGATATGCCCCAAGGGTCGGACTGTAGCCAGATTATCTATTCTAGAGAAAAGGCTAAATTCATAGCAAATAGACTCAAACACTACCAGTGCTTCAGAGGCACAATAAAATAAAATAAAAAAATCATCGGTATCGTAAGCAACAGATATCAAACTGAAAACAAAATGGTGTCTAGGCAAGGATAGCCTTAAATGGCATTCCAATATCATGGGCAAATGATGCGAAGCCTTGGACACATAGTCAGAGACTCAGAGCTAAAAAAAGAAGTAAATCATTCTCAAGGTCACGTTGATTGATTAATGTCAAAGGCTAAAGTTCTAACCTTTTTTATTCACATCTTCAACATTAACTCAGACTAGGAATAAATTTCAGAAGCAGGGAGCATTTAATCAGGAAACAATTTTCAAACATGAAGTAACTAGTTTCAAACATTAGTATTCCTGGTATGATGTCAGGCTTGACTGCTTGAGGTAACCACGACTTGTACCTAATATAGTACAACTTTGGTAGCTAATATAAGCCACCAGAGCGCACCCTTTCAAACAATATACATTTCTGGACATTCTTCATTCTTGTGCCTATACAATCCTGAACTTTTTATGTATTTTGGCAATTCCATTTTGAATAAATATATAGTCTGTTTAGGCATAGACCATCCTCTTTGAAAGAGTGTCTGCAATTTAGGATTAGGCCACCCATAAAACCATAATTTAATTTTTAATCTCACAAAAATTGATTTTCCAGCAAATTACTACATCAATGTCTAGTAGTCTACCAAAGAAAACAGATCAGTGTAAAAATTAAAATTCACCTCAAACATCAAGAAATTTGAAAAATAATGCAAAATTGATACCCAAAATAGCAAATAGTACCATCCAAAATGAAATTCACTATGCACTCTTTATTCACTACATAATAACTACAACAAACAACCCAACACAATGAAATAGTTTCCCATATTGGGTTTTCCTAAAAAGGATAAATTCTGTTTATAAATTTCAAAAATCAAAAAACCCAATTGTTGAGTGCTAAGAGACGACAAATCCCATACAAAACCTATATGCAAGACTTAGATCCATACCTATGGGAGAGTTGAAATTTTCCCATTTTGTATGGAGTGATAAGAGGGACTTGAAGGGTGCTTTCTCCCATTTTTACCTCTGCTGAGTTCTTCTAAACTGATATTTGATGATATCTCAATTTTCTCTGACCAGAAGAATGAGAAATGAAAAACGTTATAAACACCCAAATGGATATTTATAACAAAATATATGAAGAAATTATTTGTTAATCCAATTAAGGGATTGGTTTGTCACTTGTGAGAGCATTCACAATAGTCTCTATGAATAAAATACTCCCTCACTTCCTAAAAGATTGTTGTTTAAAGTTTTAGCACATGAATTAAGGAAGTGTCATTTACCAAGTAAAATTTATTTAAAATTCCATAACTATCTCTTTATGAAAAATTGAAAACTATTAATACAAGGAAAAGAATTTCTTGGGACAATGAAAGAAGGTATGGGTAATATAGAAAAGTAAATAATTTATTCTCCTCGAAAGTTGTAAACGACAAACTTTTTTGAACAAATTTTTTCTCTTAAAACGACAATCTTTTAAATTTTTCTTAAATTTTCAAAAAAATATATTAATTGTTTTTTGCAAAAAGAACCCTCTTTAATAACTATATATAACAAGAAATTAAGATATTTTATTCAATAATTTTATAATTTAACCAAATTATTTTAGTTATGAAGTCAATTCACGACTATATATATATATATATTTTATTTACAATGTATAAACTCTTCATATCCCATAAAATATTTACAATAATTATATAACACACATGTAGATAATATACCAAAGACATTATTTAATTTGAATTTAGGAGTTGTCTTTCCATATATATATACTAGATGTGTCACGTGCCTCCGGCACTGTATGAACAGTAGTACTTATTTTAAACTTTGGACGGCCCAGATAATTTATTGAGTGAGCGAGAAATTCAAAATCATTTGTATTTTATTAGATAGATGGATGGTGGGATTTATCTCAAACTTTGGACGACCCAGATGATTTATTGAGTGAGCGGGAAATTCAAAATTATTTGTATTTTATTAGATATATATATATATATATATATATATATATATATATATATATATATATGGGAAATCATACGTGGCAAAGCGGTTGTCACAATCTTGTGATTTCCCCAAAATAGGTATACATTGTGGCGCCCCAAAATAGGTATACATCACCCATTACGAGTTGTCAATACATAGTGTACGTAAACAACTACAACTTTATTATTACAACAAGAATCTGTGAGTTTAAATACAAATATTATCTTCAGGCAATATCTATACTCAAATAAATCCTCATCACATATATTGATACTTTATTTTACAAAATGGTGATGACTACTAAACAACTCTCTCTAGAACCTTCATTCATATACAGAGCCCGAATTGCACTCGCTATATTCTCGCCTTCTCGAGAGAAAATGGAACAAAAAGGAAAAGGGTGAGCTCAACTAGCTCGATAAAGAATATTATGACTAAGATAATATACAACAAATTATCGTTAGTCTTCAACAGGAAAAATCTAATAGAATCTGATAGACAACAAATTTTAAATCAATATTCATAATGAAATAATAATTCATTAGAAGAGTTAAGTAGAGAATGCAAACTACTATCTTACATGTATGAATTTAAAAGTTCATCGTCATCTTTTATCCTGTAACATCAATCAATATACATCAGTAATCAAATATTCATCTTTGCACTCTGGTGCCAAAGATATTCATCGATTGGTCATGTATTCATTTAAACACTGTTCATCTTTTGCACTACGGCCAAAGATATTAATCGATCGATCATGTTCATCTCAACACACTGTTCATCTTTGCACTTCTGAGGCCAAAGATATTCTTCAGAAATCATTCATCTTTGCACTACAGGCCAAAGATATTCAATAATATCATCATTTAAGACTGAGGATGATGAAAAATATTTTTAAAGAAACAAATCCAGTGAAACAAAATGATAAGGATTAAGGATTAAGGATTAAGGATTCGTACTTTGTTTTATCCATGTTTAAAAAAAATACCTCAAAAGTAATCATAGTGGTGTAAAATTCAAGAATGATCAAAACATGGATACAATCAAAGCTAGTATCCAGAATAGATATTTTGGACAAAAAGAAGAAATTTTATTTTTTGGTGAATAGTGCAGATATCGTGAATAGTCCAGTATACGTGAATAGTAACTCTCAGACACCAAAAGATAGAAATTCCACAAAAAACATCTTCCCGCTTTCATGAATAGTATTCGTGAATAGTAACTCGTGAATAGTAACTCGTGAATAGTAACTCATGAATAGTAACCCAGACATGAAAAAAATTCCAAATTTGATAAAAAGTTCCAACCAATATTTCAAAGATAATGATATTGAAGAAATAATATCATTTGAGAAGAAAATAACATCCTTACCTTGAAAAATTAGTACTTACAATTTGGAATCTAGGGTATAGTCTTTGAAGGAACTTCGCACCGTCTAGCAATACTCAAAGTATACTCAAAATACTCACAAGAATACGCTCGATAATATAGAGAGAAAACTTCAGTTTTTGGTGTGATTTTCAATTCTAACCTAAGCACCATATTTATAGGAAATTGCTTAGAACACCAAAGCAGAAAATTTAATAAATTAATAATATAATTATATAAATTTCTTACACATGCCTAGAATCTGATTTCAGCCATCAAACACACGCCACCTTCTAGAAAAAGTAAGAAAAAATGTTTTTCTAATTTTAAATATTTTAAACTTTCAAAAATCAATTATTTTTTGAACTTGAACTTCAATAATTCATAATAAATAGCCCTTTCATCAGAAAATTTGAATCTCATGAGTTTTTATAGGAATTTCAATTCTCTACAACTTTGCAGAAGAAAGTTTTCCAAATTCCAAATAGAAATTGACCGAAATCCATAAAGCCAGGCGATTTTACAAAATTTATAATCAAATTTCACTCAATAAATGGGGTCCCAGAGCATGTTTAACATGTTTTAAATATTTATTGCAACAAAATACTCTCTTCCTCCTCGTATACTCATATATCCCACATTCGTTGTAAAAATATCACCATTATTATATTATTAAAATATAATAATATATTTAAATGAATTATTTTATCGAGAAAAAGATAAAATTTTAATTTTCAACAATTGTCACATTAAAATTTTTCTCCATCTATATCCACATAAAATCAATATTTTTCTCATCATATGAATCAATAATTAATTATTCACAAATAATATTACGTAATCACAATATCGACAACTGTGCGGTTCCTGGAAAGAGGGGGCTTTCAATAAGAATTTCTTCTTCTTGGGTAGCAATTAGGTGACCAAACCTCTCCTTGCGAACTTTCTAGACATTGCCAATAATGTTATCTAATAATATTATTCAGATAATATGAATTATTGCTTCGATAATGAAAAAATCTTGTGTAATGACAATTATTGAAACAACAATGAATATAAAATATCAACGCAAACAATTATTAACTCAATAAAATAAAATAATGAGCAATAATTATCGTAACCATTATTGAGTAGTGCCTTCTTCACGTAAGAATCAATAATTGGTGCAATACTGGTGTCTTCTTGTCTTGACAGACATCGCGTGTTTTAACCAACGGGTATTCCAATAGTGTTAATTCGGTAACAACTACTGTAATTATTTTTAAACAACTTATATTTGTCGTTTTCTTCATCCAATCGCTTTTTAGTTATGGGGCCCATACATGGTCGCTACTGGGTCGTCGAATTCGAATATTCACGGAAGCGATACGAATATTCCACGACCAAACGAATATTCCTCGACAACAATGAATATTTTATAACCACTTGCTTATTTTGAAATATTTGCGTATTTAACCCCTAACTATCCACATTAATCAAATCAACCCTTACTATTTCAAAATAATAAATAGAGAAAATTAAATTTCATTAATAATAAGTTGGGGTCTTACATACATCACCCATCTTGAGTCGCCAAATACATGGTACATAAATTAAATACAAACTTCTTTTATACATTACGACAAAACAAGCTGAGAGTTTTTACACGAATATTGTCTAAAAGACAGTATTCAAACTCAAAAAGGAGTCCTCATTATAATTATTATCACATTATTATATAAAATAGTGAGGACTACTATAGCCACCATCTTGGACTATCACTCCGTTCTCCGACTAGTCCCGGCTACGTTCTCATTTTCTGAAGAGAACAATGAAAGCAAAAGGGTGAGCTCAACTAGTCCAGTAATAAATAGTATGACTAAGATAATGCAGAATAAATTATCGTTAGTATTCAACAGTGTTAAACTAATAAACAACAAGTTTAACTGCAGCGGAACAAACAATCCATTAGAAGAGTCAAGTAGAGCATGATATCTACTATCTTCTATGATTTAAAAAGTTTATCATCAACTTTATAGCTGAGATTCAGCTTAACAAATAATTCACATCATTGAATTATCCATGCACTACGGCCCAATGATATTCATTAGTATCACGTCCATGAATTATTCATGCACTACGGGCCAAGGATATTCGTGTAATCACCAACGACCATGATTATACCAACAACTGTCCATCAATGCACTACGGGTCAATGATGACTTTTACCACATCATTTATAACATTACGGGTCATGATTATACTGAATGATCCCTGGTCATAATCATACCAATCAACAGTCCATCTATGCACGTAAGCCAAAGATGACTTTCATTACAATATAAGCATGATGATGATGACAATGATATAAAAATTCAATTAAAAGGAAACAAAGGATAAATTTTTAAAGATTTATAATTTAATTTATCCAGAATTCAATAATGTCCAAATTGTCAACATGATACTGCTTTGTGGAGTAAAATTCAAGAATAATATTGTATTAAAAATGATTTGGACCGAAAAGAAATCAATTTTTATCATGAATAGTACTCCGGGTGAATAGTACCCGAGTGAATAGTACCTCGTGAATAGTACTTCGGGTGTGACGCCCCCAAATTCAGGCCCTCATATCTCGAATTTAGTTTGTCACGTACTAATTCTAATATCATACTAAAATCATCAACAATGGAAATAATAGAATAATTTACATTGATATAATATAAATATTCGCGTCCCAAGGTACCGTAACCATTACTACAACAATCCAATGATTAAACTTAAACATATTTTAATCATCCTTAATACATCATAATAAACATAACAATAATAATAATACTTTTACACTTAAAGGACTAAGCTATTCTGTAGCCTTGCCCTTGTCTTTTCCCAATGTACCGCCTTGCTCTGCCTTAACTGTAATATTTTTAGAGAAGCAAGAATGAGCAACAAGTTTGCCCAGCAAGTAATATAGCAATAACGAATAAGCAGTTATAACATTTGAATCTTCCAAGGTATAACATTAATTGATAGTTCAAGGATATCAAGAAATGTCAAGAGTGTTTCAATAAGTGTCACTATATACTGAAGGATATCAACAACATTTCAAGGTTTATTCATTTCAAGGTTTAATAAGAATGAACACTGAGCAGTCACTAAGGACTAAGAACTCTTACTAGAATTGATAGTATTATACTACAAACCCAATATAAACGAGTACAATAGGTGATCAGCCTAAAGTACCCTACGTTATGCATAACATTTAATCATACTCATGTGCGCACGTCGGTTCCCCGACAATATAAAATTTCCTCTTTTTAAGAGGGTTGTTCATCTTAGTAGATTTACAGGAGTCCGCACCAAGTCAATTGGTTTGGATAGATTTCTTAACACATGATTATAGTCTAGCCGAATCAAAGGCTTAGACCACTTTTATAATGCATTTATGAATGATAAGTCCAATGCTTGTAATAATGCTAAGGTGTGCAAATGATTTCCGAATAGTAATATATATTTGCTCGATATAAGTATGGCAACAATTCGGATTATACAATATACAATGTAAAGAATTTAGAAAACTTGCATTCAATATGAGAATCAAATGAAGTTAGAGAACTCGCACAAAATCCAAAGTTGTGAGTTAGGAGACTTGCCTTTAGCGTTGATTACCACTTATAGCGTAAAATCACTTCAATGAACTATGTTATCCTATTTATGTATGTATAGGTATTCATTAGTCACACACACTTGATATACATATTTGCATACTTTCATCACACATATCTAAATTCATGTTGGCTACACACATTAAAACTCATAGATGCGTAACACACATTGATTTTACCTTTAAAATCTTTAGAAACATTTTTAGTTCTCTTATACTCACATCATATGTGAAACATTACCTAAGTTACTCATACATGTTGAAGAACCTTTAGGCTATGTTTGGTCCTTTGTTATATTTACTCATAAATTTTCATTTTACAAAGTTAAAAGAGCTCATTATATCAACCACTAACCATAGTATTCGTTAACCACATAACATTGCCAAACAACCTCTTTCTACGCATGCTTGCATGTATTAGATTTGGTTGTATAACTAGATGTGTGAACATGTTGATTATCTCTAGAGGCATAAAGCATCCTATCATAGTCGTTCAAAAGTTCACAATACAAGTTATGAGTTTACAACTCAATTCGTTTTCAAATCTTAAAATTTCATGACAAATAACTAAGCATGCAAAGTACGTTGAATTCACATTTCATATGTATTTACAAAACTAACTAAGTTGCGAATACATGCTTAAAAGGTTAGATTTCAAAAAGGCGTAAGGTTTTATAAACATTGTTTTCGTCTCTTAATCTTCTCTTTTAAAAGGTTATAATTCAAATTTCAAACCTACTAAAGCATCTTGCAACATGCAGTGACACGTGTTTAAGGATTATGTATGTTCTTGAAGTTAAGTTAAGTTAAGACTTCTTGCATCAAACAATCAAAACAAAATAAAAATTAGGTCATTCTGACACACCCGCAAGGGTGGTCATTTACACTACAGACCCCCCACCCCGGCCAAAATGGTAATGGCTTCTATAAAACTCCCCGTAAAAGGCGAATGCCTTTATACCTCGTGACCCCGTAGCGTGGCATCACTTCTGCCATTAGAACACAACGCTCCCCTGCTACGAGCTAACATGCCAACTCTCATCCAAATAGCAATGTAATGAAGTATAACTAATATTAACTTGCTACTAACCATCCTTAACATGCTTCTAACAATCCCAAACATACAAACAATCAAATTCAAGAATTAATTCAAGATTTATGTCATTTTCCCAAAGTTTAACACATTTAGCGATTCTCTTCACTACGAATTCGTTACTTGACCAATTTACTTCGTTTAACTTTCGTTGATTTCGTATTTAACCATATTAACAATGTCTAGCATCAATTGACACATTCTAGCATGCTTCAACCAAAAACTTTTCAACTCAAAACAAGTATTTTTGTACTTTTCTAAGAACTTTGCAAAACTTGAATGTAAGAACATATAGAGGAATATTACCTTTTGTGGAGTTGAATTGCTACTCTAGCTTCACTTTGCAAATTGTATAAGCTCAACCCAACCACACTCACACACAACTTAAGTTTTAACGAGGAATTAGCAAAATGGCTGTGAATGAGAAGGGCTCCATTTATAGGAAAGCTTGTGACCAATTTAGGCTTTACTCAATGAATTAAACCATTGGAATGGAGAAGGAGCTGATGGGTAGGAAGGATTTGGTAGAAGATTACCATGTAGACCACTCCCCTTCTCACGATTTGCTAGCTTTGTGTTTGGTAATGAGGGACTAGGCCTTTGGCCTATTACGTGAAGTAGCAAGAAAATAGAACAAGACACTCATTTTGGGACATTATAATACTCAGCATTTACTAACCATTACTTAGCATACTTAGGTTTATTTGATATTTGTCCACAAATGTGCATACATATACACCCCACTCATACATTACACCTAGAATCATATAATCCATGTACATTGGTTTAATTCCAATACTATTTACATTAGACTAGAATATACTTTAGTTGGGTACCAATATTACTTTCCATAAAATTCATTATTCCAATTCTACACATATATTAAAATAATCATTTAATATTAAGGCTGTAAAATGAGCAAATAGTTCGGGCTCGATTCGTACTCGCTCGACTAAAAGTTCGATTCGAGCTCGACTCGAAATATAAATGAGTCAAATATGAGCAAATTTTAAAATTCGATAAATAACTCGGAACCTTCTCAAATTTTAATTTTCTATTGATACTCGATCATATTCGTTTGAAAAGTTCAAACTGCTCGGGCTCGATTCGGAATCGTACTCGACTCGGTAGCTAAATGAACCTCAATCAAACCTTAGTTTATATTCGATAAATTTTATGAACCAAATCTGAGCAACTCAATACTCGGTTCGACTCAGTTCGTTTACACCCTTATTTAATATTATTTATTTGTTTAATCAAAGTTATTTTCTCTCATAGGTTTAAAATACCCATTTAATTACTCCCACACACATCTTGATGTCACATAAGACTTTTTCATACAACTTGGTCAATTACTTAAGTCAAGCTTACTTTTATCATATAGTTTTTATATAATAATTATTTACATTCCAATTGTCACACCTCATTTTATGAAAAACCTTATATATAAGATTTCTCCTTACATGCTATTATCTATGATAATTAATGAATAGTAATAGAAACTAGTCGATCACATTATGAAATTATTTATTTATTAATAATACTAATTAATTTCATCACTAATTAAATTAGTACTTTCTCATTTCACCACCTTGCCACACTAGGCATAATTCCACAAGCTTAAACTAAGCTTCTCATCACTTTTCCTACATTGCTTAATTATCATATTCTTAATCTATTACTTATCACAATACATGCCGATACAATATATATTTATATTCAAATAAATATTCAAACAATCTTTATTCTCAATATTATAATTTAATAACATTCGCGGGTATTACATCGAGAATAGTACCCGTGAATAGTACTTTGTGAATAGCATCCTGTGAATAGTACTTTATGAATAGTATCTCGTGAATAGTATTTCGGTATGAAAAGCTTAAAATTTAACAAGAATATGTAGAAAATATCCTTGTGAAACGATACTAGATGAAGCGCAAATTTCAAGGATATTATACTAACTTCGCGGAGTATAGAAATAATACTTTAACAAAATGAGGGTATAATGTAAGACCCCAAATTATTAATAAATAAAATTTAATTTCCTCTATTCATTATTTTGAAATAGTAAGGGTTGATTTGATTAATGTGGTTACTTATGGGTAAAATGCGCAAATATTTTAAATAAGCAAGTGGTTATAAAATATTCATTTTTATCAGAAAATATTCGTTTGGTTGTGGAATATTCTTATTGTTTGGGAATATTAAATGCAGACGACCTGACAAACCTTTGTGGGCCCCATAACTAAAGCGATTGGATGAAAAAACGACAAATATAAGTTGTTTATAAATAACTGGCGTAGTTATTACCAATTAATCTTGTTAAAATACTCGATGATTAAAAATACAAGAAAGCACTAAGAAGACAGATTGCACAAATTATTGATTCTTACGTAAGAAGGCACTACTCAATAATTGTTACAGTAATTAATGTTCAGTATTTTATTTTATTGATTCAATAATTATTACGTTGATATTTTATATTACTGTTGTTTCAATAATTGTCACTACACATTATTTTCCATTATCGGAGCAATAATTTATATTATCTGAATAATATTATTGGATAATATTATTGACAATGTCTAGAAAGTTCTGTCTAAGGAGAGGTTTGGTCATCTAATTGCGCGCCAGTAAGGAGAGATCCTTTTTGGAAAGCCCCCTCTTTTCTGGGAACTGCTTGGTTGTCAGTATTTTGATTCTGTAATATTATTTGTGAATAATTAATTATTGATTTATATGGTGAGGAAAATATTGATTTTATGTGGATATAGATGGAGAAATTTTTTTTAATGTGACAATTATTGAAAATTAATATTTTATCTTTTTCTAATTAAATAATTCATTTAATTATATTATTATATTTTAATAATATAATAATGGTGATATTTTTACAATGAATGTGGGATATATGAGTATATGAGGAGAAAGAGTATTTTTGTTGCATTAAATGATTAACACATGTTTTGTGTGTCGGTGGACCCAATTTTTTGACTAAAATTTGATTATGACCTATAAAATCGTCCGTTTGTGGATTTCGGTCAATTTCTGTTTGAAATTTGGAAAAACTTTCTTCTGCAAAGTTGTAGATAATGAAATTTTCTATGAAAAAGACATGTGGTTTGAATTTTTCTGACAAAAGGGCTATTTATTATGAATTATTGAAGTTCTGAAGTTCTGAAATAATTGATTTTTGGAAGTTTTAATTATTTTTTTCAAGAAAAACGTGTTTGGTGAGTTAAGTGGGTCTAGCATGTGTTATTAATTGCTGAATTCAGATCTTCAAAAGTGGACGTATGGAATTTTAACAAATAATAATAATAATATTATATTAAATTTTCTGCTTTGGCGTTCTAAGCATTTTCCTATAAATAGGGTGTTTAGGTTAGAATTAAAAATCACACCAGAAACTGAAATCTTCTCTCTTTCTCTCTCTATATTATCGAAAGCGTATTCTTGTGAGTATTTTGATACTTTGAGTGTCTTTATACTGGTGCAAATTCCTTCAAAGACTATATCTAGTAGTCCAAATAAGTATACTATTATTCTTTCGAGGTAAGGGATGTTGTTTTCTTCTTAAATGATATTATTTTCTTCAATATCATTATGCCAAAATATTGTATTACGAACTTTTTATCAAATTTAGAACTTTTTGTGTCTGGGGTTACTTATTCACGATACTCAAGACTATTCACGATACGACACTATTCATTAGAAAAATGAAATTTTCTTCTTTTTGTCCAAAATATCTATTATGGATACTAGCTTTGATTGTATCCATGTTTTGATCATTCTTGAATTTTACTCCACTATGATTACTTATGAGGTATTTTTGGACATGGATAAATCGAAATACGAATCCTTAATATTTGTTATTTTGTTTCTTTGGATTCGCTTTTCTTTAAAATATTTTTCATCATCCTCGGTCCTAAATGATGATATTCTTGAATATCTTTGGCCAGCAAGTGCAAAAATGAATGATTTCGATGAATATCTTTGGTCCGTAGTGCAAAGATGAGCAATTTGTTTAGATGAACATGACCAACTGGTGAATATCTTTGGCCTGTAGTGCAAGGATGAATATTTGATTTATGATGTATATTGATTGATGTTACTGAGGATAAAATATTGATGATGGACTTTTAAATTCATAGATAATAGTAGATTTCATTCTCTACATAACTCTTCTAATGATTTATTGTTTCCCTTGGGAATATTGATCTGAAACTTGTTGTCTATTGTATTTTATCGATTTTTCCCTGTTGAAGACTAACGATAATTTGTTCTATATTATCTTAGTTATAATATTCTTTACTGGGCTAGTTGAGCTCACCCTTTTTTTTTTGTTCCATTTTTCTTCTCGAGAGGCGAGAATGTAAGAAGTACTAGTCGGGGTATGGAATGAAGGTTCTAGAAAGTCGTTTTAGTAGTCCTTACCATTTTTGTAAAATAATGTATCAATAATTGTAATGAAGACTTATTTGGGTATGAATATTGTCTAGATGACAATATTTGTATTTAAACTCATAGTTTTTATGTTGTATTATTAAAGTTGTAGTTGTTTACATTCATGTATTTTGATGACTCGAGAATGGGTATTGTATACCTATTTTGAGGGTGTCATGAGATTGGTATCGAGCTTAGGATATGATCTCTGGCGGAGATCGGGAATAGAACTAGAGGAGGAGAGACGAGTAAATCCTTCACTAGTGTGTCTTACCTAAGCTTAATTGTTGGTTGGTCATAATATAGGGGTATTATGTGATTTGTTAATTTGTTTAATTAACCCTTGTTTTATGGCAGTATTTAAATATGGCAACTGAGAATGTTAACAGTGGAGTAAATGAGACCGTTGAGACGCTTGTACTCACCAACGAGGAGAACGTACAACAGGCTGGCAATGTTCCTCCTGTGAACAACACCACTGAGCAGATGATGAACGATGGGATGTTTAGAAGCTTTTTGCAGTTCATGCAAAATCAGACGAGGGAGACTCGTGTTCAAAATACAGGAGGAAATGATAACAATTCACGGTTTGTCACAGCCAAGCAGTTCAAGGAGTTGGGACCACCAGAATTCTGGGGAAAGCCGGATCCGATTAAGGCGGAGACGTGGGTCAAATAAATTACCAAGATATTCGATGTCTTGGGATGCACGGAGGAACAGAAGGTTCCATTCGCCACCTTTATGTTACGTAATGAGGCGATTCATTGGTGGGAATCGTGAAGCGTACTCCATCCACCGCACTTAGCATGTCTTGGGAAACATTTCAGAATCGTTCAATGACAAGTACTTTCCGAAAGTATTCGGCTATATGAAGGAGGTAGAGTTTATTAGACCGGAGCGAGAATAACATGATGTTGTCCCAAAGATGATGAGGCAAAGTTTGCAGAGTTGTCCAGGTTTGCACCTCATTTGGTGGAGAATGAGGAACGTATGACGCGGATGTTTCTGAGAGGTTTGAAACCCGGCATACGTCAATATCTCATTTTACATAAATTTTCTCTCTATTCAGATGTTGTCAATAGGGCTCAATTATTAGAGCGAGATAACGAGTATGTTCAACCGAGGGACCACAACCAGGATCATACCGGTGACAGCAGTCATCAGAACAACGATAACCAGCGGAGAAAGAAAAATACGGACAAGAGCGGCAACCAATCTGGTGGTAATCATGGCCATGAGAATAGAAGAAGCGAGTCGGGAGGAGATTTTAATAAGAGGAGATTCAACAATGACAATACGAAGACGTCAGCACCAGCAGCAACTGGTTCCAAGGGAGGAGAACAACCACCGGTCATATGCTATAAGTGCGGAAAAGAAGGACATATCAGCCCAAACTGTCCACAATAGTTTAAGGTATGTTATAATTTTGGAAAGGAATGACATATAGCTCGAGATTGCACTGTAGCGAAACCAAGTCCAGCGGGGATAGTGACTCAAAAGGATGTCCCAGAAAAGTCAAAGTCAACGGTTCCTGGAAGAGCGTTTGTCGTGACTAGTCAACATGCGAGGAACCCAAACGAGGTGATCACGGGTAAGCTAATCATAAATTTATGCGAAGTTTATACCTTACTAGATATCGGTGCTACCCATTCATTTATTTCTCTTGCTTGTGCTCAACGTTTAAACTTGACTCCGGAGAAATTAGACTTTGATTTATCTATGGAGACTCCGTTAAGAGAAACTTTCATCACATCCACTGTTTATAAATCTTGTTTGATCCAAGTTGGCACCATCACCTTACTTTTTGACCTTATTTATTTAAAGATACTTGCATTTAACGTGATTTTAGGGATTGATTGGTTAACTACTCATCATGCCAAAATTGATTATTTTCGTAAGGTTGTTAGTTTTCATATTCCTAACCAACTTGTTGTGCGAATTCAAGCAACTAAGCCATTAAAATCAATCACTGTTATATCAAGTCATAAAGCTATTCGTTTATTAAAAAATGGATGTCAAGCTTTCTTAGCCCATGTTATGGATTTGAATAAAGACACATCGATTTGAATAATATTCCCGTTGTTATTGACTTTCCGAAGTATTTCTCAAGAACTTCCGGCCTACCCCGTAACGTGAAGTTGAATTCTTTATTGATCTTGAACTTGGTACAAAGCCCATTTTTAAAACCCCATATCGAATGACTCCTATTGAACTTCAGGAGTTAAAGGTCCAACTACAGGAGTTATTGGACATCGGTTTTATTCGTCCTAGTATATCTCCTTTGGGTACTCCTGTTTTATTTGTAAAGAAGAAAGACGGGAGTATGCGACTTTGTATCGACTACCGGGAATTAAACCATGTCACTATCAAGAATAGGTATCTGCTACCTTGTATTGATGACCTGTTTGACCAGTTGCAAGGAGAACAATTCTTTTTAAAAATTGATCTTCGTTCTGGATATCATCAGCTGAAGATTAGAACTGAGGATATTCCAAAGATCGCCTTTCGAACCCTAAGACGAGCATTATGAATTCTTAGTCATGTCTTTTGGATTGACTAATGCTCCTGCGGCTTTCATGGATATGATGAACCGAGTATTCAAGGATTATTTGGATCGGTTCGTTGTTGTCTTTATTGATGACATCCTCATATATTCTAAAAGTCGTGAAGAAGATCATGAGCACCATTTGAAGTCGGTACTCCAAAGGCTTTGTGAAAACAAGCTTTATGCTGCCAAGTGAAGAAATGCGAGTTCGCTCGAGGAAGTAGCATTCCTTGGGCACGTTGTGTCAAAACATGGAGTATCTATTGACCCGGCCAAGATTGAAGCAATACAAAGTTGGGAACAACCAAAGTCGGTGGACCAAGCACGTAGCTTTCTGGGCTTAGCTGGTTATTATCGAAGATTCGTGGAAGGATTTTCTCGAATCGCTACTCCATTAACTCAGCTGACTCGAAAAGATTTAAAATTCGTATGGAGCGAGGAATGCGAGGAGAGTTTCCAAGAGCTTAAGAGGAGACTCATTTCGGCACCTGTTCTGACAATACCATCTGGTTCGGATGGATTTGTTATCTACAGCGATGCTTCAGGCAAAGGGTTAGGATGTGTTTTCATGCAACGTGGGAAAGTCATAGCCTATGCCTCGCGATAACTTAAAGAATATAAGAGAAATTATCCTACTCATGATCTAGAGTTGGCAGCAGTCATTTTCGCGCTAAAGATCTGGAGGCACTATCTATATGGGGAGAAAGTGGAGATATGTTCAGACCATAAAAGCCTCAAATATTTCTTCACCCAAAAAGAACTCAACATGCGGCAACGATGTTGGCTCGAGCTGTTGAAAGATTATGACCACACTATTCAATACCATCCTGGAAAAGCGAACGTGGTAGCTGACGCATTGAGTAGAAGATCATACGCAGGAACGAGTGCGATGTTGTCAACACAAAGGCCCATTTGGTGTGATTTACAAAAGATGAAGATAGAATTCAAGAATCTGGGGACCCATGCAATGATGTCAAGAATACGTATAGAACCAACTTTAATCGAAAAAGTTAAAGTTGCTCAAGCCACAGACCCGGAGTTAATGCGTATGAAGAAGAAAGTACAAGAAGGTGTAATTCCAGAGGCAAGAATCGATGAAGAAGGAATACTTCGAGTCCACTCCAGACTTTGTGTTCCTAACAATTCTGATTTGAAGTACAAGATCATGATGGAGGCACACAATACACCATTTGCAAACCATCCTGGAAGTACCAAAATGTATCGTGATCTTCGACATACATTTTGGTGGAACAATATGAAGAGAGAGATTGGAAAGTTTATCTCGATGTGTTTAACTTGTCAACGTGTAAAGGCGGAGCATCAAGTGCCTAAGGGTCCATTGCAACCACTGGAGATTCCGAAATGGAAGTGGGAACACATTACCATGGATTTTGTTACGGGTCTTCCCATGGTTTCTCAAGGCATAAATGCTATTTGGGTTATTATTGATAGATTAACCAAGTCTGCTAATTTCTTGCCGATACAGGAGACTTATTCCCTTGAACGTCTTGCTCGTATGTACGTAGATGAGATTGTGAGATTGCATGGCATGCCAGTATCCATAGTTTCGGATCGTGACCCAAGATTCACTTCAAGATTTTGGGTTAGCTTGCAAAAAGCTATGGGCACGGATTTACGATTCAGTTCGGTATACCATCCTCAAACGGACGGACAATAAGAGAGGACTATTCAAACTCTTGAAGATCTATTAAGACTCTGTGTCCTAGACTTCAAAGGGAGTTGGGATAAGTATTTATCATTGGTGGAATTCTCTTACAACAACAGTTATCAGGCAAGTATAGGTGTGGCTCCATTTGAAGCATTATATGGACGAAAGTGTCGCTCTCCAATATGTTGGGATGAGGTGGGTGAAGCAACATTGTTGGGACCTGAGTTGGTACGTATGACTACAGAAAAGATCCAAATGATTCGATAACGTATACAAACGGCACAGGATCGACAAAAGAGTTATGCGGATCTTCATCGAAAAGGCGTGAAATTTGGTATTGGGGATCATGTATTGTTGCGAGTTACTCCATGGAAGGGAGTTACAAGATTTGGGAAGAGAGGAAAGCTCAATCCACGATTTATTGGTCCATTTCAGATTCTTGACAGAGTAGGAAATGTGGCCTATAGACTCGCGTTACCTCCAAGTATGTCTCATGTTCATAATGTTTTTCATATATCTGTGCTTCGTAAATATGTGAAAGACCCAAACCACGTCATTGAGTTAGAACCGGACGAGATAGCTGAAGACTTAATGTACGAGAAAGTACCTGTCAAGATCTTGGATATGAAAGAGCATGTCCTACGCACGAAGGTCATACCACAAGTTAAAGTTTTGTGGAGGAACCATGCTATTGAGGAAATGACCTGGGAGTTAGAAACGGAAATGAAAGCGAGGTATCCTCATCTTTTTGAAACACCAAGTACGTACATCAATTTTGAGGACGAAATTTCATAAGGAGGGGCGGTTGTAAGACCCCAAATTATTAATAAATGAAATTTAATTTCCTCTATTCATTATTTTGAAATAGTAAGGGTTGATTTGATTAATGTGGTTAGTTATCGGTAAATTGCGCAAATATTTCAAATAAGCAAGTGGTTATAAAATATTCGTTTTTATCGGAGAATATTCGTTTGGTCATGGAATATTCTTCTTGCTTGGGAATATTAAATGCGATGGCGCAACCTTGTGTGGGCCCCATAATGTGAAAAAGAGATTGGATGAAGAAAACGACAAATATAAGTTGTTTATGAATAACAGCAGTAGTTATTTACCAATTATCTTGTTAAAATACTTCAAATTGGTTAAAAAAACACAAGAAGACACGGTATTAGCTGCATTGCAATTATTGATTATTACGTAAGAAGGCACTACTCAATAATTGTTATAGTAATTACTGTTTAGTATTTTATTTTATTGATTCAATAATTGTTGCGTTGATATTTTATATTACTGTTGTTTTAATAATTGTCACTACACAGTATTTTCCATTATCGAGCAATAATTTATATTATCTGAATAATATTATTGGATAACATTATTGGCAATGTCTAGAAAGTTAAAATACAAGGAGAGGTTTGGTCATCTAATTCTTGGCGCCAAGTGGAGAGAGATCCTTATTGGAAAGGCCCTCTTTCTCGAGAACTACACGGTTGTTAGATTGTGATTCGTAATATTATTTGTGAATAATTAATTATTGATTTATATGATGAGGAAAATATTGATTTTATGTGGATATAGATGGAGAAATTTTTTTAATGTGACAATTGTTGAAAATTAATATTTTATCTTTTTTTTTGATTAAATAATTCATTTAATTATATTATTATATTTTAATAATATAATAATGGTGATATTTTTACAATGAATGTGAGATATATGAGTATATGAGGAGAAAGAGTATTTTTGTTGCATTAAATAATTAACACATATTTTGTGTGTCGGTGGACCTCATTTCTTAACTGAAATTTGATTATAGCCTGTAAAATCGCTCGTTTGTGGATTTCAGTCAATTTTTGTTTGGAATTTGGAAAAACTTTCTTCTGCAAAGTTGTAGATAATGAAATTTCCTATGGAAAAGACATGTTGTTTGAATTTTTTTTGATAAAGGGGCTATTTATTATGAATTATTGAAGTTCTGAAGTTCCGAAATAATTGATTTTTGGAAGTTTTAATTATTTTTTTCAAGAAAAACGTGTTTGGTGAGTTAAGTGGGTCTAGCATGTGTTATTAATTACTGAATTCAGATCTTCAAAAGTGGATGTATGGAATTTTAACAAATAATAATAATAATATTATATTAAATTTTCTGCTTTGGTGTTCTAAGCATTTTCCTATAAATAGGGTACTTAGGTTAGAATTGAAAATCACACCAGAAACTAAAATCTTCTCTCTTTCTCTCTTTATATTTTCGAGCGTATTCTTGTGAGTATTTTGATACTTTGAGTGTTGCTATACGGTGCAAATTTCCTCAAAGACTATATCCAAAGATTCCAACGGAAGTACTATTCTTTTCGAGGTAAGGGATGTTGTTTTCTTCTTAAATGATATTATTTTCTTCAATATCATTATGCCAAAATATTGGTCTGAACTTTTTATCAAATTTGGAACTTTTTGTGTTGGGGTTACTTATTCACGATATACTACCTTTATTCACGTATACGGCACTATTCACGAATACGGCACTATTCACCAAAAAAATGAAATTTTCTTCTTTTGTCCAAAATATCTATTATGGATACTAGCTTTGATTGTATCCATGTTTTGATCATTCTTGAATTTTACTCCACTATGATTACTTATGAGGTATTTTTGGACATGGATAAACCGAAATACGAATCCTTAATATTTGTTATTTTGTTTCACTGGATTCGTTTCCTTTAAAATATTTTTCATCATCCTCAGTCCTAAATGATGATATTACTGAATATCTTTGGCCTGTAGTGCAAAGATGAATGATTTCTGATGAATATCTTTGGCCCGTAATGCAAAGATGAACAGGTGTTTAGATGAACATGACCAACTGGTGAATATCTTTGGCCAGTAATGCAAAGATGAATATTTGATTTATGATGTATATTGATTGATGTTACAGGGATAAAATATTGATGGACTTTTAAATTCATAGATAATAGTAGATTTCATTCTCTACGTAACTCTTCTATGAATTATTGTTTCCACTGCGAATATTGATCTGAAACTTGTTGTCTATTGTATGTTATCAGATTTTTCCCTGTTGAAGACTAACGATAATTTGTTCTATATTATCTTAGTCATAATATTCTTTACTGGACTAGTTGAGCTCACCCTTTTCCTTTTTGTTTCATTTTTCTTCTCAGGAGGAGAGAATGTAGCGAGTACTAGTCGGGGTATGGAATGAAGGTTTTAGAAAGTCATTTTAGTAGTCCTCACCATTTTTGTAAAATAATGTATCAATAATTATAATGAGGACTTATTTGGGTATGAATATTGTCTAGATGGAAATATTTGTATTTAAACTCACAGTTTTTATGTTGTATTATTAAAGTTGTAGTTGTTTCTGAACCATGATTTTGACGACCTCAGAATGGGTGTTGTATACCTATTTTGGGGCGTCACATATAATCCAGAATTACAAGACGAAATAATATTACTCACATACTACAGAGTATGGAAGAAAATATTATTCCTTATGAATACTGAACAAAAATAATATCCCTTACCTTAGAAGAAGACTGTATACTGGAATAGTGAATTAGCAGAATACTCTTTTCTTCCTCTCTATATCTTCTCTCTCTATAATTTCTCTTATGACTCTTAGGGAATTGGTGAGAATGAAACAAGAATGAGCTTCTATTTATAGGAAAACATAGTTTCGATAATTGCACGTTTTGGGGCTCGAATTATTCCAGTATAATACCTTCATCTTTTCTTCTATTTTTAATTTAGTCATGCAAGTATTATCAATCTTGCACCACCTCCCCTAATAGTAATGCATGTGAATCAATAGTTCCATTCATGTGAACAAATAGTTGTATGTATGTGAACTAATAGCAATTAATTGCTCATTTATCCGATTAATTGCCCGTTTGGTCAATTTAACATCCAGAAATCAATTATTATCGAAATAAATGTCGATTTTCACTAACACTGTAAGACCCCAACTTTTTAATGAATAAAATTGAATTTCCTCTATTTATTATTGTGAATAATAAGGTGTTAATTTGATATAATGCTTTGGTTATGGGTGAAATGTGAAATTTTTTTAAAATACGCAAGCGGTTATAAAATATTCATTTTTGTCGGAGAATATTCGTTTGGTCGTGGAATATTCTTTCTGTCGGGAAATATTCGTACGACGGCGCAACCATTTGTGGGCCCCATAACAGAATAACTTTCGGATGAAGAAAACGACAAAATTGAGTTTTTATAAATAATGGCGTAATCGTTACCGTTAACACTGTTGGAATACCCTGTTGGTAAAGTAAAGTAATACGCGTTGTTCTTACAAGATAGCTTACGGTATTGCATGATTTTTTTTCAATTATTGATTCTTACATGAGAAGGCGCTACTCAATAATTGTTATAGTAATTACTGTTCAATATTTTATTTTATTGATTCAATAATTGATGCGTTGATATTTTATATTATTGTTGTTTCAATAATTGTCACTGCACAGTATCTCCATTATCAGATCAATAATTCATATTATTTGAATAATATTATTACATAGCATTATTGGCAATGTCTAGAAAGTTCTGTCACCTAATTGCGCGCCAGTAAAGAGAAATCCTTATCGGAAAGCCCCCTCTTTTCTGGGAACTGCCTGGTTGTCATTATTGTGATTCTGTAATATTATTTGGGAATAATTAATTATTGATTTATATGATAAGGAAATATTTATTTGATGTGGATATAAATGATGGATTTATTTATGTGGTTATAAATGAAAGAGTTAGTGTTGAGGTGTTTTATCAAATATTTTGTCGGATTAGAGGTATTAAAAGATCAAATCGATTGTTCTTTGACTTTATTGTGTGAGTTATAATATTTAATCAAATAGTTAGATCATTGTAATTTTGGATATATTATACATATATAAGTTGAGTATATGTCCACAAATTTTGAACAGATTAAAATGAACGTATAATTTGTTATGAATTTTAAGAGGTGGTGATTAGGAAATTAGGTTTATAAATAATTTTGGTGGAAAATTCTAGAAATGGGTGGGCCCCACTTTTGGTTGTTGGGGAAGATGACTAATTTTTGGTGGGTAGAATAGTAGCGAGTGTAAAGCCATCAAAGTTCTGAGTCAAGTTTGCTTGGCGTCTTAACATTTTCCTATAAATAGAGGCTAAGTTAGAATTGAAAATCACATTTAATTCATAAGTTTTCTCTTTTTCTCTAGATAATCGAGTGTATTTTGTGAGTATTTAGATACTTGGTGAGTTGCTATTCATCAGTGCAAGTTTCCTTCAGCGTCATATCCGATATCCAATTAGAAGTACTGCTCTTTTGAGGTAAAGGATAGTAAGGGATTTTAAGGGTTGTTATGTTTTTCAGTTTCGTAATTTTTTTGACCTTCAAAAATTCTGAAAAAATTTGAAATGATAATTTCATGAGTTTTCTAGATTGTGTCCAAAAATGACGATTTTTGGATGTGTAGATTATGAGTTATGAATTTCATGAGAAAAGACTATTTTAAAAGTAAACCCTTATAACTCCTTGTTGTTAACTCCAAAATTGGTGAAATTTTTATTGGGAGTACATGTATATGATAGAAGTATACTCTGTAAATTTCGAAATTTTTGGATAAAAGTACAATTTTTTATAAATATCTAAATATTCGGCTGTTTTGGCCATATGAAAAATAGTAAATGATTTTTAAAAATTCTGAGAAAAATATATGTTCAATATGGGACTATATTCTACTAAATCTCAGAAAAGAAAATTTGTTTGTACTGATTTGGTATTTTTCATGAAAATAGACTAGTTATGAGTAAATGAATTAAATATGTTATGTGAAGTAAGAAAATTGGAAAATAAGATGGCCTGAGAATCCTATATGAGGTATATGCAGATTTTTGATGAGGGTTTTGGTTATTGGTGATGAAATCTTATGAATTTGGAATTTTAGGATGATTAAATGCATTATTTAGTAAAGTGTAAACAATTAAAATAAATTGTTTATAAGTTTAAAAAATGTTATTTCAATATCATTATTCCGAAATATTGGTATAGATTTTATTGTAGAATTTCTACCTTTTTGTGTCGGATTTACTATTCATGAGTTACTATTCACAAGTTACTATTCACGAAGTTACTATTCATGGGTTACTATTCACGAGTTACTATTCATGACAAAATTAGTTTCTTTTTCTAACCAAATTATAATTGAGTTATGAATATTACTTTTGAGATTAAATCTATATGTTGATTATATTAATTTTATTATCATATATAACATTTTTATAACCCTAATGATGATATTAATTTCTCTTTGACTTGAGTGTAAAGATGGGTAGATTATTGGTATGATCATGACTATGAGTTCTCTTTGGCCAGTAGTGCAAAGTTGAATTGTTGACTGGTATGATCATGACCATTGAATTTATAATTGAATATCTTTAGCTTAAGTGCAAAGGTGAAATGATCAACATGGTTATAATTATTGTTTATATAAATTCTGAAATGATTATATATTTCTTTGAGATATTAATATATTTGGCCTGTAGTGCAAATATGAACTGTTGATAAATATATTTGGCCTGTAGTGCAAATATGAACTGTTGAGGAATATCTTTGGCCTGTAGTGCAAAGATGAATTGTTGATGAATATTTTTGGCCTGTAGTGCAAAGATGACCTGTTGTTGAATATCTTTGGCCTGTAGTGCAAAGATGGTCTGTTGATGAATATCTTTGGCCCGTAGTGCAAAGATGAAATTGTTAGTATGATTATAAAGCAGAGGCTGTGATTTGGTATAACCATGATCTTTGATGTTTGAGTAAAGGCATGTGATAAAAATTATCTTCGATCACAGGTGCGAAGAGGAATTTAGAATCACAATTATGATTATGAGTTATTCATATAATTGTGGAAAGGAACTGTTGAGTGATGTTACAGGGATAAAACACTGTTGGTGGACTTTTAATATGGAGAAGATAGTAGACTTTATGGTCTATTTGACTCTTCTAATGGATTGCTCGTTCCACTGCAACTATGGTTGAAAAGTTTTATCATCTACCATATATTCTAAATCTCTGATTTATTACTGATGAAGGCTATTGATAATTTAATTATCTGTAGTCATGATATTCTTTACTGGGCTAGTTGTGCTCACCCTTTTGCTTCACAATTCCTTTTTAGGTAATAAGAGTGTAGCTGGGTCGAGCGAGGGTAACGGGGAAATAGAACGGTGGTCTCTAGCTGTGGAGGTTCTCCCTAAGCAGTATAGAAAGGTGTTGTATACATCATTTAGTTGTTATATTTGGTGAATCAAATAGGGTGAGGCGAACCCAACGTTGTAAGGGTGTTTTGCCACTATCATACAAGATGTCTAATGACATACAACCTCGTGTCATCATAAGACAGGGTTGTGCTCATCCACTTGCTGAGTATATCTACGAGCACTACCTATATAATCTTGGTGTTTGGTTCAAGTATAACTCTCAATTACAGACAGTGGAGATAATGATATGTCAAGAGAAGACTCACCATTGGAAAGAATATGATAGTAATCTTCTCATTTTTCTTTGGGGTCTATTGGGTCAACCAAGGATAATTCTGTGGCTATATGATATCTATCATAACCTTGACGCATGGCCTCCTATGTACGAAGGTTTTCTTGAGCACTTCCCAAAGATTTTAATTTCTAAAACAGTTTTGGACTATACCTTTATGTAAGATGTCATGGTGACATGCTACCCAAGTTGGTGTCAAGAGTCACAGTTGATATATATATTTGTATCAAAACTCACAACACATGAGTTGTTGTATTTTGCACCACAATTGTTGTAATAAAGTTGTAGTTATTTTCTGTACCATGTATTTGGCGACTCAGAATGGGTTGGATGGAATGGACCTATTTTGGGGTTGTCACAAACACAAATAATCCCAACACAATGGAAATATTTTTATCAACAATTTCATCTTTAATCAACACGAACTTATTCATCATTAATACTATAACTCACAATATTTAACAACCAGATCATTCCCAGGAAAGAGGGGGCTTTCTGATAAGAATTTCTCCCTACTGGCGCGCAATTAGGTGACCAAATTATAGAGAGAAGCTATAAAAAGAAAATCTATAGAAGAAGAGAAGCCTGCTACTTCACTACTCCTATATCCAGTTTCTTTTACGGTAAGGGGTGTTATTTCTTTTGTATTCAAGAAAAGAACTTCTGTTATTCCATTCTTTATTATTCTATTGGAATAACATGTATACGCAGGCTACCCTATACTTGGTGACATTCTTCTATTATTCCGTCTTTTATTATTACATTGGAATATCACATGCATGCGTTTTACTGTTGGACTGATTCCGCCTTTTATTATTCTGTTGGAATATCACATCGTACGTGTGTTTACGCCGGACTGGTTCCATCTTTATTATTATTACATTGGAATATCACATGCATGCATTTATGGGACTGGTTAAAATCTTTATTATTACATTGGAACATCGTGTATGCGGTGCGAATTTACTTTGACACGGTTCCGATTACTTATTATTACGTTGGAATATCACGTCTAAGCCAAACTACGCATGCATGGTGATTTCTTTTGTTATTCCATTCGTTATTATACTCAGTTGGTTAAAGTTTTGACTTCTATACTCCATGAAATTAGTAGAATATCCTTGATATTTGCGCTTCATCCAGTATCTTTTCATGGAAATATTCTTCTGAGCATTCTTGAATTTTACTCTACAAAGCAGTATCATGTTGACAATTTGAACGTTATCAGTTCTTGGATAAACTAATTCTTGAACTTATTTTATTGAATTCTTATATCATTGTCATTATCCTCATGTTTATATTATGTTGAAAGTCATCTGTGGCCTGTAGTGCATAGATGGACTTGGTATGATTATGACCAGGGATTATTCGGTATAATCATAACCGTAATGTTACAAATGATGTGAAAAAAGTCCTCATTGGCTCGTAGTGCATTGATGGATAGTTTTTGGTATGATTATGGCTATGGATTCTCTTTGACCGTAGTGTAAAGATGAATTATTTTATGGCATGATCAGGACCATTGATGAAAACATGATTATCTTAAGCCGTAGTGCATGGATAATTCGTGGTCGTGATACTAAAGAATATCCTTAGCCGTAGTGCAGGAGTGATTCGATGATGTGGATTATTTATTAAGCTGAGTCCCAGTGATAAAAGTGATGAAAATCATTTTAAATTATAAAAGATAGTAGATTTTATTCTCTACTTGACTCTTCTAATGGATTGTTTGTTCCGCTGTAGTTAAACTTGATGTTTGTTATATTTTATCAGTTTAACACTGTTGAAGGCTAACGATAAATTATTCTGCATTATCTTAGTCTTAATATTTCTTACTGGGCTAGTTGAGCTCACCCTTTCTTTCACTGTTCTCTTCAGGAAATGAGAACGTAGCTGGGACTAGTCGGGGAACAGAGTGATGGTCCTAGATGGTGCATTAGTAGTCCTCAACATTCTGTGAAATAGTGTGATAATAATTATAATGTGAATTCCTTTTGAGTTTGTATAATATCTAGTAGACAATATTTGTATTCAAACTCACAGTTTATGTTTTGTCGTATTATACACGACAGTTGTATTATTAAGTTGTATTTAAATTCTGTACCATGTATCTGGCGACCCAAGATGGGTGATGTATACCTAATTTTGGGGGTGTCACAAGTCTGCTACCTCACTATTCTAGTATCCAGTCTTCTTTTGAGGTAAGGGGTATTATTTCTTTCGTATTCATGAAGAGAGTTATTTTCTTTCAATAATCGTAAGGGTTGTTATTCCATTCTTTATTTTTCTGTTGGAATATCCTGCCTGTGCGGTCTATCGAATGCCTGCTGAATTCTTCTGTTATTCCATTATTTATTATTCATTGGAATAAACTTTTATGCATATGATCTATCACATGCCTTGTGAATTCTTACATTATTCCATTCTTTATTATTACATTGGAATAACTTTATGCATGCGATCTATCGCATGCCACGGTGAATTCTGTTGTTATTCCATTCTTTATTATTTTGTTGGAATATCCAAATTGTGTGAATTACGCATGACATTGTTCCGTTCTTTATTATTACATTGGAATATCACATGCTAAATGCGGATTACGCGTGACATGGTTCCATTCTTTATTATTCATTTGGAATAACACGTCTGCATGTGGATTCTTCGCATGCATTGTGAATGATCATTCGTATTCATTCCTTATTAAATTGTGGAAATGATGCGTCTCACGTGGATTACCGCATGGCGGTGAAAATCCATTTCATAGCCAGAGTATATTCTATTATACTTGTATGAGATATCATTTCTTTTGTACTAAATCATGAAATATCATTTTCTTTGGTATTTTTTTTTTTTTTACGAAGTTACTATTCACTTGCTACTATTCATCCGATTACTATTCACTCTAGTATTATTCACTCGGGTAGTTGAGAAGGTTTTAAATGTAGAAGTACTATTTACGAGTTACTATTCACGGGTTACTATTCACCAAATTACTATTCACTCTAGTATCATTCACTTGGGTATTCGGGACACTTTTCATGTCGGGGTACTATTCACGGTGTGACGCCCCCAAAACAGGTATACATCACCCATCTTGAGTCGCCAAATACATGGTACAAAATCCAAATACAACTTAATTATACAACTGTCGTGTAAAATACGACAAAACATAATTTAAGAGTTTTAATAAGAATATTGTCATCTAGACAATATCCACACTCAATGAAGTCCTCATTACATTTATTGTCACACTATTTAATGTAATAGTGAGGACTACTAATGCTATCATCCTGACCGCCACTCGCTGGTTCCCCGACTAGTCCATTTGCCACGTTCTCATTTCACAGAAGAGAACGGTGAAAGAAAGGGTGAGCTCAACTAGCCCAAGAAGAAATATTATGACTAAGATAATGCGAGAATAAATTATCATTAGCCTTCAATGATGTTAAATTGATAAAATATAATAAACATCAAGTTTAATCTGCAATGAACAAGCAATCCATTAGAAGAGTCAAGTAGAGAATAAAATCTACTATCTTCTATGATTTAAAAGGTTTTTCATCACTTTTATCGCCGAGACTCAAATTTTAATAAATAAACCACATCATCCCCCCGCACTATGGCAAAGATATTCATTAGTATCACGACCACAAATTATCCATGCACTACGGGCCAAGGATATTCGTGTATTCATCAATGGTCATGATCATGCCAACAACTGTCCATCAATTCACTACGTGCCAATGAGGACTTTTACCACATCATTTGTAACATTACGGTTATGATTATACCGAATAATCCCTGGTCAGAATCATACCAAGTCCATCTTTGCACTACAGGCCACAGATGACTTTCAACATAATATAAACATGAGGCTGATGACAATGATATAAGAATTCAATAAAACAAGTTCAAGAATTAATTTATCCAGGAACCGATAACGTCCAAATTGTCAACATGATACTGCTTTAATTGGTGGAGTAAAATTCAAGAATGCTCAGAAGAATATTTCCATGAAAAGATACTGGATGAAGCACAAATATCAAGGATATTCCACTAATTTCATGGAGTATAAAAGCCAAAACTTTAACCAACTGAGTATAATAAAGAATGGAATAACAAAAGAATTCACCAGGCATGCGATAGACCGCATGTAATCGGTTATTCTAATGTAATAATAAATAATGGAACTGTGTCATGCGTAAACGCACGTATGTGATATTCCAATGAATAATAAAGAATGGAATAATGTAAGAATTCACCATGCATGTGATAGGTCGCATGCAGAAAAGTTATTCCAGCGTAATAATAAATAATGGAACTGTGTCATGCGTAATACGCATGCATGTGATGTTCCAATAGAATAATATAGAATGGAATAATGTAAGAATTTCACCATGTATGTGGTACTCAGCATGATAAAGTTATTCCAACAGAATAATAAATAACGGAACTGTGTCATGAGTAATTCACACGCATGTGATGTTCCAATAGAATAATAAGGGATGGAATAACAATAGCTCTCTTCAAGAACACGAAAGAAATAATACCCATTACCTTAGAAAAACTGGATACTGGAATAATGAGGTAGCAGACTTCTCTTCTTCTTTCTCTCTATAATTTCTCTCTATAATAATTGCTCTAAATCTTTTGTGAATTGGTGAGAAATGAAGGAAGAATGAGCTTCTATTTATTGAAAAATATAGTTTTGATAATTGCACGTTTTGGGGCTCGAAATATTACAGTATAATACATTCCTCTTTTTCTTCATTTTTAATTTAGTCCTGCAAGTATTAACAAACTTGCACCACCTCCCTTAATAGTAAATAATGAGAATTAATAGTTCATTCATGTGACTCAATAGTATAATCATGTGAAAAACTAATTACAAAGATAAGTACCTTCAACTATACCTCCATTTTTAACTTAGTCATGCAAGTATTATCAATCTTGCACCAACTCCCCTAATAGTACAAGAATGTGATTCAATAGTACACACATGTGAACAAATAGTTATATAAACATGTGAATTAGTAGCAATTAATTGTTCATTTATCCGATAAATTATCCGATTTATCAATATAACCCCCAGACATCAATTATCATCGGAATATATGTCGATTTCCACTAACACTAATAATTCCAACACAATGGAACTATTAAATTCATCTTTAATCAACACAACTTATTCATCATTAATATTATAACTCATAATATTTAACAACCAGGTCGTTCCCAAGAAAGAGGGGGCTTTCCGATAAGGATTTCTCCTTATTGGCGCGCAATTAGGTGACCAAACCTCTCATTGACAGAACTTCTAGACATTGTCAATATTGCAAATAATAATATGAATAACTTTGCCGTCTCAATTATTGATTTAATAATATAACATATTATACAGATGATACTGTGACAATAATCGAATCAATTGTATGATAGATATGATGCAACAATTACTGTAGCAATAATTGAGTATAACTGAGTGACTTCTTGCGTAAGCATCAATAATCAATACCGTGTGCTACTATACAACCATGCGTATTACTGTACTTTTGCTACCGGGTAGTTCAACAGTTTTAACGGTAACACTTTCGCCGTTATTTTTATAAAAAGATAAATTCGTCTTTTCTAACTACGACAATACTTCCGTTGTGGGGTCCACCAATGATTGTTCCATCGTACGAATATTCCCTGTTAAAACGAATAATCCCCGACCAATCGAATATTATATAACAACTTGCTTACTTTGCAAAATTTATAAATATTACCCCCAACTATAACATTATATCAAATCCATACCATAATATTCAAAAAAATATTTCGAGAAATTTAAATCTTTATTCATAAAATCTGGGGTCTCACAAACGGGATACTATTCCCGAAGTACTATTCACGGGGTACTATTCACCCAAAAAATATATTTCTTTTCTATCCAAATTATTTTTGGTACATGAATATTATTCTTGAATTTTACCCCACAAAGCAGTATCATGTTGACAATTTGGACGTTATTGATTTTTGGATAAATTAAATTATAAATCTTTAAAATTTATCCTTGAACTTGTTTTATTGAATTATTATGTCATTGTCATCATCCTCATGTTTATATTGTGATGAAAGTCATCTTTGGCTTACGTGCATATATGGACTTGGTATGATTATGACCAGGGATTATTAGGTATAATCATGACCGTAATGTAACGAATGATGTGGTAAAAGTCCTCATTGGCCTGTAGTTCATTGATGGATAGTTGTTGGTATGATTATGACTAGGGATTATTCGGTATAATCATGACCTTTGATGATTACATGAATATCCTTGGCTGTGGTGCAGGGATGATTCGATTTTATTTATTAAGCTGAGTCTCAACGATAAAGTTGATGAAAAACTTTTTAAATCATAGAAGATAGTAGATTTTATGCTCTACTTGACTCTTCTGATGGATTGCTTATTCCGCTGCAGTTAAACTTGATGTATATTGTATTTTATCAGTTTAACACTGTTGAAGACTAATGATAATTTATTCTGCATTATCTTAGTCATAATATTTCTTACTGGGCTAGTTGAGCTCACCCTTTTCTTTCACTGTTCTCTTCAGATAATGAGAATATAGTTGGGACTAGTCGGAGAACGGAGTGACGGCCCGAGATGGTTGTTTTAGCAGTCCTCACTACTTAGTGTGATAATAAGTGTAATGAGGATTGAATTTGAGTTTGTATACTGTCTATGAGACAATATTCATGTAAACTCTCAGCTATGTTTTGTCGTATTTTTACTTGACAGTTATATAATTAAGTTTGTAGTTGATTTATGTAGAATGTATCTGGCGACTCAAGATGGGTGATGTATGCACGTTTTGGGGGCGTCACACTTTCTGCCCCTTTACACTTTTGCCCTTTTCTGCCCTTCGCAAACCCTAATTGCATCCAGTCATGCCCTCATCATCCAGAGCTACAACAACGACCTCCTCATACGCAGGTAATTAACAATTTCTAGTTTTTATATTGATTTTCATATGAGATGATAATCAAGGAATTTTTATCAATTTTTTATCGATTCAAATTGGGGATGTGTTGTTGATGAGAATTTAGTTTTCTTGATTTTGTAAGGACATGAATTGAAGAAGATGATATCATCAAATTAATTTGCTTCCATGCATTTAATTTCTCATTTATGAAAAGGTTGAGGAAGCTTTGAATGCAAATCTGAGATGAAGTTATTAATTAACACATAGAGTAATCGCTCACGAGTGTAGACTATGTAATCTTGATGAGATGATGGAAAATATGTGACCCTTGTTCATAAATACTTGTAGTAAGCATACATATATCGTAAAAGGACCTATTTTTTCTTCTATTTTTATTTTTGGTGCATTGAAAAGGACTCATTTATTAGACTCATTTATGCTTCAACTACATTTGATGCTGAAGTCTTGTCAAATAAAAATGAGAGACAATTTATATGTTTATTAAAGTAAATTTATATGTTTCGTATGGTCTCCATATCAAGTTTGTTTATTTGTCACAATAGTAGCTTTAATTGGGCCTGCCCCTGTCTGCCTTAGCTTACTGTGAATTATTGTTGATCTTTTTTATGCTTGTCTGCTGATAGAAAAATGTCATCAAATTCGTCTACTGCTACATCCGTATGGCCTCCGTTCATATGTCGTTGTGGTATGGACCCTTGTATAGTAAAACTTTCAATGTCGGAAAAGAATCCGGGTAGACACTATTATTCTTGTCCAAGAATGGTATGTATTTATTTATTGTAATTTTTGTATATTTTTTCCTTTTACACAAATGAATAAATTTATTGTGTCCCAAATATGCAACAATGTGGTAACTTCATCAGCTGGTGTGACGAATATGTTCGAGTGTTGCATGATCAAGGGAGGTTGCAAATGGACACATCCGAGCGTTTAAATGTAACAACTCATCCAACGAATACTAACGACTCCAATGAATTAACGATGGTGAAAATTGAAGTGCGTCAATTGCAACTAACTCAACGATTTTTCATAATTGTTAATGTTATATATGCGGTGTTGTTGTTAATGTTATTAATTCGGTTGTATTTTTGATAATTTTCATTATTTAACCAACTCATTATGTATGAGATTTGTGCACTTATAGGTATTGAATGAGATTTCTTATTGTGTTGGTTTTACAGTAGTATCAGATGCATTTATTATGATTTCTTACGGGCCCTTTATTATGATTTCTTAATATTTGGTTTTACATTTTCCATCTTCGATAGCAGATGCATGTGAAAAAAGATGTGTTCAGGTACCAAAACTACAATGATGTACTTCTGTAAGTTATGATTGTACTTAATTGTGTTTCCTTTTGGAAATGTGTAATGTTCTTTGACCGTGTTATGAATTCTACAAGTTTCTCTTTTGCATATGCATTGTAGAAACTAAAAGCATCATCTATTGTTTGAAATTCTTGACCTATTTTTGGTTTCAACTCTGGTGCTACTTGAGGATTATACACCATATCTGAAAAGTTAGGATCTAACTCAACACATTGTTCCTCATTTAGCCCACTCTTTAATTCAAAGTCTACATTCCCCCTTCTTTCCACTCTAAATTTTCTCCCATCCCATACTCTGCTTCCACGTTATCCATTTTGATTAAAACCTATAATGATCAAATTTGATAATTAACTTTTCAGAATATGATAAAATTGTGAAAACCACAACCAAAATATATTAAATAAATAAAAAATTATTTAATAATGATTATATAATTTTAATCATTTTTTTATTCAATCAATGCACGAAGGAATGGTAAAAAAAATGGGTCCTTTTAAATATAAAAACCATACAACGAAAGAATAAATTGAGCTAAGAATGTGAGTTCAGAAACAACGATTAAAGGAACATGAACATTCTTGTGAATAAAGGAAGGAACAAAGTAGAGGCACATAATTACGCAACTTAAACAGAATTGGGAATGGGGGTTGGGGGGAAGAAATCAAACGCACATAAATTTTAATCCTAAAATTACTAATTACAGACTAATAGCAGCACCACCACTACCAGAAAATCGAGCTATAGCGACGGTCACCGACCGTCGCTATAGATGAAAAGACCGTCGCTATAGGCTATAGCGACGGTTGCTGGCCGTCGCTATAGAAGCCGTCGCAAAAACCTATAGCGACGTTTTTTTCCCTATAGCGACGGTCCGACCGTCGCCAGAAAACGCCACAAAAACGCGCTTGAAGTTTTTTACTAACGGTCAGGAAATTGATATAGCGACGGTCATGACCGTCGCTATAGGAAAATTTTGGCGCGAATATGTGGTCTACTGCGACGGTCGGCGACCGTCGCTATAGGTGAAATTTTGGCGAATCGAGGAGACTCTGCGACGATCATGGCCGAAAATCACTATAAAGTTAGATTTATGGGAATATGAGGTCTATTGCAACGGTCATGGCCGTCGCTATAGGTGAGATTTTACGCAAATGTAAGAGGTATTGCGACAGTCGTGGCCGTCGCTATAGGTGTTTTGGCGACAAAAACTTTGTTATATAATATTTCTTATTTATTTTACCTGTTAAGAAGCATAACTACATTCAACCATCCAATCTGAATATAACATTTACAACTAAAAGAATAAAACAAATGAAGTCTATCAATGTATAATATCATCTAAATATACATAACCATCCAAAATGCTGTTACTATGTATCAAAATAGTACATAACCAATAGCACATTTAACATATTTTCAGTAGCACATCTATAACAAATTTTCATCCAAAATAGTGTTACATTTAACAAATTTTCAGCAGCAGGAGACATGTCACAGGTCCTCTATAGGATTATTTGATCCACTAATATCACCATTATCTCCTTCTATGTAATGATCCTACAAATTAATTATCAAGTGAACTTGTTAATCCATATACAAACAGAGTGATAGAGCACAAATTTGAAGTATAAGTGGAATGAGAGAGCAACACCTGATTGTTGGAATGAGCATTTGGAACTGATGACTTCTTCATAAATTCTGTCATCATTGATAATAGTTCATCCACTTTCCTTGCAGTATCGTCTCCTTTTTCCCGCACCTTTTTCAACTCAGCTTTCAATTCTTGATTTTCACGTTGTACTTCATTATTTGTGTCACGAGGCCCCCAAGTGTTTGTAGCTGTGGCACCAACTCCACCTTGTTGAAGTCTACCATGTCGCTCTGGTCCAAGAACTTGTGCAAGTATATCATTCCGTCCTGTACTACTACTTTCACCAGTCGATTCCTGAGTCTTCTTTAACTCAATAATTTTTCCTGTGAAAATATACAATGCAAAATATACATAACTTAAATGTACAAGGCAGTTCAACATAACTTAAAGAAGAGTAACAAATAACAAAATCTCATGGGATACTCCCATCAACCATCATGATATAGCATAGACCTATGATGACAAGAAGCCCAACAGAGCATTACAGTTAACAGACCACCGTAACAACATATCATTAGAAGGCACAAAAGGAGCAATAGCCAAGCAGAATGGAACACATTAGCAACAACAACAACAAGAAGAGGTTGCAAACCATAGAATGGAGCCACAATATCATAACATGGTTGCAAACCCAAACACCACAAACCAAACATCACATTATATAGCTAGCAGTCATATAAAAGATTACAAGGCAAGAAGCCCAACATAACATTACACTTAACAGATCAGTACCATTTTAACCTGTACCAACATATCACCATTTTAAGCATTAGAAGATACACAAAAGGAGCAGCAGTCAAGCAGGATGAAACACATTAGCAGTAGCAACAAGAGAGGCAACATCTGCAAACCAACTGTAGTCTATCCATTAGCAGTAGTAACAAGAGAAGCCAAATTAGAATACTTTAATTTAATAAAAGAATTAAAATAAAACAACTATTAATTAGAACATTTTAAGTTAAACTGTTTCAAAATCCTCAAGTACTTTTGCTAACCCTTTTTTAAAGGTAGAATCAAACATAATTCCAAAGTATCCAAAGGTTAATCTTTTCTTTTTTAATAATTTATACTTTAACTCATATTTGAAAAATAAGGTAATTTATGCTATATGATTACTTAAGTTTACACCACCTTACTTACCACCCCTATCCATTTATTTCATCGCCTATAATCGCTAAGCTAAGGCGGGGCGCATAAATATGATCTTCGGGTGCAATCTCTATGATGGGTAGGAGGGACCATAATATTGAGACAATATAAACTTTTGTTCTAAAATTCACCTAACCCACAGTTCAGACATACCGTGGCACATAAATGGAATAAGAAGGATGTCACCTCTCATGTCTTCCACAATGAAAATGGAATCTGATAAGTAAGATTTCGAGCAAAGTGTTTACATAATCTTATTCTGCCCCCTCGCTCAAGGTCTATCAATCAAGTTCATCTTTTTTAAACTGCCACTTTTGGGTGTTGGTGCTTAAACCTAATTGGCTTGTGGATGGAAGGAAATGAAACTGTTGGCGGAAGTGGACCAACCAGGCAGCAAGTCACTTTAAGGATTTAATTTGAGAAGGTAGTAACTAATAGAATAAATAATCATATAATAACTAGTATATAGAATCATATCCTCGGTAAAGAGCTTAAAGATAATATAGAATAAAGAGTTAAAAGACTCCATTGTTTGAGGATTGATAAATACGTACCACATTCGAGGATGCTCTAGGTACAATTGAGTTATCACTTCGAGTGTGGGATTGTATATACATATCCGCTCGATCAATCTCTTTTTTATTTATTTGGTACTACAAATAAAATAAAAAATAGTACATAATTCAAGAAATACTCTATTCATAGAAGTCTAATACATGATTAACGACAAAAAATAGGGAAATAACATCAAATTACCAATTCATGCTTCTTTTTTGGAATTGATTTAGTGCCCAACGTATGACCTACCAACAATTTTTTTCGATTTTCATAATTTCTTATGTCATAGACATTCGCTCGTGTAAGAAAGCCAATTTTGTCTTCATTATTACTCCTCAGCCCATCCTATCTCCTCTACTCAAATTCAGTACATAACACTATCACAATGGCATAACAGTCAATTAAATGCTATAGCAGTTTTCATAGCAGCTCAAAAATAGCACATAGTAGTCTTCATGTCTATACCATCCCTTTTAGGCAAGGTTCAGTGCTAAGCCATCAAAACAGTCCTCATAATACCATGACAGTTAACAAGGTCACACAAGTAATACTAGCAGTCAGCCAGCATAACAATATAGCATAGTAGTGAATTTTAATACTACAACAGTTAATAAAGCAACACATAACAGTTCATAAAATGTAATAACAGTTAGTATAGCAACTAAAGTCCTTCTAGCAGTCATTTATGCTCATTCCAGCCCCAACAACAAGTATATTGTCTTAGTCCATTAAGTATACCAGTTCTGGGCATGATAATATAATTTTACATCATAAATAACCAACCATTTTGGGACTCTTTTTATAGCCACATGCTGTTTTGCCATTTAGCAGTTTTAGTTTAGTATCTTAGGCATGGTTTATCACACCAAAAACAGTAGCAAGCACTGATTTGTATGCCTTTCTAACACAAAAACATTTTATCTACCATATATACATGATTTAAAGCATCTAGAGGCAGGATCCTTAAGTTTTAAATCAAAACAGCCCCTCAATCTCTTAATCACAAGGGTTATAAAATCATGCACTTGATATATACTATATATTCATGATTTAAAAACTTGTATACAAGGTACTAGTACTCAAACATAGGCTTCCAAAACAGTTTTGATAAAACTCACCATTGCAGTTCATAGTAGTATAGCACAGCATACTATTCCAGTTTATTATAATAACAGTTACACACACATATTTCTTTAGTACTAAAGTTTAATACAAGGTTCATAGCTTGCTTTTAAATTACCTTGAGGTATTCAACCCTTTTAGTTAAGAATATAGTACACATATGATACACATATAGCATACTAATTTGTCCCAGCTATTAATTCTTTCTAGTAATGATCAACACAGTCCATATAGAGTATTATAGACATGGTTTAATACCATTAAACCAAAACAGCACCAAATATTGAATTTCATGTGCAAGTACTTGCTATATATTATATTTTCCATAGTTAAACATATGGGTGTAATACCTTAAGATTTTTCTCAAAACAGTCTCTAGTAGGCTTTAGGTTCATTAGAATAACAACAAAACACTTACACAGTTAGGTTCATTAGAATACAATGATGTTGTTCCACAACAGTTCAATGATGTTGTTCCACATTGAGTCATTACATTAGCATCTAAGTAGGTCATATATCTTGTTAAGAGAAAGAAGACATCAAAAGAGCACATTGTTAACCAATTGAAATATTATCAGTCACACTAGTGCAAATATTCAAATACTAGCTAGCTAGCTAACTGTGAAATGAATACAAGACAAGACTGCTCTAATAATTTAAAAAGGAACATCAGCAACCCATACCACATAACAAAAGCATAGTGCAATTTGAATAAATGAACTTTTTCAAGGAATTAAAGAAACAGTATACAAAGCATAATATAGGAAACATTGAAACACCAAATTTGAAATTGCGGTCGATCGTAATCACACCAAAACATGTATCCTAATCTAGAAATGAATGTTCTGAATAGTACTAGTATAGAATCCAAAGGTACGAGTCATCTACTTCAGTCATTCTAAATCACAGACAAGCTTTGTTTTTACCTTCATGACAATGCAAGTATAAGTGTAGACATATGCATGGTACCTTCATTATTCTCATGAATGCTTTCCTCCTCTGCATGTGGTTCATCGGCATGGATCTCATTATCATTAATTTTCGGGCCATTGGAATAGTTAGCACGGGATCTAGACGTTCTATTTGAAGCCATTAAAGCAACCTGAGAAACAAAAATATGAATTCAGAATAGTAAAGAATATCAATTCATAATTGATAGAACAGTTTTAATAGGAAGAGAGCTGATCTTTTCCTCGAGTAAAATCTCTTTTTTTAATAACACAAATCAAGGAAAAGATCAGCTCTCTTCCTATTGCTCACTGTGATTTTTCCTAACAGAAAGACAACTCTACTTCAAGATTGTATAGTTCAAGCCTCACAAGAATTATATAAGAACCACATACTGTACATGCAAAGCTTGTGCCAAGATTATGAGACATAAGATAGTCTAGATATTTGCTAATAGCATAAGGAGCACCAAGATATAATATCAGAAACAGAATATATTATACTAATACATAAGATAGTCTAGATATTATACTAATAAATAAAATAGTCTAGATATTTGCTAATAGTACAAGGAGCACCAAGATATAATATCAGAAACAAAAGATATTATACTAATACATAAGATAGTCTAGATATTATACTAATAAATAAGATAGTCTAGATATTTGCTAATAGTACAAGGAGCACCAAGATATAATATCAGAAACAGATCTATCAAAGTGTAACAGTTTCTCTTTTGGAGAAAATGGACAAAGTGTAACAAGACAGATCTATCAATTATGACGTTTATCCTCTTCATTCTTCCTCATCTTCATTTTCCTCACTATCACCCTCCTCTTCATCTTCGGAACCCTCTTCTTCTTCTCCGTCTCCGTCTCCATTCTCATCTTCATCAACAATATGTTCAATCATTCGTCTTTTGAAACGAGATGTATCAATTTGAGATCCTGTTTTTTGCTTACTTTTAAGTCTTTTTCGTCCATTTTCAACTAATTCAGCATTAACGTCATTCCTAACCCAATTTATGTTTTCAATATCAACTTCTACAACCGGAGTGATGAATTCTTCATTGGTATTGGGTAACTCGTCACTATCAGAATCTACTTCAGCATCTTCATATAAATCTCTCGGCTTTGTTCGTATAACCACACGCCAATTGTTATCCCTTTGATCATCAACATAAAATATTTGTTGAACACGAGAAGGCATTACAAAGGGCTCATCGGTTGAACCAAACTTTTGATAATTTACAAGCGTGAAGCCATAGTCATCGGGCCATTTTGACCCCTCTCATCACGTGCTAAGCTGTCATACCACTTACATTTGAATAGAACAACTTTGCGGATCCATAATAATCTAATTCAACAACATCTTCCAAAATACCAAAGTATTCAACTACATCTTCCTTAGGATTTCGGTCTCTAGCAGAGGAATATCCACGAGTAGTTGCTACCATATATACCCCACTATTCTGCGTTCTCCTCTTACTCTCACAACTTGTAGAATGGAATCGATACCCATTTACCAAATAACCATCTCCTCTCTTGCCTATCAAATTTGGGCCAAATGCAAGAGCTTGAACTTCTTTTGAAGCATCATTATTCATAGTTGCCATCTACAAAATGGTAGCAATATAAGCAAATTCCATCCATTTATTATTAATAACCATTACGAAATTTTGCATAAAATTATGTTCACATAATGTAGTACTTACATAATTCTTAAACCATTCAGGAAATTTCTTTTTTTTAGCATTGTCAATTTCCCTTGGCGTTGGTTTTTGTTTACGCTTTCCACGTCGTAACATATATGAATCTTGCCAAATACTACAAACAAATAAACAAACAAATTTTTTTGTCATAGCTAGCTGGCTAACAAAAGTTATTAATATTTCGAACAATAAATGTCATTCTTTATTTACTCACCTTAGATATGACTCAACCTCTGTACAATTGAATAGCACATACAGTGTGCACTCTTGACATCATCGCCACATGTAGTACAAACTTTTGGGACATTAAGAAATCGACCTATGTTTACGAATACTGATAAACTTGATTCACCTTGTTCAGTATCCATCTTCATTTCTTCCAACTCGTTTCCATGCAAAGATTGTGTTGACTCAAATATCTTGAGCAAAATGTAACACATTCTTCACGATATACCCTTCTACAATTGACCCTTTCCGACTTACATTGCTATGAATATACCCTTTTAACTTGCCCATGTATCTTTCAAAAGCCCACATTTGTCGATATTTCACATTTCCAGCTATCTTTGCCTCTTCAGCAAGGTGGACACACAAATGTACCATTATATCAAAGAAAGGGAGGAAACACAATCTCAAGCTTGCAAAGTATTAACGAATTTTCTTGTTCAAGTTCATAATCTTCCGATGTGTTATAGTTGGAACATAATTCTCTAAAGTAGTTACAAAGTTTAATTATTGTTGAAAGCGTATATGTATCAGGCAAGTTGGTACATCGTATTGCTATTGGAAGTAATTGTTGCATTAAAATATGGCAATCGTGACTTTTAAGACCTGAGATCTTGCCCCCCTTCAAATTGATGCAACGTGAAATATTTGAAGCATATCCATCAGGTACCTTAACATTTTTCAACACTTGCAAGAAATCATGTCTTTCTTTCTTAGATATTGAGTAGCTTGCAGCCGGCAAAATGTACTTTGAATTGCTTGCTTGCACAGGTATTGGATGGAGCTCTCTTCGTATACCCATTTTCATCAAGTCCAATCGTGCTTTTAAATTATCTTTTAACTTTCCTTGCACACTCAACAATGTCCCAATCAGGCTATCACAAATGTTTTTGGCAATGTGCATTCCATCTAGATTGTGGCGCAACAAAAGTATCCGCCAATATGGCAATTCAATGAAAATAGATTTCTTCCTCCAATTATGTTTTGAGTCATGGGGAATGGTCTTCGTGCTAGTGGGTGTCTTTCCAAAAGTGACATTAATGGCATTAACTTGTTCGAGAATATCAAATCCTGATGGCACCACCGGAGCTTCACTATGGTCACATTGTCCGTTAAATCTTCGTGTATCAAACCTATAACTATGACCCGACTCAAGAAAACAACGATGCCCGATATAACATTCCTAACTTTGCAATCTACAAGAACGAGTGTTCATTTGACATGATGGACATGCCAACTTACCTTTAGTGCTCCAACCAGACAACATAGTAAGAGCTGGAAAATCACTAATTGTCCACAACAGTGCAGAGTCTTACTCTGCAGCTTGAGAGAATGTAGGGTACATTGTATCCAAATGCTTCCAAGCTGCAGAGTCAGCTGGATGACGATTCACTCCATCTTTCCGTCGCTTTACATGATGCCACGTCATGTATTTTGCAGTTTCTACAGACATAAATAGCCTCTTCAATCTCGAAATTAACGGTAAATAACGTAATTGCTTCATAGCTACTTTGCTCCTCTTAGCATTTGTATCTATTTGTGCATTCTCTGGTACAACCATCTCAGTCTGCTTCCATCTCAATGATTTACAAATTGTACAAGACTCTAATTTTTCATTCTCCCTCCAAAAGAGCATACAATCATTCTCGCATGCATCAATCTTCTCATAACCAAACCCTAAATTTCCAACCATTTTCTTCATTTCATGAAAATTATCAGACAAGTTTGCAAATGATGGAAATGATGACTTGAACTTACGGAGCAAACCATCAAAGGACACGTCAGTCCATTTGCTAACATTTTTATGATTGAAAAGCCATACAATGAATGAAAGGACAGTCTCAATTTCACATCCAGGATATAATGGTTGATTGGCCACTGACATGTACTTTTGGTATTTTATAGCTTCAGCTAATGATTCCACACCGTGATCCCTAAATATATCATTTACCATCTCAGGCATACGATGATCATCTTCGGATTGTGATGGTTCATCGTGAACATCATCATTACTCACATTCCTGACAATCACATCTTCCCCTTGATGCACCCAATTCGTGTAGCCAAACATAAATCCATCACAAATCAAATGTTCACTTAATAGTAGCTCGAATCGGTATCTACCATTTACACAATTCTTACATGGACAAGGAATTCTTCCCGTTACCATGCCCACTTTTTCGAAACCAAAGTCCAAAAATCTCTCTATGCATGCAAGATATTCTCTAGAATATCTTGGTAATTCTATCCACGTCTTATCCATAATATTATGTCCCTAAATCAAATTGAACAACCATCAGAATGATATTGCGTATAGAAACCTATGCTAATTAATTATCATAATTAATTATCATAATTAATTACCTTGAACGCCAACCAAACTCCCAGTTCACTCAAACAAAACAAAAAAGGTGTATGTAAGATTTATGCCAAGTCCCCTTCCCACCACCCAGGTTGATTAAAGATAATAGAGAGAAATATACTAAAATAAGTACTAAATCACTAGCAAGCTATAGATTTCAAACTAACATTTGGTGTTAGATTTACTTTTATGTAGACCCCATAAAATAGTACCACCACGGGCAAAGACACCTGTTCTCTTCAAAACTTAGGGCTTGTTAAAATAGCAAGGTTTTTTTAGGGCAATTAAGCATACAACTAAAACAAGTACAAGATTTTGTTACTCGACCCTTTTCACCCACTTTCATATATCGTATATAGAATCGTAATTAAGCCCTTTATAAAAGCAGAACTTCTTAGTTTTAACGATTCACCCCGCAGGCCAAGAATCCTTAGAAACCTTATGAGAAATTTGGTTACTTGTATAATTTTTTACCAACTACTAGATGACTTTGATATTGCTTGATTTGTTACTTGTATAATTTTTTAGGCCATGCTAGCTATTTGAGTGCTCCTCATACCTTTAAAGTGGGTAGTTCAACTACTACTATTAAATAACAGTTTTACAACAAACAAAGTCAGCTTCTTTAACAGATAATACTGCCCAAAATGATGATAATATGTTGTTATGCTCGCCTACTACTTTATAAAACAAAACAATAAAAATCTAAATATAACAGCTTAGCTTCTCTATAAGGTGGGGACAATGTGGACCTGGGTTGGTAATTGAGGATTCAATGATATTGCCGGTGCCAAGTACCAAATGGCCACAAGGTTATCCAAGGAACACAAAGCTTGAACACCAACAAGACTACTAAGAACGATACAACTATATTTCAAGGACCTTTGAAACCATATCGCAACACATCATTTTGCCAATAATATTATACCCATTCCACAACATGTCATTATTTTAACTTTCAAAAGCATTTAAAAGGACGAGAAAGGTCAAGAGTAGAACCCACAACCTAAAAAAGAATATGGGATCACTCTGTCAAATTGATATGCATACCCAGAAAGAAACTTATACTTGTAGTATTTCTTATTTAGAAATTCAAACATAAAGTACCTAATCTTATAGATGACAACAAAGGTCATTTAACCACAAAATGACAACTATATATATATATATATATATATATATATATATATATATATATATATATATATAACTACCTTGCTTTTACAAACTAGTTGCTTATGCGAAAATTTGCAGCATCAGTTGCTTCCCATCAAATTTAATTGGTAGCTGCTACCAATGTCATATGAATATGACATTAAACCCGAACCACAGTGGCTCACAAAACACCCCACAGAAGGGTGTCCCAAAATTAGAAAATTTAGGGCTTGTTAGAGGGAGGAGAGAAATAGAGAAAATCATAACAACTAAGGGGTAAATAAAGTTGAAAACCTAAAGAATGAAATTATACCGCTCAAACAGTAAGGTCGATATGATCCTTTCAATGGGACGGAGAGATGGAGTGAGACGAAGTCCCCAGATACGAGATGATGAGAGGAGTGAGAATGCTGAAGATCTTGATCGAGTTACTAAGATGTTAATCGAATGATTAAGATGTCGATTTGGGAGAAAGAATATGAGAGATCTGTGACTGATAAAACGCCCCTTTAACCCTCGTATATGATCCTTTCTACGCCTCCCATATATGACCCTCGTTAATTAAAATCATTAAAAAAAATTCCTATACCGACGACCAACTTGTGACCCTCACAATAGACTACCTTCAGGGTCCTATACTGACGGTCAGGAAGTGAGCGTCACTATAGATACCATATAGCGACGGTTCCGTGCCGACCGTTGCTATATCTCGTCGCTATATGTTGAATTTCTAGTATTGCACCATACATCAAAATACAAGTTTGCACAGAATCATTCATTATATGCACAAATGTATGTACGAATGAGTGCGATGAAAGAAAGTAAACAAAATACTACCTTTTGGGAGAAATTGAAAAGTCGTAGATACCACGGAGGAACAGGGAATTTGGGGAGAGAATCGGCAGAATTTGGGGAGAGAGAGAGGGAACAAACTAGAATGAAGGACCTTATCTGAATCGGCAGAATGAAGGTGGAGAGAGAATCAGGGGGAGAGAGAGTGAATTTGTGGACCTTATCTGATTCATTTGTCCCAAATTTGTTTTCCCCTTTTTTTTCGTGACCCGCGTCATTTTTTAACCTTTTTTGTGACCCGCGTATATTTTTTTCCTTTGGTCCGTTGTTAGTCCGTTAGTAAGGTCCGCCTAAGATCTTGCCTCTCTCTCTCTCTCTGTATATATATATATATATATATATATATATATATAGCTCGGTTTTTTTCTAACAAACTGGAGGAAGCGAACTAATAATGAATCGGCTATAGTGACGGTTTTTTTTGTCGCTATAGAATAAAAAATCGGCTTTCTATTTTATAACGACGAAAAAAATCGTCGCTATAGCCGATTCGCTTTTAGTTCACTTCCTGCAGTATATAACGTATCTAAAACACTCTTTTTAAATAATATTCTCTCTTAAATATCACTCATTTATTAAAACTATGTCGTTTTGGAGATTTTTTTTAAAATACAAAATAATATTAAAATATAGTGGTCCCACTTGCTTTCCTTTTATTTACAAAAATATTACCCACAACCCCACTTATTTTTTAAAAAAATCTCAAAAAACCACATAATTTTAATAAATGACGTAATGTCACCCGCGACCCCACTTGCTTTCCTTTTATTTGCATGTGACTTTTATCAAAAACAACTCAAATTAAGAAGTTAATTATTTACTATCAAAACTGAATAAAACTATACATTGAAGTAATTAATAACAGCTTAAATTAACATTATGAAATTTATTATTCAATACAAAAATGCAAACTATACATTAAAATAAGGATTCAAAAAGCTGACAAAGTTTATTTATTTTATTGATTTCCATCTAAAAAATAATTTAAAATTTTTAAATTTTATATAAAAAAAGAGAAAAAATTGTCTTGCACGAGTTGCCATCTATTATTATTAATACTATAAGATGAAAGCATGTCCTCAAACTTGTTATTATGATTTTACAATCATGTCATTATTATTCTTAGGAGTAAACATAGATTAACATCCTTAATATTTGTAAAATTTTCAAATCGAACTCTTCTTGTGGAATAAGGTGAGTATTAAATCTTCATTGAACATGTTTAAATTGTTTTTATAATTTCAATAAAGTATAAATTTTCTAAATAATAAAAAAGTTTAGAAAATACTAAATAAAATGAGAGCTCATTAGGCATATACCTTTTGCATAATTAGGTGTAGAAGTTGTGAAGAAATACAATTATTTGTACCCAGTTTATTTAAAACTATATAAAAGATATGTATGAATGTGTCTTGTACAAAGTTTAATTTTAATAATGAAATAAAATGAGTCAATAAAAGAGAAAATAGTTCAAATTTATTGAGAACATATAAAATGAACAAGGTGGTTATTATTTAAATTTAAAGGTAAATTGAAAAATAACATTTACTTTTCTGGGAAAAAAAATAAAGTGGATTTCATCTGGACTACTCAAATTCTATTGTTCTTTATTTATTTATTTTTAAAAAAGTTTTTTTATGCACAATTTCTTACCTTTGTTAAAAATATGTATTAATCAATAATGCTACGTTTGGATTGAAGGAATGGAATAGAGTAGGGAATGGAATAAGGAAGGGAATGGAATGATTTTTTAATGTTCCATGTACATATTTGGTTGATGTTATGAATACATCTAAGAATGAAATAAATAATTAGAAAGTGACCTAAATACCCTCAAATGTTCAAATTTAACTTAAATTCAATTTATATTAAAAAATTAACACATATTTCTCTAAATTTTTTTTATAATTATATTCTTCTTTTTTTTTACTATACTTTTTCATATAATTTTCATATAATTTTTTTGGGTGGGGGGGGGGGGTGGGGGTGGGGGTGGGGGGGGGGTGGGGGTGGGGTGGGGTGAGGGTGTATACATAATCACATAATATATTTTTTTTGCGTGGGGCGTGGGGGGGGGGGTGGGAGGTGGGGGTGGGGATGGGAGTGGGGTGGGGGGGGGTGGGGTGGGTGATGGTAGGGTGTATACATAATCACATAATATTATTTTTTTGAGTGAGGATGAGGGTGAGGTGAGGAGGTGGGGTGGGGTGAGGTTGGGGTTGGGGTGGGGTGGGTGGGGTGGGGTGGGGTGGGGTGTATATATAATCACATAATATTTTTTTTTGGGTTTGGGTGGGGGTGGGGGTGGGGATGGGGGTGGGGGTGGGTGGGTGTGGGTGTGGGTGTGGGTGTGGGGTGTGGGGGGGGGCTCTGCTCCTCTTTCTCTTTCAGCTCGCCTCCTCCTCTCTTCGCAGATCGATAGATTAATTGAATGAAAGAACATGGAACCCTATTTTATTTTTTAAAGGCATATTTGTCAATTACTTAAAATAATAGATGAAATAAGTTATTCCTGACCCCCCTTCCAGGAATAAAAATTATAATTTTAAGTTAACACTTATTCCACTAGGAATACATTATTCCGTTGGAATAAACAAACCAAACAACATTTTTATCATTCCAATAGAATGATTCATTCCATTCTCCCTCCTATTCCATCGATCCAAACGTAGCATAAGGATATGTGGACCAGGACACGAGGGGAGAGAGTATTTTTTCTTTGGAAAATGATATTTTTATAATACTTTTTGATATTTTAATATGAAAAATATCACTATAGATGTACGTTATAAAATCTATAACGAAGATTTTTATATAAAAATATCAGTTTCTTTTTTCTTTAACCCTTATGTCATTTTGAGGTTGGAGCCTTGCCCCTTGGGAGGCAAACTACCCACAAAATAAAGCCAACATCTATATATTATAAAGCCTCCTCGACAGGTTTGTTGATTTTGTGTCACATATTTTTTTTTTTCTTCTTCTTTTATCTTTACAATTTTAGATTTATTATTATTTAATTTTTTTAATTTAAACTTTTATATTTTTTTATTTAATTCTCTATATCTATAAAATTCTAATTTTACCTCATTATAGTTATATACACAACAAGTGTACCCAGTGGTAGAACTAGGACATTTTTAGAAGGGAGTCAAAATACATCAGTAAAAAAAATTTATTTATTGGTACGCTTGGAGTGCTTCTTTTAAATTCATTTTGCCCAATTATAGTATTTCACAACATCTTATTCCAACCTTTGTCAACCTTTGAGACTATGAGACTATTAATCAGAAGTTTTTAGTCAACTGATTAACTACTTTTATGGATAAATTATAAATTATAATATTGTACATTCAAAACCTTATATTGTGGTTCTGGTCATCTTCCTTAGAGACAACTGAGATGAGCCACTCAAAACAAGAAAATGAATTAAGTTATTCTCATTTATAAAAAATTGATAGTAAGACAAATGAGTGCAATATTAATTAATTAATTATCAAACTTATTTAATATTATTTTATTTTAAAATAATATTGTTAATTTATTATAGATGAAATGATATGAAGAAGCAAATAAATTAATACCATCTTATAATAAAAATTAAATTTAATTAATATTAATATACTTCAAATTTTTGGGTTAAGGGATAGACCCTAGTTCCGCCGGTGAGTGTACCACCGGATGTTATTAATAATAAAGGAATTCGCCACTTCACCTAATTAACAACTGCTCAATGCTCATTATTGAAGTAAGATTCTATCTAATTTATGTTTTCATATGTTGATTTTTATCGCAATTATAATTCAACTGAAAAATTAAGTAATACATAATAACGACTCTTCTTTTTATTTTATTTTTTAAAAGAAATAAATTTTATTTTTATTTATAATTTATAAATTTTAAGAAAATATTATTGACAAAACTTTTCATATAATTAGATATTAATTTTTTTTAATTTTACCATCATTTTCATAAATTTTAAAAAAATAATATTGAGATTTTATAACAAATTTAATCGCAAAATATTAATTATACTTCTTAATTTGTATTTTTTTTTTGATAAGTGGGTTTTAGACTTAAAAATATTGTGTTATCTTACATTACTATTAAAGAAAATATATATTTTTGCAAAATGATTTTCTTCTTCTTTCAAATTGTATTCTTTTTATGGGATAGAACAGTCAATAGACGTGACGTATATTTGCATACATGCATGCATGTGTCCAGGTTCATTGAATCGATTATTTTCTTTCGATTATGCACGTGTCCAGATTCATGGAACACCGCCTCAAAATTTGTTTACAACACAAACGACTCAATTACAAGTTTTACCAACTGAGATATGTCCTTCAAATTCTTCTTCTATTCTTGTTCTTGGCGTAACTAGCTAGGTCATTCTGAACTTGAATCAGAGAGCTCGTCCATGAAGAAAATTATAATTTTTATTTTATTTTTTTTAATGAAATGGGAGCTAGGTAAGGTATAAAATTAAATAACTAAATTTACAGAAGATTATTCAATAAAATTAAATATTGTCATTTAGAATATATATGAAAATAAAATAGTTAAACCGGTAGTCGTCCTCCATTCTACAAAAAGAAGCTCGTTTTGTTAATTTTTGTTTTATAAAATGAACCCACATTTATAAATAATACTATAAAATGACAAAATGTTTTTCATATTTGTCACTATAATTTTGTTATCATAACTTATTATTTTAAGAATAATTATAAAATTAAGATATACCACAAAAATGTGCAAATTTTACAAATAAAATACAAATTGCAAAGTATACAAAAGGAGAACTATACCTAAATAGATAAGGCATCTAAGAAATTTACAAATTAATTAAAATTTTCAAATAAAATTTACAAATAAGACCAGACATATTTTATTAATTGTTCAACTATTTTGTGAAATCACATAATTTCGTTAGCATTTAAAAGGAGGAATTGATATTTCTTTGATTTATATACAAAATTTAAATAAGCAAGTAATCTTATTAAAAGTAATAAATTTAATATGTAGATATAAAATCTATTAAATTTGAATATTCGTAGGTGAGACACTTGTAAAATGTAGAATTGTGTGGTTACCGTTAGTATTTCATAGTCTTTGTAAGATTTTAGGAATAATTATAATTAAGGAAAATAATTTATATGCCAAGAGTCTATAAGAAAGTTGATAGATATAATAAATTATGATATAATTATTTTAATTTTCTCATATCTCAGATATCGATGTACACTATATTTATAATTACAGTCGATGCAATTTTGTCATCACATGTGTCAAAACTTTATAATTAATGATGTACCATTACATTAATTAAATACATTTTGTAATAAAGCTTGCACACCCACCATAGATAATCTGTTTCTTTGTTTTTCATAATTAATATAGCATAACTATATGGAGTAGTAAGTATATTTTCTAATTTAATATATATATATATATATATATATATATATATATATATATATTTAAATTACTTGTAAACACGTATTAATTAGCCATTAAAATTTTATTTATATATACGTCCAAAATCCCAAATGACAGTATGTTAGTATATGCTAATCAAAACACACAGTGACCAACAATAAAACAAAATGGCAACCAAATTTAAGCCCTGCTTCTCATTTTGTAACATTTAAGCAGTAGTTGTTTCAAGAAATGGATAATCAGTGTAACCAATAACAGGATCAGATGTATAGAATGTATCTCTGTTATATTTGTTGAGAGGAGCATCAAGCTTGAATCTTTTTGGCAAATCCGGGTTCGCCAAGAAAAAGCGGCCAAATGCAACAAGGTCCACACGATTCTCGGTCACAGCTTTATTGCCATCTTCCCTGTCGTAACCGCCAGCGCCGATAAAAGTACCGTTGAACGCTTTTTTCATCGGGAAAAGACTATCTGGGGATTCGGCTTTATCGCCCACAGTTATCATCCTCGGCTCGACCATGTGGCAGTAAAGAATGCCATATTTGTTCAATGATTCAACCATATAGAGTCCAAGAGTTTTTGGATTAGAGTCTCCTGACTGCATGTAGTTTGCAAAGGGTGAAAGCCTTATGCCTACTCTATCTGCTCCTATCTCTTTTGACACTGCTTCGACAACTTCCAAGGCGAATTTGCAACGATTCTCCAATGAGCCTCCGTACTCGTCTGTTCTGTCGTTGATTTCGTCTTTCATGAACTGCTCTATTAGGAATCCATGAGCACCATGGATCTCAACTCCATCAAAACCTAAATTTTGAGGAAAAAATATCATCCCAACAAATTCCCCGCACATGTAAAAAAAGGAAATGATATTTCCATGAGGAAAATCTGATAGTACTTTCATAGGGGCCCCACACGTATAGTTAAGGTCTTGTGGAAATATAAAATTTTTCTTGTGAAAATAACAATTCTCAATAAATAAAATAATTGCATTTTGAATTCATGAACTACAGACCCATATTTATAGGATAGACCCATATTCATCTTAATTATGTTCTTTTTTCTAGAGTTGTAGATCATGTGAACATCATATTCCAGTCACCCCGCATAAAATCAAAGCAAATTTGTGTTAACTCGAGTTAGATTTAGCTTAAACACATACCAGCTTCAATAGCATTTCTTGCAGCAAGTCTAAAATCATTTATAATTTGAGGGATTTCATCAGAACTCAGTCGTCGTGGAGGCGTATATTGAGTAACATCAATGTCATTGCCTCGAAGTTCAGGAATAAATGGCTTGTCTGTACTAGAGATTGGCGCCTGTCCATTTGGCTGAAAACCTGTAAATTTAAAAGCATAAATAAGTCGGAAGGTTAAAATATATGGTAGAAGTCAAAATTCAATAAAGTAGGCTGGATTCTACTAAAATAATTCACCAGACAGTTCTATATTTAGAAACCCCAAACCCCTAAGAAATAAACCTTTGGCACAATTCATTGGGTACATAAAAAAACATTGTAGAACAAAATTGCTTAATCCCTTTTGATAACCTGTTTATTTTAGCAGAAGATAATTGCACAATTATAATATATACTGAAGTTATAATTGCTGATAAGTCATCACTGTAATATTCATATAGATCTGTTGGTAAATAATTTGAATATATTCCTAACAAAAAAAAAATTGTTGCCAAATTATATGGCAAATAATGGTATTATTATTGTTTAAGAATACTCTTGGTACTATAATAAATTGTACGCATAGAAGAGTCTGAAATATATGAACTCGAATAAGCAGCTTTAAGATAATCCAAAAAGGCAGCCTTGGCCAAAACCACCAAATTACTTTTACTCACTTATTTGACCCTATTCACTTACTTTTGCTCAAATAAGTTGAAACAAGCAGCCAAGAATTGCCTTTTGGTTACAATTAAGCTGAAAGAAACAGGCCCAACTAAGTTCTTGACTTAACGCTTGCTTCAAATGTTGGATTTGTATTACCATAACTGGCCGTAAATACTATGCAGGTTCAAACCATGACAAAGAAAAAGGCTAGAGGAAATCATACTCTGATTTGAAACCCTCCCCACATGCCAAATCTGACAGAAAATGATACCGCCTTTGGCATGAACAGCATCAACAATGGGTTTCCACGCTTCAACTTGTTCCTTTGTCCATATTCCAGGCGTATCTGTATGCCTTCAATCAAGAATCACCTACCTTAGTTATGTACTAATTAATAATATTATACATTTGCATTTAAAATCTGTCTTTATACCTAAAATATATATCAGACTAAAAGAATCATGCACAGATGTTATATTTTACGTACCCTTGAGCAGTTTCTGAAACTCCGGTGGCTTCAGCTATGAGAAAGCCCCCTTTTGTGGCTCTTTGGGAGTAATATAATATAGCATGTGGCTGAGGAACACTGTTGTAAGATCTTACTCTTGTCAATGGTGCCAAAACTACTCTGAAACAAATGAAGAATACATAAAGGGTTAGTTTTAAACAAAAGAATACATAAAGGGTTAGTTTTACAAAAAGGTACAAACTAGAGGGACATTTTAGCATTTCAGTCTATGCACCCTTTATTCACTAGCATAATAATAACTACTCCAACAAACAACCCAACAAAATGAAATAGTTAACCATATTGGGTTTTCCTAAAAAAAGATAAATTCTGCCTATAAATTTAAAAAATCAAAAACCCCAACTGTTTTAAGTGCTAAATCAACAAACTTCATTACAAAATCACTTAGATCCATACCTATGAGAGAGCTGAAATTTTCCCATTTTGTATGGGGTGATAAGAGGGACTTGAAGGGTCTGCTCTTCTTCCATTTCTACCTCTGCTAATTTCTTCTATTTCTCTAATTATAAGAATGAATAATGAGAAATATTATAAACACCCAAATGGGTATTTATAAGAAAATATATAGTACAAAAAAAAGTATTTGTTGGTCCAAATAAGGGTTTGATGTCACTGCTGATGATTCCGAGGTTTAAGTTGGAAAAACATGTGGGAAGTCAATTCACGTGAGTTTTGCTCTCCTTAGTTTTTGGAAATTAGTATTTTCAACAACATTTTGTGATTTTTTCAAATAAAAAATATAGTTATAAATGTGTAACGATGGTAAAAATTATCGCTATAAGATCTATAGGAATAATTTTCATATAAAAATATCAGTTTTATCGTAAATTTATCAATTTCTTTAATTTTTTTATTGTATTATGATCAAAAGTCAAAACTGGACCGAGTTGAAAAGTTAATTTCTTAATTTACGTCATTGCTGATGCAGGCCGGTAGCGGCTATCTTACGTAAAGGAAAAAGTCATAATTTTCATTTTGTTTTAGCTTTTGTTGACAAAATGTTTAAGTTTACAAATTAGAATCTTTCCTTCCAAAAGTTTCATTTTTCTGTTTTTTTTATCCACAACATTTTTATTGTTTCTTCTTAGTTCTTATCATTTTTCTGTTTTTTTCAGTATATGATTTTAATAAAAAAAAAAGGGTTTAGAACAGAAAAGGGAAAATGAGAGCTCATTAGTATATACCTTATGCATAATTGGAAGAAATACAACTATATGTACACAATATATTTTAATAAATAAAATAAAATAAACTATCTAAAAAGATATGCATGAATGTGTCGAGTAAAAAGTTTAATTTTAATAAAGAAAATGAGTCGATAGAAAAGATAAAACTTTCTTTTCACAAACAACAAATGTTTTTAATTGAACTATATTCACCTTCAACAAAATAGTTCAAATTTTATTGAAAAAATTGTGACACCCCCAAATTCAAATTTATATCATCTAATTTGAGTCGTCAAAATACATATTACATGTAAGACCCCAACTTTTATAAATAAAGATGAATTTTCTATAAATATTATTTTTGAATATTATAGAGTAAATTTGATATAATGTTATAGTTGTGGGTAATATTTATAAATTTTGTAAAGTAAGCAAATTGTTATAAAATATTCGTTTGGTATCCATAGTTTCTGATCGAGACCCAAGATTCACTTCACGATTTTGGGTTAGTTTGCAAAAAAGCTATAAGCACAGATTTCACGATTTAGTTTCTAAGATATCATCCTCGACGGATTTGACAATCAGAGAGGACTATTCAAACTGTTATAAAAAGGGTAGCACTAATAACATCTTTGTTGACCGGTCAGTTCAAATCGATACATAAAATGTTTCTAAAGGATAATGCTAGGGTGAACCAGAAAATGACAAGGATAGGCAATGAAGGCTTAAATTAGGCAAGAACCTAAGTTTGGGGGAATATATGTGGGGTATATAAGCTTAAAAAAAAAAAAAAAAAAAGAAAAAAAAAGAACACATGTTGAGTCTTGTGGTGGGTTGAGGAGAAACACTCCCCATAAACACAAGCGTGAGATGGAGTAAGAAACGACTCACCAACCATCTATCAAAAAAAGAAAAGAAAAGGGAAATAATCACGGGAAAAGAGAAAAATCCCGTGTAAAAAAAAAAAGAAGGAAGAAAAGAAAGTATAAGTATCACGATGTACCCTTGAATTTGGTTGAGTTTAATCTTAGTTGAATCGTGCCTATCGTTGAGATTTTTGAGTTTCAGACCGTATGATTCCTTCTAAGAAGTTGTTTATGTATTGAATTTGGGTCCAGATCGCTTATCTTAGATGTTGATCACACACGCACACTATACCAAAGTAATAGTTGTTCAAGAATTGAGAATTAATATGTAATTGTGGATTGGTTTTTGATAATTTGTATTGTAAAGTTGCTTGTTTTCTCCGAGGCCGATGGGATAAATTAGTTTATGCGATGTTGTTGGATTTTAGGCATTTAGATTGTTATTGTATTTTATTGCATTGCATAAAGATGTAGTTTGTTTTGTGCTCGGGGACTATACGGTTTAAGTTTGGGGGATTTTGATAAGTGGATTTTATATACACGAATCCAGTATTCATTTCAAGATTAATTCAGTAGTTATCTTCATGTTTTGTGTTCGTTTTTACTCGTTTCGTGATATTTTATGCATAGGGTGGTCATGGATGCAATTGGTGAGGAAAGGCGGTCTTTTTGGAGCAAAAGTGGAAAAAAGTTGGAGCTTGAAAATTTTGAAGACTATTCACGGCAAATGGCTTTTTTATTGTAGATGTACATTTTCGTAGGGGCGGGGGTCCCATTTCCTGAACTGTCCTATTCTGTTTCGAAGTCTGCTAGAGCTCGGTTTGTGGGATTGGGCTGATGCGTTTGGACTCTAATAAAAGAAGAATTCGGCCAAAAGAGACGGGAGCTTGCTATTAGGTAGAAAAAAAAACAACGATCTTATAACAAAAAAAACCAGAATTCAAGAGCGATTTCAAGGATTGAAGAGCGAACGTTGGAGGAGTAATTTTCAGAGATTATCACGACGGTTGCGAATCAAGGAGAAGTGAAGGGGTTTTCGATATTCTTCTTCTCTTTAGTCTTATTTGTAATTGGGATGATGTTTTCAATAAATTATTCAGTTTTTAATTCATTCGTTATGAAGTAATTTACTTATTAGACTTGTGATGGATCTTTGGGCAAAACAATGATTCTATAACTTTGATTTCCAATTCAATAAGATATTTTCAGTTTATCTATGTTAATTTGAGCATGAATTTATGAATTGCCTGATCAACAGTTCTTTGTGGATTTGAAAGGAATCGAGAGAGGAGATTCGAATCTAGATCTAGTTAATATAGCATGTGTCATGAATTTTGTCGATAACAGATTTGTGATTATTGTTAAGGTAAAGATACGCTTGACATCGCATATAATCGTATAGAGAGCTTAAACTTCAACCTTCTTTGATTGCAGTTCACATAGAGATATAGTGAGTTGGTTAATTTAGGTGTTTAACGGATTTCTATCTTAATTGTGGATTGATGTTAATATGGTATTAGTGCATCGAGAGGTGGCTTTTACTACGTTCGTGTTCTTGATTAATAAACTGGAATATTGAATTGAGTTGGAATAAAGGTTTGGAAATCAGAGTGAAGCTCAGGGTGAAATCATAAGTCTAATTCTCCATTAATTGTTTGAAATTCCGGATTTCGTTATTGGTGACTGTTTTGTGATAGTTAATTTCTTTATTAATTTAGTTTTTTTTTATAATTTAAAACCATTGAATTGATTAGTTTAATAAAATTAGGGTTAATACAAAATTGATACTTATCAAGTTAAGATTTTTGATATTTTGTCCTCGTGGGAACGATACTCTATTCACTACTATATTACTTGTTGACCATGTGCACTTGCGTGTTTTTAAGCGTATTGATTTTCACCAACAAGTTTTTGGCGAATTCTTACGGGGACAATTTAAGTAGATTTTAATATTTGTTTTACAATATCGTTTAATTAGTCCGCTTTTACTTAAACATTTTTATTTTATTTTCTCTTTTTCAAGTTTTGACATTGGTTTATGCAAACATGATCTAAACATCCAGACTTTGCTTCCTTTTGAGGACGACATTGTGATGCGATTTCAAAAGTTGAGTAAGTGGATTGAGAAACGAGGAAGCAATTGAAAATTTCGATAAGGAAGAAACGTTTGGCTGCAAGACCGTAAAGCGTTGAGGATTTTGCCACACCTAGGGTGACCGATCCGCGATTGAGCATTACTAGGCCCGCAATTCTCATAACACTTTTGAAATAAAGCTCGGGACCATTCGGATGATGCGTAAATCATGTCGGTTTGGGGGAATGGCAAACCACGATCCGAATGAGCATTTGATCGTTTTTTTCGGAATGTACGACACGTTCAAGTACAATGGGGTGTCGGATGAGGCAGTGAGACTTCGCTTGTTCCCATTCACTTTACGGGACAAGGCGAAGAGTTGGTTACATTCTTTACCGCCGGGTTCGATCACTACGTGGGAGGATTTGGCTCAAAAATTTCTTGCCAAATTTTTCCCACTGACGAAGACTGCGAAAATGAGGAATGACATCACAATGTTTGAGCAGCAAAATGGGGAGTCACTATATGATGCATGGGAGAGATACAAGGAATTACTCAGAAAGTGCCCACATCATGGATTGCCCAAGTGGTTACAAATGAACACCTTCTATAACGAGCTACATGGAAATGTCAGAACTAGCATTGATGCGGCATCGGGCGGTGCATTCATGGCTAAGAGTTACGAGGAAGCCTACAATTTGATAGAAACGATGTCGACAAATAACTACCAGTGGCCCACAGCAAGAATGACACAGGCAAAGGCGGCTGGGATCTTAGAATTAGATGGAGTAACAGCTATACAAGCACAGCTTTCTGCATTATTCATGAAGTTTGATACGATGAATGAGAGGGTAAATACGATGGCAGGGGCTCAAGTTCAACAACAAGTTTAGCAGGTTATGGTAGTATGTGAATTGTGTACGGTTGATTATCCGATAGAGCAGTGTGCAATAAATCCAGCATCCGTTCAGTTCATAGGCAACTACAATAGAATTCCGCAAAATACTTACCAAAACACCTACAACCAGGGGAATAGGAACCACCCAAACCTTTCATGGAGCAATAATCAAACAAACTCAAGCTCCACGACCATCATATCCCCCGGTTTTCATAGTCATCCCTACAGATTCAACAAAGAGGACAGAAATCGATGGGGAGGAATCATGGGTAAGGTACATGACTAGCAATGATTTGGCTATGAAGAATCAAGCTATTGCTATCAAAAATATAGAGAATCAGATAGGTCAAATTTCATTAGCATTGAATAATAGACCACAAAGAACATTACCTAGCGACACCGAAAGAAATCCGAAGGGTAATCATGAGCAATGTCAAGCAGTTATGTTGAGAAGTGGAAAACACCTCGGTGGGAATAGTGCAGAAAATTCAGCAGCACCGGAGGAAAAAGTTGATGACACTAACGCAGTGGAGGGTAACAAAAATGAGGAAACAAAGTTAAACAGCGAGCCAATTGTTTTTCCTCCATCGCCATTTTAGCAGAGGGTCTAAAAACAGAAATTAGATAAGCAGTTCGCAAAGTTTTTAGATGTGTTCAAGAAACTCCAGATTAACATCCCATTCGCAGAGGCTCTAGAACAAATGCCGAGTTATGCGAAGTTTATGAAGGGAATTCTATCGAGGAAGAAGAAATGGGAAGACTTCGTAACAGTGGCACTAACAGAGGAGTGTAGTGCAGTGTTATAGAAAAAGCTTCCACCACAACTCAAAGAGCCGGGAAGCTTTACTATCCCGTGCACGATCGGGAAGATATCATTTAACAAGTGCTTATGTGATTTGGGGGCGAGTATAAACCTGATGCCATTATCAGTATATTTAGAATTGGGTTTGCCCGCGCCAAAGCCTACGAATATTTCATTGCAGTTGGCGGATAGGCCAGTCACATATTCGAGAGGCATTGTAGAGGACATTTTGGTAAAAGTGGATAAGTTTATATTCCCTGCGGACTTTATCATACTGGATTTCGATGAAGATAAGAACATCCCGATCATCCTAGGGAGACCTTTCTTGGCCACGAGAAGGACACTCATAGATGTGCAAAAAGGAGAACTTACAATGAGGGTCCAAGATCAAGAGGTAAAATTCAATGTGTTTAAGGCCATGAAATATCCTACGGACGAGGAAAAGTGTAATCGAATGGATTTAATTGAGCAAATTACCAGCGAAGATATGAGCAAAGAGTTTGATAAACGATCCGTTTGAAACAACTTTACTGGGGGATGAGGAAAAAGACGACCTGGAATTTGTGGATTTATTACAGATGCTAGACTCGTTGCCACGAGTTAGCCGATTCAGAGCACCGGTTGAACCTTTGCACAACGAGGAGACAGTTGCAGAAAAATTGAAACCATCATTGGAGGAGCCACCAATATTGGAACTTAAGCCACTCCCTAAACATCTCAGGTATGCGTATTTAGGCGATTTAAATTCTTTACCTGTAATTATTTCTGCTGCACTTAACGAATTGCAGGAAGAAAAGTTGCTGAGGGTGCTTAGGGATCACAAATCAGCAATTGGATGGACGATTGCGGATATAAAAGGCATTAGCCCATCATTTTGCATGCACAAGATTCTGATGGAGGATGATGCAAGTCCATCGGTGGAGCATCAACGTCGACTTAACCCAATCATGAAGGAAGTGGTCAAGAAAGAAATTATGAAATTATTGGACGCCGGTGTCATATATCCAATTTCCGATAGTAAATGGGTAAGTCTGATTCATTATGTGCCTAAGAAAGGGGGAATAACGGTAAATCAGAATGAGGATAATGAGTTAATTCCAACAAGGACAGTGACAGAATGGAGGGTGTGCATCGATTATAGGAGATTGAATAAGGCAACCCGAAGGGATCATTTCCCGCTACCTTTTATCGATCAAATGTTAGGCAAGTTAGCGAGACATGAGTTTTATCGCTTATTGGATGGTTATTCGGGATATAATCGATTCTTATCGCTTCCCGAGGATCAAGAAAAGACAACATTCACTTGCCCTTACGGCACCTTTGCATTCAGGAGAATGTCATTCGGACTGTGCAATGCACCGGCAACTTTCCAGCGGTGTATGATGGCTATTTTCTCGGATATGGTGGAGAAGAACGTTGAAGTCTTCATGGATGATTTCTCGGTCTATGGGGACAATTTTGACACTTGCTTAGAGAATCTGGTCATGGTATTGCAGCGGTGTAAGGATACAAACCTCATACTGAATTGGGAAAAATGCCACTTTATGGTCAAGAGGCATAATTTTGGGACATAAGGTGTGGCTCAAGGATTGGAGGTGGACAAGGCAAAGTTGGACACGATCGAGAAACTACCTCCACCGAGCTCAGTTAAGGCCATTAGAAGTTTTCTGGGGCATGCTGGGTTATACCGGAGGTTCATAAAGTACTTCTCTAAGATTGTAAAACCTCTATGCAGTCTTTTAGAGAAGGTTGCCACTTTCAGCTTTATTGCGGAATGTAAGTCGCGTTTGACCTATTGAAGAAGAAATTAACTCTGACCCCGTGATAGTCGTGAGATTTGGAAAATGCCATTCGAACTTATGTGATGCGAGCGACTATGCGGTTAAATGCATTTTAAATAAAGACGAGACAAGGTGTTTCACGCCATATACTATGCAAACAAAACACTCACAGAGACTCAAATGAATTACACTACTACGGAAAAGGAATTACTTGCAATGGTATACGCGTTCGACAAATTCTGGGCATACTTGATCGGGACTAAGGTAATAGTCTACACGGACCATTCGGCGATTAAGACTTAATTAATAAAAAAGATGCTAAGCCACGCCTTATCCGATGGATTCTCTTACTTCAAGAGTTTGATTTAGAAATTAAAGATAGAAAGGGGACGGAGAATCAAGTTGTCGATCATTTATCAAGGCTAGAAAATATGGAGAAAAAGGATGAAGATAGATACGTGATCAACGAGACATTCCCAGATGAGCAGTTATTTGGGTTAAATGCAGAATTTCCGTGGTATGCAGACTTAGCGAATTATGTGGTAAGCAAGATGCTTCCACCGGATCTTACACGACAACAGAAAAAGAAGTTTCTGCATGACGTCAAGTGGTACATGTGGGATGAACCCTACTTATTCAAACAATGTGCCGATAAGATGATTCGACGATGTATCCCATACAGTGAAGTCCACAATATATTACAAGAATGCCATTCGTCGGCAAACGGTGGACATTACGGGAGTGAGCGCACCGCGGCGAAAGTTCTTCAATCTGGGTTTTATTGGCCTACGGTGTTCAAAGACGCCCACCAATTTGTGAAAACATGTGATAGATGCCAAAGGGTGGGAAACATATCGAAACGGAATGAGATGCCCCTACAAATAATTCTTGAAGTGGAAATCTTTGATGTATGGGACATCAATTTTATGGGACCATTCCCGTCTTCTTTGAGCAATCAGTATATTCTGCTCGCGGTAGATTACGTCTCGAAATGGGTTGAAGCTGTAGCATTACCATCTAATGATGCCAATGTGGTCCTCAAGTTTCTACAGAAAAACATTTTCACGAGGTTTGGCACGCCAAGAGAAATAATCAGTGATGTAGGCAGTCACTTCTGCAATAAGTCATTTACAGCTCTTTTGGCTAAGTATGGGGTCAATCACAAGGTGGCTACAACATATCACCCTCAAACTAATGGGCAAGCCGAGGTATCGAACAGAGAAGTTAAGAGGATATTGGAGAAAGCCGTAAATCCAAGTCAAAAAGATTGGTCACTTCGATTGGATGACGCATTATGGGCGTACCGGACTGCATACAAAACGCCTATCGGGATGTCACCTTATCAACTCTTGTACGGAAAGGCATGTCACTTAACGGTGGAGCTACAAAGACAAGGCTTCTCGGGCCATACTGAAATTGAATTTTGATCAAGCCGCGGTAGGAGAAAAGAGGCTACTCCAACTAAATGAGCTCGACGAATTCCGCCTCCAAGCCTACGAGAATGCCAAGCTATACAAAGAAAAAGTTAAAAGAAGGCACGACCAGAAAATTGTGCAACGAACATTAGAGCCGGGTCAAGCAGTCCTCTTGTTCAATTCACGGCTGCGTTTGTTCCCCGGAAAGCTTAAGTCAAGATGTTCGGGACCATTTACTATAAAACGAGTATTTCCTCATGGCGCCGTTGAACTCTATAAAGAGAGAACTGTTAGAAACGTTCAAGGTCAATGGTCAACGGATAAAGCATTACTGGGGTGGTGAGTCGAATTGGGACGCCGACAACATTACCCTCATCGATACACAGTAAAACATGGAGTAATTAGGCTGAACGACTTAAAATCAAGCGCTAATTGGGAGGCAACCCAATTTTTCACAGTTCATGTTTAATTTGTTAGGATATAGTTTATGAAGCAGTAGTTAGGACTTTTCAATTATTAAGTTTTGTTAAAAATCTCTGAAAAGTACTAAAAATCTCATTGAAACTCCAAGTCGTCATTAATCTAACATATTGCATGTTTTTGGTTTCAAGAGAGGTCCAACATGAGTCAGAGCAACAACGACTACGAAATGGTGGAAAATCAGAGAATTTTGCATATCAAAATTTTTTGCCAAATTTTTTTTTTAGCGATTGGGCACAGCCATGAAAGTGGGTCCCAAATATGGGTGGACACACACATTATAAGGCACAACCCCAGACTTAGTTCCCACACACATACACACGCCCACTCCTTCTTTTGCTCTCTCTCTCCCTCAACATCACAAACCTGGTGCCATATTTGTTTTCTCTCCTAAACACAACCCACGAAACCAAACAACTACTACCACCACTACAACTACCTACATCAACTAAACCCACTTTCTACCCACAATTTCCACACGCCTTCAATCTCGTCCACTACTTCATCTCCCCCACATCACTCTATATAAACCCTACCTCATACTTCCCATATTCAACACCCTTAAACTCGAATTCTTCAAGAAATTGGGGTACACACACTTGAGGGTAAGTTTCTATAGTGTCAAGTTTTCATCTTTTCTCAACTCCATAGCACCAACCTAAGTTTGGGGGATCCGAACGAGCTGTGCACGCCAAGTGTTTGACAGATTGACTGCACCAAGTTTTCGGGAGAGGAAGTGGTTACTATTAAGAGTTCACTGCTGAAACTCAATGGCATCTCAACCAACACCCAAACGCCAACGGGGGGCGAGTTCAAGCGCCGCTCCACTGCCAACTACCTATGACCGCCGAAAATTTGTGAGTGCTGCCACCGCCGACCGTTATGAATACATGCAATCTAAGGCACTTACACCAGAACGTGGTTTGGCCCCCGAGGGGAATGATGGGGAGATGATGTCCCAAATTCACCAAATGGGGTGGATCAAATTCACCGAACATCCGACACCCGCAGTGGTAAATATTGTCAAGGAATTCTATGCAAACGTCGAAGACAAAGCTCCTTTCAAAGCATTTGTGGGAGGTCGAATGGTTCCGTTCAGTGATGATGCAATCAACGCTTACTATCAGTTGCGGGTGCCATGCCATTGTCAGTATGTCCAAATGAGGGATTTTGACCCGGATTATGAGGAGGTTATTAAAAATTTGACAAAGCCGGGCACATCTTGGACCAAAGGGAGGAAGGGAGGAACAGTGTTCAATAGCAAGGACTTAAGCCGGTATGGAAAGATATGGTATGCATTTTTATGTACGAAATTGCTTCCGTCCCAACACACTTCGGACGTCACCAAAGAGAAGGCGTTATTGTTATACGCCATTGTGCAGGACTTCATTATCGACGTCGGGGCCATCATCAGTTTCTCCATCCGTTGGTGCTTACGTGGAAATTTTTCGGGCGGTCTGCCGCACCCTTCACTTATATGTGCGTTGTGCCGCAACGCCGGGGTGCGTTATTCTAATGATGAGCCCACTCAACCGCCACTGGCTTTGCTTGATTGACGAATGATTGCGCGGTATTCAGTGTGGGGTGGAGGAGGGTCACATCCACGGGGTTTGAGTTTTATTTTTCCATCGGCGTCGGAAGACGAAGTCGATGCCGAAGATACCTCGGGGGATGAGGATGAAACAATGGGAGATCAAGGAACCAAACAGGTTCCGCAGATTGAGGCATTTTCTAGTACTCAGTTCCTTGAGTTCCAGAATTAAATGAATGCGCATAATAGGGCAGCACGCCAGGAAATGCGGTGATTGGCGATGCGTCAAGATCATATGTTCGATGCCATGAACGCGTCTTTTGCCTCATTCAACACAACACTTCAGAGTTTTAACCCGGCGGCCCAATTTTCATATCAACAACCCGGTCCATTACCGCGATTTCCTCCTAGTGATTCCGATGAAGAAGAGCACCAACCACCGCCCCAGACTTAGACAATTCTAGGGAAGTCCTTTTGCATTTTATTTTTATCCAATGAGGGCATTGTCTTATTTAAGTTTGGGGGAGTAATTTATTTAGTTACATACATGCATTTTTAAATTTTTGTTATATCTAGTTTTGCATTATAGAATAGGTATTTGCTTAGTAGTTAGGATTTTGCATTGTTTTCATATCTTGAAAAAAAAAAGTTAAATAGTGTGTTTGCATATGTCCAATGGTGTCGCATTCTACAGGTTATTCGGGCTAATGATGAGATTGTGAACAAGTTAACCAATATAGTATGGATTATTAGTAATTTGTGATATAATTCATCAATTATGAATCGATTCTTGGACTTGTTTGAAATCATATAAAAGGGTAGCACTAATAACATCTTTGTCAATTGACCAAATTTCAAATCGATACATAAAATGTTTCTAAAGGATAATGCTAGGGTGAACCAGAAAATGACAAGGATAGGCAATGAAGGCTTAAATTAGGCAAGAACCTAAGTTTGGGGGAATATATGTGGGGTATATAAGCTTAAAAAAAAGAAAAAAAAAAGAAAAAAAAAGAACTGATGTTGAGTCTTGTGGTGGGTTGAGGAGAAACACTCCCCATAAACACAAGCGTGAGATGGAGCGTAAAACGCACTCACCAACCATCTATCAAAAGAAAAAGAAAAGGGAAATAATCACGGGAAAAGAGAAAAAATCCCCCGTGAAAAAAAAGAGAAGGAAGAAAAGAAAGTATAAGTATCATGCATGTACCCTTGAATTTGGTTGAGTTTAATCTTAGTTGAATCGTGCCTATCGTTGAGATTTTTGAGTTTGCACTGTATGATTCCTTCTAAGAAGTTGTTTATGTATTGAATTTGGGTCCGTATCAGTTATCTTAGATGTTGATCACACACGCACACTATACCAGTAATAGTTGTTCAAGAATTGAGAATTAATATGTAATTGTGGATTGGTTTTGATAATTTGTATTGTAAAGTTGCTTGTTTTCTCTGAGGCCGATGGGATAAATTAGTTTATGCGATGTTGTTGGATTTTTAGGCATTTAGATTGTTATTGTATTTTATTGCATTGCATAGCATGTAGTTTGTTTTGTGCTCGGGGACTAGCACGGTTTAAGTTTGGGGGATTTTGATAAGTGGATTTTATATACACGAATCGGTATTCATTTCAAGATTAATTCGTAGTTATCTTCATGTTTTGTGTTCGTTTTTACTCGTTTCGTGATATTTTATGCATAGGGTGGTCATGGATGCAATTGGTGAGGAAAGGCGGTCTTTTTGGAGCAAAAGTGGAAAAAAGTTGGAGCTTGAAAATTTTGAAGACTAGCCACGTGGAAATGCTTTATTATTTAACATTTTCACCAAAGGCTGGGTCCCATTTTCTCGTCCTATTCTATTTCGAAGTCTGCTAGAGCTCGGTTTGTGGGATTGGGCTGATGCGTTTGGACTCTAATAAAAGAAGAATTCGGCCAGATGAGACGGGTGCTTGCTATTAGGTAGAAAAGAAACAACGATCTTATAACAAAAAAAAAACAAGAATTCAATAGCGATTTCAAGGATTGAAGAGCGAGCGTTGGAGGAGTAATTTTCAAAGATTATCACGACGGTTGCGAATCAAGGCGAAGTGAAGGGGTTTTCGATATTCTTCTTCTCTTTAGTCTTATTTGTAATTGGGATGATGTTTTCAATAAATTATTCAGTTTTTAATTCATTCGTTATGAACTAATTTACTTATTAGACTTGTGATGGATCTTTGGGCGAAACGATGATTCTATAACTTTGATTTCCAATTCAATAAGATATTTTTAGTTTATCTATGTTAATTTGAGTGTGAATTTATGAATTGCCTGATCAACAGTTCTTTGTGGATTTGAAAGGAATCGAGAGAGGAGATTCGAATCTAGACCTAGTTAATATAACATGTGTCATGAATTTTGTCGATAGCAGATTTGTGATTATTGTTAAGGTAGAGATACGCTTGACATCACATGTAATCGTATAGAGAGCTTAAACTTCAACCTTCTTTGATTGTAGTTCACATAGAGATATAGTGAGTTGGTTAATTTAGGTGTTTAACGGATTTCTATCTTAATTGTGGATTGATGTTAATATGGTATTAGTGCATCGAGAGGTGACTTTTACTACGTTCGTATTCTTGATTAATAAACTGGAATATTAAATTGAGTTGGAATAAAGGTTTGGAAATCAGAGTGAAGCTCAGGGTGAAATCATAAGTCTAATTCTCCATTAATTGTTTGAAATTCCGGATTTCGTTATTGGTGACTGTTTTGTGATAGTTAATTTCTTTATTAATTTAGTTTTTTTAATAATTTAAAACCATTGAATTGATTAGTTTAATAATATTAGGGTTAATACAAAATTGATACTTGTGAAGTTAAGATTCTTGATATTTTGTCCTCGTGGGAACGATACTCTATTCACTACTATATTATTTGTTGACCACGTGCACTTGCGTGTTTTTAAGCGTATTGATTTTCACCAACATTTACCCTATACTTGGTGACATTCTTTTATTATTCTGTTGGAACATCCTGTCTGTGTGTTTTACACCGGACCGGTTAAAATCTTTATTATTATTCGCATTTGAACATCCTGTTTGTGTGTTTTACAGGACTGGTTCGATCTTTATTATTATTATTCGTTGGAACATCCTCATCTCATGTGTTTTACAGGACCGGTTAAAATCTTTATTATTTCGTTGGAACATCCTCGTAGGTGCAAATTTTTCCCGACACGGTTCCGTTATTATTATTCTCCGTTGAATAACCTGTCTATGCAAAGTACCGCATGCATGGTGATTTCTTTTGTTATTCCATTCTTTATTATACTTAGTTGGTTAAAGTTTTAACTTCTATACTCCATGAAATTAGTATAATATCCTTGGTATTTGCATTTCATCCAGTATCTTTTCATGGAAATATTCTTCTGATCATTCTTGAATTTTACTCTACAAAGAAGTATCATGTTGACAATTTGGACATTATTAGTTCCTGGATAAATTAATTCTTGAACTTATTTTATTGAATTCTTATATCATTGTCATCATCCTCATGTTTATATTATGTTGAAAGTCATCTGTGGCCTGTAGTTCATAGATGGACTTGGTATGATTATGACCAGGGATTATTCGGTGTAATCATGACCGTAATGTTACAAATGATGTGGTAAAAGTTATCATTGGCCCGTAGTGCATTGATGGACAGTTGTTGGCATGATCATGACCATTACTGAATACACAAATGTCCTTGGCTGTAGTACATGGATAATTTGTGGCCGTGATACTAAAGAATATCCTTGGCCGTAGTCTAGGGGTGATTCGATGATGTGGATTATTTATTGTCGAGTCCCAAATGATAAAAGTCATGAAAAACCTTTTAAATCATAAAAGATAGTAGATTTTATTCTCTACTTGACTCTTTTAATGGATTGCTTGTTTCACTGCAGTTAAACTTGATGTTGTTATATTTTATCAGTTTAACACTGTTGAAGGCTAACGATAATTTATTCTGCATTATCTTAGTCCTAATATTTCTTACTGGGCTAGTTGAGCTCACCCTTTCTTACATTGTTCTCTTCATGAAATGAGAACATAGCGAGGACTAGTCGGGAACTGGAGTGACGGTCCGTGAGGATAGCATTAGTAGTCCTCACTATTCGTCGAAATAAAGTGTGTTAATAATTGTAATGAGAACTCCTTTTGAGTTTGTATAATCTCTAGTAGACAATAATTGTATTCAAACTCACAGTTATATTTTGTCGTATTTATACACAGCAGTTGTATTAGTAAGTTGTATTTGAATTTTGTACCATGTATCTGACGACCCAAGATGGGTGATGTATACCTAATTTTGGGGGCGTCACATTACAAACACAATTTTTTTATTTATAATTATTATAATGTCGTGCAAAATACGACAACATGCACTGTGACGCTCCAAATTAGGGTCTACACCACCCTATTTGGTTCACCAAAATCAATTATTACAACTCCGTGAAAATATAACAACACACGTATTTTATGTTCTCAGTATAATTAGTGTCGTAAATAGTACGACAATATTTACACTCAAATAAAGTCCTCAATACAATTATTGTCACACTATTTTATAACTTGATGATTACAACCACTAACTCGAAACATCACTCCATTCCACTGTTCTCCCTGCTAACCTCAACTATACTTTTATTTCATAAAAAGAATTGTGAAGCAAAAAGGGTGAACACATATAACCCAGTAAAGATTATCATGACTAAGATGTATAAATTATCAATTGTGACGCCCCCAAAATAGGTATACACACCCCATTCTGAGTCGCCAAATACATTGTACAAAATTCAAATACAAACTTAATTATACAACTGCCGACAATACATAAGCTGAGAGTTTAAACACGAATATTGTCTCGTAGACAATATCCAAACTCAAATGGAGTCCTCATTACAATTATTATCACACTATTTTATAAAATAGTGAGGACTACTATAGCCACCATCTCATACCATCACTCCGTTCTCCGACTAGTCCCAACTATATTCTCATTCCCTGAAGAGAACAATGAAACCAAATGGTGAGCTCAACTAGCCCAGTAAAGAATATTATGACTAAGATAATGCCGAATAAATTATCGTTAGCATTCAACAGTGTTAAACTAATAGAATACAATAGACAACATGTTTAACTGCAACGGAACAAATAATCCATTAGAAGAGTCAAGTAGAGCATGATATCTACTATCTTCTATGATTTAAAAGTTTATCATCAATTATATCGCTGAGACTCAGCTCAATAAATAATCCATATCACTGAATTATCCATGCATTACGGGCTAAGGATATTCATTATTATCACATCCACGAATCATCCATGCACTACGGGCCAAGGATATTCGTTATTATCACCAATGGTCAGGATTATACCGATACATAGTCACAATCATACCAATCAACAGTCCATATATGCACTACGGGCCAATGATGACTTTTACCACATCATTTGTAACATTACAGGTCATGATTATACATGTTAGTTCCCAAAGGCACAATAGTTATCTAGAAGGGGGGTTGAATAGATATTTTAAAATTTCTTTTACAAAATACTTGTCAGATTTGTTAATGATTTAAACACAGCAAAATTTGAGATTTGTTTGTTTCCCTTTAAGATAAATCGAGTTAATAGGAGATAAGAAGTTATGACAGATATAGCAGTTATAACAAGAATATAAGAGACAGTATTTTTACGTGGTTCAGAGCACTCAAGGCTCCTAGTCCACTCCTCTACTCCTTGAGTAGGAAATCCACTAAGGATGTTATTACAATCTTCGAATCACTGAGATTCCTTCAAGACCCGGCGATCTTAGAACTCTTATTTCCTTAGAACTCTTCAAGTCCTATAGACTTGAAACTTTTAGTTCACTTAGAACTCTTCAAGTCCAACCGACTTGGAACTTCTACTTCACTTAATGATAGTTGAGTTCTTGAATGATGTTACTCGGCCTGTTAAGCTTGTGTTCGAAAGAACTGAGTAGCTGAGCAAACTTTCTTTATAGATCGTAGAGTTGAGCGTTGAGTGTTCCTCAGCTTTTTGTTCTATGCTTGCATGCCTCTTGCATCTGCATTTGATTTGTATATATCGTGCCTTTGAAATGTATCTGTTTGAAGACATCCGTTGAACCATTAATTGTATTTGACATTTCTGAGAATTGATGGTGACTTTCTGCAAATCTTCTGTTGAGTCGTCTGACCCCACTGACATAGCAGACTTCTATCTCACCTAACACCTGAAAAGGTGTTCTCAGCTGACCTATAGTATTTTCCTTAACTTCTTCAATACATTTCTTTGTTATATACTAAGGATGAGTGTTGTGTCATTGGGATTCCTGATGATTTCAACATTTATAATCCATTCCATATTTGTTGTGATTTATTCTTAAACAAATGGACAAGGCTCGATGCTTCTAATACTGACAGATGATGCACTACGATCATGATCGTGGTGTCTTGCCACCTTGGTGCTTGATCTGGTACTGATGGAATAGAACACTACGATTTCTCTTAAGCACTGGTAGACTACAATCTTTGCTTGCTTGATTTTCAGACTCTACGCTTTCGAGAGCACACTACGATTTTTGAGTTGGCTCGGCAGGCGTTTGGACCACTACGATTCTGCGAGAGGCCTTCCAAAGTAAACATACTGTAATTCTCAAAGGTTTCACGATTCGCTTTAGCTTCCCGCAATCTCTTAATCGATACGATGGACTATGATTCTATTGAAGCCTATTTATTACATCTCAAGAGATAATTATAAATTCACATATTCAGAAACTTCAATAATTCATAATAATTAGCCTTTTTATCAGAAAAATACGGATCTTATATCCATTCTGTTGGGAGAATGCATATTATGATTTGATGTTTTAATGTATATGCTCATGATTATTTGTAAAGTCCTTCAAGTAATATATGTACAAGGACTTAGTGATAGATTAAATTTGTTAGGTTGATATAAGCTCTTAACGTGTATCATTCTGTAATAGAATATATATATAGAAAGATCAAAGCTGTTAGGTTGATCTTGAGATGTAATAGATAGGCTTCGAAGAAATTGTAGTGTATCAATCTGATCAACATTGCAGAAGTCATGGCAGAAACGTAAAGCTTCAAAGATCGTAGTGTGCCTGCCTTGAAGGGCCTCTTCGGAAATCGTAGAGCGGTCCGAACATTTGCCGAGCCAAGTCAACGATCGTAGTGTGCTGTAGGAAACGTGGAGTTTACAAGTCAACGATCATAGTGTGCTCTCGAAAACGTAGAGTTTACAACTTAAGCAAGCAAAGATCGTAGTGTGCAAATACTTAAAGAGAAATCGTAGTGCTCTCGACTGATAGCATCAGACCAGGCACCAAGGCAACAAGTCACCATGATCTGAATCGTAGAGTATCATCTATCTTGTGTCAGAAAACGTCGAGCCTCATGATTTGTGTGGAGATAGGTTCCAACATAAGAGGAATGGATTCTAAACGCTGCAGTACTCACCAGTCCCAAAGTCATAAGAAATATCCTTAGTATGCAAACAAAGAAGCGATTGAAGAAGCTAAGGAATGTATGATTCAGTGGGGAAAACACCTTTTCGGTGTTAGGTGAGAAAGCAATCTGCCTGCGATGTCGATGGGCGTAATGCGATTCGGAAGATGTGCAGAAATGTCTCCATCAAAGAGCGGAAAGGTTAAACGCATTTAATGCTTCAACGGATGGATCCAACGGATAGTTTTCAAGATCACATATATGCAAATCAAGCAGATGAGAAAAAATAGAAAAGCAAGCATTGAACAAATAATGTGAACAACTCTCAAAGTTCAACTCTACGATATGAGAAATAAAAAAGCTTGCTCAGCTACTCAGTTCTTTCGAACAAGTGCTTAAACAAAGAATCGAGTAGCAACCATCAAAAACTCAACATCTACCAATCAATCGAAGAAGAGTACCAAGTCTCATTGGACTTGAAGAGTTCTAAGTGAATCCGAAGAGAGCCAAGTCTTTGGACTTGAAGAGTTCAAGAGTGAACTAAGAAGTTCTAGATTGTTTGGTCTAGAAGGAATCTATGTGATTCAGAAGTTTTAAAAGACATCCTCAGTGGATGTCCTACTAGATTGATTAGAAGAGTGGACTAGAGCTTTAAGTGCTCGAACCACTTAAAACGATCGTATCTTTTACGCTCATACTATAATCGCTATATCTGCCATAACTGCTATAACTGCCTCACTCTCATAACTCCACTACTTTGCAAAAGAGATTAAAACAAACATAAAGTCCGCTAAGTTTTAATTATCATTAACTAACAATTTTAAAACGAAAAGATTTTTAAATATCTATTCACCCCCCCCCCCTTTCTAGATAACTATTGTGCCTACTAGGAACTAACAATTGGTATTAGAGCAGGTTCTATTATACAGCTTACAAGCTTTAGTAGATCCAATCACTCCTGTTAATCATGCACGAAGGAACTGAAGAAGTTAGAGAAAACAAACAATCACTCCTGACACAGCAGTATGAGATGTTTGCTCATGTTCAAGGAGAAAACGTAACTGCCACCTATTAGAGATTCAACATTCTACTCAACTCTCTACGAGCATATGGGAAGATCTATCCTAACAAAGATCTGATCATAAAGTTCATGAGAGCCCTGAAAGCGTGTGGGATGCCAAAACCATCGCTATAAGAGAGTTAAAGAATCTTCACGAGATGACAGTTCAACAGCTATATGGCAATCTCCTGACATACGAACTGGAGCTGACTCAAAGAGTTGAAACCCTATCAAAAGAAAGAAGGAAGGATAAGGGTGTTGCTCTCAAGGCAACTGAAGGTGCATTAAAGGTCAACACTGAGATTGACTCTGATTATGATGAGGACGATGATGAAGACCTTGCTATGCTAGTAAAAAGACTAAGAAGGTTCATGCGTCAAGGCAAAACCGGCAAGCCAAAGAAGGTCAACAACTACAATAGCCAGGAGCAAATGAATGATCTATGCTACAACTGCAAGAAGCCTGGCCACTTCATTGCTAACTGCAACAAACTTCTCAGAGAAGAACTAAAGAAGAAATCACATGCAAAGAAGGAATACAAAGGTAACAAAAGGCCTTAGAAGAGAGACAAAGGCCTGGTAGCTGGAGGATCGTGGAGTGATTCAGACAATGACTCCAATCCTGGCTTCAGAGATGATGAAGAACCACAAATGGCTAATCTGTGCCTAATGGCCAAACATGCAAAGGACAAACAAAACTTCAACATATATGATGTAAGTCTCGATGAGGTATTTGACTTCAACTCACCTGATGTAGACATAAATGATTTAAGAACTACACTGCATGGCATAACCACTGATCTACATCAATACATGAAGTGGTTCAGAGTTTTGTCTAAGGATCATTCACTTCTTCAAGAGGAGAAGAAGAAAGTTCAAGAAGAGTTTGAAACAACCCTTCTAAGTACTAACCTTCTCTCCAAGCTTGAGACTGAGAATGAGATCTTAAAACAGACAAATAAACTCAATGCATAAAGAGAGTCTAATCTAACCTCTAAAATTGAGGATCTAGAAAAGACTATCTCTACATGGAATAAATCCTCATCATCCATGGACTCCCTGCTCTCTAGTCAGAGAAGTACATTCGACAGAACATGCTTAGGCTTTGGGGAATCCATCTCAGAGCCATGTGTTGAAAAGACAAAGGAAACTAGCACTAGTAATGCCTCAAGTTTTAGTAGAAGCATTACCTTTGTGAAATCCTCACAGAAGGAAGAACCAGTTCAACCCTGTTCTACTGTTTCCATTCACACTCAAAGGAGTAAAGGATCTACTCACAAACCTTGAAGAATAGTAGAGTCAAGCAAGACCAACTCTACGAATCAACTGGGAAGGTACAGTAGAGGTAAGGCACACTCATCACTATTTATGAAATCCAAGGACACGTGGAAGGATGAGAATCAGTTTAACAGAAGGACAACTAAATAACCACACAAGTCCAAATGGAGGATGAATCATCATACACACACAGGCATGCACCATACTAGATGTTTTATATGCAATAAATATGGTCACAAGGCTGCCAAGTGTTATTATAATTCCATGCATGTAAGACCCAAGATTAAACAGATTTGGGTCCCCAAAGGCACTAACAAAGAAGGACCCATGCAAATATGGGTACCAAAATGAAGGTTCAATGTTTTGACAGGAAAAGAGCTCCAAGATCACTACATGGTATCTGGACAGTGGATGCTCAAGGCACATGACCGGGAACAAAGCCCTTCTATCTAACTACATAGAGAAGGAGGGTCCCTCAGCCATCTTTGGAGACAATGGCTCAAGGCAAGACAAGAGGATATGGCTCACTGGCAATGGTGCGAAGATCGTCAAAGAAAGTAGCATATGTGGAAGGTCTCCAACACAACCTTCTAAGCATCACCAACTCTGCGACAAGGGTCATCAAGTAACATTCCTCAACAACCAATGTCAAGTCGAGATTTGAAGACATCTCACGAAAGCTAACAAGGGACAAGAGAAGGAAATGTCTACACGGTGAATCTTGGTCAACTAAGCTCAGACGAGACAATATGTTTTCCGCAAAAACATCTCAAGAAATGAGTCAAGGCTATGGCATAGACGGTTGTCTCACTTAAACTTCAAAAGCATGTCCAAAGCGGCATCAAAAGATCTCGTTATTTGGCCTACCTAAGTTCAACTTTGTAAAAGAAAGGCCATGCAATGCCCGTCACTTGAAAGCAAACCGAAGCTTCATTCAAGAGCAAATCGCTAACTCTATCGACAAGCCCCTCGCATTGCTCCACATGGATCTATTTGGGCCAAGTCCAACAACTAGTCTTGGAGGAAAAAGATACTCTAGTTATAGTCGACGATTACACATGTCATTCATGGGTATTCTTCCTAACTTCAAAGGATGAAACGAGCTCTCAATTAATCAAAATGTTGGGCCAATTTGATGAACAAAAAAAGAGAAAAAATCAAGTCCATAAGGAGTGATTATGGAAGAGAATTCGACTTCTCAGAAATGGACCAGTTCTACACAGACAATGGCATCAGTCATAACTTCTTAGCTCCACGAACTCCTCAATAAAATGGAGTAGCTGAAAGAAAGAACAGAACTTTGATAGAAGCTGGAAGAACTCTACTAGCAGCAGCTCATCTACCTAAATACTTCTGGGCAGAAGCCGTCAACACTGCATGCTACACGCAGAATAGGTCACTGATACACTCTACGATCAAGAAGACACCCTACGAACTATGAAAAGGAAGAAAGCTAAGTGTCAGCTACTTTCATGTATTCGGTTGTGCATGCTACATTCTAAATAATGGAAAGCAGTACCTGACGAAATTCCAACCCAAGTCAGACGAAGGAATCTTTCTTGGATATGCCACAGACAGTAAGGCCTATAGAGTGTTCAACAAGAAGACACTGAGTGTTGAAGTCTCGATTCATATCATCTTCGATGAAACAGACTTAGACAACACAGTGCTTCAAGACACTACGACCGATAGTGTAGACACTACGAATGAAATCGTCGAGCCCAACACTACGGTCAGAAAGTGCCGTATAAGTGAAATCATTGAGCAACAAAATGAGATCGTAGAGAGGTCTCATGCAAGACAATGAACCTCCACACCAAGAAGAAGAAATAGATCTTGAAGACTTAAGACAAGAAGGCATCGTGACGGATGTCCCAACCCAGAAATGATGGGCGGAGATCACACTCAAGATCTAATCATTGGAGATCCGAGCGCTAGAGTCAAAATAAGAGTCGCCACCCAAAAAATGAATGCTTTTATCTAAGCTTCCTATCACAAATAGAACCAAAGAAGATAGAGGATGCTATGGAAGATTCCAATTGGATAGAAGCCATGCAGGAAGAACTCAACCAATTTAAAAGAAGCAAGGTATGAAGATTGGTATCAAGACCAAAGAGTCATCCTGTCATTGGAACCAAGTGGGTCTTCAGAAACAAAATGGATGAAGATGGAGTTATAACTAGGAACAAGGCAAGATTAGTGGCAAAGGGTTACTCTCAAGAAGAAGGCATTGACTACAATGAGACAGTTGCACCTGTTACCAAACTAGAAGCTATCAGAATCTTTCTTGCCTTTGCTGCTCACATAAAGTTCAAAGTCTTTCAAATGGATGTCAAAAGTGCATTCCTAAATGGAGAACTCCAAGAAGAAGTCTATGTAGAGCAACCTCCAGGTTTTATCAATCCATCTCTTTCCAATTATGTTTATAGATTAGACAAAGCCTTATATGGTCTTAAACAAGCACCTAGAGCATGATATGAAACACTAACTAACTTCTTAATTGAAAATGGGTTCACACTAGAGGTAGAGTAGATACCACCTTTGCTTTCTTAGAAAACATAAAGACAAAGTCTTATTAGTTCAAATATATGTTGATGATATTATTTTTGGTTCTACTCGACGAAAAGTTATGCAAGAGATTCTCTAAGTCGATGCAAGAGCAAGTTTGAAATGAGTATGATGGGTGAGTGAAATTCTTCCTCGATCGCAAGAAAAAGCGATCGATGATGGAATTTTCATAAACCAAGCCAAGTACATCAAAGACTTACTCGAAGTATGGCATGGAATCGGCCTCTCCCATAAAAAATACCAATTGCTCCCCGCAACCAAGCTTGACAAAGATGAAAAAGGTAAAAGTATTGATATAACTTAATACAGAGGTATGATAGGTTCTCTTTTATATCTAACTGCCAGTAGACCAGACATAAAGTTTGCAACATGCATATGTGCTAGATTTTAGGCTAACCCTAAAGAGTCACATTTATCTGTCAGTAAAGAGGATCTTTGTGTATCTCAGTACACCTTACTTGGGGTTTTGGTACCCCAAGGAATCCTCATTTGAACTAACAGGATACATAGATGCTGATTTTACAGGATGCAAAATAGATAGAAAGAGTACCAGTGGCACCTGTCAATTGCTAGGAAACAGACTTGTGTCCTGATTTAGAATAAAGCAAAACTCAATGTCTACTTCATCTGCAGAAGCTGAATACATTGCTCCTGGCAGCTGCTGTGCTCAGATCCTATAGATGAAAAATCAACTAGCTGACTATGGGTTTGATTTCAAATCTATTCCCATTCACTGTGATAACACAAGTGCCATAGCAATAACTCATAATCCTGTTATGTATTCTAGGACTCAAAGCATATAGAAATAAGGTATCACTTCATTGGGATCATCATACATAATGGAACTATATCTTTACAATATATCCCTACTGAAAATCAACTTGCTAATGTTTTTACAAAACCTCTAGATGAATCCAGATTTAATAAGTTAATAAGTGAGCTAGGCATGCTAAATCTACAACCATAAAATATATGCTCAAGATTGTGCTAACCATAACAGATACAAAGGCTAAACTCAAAATCGTAGACATGATCAAGGGAAGTCCACGATCGTAGAGTTGAAGAGACAAAACTACCTCAACGATCGTAGCAAAGACTCAACCATCGTAGTGCAAACTCAGCGATGACAAAAGCCACATCAACAAAGCAAAAATGCATCCTGTGATGATAAGCTTCAAAACATAACAATCCCTCTGATAAGCGCCCCAGGAACAAACCTAAACCTTGACTCACTTCAAGAGGTTGGCCCTTCCTGAGTTACCTTAAAAGAATGCTTTGTTAAAAAAAACTCATCACAAGGATCCGATCAGACTCGACTATCGTAGATCAGACACGACGAATGCTGGACAAACTCGATGATCATAGATTAGACTTGACAAATGCAAAGCACTCAACGATCATAAAACTACCTCAACGATCGTAGTCCTCCCAAAGGACACCTCAGCTCTGTAGGAGCCAAGGGCAAATCAGTACAATCCTCATCAGTTAAAATCGTAAAGCCAAGCAAAAGTCGACACCTGTCCCACTAAGCAAAAAGGATAGAGGGAAGTTACATGTATTATTTGAAATCAGAAGTTTAAAAGATTATCTCTCTCATCCTCTCTCAAAGCAGAAACCCTAAATCAGACGAAAGCTCAGTCAAATCTCACTTCCAGCTAGAAAATCAATGGCGGCTTCTAGTGTTATCTCAGGCTACAGACTCTGTTTTGACGAGTTCAAAATAGCTCAACCCATATTCCACAAGACTCTGGCCTTACTGAAGAAGGCAGGTCTCAAAGAAGAAGCCTTAAGCATAAACACATTGATCTATCCCATGTTAGTGAAAGAGTTCTACAGGAATGGTGTGTTTGAAAACGACACCATCACTACGAGAGTAAGGGAAGTGGAAATTAGACTGAAGGCTGAAGACTTCAACCTCGCCCTAGTTCTCAAAAATGAAGGGCATCTAGTCATAGACAGCGTAGACTTCCAAGAGAGACTTAGAAGAATGCATCACAAGAAACTCCCCTCTGTGAAAGGGTACAAGAAGGAGTTCCCACAGAGGTATGAATTTCTAGCCGATATAGTTGGGAAATGTATATGCTGCAAGAGCTCATGCCATAACTCTATGAATGAAGTATAATTGAAGCTCATGACTGCCATGTGTTATGGAATACAACTCAACTATGGAGCCCTATTGCTTGAATGGATTGGGAAGTGGATTACCAACTCAAAGAAGTCAAAAAGCCCTCAAAAGATGCTATACGGGCGATTCATAAGTATCATTCTATAGTCAGTCCTGGGTGACAAAATTGGGGATGAAGAAGGAGAAGCTATCAACCCAAACAGACGAATGACCTAGAAATTATTTGAAAATTGGAAGAGGAACCCAGCTGAGTTTGTTCGAATGATGACCGAGTCCAGTGGAAGAACTGGTGATCTCAAGGACTCAGACCTTCCTCGAAATATGTCTATTGTCAAGGAAATTGAAGAAGAAGAAGAAGAAACAAAGGAGAACCCTTTGTCCTTGTCGTAAAAAGCAAGGGCAAGAGGAAGCTAAGGCTAGGATGGTAGAAGAACCTCAAGGATCTACCACCGATATACTTGTAGAGTAAATCCGATATAGAGGCTTTGAGGATGCTAAGAAGAAAGTGGTAAGAAGATGAAGCGAGATGAGGATCAAGCTACCATATCCTGAGATCCCAAGAAGAGCAAAGTTGGTCATAAGTCCAAAAGGACATCAGTCTCCTCAATCGTAGAGTCTCTATTGTTCAGAGAGACCAAACCAAACATGTCGAAAAGGAAGTAGCCTCATCAAGCATAGTGGCTATTGAGCAGGACAAAACCGAGGTTCAAGAAAGTCCCGAGGTCGTGGCTCGCCTAGAAAAAACAAGGAGAAAGTCTGGTCAAGAAGTACATCCTTGAGAATAAAAAAGTGCTCAAGTAGGAAGACAAGAGCATGGTTGCCACAAAGGAACTGTCCAAAGCAAGTCAAGAGGACAGTGCTCCAGCTAAGGGGGAGATCCCTGAGATTCTCATGATAGAGAATACACCAGCTGAGGGGGATTTGCCTGAAGCTCAAGAAGATGCTCCACTTGAGGGGGAGTTTTTGAGCTTACAAGAAGATGATCAAGTTGAGGGGGAGCCTCATGATATCTCCATGGCAGAAGGAGAGGTCCCTGCCAGAAATGAAGAAGAACCAGTGCAAGATCATCAAGAGACCATTGAGATAATGGAATCCTCCAACGAGAACAGAGAAGAGGAAGAAGATGATGATGACCTTGAGATCACTGGTGTAGGCAAAGATGGGTATAGAAGTTATCTCTATAATCAGATGTTCTCTTACCTACCCATGATGCCATATCATCAAGCTCAAATCCTAAACTCTTGGGATCACATGTTCTGGAGCTTCAAAGAGTATCCAGCCATCTCAGTACTAGCCAATGGATTCCCAAGAAGATTCAACTTTGCCAAGAAGTTACTTACCAACAACTCTTCCTCAAAGGATAAACCTGAGGTACTGTCTATCCCAACCCTCTTCAGAGTTAATCACTTGCCATCATCCTCATTTAGTCAATTCTATGAATTCCCTCGATGGTTGGAAGTGATTCTTCATCCACTAAATCAATTTCCAGTTGCAGAATCCCAAAATTCTGTAACTGAGGAACCAAATGCAGTCAACTTCATTTTTGCTCCCATTAAATGACCATCTCTACGATCCCCGACTCTATCCCCATCGTAGAGTCCCAAATAGAAATCGAGAGCCACATATTCCAAACATTGAAACTCGTGCCCTCCATCGCATATACCATCCTCCTCCTCCAATGACTATTTTAGTCTTGATCTTGCCTCTTCTCCTCGCAAGATCAATCCGAGCAAAACATCCCTCCACTCAACAATCCTCAACCCAATTGATCCACTCACAATCGCCCACCAAAGATGACTTGAATGAAGTGTCCAAGAACATGGTCAAGAACATCGATGAGAGATCCGGATACTCATTCGTAACACATTCATCTCAAAGCTAACTCAAATGATCACTGCTGCAAATAATCTCCCAGGCACTCTGAACGCTGAACTTATAAAGAAGTTGAGGGAAATTATCAAGGAAATGATTCAAAGCATGAAGGATAGAGATGATATTCACTTCCAGATAGCCACCAAACAAAGAGAGGTTGTTCTTGAATTACAGAAATCTCAAGAAGCCCAAAATAACCTTATGATAGAGAACATCATCAACCTGAAAGCTTCAGCCATAGAATTTCAGAAAGCCTATGTAAACCAGGAACAACAAACTGACATTGTTCTCACCGCCTCCAAACAAAGAAGCTAGATCCAAGCCCGATCAAGGAAAGTCGAGAGGACATAACTCAAACACAAAGCCAGCTAAACGAGCTTGTCCAAGGAGTAAGTCAACTTTCTGCAGACATTCGAACCCTTGATGCTGACATAAAGGGGGAGAATAAAGGGAAATGAGTTCAAGGAGGCCAGGGCAGAGGCAGAGCAGGTCAAGAAAGCCAGGGAAGAGGCGGAGGACAATTTCATACTCAAGCATCAAGAAGCCCTCCTGCAAGACAATTCCACCAACAGACTCCACGATCAAGCAATGAGACTCAACGATCTGATCAGCAGGAAGTCTTGATGGCTCAGCCAATAAGGAGTCAAGGGCCAGCTACCAGCTCACAAAATGTGACCACCACAGGCCTAAGAATGCCAATTGGAGATCCTACATTCATAAATAGACATGATCACACGGCCCAAGTAAATTTGGAAGAGATAAATGATGGGATGAAGCTAGCAGGAAAAGAAGGGCCAAGGAGTATGCCAATCCTTCAAGGAAAAGATCAAAGAAATAGAGATAAGTAAAAGCTTAAAAGGTGTTTTCCCCCTTACCAATGATTCTTTCCTTAGTTTCTTCAATACATTTCTTTGTTATATATTAAGGATGAGTGTTGTGTCATTGGGATTCCCGATGATTTCAACATTTATAATCCATTCCATATTTGTTGTGATTTATTCTTAAACAAATGGACAAGGCTCGATGCTTCTAATACTGAAAGATGACGCACTACGATCATGATCGTGGTGTCTTGCCACCTTGGTGCTTGATCTCGTATTGATGGAAGAGAACACTACAATTTCTCTTAAGCACTGGTAGACTACGATCTTTGCCTTCTTGATTTTCAGACCCTACGCTTTCGAGAGCACACTACTATTTTTGAGTTGGCTCGGCAGGCGTTTGGACCACTACGATTCTGGGAGAGGCCTTCCAAAAGCGCATTTGATTGTAATTCTCGGTGGTTTCACAATTCCTCGCCTTTAGCTTACGTAATCTCTCGAATCGATATGATGGACTATGATTCTGTTGAAGCCTATTTATTACATCTCAAGAGATAATTATAAATTCACATATTCAGAAACTTCAATAATTCATAATAATTAGCATTTTATCGTAAAAAATGATCTTATATCTATTACATTGGGTGGAATGATATTATGATTTGATGTTTTAATGTATATACTCATGATTATTTGTAAAGTCCTTCAAGTAATATATGTACAAGGACTTAGTGATAGATCAAATTTGTTAGGTTGATCTAAGCTCTTAACGTGTATCATTCTCAGTAATAGAATGTATAGATAGAAAGATCAAAGTCATTATGTTGATCTTGAGATGTAATAGATAAGCTTCAAGAAATCGAGGTATCAATCTTATCAACATCGCAGAAGTTGGCGCGTAAACGTAAAGCTTCAAAGATCGTAGTGTGCCCGCCGGAAGGGCTTTTCAAAAATCGTAGAGTGGTCCCAACGCTCACGAGCCAAGTCAACTATCGAAGTGTCTTTGAGGAAACGTGGAGTTTACAAGTCAACGATCGTAGTGTGCTCTCAAAAACGAGAGTTTACAACTCAAGCAAGCAAAGATCGAGTGTGTAAATACTTAAAAAGAAATCGAGTGCTCTCTACCGATGAAAGCATTAGACCAGTGCACTAAGGCGACAAGTCACCATGATCCGAATCAGAGAGTATCATCCGCCTTGTGTCGGAAAAAGTCAGCCTCATGATTTGTGTGGAGATAGGTTCCAACATAAGAGGAATGGATTCTAAATGCCAAAGACTCACCAAATCCCAAAGTCATAAGAAATATCCTTAGTATGCAACAAAGAAGCGGACAAGAAGCTAAAGAAAGTATCATTCAGGTGGGGAAAACACCTTTTCCGGTGTTAGTGAGAAAGCAACCAGCAGGTCAAGCAATGTAATGCAGCTTCGTAAGATGCGTAAATATCTCCATCAAAGAATAGAAAGGTTAAACGATTTAATGCTTCAACGGATGGATCCAATGGATAGTTTTCAAGATCAATATATGTAAATCAAGCAGATGAGAAAAAATAGAAAAGCAAGCATTGAACAAATAACGTGAACAACTCTCAAAGCTCAACTCTACGATCTGAGAAATAGAAAAGCTTGCTCAGCTACTCAGTTCTTTCGAACAAGTGCTTAAATAACAACTGAGTAGCAACCATCAAGAACTCAACATCTACCAATCAACTGAAGAAGAGTACCAAGTCCTGTTGGACTGAAGAGTTCTAAGTGAATCAGAAGAGAGCCAAGTCTCATTGGACTTGAAGAGTTCAAGAGTGAACTAAGAAGTTCTGAGATATTTGTCTAGAAGGAAACGTATTGATGCGTGCGGTTGTAAAAGACATCCTTAGTGGATTTCTACCGTTGAGTAGTAAGAGTGGACTAGAGCTTTAAGTACTCTAAACCACTTAAAATGACTGTGTCTTTTATGTTCATACTATAACTGCTATATCTGTCATAATTGCTATAACTGCCTCACTCTCATAACTCCACTACTTTGCAAAAGAGATTAAAACAAACATAAATTCCGCAAAGTTTTAATCATCATTACCTAATAAGTTTAAAATTAAAAGATTTTTAAATATCTATTCAACCCCCCCTTTCTAGATAACTATTGTGCCTACTAGGAAGTAACACTTTCTATGTAAAATTTAATTGTCTACAACTTTGTAGAAGAAAGTTTTTTCGAATTCTGACTCTAACATAGAGAGAAAGGCTTACCGAAATTTCTGTTACTAAAATTTCTGAATAAGTCACCTCTTAAAATTCATAACAAATCATACGTTAATCTTTAACGGTTCAAAATTTGTGGACATATACTCAACTTATATATGTATAACATATCCAAAAAGTACAACGATCCAACAAATGATTAAGAATTAGAACTCACACAATAGATCTTAAGAATAATCGATTTTTCTTGACTATGAAGTCTTTTCGGACCAGGCCACTCAAACAATCACCACAATAAAATTCACAAAGAATTTTTGGGTGATTCTAATATATGCATTTATCTTACTTCCTCGTCATTCTTTTGATATATGTTTCATCTTCTAACTCATTATACATAAAGAGTTATGGATTTTACAAAATCAAGTAAGAAACTAATTTTTCCGAAAAATTTCCAGATTTTGTTCTTCTTTTAATTTCTCGATTTCTTTTCTTTGATTCATATTTTTCCAATTTTAAATCATTCAATACATACATAAATATGTACTCATAAAATTCATAAATCTAAGAATAAATCAAATGTTTTTAAAATACCTTTTCTTTTAATTTTCTTATTCTTCTTCTTCTTTCTCTCTCTCTCTTTCTCTTCTTTTTTTTGTTGTTGTTGAAGTTTCATGTGAGCTAAAGAAATAATGGAGGTAGGATGGAGTATATTGATTCCCTTTTCTTCCTCCATCTTTTCTCCATTTTCCTCTTCTTTTTCTTCCTTTCCTATTCTTCACATATCCCCTTGTCCCCCCGTAATATTCATCAATCAGCCGCCCATGGGGTCTACACCAATCATAGTTAAATTTTCTCCTCTTTTATTAGCTCATTTATCCGATTAAATGCTCGTTTAACCACTTATCAATTTAATATTTTAAAATTTTAGAATAATAATCATGAATTAAATTAGATTTTTATTTCATAAAATTCGGGATCTTACAGTAAACAAGTTGTCATAAAATATTCGTTTGCTCAGTGAATATTCGTTTTATCAGGAAATATTCGTACGACGACACAATCATTGGTGGACCCTACAACGGAATTACTGTCAGAGTTAGAAAGCGACAGAAATAACTTTTTATAAAAATAATGGCAAAACTTTTACTGTTAACTATTGAAATATCTTTATGGTAAAAAATACAATAATACGCGTGGTTGCATAGCAGCACACGGTATTATACAATATCTTTTGTCAGGAATAAACATGTGAATGATATTCCTATTTACATATGATTTGATTATGATATATATATATATATATATATATGAATAAATATGTAAGTATGCTTCAGATTAAGAAAAGTCAGAAAGTCCCTCGATAGATAATAGAAACATATGTACAAGGACTTAGAATGAATTGATCAAATGTGTTATGTTGATCCTACATAAAGCAAAACAGCTTTGTTAAAGTCCTTAAAAAGAAATGATGTGCAAGGACTATAAATATAAAAAGATCAAGCATGTTAGGTTGATCTTATGATGTAATAGGAGGAAGCATTCGATCGCCAAGCACCGCACTGAATCTTAGTCCGTCAGAGAGTCCAGAAAACTCAAGAGCTATTGAGGCGTAATCGTAGTCCGCAAGATAGTAGATCTCAAGTTTGTAGACTTCCACGAGAGAAGTATCAGAAGTGTCGAGGAGAACTTCCTCGTGGTTGTAGTTTCTTCGAGGAAGTCATGTTCGTAATCGTAGATAGCCCGCACACTGAAGCCGACCGAGTATCTGCCGAAGCCAAGTCAGAAACGAAGACTACACTCGGAGTCGTAGAGTCTACTGATACCGAAGCCAAGTCAAGGATCGTAGACTACACTCTGAGTCGTAGAGTCTACTGATTACATACATCGAAGTCGAGCAATATCGGATGAAGACAACGAGCACAAAGTCAGAAATCGTAGAGTGTCAAGATTTGATTTCAGAGTCGTAGGGTCCGCACAGCCGAAGCTGAATCGTAAAGTACAGAACTAAGAATTCAACAGATGTGTTCACAACGCCAAGGCTGAATCATAGAGCAAACACGATTCTCAAAGAAATGAGCACTCCCCAAAATATCCAAAGGAATGACGCCTGGTTGGCACCGCAAAGATACATCCCACATGAAGGAAACCAGAGAGCACTCAACTAATGGCACGCAAGCTAATAGAAGATCTAAGCATCAACCCAATCGGCATTCTGGATTGAGTTGTGAAGTTTATTCGAGATAAAGTCTTCCACAAGATGATCATAAGAAGACTTGAAGAGTGACCAAGGAAAGTCGGCAGTGTACTTAGCTGCTTATGTGATAAGATGACAATGATCTTGTAAGTATTCAGGATTGTAGTGTATGCCAAACAAACAAAGAACTCGATGGAGTGTACACAGAGATACTTACCTTCTCAAGAACAAGGCTAAAGTGATTAAGCATTATGTCGATCCATTCATGATAAGTGAACGGAGATCACAAGGAGAAAGCGAAATTTGGACACGCCATACAAATCGGAAGTGTCTTGCTATTCGTAAGGACCGCAACAAGGAGTCAAGCCATCAAGATCTAAGAATAGTAAGAGAGGCAAACAGAAGTGTCAAGCATCTGCATAGCGAAAAGAAAGAAGAGGTGTTCTACATTAAAGATCTAATGAACACTCTTCGTGATCGAATGTTGAATTTATCACCGATGGGCAACACTCAACCTAACACTATGATCGAGATCCAAGAAGATATGCATTAGAATCGAGAGTTCTATTAACCGAAGATTGAAGCATTACTTGACGATTCAATCAAGATTGATATTAAAACGAGGCTTATTGAGAGCATCGATGCAAAAAGGACAACCTCTCGCTAGAGAAATCGGAAGGAGAAAATAAAGTCGTCACACCGCCCAAGACATAAAAAGTAACATATCGATGGGGTAGGTGAAAAAAGAATCGGTAAAGGTGTCGGAAAGTCGTAAAAGGAGATGTCATGTCACATCTGCAGTCTACACCAAATAACTCGAGATCTGCGAAGCATTTTAAAGAGCTTTTAACGGCTACTTCTCAACGAAAAGATTGGGAAGGAGTATAAATAAGCCAGAGCTTCAACAATCAAGAGTTTCTGATGATTACTATGTTGCAGAATTGTTGAGTTGGTAGAATGCTAACGCTGACTCTACGAAGTTCCACACGAGCTTAAATAGAATAAAGTCTCAAAGGATGTTGAGACTACAAAGGTGGAAGTGAAGAATCTTTGAAGAAGGACTTAAATGCAGACCAAAGCTTCACTCAACAAGATGAGAATGCCACTTGAATTAGCATCCAAGCTAAGAGCCGAGAAGGACAAGAAAATAGCATTCAGAAGAGTGGCAAAGCACAAGGCAGATCCTGAGAGCCACTTCTACGATCAACCATGAACCTAAAGTTGAATCAGAAAAGTCTGCGTAATCCATGTCCGCCAACATGTTAAGAAGGGTTCGTGAAATGGTGATGGTGTACACCGGGTACTGGCACTACATGAAGATGAACAAAATAGAAGAAGATTAGCTACACTCAAATAAGATGTGGTCTGCATCAAGCGAGAATGCAAAGAGGACCACACCAATATGTTAAGTACAAAAGATGATCAAGCTTAAAAGACATCTTAAGTAGTACAAAGACCAACAACAACAAGAAGTCGTGGCATGAGGGGTCCTTGTCCTGAGGGACTAAATGAAGTTCAAGCACTCATTGGCTTCAAGAGTTCTAGGAACTAGAGAAGTTCAGCGTCAGCCGCCTGAAGAGTTCTTAGTGAACCGAAGTCCCAAGGTTGTTGGCCTTCAAGGAATCTTAGTGATTCGTGGTGCCGCCTTCCTTAGTGGAAATCCTGTTAGTTGAAAGCAAAAAAGTGGATTAGGAGCTTGTGTCTCTGAACCACTTAAAATCTCTTGTGTCTTTCACTTTATGTTATTTACCTTATGTACTATAACTGTTATAACTGCTTACCACTGAACTAACTCTAAGAATAATGTATGTATAATTATGAATATATCAATGAAGGGGATCTTTTACTTATTCCGCTGTGCTTGAAAAGATTCTTATGTTTGTCATATGCTAAATTATTATCAATGCAAAATAAACCGTAATGATTTGTAATTGAAAAGGATCTATTCAACCCCCCTTCTAGATCTATCATACTTCATCGGGAACTAACAATTGGTATCGAAAGGTGTTCTCATGTTATTCAAAAGCTAATCACTTTGAGTCTGATCCTAGGCATAAATATTGTTCTAAACTTAGTTTAGTAGTAAGTCACTTGCAGATGAGCTCACACGTTAGAAATATTGTGAACAGGTAAATGTGTATATACACATGAAGTCGCTTTCAGATTAGTCCATGTTCTTGATTGCCATATCAACAAGACCAATCCCCCACGATACCAATCTTGTAGTCAAGACCAAAGCCAGAAAGCTCAAAAGACATTAATAGAAAAGAGTCAAACATCCTCCAGCCTAAAAAGATGAAATGGCCATACATGCTAAGAAATGATTATTCAAAGAAGAGATAAGAACTTCTCAAACATGTATCTGACCAACCAGTAGCTGGATGTAAACCTTGTCAAAGAACTAAAGATGCTGAGATTTTCTTAGCTTGCATCTTCAAGACCACAACTGATTTATCGAAGGTCAAGAGGGGCAATAAGCTATCAGGAGCAAATGAGAAACTATGACATCAATGCCTAACCTCAAGATGTCTAAGGTAAAATGATCATAAGAAACCGACAACAGAAGGTATGGTTCTCACTAAGATAATTGTGTACATCATGTTGCACCTCCTTATGAACTATATCAGATTTCTTTCAAGAAATCATAATCTACCTAAAAAGGTGAAGAGAGAAAGTACACTAAGAGTGGATACTCGAATGTTTATAAACTTTCTCTCCATCCAAATTTTAGGATGAAGATGACATCTTGAAAGAAATCCAAATAAGTTATAAGAACATTACAGGATAAATTAATCTTATGTGAAGTAATCTTTGCCGATAGGTTAGTATGTATGAACTATGTTCTAAGTGTTTGATAACACAAAGAGTATGATCGCTTTTACAAGAGTATCTCGATGTTTTTAGAAATCGATCACCTCCATGAATCAACTAGATACCACATAAATCATAGAGTTGATTCTCACTTTGTGAACACTTAAACCCCGTATGCATAACCCAAAGAATAAAATGAAACCATCAAAGAAAAGAGGGTGTTATTAAAATGACAAATCTTACACTCACAATCATGCATCTCAAAAATGTATTATCTAAATTAGTTACATGTACGAATATGACTATTGGTGATAAATGTGATGATTAAACAAATGTATGAGGAACAGGGGTTTAGAAAACTAACCCTATGAGAGACCCATTTAATTGTGGGTACCGAAAATAGACATGTATCTAACTCGGTACACGGTCCATCCGACCACACTAAGGAAATGCCGAAGTTGAAAACTTCATTTAAGAAGATTCAACCGCCAGAGGCTTAAGATTGTTTAGAAATGATTACGATAAAACTCCTATATGTCAAA